>CM022302.1:352360874-353610014 GCA_011799875.1 Thinopyrum elongatum | reverse complement strand
AATGTTGCATATGTAGTGTAGATCCTTGCTTGCTGAGTACTTCAGAGTACTCACGGTTGCTTTGTTTTCCTTTTTCTCCCCATATCAGTTTGACGTGACCAGAGGACGGAGCCCCCTGAGACAGATGCCCCGACGATCGCTACTACTACTACCCAGAGGATGGATACTACTACGAGTTGACTGACGACCAGGAGTAGGATCGGAGGGTCCCAGGCAGGAGGCCTTCGCCTTTCGATCGTAGTGTTTTATTTTGTCCCGCCTTCCTAAAGGCCTTTCTGTTTCTATTTCATATCTGTACTCAGATATCTGATGCTTCCGCTGACGCTTGTGCGCAAGCTTATGTATTCGAGCCCTCGAGGCCCCTGGCTTGTAATATAAAGCTTGTATGACTTTATTTATGTTTTAGAGTTGTGTTGTGATATCTTCCCGTGAGTCCTTAGGCTTGATCGTGTGCATGTGCGTGTATGATTAGTGCACGATCGGGCCGGGGGCGTCACAAGGGTGATACCTCGGATTCCCTGATGTTATGGACACACGGATACTTGGACTTTACAATGTTACTTGGAAAGGCGGGTCGACCCTGAGGGGTACCCGCGTGTGATGTGAAGGCGGGTTGCCAGTGTGGTGCCCGAGTGGTGAATACGAGGCGCGGCCGGGCATTCTTAACCCTTGCCGCAAGTCCTCGAGACGGGGCGACGGGGTCACATCTTTCGTGAGTCTCTGCTCGTTACCGCAAGCCCCTAGTCCTAGCGATTTGGATATTTGATCCGAGCAGGCCTCTGGTCTGATAGCACTAACCATCACGTGGGCATAGTATGGGCGTTCTGCATCGTATGCATCAGCCGAAAACTCTGTCAGACGTCCAGTTCAACACTGCGGCCGGGCTGGGCCGGCACCATCCTGAGGGGTGGAGCCTGGTTCGCCCGGCACGCAACGACCCGGAGGGCGAGGGGCGATGGCCAAGACCCCCTTGCGCTTAGGATGTAGACCGGCGGGGACCTCTCTGCGGAGTTGTAGGTAGGGTTGCGATGTGTCGTTTGGCCGAGGCCGGGCATGACCCTGGAAAGTGTGTCCGGCCGGAGTTAATCGAGCGTGTTGGGTAAGTTGGTGCACCCCTGCAGGGAAGAACACTTCTATCGATAGCCGGTCCTACGGTAAAGGACACTCGGAGTTGCATCCTGATTGATACAATTTAGAACTGGATACCTGTGATGAGACCTGTATGTATATGGCTCTGGGATTACTTCTCGCAGGGAGTCGAGAAGGGATCTCAGGACGAGGTTGATGAATGTATGGCTCTGGGATTGCTTTCTCGCAGGGAGTCGAGAAAGGATCTCAGGATGAGGTTGATATTATTACTGCTACATTATATGGTATTGTTCTACTCTCTTCTACTGCTGCAAGACCGCTGAAGATGCTAGTCTTCGATAGGACTAGGCTTTCTCTCTATTCTGGCATTTCTGCAGCCCAGTCCACATATACAGCCTCCCCTTGATAATGTTGCATATGTAGTGTAGATCCTTGCTTGCTGAGTACTTCTGAGTACTCACGGTTGCTTTGTTTTCCTTTTTCTCCCCATATCAGTTTGACGTGACCAGAGGACGGAGCCCCCTGAGACAGATGCCCCGACGATCGTTACTACTACTACCCAGAGGATGGATACTACTACGAGTTGACTGACGACCAGGAGTAGGATCGGAGGGTCCCAGGCAGGAGGCCTTCGCCTTTCGATCGTAGTGTTTTATTTTGCCCCGCCGTTCTAAAGGCCTTTCTGTTTCTATTTCATACCTGTACTCAGATATCTGATGCTTCCGCTGACGCTTGTTCGCAAGCTTATGTATTCGAGCCCTCGAGGCCCCTGGCTTGTAATATAAAGCTTGTATGACTTTATTTATGTTTTAGAGTTGTGTTGTGATATCTTCCCGTGAGTACTTAGGCTTGATCGTGTGCATTTGCGTGTATGATTAGTGCACGATCGGGCCGGGGGCGTCACAAGTTTGGTATCAGAGCCGACTGCCTGTAGGAACCCCCTTTCCAACTCCTTGGCCGAAGTTGAGTCTAGAAACCGGAAAACTATTTTACTAACTTGGCTGTGTGGCTTACGGGCCCACGTCGCCAATTGGGTGGTATTAGGATCTTTTACTCCTCGACCTTTACTCTGGGACTCTGACCTCTCTTCTATTCGGGTTAAATGATTTTACTAACTCCAGCATTAGGCTCTCGTGCTCACATCCACCCGGAGTTCTGAAATATTCCCGCTTGCTTCAAGATTGTGGGCCAGGTTCTGCTTACAGGATCCTTTTATCGAGGGCACCCTGTGTTGTCACGTGCAGATTCCTCGCTCCAACAGTTTTCTCCGACGTGGATCTAGCCTTTGCTATGTCTCGTTGTGTACTCCCATATCGCGTGCCTGCGCGCCGCCTAGATGTCTAGCCCTTCCCTTTTCAACTGTCGTAATGCCGGATGCTAACCGAGGCTATGTGTGGCTTTGAATGTCTGGTGCGAATATGATGAAGTATCTATTGCACTTCCTTCTGTTGTGCGTGTTACTTCATAAATAATTCCATACACCTGCAAGTTACTAGCTAAATTGCCCCTGTTGATTTGGCAGGATGGCTGACGATCCTCCACCTCCACCCTATATTGCCGCAATGATGCAGCAGTTTGAATTGAACCGTCAGCTCAACGAGAGTCTGGTAAGACGTTTGGAACGCAATGAGGCTCGTCAGGAGCCTGGACCGATCTCGCTGCCAGAATTTGTGCACCTCAACCCGTCCGTTTTCCGCAACTCCACCAATCCTATGGATGCTGATGATTGGCTTCGTGACATCCTGTTTGAAATGGAGTCAGCTAATGTTGCCCCTGCCAGTTATGTCACCTTTGTGACATTCCACCTAAAGGGCCCAGCGGCTCAATGGTGGGAAAGCCACAAGGGTACGTTGCCTGCTGAAACAGTAACCACTTGGCAGGAATTTCAGACAGCTTTTCGTGCACAGTACATTCCTCAAGGTCTGATGGACCAGAAGAAGCAGGAATTCCGCAAACTTACCCAGGGCACAATGACTGTGGATGAATATCAGAGGAAATTTCTTGAATTGTCCCGCTATGCTGAAGATGACGTCTGCACTGACGCCCGTAAGCAGGATAAATTCCGTGAAGGACTCCGTACTGACATAAAACTCGCACTTGCAGTCCTTGGTTGCACAGACTTCGCAACGCTTGTCAGCAAATCTTTTCAAATTGAAACAGCTCTGACTGAATGCCAGGAGTCGCTCAAGCGCACTCATGAAGCTGGCTTATCCTCGGGTCAGCCTGTTCAGAAACGTCGAGTCTGGATCCCACACAATGTTCATCACCGACCTGCCCCTGCACCAAGGCCGTCATATGTGGCGCCTCGTCTGCCTCCGCCCCCAAGCCAGTTAATGACTCAGGGTGGACAGTCCAATGTTGTGGCTCCTCTCCATAATGATGGGTTGTGCCGCAAGTGTGGACAGCCAGGGCACCGTGCTTTCAACTGTCCTCAGGGTCAGCCGCAGAGTTCATCACGTTGTTCTGTTGACCGTAAAAAGGGCCGTCGGAACCATCATAGCAGAAAGCATAATGCCAGACCACCTGCTAGTCAGCTTGTTCATGTCAACCATGTCAAGATTGAAGAAGCTCGACAGGACACCAATATTTTGATGGGCACCCTTCTAGTGAATTCAATCCCAGCTTCTGTACTCTTTGATTCTGGAGCGTCGCACTCCTTCATGTCTGAAAGTTTTGCACGAAGCCATTATATCCCTTTCGACAAGATGTCCACCCCATTGGTAATCCAGTCACCCGGGGCTAATTGGCAAACTACCAGGATAAGCCACGGTAATCACATTGTGATTGGAGGATTGATGTTCCCCGTTTCTCTCATTGCCCTTAAGACCTCCAACATAGACATTATTCTGGGTATGGACTGGTTGAAGCCTCATAAAGCGTTGATTGACTGTGCCACTGAAACAGTCCGCCCCACACACCCTTCTGGCCAGAAAGTACAATACTCAGCTCGAATAGCTCAGGATGCGGAAACTCAAATATATGTTCTGAATGCATTGAATGCCTCACCTCTTGAAGGCATCGAGAACGTTCCAGTTGTTCGTGATTTTCAAGATGTATTTCCAGAAGAACTTCCAGGAATACCCCCTGCTAGAGCTGTTGAGTTTGTCATCGACTTGAAGCCTGGCACAACACCTATCGCGAAGCGTCCTTATAAGATGCCTCCGCATCACCTTTTGGAACTTAAGGAAGAAATCGACACGCCACTTAAGAAAGGTTTCATCCGCCCCAGTTCCTCTGCTTGGGGAGCACCTTCACTCTTCGTTAAGAAGAAGGATGGAACTAACCGATTGGTTCAGGATTATCGACCAATCAACCAAGCAACAATTCAGAACAAGTATCCGCTTCCTCGGATCAATGATTTGTATGATCAACTTGTTGGTTCCTCAGTATTCTCTAAGCTTGATTTGAGATTGGGTTATCATCAGATCCGTGTTCGTGAAGAGGATATTCCGAAGACTGCTTTTGTTACTCGCTATGGCTCTTATGAGTACACTGTCATGTCATTTGGCTTAACCAATGCTCCAGCCACATTTTCCCGTCTGATGAATTACATCTTCATGGATTACCTCGACAAGCTCGTCGTGGTATATCTAGATGATATTCTGGTTTATTCAAAGAATAAGGAAGAACATGCTGAACACCTCCGTCTTGTACTGGAAAGGCTCCGAGAACACCAACTGTATGCCAAATATTCTAAATGTGAATTCTGGCTGTCTGAAGTGACATATCTCGGCCATGTGATTTCGAAAGATGGCATTGCCGTTAACCCAGAACGAGTTCAGGCTATTCTTGACTGGACTCCTCCGAAGAACGTCAAGCAAATGAGAAGTTTTCTCGGCCTTGCAAGCTATTGCCGTCGATTTGTTGAGAATTTTTCTAAGATTGCTAAGCCGTTGACTGATCTGCTTCACAAGGGCGTTAAGTTTGAATGGACAGAAAAATGTCAGGAAAGCTTTCAAACACTCAAGGACAAGCTAACGTCTGCCCCAGTACTTGCTCCTCCAGATTCCCGTAAAGACTTTGTGATTTATTGTGATGCATCCCGTGAAGGATTAGGCTGTGTCCTAATGCAAGAGCGTAAAGTGATTGCTTATGGCTCTCGTCAGTTGCGCCCACATGAAGAGAATTATTCGGTACATGATCTAGAACTAGCTGCTGTCATCTATGCACTGCAGTTGTGGCGACATTACCTCCTCGGTAATCGTTGCGAGATCTACACGGATCATAAAAGTTTGAAGTACTTGTTCACTCAGCCATCTCTGAATCTCCGTCAACAAAGATGGATGGAGACCATTGCGGACTATGATTTGGGTATTTCTTATACCCCTGGCAAGGCTAATGTAATGGCTGATGCGTTGAGCCGCAAATCCTATTGCTGCGAACTTGAGGTTCAGCTACAGCAACCCCTTCTGTATGAAGAGCTTCGAAAGCTAAATCTCGAGATAGTTCCCCAAGGATACCTAAAAACCTTGGTTGTTGAACCAGACCTTGAGAAAGCTGTTAAGAATGCGCAAGCTAAAGATGCTGAAACTGATTTGATGAAGAAAGACCTTCACCTTGTAAAGTACAGGGATTTCTCGCTGTCTGAAGATGGAACCTTGTATTTCAGAGACCGCATTGTCGTACCTCGCTTCGAGCTTATGACTGACAAAGTCATGAAGGAGGCACATGATACCCCGCTGTCTATTCATCCGGGTAGCACCAAGATGTATCGTGATCTCCGTCAAAGGTACTGGTGGTCTAGAATGAAGCAAGACATTGCTCGATATGTTGCTGAATGTGATGTGTGTCGACGCGTTAAAGCAGAACATCAGAAGCCTGCTGGAATTCTGCAACCACTTCCTATTCCTTTATGGAAATGGGATAAGGTTCAGATGGATTTCGTTACAGGACTTCCCAGGTCACAGAAGGGTCACGATGCTATTCTTGTCGTCGTCGACCAACTCTCCAAAGTTGCACACTTTCTGCCTGTCAAGGAGACGATCACTGCTAGTCAGTTAGCAGAGTTATATATCTCCAGAATTGTTTCACTCCACGGTATTCCGAAAGAGATCAGTTCAGACCGTGGCAGCATATTCACTGGTCATTTTTGGGAAAGTTTCCAAAAGGCTATGGGAACTCATATTACCTGGAGTTCAGCTTATCATCCTCAATCCCAAGGCCAAGTTGAACGAGTTAATCAAGTGCTTGAAGACATGTTGCGAGCTTGTGTTATATCGTTTGGCAAGAAGTGGGAAGAATCTCTTCCATATGCCGAGTTCTCTTATAACAACAGCTATCAAGCCAGCTTGAAAATGGCCCCCTTTGAAGTTCTCTATGGACGTAAGTGCCGAACCCCTCTGAATTGGTCAGAAACTGGGGAACGACCTCTCGTGGGTCCAGATATTATTCAACACGCCGAAGAACAAGTCCATATCGTCCGTAAAAACCTCAAGGCAGCTCAGGACCGTCAGAAGAGCAACTATGATCGCAAACGATGGGGTTTGACTTATCAACCTGGTGATCACGCTTATCTTCGTGTCACCCCTATGAAGGGAACTCACCGTTTTGGAATCAAGGGCAAGTTAGCTCCGCGCTACATTGGTCCTTTCCGCATTGTTGCTAGGCGTGGACAGGTGGCGTATAAATTGGAGTTGCCGCCGCAATTCTCTCATATCCACGATGTCTTCCATGTGTCGCAACTTCGTAAATGCTTCAAGGAATCTCCGCACCGATCTGTGGATCACGAGATGCTTGAATTGCAAGATGATCTTTCTTATAAGGAGCATCCGATCCGCATCCTCGATGAAGCTGAACGTCGAACCCGTCAGAAGGTTACCAAGTTCCTCAAAGTGCAGTGGTCAAATCATACTGAAAATGAAGCCACTTGGGAACGCGAGGATAATCTTCGTGCGGAATACCCCGAACTTTTTCCTTCTACTTCTTAATTCTCGGGACGAGAATTCTTGTTAGTAGAGGAGATTTGTAACACCCCCGGTGGTTAACTACAGTAATCCCATTTTGATTATGCCATGTCATCATGTTTAACAGTGCATGATCATCATTTGCATCATAATGCATTTCAACTTCTAACTCAAATTCAAATTAAATTAAAGTGGAAAATAAAAGTTGTCCAACATAGTAACTAAATTGTTCATTAAATAGCAAATAAATTAGAGACAATTCTAAAATTGAAACCAACATCATTGGAGTTGGGTAAGTGACTCAAACATCTTCAAACAGCGACTAAAAACAATATTTAATAACCAATTATTAAATCTAATTTAAGTATGAAATGATGTTTTGCCCAAACTAATTTTAGGTGTTAGGAAATAAAGCACTGGTATTTATGGACCAGGTCACATGTTTTACAAAATTCAATTTGAGCCCTAACTATTTACAAAACAGGGGTATGGATAAATAAAAAGAGAAAAGAAAAGAAAAAGGAAAAGCCCCCCCCCGGCCCAACTGGGCCAAGGCCCAGCCGGCCGGCCCACTCCCTCCCTATATGGCCTCCCCCTGGAGGCCAGCAAACCCTAGCCCACCCCGCACTCTTCCCTCGCTCCTCTGCTTCCCCCGACCCGATCCAGATCGAGGGGCGGCGACCCCGGCGACCGCGCCGCCCCGCTCCCCGTCGCCGTTCGACGCCACCAAGCCGGCGCCCCTTCGCCACCTCGTCGGACCGCCAGCCGCCGACGCCTCGCCTCCTCCCCGGAGCCTGCGCTCGCCGCCTCCCTCGTCGCCGTCGCTGCCCTCCCTCGCTGGACCGCCGAACCCCGCCGCCTCCTCGTCCTCCCCCTCAACGGCTACCCCGAGCCTCGCCGGCCCCCGAACCCCGGCAACGAATGTGAGCCCCGCCGCCGCCTCCCTCTCTCTCCCCGTCCCCGTCGCCCGTCCCGGTCGCCGCACTCCGGCTGCGCCCTGGCTCGCCCGCCCACGCCGATGGCCGCGCTCGCTGCGCCACTTCGTGCCCCCCCGCGTCCCTCTGTGCTCGCCTCGCTCGCCGCACGCCTCGCCCGCGCAGCCTCGCTGCTGCCGCTGTCTTGCGCCACCGCCCGCGCTGCTACTGCTGCTCCGCGAGCTGCTCGCCGCCCGCGCACGCCGCTGCTCGCCAGCTGCCGCCGAGCCCAGCTTGCCGCCTGCGCCCGCGCGCCACTCGGCGTCGCCTCGCCACTCCCCGCGCCGGCGCGCGCCCGTAGCCGCGTCGCCGCGCGGGTGCGTGTTGACCCGCTCCATTGGCCGGACCTGTCCGGCCCCGAATGGGCCTGGCCGCGGACGTGTCCGCCCCGGGCCACTGCCATGTGGGGCCTGCCCTGGAATAAAAAAAAAAGAATTAAAAGAAATAGATAATTAATTATATAATTAACCTAATTAACTCTGTTTAATTAAACTAACTAATTAATCTGTGATTAACTTAATTAAACCCTAATTAATCTTAACAGACTGCTGATGTCATGCTGATGTCATGCTGACGTCATGCTGACGTCAGCATAACACTGTTTCGGATAATGTTTATTTTAAATAATTGAATAAATTCCAGAAATTAATAAAAACTTTAGAAAATCATATAAAATAATCCGTAACTCAGATCGAAAAACTTTGTACATGAAAGTTGCTCAGAACGACAAGACGAATCCGAAAGCGCGGTCCGTTCGTCCGTCGCACGTCCCTAACTATCCGAACATGCAACCGTTCCTCTCCGGTCATCTGTCTGACAAATGTCCGGAACCGGGAAAACATTCCCGGATGGATTCCTCCTTCCTCGGTGACGTGCAACCATACGTTAGGACACACCCGGCACTGCATATTGTCATGCCGTACTTTGCGTTGCTCATGTTTGCTCTATATTTATACTGTTTCCTCCCCCTCTTCTCTCTCGATAGATCCCGACGCAGCTCCGAAGACCGAAGACAGCATTGACAACCTTGCCCTTGCCGCCGAGCAACCAGGCAAGCCCCCCCCTTTTGATCATCCCGATATCGCCCATTCTATTTCCCATGCTTGCATTAGAATTGCTGCTACTACTGCTTTACCTATTCTGATGCATAGCCTGTTCATTGTAACCTGCTGTTGATAATTACCTACATATCCTAAACTGTTTAGTCTAGGCTGGGTAGAGACCTATCAGTGACCCCACTTATCCCGACTGCCGCGCTGGATCGTCAGAAGACCCGATCAATGGGATTGAAGACCAGGCCCCGACACCGCACATCACCCCCCCCCCCTTAGTTGTAACGACACTGCAGCGTTACTATCGAGTGTCGAGGGTGAAACCTCATGTAGCACTTCTGATGTTAACTCTGTAGAGTAGTTATTCGGTCGTGGTCATCGAGGGTGATTCCTCCTTCACCGCTTCCGATAACGACGCTGTCGTACAACACCTCAAGTGTGGACCCAGTGAGGGTGATTCCTCCTAGTTCACCTTGACGGATACATCGAGTGGGAATTCAATGAGGGTGATACCTCGGATTCCCTGATGTTATGGACACACGGATACTTGGACTTTACAATTTTACTTGGAAAGGCGGGTCGACCCTGAGGGGTACCCGCGTGTGATGTGAAGGCGGGTTGCCAGTGTGGTGCCCGAGTGGTGAATACGAGGCGCGGCCGGGCATTCTTAACCCTTGCCGCAAGTCCTCGAGACGGGGCGACGGGGTCACATCTTTCGTGAGTCTCTGCTCGTTACCGCAAGCCCCTAGTCCTAGCGATTTGGATATTTGATCCGAGCAGGCCTCTGGTCTGATAGCACTAACCATCACGTGGGCATAGTATGGGCGTTCTGCATCGTATGCATCAGCCGAAAACTCTGTCAGACGTCCAGTTCAGCACTGCGGCCGGGCTGGGCCGGCACCATCCTGAGGGGTGGAGCCTGGTTCGCCCGGCACGCAACGACCCGGAGGGCGAGGGGCGATGGCCAAGACCCCCTTGCGCTTAGGATGTAGACCGGCGGGGACCTCTCTGCGGAGTTGTAGGTAGGGTTGCGATGTGTCGTTTGGCCGAGGCCGGGCATGACCCTGGAAAGTGTGTCCGGCCGGAGTTAATCGAGCGTGTTGGGTAAGTTGGTGCACCCCTACAGGGAAGAACACTTCTATCGATAGCCGGTCCTACGGTAAATGACACTCGGAGTTGTATCCTGATTGATACAATTTAGAACTGGATACCTGTGATGAGACCTGTATATATGGCTCTGGGATTGCTTCTCGCAGGGAGTCGAGAAGGGATCTCAGGACGAGGTTGATGAATGTATGGCTCTGGGATTGCTTTCTCGTAGGGAGTCGAGAAAGGATCTCAGGATGAGGTTGATATTATTACTGCTACATTATATGGTATTGTTCTACTCTCTTCTACTGCTGCAAGACCGCTGAAGATGCTAGTCTTCGATAGGACTAGGCTTTCTCTCTATTCTGGCATTTCTGCAGCCCAGTCCACATATACAGCCTCCCCTTGATAATGTTGCATATGTAGTGTAGATCCTTGCTTGCTGAGTACTTCTGAGTACTCACGGTTGCTTTGTTTTCCTTTTTCTCCCCATATCAGTTTGACGTGACCAGAGGACGGAGCCCCCTGAGACAGATGCCCCGACGATCGTTACTACTACTACCCAGAGGATGGATACTACTACGAGTTGACTGACGACCAGGAGTAGGATCGGAGGGTCCCAGGCAGGAGGCCTTCGCCTTTCGATCGTAGTGTTTTATTTTGCCCCGGCGTTCTAAAGGCCTTTCTGTTTCTATTTCATATCTGTACTCAGATATCTGATGCTTCCGCTGACGCTTGTTCGCAAGCTTATGTATTCGAGCCCTCGAGGCCCCTGGCTTGTAATATAAAGCTTGTATGACTTTATTTATGTTTTAGAGTTGTGTTGTGATATCTTCCCGTGAGTCCTTAGGCTTGATCGTGTGCATTTGCGTGTATGATTAGTGCACGATCGGGCCGGGGGCGTCACAATATGCGTAAATTCTTGGAGTGTCGTGTGCTTTTAATTTTATTTTTAATGCACCATGCTGGTATGAGATAGTCCTTGGTTGATTTATAAAATGCTCTTTGCACTTCACTTATATCTTTTGAGTATGGCTTTATAGAATGCTTCATGTGCTTCGCTTATATCATTTGAAGTTTGGATGGCTGTTTCTCTACATATAGAAACCCGTTATTTGTAGAATG
This sequence comes from Thinopyrum elongatum, assembly GCA_011799875.1. Classification (NCBI taxonomy): domain Eukaryota; kingdom Viridiplantae; phylum Streptophyta; class Magnoliopsida; order Poales; family Poaceae; genus Thinopyrum; species Thinopyrum elongatum. The sequence continues at coordinate 353,598,782 of CM022302.1, read as the reverse complement.
CTCTTTTGCTTCACTTATATTTATTAGAGCATGGACAAGTCTTTTGTAGAAAGAATTAAACTCTCATGCTTCACTTATATCTATTTAGAGAGTCAATGGGAATTGGTCATTCACATGGTTAGTCATTAAATCCTACATAAAACTTGTAGATCACTGAATATGATATGTTTGATTCCTTGCAATAGTTTTACGATATAGAGATGGTAATACGTGGGACGTACTAGTGAATGATTGTGGTTTAGTAAGAATATTGGTGTTAAGGTTTGTGATTCTCGAAGCATGCACGTATAGTCTCTCGTTATGCTAAGAAGTTGGAGCATGATATATTATTGATTGTCTTCCCTATGAGTGGTGGTCGGGGACGAGCGATGGTCTTTTCCTACCAATCTATCCCCCTAGGGGCTAGTACTTTGCTTCGAGGGCTAATAAACTTTCGCAATAAGTATGTGAGTTCTTTATGACTAATGTGAGTCCATGGATTATACGCACTCTTACCTTTCCGCAATTTGCTAGCCTCTTCGGTACCGTGCATTGCCCTTTCTCACCTCGAGAGTCGATGCAAATTTCGCCGATGCATCCAAGCCCCGTGATATGATACGCTCTATCACACATAGTCCTCATTATATCTTCCTCAAAACAGTCACCATACCTACCTATTATGGCATTTCCATGGCCATTCTGAGATATATTGCCATGCAACTTTCATCATCATCATATACATGACTTGAGCATTCATTGTCATATTGCTTTGCATGATCGTAAGATAGCTAGCATGATATTTTCATGGCTTGCCAGTTTTCTGATGTCTTTGCTACGCTAGATCATTGCACATCCTGGTACACCGCCAGAGGCATTCATATAGAGTCATACTTTGTTCTAGTATCGAGTTGTAATTTTTTTGAGTTGTATGTAAATAGAAGTGTGATGATCATCATTATTCATTATTAAAGCATTGTCCCAGTGAGGAAAGGATGATGGAGACTATGATTCCCCCACAAGTCGGGATGAGACTCCGGACAAAATAAAAAAAGGGGGAAAGAGGCCAAAAGGAGCCCAAGAAAAAAAAGAAAAAAAGAAAAAAAAAAGAGAAAAAAGAGAAAAAAAAGAAAAAAAAAGAAAAATGAGAGAAAAGGAGAGAAGGGGTAATGTTACTATCCTTTCCACACTTGTGCTTCAAAGTAGCACCATGTTCTTCATATAGAGAGTCTCCTATGTTGTCACTTTCATATACTAGTGAGAATTTTTCATTATAGAACTTGGATTGTATATTCCGATGATGGGCTTCCTCAAATGCCCAAGGTCTTCGAGCAAGCAAGTCGGATGCACACCCACTTAGTTTCATGTTGAGCTTTCATACACTTATAGCTCTTAGTGCATCCGTTGCATGGCAATCCCTACTCCTTGCATTGATATCAATTGATGGGCATCTCCATAGCCCATTGATTAGCCGCATCGATGTGAGACTTTCTTCCTTATTTGTATTCTCCATATTAATCTCTACTACCGTATTCTATTCCACCCATAGTGTTATATCCATGGCTTGCGCTCATGTATTATGTGGGGGTTGAAAAAGCTGAAGCGCGTTAAAAAATATGAACCAATTGTTCGGCTTGTCATCGGGGTTGTGCATGATAAATACTTTGTGTTAAGAAGATGGAGCATGACAAGACTATATGATTTTGTAGGGATAGCGTTCTTTAGCATTTTTATTCTGAAAGACATGATTGTCTGTTGGGATGCCTGAGTATTGATGTCTTTATGTCAAATTATATACTATTGCTTTGAATCACTCGTGTGTTAATATTCACGCCATGATTAGATTACATGATCAAGATTATGCTAGGTAGCATTCCACATCAATTTTTTATCATTTACCTACTCGAGAACGAGCAGGAATTAAGCTTGGGGATGCTCATACGTCTCCATCGTATCTATAATTTTTGATCGTTTCATGCCAATATTCTACAACTTTCATATACTTTTGACAACATTTTATAATATTTTTGGGACTAACATATTGATCCAGTGCCTAGTGCCAGTTCCTGGTTGTTGCATGTTTTTTGTTTCACAGAATATCCATATCAAACGAAGTCCAAACGCGATCAAAATTTACGGAGATTTATTTTGGAATATATGTGATTTTTGGGAAGAAGAATCAACACAAGATGGTGCACGAGGTGGCCACGAGGCACCAGGGTGCGCCTAGGGGGTGGCCGCGCCCTGGTGGCTTCTGAGCACCTCGTAAGTCGGTTGACCCCCTTCTTTCGCAGCAAGAATGATAATATCCGGAAAAAAATCGTGTTAAATTTTCAGCCCAAGCGGAGTTACGAAACTCCAGGAATTTAAGAAACGGTTTTCAGCCAGAAAACGGGAACGCGAAACAGAAGAGAACAGAGAGAGATCCATTCTAGGTGGGGCTCCTGCCCCTCCGCCGCCATGGCGGCCATGGACCAGAGGGAACACTTTCCTCCCATCTAGGGGGAGGCTAAGGAAGAAAAATAAGGAGGGGGCTCTCTCCCCCTCTCTCTCCCGGTGGCGCCGAAACGCCACCGGGGCAATCATCGTGACGGCGATCTACACCAATAACTTCACCGCCATCACCACCAACTCTTTCCCCCTCTATGTAGCGGTGTAACACCTCTTCTCCCCGCTGTAATCTCTACTTAAACATGGTGCTTAATGCTATATATTATTATCCAATGATGTATGGCCATCCTATGATGTTTGAGTAGATTCGTTCTGTCCTATGGGTTGATTGATGATCGTGATTGGTTTGAGTTGTATGTTTTTTTTTGTGCTGTCCTATGGTGCCCTCCGTGTCGCGCAAGCGTGTGGGATTCCCGCTGTAGGGTGTTGCAATACGTTCATGATTCTCTTATGGTGGGTGACGAGAGTGACATAAGCTTATACTCTAGTAAGGGGGTTGCTACGTATGGGAGTAAAGAGGACTTGTTACTTAATGCTATAGTTGGGTTTTACCTTAATGACCTTTAGTAGTTGCGGATGCTTGCTAGAGTTCCAATCATAAGTTTATATGATCCAAGTACGGAAAGTATGTTAGCTCATGCCTCTCCCTCATATAAAATTACAATAATGATTACCGGTCTAGTTATCGATTGCCTAGGGACAAATAACTTTCTTCTGTTACAAAAAGCTCTCTACTAAACAACTAATTTTATTATCTTGCAAATTACTCATAGTTTTATTCTTGCTAAGTACTTCTAGTTTTATTCTCAAACCCATCCTATCACCTACAAAATAGTTTCATACTTGTTCTAGGTAAAGCGAACGTTAAGTGTGCGTAGAGTTGTATCGGTGGTCGATAGAACTTGAAGGGAATATAAATCCAACCTTTAGCTCCTCGTTGGGTTCGACACTCTTATTTATCGAAAAAGCTACAATTGATCCCCTATACTTGTGGGTTATCAGTCTACGTCATGTCATCTTGATTAAGGCGTTACTATGTTTTTATTAACTTAATACCCTAGATGCATGTTAGATAGCAGTCGATGGGTGGAGTAATAGTAGTAGATGTAGACAGGAGTCGGTCTACTTGTCTCGAACGTGATGCCTATATACATGATCATTTCTTCAAATATTGTCATAACTATGCGCTTTTCTATCAATTGTCCAATAGTAATTTTTTTCACCCACCGTATGTTATGTACTCGAGAGAGAAGCCTCTAGTGAAAACTATGGCCCCGGGTCTACTTTTATCATGTATAAAGCACAAATGCTACACTTTTATTTATTTTATTTTGATTTACAATTTATCTATTTACCTACCACTACGAGATTTGATCCTTACAAATAACCACCGAGGGGATTGACAACCCCCTTGTTTGTGTTGGGTGCAAGTATTTGCTTTTGTGTGTGCAGGTGCTACTAACGAGGTTCTGTGTGGTTCTCCTACTGGATCGATAACCTTGGTTCTTAATTGAGGGAAATACTTATATCTACTATACTGCTTCATCCTCTCCTCTTCGAGGAAATCCCAACGCAGCTCACAAGTAGCACTGATGTCTACTACACAACATGTTCTTGTAGACTCGTGTTGGGCCTCCAAGCGCAGAGTTTTGTAGGACAGTAGAAAATTTCCCTCGAGTGGATGACCTAAGGTTTATCAATCCGTGGGAGGTGTAGGATGAAGATGGTCTCTCTCAAACAATCCTGCAACCGAATAATAAAAAGTCTCTTGTGTCCCCAACACACCAAATACAATGGTAATTTGTATAGGTGCACTAGTTCGGCGAAGAGATGGTGATACAAGCGTAGTAATGATAGTAGATATTGATTTTTGTAATAGGAACAATAAAAACAGCAAGGTAGCAATTGATAAAATGGAGCACAAACGGTATTGCAATGCTTGAAAATGAGGCATAGGGTCCGTACTTTCGCTAGTGCAATCTCTCAACAATTCTAATATAATTGGATCATATAACCTTCCCTCAACGTGCGATGAAGAATCACTCCAAAGTTCCTATCTAGCGGAGAACATAAGAAGAAATTTTTTGTAGGGTACGAAACCACCTCAAAGCTATTCTTTCTGATCAATCTATCCTAAAGTTCATACTAAAATAATACCAAGCTATTCTTTCCGATCGATCTAACCAAGAGTTTGTACTAAAATAACACCATATGATACACATCAACCAACTCTAATGTCACCTAGATACTCCAATGTCACCGCGAGTATCCATGAGGAGTTGATTATGCGATGTGCATCAAACAATTTCAGATTCATAATACTTAATCCAACACAAAGAACCTCAAAGAATGCCCCAAGATTTCTACCGGAGAAACAAGGACGAAAACGTGCATCAACCCCTATGCATAGATTACCCCAATGTCACATCGGGAATCCGCGAGTTGAGTGCCAAGACATCGATCAAGTGCTCTCAAATCCATAAAAGTATTCAATCCGATCAAATGAAATTTCAAAGGGAAAACTCAATTCATCACAACAAGATAGAGAGGGGAAAACACCATATGATCCAACTATATTAACAAAGCCCGTGATACATCAAGATCGTGCCATCTCAAGAACACGAGAGAGAGAGATTAAACACATAGCTACTGGTACAAACCCTCAGCCCCGAGGGTGGACTACTCCCTCTCATCATGGTGGGCGCCGGGATGATGAAGATGGCCACCGGTGATGATTTTTCCCCTCCGGCAGGGTGCCGAAACAGGGTCCAGATTGGTTTTTCGTGGCTACAGAGGTTTGCGGCGGCAGAACTTCTGATCTAGGGTTGTTTCTGGGGGTTTCTGTATTTATAGGATTTTTCAGCGTTGGAATCACGCGAAGATGGGCCTCGAGGTGGGCACAACCCACCTGGGCGTGCCTGGGCCTCCTGGTGCGCCCAGGTGTCTTGTGCTCACCTCCTTCACCTTCTGGTCCTCCCACGAAGTTTCTAGTACCTCTTTTCTTTCAAAAAAAATCGTCAAAAAGTTTCGTGCATTTGAAGAACTTTTATTTCTGCACAAAAAACACCAGCACGGCAGTTCTGCTGAAAACAACGTCAGTCCGGATTAGTTTCATTCAAATCATACCAAAACCATATAAAATTGTTGTAAACATGACATGAATACTTCATAAATTATAGATACGTTGGATACGTATCAAGCACCCACACAGGCAAGGCAACAGGTTAAAACTGTGTCACGTAAAGGGGGTAAAAGCCATTTGCATAGGACTTGCCGACACTTGTGACTCTCACAACCTATCATCTACAAACTAATTCCATGATGCCTTCCCCTAGGCCCAAAGATGATGAAGTGTCATGTAGTCGACGTTCACATAACATCACAACATAATATTAAAACATTGAACAATGATCAACTTCACATGATTACTAATAACAAGATGTCTCCCATGTCCTCAAGAACAAACAGAACTACTCACAACTCATCTCATTAATTATGACCAGTGTGTATAAATATATGATTAATAATGTGAACATAATAATATTCTACCAATTAAACCAACAAGCATCAACTACAAGATGTAATCAACACTACTAGCACCTCCAGGTAGTAATTTGAGGTTTGCTACAAAGATTGAACACAAAAGATGAACTAGGGTTTGGAGATGAGATGGTTTTGATGATGATGATGATTCCCACGATGAGAGGAGCGTTGATGGCTTCAATTTCCCCCTCTCGGAGGGAAGTATCCCTGGCGGAATTGCTCCACCGGAGAGCAAAAGTGCTCCTACCTTAGTTCCACCTCGAGACGGCGGTGAAAGTCCCGAAACTCTTCTCTTGATTTTTTTCCGGGAGAATGTGAATTCTTAGAGCGCTGGAATTAGGTCAACACGAGGTCTAGGGGCCCCATATTGGATTCCCAAAAAGGGATAATATATATTGAATATAGTAAACACAGGGCGGTCTATTTTTGTTTTGTTTTTGGCCATGCTCACAGTTCACACATTCGTCCACCAGCTCAGCTCAGCTGCACACGGGACCGGACCGACTCTTATCACTCGAAGGCGAGACAGCCGCCGGCAGCAGCGTAGGCGCCGCAACTCGACCAAACCACACGAAGGGGAAACCCAAATTCCATCCCGACTTCTCTACCTCTCCGGCCTCCACCCAGGAGAGCCCTAAGCCGGAAGCACCTTACCCTTAAGCTCTCTTGACCTCTCCCCATGGCGTCCGCGTGGTGCCTCTTGGCGCCGGCCGCCGCGCCGGTGGCGGCGCCGGGCGCTCTCGGCGTCTCCGCCTCCGAATCCAGAGGCGTCTTCGCCGCGCGGGCAGCGGTCCCTGCGAGGACGCGGCGCAGGTGGGACTCGCTCGTGGTGTGCGTAGCCCCCGACGAGGAGAAGATTACGCGGCGCTCGCCCCTCGATTTCCCCATCGTAATTCTTCTCCGCCCTTTCCCCCTCGGCGGTCATTTTGCTACTCCTCCCATGCTGAACTGAATTTTCCGGTTCAGAATTTCTCGGTCATTTTAGCTTACTACACCCGGATTTACGAGGGTTTAGGTATTCAGAGTGGATTAAATCAGTAGGAATGTTAGCTTAGAGTGGACCTGAGTTCTTGTGATTGGACAGGGCAACTTCAGATGCACGTTTGTTTGTGATTGTGGATATTACAAAGGCTCCTGGTAGATGGTTAATGACATCCTAGTCTCATCTTTCTTGCGTATTTTAAGTGTTAGCTTGGAGGTCTATTTAAAGATCTTCATGCGAGGAAATATATACTTAACTGTACCAGAGCTGCGTTATGGTGACATCATGGTTTCATCATTGTTGCATTTTAGGAGCGGACCTGAGTTGCACGAGTTCAAACAATGATGTGACGTTAGGACGTTGTAGATTGTTTTGTAGATGGTGCCCTTGCACTGAAACAATATGTATAGCGTGTATGATAAGACACTTTGAAGGTTTCCACCTAGGTTAGAGTTGTGCAAACCGAGATTCAAATGCCAAAATCGTCCCAAAATATATATGCGCGTCCACTGAATGCTTGTCTTGAGTCGTGTTTGTATTTAAAACAACCAGACAGTAGTTATTTAGGGATCAGCCGGTCTATTAGATCGCTTTCTGCAGGAACTTTCAATTTCCAGCTGGTGTCTCGTTGTCATGATGCTAGCAATCTAATTTTTTACAAACAAGTTTTGAAATATATGGCCTACTGATCTAATACTTGTTCTATATCTGCTTGTTTCAAGCACAAATAAATTTTGTGTGATACTAGGGTGCTGTAGATGCCCTGATCATTTAGGATAAAAATAGTGGAAGAACATGTTCGTGGTAAATTGATAGGAGACACTTATAAGTTTTCTTAAGGTGAAATTCAAATTGTGGTCATGTTACCTTTCTGTTTTTGCTTGCAATTGTGTTCCATTCTGTGACTGTGAGTTGTGAATGCGACTCGTGCATATTTTGAGACAAACCTTCATTTTATTGTTCTGCGGATTTGCTGAGCTGCGTGGTGACATTTATCATGGTTATAACCTGCCATTTATTTATTTATTTGCAGTGTTTCAGATTATGGCATATTATATCAAGATTGATAACTGTCAATTTTCATGTGTGATTTGTCTAAGCTGTAGCAAGATATCTGTAGGACAATGTCTAAAAAAGAAGTCAAAACATAGTACTCCCTCCGTAAAGAAATATAAGAGCGTTTAGATCATTAGTGATCTAAACGCTCTTGTATTTCTTTGCAGAGGGTGTAGTTAATTATTTAAAGATGTTGCATCAGACGTTCTTCTTTTGTGTTGGCACTGAAGCTGATGGTCACCGTCTTATCACACATTTGTAGGAATGGGAGAAGCCTAAGCCTGGGAGGAGACCTGACATCTTCCCAAAGTTCAGCCCTATGAAAACACCATTGCCCCATCCATTACCAGCTGATGATCCTCTGGATGATGATGAGGAAGAAGAAGAGGAAGAGGCACAACCTCAAGAACCACAGGAGGATGATCCTGACAAGGAGGATCCTGAGGAAGATGACCCAGACAAGCCAACTGAGTAATTTTGGATGAGGTGGCCTGTGGTAGATAGAAGCCGTGTCGTATCTTCCAGAGAATATGTGGGGTTTGAGCTATTCAGAAATGTTAGTTGTGTCGGCTTATATAGGCTCTAGACATAAGTTTGCTCAGCAAGGACCTTTGAGCTTTTCTGAAGCTATACAAATTTTGTTCCACTAGTTTCAATATGAATTTATATGTATTCTTCTGAAAGGTATTTGCCTATACGACACAATAAGCTGTTGCATGTTCAGTAGTTATGTTCGCTGATCTGATACTCCCGTGTGCTGAAAGTGCATTATAAGCAATTAGGTTGTTGTAATATCGGCAATAACTTGGCACCAGTTAGAATGACACATTGGTTAAACTCGTGCATTTTGATATACTCCCTCCGTCCCATAATGTAAGACGTTTTTTGACACTACACTAGTATCAAAAAACGTCCTATATTATAGGACGGAGGGAGTACTACATTTCAAATTATTTGAAGTTCTAGCTTTTCCCTAAGTAAAATTTAGTTGCAGATGTTAGAAAGGTCAGTATCTCTCTGTTTGTGTTCTTAAATCGCGAATTGGATGATGCGCATTTTATCAAGTATGAACACATCTCATTTTCAAATTCTCTATATGATTTGACCAAATCTACAACACATGTGCTTATATGTACAGTAATGTTATTTTTATAGACTCGGTCCGGCTTAAGAATGTTTGATTTAGGACAAAACTAGAATGTCGTATAATTTGAAACTAAGGCCCTGTTTGGATTGAGTATAAAATTAGTGTGCTCCCCAGTATTTAACTCAAGTTTGAACTAAATACCAGGCAGCACACGAAAAAATATATCCAATCCAAACAGGACCAAAGAGGGTAATATTTTGCACCGACGCTGAGACAATAGCCTCTTGCTAGGTGACATATTGGAAATTTTTTGTTGCATTTTGGAGCCTGGTTTCTAGTGAGACAATATATTTTTGGAAAAATCAAATATAAATTCTAGAAGTCTCAAAAAATTCAGAAAAAAATTGACACATCTATTACTTGATTATAGTGGCTGTGGACCCTATATTTTGGATGGATGAGGCGGCTGAAATCTTGTTGTAATCTATTTCAGACAAATACGGAGATGTGAACAGACAAAACGATGGTACAGAGATGCTGAAACCTTGTTGTATTCTATATTTCCTTGGCCAAACAATGGCAGTTCATTCATGTTCTACCCAGGAGGATTGGAGTTTATAAATGTACACCCAGGAAAACCTACAAAATTTTCTCTCCCATATGCAGGAGCAAACAGCATGATGAATGCTACTTTGGTTAAGCCATACTGCCCATATCAATATCTACTTTCCTTTGGTCCCTTAAAAGATCAATATCTATTTTCCTTTGATCTTGCAGTAGGCATACATGCCTGAGCCAACGAAGCCAAGCCCTTGGCCGATGACATTAAGCTGCCATGAGAAAGAAAATTAAGTCAGTATTCAGGAAAGGAAATTGAAGAGCTAATTGTGGCCGAGCAACAAGCTTAAACTCACCAGATCAAAAGGAAGCCCACCGAAGAGTACCCAGCCAAGTCCAACAGTGAAGAAATCCTGCGGAAATAGCATCATGAAGAAGATTTCAAAATACTACGCATGTTGAGCCGCATGGACGAATTGGATGGGGACCATACCTTCAAATTGCCACACATTGACTGTGTAAGTGCAGAATTCAGGATTGTATTCCAGAAGATGGTGTAGTTCAATAGAAATGCTAGTATGCATGAAAATAGCAGCACCACCTACAAATGGAATTATGTCAAAATGATTGATACCTATGGACCCTAGCTATCCCAGGAAAAATAAATTAGGAGGCTTAAAAAATTAACATACAATATAAACACATAAAGCAATCTCAAGACCTTCATGCCAACTATAATATAAAGGGTTTTTATCATTTATGCCACCGGTTGTGTCTCACTACTCAGTTTTGCCACTAGGAATTTCAACTGCTAAAAAATGCCATCGCTTTGTTAGGCGCATGCTCAGAAATGCCACTCGACACCATGATTGTCAGCTCAAATCTCGTTTGGCATGTCATAATGACCAAAATACCTATAGACCAACATGTCAGCTCTCCCTCTATCCACTAAAATAAAGTCTGGGTCCCACTTGATCCCAACAACGTTCTTATTTTGTCTAAAATTATTCACTTGCTTACTCCTAACAAGTGGGGTCCACACTTATCATTATGAGATAGAGAGAGCTGACATGTGGGTATAGGGGTATTTTTGTCATATAACATGGTCAACGAGTTTGACCTGACAATAACGATGTCTAATGGCATTTCTGAGCAAACATCTAATGGAACGATGGCATTTTTTAGATATCTAATGGCATTTTTTAGAAAACATCTCACGGAATGATGGTATTTTTGAGCAGTTGTAATTTCTAATGGCAAAACTAAGTAGTGAGACACAACTAGTGGCATAAATATGCTTTTTTCCCCTTGCTTTCAAGAGTAATTAGAAGCATCCACAAAACATTAACTAAAATGAACTAAGCATACTATAGAGATAAGTCAGGAGTAAGATTAATCAGCAACCAAGAAGATTTAAGAACCTATAATAATCAACCAGAAATCAAGAATAGTGGATTAGAACGTGGTAATATGTGAATATAGTAGTGCAAGGGTTTCACTGGCTCGAGTGAAACAATATGTGTGCGATCCGAACTATTTTCTAGGATTGGATCGGTAACTCAGTACGTTATTGGGTAAGATCACAGAAATGGTGGGAAGGAACAAAATAATGCCTCATGAGCTAGTGTGTCAGTCAAAGCTCGACCCTCAACACCAACTGGTTAGTTGCGAACAAATAGACAGTGATTCAAGCATCTCCAGTGAAGTCAATAAACAAGGAACAAGATTGTGTTTTTGTTAGTAAAAAATTGTGATGCGCATCCCCAAGTACTGTAGTCTTTAGATGCCTCAGATAATCAAATTAGCATTAATTTCAAAATTTAAGTCGCATATACCTGAAAACCAGGGGAATAAAGATAAGGAAATTCAATAGTTTTCTTGAGGTCGCCCTGAATATATGTCAAGAACAGTACTGCAGGTCCACAAACAAGTCCTGAAATCCATATAAGCAGAATATATATTTATGACGTGTGAAGTATGAAGTTGAATTTTAGTGCTACAGGTCTTTGAGATACTACCATTGCACCACATCAGGCCAAAGCTATTCAGCCCACTAGATTTTCCTAAAAGAACAAAACAAGTGTTGATTAGAACTTTTTGCAAGTTGGATTGGCATATAATAAGTGGCAAAAAGGAAGGTGCTTACCAATACGATTTATAGTTGCAAGATAAACAGCTGTAGTTATATTGGCGACGAAGACAATGGCATACCCACGAGCATCAAATGATAAGTCTCGAGCCCCAGCAATAAACGCTCCGAATACAATCAAAGCCACACTGATAAACAGTTGGTTAGCAACCAGAAAGAGGAGTATGGCAGATTGAGAAAGCAACTATGTTCTGAAAAATGCAGTATAATGAAACACAAGGATCACCATGTTGCAAGCTACAACCATACTGTCCACTAAGTTGACTAAATGAATGTGAATTCTGATACCTTATTACAAGGCTTAATAATGATAAGAGCAACAAGCAGATTCAATCACTACTGATGAACTAAAGATATGACAGGCAGTCAAAATAAAATAGAATTAATGAGTTAATATATATGTTTGACCGTGGCTAGGGCAGGAGTTTGTTGCACAAATAGAGGCTCACATTAGCTAGCTAGCACATGTACTTCAATTTTGAGACAGTACAAATGCAAAGTAAAGTAACATGCCTGGACATTTACCTGCCAATTATAGGTGGGGTGTGTTTCTGCTTTGCCAAGAAATACTCCATTGTCATTGTAAATGCTACTGTTGTGCGCCTTAGAGTTGTATACATAGGAACATTTACTCCACGCACAGATTCCATTGAAGCTAGCTTTTAGCAAACCATCATGGAAGGTAAGCATCATTCAGAATTCAAAGTAAACAGCACCATTCCATATTTGCAGCTCATGGCTGTAATTGTGTGCGAGGGAATAAGCATACCATGTAGAGCAAATAGACACAGCGAAGCGGTGAAGTGCGCAGCATTATTCTGAACGCCACAAATAGTGAATCAGGAGGGTACTGACAGTTCACTATTTGTGAAAGAAATGATCTTTAACCGTCTCAGAACATAGAGAAGGCACTTGAGCACACCATCTGCACATGTTAATTAGGTGTCAGAAAGGAAAGACAGGACCAAACATATCATACAGTAACAAATTCAGCCAACAGAGCTGTACAGCTAAAGAAAGAAGTACACATTACGTAAGGTGCAATACACCGACAACTATATCACTGTACTATTTAACAAGCTGCAATTCATAGCAGGCCCATTGTCTACAGCTCCAGTAAGAAAGTGAACATTCTTGAACTAGATGAATTAGAATGTAGCTTTTGGAAATCTATCGTTACTTTCCAAGACCACGAGCAGGTCACAGATAGTCTAGTACAGTTTTTTTTACTGTTGATCGGACAGAACATGGGCACAAAACATTTATATACTCTTTCGGGTGAATTTACAGTTATTCAAAAATAAGCATATGGACTACAATGAGCAAGGGTATTTCCAATACAGACTGTCCAGAATATGTCCACACAGAATGAAGCACCTGAAGGAGTGTAATGACTTCCGCAAGGGAATTTATATGAAGATAGAGCCGCCTTGTTAAACATCACCAGCAAAACTGCACATTGTAAAAAAGTATTAGCAAGGGAATTCAAGACTTCCACAACATAAAGAATAGAAACAGAAATGTCGTCAGGATTTTCTGTGCGGAAACCAGTTCGTAATGCTTCTCAGAAGATAAAATAAAAGGAACAATTTAAGAAAAAATCGAGAAAATTTCGCAATTATAATTTGGCAATGATCTATTATCCACTTTATTATTCTATCTAAATGGCAAGGGATTTCAAAGTTTATTTTCTCCTTGTCTGTTTTTTTTTTTTTTGTCAGTGAGCCCATCAGAATTTGCTTTCTCTTACCATGCCACTACCAATTTGGACAGATTTCAGACATACAAGGTTATAAGATTTACTTGTGTTATATTGAAAAATCATCTATATTTGTATCTATACATCTATATACATATATATACAAATATAAAAAGACCCAAAGGGCAGATCCAACTAATCTCAGCCATCAATTCATGTCAATCCAATGACCTAGATTGCTTCAATGGCGAGTACTCAACATGTTTAGCGTGCAATAAATATTATACGGAATATCAATATCAGCGATAATCACATAATTATCATGCAATTAATATCTTACCTAACATCACCGGTGCAATTAATATTCTACAAAATATCCCACAAAATATATATTCTACCAAATATGAACGTGCATTGCACGCATTTACTAGTTCTCATCAAAGTCTCCATTCAAACAGGGTAAAATTCTTCCTCGATACAACAGAAATCCTGTATCCCTGGTAGGTACAATTGAAATGATTCCTACTTGAAGCTCTGCTGAGCAGTTAGATAGAAGTCAACATACCAGCTCCCATCCCAGCCCCAAGCACCTCAGTAACAGAAGTAATGCCTAACAGAAACAAACTGCAACTAGTGCTACATCACAAGACCGTACCAACATTCTATCTCCAAATTCTTACAGTGCACTGAACGAGCCACCCCATGATGACCAAAGCATGCAATTCATGCCACATAGAACTGCATCTAAAACCAAACAAGACAAAAGAAGTGGGTTGACGTATAAATGATGACCATGTAGGAGAGCACGATGGAGGTGCTGCGGCATGTCATCATAATGGACCCTTGAAGAGAGCAGCAGCGCCACCACCTCCTAAGAGATTCGCAAAGCCATGACAAGAAAACAAGCAACATACTTTTGTCGGATCCACAAGAGCCAGCACAGTTAGTTGTATAAATTACACCAAGTTGATCATGATTATATTTGACATATCCGGCGCTGTGACCTTTACTACAAGCCAAATGTTTTTTGTTCAAGAATACGCCATGGAATGGCATATCAATTTCATAGAAGTGGCAAACAAGCCAATTACACCATAAGGCATACAACACTAGATATCTATCAAAGAGATATTCCTCGCTAGTGCCTACCCCTAACAGCGATGGAGCGCCCCTAGCCATGAAACTCGGCAAGCCAAATGATTGTCTCTACTGAATTGTGTTTCTGAGATAGATAGCCCTTCTAGCACTCAAATATACATATGTAGTAGTAATAACCAGTTTTTACTAAGTCTAGGTAGCTCTTACTGACGAATACCTACGGTGACACCCACTGAGCGGTATGTACGTTGCGTATAACCTGTGGCAACTGAACTAGCAGTACCAAAATGGTTTCGTGCTAGACACAAGTCAACCAACCAGCACTAACTGCAACCCCCAAGTAGCTGAATAAAGGATGTAACGGCCAACGGAAGCAACAAGTTAGCGACGATTTGCAATAATCACCAGGCCCGACCGCACGCTACCCGTTCCCAAACTCACACAGATAACGCGCCAATTCTGCACCACAGCACAACCGCATAGAGAAGGAGACGTGCAGATCGAGGCACGTACCGGAGCAGGACATGTAACAGAGCGCTGCGATCTTACAGCATAATTGTGCAGCAGTGTTTGAGACAGTTGGTCCTTCTAGTTCTAGCACTCAAATACAAATACATAGTCGAAACAACCAGTTTTTACTAATGCTAGACCATCTCCAAGTCTAAGTAACTCTTACTGGTGAATACCTACTGAGCAGTATGTACTTTGCCCATATCCCTGTGGCAACCGAAGTAGCAGTACTAAAATGGTTTCATGCAAACGCACGGCTGAGTTAGCTAGACACAAGTCAACCAGCCAGCACTAACTCCAACCCCAAGTAGCTGAATAACGGCCAACGGAAGCAACGAGTTGGCGACGATTAGCAGCAAATCACAAGGCCGGACCGCGCGCTGCCTGTTCCCGAACTCACGCAAAACAAGCCACCCGTCCGCCGCCGTGAACGGAAACACACAGACAAGGCGCCAATTCTACGCCACACCACAGACGCGCAGAGAAAGAGAGGGCGCGGATCGAGGCGCGTACCGGAGCAGGACATGTAGGAGAGCGCGGCGACGGCGCCGCGGCGGTTCATGGCGGAGCCCTTGAACAGCGCGGCCTCGCCGTCGCCCTTCCCCGCCTCGGCGGACACCGGCAGCAGCACCCCTCCTGCGTTCTTGGCCATCTCCCCTCCCGGATCTCCGCCCGCGAGCGACCACGCCGAGGAGGAGGGGCAGCAGCGGGAGGAGGAAGGATATTTGTGGCGATGCGCGGAAGGGGAAAACGGCCGTTTGGGAGCGAGCAAGACTCGTCTCTGCTTTTGGCCCGATCGGACGGGGAGTTTTCGGCCTCGGCGACTCGGCCGCGCCTAGGAAGGGGGAAACTTCTGCCCGACCGGCCGCGCCTGCGACTGCCTGTCAGCGGCGTTGGCCAGCGCGGCGGCCGCCCTTTTATAAGCCGGGATGCCCGCTGGTAATTACTTGCTGCTTGCCTTGTGGCGCGTCGTTGTTGGTCACGTCTGGGATGAGATCGAGCGCACCCGGCACAGCGCAGCTCCAACATGGGAATGGCTCGGTGGACGCGTATCTCAAGTGCTGGAATGTCACCACATGCCACTAGCGCGCCGATTAAACAAACAAATCTCCACGAGCCGGATACGGTGGCGTTATGTGTCACGATTCCATGGGCTGTGTGCGTTAAAAAGGGGGGAACAAAAGATTTGTGTTACTAAAACGGAAGAATGGCTCCTAGTAGTGCGCTGCGTAGGTCTGGTCCGAGGAAACGAATCTCTGGTCTACAACCCAACCGGGGTATATTTGGTGTCACTTAAATATTGAGGATCTGATTCTGATCAATTGTGATTCCATGGTGTGTATTTGCTTCTTTCCTTGTTCACGCATTCAAGGAAATATTAAAAACCAAGGTATATACTGTCATGTCGTGCTGCCATACTGTCATTTTTTAACCATTTAAGTGTTGCCTTTTTTTCCTTACGGAGAATTTAAGTGTTACCTGGATAGGTCCGGTATACATCCTCGTGTTTTAAGCATCTATAAGTAATGATAATCACTTCTATCTTAAGCATCGTTCAAAAATAAGCAGTTTCTAATGGTTGTGGTACGTAAACACTTCTTTTTCTCGATTCACTTGAGGAAATCACGTCACGAATACAACCCGGGGGAACGTGTAATCATGACTTACAAAGTTTATTAAGACAACCTTTCTCTAGCTAATATGTGAGTTGCTCTGTTGGCAGAGCGTCTAACCCATTTGATTTGGTGCTCACTCATGATGGGGTAGCAGTTCCTTGATCTCTTCTATGATAGGGCCATACCTGGACCGGTCCAGCTCTTGTCACATCAGGGTTGTAGCCACGTCTTGATTGTGTGTCTCAAGCAAGTCGTTGAGCTACCACGTCAATGGCGAGTTGTACTACTCGTCAGCAAGCAAGCAACTCGGCTAGGTTGGTTTTCCGTAGCAGATGGGTGAAACTGCATGTTCTAGCCAAGAACTTGCCATAATGGTCGCGCACGACCACTCCACTGCCACCATAGCCATCTAGCTTTATAGCAGCTCGTCCGTATTTGTCTTGAGCCAACCCACCTTTGGAAGGCGCAATCTCTCAATTGGTTTAGAAGCTGAAGACGACGACGAGTTGGCATGAGCCTCCACCCATTCCTCTACTTGCCTCTACACCTGGTCAACCAGCCCGTGAGCCCCTTATTCTCGTCCACAAACAGCGCAAAACACTTCATGCTTGATGTGACGACGGTGCAATTCCGCTTCCAGAGCCAAGCCATTCCGCACTATGCGCCAAACACGTATGTTTTCTTTGTTTGGACATCAGGGGCCCACAACTCTACCATCCTCGATGTGAAGCCACACAAGATAAGATCTCCGGTATTCCCGCCTTGTGTCTATTCAGCTCCATTTTTAAATAATGGGCCAAGCGAACTGTAAAAGTTCCACTCTGTGTAATTCCATGCTACATAATCCTCTCTGTTTGAGCCGCCAACCACCACTTTCTTTAGAGCATCTCTAGTAGACCCCTTAAAATGCACGAAACTGTAAAATAACCGCCAGTTTACAGTTTTAGGCGGAAAAAGCGACCCGAATAGAACCCGTAAACGACTCTGAGCTGTATTTTTTTTAAGGGGCGCGGAAAACATCCCCACCGAACCTGTGAAAATAAGAATTTCGGAGCCAACCAGAGGGTGCCATGTATATGCGAAAGACCGTTGGTGGGAGTCCAACTGCCATCGGAACCTTCATGGCTCGCTCCCGGCCGCCGCCTCGTCCGTCCCGGGCCGCCGCCCGTCCATCCCTGGCCGCCGCCCTGCTCATCCGGGAAGCCGCCCTACCCGTCAGGGCCACCGCCCATCCATCCCCGGCCGCCGCCCCGCCCGTCCCGCCCCCTCGGATGCCGGAGGTAGGGTGTGAGGAGGTGGGGGCCCTCAAGCTGGAGAGGCCAGAGCTCGCGCGCCGCGGTAGGAAGGGAGCAGAAAGGGAGGCGTGCGGCGTCGCGGCCGGAGGAGAAGACGGAGAGGTTGTCGGGGCGACGAGTGGAGATCGACGACGAGCGCGTCAATCTCCGTGGCGGTTGGCGTGGAGATGTTGGGGCCCGTGCGGAAGAGGATCACGAAGGGCGGAAGGGGCGGCAGTGATTGGATTGACACACGGAGGCGATAGAGGTGCGTCGAGAGAGGCACCAACGGCGGCGCGTCGAGGGAGGATTGGCGGCAGGGCAACGGTGCGTCGAGGAAGGCGAGGTGGCAGGTATATTAAGAGAATATTCTTTTTTGCGAGTTGATTATACGGGATTTGTTCGACCGCAGCAAAAATCGGCCCGTAAAATACGTTTTTCTCGGCCCTTATAACGACTTTAAGGGTCCGCGTTATAAGGGGTCTGTTAGAGATGCTCTTATATCTGAGACATCACTATCATAGAAGACCCATTGAAGTTTTCTCATATCCCAGTCCTCGCAAATCGCTAATAGTGTTGACATTCGGGTTTTCCCTGGCTCTCATCGGCCTCCTTGATCCCTATCTTGGAATCCAATTACCAAACTCAACCTCAATATTTGTCCCATACCCTATTTTCCAGATGAGTTCTTCTTCATCACACTACTAGGGAAAACCTTATACACAGAAGCTTATCAGTAGCGCCGGTTAAAAGGAAGCGCTACTGCTACTTAGAAGTAGCGCGGGGTAGCAAAGGGCGCTACTGCTATCCACATAGCAGTAGCGCGGCAAGAAGAAAACGCGCTGCTACTATAATTGCCACACCATTGCCGACTGGCTAGCTATAGTAGTAGCGCCCTTGTGCAAACCGCACTACTGCTAAAAAAATAGTAGTAGCGCGTTTTTAGGGCAGGGCGCTACTGCTAAGTTTGACCTTGGCCACATGGCGGGCCCCACTTAGCAGTAGCACGTCCTCCAGGAGCGCGCTACTGCTACTTTGTTAGCAGCATCGCATTTTCCACTCCCACGCTACTGCTAAAGCATATCCACCACCTTTTCCTCCCCTCTCCCCCTCCCCCATCCTCTCTTCCTTTCACTTTCCCCTAGCTCCCACCTCCTCTCTCCCTCACTTTGCTTCTTCCTCACTACTTCTCCCCCCATTACTCTCTTTCTTCTACCTCTCTTTCTCTCTCTTTATTGCTTCTAGCTAACTACACCACCTTCATTAATGCAACTCCTTTCTCTTTTTCCTCCCCCTCCACTAGTTAAAGTCATCTCCTTCTCCAACTAGCTAGGTAGATCTACCCATTTAATGAAATGACATATGTACCTCCCTAATTAGATCTAGCCATGTCAAGAAGTAAGCTTTGTCCACTTTTGATCATTCCCTAGGTGTGTGGCGACACCGATCGACATCATCATCACCGTGCTCTATCTCGAGATAGATGATTAAAAATTTGTGCTTTTGCAATAATGGAAATATGAGTATGTGTGCGATATGACATAATCGGGTGATATGATGGAAGTTGTGTGTATGGCATGAGTTGCCGCTGAATTGTGCTTGAGGTGCCTATGTTTTGCCAAAATGTCGATTTATTTCCGTTTCGGCGAAGTTCGGGCAAACTCTATATGTCCTATTTTTAGGGAAGGTCATGCCGAATTTTTGTATGGCTTTAATGCATGCATGCATTTTTATAATCAATTTGTTTATTATTACCGCGCAGGCGTTCATGATGGTCAGTGGAACGATGGTGGAAAGGTGGTTGCGGTCGGTGGTGCAGGACATGAATGAAAATAACCGGACAGAGATTTTATGTCCGTGTCGAAGATGCAAAGGAGGAGTTTGGCTCGACCCCTATGAGGATGGTCGTTTGATGGCGCACCTGCTCATGACTGGTTTCATGGATGGCTATACTCGGTGGATAATTGAAGATGATGATGATGATGACGCCGACGGGGCAGCCAATGATGACATGGGGCAAGACGAAGAGATGACCGATAATGGCGAGGGAGAAGGGGCCGGACATGGCGGCGGGGAAGAGGCCGTACATGGCGGTGGAGAAGAGGCCGGCGGACATGGCGGTGGAGAAGAGTCCGGACATGGCGGCGGAGAAAACGTGGACTACACGCCGCAGACTTCGTCGCTACTAAGTTCAATCATGCGGGACCCTCATGTTCGAGACCTGCTTCGCAAGGAGACGAGTACTGACAAAGCTACTTCTAGAGAGGAGGCCAAGCTGGAGCAACTGGTGGTAGACTCGAACACTCCATTGTATGATGGTTGCGATCCCGAGGTGACCCACTTGAGTTTCACGCTCGAACTTCTGAAGACGAAGGCTAAAAACAAATGGACCGACACTAGCCTCGATGAGCTTCTCAAGTACCTAAAGGATGTTCTTCCCGCGGGGAATCTATGTCCTACTAGTGTGGATGAGGCCAAGAAGATCATGTGCCATCTTGATCTACCGCACGTTAGATACCATGCATGCATCAACGATTGCATCATTTATCGGAAGGAGCACGTGTAACACCCCAAAAATTTAGTCATATTTTTTATTAAATAAAATTTGGCCAGAATTAAAATTTTGAATTTTTACTAGGTCTTTTATTATTTTCAGAACCATTTTCTGTTTCTGTTTATCAAAATTCTTCCCTCCATATAGAATTTTTTGGAAATAATATTGTGGCTTTGGTAGTTTTCTCAAATCATTTCAATTACATTTTAATAACAGTAAGAGTTATTTTCATAATAAAAATTGCCCAAAACAATTATTTTAATAGCTGTTTCTATACTTTAAATGCTTCTGTTGCACTACAACTATTTTAAATAATTCTTTTAAAACCCCACAAAAATTATGAGGTGTCATGTGATGCCTATATATCACTTTTATGCAAAAACCTAACTTGGTCTTTTGAAAAATTTGAGTGAAACAATCTCTTTTCAATTCTGTCCAGTATTTGAGTTTCTACAACAACCCTAATTTTCCTTGCTCCAAAAATCCTGAAATTTTTCCCACTCATAGTCCTTCCAACCAAACCCTTAAGTCCATAATATCAGCTTCATTTGCACCTTTTAAGTTCACCAAATATTCCTCTAAAATTTCTGTCCAGAAACTAAATTCACCAAAACTTGCACTAGAAAGTATCTCCTTTTGCCAAACCAACTCCACCAATACCTTTACCATCGAAAGAGATCTCCACCTGCCAATTTTCAAGTCTAACTAAATTGCCTAGATCACCCTGACATTCTGTCGAGCACCTCATGAGCATGACTGATTTTGGCAAGGTCTTAAACTTACATTGGGAATTTGCTTCTCCTACCAAACCACCATGTCCAGTAGCTCCCTTATGGAGTGACTCATCATCATGTCAAGCTTTCAAATTCAAATAAGTTCATTTTGCCACTGTGGCAATCCATCGAACACCTGGTGGACATATACAGAGCGCGAACAGAGTGCAGTTACTGCACCTCTGGCATCGAGCTCATACCACTCCCTCTGCTGCCTCTCCTCACGCGCAAGTCATCCAGTAGGCTTCACGGATAAGCCACGGACCCTGCCGACACTCTCCCTCGTCCCCTAGTGCCGACCACCGCCGTCCTCACCGACCACCACCGCCGCCAATGTCGGCAGCTCGGGCACGGCACCGCCCGAGCCGCCCAGACCCGCCAGCTCGCTCCCCTCTTAACTTCTAACCACCTGAGCCTATCCACTCCTCCACCGACCCACCGGCCTCGTAACCGACCTCACCGGCTTCAACTGCCATCATCGATGGCCGCCCGCCACCGTGGCTTCCCTGGAAGCCCTGGAACCGCCTCGCCCCGCCTATAAATTACCTTCTCGAGCCCTCTCTTGTCATCAGAACCTTCCCTCACTCCTCTCCAAGCCTCCCTGAGCACTCAAACGACCAGAGACGGTCGTCTTCCTCGTCTCCGGCAGCTTCTGCCGCCTCCGCCTCCTCGATGGTTCCGACGCCACCACAGCATCCCCGCTCCAATCTCCTCACCACAAGCCTCCACTCACACCCGCACATCCATTCCCCCTCTCAATTTCAGTTGAGATCGACCACGGGCAAAAGCCCCTTTCAATTTCCGCCGGAGCTTCTCGGGAGTCCTCGCCGCCGGCAAGATAGGGCCCTCCGGCGACCGTGCCGCACCTCGACGGGATCGTCAGAAGCTCCTGCGCATGGTGGTGTGATCCTCTCCCGGAGCCATGCCTCCAATCGCCGGCGAGCATCACCGGGGCTCGCCTCTGTTTCTGTTTAGGCGCGCGAGGGGGAGGACAAACCCGACAGGTGGGTCCCACCTGTCGGTGACTCATCGCTTCGCCTCACGTGGCTGCGTCTCTGGGCTCGGCCCAGTGGCGCCGTTTAACTGGGCCTTGCCCGATGCGCGTCTTAGCTCGACAGGTTGCTTTGTTTTTTTTTCCTTTTTAACCAGTGACTTAATAATTTCCATAAAGTTCATTCTGAGTTTAAATGAGATGATTCAAATTTATAAATACTAATAAAATTATGCTCTATTATTCCAGCCTAGGTGAACATTTTCCTAAGCTTTGTTTCTGTTGGAGCAATTAAATAGTCCTTTTAATCAATTATTTCAACTTAGAAATTCCATAGGTAATTCATTATAACTCCAAATAAATTGATTTTTTTTGTTATTTTTAATTTTTCATCTAGTTTATTTTAGTATTTATTTCAAAAATACTTGAAACAATTTTTGGCACTGTTTTTTTTTAATTATGTGGTAATTCAAATATTTTTGAAAAATAGGAAATGGAGGGAAGATAAAGTTTTCAAACTTTTGGAGTGCACCCCACACTTCTGCATGCTCAAGGCAAGCATCTTGAACACTTGATATGGTGAATGCATGGTAGTTTATTTGCTAGAATAATTTGATCATGACTATGTTGAATTCAAATAAAACTGGCATATGGCTAATTTTGCATGTGTGTAGTGTTGGCATGTTTCATCGTACCGTGCATCGTGTGTTGTCATGACTAACTTGCAGGAGCAGGCATAAGAGAAATACCGTTACCGGCAGGAGGATGATCACGTTGGAGCGTGATCATGCCTTGTTTGTTGTGCATGTTGGAGCATGCAAGGGTTGTGGCCCTGTTGGGATTGCTGTTGAAGGAATACCTTGTTGTGCTAACCGTTGCAGGAAACTTAATGCCTCCTGAGTCAACCATAGATCGAGTCTTGTTCCGGTAACCCCCATACTTGTTTCGTGCTGCCACAGGTTCCTGCCACAGGTAGGGTATGGTTCAGTAAGTTGAAACCCCTTTCCATGCACACACCGTACAGAGGGCCACGATGAGGGTTTCCCAGGGATCCGGGACTAAATCCTGTCATCGGGTCAGGGGGCATGGGTGTTTCCAGTTGTGACTGAGAGGGGGGCACCCCTTGTAATCCGCGCGTATTAATAGTGATCCCATGCAGGACGTTGGTCTCTCCGTCTCAGAGTTTTTCTTGAACGATGCCTTGGGTGATTCCTGGCATCCGGAAAGTTAATCTGGTGTGTGCTGGTCAGGTGTGTTTTCAACCCAAAGACCGTAATGGGAATTAGTCAGTGTCACGGTACTGACTAAAGAAATCCTTTACTTGTGGGTAAAGAGTACACCCTCTGCAGAGTTTAAACCTATTCGAATAGCCGTGTCCGCGGTTAAGGGCTACAGTCTGGGTTGGTCAAGTGTCGGTCTTAGTGTCGGTCTTCGGAGGAAAATAATTAAATGGTGCCTGAGATATTTTGCAGGATAATTATTAACACCCTGATGCTACCATGAATATTTTTATGCTTGTTAAATATCATTATGGTTATGCATAATATTGAGGACTAACCCGTTTCTCTCATTTTATATTTTTCCTGAGTGTCTCAGGGGCTGGCTAGACTACCCCGGGCACTCAATTTTATTTTTTTAAAGACCTCTCCGTGGCGTCCCTTGAGTTAACAGGCGGTTTATCACGCCACTACTCTTGTGGACACCCGATTGGCATTTCTCTTCAAGTCCGACCGTGGCGTCACTTGACACCCGACTGGCATTTCTTTTCAAGACCTCTCGTGGCGTCGCCTGAGTTCTCGGATGGTCCTGTCTCGTCCGATTTCTCTTTTAGACACCCGTTTGGCATTTCTCTTCAAGACCTACCGTGGTGTCACTTTGTGACGCCCCCGGCCTGATCGTGCACTAATCATACACGCAAATGCACACGACCAAGCCTAAGGACTCACGGGAAGATATCACAACACAACTCTAAAACATGAATAAATTCATACAAGCTTTATATTACAAGCCAGGGGCCTCGAGGGCTCGAATACATAATCTTGCGAACAAGCGTCAGCGGAAGCATCAGATATCTGTGTACAGATATGAAACAGAAACAGAAAGGCCTTTAGAAAGGCGGGGCAAAATAAAACACTATGATCGAAAGGCGTAGGCCTCCTGCCTGGGACCCTCCGATCCTACTCCTGGTCGTCAGTCAACTCATAGCAGAATCCATCCTCTGGGTAGTAGTAGTAGCGATCGTCGGCAGGGCAGCTGTCTCAGGGGCTCCGTCATCTTGGTCACGACAAACTGATATGGGGAGAAAAGGAAAACAAAGCAACCGTGAGTACTCAGAAGTACTCAGCAAGCAAGGATCTACACTACATATGCAACATTTTCAAGGGGAGGCTGTATATGTGGACTGGGCTGCAGAAATGCAAGAATAGAGAGAAGGCCTAGTCCTATCGAAGACTAGCATCTTCAGATGTCTTGCAGCAGTAGAAGAGAGTAGAACAGTACAATATAATGTAGTAGTATCATTAAGTCTCATCCTCACCCAGAGATCCTTTCTCGACTCCCTACGAGAAAGTAATCCCAGAGCCATACAGTCATCAACCTCGTCCTGAGATCCCTTCTCGACTCCCTGCGAGAAGCAATCCCAGAGCCATAGTATCCAAGTATCCAGTTCTAAATTGTATCAATCAGGATACAACTCCGAGTGTCCTTTACCGTAGGACCGGCTATCGATAGAAGTGTTCTTCCCTGCAGGGGTGCACCAACTTACCCAACACGCTCGATTAACTCCGGCCGGACACACTTTCCTGGGTCATGCCCGGCCTCGGCCAAACGACACATCGCAACCCTACCTACAGCTCAGCAGAGAGGTCCCCGCCGGTCTACATCCTAAGCGCAAGGGGGTCTTGGCCATCGCCCCTCGCCCTCCGGGTCGTTGCGCACATGGACCAGATCCAAGCACCACCGAAATGGCGCCAATCACTCCATGCCGCACTACTGAACTGGACGTCTGACAGAGCTTTCGGCTGATGCATACGATGCAGAACGCCCATACTATGCCCATGTGATGGTTAGTGCTATCAGGCCAGAGGCCTGCTCGGATCAAATATCCAAATCGTTAATGGACTAGGGCTTGCGGTAACGAGCAGAGACTCATGAAAGATGTGACCCCGTCGCCCCGTCTCGAGGACTTGCTGCAAGGGTTAAGAATGCCCGGCCGCGCCTCGTATTCACCACTCGGGCACCACACTGGCACCCGTCTTCACAACACTCGCCTCTCAGGCGCACGCGGGTACCCCTCAGGGCCGACCCGCCTTCCTAAGTAATAGTGTAAAGTCAAAGTATCCGTGTGTTCATAACATCAGGGGAATCCGAGGTATCACCCTTGTTGGATTCCTACTCGATGTGTCTGTCAAGGTGAACTCGGAGGATTCACCCTCGATGGGTTCACACTTGATGTGTTGCACGACAGCGTCGTTACCGGAAGTGGTGAAGGAGGAATCACCCTCGATGACCACGACCGAATAGATACTCTACAGAGTTAACATCAGAAGTGCTACATGAGGTTTCACCCTCGGCACTCGATAGTAACGCTGCAGTGTCGTTACAACTAAGGGGGGTGATGTTGCGGTGTCGGGTCCTGGTCTTCAATCCCGTTGATCGGGTCTTCTGACGATCCAGTGCGGCAGTCGGGATAAGTGGGGTCACTGATAGGTCTCTACCCAGCCTAGACTAAACAGTTTAGGATATGCAGGTAATTATCAACAGCAGGTTACAATGAACAGGCTATGCATCAGAATAGGTAAAGCAGCAGCAGCAGCAGCAATTCTAATGCAAGCATGAGAAATAGAATGGGCGATATCGGGATGATCAAAGGGGGGGGGGGCTTGCCTGGTTGCTCGGCGGCAAGGGCAAGGTTGTCAATGCTGTCTTCGGTCTCCGGAGCTGCGTCGGGATCTATCGAGAGAGAAGAGGGGGAGGAAACAGTATAAATATAGAGCAAACATGAGCATGACAAATACGATACACGGTGCTAGGGGTAGTCTAACGCAGCATTACACGTATCAGACGGAGCGGGAGAATATCTGACAATATTTCCCGGGTCTTTGTAATTATCGGACAGACGATAAGAGGGGAACGGTTGCATGTTCGGATAGTTAGGGACGTGTGACGGACGAACGGACCGCGTATTCGGATTCGTCTCGTCGTCCTAAGCAATTTTCATGTATAAAGTTTTTCCATCGGAGTTACGGATTATTTTATATGATTTTCTAAGGTTTTAAAATGGATTTATGAATTATTATTAATTCAGTCAACAGTCAACAGTCAGTCAACAGGGTTGACTGGTCAATTTGACCAGTGGGTCCCACTGTCATAGTCTAATTACACTAACTAATAGATTAACCCTAATTAGCAACTAAACCTAATTAGTTAATTTAAACAGTATTAACTAACTAATTAATTAAATTAATTAATTACTCTAATTAGCATTTTATTATTTATTATTATTATTTTATTACATTTTCTTTTAATTCATTTCTGGGGCGTGGGCCCCTCTGGTCAGTGGCCCAAGGCCTTACGGGGCGGGGCGGGTCAACGGGCGGGCGCCCGTCGGGGCCGAAGCCCGTTCAGGCGCGGGGCGCCGGTAGCCGCTGCAGCGAAGCAGCAGCGCCAGCCGGGGCGGCGAGGGCGAGGCCCTGGCCTGCAGGCGGGCGGGCGTAGAGGCAGGTGCAGGGGCGGCGCGCGGCACAGGCGGCGAGCGGCGCAGGCAGCGGCCAGGGGCAGGGGCGGGAGGCTGGGCGGCCGCGGGGCGCGCGGCGCAGGGCAGAAGCGACAGCGGCGGCAGCAGCAGGTTGCAGCACGGGGGAGCAGGGCGCCGGCGAGGTCAGTTGGCGGCGGGCGCAGCGTCGAGGAGTCGAGGCCGCGCAGGCGCTGAGCGGCGGTGCGGCGAACGGGGCCACGGCGGTGCGGGCGATGCGCAGCGAGCGCACGCGTAGGGGAAGGCATGGCGCGGTCGGGGCGCGTGCTGGTCGCGGCGAGCGCGCGGGAGCGCGATGGGGAGGCTGGGACGTCGTCAGCGCGGGCGCGGGCCGGATCCGGCGTCGGGGAGAAGGGGAAGATTGGGAGGTGCTCACACGGAGCTGTAGGGAGCGCGGCAGTGGGCTTGGGGAAGGTCGAGGTGGTCGGCGACGGCGCGCGCCGGCGACGGGGACGGCGAGGCGGCGACGAGTCGACGGGCGCTGGTGCGCGGCGGCGTCGTCGGGCGACGGAGGGACGAGGAGGAGTGGGGGGGTCGGGGTTAGGGTTCGGAGTGGGGAGGGGCGAGGCCTATAACGGCCAGGCGCGCGGGGTGGGCCGGCCGGTTGGGCGTTTGCCCAATTGGGCCGGTGGCCTGCTGGGCCGGAGCCCAGTGGGGGGGGTTGCTTTTCCTTTTTATTTTGTTTTAGCCTTTCTGTTTTCTCTTTTTCTTTTTATCTATTCTTATTTTCTGTTTTGTAATTAGTTAGGCCTCAAACTGACTTTTGTAAAATATGTGACTGGTCCAAATATTAACAGTGCAAAATTAGTCACTGCTAGAAATTGGTTTGGCGTCCATATCTTTTTGTTTGGATTTTATTTAATTTGAAAAGGATTAAATAGTGCTATGTTGCTGCTGTTTCTTGTTGTTTGAGTCCTTCTATAATTCCAATAAATGTTGCAATCATTTTTATAAATGCTATGGGAATATTTGCAACATGAGGCACATTTTTGTTTTCAGGTTTGGACAACTTTTATTTTCCACTTTTATTTAAATTTGGATTTGACTTAGGAGTTGAAATGCATTATGATGCAAATGATGATCCTGCACTGTTAAACATGATGACTTGTCATTATCAAAAGGGTGATTACTGTAGTTAACCACCGGGGGTGTTACACACTTGACATCCGACCGGCATTTCTTTTATTTTGTTTTCCTTTGACTTTCCTTGTTTATCACTAACAATTTTATATATTTTCACCTGCTAATATTTTATCATGCCATGAAGTAATCCCTGTCAGCATGCATTTTTATAGTCCAGCATGAGCATACGCATAAAGTTTGGTTCATCATGATCTTATAATTTAATTGTTGCATTCGGTATATCTTTTGTTCATGATGTTTGCGAGTACATTCAAACGTACTCACAGGCTTGTCCCTGGCTATTTACTTGGCCAGGTCAGGATTTCTACAAGGAGTACCACAGCGATGTCCGTGCGGAGCCTAGGATGGCAGCCATGCGGGATAGGAATTATCCAGGTCAGCCGTTCCTGTGGGAATGGAGCCCCATCGACGTTGAAGAACCGCGAGACAATTCCGTCATCCACCACCAGAATCACTGTTGTATCATTAGACCTTTATGGTCTTGTATCCAATTCTTGTAATAGCTTGGAAATCTGTAACAAGGACGTGTCCACCAGTAACGGTAATCCTGGGCTGGTGATGACACGAGGGGTTAATTTTCTGGGATATGCCGTGTCCCCGAAATCCGGCCCCGACAGCACGCGGAAAAAACCAGTTGTCCGGTGTGCAATGCTTCTCGATACAAGAAGGCCGGAAAGAAATCTCCCCAGAAAGTTGTATGGTACTTACCGATCACTCCCCGTCTGCAACGTTATTTTGTAGATCCCAAGGAAGCAAAGCTCATGCGTTGGCACGCGGAGAGGAAAAAGCCCGACGATGGAGATGATCCGAAGCTGAGACACCTCGCGGATGCAAGCCAGTGGAGAGCGTTCAACGAGGAATATCGATATTTCGCATGTGATGCAAGGAACATCGTGCTTGGCGCATGTACCGATGGCATGAATCCGTTTGGCAACCAGAACACCAACCATACACTACAAAAAAAGACACATCCGTGACATTATGGGCCGAACGAAAAAAATTATGTTATGCTTATGGCACTTCTATGACGATAATTGTGACAAAAGCACATATCATCATAGATGTGGTGGGCTCCTACTTCTATAACAAAAAATCATGATAGAAAAATGGGCTTTTCGTCCTAGGCGGGCCGGGGACGCACCTGCATGACATTCTTTGGGCCGTCCATGACAAAAAAAATCATGGTAGAAGCGAGGGCGAGGAAAATTTCGGGGAGTTCCCGGTTACGGTGGGTGGTCGGGGCCAAGCGATGCACGGAGGTTTGCGCGTTTCTCTCGTACACGTACGCGTGTGTGTGCGAGGCGTTGGGCTCTAACTGAACCCGAGCGAGGCGTTCGCTTACTGAACCCGAGCGATTGCACTAGCTATGTTACTGAACCCGAGCGATCGATCCCTTGGCTGTTAACTGAACCCGAGCGATTCCTTCGCTACTGCTGCTAACTGAAGCCGATCGAACCAGCTCCCTCTTGGTGAACAGTGACCGTTGTTGGGGGTTGGATGAACAGTTCCCGGTGAGGGTTGGATGAACAGGACCCCGTGGTAGTAGTAGGTCGTTGCCGCTGGATGAACAGGACCCCGATCAAGGAGGCCGCCACACACCCGAGCCGGTTGGGGGTGGATGAACAGGACCCCGTGGAGGGCTAGTTGAACAGTAGTTGGTGGAGGCTGGATGAACAGTATCCCATGGATGAACAGTAGCTGGTGGAGGCTGGAGGAAGTCAACGGTGGATGAACAGTGGCAGGTGGAGGTTGGAGGAAGTCGATGGTGGATGAACAGTAGCCCGTGGAGGCTGCGAGGCAGTAGACGGTGGATGAATAGTAGCCCGTGGAGTCCTGTTTTGCGGTACGCCACACCCCTCCCGATGAACAGGACCCCGTTTCGACCGTAGGTGCTCCAACACAAGTTCGTTTCCTCCGTTTTGTGGTACGCCACACCCCTCCCGATCAACAGCACCCCGTTTCGACTGTAGGAGCTCCAACACAAGTCCGTTTCCTCCGTTTTGCGGTACGCCAGACCTCGTTTCGGCTGTTCCGTCCAAGTCGGTTGGCTCCCGATGAACAGGACGTATTCCGACCCAGTCGGTTGCCTCCCAATGAACATGATGCTGTTTCCTCCGTTCTGACCCAGCCGGTTGGCTGCCGATGAACAGGACACCGTTGCTGCCGTCCATTGCCTCTCCATGTACACGAGCCCTGGCCGTACGTATGCGCGAGTACGCGTTCGAGACCCAACCCGTATGTACGTACGTGGCCGTATTTTTTGGCATGTGGCTATACGTACGTGTACATAGTTTAGAAGGGACTGCCTGAACTGCTACGTCGGGGGCTCTACTACTACACGTGCCGCTGCTTGCTCGGCCACGGTTCATCGTTGCAGAGAGACCGATCGACCAGTATGTACGTACACATCTGCGACCAGACAGACAACGCTACGTATGCTTCAACCGGGTGGGTCCCAGCTATCAGGGAGGATAAGGACGCACTTCCGTGCGAAGATATAGATGGTGGGTCCGAGCTTTCAGGGGGAGGATTCATTTTTTGCGTGTAATAAGGAGGCACTTCCTTGCGTTCGAAGATGTAGCTGGTGGGTCCATATGTCAGCCTCACCGTGCACACTACTCTTCCGATGGCTGTCGTTCGTTGACCATGTTGACCACGCCGCACGACAGCACCCAGGCGGTGAATGATGGTGAGGCCTAGGAAGGGAACGACGCTGAGCCAGGGAAGACGAGGCAGGTGGATGCCCACGCGGAGGGGAGTACGAGGGTTCACTGGTTCAGCTGCGGTGTAAGGCTGCCGTCGTCGGAGAATAACAGGGGATGTGGGTGAGTAGAGGGAAGGTCTGGCCAATGGTAGTATGGTCGGGTGGTGAGGCCTGCACGGCAGCACAGCCGGCCACGGGAGGCTGGAGCAGGCGGTACGGCGGGCGCAGGTTTGGGCGGCTGGAGCAAGAAGACCAGAGGTTGAGGACGCAGCTCGGCCGTTGGATTAACATCCAACGGTCACTGCAGCTAGAATCGTTTATTGACTAAGTTGACAAAGCCCTGCGTACGCGTCAACTTAGTAGGCCCACAAGTCAGCTCCAAATCTGGTGGGTCCCAGCTAGTAGGGGGAATCATTTTTTTTGCGCGTAATAAGGTGGCACTTCCTTGCGTGCGAAGATGTTTTCTGGTTTTTTTAATTTCTTTTTTTTTGAGTTAGAATAAAAAGAAAACAATTTAGCTTCTTTGGTACAATCTATATTTTCACGAAATGGGTCATAATAAAGCTGGTGGGTCCCAGCTGTCAGGGAGAGGAAACTTTTTATTTCCGCATAATAAAGGAAGCACTTCCTTTCGTGTGAAGATGTAGCTGGTGGGTCAAACCTATCAGGGGGAGAAATCATTTGTTTTCGCATAATAAGGGGGCACTTGCTGCGTGCGGCCATGGGCCATGTGGGTCCCTACTGTCAGCCACTCCACGTACATGCCTCTTTCGATGGCTGTCGTTTGTTGACAAAGTTGACCACGCTGTGCCGAGAGAACCAACGCGGTGAACGATGGCGAGTCCTAGGAAGTGAACGACCCGGAGCCTGCGAAGACACAACAGTGGATGCCCACGCGGAGGGGAGTACGAGGGTTCACTGGTTCGGCTGCGGTGTGAGGCTGCCATCGCCGGAGAATAACAGGAGGTGTTGGTGAGTAGAGGAATGGCCTGGACGGTGATGGGAGTAGGGTGGGCCGGTGAAGCCTGCGTGGCAGCACAGCCGGCCACGGGAGGTGGTAGCAGGTGGTACCGCCGGCAATGGTTTGGGCGGCTGAAGCAAGAATATTCGAGATTGAAGAAGCACTACAGCCGTTGGATGGACATCCAACGACCACTGCTGCTAGAATCGTGTGTTGACTATAAGTTGACAAAGCCTTCCGTATGCGTCAACTTAGTAGGCCCACAAGTGAGCATCACATCTATGGCAGATAACATATAGCCCATTTGAGATTTGTAATAATGCACAACCCATTTTTGAATTCTAATGGAATTTACTACAGCCCATTTACAGTTTGTTAAAATTACAACCCATTTTCTAGCCAGGACAACGATTAATAATTTCAACCAGCCGCTCAAAACAGAATTCAACAAAAAATCCCACATTTTGATGGGATCCGAAATATTTTTATCCCGAAATTTCGAGTCTGGTTAAATATAATTTCAAAATAAATTTGTATTAGGTAAAAATCTAACGAAATATTGCGCGCGCAACAAGTAATGAAATTAAAATTTTCAAAATCCAAAAATAATATTTTTGAAACTAATTACCTGTTTGGTGCGTTTTTTTATATTTACAGCCCAATTTTTATAATTACATCCCATTTATTTTTTCTTAAAGCCCATTTTCTTGTTAGGCCTAATGCATCCCTCCTAGGAAAGACTTGCAGCCCAGCGGGGCGGAGAATAACAAGTTGACCTGGGTTGGGTATTCTGCAGGAAAAGTATAGCTGGGCTAGCCATTTTCACCTTGAAAAATTAATATATGGGCTGGATATTTGGTCAACATAAAATAATAGCCTGGGCTAGACGAGCCACAGCCCGCCCAGTTGATACCCTGCTCCTCTGAATAACAACAAAAACATCGCTCAAGAAAAACTCTGCTCACACCTCAAAAAACAAATACTGCTCGAGCTGCTGGGTCCCAGCTGTCGGCTGCTCCTTGTTCAATTCTCTCATTTATTGACTATATAGGTTGACAATGGTGTGGGACCGTGATGTCAGGAAACCAGGAGGAAGCAAAAAAATTATAGTTGTATATATATAATAAGGAGGCACTTGTGTACGTACGGCTATGGCCCTGGTGGGTCCCTACTGTCATCCTCCCCAAGTAAAGTCATCTCCTGATTCCTCATGTTTGTTGACCATGTTGACAACGCGAGACGGCGGTGCCACAGCGAGCGCAACAACTTGAAGAACGACGGAGCGAGGGCCTCGCGGGCCCTATGGATGGTCTGATACAGCGCCCACTGGTCGTTCAGGAAGCCAGGATCCACTACAAAAAAATACACTTCCGTGATGATACGTGTTTGTCACAGTAGGTCGCGTTTTCTGTCATGCATGTACATCCATGATGATTTTATGAAAGAATCAAGATAGTCATACCTGTGTTGTCGTAGAAGTGTTCCATGACAATACCAAAATTATCATCACGGAAGTGTCCACTTCCATGATGATAAATGGTGTGTCATGGAAGTGTTTTCGTCAAGGGTGACCGACATGTGGCATCCACCGTAACGGGTCGCCGTTAAGCTATCGGGTTCGGGTTTGGATCCGATAACCCGTTAACAGCCCGGACCAATGGGGATTTTCCACGTGTAAAATTCTCATTCGCCGGCGGATCCATGTGTCGGCCCAGCGTTGGGACAGTGGTCATCCAGCAAATGGACGGGACGCGCCTATGATACGTCGACACGTGGCTCGGCCCAACAGTGGCCCATTCAGGTCAAAAGGCCGGCCCGTTTGACCTGGTCAAAAGGTAACGGCCGGCCCACTTAAAGCCTGTTAGCGGCCTGTTCGCATATAGCCCATTTACAGCCCGCTAACTCACGACCCATTATGGCCTATCCGAATTAGGCCTAGTAGCGTCATCTGGGCCATCCAATATGATTCCAGCCCATTGTAACTTCCAGCCCATGTATGGCCCATGACGTCTTTCGGCCCATATGAGGCCCTTTGTAACTCTTGGCCCATTAACGGCCCATGGTGAAACTGGCCCGTAATGAACAGTGTATCGCTTTATACCCATTAACGACCCATTATTCCATTGGGCCGTTTCCAGCCCGCGTTATCTTTCGGCCTTCTCAGGGCCCATTTATTCTTGGGCTGATTTGCAGCATTCGATTACTTACGGTCCGTTACTGGCCTATTCCGGTTGTGCACCAAATTCAGCCCGTGGTTAAAATCGGCCCGTTTGTGGCCCATTAATCCGTTGGGCCATTTTCATAGCGTCATCAAATACGGCCGATTAACGAAGGCCCATTATGGTCGGCCCATGAATGGACGATTCCAACTCTAGCCCGTTTATGGCCCATAATGCGGTTCGTTATTGGCCCATGTTTGGCCAATCGATCATACGACCCGTAGAAGGCCCATTGATTCTATGGCCCGTAGAAGGCCCATTGTTTCTACGACCCGTAGAAGGCCCATTGTTTCTACGGCCCGTAGGAGGCCCATGGTCACTACAGTAGATATGTAGCCCATGGTTATTGTGGCCTAGTTTTAAAAAATAGGTTATTGCGGCCACTAGCAAACCGCGGAAAAAGAACTACACTGACTACAAATAAACAAGACAACAAGGAAATAAATAAGCAAGCAACTTACGCTAGGCTATCACAGCTATTACACATATTATATCCACTGGGCATCAAAGTTCGCCACCAGTGCAAATATGGGGAACAAAGCAGCATATTACATACACTGGTTGTCAAAGTTGGTAACCAGTGCAAATAAACACCGCAGCAAAACAAGTCCAGCACTGAAACCACTTCACAAGAGCTCAAGAAACAATATCCTAGGTATCCACCATGCTGGCAAGACGCTTAGCAAGCTTATTAGCTTTCTCTTGTTTGGCGCTTAAATCCTCCAGCGCTTGCTGTTGCACCAGAAAGTATGCATCTGAATTCTACAGGGACTTCCTCAGTCCTTCGGCTTCCTGTCGCAGCACATCTGATCGATGTCTTTCAACTTGAAGTTGAGACTCAAGAAGCTGAACTGATTCAGGCAGTGAGTTCAAAGAGCTGGTGCCAGCAGTAGTGGCCAGTAACTCGAACACTACATCAAG
The DNA here is from genome assembly GCA_011799875.1 of Thinopyrum elongatum. Lineage (NCBI taxonomy): Eukaryota > Viridiplantae > Streptophyta > Magnoliopsida > Poales > Poaceae > Thinopyrum > Thinopyrum elongatum. The sequence goes on along the minus strand of CM022302.1, from coordinate 353,563,764 downwards.
ACAGGACTTTGGGGTTGTCTCACTGTCTTCAAGATAGTTTTTATCAGCTTTCTTGGAGACCAACAGGGATGTCTCACTATCTTGAACCTTATCTGCATTACTTCCTTTACCATTGCATAACAGGGTACTCTTCTCCAATATTTTGTCCGCATTCTAAAAGAGAAACAAGCAGACACATCACAGGTTTACCATGTTGTATATGAAACTCATTTTGGTAAACCAGTTCAGTAGTAAGGTGGACAGGATAACAGCATGAAACAAACATATATCTATGTAGTATGGTCACTGTATGGTCTATATCATTCTAGTTTATGTTGCCAAATCAAGATAGAGACAGTTCAAATCATATATGTTTAAGACAAAGCAGCATAGACAGAATATAAGTGTGGGAAACTACACAACAATAACAACACTTGTAATGTGCATGGCATGAGAACATAACTGTTTATTTAATTGAAACTGAAATCAACATAGAGCAAGTTACAACAGCAAACATGTTAAAGAAACAGGTTTAAAACATACCTGTTGCACCATTGGAGTTTTAATTGCATCCTTCAAATTTGAAATTAGTTGGTATGAGTAAATATAGTGATGCAAGAGCAAAGGAGTATGAACCATAGCTACGGAACCTGACCTGAGAACAATTCTTCTTCTGCTTTAAGCGTTGACTTGGGGTTCGGAGTGGTGGTCCTCGTGCTTTGGGCACTGCAGTTGCTTTACTAACTGCTTGTGTTTGGGTGCTCTGTGGTGGAGACGGTGCTGTGTCAACTGGGACTAGGTTACTATCTGCTGGGGTTGGGGTTAGAAGGGGTGTAGCTGGTTCTCTGTCCAACTGGGTAGGGGTACAATCTGCGTGAGTCTGGGTTATGTGTGGTGGGGCTGGTTCTTGGGCAAGTACAACCGTGATTCTATCTGCATCGACGGGTAGCCCGATCTTTTTTGAAGACCGTGTTTTTACTCCCATAGATACTGCCATCACCCCCTCCAATTCAAATGGCTGATAAACAAGAAAAGTAATTGAATGTACAGACATTGTAAGATAGACAGGTGCAATGGATAGTAGGGAAGAAAACAGGGCATGAAATAATTCACATTTATGTTGTCTAACCAAACAGGATAGCATGACATAATTTCACATACATGATGGCTAATTAAACAGGATAGCATGACACAATTTCACATATATGATGGCTAACTAAACAGGATAGAATGACATACTTCAAAATATGATGACTATGTAAACAGGATGACATGATATAACTATACGATGTATCTATTGAAGTGGTTGGCATGCCATAATTCACAAACATGCCGTCGATGGAAAATGATGGCATGATATAATTCACGGATAGAATGACATAATTTAAAATATGATGACTATGTAAACAAGATGAGATGATATAACTATATTATGTCTTTAGAAAATGGGTTGGCATGCCATAATTCAGATACATGCTATCTATGTAAACATCATGGCATGAAATAATTCAAATATATGATTTATATACTAAGCAAGTGAGCAGAGGGCAATCGCATATATGATGTGTCAACTAAGCAGATGGCATTCAATATTGTGTATATGATGTAAAAACTAAGCATTGCAAGACAACATATGCATGATATGAGTAATATGACCCTGCCAAGTTTGAGCATACACCTCAGGGGGAAAATAGGACTGGTCATATGCCTCTGAATCCTCCTTTGAGGAGCTATCTGTAACTAGCAAGATATCTGCTTTAGTAGGTAGCATTGTCTGCTCTGAAGACCTTGTTTTCACTCTAGATTTTTCCATCACCAATTCAAATGGCTGATGCACAGGAAGAGCAGTTGAATATACAAACATTGTCGACAAATGGAATGATTAATACAAAAAAAGGATGGCATGATATAATTCACATATATGACGCTTGGCTAAACAACATGGCATTGCATAATTCACATACATAATGCCTTGCAACAAGATAGCATTGCATAATTCACATATTGTAAGTGCATCTAGTGCCCCTTAGTGATTTTGGTGTATTGAAGACTTATAGGTTAAGGGTCTAATGTGTTTGTGAGTGTACACAGGTCTATAAGTCTATGAGGAGTTTGTTAATTATGATGAATGTCGACCCCTAAAAATGAATGTCTTCAACTGAAGACTTTGGTTTTCTTGAAGACTTTGAAAGTGAAGAAATTGGTGTCACCCTGAAGACTTGATATTCATGCGAGGATTATGAAGCATGAAGACTTTTGTTTTCGTAGTTTCATTTTCTTCTTCTTGAGTCATAGGAAACACCGTACTGTTAAAGGGGGTCGAGGTAAAACTAAGGAAAAATTTCCAAGTGATGCTCAACTCAAAATCCTACACCTACCCAATCCTTTCGAGTGAAGCCATTGGAAATCTCATACAGTTTAGTCAAGTTCTTCAGTGACAGAGACGAAGTTCTTCTGTTCTCTGAGGAATTTGTTCTGACTGAGGAGTTAGAAATTCGCCAGTGCGGATTGCCTACAAGTGAGGATTATGATAGCCCTGAGGAATTTGATACTCAAATTTCCGACCGTTGCTGTGCTACGTGCCAGCTGTCCCAAAATATCTACCCACCTAACGGTCATATCATTGAAGGGCATTTATGTCTTATCATGTCGGGCTGCTCCCTAGGCTATAAATAGCCGCCCTCTACAACCACTAGCTGGTCGGCTGCTCCGAGAGATAGATTGACACTTGTCATTTAGAGCATCCCATCCTCCGAGGACTTTGAGCAAAAATCATCAAGTGAGGAAAAACCCAAAAACCCAAACACCTACAAATCCAAAGTGATTGAGCATCACTGAAGAGATTGTTCCTGTGTGGAACCGACGCTTGTTACCTTTGAGGACTGTGCATCCTCCAGACGGTTAGGCGTCATGGTCTAGAGCATCCAAGAGGAAATTGTGGATTGCCGAGTGACTGAGTATGTGAAGGTTTGGAAGTCACCTGAAGACTTACCACGAGTGGTTGGGCGAGGTCTGTGTGACCTTAGCTCAAGGAGAATACGGTGAGGACTAGGTGTCCTGGACTGTGTGTTCAGGACTGGGTGTCCGGGACTGTGTGTCCTCAGGTTTAAATACCTAGCCGCTCCAACCAGACGTACAACTGTCACAGCAGTTGGAACTGGTCTACCAAATCAGTGTCTTCACCGAGCTACTGGTTCTATTTCCTCAACCCTTTCATTTCCTCTCATACTTGCTATGTATTTGATCATTACTGTTTGAAGACTTTGTCTGAAGACTTTCTCAATTTCCTCAGTTCAAATTCTTCAGTCAGTTTGTCTTCAGCCTGCTTATCCTGTGTTTACGCTACTCGTACTCTGTGCTTGTTTTCATTTCATCATGATGACTGTGCTACTGCTCTGTTATGCTTGCATCTGAGTACTCATTCCGCTGCTAAGTAGTTCGTCACTTAGGAATTTCCTCACCTTGAAATTCCTCAGTGACGAATTTGTAAAAATCGCCTATTCACCCCCCCTCTAGTCGATATAACGCACTTTCAATTGGTATCAGAGCAAGGTACTCCCTTGTTCTGTGTGATTTTGGTTTAACCACCTGGAGTTTTAGTTATGTCGACTGCAGGCATGATCAAGGTCTCAGCTGGGTGTCCTACCTTCGATGGGATGGACTACCCCTACTGGAAGAACAAGATGCGCATGCATCTTGAGGCAATTGACAACGACCTCTGGTATGTTGTGGAAAAGGGTGTTCCCTCTGTCACTCCTTCCGTAAACGCTGCTGATGTGAAGAGATTCAAGCAATTCGACTCTCAAGCGAAGAATATCATATGTGGCCATCTGAGCAAAGGGCAGTATGGCAGAGTGAGTGCTTTGGAGACAGCTAAGCTTATCTGGGATAGGCTGTCCAAGGTCAACGAAGGAGTCTCAACTCAACGTGACTCTCGAGTTGACGTTCTTCGCAATCTCTTCAACCGCTTCAAAAGACTCGACAACGAAAATGTTCAGCAAACCTTTGATCGCCTCACTGACATTTCAAACGAGCTTCAAGCACTGGGTGCCACTGACATCACCAACCATGAGGTGGTGAAGAAATTGCTGAGGTCACTCGATTCTTCATTCGATACACTGGCACTGATGATTCAAGAACGTGGTGACTACAAGTCACTTGATCCTGCTGATATCCTCGAGAGGCTAAATACTCATGAATTCCAACTAGCTGAGAAGAGAGATCTCTACGGACCGAGCTGTGGTAGATCTCGTGCACTGAAAGCCAAGGCAGTCTCTGAATCTGAAGATGAAGATTCTGGTAGCAGCCTTGGTGATCCTGAAGAACTGAGTCAGGAGCTAGCAATGCTCGTGAGGAAATTCCAGAAGTTCTCTAGACGTGGCCGATTTGGAAAATCCTCAAGAGGTGATGACATAAAATCAGATTCCTCATCCCGTGATTACAAGAAGAGAACTTGCCATAAATGCAAGAAACTTGGTCACTACATTACTGATTGTCCTCAGTGGGAGAAGGAATCAAAGAAGAAGAAATACAAGGATGATAGTTCAGATGACTCTAAGAGGAAGAAGAAATCTTCAAAGTCCTCATCGTCAAGATCTTCAAAGTCTTCATCTCACAAGAAGGGCAGCTCCAAGAAAGCTCGGGCATTCATTGGCAAGGAAATGGACTCTGAAGCTGAATCTGAGGAACATGAGGAAGAGGAGGCATCTGAGGAGTCAGACTCTGGTGTGGCGAGCCTAGCCCTCGCTACTGCTTACGTTAGCAAGTCCATCTTCAACACTGAGGAAAATGGCTTCCCCAACACTGCTGATGACGGCAACGATGACTATGCTCCCACCTATTGCTTCATGGCAAAAGGTGCCAAGGTACTCAAATATCCCTCCTCTGAATCAAGTGAGGATGAATCTGATGATAACCTCAAACCCAGCTATTCCAAACTTGCTAATATTGCTGTTAAACAACAAAAGGCTTTGGAAAAGGTTCAAAATATGCTAGACAAAAGCGATGATCTGTTAGGTGAGGAAATGGATCGAACTCAAACACTGACTGATAATCTTCAGCAACTACAGTCTAAATTTGACAACCTTCAAGGTCGTCATGAAACTCTCCTAGCCGATCATGAGAAGCTTTCTTATGAATTTCTTCAAAGAAAGCAAGATCTTGAGAAGCTAAGGGTGAGTCATGAAGATCTTCAGAAGGAAAATGATTCTTTGCTTGCTCAACAGATCAGTTCCGCTCAGGAAGAATTTATTCCACCATGCTTGAAATGCATTGAACGTGAAACTGCTAATTCTTCACCTGAATGTTCAAATGCTTCCATTGCTGCAAATTCTTCAACTATCTCTGTGGTCACAAATTCCTCATCTGAGGATACCACTAGTATCACTGACGAAAATGCAGGGTTGAAGGAATTGTATGTGACAGGCATGTACAAAAGCCTCAAAGGGCATCAGACTCTTTGTGATGTGCTCAAAAAGCAGATCTTGAACAGGAACCCTAGGAAAGAGGGTATTGCCTTTGAGAGGAAACTCAATGCTGATGGAACTTACTGGAAACCGGAGCAGTATCCCAAAACCTCATGGGTTGCTGCGAAGGGACCTCCCGTAGATCCATCCACTTTATCTGGCTTTACTTGTGAATCCTTATATTCATCTGATGAGTCATTTGACTCCAACTATAAACTGTTCAAAAATCAGAATGGTGAGGTATTTGCTAGATATGTTGGATCTAACTGCAGGAATGGTCCCCCTATGAAGAAAATCTGGGTTCCCAAAAAGTGCCTTGAAAGTCTTCAGGTGAATGTCCTCATGACACCACCTGTGAAGAATAAGAACCCCAGATCAAATTCTTCATATGAATCAAAGTCCTCACATGAACATCATCGTGCTAACACTTCTGTTTCGTAGGGAAAGCCTAAGGGCTATGAATATATGCATTATTCTTCAAATCATTATGTTCATAAGTCCTCGAAGAATTTCTCTGCTTATTCATATGCTTACCCTAACCCCTCTTATGTGAAACGAAGTGGTCTGGCGTCTATGCCACCTTTCTCTTATGGAGCTCGCAGAATGATGAACTCTTTGCCACCCCTCCAGATGTGGGTGGTGAAGAAAAGGAACTAATCTCTTATGCAGGGTCAGGTCTCCAGACGAACTAAATCGTCTGAAGAATTTGCTGGAGACCTAAAATGCTTGAAAGGACGCAAGCTAATCATGAAGAAATGATTTATTCATTTCTCACGTCCTCACATTGCTATATATACATATGTTGCTTTAATTGATGAAATATGTCTGATGAATTTGATGTCATATTCTTCACTCTGAAGTATATGAGTTCGTAAGATGCACTAATTCATCTGCAGGATGATTTACCCAAAGCTACTGAGTGGGTCCTCGATAGTGGATGTACAAATCACATGACCGGTGACAAGAGCTTACTGATGAACACTCCTTTATCTCCATCACACTTGAAGCATATCACCTACGCTGACAAAGGCAAAAGCAAGGTATTGGGTCTAGGTAGGGTTGCAATCTCAAAGGATCGACACATGGATAAAGTCATGCTTGTCGAGTCCCTCGGATTCAACCTCATGTCTGTCTCAATGCTTTGTGATCTTGATATGGTTGTTGTCTTTGGCAAATATCGTTGCTTAGTGCTCATGGAATCTGACAATTCCAAAGTCTTCGAAGGCTTTAGGAGAGTAGACTTGTGTATTGTTGATTTCTCTGCAGGACCACAACCTGCCACTTGTCTACTTGCTAAAGCTTCAGAAGGCTGGCTATGGCATCGACGACTGGGTCATGCTGGAATGAGGAACTTACACACGCTCGTGAAGAAAAAGCACGTCATGGGCATCGAGGGTGTCAAATTCATCAAAGATCATCTTTGTGGGGCTTGTGAGGCTGGAAAGATGACCAGAGCCAAGCACCCCTCGAAGACTATCATGACTACTTCTCGTCCTTTTGAATTGCTTCATATGGATCTCTTTGGCCCTACTCATTATGCCACACTAACAAATGCAGCATCTCTATATGGCTTTGTCATTGTTGATGACTATTCTCGTTACACATGGGTGCATGTCATTACTTACAAGACTGAAGTGCAGGAAGTCTTCAGACGATTTTCCTCAAGGGCTTCGACGAATTTCGGCGTGAAGATCAAGCATATACGTAGTGACAATGAGACTGAGTTCAAGAATACTGGTCTTGATGACTATCTCGATGAACTTGGTATTACTCATGAGCTATCTGCCCCATACACTCCTCAGCAGAATGGCGTTGTGGAGCGCAAGAACAGGACTCTTGTTGAGATGGCTCGCACCATGCTTGATGAATACAAGACACCTCATCACTTCTGGACTGAGGCAATTGATACTGCATGCCACATCATCAACAGGGTATATCTTCACAAATTCTTCAAGAAGACCCCATATGAACTCCTCACTGACAAGAAACCCAATGTGAGTTATTTCAAAGTCTTCGGTGCTAAATGCTGGATTAGAGATCCACATCACAATTCTAAATTTGCACCGAAAGCACATGAAGGTTTTATGCTTGGTTACGGAAAGGACTCGCACACCTACAGGGTCTTCAATGCCTATCACAACAAGGTTGTTGTAACTGTAGATGTGCGGTTCGATGAAACTAACGGCTCGCAAAGAGAGCACCTACCTCCTGTGCTAGATGAAAAGACGCCTGAGGAAACCATCAAGTTCAAAGCTACTGAGGATGTCATTCCTACCGAAGAATCTGCTGAAGAAATCATTCAAGAACATGAAGAACAGCATGCTGGCGCATCTGAAGAAAATGGCTCTGAAGAAAATGCTGAGCCAAATCAAAGTCGTCAACCTGCTCATCCCCGCATTGCAAATGAAGTACATATTGAGAGAATCATCAACGACATCAACGCACCAGGTCCTCTGACTCGCTCAAAAGCTTCACATTTATCTAACTTTTGTGGGCATTTTGCTTTCGTCTCTATCACAGAGCCCACCAAAGTTGATGAGGCATTTCTGGAGCCTGAATGGATTCAAGCAATGCAAGAGGAATTACATCAATTCAAGCTGAACAATGTGTGGGAGCTTGTCAAGCGACCGGACCCATGCAAGCACAATATCATCGGTACCAAATGGATCTACCGCAACAAGCAAGATGAAAATGGCCCAGTGGTGAGGAACAAGGCTCGTCTTGTAGCTCAAGGCTACACACAGGTTGAAGGAATTGATTTCGATGAGACTTTTGCACCTGTTGCTAGACTTGAGGCTATTCGCATATTGCTTGCTTATGCTAACCATCATAATATCATCTTATATCAAATGGATGTGAAAAGTGCATTCCTCAATGGTAAGCTTGAGGAAGAATTATATGTTGCTCAACCCCCAGGTTTTGAAGATCCTAAACATCCTGACAAAGTCTTCAGACTCAATAAGGCCCTCTATGGCCTCAAGCAGGCCCCTCGGGCGTGGTATGATACTCTGAAGGAATTCCTCATGAAGAAAGGCTTCAAACCCGGTTCACTCGACCCAACTCTTTTCACCAAAACCTATGATGTTGAATTATTCGTGTGCCAAATATATGTTGATGATATTATCTTTGGCTGTACTAACCAACATTACAGTGACGAATTTGCTTACATGATGAGTGAGGAATATCAAATGTCCATGATGGGAGAATTGAAATTCTTCTTAGGTCTTCAAATTCGTCAACAACATAATGGCATTTTCATTTCTCAAGAGAAATACCTCAAGGACGTTCTGAGAAAATTCGGTATGCAAGAATGCAGAGGCGTCAAAATCCCTATGCCCACAAATGGCCATCTATGCACTGATGAAAATGGAATAGACTTCGATCAAAAGGTATACCGCTCCATGATTGGTTCTTTATTGTACCTATGTGCATCTAGGCCGGATATTATGCTTAGTGTTTGCATGTGTGCCCATTTTCAAGCTACACCGAAGGAATCACACTATAAGGCTGTGAAACATATTCTTCGATATCTAGCTCACACTCCAACACTTGGATTATGGTATCCCAAAGGCTCGGTTTTTGATCTCATTGGATATTCTGACTCTGACTATGCCGGTGATCGTGTGGACCGCACGTCAACTTCAGGCACATGCCATTTCCTCGGACGATCCTTAGTATGTTGGTCCTCGAAGAAGCAGAACTGCGTATCACTCTCTACTGCTGAAGCTGAGTATATTGCTGCTGGTTCTTGCTGTGCTCAATTGCTATGGATGAAGCAAACCCTCAAGGACTACGGCATCAATGTGAAGAATGTGCCACTCTACAGCGACAACGAGAGTGCCATCAAAATTGCTCATAACCCAGTTCAGCACTCGAAGACAAAGCACATCGAGATTCGTTATCATTTTCTTCGAGATCATGTGTTGAAGGGTGACATCTCTATTGATCCCGTGAAGTCTGAAGAACAGCTAGCGGATATCTTCACAAAGCCCTTGGATGAGAAGAGATTTAGCAAGTTGCGGTGTGAGCTAAATATCTTAGAATCTTCGAATGTCCTTTGAAAAGGACACACATCCTAACACTTATGCAAATTGATGACTTAGATGTGCAACACACGAAGAAACGTTTTTCTTCAATCAATGAAGACTAACCCTCTAAGTGTGAAGAAATTAATGAAGAATTTGATTCTCAGAGCCCTACGACAATTGTACGCGGTGTCTGAAATCATCATTCTTACACGGTGGGTCACGCCACCACAAAAAGTTGAAAATCTTCAAAATTTGAGTTTTTCATCATTGTGCAAATTCTTCAAATTTTCAAATTCTTCAACTTTGCAAAATCTTCACTCTTTCTGTCTATGTTCTTCATTGACTATATATATATATATATTTGAGTTTTCTGTCCTCTACAGCATTCACTTATTGCTAATTCTTCAAGTTGTGTTTCTTCTAAGTGAATGTGATCGGACCCGTTCCCCCTCAATGATAAACTCAATCCAGTCCGTTCACAAATTCTTCATGTGCGTTCTATTTGAAACCCGTTCAAAGTCTTCACTGTGTCCTTGACAGCTGAAGAATTTGCGAACGAAACATTAAAATATTCTTATCTGAATTTTCGGCTTTTGCCGTTCAAACCGTTCCTTATCCCTTGATAAGATTTATCTATTCACCCTCGATCTAACATGATCTCCACTTCATAGTTCGTGGGTGACACATGTCGCTAGGATGAGAAGGGTCAGGGGCACGTTTTGTCCATTTTCTTCGAACGAGCGGTTTTTCACCTCTGCTATAAATACCCCTCACCCTCCTTAGAGCTCATTTACCCCGCTCGATCTTACTCCCTCGCTCGAGCTCTCAGACCTAGCACCGCCGCTACACTCCATCGTCGCCGGTGAGGAAGAGCTTCACTGCCTCGACCTCGTCGCTGTCGTACTCACGCCGGCCGCACAAATCCTCACTCCGCCGCCGCCGTAGCTGTTTTCCATCGCCAAGTTAGGGCGTGGAAGATCTGAACGGACGAACATCTCCACTGCCACTCTCAGTTCGTCATGTTCTTCGTCAAGGCGTTCCTTGAAGAAAAATTGCACACCTCATCAGAAAATTCGATTGTTCAAAACCCTCAAGTGAAGAAAATGGCTGATGGTAAAAGACCTCAGAAGGGAGGAAAGAGGCCAGAAACAAATACTGCTTTTGAGATCCCTGATGACATCTATGATGAATATTGTACTCCTGATGAAGCAACTCATGGCAAGGAGAACAAAAATCAGCACAAAGTGCGCATTCAGAAGATTGAGAGGAGATGGGCAAGAGAATGGAGGGAATATCGCTATGTCACTCCCAAGTACATGAAGAAATTTGCTGTTAACCCTCCATGTCCAAGACCTCCATTGGCTCCTGGCCAAGAAGCTGATCCCACTAGCATCAGAAGAGGTGAGGAATTTCCTCAGGAGTGGGCTAAGCGTCAAGCCAAGCTGGCCAAAGTGGCTAAAGAGGCAGTAAAGAAATTCAATGAAGATTCTGTTGCTGCCGCCGCTGAGGCCTCTGCTATCAAGCCTAAGAAGGCTATGCTGAAGAAATCAGCTGTTAAGACAAGTTCCTCAGCTGCAATGCCCTCATGGCCTGTTCCTCAAGCAAATTCCTCAAAAGCAGCTCCAACTCCCTCGGTTGCAAAATCCTCAGCTGCTCCTGCAAAGTCCTCAGCACCTGTGCATCTTGCCACATGCCAAAGGACTACTGGAATCTCAATTGCTTCAGGAGTCTCTGCAAGTTCTTCAGCTCCACCTCAGTCTTCAACAACTCCGACCTTGCTGAAGAAAAAGGCCACTGCTGGACGAGGCACAAGGCCAAGTCCTCACAAGAAGCAAGTCGCCTTTCAGGTTCCGTCAAGCGAAGACGAAGCTGATGATGAAGAATTAGCTGAGCTCATCAGAGATCGACAACAAAGGGCCGCTAGAGCCAAAGGCAGTGCTGTGCCCCTCATGCTGGATCCAAGGAAGATCCTTGATTTCATCGATCTATGGCACAAGGATCCAAATACACCTTTGCCTGAATTAAACCTCACTCCTGATCAAAGTCACATGTTGACGGCCTTCATAAATGAAGAAAAATGAAAATTTGAAAAGGCCAGGCAGGTGAAGAAGGCTCAGTACAAGAAGGAGCGTTATCTGAAGAACAATGTTGTGAAAATGTCTCCTGAAGAACTTGTGACTATGCAGGCTGAGATCAAAGCACTCAGTGATGAATTTCATGCATTCCATGCAGATTGGCTAGGTGCCAAAGTCAGATTCGTCAGAATGGCAAAAGGATTTACTCCAAGTGTTGCAGCTTCATCGCAACCCAAATTTCCTCAGACTGGAACATCTGTTCAGTCTGCTGAAGAAAATGAAAGCGCCAGAGCTGATGAAGAAATTCTAGTCTCTGAAGAAAATGCCAGGGCAACCTCCAATATTGCGCCTGAAGAGCAATCCAGGCCAGTTGAAGCATCTGCTACTGTGCCTGAGGAATCTGAACAAGCCAGGGCAACTGCATCAGTTGTGCCTGAAGAAATTCAACCAATTTCCTCTGCTCCTCCTGCACCGATGACAAGCATCAACCTTCCTTCTGCATCAGAAGCGAAGAAAACCAAGGCTGCGGAGCGAGCAGCTATGAAGAAAAGGAAAGCATCTGCATCTTCAGAGTCTTCAGCCCCCAAGAAATTGAAGACTTTGAGGAGTTCATCTGAAAACCCAATTGATGCTATTCCAATATCAAGCATGCCATCAAAGGAGATCATTCCCTTTGGTGAGGAATATGAAATTCCAAGTAAATCTGATGAAGAAATTCCTTCTGCTGCTTCGACAGAGCAGATGGATGAAGAAATTGAAGTGGATACTTTCCCTTCAACCCCACTGGTATCATCGCCCATGCCTCAGTTCACAGCTGAAGAGGCAGGCGTCGAAGGAACTGAAGAAGATGAGGATGTGGATACTGGGTCTACAACACCTATTCTGAATGATGACTTTTGGGAAAGTCATCACCCCAATTCATCTCTGACAACCCCTCTACATCATGTTCCTCAGTCTCTTGTGCAAACTGAAGAAATTCATACGGGCTCTGATGAACGTCAAGCTTCACTTCACTCTATACCTGAAGAAGTTCCAGTCACTAGCGCTGATGTACATATGTCTGAAGAAATGAAGGCCAAGGCTGCTGCTGAAATTCCTCAGCCAGTGGCTCCAGTGGCTACACCTCAAGAGGCTGTAAATTCTTCAAATGTTAATCTTCAGCCCAAGCCACAGAACCCTCACTCCAAGAAGCAGAAGTTTAATGCTGAGGATTTCTTCAACGAGCACATATTCTTCACTGACTACAATCCCTATGACTCTGCTCGTCTTCGTCGCAAGCGTTTCTGGACTGCAAGCCAGATGAACTTCTACTCCTCATTGTTGGTTGATAAGGATAAGATCTTTGAACATGAGCAAATTCCTCATGTAGATATGGAATCGCTGCCCTGCTTCACACCAGTCCTCAGTGTTCTTCATGACGCTGGGTTACTCCATTTCTGCACCGACATCTGCGATTGGAATGAAGAACTCATTCTTCAATTCTTCGCCATGCTGCACATTACTGGAAATGTTGATGATGTCAATTCATGGGTATTGGACTGGATGACCGATAATACTCATTTCAAAGCACCGGCCTCTGAATTGCTTCATGCCGTCCCAGTCAGTCCTCCCACTGAAGGTGCTAGGCTTCTCTATGTTGAACCTGAACTGTCTGATCATCTGATGCAAGTGCTGATGAAGCCTTTGAAGCCAGGCCAAGCTCCAAGGACCAAATTCCTCGTCAAGGAATTGCTCTATGTGCCAAGGACAGTCTATCGCATATTGACCAAAACCCTCAGTCCAATCAAGGGCCACAACTCTGATGATGAAGAAGTTGTTGGCATTATGAAGAATCTGCTGTTCAATATCATTCACGGTATTCCTATCAACTACCACGATTTCTTCATGAGGACTTTGGCCAATGCTGCACTGTCACCTTTTGAGTTGAAGCCTTATACTCCCTGGATCATGAGATTCATCAGATCAAGGTCTTCAATTCATTACATGGCTGACTTTCAAAATCATCTCAGCTATTTGCCCCCTATTGAAGTCCTCAAACGGACTATTTCCTCAGCTGACGAGAAGGGCAAAGCTGCTGTTATTGATGAAGGTACTCATCCATTGGATGGACAGTTTCGCAAAGCTACTTCCTATTCCACCAATGATGACTCTGCAACTCAAGATTCTGCCGCCAAAGCTTCAGAACATCATCCTCAAGCCACAGCTCCGCGTGTGATGACTGATCGTGAACTTCTCCTTAGTCTTCATCAGAAAGTTGATCGAAATCACAAGTGGGTCAAGCGTCAGTTTGGTGCAATTCTTCAGAACATGACAGTCACTCAAAATACTGTGAAGAAGAATCACTACTACTTGCATGAAGTCTTTGACCGCACTTGGGCGATTCTGTCTAATCTTCATAGTGCTGAAGAACTCAAGGAGATGGGCTTCCAACAGGACTTTGACTGGTCCCAGCCACCTTCGAAGAAATTCAAGAAAGTCAAAGTTCCTCAGCTTGTTGCCAGTTCATATTCTTCATCGCGCGAGACGGATGAAGCTGAAGACTTGAACGACACTGCGGCAGGCCCTACCTCAACAGTCGACCCCAACAATGCTGGCGCTCCTCCATCGACATGATATTCTTCAGGGGCGTTAGTCCTCATTTTTCGTCCCTTTTGGTCATTCGATGACAAAGGGGGAGAAATTTGAGTTTAGTCTTCAAGCGGGTCTTATATATGGGCTATATTTCTGTTAAGTTTCAACTCTTGCTCTTCTGAGGTGTTTGCTCTGATGAGTTGTAAACTTAAGTCCTATGGTGGTCTGATACTTTTGAACTGCTTTCTGCATGCTTATTTCCTCAAGTACCTTAATGCACGCATGCTGAATTCCGTCAGACACCATATTTCATCATGCATTTCAAATTCTTCATATCATATGATAAATGCGTGTATGAATTTCAAGATATAGGAGGAGATCTCCATGATATTACTCAACAATGTGCATTTGCTATTTCAAAGCAAATTCTTCAAATATGCACATCTTCAGGGGGAGTTCCTCTATATCTTGCAATCAAATTCCTCAATATTAGTATTTACACTTCATACGTTTATCCCCATTGAAAACTTAACCTATATTGTCATCAATCACCAAAAAGGGGGAGATTGTAAGTGCATCTAGTGCCCCTTAGTGATTTTGGTGTATTGAAGACTTATAGGTTAAGGGTCTAATGTGTTTGTGAGTGTACACAGGTCTATAAGTCTATGAGGAGTTTGTTAATTACGATGAATGTCGACCCCTAAAAATGAATGTCTTCAACTGAAGACTTTGGTTTTCTTGAAGACTTTGAAAGTGAAGAAATTGGTGTGACCCTGAAGACTTGATATTCATGCGAGGATTATGAAGCGTGAAGACTTTTGTTTTCGTAGTTTCATTTTCTTCTTCTTGAGTCATAGGAAACACCGTACTGTTAAAGGGGGTCGAGGTAAAACTAAGGAAAAATTTCCAAGTGATGCTCAACTCAAAATCCTACACCTACCCAATCCTTTCGAGTGAAGCCATTGGAAATCTCATACAGTTTAGTCAAGTTCTTCAGTGACAGAGACGAAGTTCTTCTGTTCTCTGAGGAATTTGTTCTGACTGAGGAGTTAGAAATTCGCCAGTGCGGATTGCCTACAAGTGAGGATTATGATAGCCCTGAGGAATTTGATACTCAAATTTCCGACCGTTGCTGTGCTACGTGCCAGCTGTCCCAAAATATCTACCCACCTAACGGTCATATCATTGAAGGGCATTTATGTCTTATCATGTCGGGCTGCTCCCTAGGCTATAAATAGCTGCCCTCTACAACCACTAGCTGGTCGGCTGCTCCGAGAGATAGATTGACACTTGTCATTTAGAGCATCCCATCCTCCGAGGACTTTGAGCGAAAATCATCAAGTGAGGAAAACCCCAAAAACCCAAACACCTACAAACCCAAAGTGATTGAGCATCACTGAAGAGATTGTTCCTATGTGGAACCGACGCTTGTTACCTTTGAGGACTGTGCATCCTCCAGACGGTTAGGCGTCATGGTCTAGAGCATCCAAGAGGAAATTGTGGATTGCCGAGTGACCGAGTATGTGAAGGTTTGGAAGTCACCTGAAGACTTACCACGAGTGGTTGGCGCGAGGTTTGTGTGACCTTAGCTCAAGGAGAATACGGTGAGGACTAGGTGTCCTGGACTGTGTGTTCAGGACTGGGTGTCCGGGACTGGGTGTCCTCAGGTTTAAATACCTAGCCGCTCCAACCAGACGTACAACTGTCACAGCAGTTGGAACTGGTCTACCAAATCAGTGTCTTCACCGAGCTACTGGTTCTATTTCCTCAACCCTTTCATTTCCTCACATACTTGCTATGTATTTGATCATTACTATTTGAAGACTTTGTCTGAAGACTTTCTCAATTTCCTCAGTTCAAATTCTTCAGTCAGTTTGTCTTCAGCTTGCTTATCCTGTGTTTACACTACTCGTACTCTGTGCTTGTTTTCATTTCATCATGATGACTGTGCTACTGCTTTGTTATGCTTGCATCTGAGTACTCATTCCGCTGCTAAGTAGTTCGTCACTTAGGAATTTCCTCACCTTGAAATTCCTCAGTGACGAATTTGTAAAAATCGCCTATTCACCCCCCCTCTAGTCGATATAACGCACTTTCACATATATAATGTTTTGCAACAAGATGGCATTGCAAAATTCACATATATGGTAATTAGACACTAAACAGGTGGCATTCACACAAAGCATGTCTAAACTAAGCAAATGACATGCCAATGCAAGACACCATATGCATGATATGAGCAATATAACCCTGCCAAGTTAGAGCATGCACCTCGGGAAGGGGGGGGGGAATAGGACTGGTCATCTGTCTCTGAATCCTCCTCTGAGGAGCTATCCGTAACCAGCAAGACATGCGCTTCGTCAGATAGCATTGTCTGCTCTGAAGACCTTGTTTTCACTCCAGATTTTTCCATGACCATGTCAAATGGCTGATGCACAGGAAGAGTAATTGAACGTACTAAAATTGTTGACAAATTTAATACGTAATAAAAAAGGATGGCATGATATAATTCACATATAAGATGACTGGCTAACCAGGATGACATTGCAAAATTCACATATATGATGCCTGGCTAAACAAGATGGCATTGCATGATTCATATATATGATATAGAAACTAAACAGATGGCATTCACACAATGCATGTCTAAACTAAGCAGATGACATATTTTATGTATAAAGTAAGCAATGCAAGGCACCATATGCATGATATGACCAACATCAGCATGCCAAGTTAGAGCAAAAGACCTCACGGGGTAAATAGGAGTGGTCTGCTCCCTCTGAATTCTCCTCTGAACAGTTATCTTCCTCTTGATTATAGTCTGGAATGGGGGGAGGGGGTTGCTTTTGCGCCAACCATGGAGCGACGTCTACATGAAATTTTATTGCCACGCAAGGCTCGTCTCTTTTGCTCTACATGTTCAGTACCATTGTGTACAATAACTGACATGCATAGGAATAAAACATAGTGAGATTATGTAAGGAGTGCATGCACAAATCCAGAGTGATGGTAGCAAACTATGGATAGACCCAAAACCAATGATAGCAGGCAGATAATAGCTTCAGTTAAAAATACAGATAATGGCTCCTTTAATGTTTGTTTCCACCCAACATGAAACTCATAGTAGACACCCGAGATTAACCAGATAGTAGACATATAGTATTGATTGATGCCCCAATATGTACCCCACAACCATTTAAAAACTCAAGTTTGAGCATTAGTTTGGACTTGACTCGGAGTCTAATCGGTGAACAGGACGATAAAGTAGCATGTCATCATATTAAGCGATGCATAACATAAGAAGACACGAAAGAGTGTGACCTCTCTTGCGGACCCGTGTAGTCCCCAAGGTCATCTGCTCAGTTGATGATGGTAATGCAGTTGTCGTGGCTGCCGGTGGCGGGGAACAAGATCTGAGGCGGCGAAAGACAGTCTGGAGGGCGGATCCCAGCTGTGGTGAACCCTTCCGTCGTTGGAGCAGCTGAGCTGGGGTGGACCACAACGCAGCAGGAGCGGGACAAACCACACAAGGTTTTCTTTGACACATATCTGTAACAGAAGTAATTCTATAAGGGCTTGTTTGAATTGGAGGATTCTAACAATGCAGGGATAGGAAATACACAGGAATAGGATAGGAATGCATGTGCAAAATAGAGAATTTAAAAACATAGGATTTCTGCCAATCTGGGTGTTTGGTTCACAAGAATTGGAAGATCACAGGATGCAAAGAAGCATGGTGAGATTAAGTCAAACCACAAGAAAATGTACGGTTATAATGCTATTATGCTACTATCTCTTAGTCTTGTGCTTCATGAATAGGAATTTGAAAAGGAGGACAGGTGGATATTAAAATTCCTACGGTTTTTCTTTCAAGGAGACACTAAAGGAACAAATCCTACAGTTTTCCTTTGCTCCATTCCTTTGAACCAAATGCATGAATAGTAGTACCATAGGAAACTTTCCAATTCCTATGTTTTTCCTTCACTTTTCCTTTCAAGCACTGGCGATTCTAGTAGGCAGGCTTGAACAGGGAAAAGCCTACACTCAAAAAATGTTTTTGTGCTACTTCTACTACTTTGGACCCAGGCCACTTCCCTACTAGCTCAACTCCCAGGCCCATCTACAAATGCATGGCACAAATGCGCAGAAATAAATAATGATGGTGTTCAAGAGAGTCCATCACGGATAGCTAAGTTGCCTGGTACCTCACTGCTTGTCATATAGTAGGAGAAACTAATCGTATTTCACGTTACTACGTGTGCTCAGTGGACAATATATATAACATGTAGAGTAAAAAAGCGATGCAACAAGTGTACAACCTCTTTGGCGAAGCCATGTCGATCTCAGCATGATTGGGTTGGTCGGTGAGGATGCTCCGGCTGATCTGGCTGTCGAAGGAGGGGAAGAAGATCTTAGGCGTCTGGAGATGGAGCCGAGGGTACTGCTCGGCTGTGATGGAGGGTTTCGTCGTTGGAGCAGCTCCGGTGAGTTGTACAACGGCGAGGCTAAAGCAGCACAAGAGAGACAACGTTAACCTGAGTGGAATTCTAATAGCATCTCCAATAGATGATGTAAAATACATAACCACAAAGTGCTAGATGTAAAATACATCAGCCGCTCATCTCTGAACTTAACTATCGAAACTGAATTTAACTGTCAAAACTGAATTTTACTGTCGAAACTGAATTTTGCTATCGAAACAGAATTTTACTGTCGAAACTAAACGCACTAGTAGCAGAAAAGCAGTAGCAGCGCCCGGAGCTGCAGCGCGTGCGAGAGCCGGGGCAGCTGGTCATGTAGCAGCATCTCGGGTAGCAGCTGTAGGGGCTCGAGCGAGAGCAGGATCTGCTGCTCGTGCAGCAGCAGCGCGAGCAAGAGTAGAGCAGCAGCGCAAGCAAGAGCAAGAGCAAGAGCAAGAGCAAGAGCGAGAGTAGCAGCACGAGAAAGAGCAGACCAGGCAGGGGACCGAGAGCAAGAGCAGAGCAGCAGCGCGAGCGAGAGCCAAAGCAGCAACAGCTCCTACTGATGTGGACGTCGGTGCCGAGGGAGCGACACCATGGAGGAAGTGGCCGGCGACGCCGCCGTAGATGGAGCCGCGCCATGTCGGCTCGGGATCGAGCACCGGCAGCACCGTGAGATCGAATCAAGAAGAAAATGCAGCGATTAGTGTAGAACCTCTTTGGTGGCGCTGATTAGGCCTCAGCCTCATCCGAGGAATCGGTGATGATGCTGCTCTTCCGGTGGCGCAGGTGA
The DNA here is from genome assembly GCA_011799875.1 of Thinopyrum elongatum. NCBI lineage: Eukaryota > Viridiplantae > Streptophyta > Magnoliopsida > Poales > Poaceae > Thinopyrum > Thinopyrum elongatum. The sequence continues at coordinate 353,544,393 of CM022302.1, read as the reverse complement.
AGACGGCGGTGTGGGAATGGAGGTGGCGCGAAAGACGAGGGGAACGTCGGGGGAGCTCCTTGGAGGTGGAGGACGGGGTGGCTGAACCGGCGGGACGATGAGATCGACGACGGATCCTCATCCGGTGCGGTGGATGAGGGACGTCGAGGTGTTGCCGTGGACGACGTCGTCGGGGAAGAGGCTCCGGCTGGGTGGCGGACGGAGGAGGGTGTGGGGCTTCGCGGGTTTTCGCGGCCTCGGTGTACGAATGGGGGGCGGATGGGATGGGAGGGGGGAACCATGGCTTAGGGACGCGCTTGTCTGAAATGTGGGGTAACTTATGAAAGTACCCCCACCGATTTGAGCTAGGCGGTTCCTTCAGTTCAGGGGTATCACGGGAATTTCGTGTGTCGGGATTTCGCAGGAGATGGGAGTTTTCGCGCGCGTTGTAATTTTGGGATAGCAAGGCACAGGTTGAGATGGAGGGAGTTTTCGGAGCACAACGAGACAAAGAGATATCTTAAAATTTCGGGGTAACAAGGCGCGGGTTGAAGAGGCGGGAGTTTCGCAGCATGATAGACAGAGATGCTAGCTTGAAATTTCGGCATAACAAGGCACGGCTTGAAATTTCGGGAGAACAAGCTTAATGTGTACAAAAAAAAAGACAATTCGCACCTCACTAGAGAGAGCCATGTCCCGTTTTACTATATTACTAGAAATGCATTCAAATACAACAACAAAAAACTAAAAAAATCAGGACAACAAGCTTAACGCGTACAGTACCAAATCAATTTGCACTTCCCTCAACAATAAAAAAACAATTCATGTTGTCTAGCATATGGACTAAATTTGAGTACATTTTACCTATTTGAATGGGATTGTACTCGGGTTAGTTATACAACCATCTAAATATTATCTTCGCAACACGTGGCATGAATATAGGAGTAGTAAATTCCCATATAAATATGAACTACATGTACATACGATCTCGAATTCAAATATATGTATCCATTTTATGTTGAATTCAAATCATAGTACATGTATTCTCTAGCTAGATGTTCGGAATCTAAACCATGTATGATACTACGTACAATGTGTTTAACACGCACAACACACACACACACACACACCATTTAGACTAGTAAGGTACACGTGCATTGCATGCATGAGATTTGGCAACCAAATTATGAATAAATACCACATTATAGCATGTAAGCTTTGAGTCATATATGCATGATGTAGATGTTTGTTTAATTCTTATAGTTCATCTCATTCAAAATCAATTAGTTTTTATAAAAAAAGCTAATCTATTTTCAAATTCATGGAATTGTGCGTTGTAAAGCATAAAGTAAAAACAAATAATGGCAATTCATCTAGAAAAATAAATTGGGAATTATGATACGGAAGATTCTAGAACAAAGGAGAAGTGCTTGTGTTTTGAGGTTTGTGCATTATGCTTAAGTTCAACCATGGAGTCTACTAGATTGTACATGTGGCAAAATCTGGTGGAATGTAGATGATATCCAATGACCAATAGTGCTCGGATTTGCCATCTCTGCACCGTCGGATTGGCTTCATCCAACGACCATCTTTTAAAGTTATTCGCACACTATATAGGGGTATAGATATGTGATGCGAAAGCCACCCATCATCTCCAATTTGAATAGTGTGTCCATGCACGGATGCAATGTGGCCAAACGATGCCTGCCATCGGTATCTCAAATTCAAATCAGTCTGACCTTGTTCAATGTGTATACAGTATAGCATGCTCGTTTCCAAACCACACCACGTATATCTCAGTTATATTCATGCATGCATGGGTTTCAAACATCATGATCTCTTATTCAAATATTTGAATTCAACTTTACATTGATTATGACCTCACGTAGTCTTTTACACCCACACAGTCGTCTTTTCTTTATAATTGTACCACTAACTTTCTCTCGTGCATGCATGCACACACACTACCACTCGGCATTATCTATCGCACACATGCAATCTTTTTCTTCAAGTCGGTCTCCCATGCATGCACACACACACACCTCCCCCTCTTCATCACTTCGGGCATTCTTTATCTCTCACATGCATGCGCAATGATCGATGTTCCTCTATGTGTGTATATATATAGCTATAGGTCTTTCCCAGTTTTCCACACAAACTGATCGATCTATATATCTAGTCAGGTCTCACCCTCTTTCCCACGTACACATCGATCAATCTATACCTCTCTATATAGGATTACATAGCTAATACACCCACATTATCTATCCATCGTCTCCCTCTCATCATCCATGCCTTCCGCTTCATCTCTCAGATGAGCGCACAGTGGCGAAGACAAGGGGCAGCAAGGGCCCTGGCCCCCCCTAACATCACTATATATTGAGGCTAATATGAATGTGATCAGTAGATCAATTGCTGGTAAAATGGTTTAAGTTGATGAATTGGCCCTCCCCGTAAAGGATTAGCAATGCTTGGCCCCCTAGCTCATTTATTTTTCATGGCTCCGCCACTGCGTGCAACCGCGCACATTCTCACCCCCTCTCTTTAAATATCAATCTCGCACTTGTGCACTCCTTCATAGTCTCCCTCCACTGGGCCCCTCGCACCATCTTCCAGCCCCCCCATATCCCAGTGCTTGTACGCTCGTAGAGCTCTTCCCTCTATCTGTCTCTATCAATATCTCACGCGGTCGACCCCTCCCCTCCCTTCTCGTATATCACCCCGGCCCCATGCATATACATGTATGTATATAGGCCTCTCCTTCACACAAATTGCATTGACACGTATTCCCTCACCATATCTTAGTATCTCTCACACACACGGACTACGTGTGCGAAAGAGAAGAGGAGCACACACGCACTCATTCCCACATACAAACGCGCGGGTGCACGGTGGAGCACATTTGTACAAAAAAATGAGCGTGTAGAAAGGCTTTAGATGATGTGCCACTAGTTTATATCTATACCTCTATATCTATATCTATATCTATATCTATACCCCTATATAGAGTGCGAATAAATTTGAAAGATGGTCGTTGGATGAAGCCAATCCGATGGTGCAGAGATGGCAAATCCGAGCACTACTGGCCATTGGATATCATCTACATTGCACCAGATTCTGCCACATGTACAATCTAGAAGACTCCATGGTTGAACTTAAGCATAATGCACAAACCTCAAAACACAAGTACTTCTCCTTTGTTCTAGAATCTTCCGCATCATAATTGCCCAAACTTTTTTTCTAGTTGAATTGCCATTTTTTTTTACTTTATGCTTTACAACGCACAATTCCATGAATCATAAAATAGATTAACTATTTTTATAAAAACTAATTGATTTTGAATGAGATGAACTATAAGAATTAAACGAACGTCTACATCATGCATATATGACTCAAAGCTTACATGCTATAGTGTGGTATTTATTCATAATTTGGTTGCCAAGTCTCATGCGTGCAATGCATGTGTACCTTACTAGTACTTCTAGTATATGCAAAACACGTAAATTAGAATTACAATGGCACGCTACACAGTGTCTCTCCCTTTTTTAGTTAATATATTATGATTAAAATGATCTGGGGGCATCCATGAAGCCACGTGGCACATGTGGAGGCGTTGTCGCGGCCTCCTTGTGTGGATTGATCACAGTGACGTGCTGCTGGTTCCAGAAGAATGTACTTGTCCTCTCTCACGCACACTGGCAGTACGTGCATGAAGCGAAGATGTGCACACACGCACTCATTCCCTCGCACGCACACGCGGTACACGGTGGGATGCATTTTTGTGCGAAGATCCACCCCATGTGATAATTTGACGCGTGTAAAGTCGTTCACTTCATTGATGGTCAATTAATATAGTGCATGCAAATTGAGTGGACATCAGGGAGGAAGTAGTTGAGAATGACATTACTACTCCACTGCATGCATGCGAGTAGTTAAATTATGGGTTGCTACTTCCATTGGTCTCCTTCGTATTTTGTGCCAATTTTTGACCATAATTTTAAGTAACACAATATTTATGCATGTCATAAAAATTAATGTCATCAAAAACTATGTTCAAATGTGATTCCAATGATATAATTTTTGGTGACATGCATTAACATTTTCTTAGTTAAATTTTTGGTCAAAAATTGGCACAAAATAAAAAGGGCACCAATAAACCAGGACGCAGGCAGGATGATCAATTTTTGCCAGGGTTACTGTTGGTGGCCTTTGTATTTAAATATGGACGGAGTGGAGTAGTACTATATTTATCTTAGCCTCGTAGGGCTCTCCCAGCGCCTACGCTTGCCTCCCCGCCTCGCCCACCGGATTCCGCCATAGAGCATCCCGCCATGGATAATCCCTTAGATCCTAGGATCCCGCGGGCTGCCCTCTCGCTGCTGCCCACAGCACTGCCGCCTTTGAGTGAAACCCACATGTGTTTCAGAGGGGATCCATTGCTTTGGAATCACAGATCGGTGGCACCGGAGGACATGCCAGGGCTGCATTTCAGGTGGTGGGCAGCAAGGGCAAATCGGATCGAGGAAGCGTCACACCGATTGGAGACAAGTTCGAAGGAGCTACGCCTGGCGAAGCACAAGGCGGAGGCGCAAGTTGATCTCAGGGGAGAGATGCTGAGGGATGTCAGCATCTGGCAGCGTCGCGTTGATTTCGAGCTGGGGCTAATGGCAGAGATCATATTCACGGAGTCGACTGCGGAGAAAAGAACGCGCATGCCTGCGAAATGGCATGAGCAACCGGTGCAACTATTCAAATGGGCGGTAGGAGAAGCCATATCGCGGGACCAGCTGCAGCGGCGCTGCTGGGCATGCATCGTAGGCAAGGTGAGCTGCCCTCCTTCCCCGCCAGCGATGCAGTGACCTACTCGGTTGCTGCTGTAGTGAACTTGCGGCATGGCGGTTTGCAACCGTGACAATCACTCCATCTATATGTATTGTATTCCTGTGAAAATACTTGGTCGTTTGGAAAAAGATGGTAATTAATTTATCACTAGTTTTTGAATGCTTGGTCGTGACAATCACCCGAAGCCACAACCAGAAGTCTCCATCGCGTAATACTTACGGTCGGTCGCACCAACGGACGGTCGGTCGCACCCGCGTGTCATCGAAGGGACACGCATCGGCTTGGTCTGACATGTACGACCAGTTACATCACTGACTTGTACAACCGCATTTGAGCAGTAGTACTTGAAATTTGTGTTCCAGGAAACTCATCGGGAGCCGTTTCGGGCCTCAAAACCAAAACCATCAATTAATCTTTAGCTTGTTCCCATCACATTCCAAAGTAGTACTACCATGCTATAATTAAGTGCAAACCTTCTCACACCTAGTACGTATCAAACCTGAACGTGTTCCCACTATGCAGGTTTTAGTGCTAGTGCTAGTACTAGGTTATAAAAAGGGGAACTACCTAGCCAAAAATCACTCTACCTTCCTCCTCATAAGTCTTTCTTGTTCGTCCGTCCTGGCCATGGCCGGTGTGCAGAGCTCTAGGTCGAGAACTACTCATAACAAGGGAGTGGCGACCAAGGCCACAGAAAAAAAGAGAGGGCTCGCTGCCTCGCAGAGACCTCGAAAGATCTCTCACGGGCAGGCGAGGGCTCCCAGGAGCGCCCTAGTCGCGGAGGCAAACATGCCAAGCTGGCGGTGCTGGAATCGTTATCCCTCGACGACATGCCCGATCAGCTCAATAAGCAGAAGGAGTTCATCGATGGCTTGGTGGAGCTGCTGAAGGAGAGCCTCGACGACATGCCCCCTGAGCTCAATAAGAAGGAGGAGTTGACCGCCGGCTTGGTGATGCTGCTGAAGGAGAGCATTGCCTCGAGTAAGAAGACGACCGACGAAGTCCTGCAACTTTAGGAGGACAAGGCGAAGCTCCTCCACGAGCTCGACCTGCTGAAGGAGGAGAACGCCGGCTGGAAGAAGCTGCATGAGAAGAGTAGTGCCTCGGTGAAGATGCTGCACGCCCTCGTCATGGAACAGAAGGAGGAGTTGGCGAAGCTCCACATTGAGCACCCGGCTGCTGTCAAGGTACGTAATGTGGCCGTGGAACAGATGATGAAGGCTCGCGTCGAGAAATCCCGCATCATGGATAGAATGAAGAAGATGGCGGAGGAGATGTGCGAGGAGATGAAGGTCGTGGAGGCGATGAAGAAGCAGTTACGACTCCGCGGCCAGCAACCCTTCATGAAGTAGAGAGCAGCGCCCCAGACTTGTGTCTGCATCTTTCTTCTTTTTTGGGGGGGATAATCTTCCTTCTTCTTTTGCTCCTGTGTTTCTTCTTTTGCTCCTGTGTTTCTTCTTTTGGTTTGGGTGTTTCGCCGCATGTGTCACGTTCTCTGCGAGGCACGAATAGAACAATGCTAACGATGAGCGGCACCGTGGGATCGATGACTAGCAAATTTGATCATTTTTATCGCCATATCGCATTGGGCTACCGTGTTTCGCGCTCCTCCGTCGTACTAGTACTCCAGTGGCAAATTTGAGTATAAACCGCATGGTTCTTTGCTCCTCCTCAGGTCGTCGGCAACATTTATACGAGCAGTCAAATCACAAGGCCCCACCTTCTAGCAGTAATGAGCCGTCAAATCACAAAGGCCCTCGCCTATCGTGAAACCGACCAAGCGAGACTGCCAAGCCCTCTAGCCTTTTAAATGTACTTTTGTACAGTAGTACTAGTATCGATGGATTGTGCCATGGAGCAAAACTAACAAGATGAAATTAAAGAAAAAGGGTGGTACATATAGAGAGTGCTCATCGCCAAATTGTGGATATAGTACTATTAAAAAAGGTAGTACGTGCTTAGATGGGGTGCTAAAGTCTATTAAAGAAATTAGCATACGTATTTAATTCTTTGACAACTAAACTCCTTCATGCTTTGGGTAAACTTCTCTCATTTAAGTTTTTTTAAATTACTTATCTCATTTAAGTGTTTTGCGTATGTGCCATGCTTAGAGAGTGGTTATAGTACATATATAATGTGAAGAAACGAGTGGTAGTACTACCAACTACAAGATGAACTATAAGAAATACTAGTATGTACGTACTGAAGAGTTAAAGTAAGGAGAAGGAGCATAACATAGTTCTGCTGGGGGCTCAGCACAACACACCTCTCAAATAAAACTAAGCACCCTGAAATTAAACTAAGCAACTAATCCGGTAGACACTGCATTAGAACCACCATGAGCAATGACACTGCCACCTTACTCGGACTCCTCGTCCACATGCTCGACTTCGTCCTTGTCCCTCTCCCTCTTGGCCGGTACTTCTTTGCTTGAACCGCACACTTGGCTCTCGCTCTTAGTCCAACCGTTGTAGATATTGAAACAAAGGTAGGCATCTATTGCAGCGTACTGGATGTGGTCTCTATCTAGTACATTCCACTGCCATGCAAGATGAAACTTGGGCGGAGGTTTCGTCAGTTTACTGTACGAAGGATCAACCATGGCTCCTGCCAGGGTCAGCATTGAAGGCTGACGGGAGGACACTAGCCCATTCTTCTGGAGGTCGAAGGGCTGGCCTACAACGAGGCCTATCCGATCCAGGACTTTTATGTCGTTCGTAAAGTCTACAGAAATGAATTTGACTTTGCCGCCCGCGAGGAAGTTCTTAAAATCCTCACACTCAATGTTGGCATGGCATATGTGGTAGACCAAGCACAAGTTATGCACGCAAACCTGGATCACGGCGGGCTTCTTCCTCTCTTCCTCCTTTAGATTCTTCTCTTTTCCCAGGACTGTGGTGTACTCAACATCTAGCCCAGCGACCCACTCATCACCATTTGACTTTTCGAACATGCGCCTGAAGCGAGCAAGGCATCCTTTCACCGTCGCGGAAGAACGGGTGTAGATGATGTTGAACTCATCGCCGGTGATGGTTCTAACCTTGTACTCACCACCGATCATGGAGATTTGGGACGCCATGGATTTGGGAGGAGGGTTAGGATTAGTGGAACTGCTGTAATGTGAAAGGACAGGACGACTAGGAGCGAACTACCGTAATGTTAAAGGACGGCCGGGGACGAGTAGGAGTGAACTGCTAGCGGTTTTCTGATTGTAAAAATGCTGAGTGGGGCGTGCGAACGGTAGGGTAGTGGCTTGCCCGGTGGATAAATGGATTCATGCACAGTACTATGGGGGCCCAATTAGATGTCATGTCTACTAGACGCCCAATTAAATGGCTTCATGCATCTACGTGTTCGCATGTCAAGCGTCGGAAAAATTACAGGTGATACGAAGCTTTCCATGCTCCCATGATACGGGCTTCCAAGAGCCCTTGGATCTGAGATCGAACGGTTGCATGGCGTGATTCTAGACCTATGGGTGAATATCCTATCCTGGAGGGTTATTCTGCAAATTTTCAGCAACTTAGCATGCGACCGTTCGATCTTAGATCCAAGGGCTGTCAGCAGCCCATATCATGGTTGCGCCTACCACGACCGTCGCCTCGCTCGCGCGGTCGCGCCCTTGGAGATTTCAGACGGCTATAAATGAGCATTTTTTTGCCTACTTCGCATGCATGAAACTACTTCCTCCGTCCAGGTGTGTTAGGCTATCTGATGTTGGCATGTCATACATAGTCATCACTTAGTCACTCATACAACAAGGTTAGCTATAAGGTTGGCATTAAGAGTATTTTTTTTTACTTCTCTCTAACTCTTTCTTCGTTGTATTTATTGCATTTGCCAAGGAGTAAGTAGCTAGGTAGTACATTACTTGGCACCTGTATACCATGGTGGTGGTCAAGAATCGGGAGACTCACGCCGGTCGTAGCGCCGCAGTAATAATGATAATGGCAAGTCAAATCACAGGGGCCCACCTGTCCAGCAGTAATGAGCCATCAAATCACACAGCCCTACGTTTGCAACAGCCTACTCCCTCATCTTCTCGCCTCTTTGTCGAACTGACTAGGCAGAACTGCCCTGCCTACCGTGCGGGAAAAGCCCCGCCCTTGACTTTTAAATATAATTTTGTATCCATGGATTGCGCCATGGAACAAAGCCTGAAGAAAACGGTGGTACACATGTATACAGCACGCCCGTCGCGTTCGCGTCGCACCCTAGACGGTCGGTCGGTCTGGCACGCCGCTCACCAAATGGAACGCGCGTCATATTGCGTTTGCACACACATGTGGGACCGCAATTGAGAACCGACCATAGGCACACTCCCCCGTCCCCGCAAGTCAGCTGAGTTAATAGAAGAGAGAGACGAGCGATAGTACTGGAGCAGTGCTGTAAACACGTCGGTGCCTGGACGATCCCTGCACGACACGGGAGATCAGTTCATCCATGCATGTGACCAGACTCCAGCAGACGGCTGGATTGGCTATCGTCTATATATCGTGCAGGTTGTGTTGTACAGGGTTGTAGTTCTGATGAGAAATCTAAAAAAAAGGTTTCTTGTCATCTCGCAATATTAGGTGTCATGTGCTTCGGATCACTGCGAGGGTTAAACAATGACAACTGTGTTCCTCCAAGGCGCTGGTCATTGGGGCACATGCATGAAGACTACTCGGCTGCCATCTAGGTCAAGCCGGCTATGTTAATTAGGACATCTATCGATTGACCCCTTTTCTACGAGTTTGTCTTTAATTTGAGCTTTGATCCTCGTCTAGTTTGTCCGCCGGGATTCATGTTGTCTCCTTGGGGCAGTGAGGTTATGGTTTCTTGTCATGTGGCATTTTTTTGTGTTATATGTTAATCCGGTGCTTCAGATCAAAATGACGATAACTGCGCCTCTAGGGCACGTGCATGAAGATTTCTCGATAGTCATTGACGAGGTCAAGCTGGCTCCGGTAGATAAAAGAAAACTACTCCACTGTATAGGCAGGAGCCTTCGCGCTTGCTTGCTAGTGTTGCTCTCTTCACACTCTCTCATCCTCTCCAGATCTAAACACGACAGTGGTGGCCACACTCTCTCTCTCTGCTCACCGCTGGTCACAGATCCGGCCATATCCCCTCCACCGGGGAAGGTGAGAAGGTGCAATGTTCACGCGGTCGTCCTCGGCGACGTCTCTTACCCACTGCCGGCGCGTCCCGATCAGCGTGCCTTGCCATTCTCTCCCACGCAGTGCCGGCTAGGGAGGGCCTCCGAGCCCTTCTTCCTCGCTGCCGTAGTGTGGGCAGAACCGGCCTCCCGCCGCCCACCTAGCGACATCCGGCGACCCTCAGGTATAACTTCCTTCGAAACTGGCCTTGCTCTACTACCCCAGCTCCTGACGTCGCTGCATTTGTATCTTTTACTATTTCTCAGGCCCCCTCGTAGATAGGATTGATCGGCTGTTTGAAATCCACCTAAATTTTTACTGTTAAGAGGTAAAACTACTTCATGCAGTCGAATCTAGTACTACTTGGTTCAAACAGGGAAGAAAGGGGGTGGGGGTGGGGGAAGATTTGTTACCTGAATCTAGGACTTGGTCGAAAGAGGAAATAATGGGGGCGAAAAGTAGCAGAGACTGGCTATCCAACTGGTCTCTTGGTCTAATAGGGAAATAAAGGGAAACACAGTACAAACTCAATATAAACTGATCTATTGGTTGAAAAAGGAAAGAAAGTGGGGACTGGGGGACAAGTCAACAGAGTATGTCCAGCACTAGATTTGCTAGCCTCACACAGTATAAGGTGGCTATACCGAACAAAAATGGGACCTACCCAGATATCCTGTTCTGATGTTTGTTGCCTCGAGCCCCTCTTATGTATGCCACTGGTAAAATGTAGCAGTCCCACTGTTAAAGTAAGGACACGTTAAACCAATGTTGTTTTCAATGTAATGCCTCCAGTAATATGAATCAATGGCACTGTTTTTCATGTCCTGCTAAATTTCCCATTAAGATAAGTTGCTTATTTTCGTTAGAAATGCAACTGTCCTGGTCTGCCTACTCTCCCGTGCCCAAATACCAACTCTTTAGCAGCTGTTAATGTAATGTTGCTGGTAAAATGAAGCAATGGCACCATTAAAGTAATGTCATATTTAACGGTTGTCATAGTTAATCCTAATGCCCACACTAATATCTAGCAATGTTGCTGCTTTAGAAATTGCTACTGTCCTTTTAGGATCACCATTCAGATAAGGAACATGCTTTGTTTCATTTGATGTATGTTTCATCACTTGTTAGTCACCCTCCTTTCCACATTTTTGTGCAAACAGAGATATACATTTCATGCTTGATCTTAGTTGAATTGCACAAAATGATATCCAAATTATAGTTGAACATTCCACGAGCTTCATGACCAACCTTGATGTTGCTCAATTTTATTGCAACTAATGAAGAAGAAGCTGCCAGCTCATGCGACCAAGTACTTGCTAACTGCATGATGCAAACATTGCTTCATTTTAGGTGAACTGCACAAAAAGGTCCTATGAATTGAATCATCCATGTTGGTGACTGGTGTCATCCCTTCTACGATGGCGTTGACTGCAGATATGGTTCCCATCATGAGGTATGTTCCTTTTTGGTCCGACAGTTTGCCAAAGATCCTGCATGTTGACTCTGCTCTTGTGCTACTGTTTTGGCACTGTCATGATAAAGCATTAATGTTATTATTTTGCACCTTAATCTAGTGGCACTATTAATTTGAGGCAATGTTTTGGCACCGCTAGTGCCACTGATTTTTTTATATCAAAAGAGGGGTTTCCTCCGATTTCATTAAAGAAACTCAACCATAGAGAACCATTATCCGACAACATCTCAGTGTAAACGGGCAGTTATGCAACTACTACTAGAACAGACTGAGTACTAGCAGGAGACAAGTTCGCCACATAAGCTAGGCAGGTAGGGCGACGCAGCACCAGCTCGACCAAGTTCAGGTTACAACCCAAATGCTACCACAGAAACATCAGGGGGGAAGATAGGGACTGAAAGAGCTAGCTTCAGCATCCTAGTCTAAGCACCCCCGGCCTCCATCCTTGCGACGCACGGTACACCTCGCTTGCCACCTGCTCGACCCTAGTGCCACTGATAAAATGAAGTAATAATACAGTTAAAATAGAGCGAGTGTCCTCTCTATCATTTCATTTCCAATGTAGATAAAGAAAGTGCTTCTCTTTGTTAGTATATGTTTCATCAACTAGTTACATTGTTAATGTTTAAGTGTTTCTGCAAACTGGGGTACTTAATTTTAGTTGATCTGCACAAAAATAGAGATTGGAATGTCTCAAGGCCCCTCCTTGTACTACCGCTGTACACTTATGTTCATCACTGGCAGAAGGTGTATCAGGGAGAATTTGGTCAATTTCCAGTATGAGGCCTACCGTATGAGGTGTCGCAGGGCCCATCTCGCCCTCGCAGCATGGCATACTGTGATACTATCGCAATATTTTCCCATTAAGAAAATGAAGTTTCTTCTATTTATTAGTGTATGTTTCATCAACTAGTGCCACTATAATGTAATCACGCTTTTTCATTATCTGTGCAAACAGGGTTATTTAGCTGCATTTTGGTGGAACAGTACAAATGTACGAATGGAACCGACATATATGCAGAATGCGAGGTGCCAAGTAAAAATTATCGACACCAACCATGCTCCATCTAAGCATTGGCATCCACCACCGGTGGGATGGGTGGCGCTCTCTGTGGACGGATCTTTCTCGGCAGCAAATCCTCTAATCAAATACTAGTAGCTTATATTGGCACTTTTCTAGGGAGTACTCTTTTCTGAAAGAAGCACCAATCTATTTTTCTTTATTTGTACACAGTGTGACAACTTTGTTTTTGGTCCAGAGCTATTTTAGGGTGAATGGCGTAGTACTCGAAGACTGATTGTAAGCATGATTTTCGTTAGCCGTCACACTGATTGTAAGCATGAGCAGATGGAAGATTAGGTTAGTGCGAAGCTTACCTTAAACCCTACCACCACCGTTGAAATGAGGCAAGCGGCAAGGGAACAGTGGAGAATGGCGGGGAAGCGATGTCACGCCATCTGGCCTCCTCTTGCGGTGGGAGAATGAATACTCTCGTGGCTCCGGCTGGCACTGCACCCTCACAAATGGCACACCGTGCTCGATCGATTTGTTATCCTCTGGATGCTCGACCTTCGACCTGTACGCCCACCACCTCCACTTGACTTTCGCCTCAGGCGGATCTATCTGCTCCATCGCCCAGAGGAGATACTCGATGAACTCGAAGGACTGCGGCGTGACTGCCGCCGGGGAGTACATCGCCGCCGTCTCGCTCTTTCGCATACACTGCCACATGGCCCTCACCGTCCTCAAAATCTCCCACTCGTTGTCAAACCAAGTAAGGATCTCCTTCAACCTAGCTAACTTTGCCTGGTCGCCGCCGGCGATCTGCCCAATTCGCTGCTGCATCCTCTTCATAGATGTCCTTCTGAGAGGTCCGGTGCTAGCTTTGGAAGATGGGAGGAGAGACGGTGGTCTTGCAATGGAGAAGAGGGAGAGGCGAGACGGTGGTTTTGCAATGGAGAAGATGGAGAGGAGAGGGGGTGGGTTTGCAATGGAGAAGAGGGAGAGGCGAGACGGTGGTTTTGGAATGGAGATGATGGAGAGGAGAGGGGGTGGTTTTGCAATGGAGAAGAGGGAGAGGAGTGTGTGGCAGCGATTTAGGATTGGACGAGAGGGCCGGTGTGCTGTGACTGGATCAAAATCAAAATCAATTTACCCTTCAATTAAGAAAGCGACCGCACATTAACTAGTTTCCATTGTATTCTGGGTCATATTTGACCATGATTTTCACAAATAAAATATATGTTATATGTTGCAAAAATAATATAATTTGAAAGTACATTCAGATATGAACCAAATGATACAATTTTTGATGACATGCATTCACATTTTGCTTGTCAAATACAGTACGTGGTCAAACTTTGACCCAAAATACGCAAAACAAAAAAATACTTCCAAGACCAGCACCGCTCCTCTCCTCTTAAACCACTGCCGCTCCTCTCCTGTTCCAATCCAAAACCAGCGCCGCTCCTCTCCTCTTCCATTTCAAAACCACTGCCGCTCCTCTCCTGTTCCAATCCAAAACCAACGCCGCTCCTCTCCTCTTCCATTTCAAAACCACTGCCGCTCCTCTCCCGTTCTAATCCAAAACCAGCGCCGCTCCTCTCCTCTTCCATTCAAAAACCACCGCCGGTGAGTGAAGGTGCTGTGGAGAAGTAGATCGATGGAGGAGTAAAACCGATACGTGTGGCTCGCAGGTGGCGACCCTGTGAAGCTAGCTAGGATGTTGGAGATACAGTCTTGGTTTGACAACCCGGAGCAATTAGCGGTGACGGCGAAAGCGATGGCCAAATATCTGGAAAAGAGCGAAAAGGAGGCGATACACCGGGAGGGAGTCACGCGTGAGTACATAGAGCTGCTCCTCTGGACCATGGAGCAAACAGATTCACCGGATCCGATCCTGAGGCTGCGGTGGTGGGAGCATCGATCCAAGATGGAGAATCCACCCGAGATTGAAGGATCAAGCATCTACACGGTGCCGTTTGTGAGGGTGCCGTGGCAGAGCGAGCCGGTGGAGTCTTCGTCGACCGAACCCAACTGCAGGAGGAGAAAAATAGTTGGCACAATGAAGCTTCCCCGCCATCCTCTCCCTCGCCGTTCACCTCGTCCCACGGGGCGGCTGTCTGTCACCGAGGAATAGGAGGGGACTCCCCCCCCCCAAATAGTCTGAGGAGGAGCTTAGGGTTGTCAGTATTTGCAGGTTGTGAATTGTGTTTTGTGTTTCATATTTGAGAGTACTTTCAGATATGAATGTCTTTTGAATTTCAGATTTGCAGTATTGAGCATATGAAGTATTTTATGAATTCTAGAGATCTATTTTTAGCACTTTAAAAAATGTAGTTTCATATAAAAGTGCAGACAATGTGATTCTCAGAGAAGAAACTGCAAGTTTCAGTTTCAGATAAGAAACTGCAAGTTTTCGAGGCAGAGCATTTATATTAACACGCCCTTTTCAAATAGGGATAACATCATGTTGGAAGTTTTATTCATGGTCGAAAATGGAACTACCAGCCAGTTAACAAGATGTTGATCGACATTCATGCATAGCACATCTTCATATGATGCCCAGTCAAAAAGATATGCTATTTTCAAAATGCCCACACAATTGGAGTGTGTTGGAGGTGGTGTGCGTAGATGAAAATGGGCACCCACATGTCAGAGTCAGAGGCAAAAAATTGTGGATATTTTCACTGCATCAGGTGGAATCGAACCCCGGCGGAGCAGCGGTTGGGAAGTGGAACCTGGCCACTAGGCTACTCCAGTAGTTTCGCTCAAAATTAGGCACAACATCTACCACTACTGTAGCACGTCTATGGCCCTACCAGGTCCATGGCCGTACGCAAGCAAGTGACTCATTGAAAAAAATACTTCCTCCTAATGCTATACTGACATTGGGGCCACGGGTTTGTCAACGTAGTTACTAAAGGAGATAAATTTACAACGAAGCTAGTCATCGGGGAGCTGGCATGTATCATTTATTATCAGTGGGCCAACAAGTAGCAGCTGGGTTGTGGGCTGCCCAGTCTAGACTTTCTTTTTTAACATGTGCAGCCCACGACATGCCGGTTTGTATTTGTTTGAGGGCCGTCATGTATCGACTGGCCTATGGCCCTCCCATCCTAGGTTTTATTTTTTCTTAAACATCAGCAGCCCAACTTATGTATTTTTTTTGAAGAAAACGCAGAGGTCTGTTCTATTTTTCTGTATAAGAATAGGAACGCCAGGTCCAACTTATGTTTCCCTTCTAACTATATTTTATATGTTATTATATATTATTGTTATTATCATCATATATTTAACAGATACTTACATATATAAGAAAAAAAATATCCCATGTATTATGAACTTATAAAAATAAATATTTAACAATAAAATCTTGGGTTTTTTACTTAAGGTCAACGAAAATACAAGTGATTGTGTACAAAAGCTTGGTAAGATTTAAGGACCAATGTAAATAAAGCACTTATTATTTAAATATATTTATAACAAAATGCTCAGCCCCTGTTTATTTTTTTATAACATTGTTGCGCTCAACCCAACATTATAATTAGAACCAGCCCAGCAAAATCGTGTATTTTGAGAAAGTGCAAATGGGCTGTAATTTTTTAGGAAAAAATAAATGGGCCGCATGGACGCTACATTATTTATTCACCCAGGCCAGCAAATTCGTGTATTTCTGGAAAGTGCAAATGGGCTGTAGTTTTTTTAGAAAAAAATAAATGGGCCGCATGGACGCTACATTATTTGTTCATCCAGGCCAGCAAATTTGTGTATTTCTAGAAAGTGCAAATGGGCTGTAGTTTTTTAGAAAAATAAAATAAATGGGCTACATGGACGCTACATTATTTGTTCACCCAGCGCAGCGAATGAACTGTAAATTCTAAAAAAATGGGTTGAAAATGTGCGACATTTTTGGAGGCTAAAATATGGGCCAATAGGTCGAAGCCAACGCAAGGTGTTGTCAACTTAGTCAACAAATGCTTCTGACATCGATAGCCGTTGGATTTACATCCAACGGTCGGCATTCATATTCAATCTCTCGTCTTCTTCCTCCAGCGTCGTCGGGACCACCTGCTCCCACCTCCGGCTGCTAGCAGCTCTGCTTAGCACGCTTCGCTGCGAAGCGCTACCCCACCGCTGGCCAAGCCATCCCTCCACCCCTCCACACCTCCTGTTATTCTCCACCGACTGCAGAACCACGCCGCACCAGAACCAGTTAACCCTCATACACCTCTTCGTCTGCGACTCCACTGCCGTGTCTTCCCATCACCGGCTCGTTGCCATCCGGGGCCTCGCCATCGTCCATTGCCTTGGTGCGCTCGGCGCGGCGTGGTCAAAGTGGTGAACAAACAAGAGTCATCGGAAGAGGACTGTACGTGGAGAGGCTGACAGTGGGGACGCACCAGGTCCATGGACGCATGCGTGCAACCGCCTCCTTATTACGTGAAAATAAAATCATTCCTCCCCTGAAAGCTGGGACCCACCACGTATATCTTCGCAAGGAAGGAAGTGCCTCCTTATGCCTGCCCCTGAAAGCTGGGACCGACCAACAACATCTTTGCACACAAGGAAGTGCCTCCTTATTATAGGCAAAAAATATATGATTCCTACCCTGACCGCTGGGACCCGCCAGCTATATATTCGCACGCAAGGAAGTGCCTCCTTGTCCTCCCTGACAGCTAGGACCCACCCGGTCGAAGCGTACGTAGCGTTGTCTATGTACATACCGGTCGATCGGTCTGTCTGCCACGATGAACCATGGCCGAGTAAGGAGCGGTAGCAGTTCAGGCAGTCCAGTCAAAACCATGTACACGTATGTACAGCCAGATGCCAAAAAATATGGCCACATACGTACATACGGGCGGGGTCTCGAACGCGTACTCGCGCATACATAGGGCCAGGGCTCGTGTACATGGAGAGGCAACGGACGACAGCAACGGCGTCCTGTTCATCGGAAGCCAACCGGCTGGGTTGGAATGGAGAAACCGCGTCGTGTTCATCTGGAGGCAACGGAATGCGTCGTGTTCATCGGGAGGCAACGGAATACATAGTGTTCATCGGGAGCCAACCGGCTTGGACGGAACAGCCAAAATGAGGTCTGGCGTACTGCAGAACGAAGGAAACAGGCCTTCTGTTCAACCGCGTATGGTCGAAATGGGGTCCTGTTCATCATGAAGGCTCTGGCGTACCGCAAAACGAAGGAAACGGACTTCTGTTTGAGTGCCTACGGTCGAAACGGGGTCTTGGTGATCGGGAGAGGTGTGGCGTACCGCAAAACAGAGGAAACAAACTTCTGTTGGAGCGCCTACGGTCGAAACAGGGTCCTGTTCATCCACCGTCTACTGCCTCGCTCCAGCCTCCACGGGCTACTGTTCATCCACCGTCGACCTCCTCCAGCCTCCACCAGATACTGTTCATCCAGCCTCCACCGGCTACTGTTCGTAGAGCCTCCACGGGGTCCTGTTCATCCACCCCCAACCGGCTAGGGTGCGGCGGCCTCCTCGGGGTCCCGTTCATCCAGCGGCAACGACCTACTACCACGGGGTCCTGTTCATCCAACCCCCACCGGGAACTGTTCATCCACTGCCAACCAACCGGCTCGACTCACCACGTCTCGACTCGTTCTACGTACCACGCGCACGGTAGCAATGGTCACTGTTCATTGAGAGGCAACCAACACTGGCTGGCTACGTCTCGCACGGGGGCTCGATCGGCTTTAGTAAGCAGCAGCAGTGATCGATCGCTCGGTTCAGTTAGTAGCAACAGCGAAGGAATCGCTCGGGTTCGGTCAGCAGCGAATGAATCGCTCGGGTTCAGTTAACAGCCAAGAGATCGATCTCTCGGGTTCAGTAACGTAGCTAGTGCGATCGCTCGGGTTCAGTTAGCTAGCCAACGCCTCGCACACACGTGCGTACATGAGAGAAACGCACAAACCTCCGTGCATCACTCGGCCCCGACCACCCACCGTAACCGGGAACTCCCCGATATTTTCCTCGCCCTCGCTTCTAGCACGATTTTTTTCATCATGGATGGCCCAAAGAATGTCATGCAGGTGCGTCCCCGGCCGGCCCCCGATGAAAAGCCCATTTTCTGTCATGATTTCTTTTCATAGAAGTAGGAGTGCACCACATCTGTGATGATACCGGGTTTTGTCACAATTATCGTCATAGAAGTGTCATAAGCATGACAGGAAAAAAATTCGTTCGGGCCAAAATGTAACGGATGTGTCTTTTTTTTGTAGTGATCATCGGACCCCTATGAGCACCTTTGAGAGACTGAGCCGGCATGAAACGGTAAGGCCGTTCTTGGGAGCTCTGGATTGTTTCACACCTGTATTAAGGATACACGTGTAATTTACTCGTCACCGAAAACAACGCGTAAAATACAGGTGTAATGAAACCGACGGCCCGAGGTCTGTAATGAAAACCGGCGAGTTACGCGTGTAATTTGAGAAACCAGTGTATATTTTACCAGTCGAAAACGACCAACCAAGCGCTTCGCCCAAGACCATCTGCTTTTATTTACATGCGTCAGTTTTACAAGCGGTTTTCGTTGGAAAATGATGATCCAATCACGGCCTAAGATGATGAGTTGGTCGGAAGATCATATGGTTTCACCTCTAACCTACCCGAGTTGTCGTATAGGCTATGAATGAAACATAATACGATGAACTTCTTAAGCACAAAAACAACAGAAGAGGATGATCTTCTTAACATGCAAATCACTGGCATTAGATCAACATGCAAAACAATACGAAGCATTATTCTCAGGAGGCACGGTGAACAACTCGTGATGCCGCATGCCACAGCATTCCAAGCTCAACTTTGCAATCAAACTCACAAGGCCTGGCATTTCATAGACAACATTCAGAACAAACTCTTAAAATACCTTACATAAGTCAACATTCATGACTATCCATCTCATCAGAGTAAATATTTACTTCTGAACTGAACACACGAATAGGAAAAAACGATCGATGCTTCTCACAGCAAGGGCGTCGCATTCCAAAATATCAAATGCATGTCTTCTGGCTAACATCAATGAGCAAAATTTGACAAGGTTTTCCAATTCCAAAATATTAAATGAATGTCTTCTTGCTAGCATCAATGATTAAACTTTGACAAGCTTTTTCCATTCAAAATATGTAATGCCTATGATTGTGGAACGGGCAGGGTTTGTCATCAGTTTGCACATTGAAATGGCACATGGAGCCGGATTAACCAGCATATCTTTTTGTGCAGTTCCACTGAAATCAAACAATGTCTTGCGTAGCACAGTGGATTTCATATTTATATGTTGCAAGGCCTTGAAGATGTTGGCAGCTCCATTCAAGTAGATAGTCCGGTGGCTCAAGGTGACGACGAATGATTAGAGAACCATTCGATGTATTGTGCATGATGAAGTATTATGGAAGACACGAACCATCTGAACATTTTGTGCAGTTCCTCTGTAATCAAGCTGAGCATCCATGTCTGCATAAATACAGAAAAAGTGTGATGAATATAATAGTGGTACTAGTTGATTAAACATACGCTCACAACTATAATCATCTTCATTATCTTAACAGGAAAAGATAGCAATATAATAGCTTCAATTAAACATTTATTCAAAACAATACAACAATATAATTAGCACAACATAACAAAGCACGATCATGTGGATGAAGGCCGATACTGACCTCGTTTGTTACAACTACGTCGGCCACTGACTTGGTCATACCTTTCCTTGTGGAGTGAATTTTGCACCCCACGTGCTGTTGAGTTGAGTTTCCCTTGGTCTACAGACTAGTCATGTCACCAATGTCTACTAATACTCTAAAACTTCTCGATCATTCCTTCTGTAATGTAGCGCAAACAGTGACTGCTTCTTTCTGCAAAGTGGAAAGACCAACTGGGCCCAATAATGCAACAGTTTGCCTTAAACACATTGGCTCCTTTTGTGCAGTTCAACTAAAATCAAAGTCGAAATAGAACCGAGCAGAAGTTGTGATATCCCTATATGCACAAATAGGTATAAAGGAAACAATTACTGAGAAATAACGGTTGATTACTGATGTTTGCTTGAACTACGTCGGTATTTCCCCAAAGAGGAAGGGATGATGCAGCACAGCAACGGTAGGTATTTCCCTCAGCGATGAGACCAAGGTTATCGAACCAGTAGGAGAACCACGCAACACCACGTAAACAGCTCCTGCACACAAAGAACAAATACTTGCAACCCGACGTAAGAGAGGGGTTGTTAATCCCTCACGGGTAAAAAGATAGGTAAAATTGTAGTAGATTGGATAAATAGATCTCGCGGGAACGCGAGATAAAATAAATAAGTAAAAATTGCAGCAAGGTATTTTTGTATTTTTGGATTAATAGATCTGAAAATAAAAGCAAATAAAAATAGATCGCGAAGGCAAATAGCAAATAGATCTGAAAATATATGATGAGAAAATAGACCCGGGGGCCGTAGATTTCACTAGTGGCTTCTCTCGAGAAAAATAGCATACGGTGGGTAAACAAATTACTGTTGGGCAATTGATAGAACTTCAAATAATCATGACGATATCCAGGCAATGATCATTATATAGGCATCACGTCCAAGATTAGTAGACCAACTCCTGCCTGCATCTACTACTATTACTCCACACATCGACCGCTATCCAGCATGCATCTAGTGTATTAAGTTCATGGAAAAACGGAGTAATGCAATAAGAACAATGACATGATGTAGACAAGATCTATTTATGTAGAAATAGACCCCATCTTGTTATCCTTAATGGCAACGGTACATACGTGTCGTTTCCCCTTCTGTCACTGGGATCAAGCACCGTAAGATTGAACCCATCACAAAGCACCTCTTCCCATTGCAAGATAAATAGATCAAGTTGGCCAAACAAAACCCAAATATCGGAGAAGAAATACGAGGCTATAAGCAATCATGCATATAAGAGATCACAGAAGACTCAAATAACTTTCATGGATAAAAACATAGATCTGATCATAAACTGAAAGTTCATCGGATCCCAACAAACACACCGCAAAAAGAGTTACATCAAATAGATCTCCAAGAGACCGTTGTATTGAGAATCAAACAAGAGAGTGAAAGCCATCTAGCTACTAACTACGGACCTGTAGGTCTACAATGAACTACTCACGCATCATCGGAGAGGCACCAATGATGATGATGAACCCCTCCGTGATGGTGTCTAGATTGGATCTGTGGTTTCTGGAACTTGCAGCTGCTGGAATTGATTTTTGTTGACTCCCCTAGGGTTTCTGGAATATTGGGGTATTTATAGAGCAAAGAGGCGATGCGGGAGGTCTCCGAGATGGGCACAACCCACGAGGGCGCGCCTGGGGGCCTAGGCACGCCCTGGTGTCTTGTGCTCACCTCGAGCCCCCTCTTCGGTACTTCTTTGGCCCACTGGATGTCTTCTGGTCCAAAAAAAATCTGCAAAAAGTTTCGCCGCATTTGGACTCCGTTTGGTATTGATTTCCTGCGAAGTAAAAAACAAGCAGAAAACAGCAACTGGCACTGGGCACTATGTCAATAGGTTAGTCCCAAAAAATGATATAAAATGATTGTAAAACATCCAAAAATGATAATATAACAGCATGGAACAATAAAAAATTATAGATATGTTGGAGACGTATCAGCATCCCCAAGCTTAATTCCTGCTCGTCCTCGAGTAGGTAAATGATAAAAACAAAAAATTTGATGTGGAATGCTGCCTAACATGTTTTTTTACCGTGAACAGTAGGAAAGGCTCCTACTGTGTTAATATATTAATAAAATAGTAACACTGTACAAATGGGGTATTTACATGGTGGGGTGTCTGGGCCACTTTGTGGCAGGTGAGGGGGGTCTAATTTAAGCAAGGGTACTAATGTAGAGAGTGTACAAAATTGAGAACAAAGGGCCTATGTGCCTCTTTAACCCTGTGCTGTAGCAGCTCAAAATCCCTCTTGAACCTGTCAAGCCAAGAATGAAATGAGGGGGCTATAGCCCTAAAGTGTTTATTATTCCTCTCCTTCCAGATGCTCCAGGCCGCCACTATGAATTTTTCTAAGAACATTGGTGATGGGTGGCCATTTTTTTGGTCTTCAGTAGCTTGCAAGCGACCGGGGAAGGGCTCCCAGTTAATATCAAGTGTATCCCAACAATGTTTGCTGAAGGAGCAAGTGAATATCATATGCTCAACCATTTCCTTGATGTTCAGTCCGCAGAGGAGGCAGTTGTGATCGTCTCCTATATTGTAGTGCCTTCTTTTGAGCATATTCCGTGTGTTGAGTCTATCATGAAATAGCAACCAAGCAAAAACTTTTAATTTCATCATGCATTTTGATTTCCAGATCCAACCGAAGGCTTGATGAGATTGAATTTCCCTGAAGAAGAAACGGTAGTAGTCCATGGATTTAAAAACCGTTTTGCCCCAAACATAATGCCACATGTCCGAAGTAGCCGTCATTGGTTATAGCGCTGCAGCAATTGTCTGCATGTGTCTGACTTCTGCATGAGCTTGAGGGGTCAGTGGAAGATGGAACATTTCTCCAAGAGACGTGATCCCCAAGAAATCCTTGACAGAGACATCTTCGTTCAAAGAGTGAGAGAACGCACGTGGATGTGATTCTTGGAGGAGCTGATCAGACCATAGATCTTTCCAGAACAGAGCCGTGGTGCCACACACAATGTTGACACGGGAAATCCCCCTGAACTTGGTAGAGAGCTTGAGCACATCACGCCACCAGAAGGATCCAACCGGATTGGAAGCATGTGGTATTTTCTAAGCATAGTATGAGTCCCAAGTAAGTTGCACCCAGGGAATATCCAGCTTATTGTTGAATTTGTGCAGAAATTTCAAAAGTAGGGCTTCGTTTTGAATTCGGAGGTTGAGGACACCGAGTCCTCCCTTATTTTTGGGTTTGCACACCATGTCCCTAGCAGCCAATGAGTTACATTTGTCACCTTGCTCAGTTTTCTTGATCCATAAGCACCTGCGTCTGATCCTATCCAGCATCTCTATGAGCTTTGGTGGAAAGTGAAGCGTACACATCGCATATATGAGGAGGGAGGTGACTGTAGAATTGAGAAGGGTCAGTTTCCCTGCATGGGACATGAGGGATAGTGTGGAGGATAAACTCCTCTCAGTAGCACTGACAAGCGGCATGAAGTCTTGTATGGTGGGACGTAATGTGCCCAGGGGAAGACCTAGGTAGGTAAATGGCATGGCACCAATTGAGCACTCGAAAATAGCTGCAATATTTGTAGCAACTTCAGCCTCCAAGTTGATGGGAATGAGCGTTGATTTATGGAAGTTGATCTTGAGGCCGATGGATTGGGCATAGTTTGTGAGGATATTTTTAATAATCATAGCTTGGCGAGGGCAGGCAGGCATGAGCAAGAGTGTCTCATCGGCGTATTGGACGATAGGGTAGTCCATTTGGTCGTTGCAAGGAAAGGGGAGGTGGATCAGACCCTTCCTGTAGGCATCATTGATAGCTGATGGGAGGAGATCGGCCGCAATAACAAAGATGAGGGGTGAGAGAGGATCACCCTGTCGAACTCCACGTCGGCAATGGAACTGTCTGCCAGGCACACCATTAAGAAGAATGGATGATCTCCCTGATGACAAAATTGATTTAATCCAAGATAACCACTTGTCATTAAAACCCATGTGTTTCATGATGTTGATCATGGGGTCATGCTCAATAGTGTCGAAAGCTTTGGCAAAGTCTAGTTTAAGCAACACGATCGGTCGTTTTGAAGCTTGACACTGATAGATGTATTGGAATGTCCAAGCAAGGCAGTTCTGGATAGATCTCCCACGTATGAAGCCATATTGGTTACGGTGTATAATTTTCAGAATGACTTTCTGGAGACGGTTGGCAAGGAGCTTTGTAATCAGTTTGAGGCAACAATTGAGCAGTGTGATTGGTCGGTAATCATTGACTGTGGATGGAGACATGTTTTTCGGGATAAGAGTGATCAGTCCATCATTAATGCTTTGGAGATTAAGTGTTCCTGCATGGAATGTAGTGCATAACGTGTAAAAGTCCTCCTTGATGATTGGCCAACAAGCTTTGAGGAAGAGGCCGCTGAATCCGTCCGGACCAGGTGCCCGATCGCCCGGCATCTCATTAACCACCGAGTCGATTTTGGCCTGGGTAAGGCAGAGTGAGATGATCCAGATTTTCAGTTGGGCGGATCAAAGTTGGAAGATCAAACTGCATTTGCGTAGGGTTAGAGGTGCCTAGTCTGTCAGTGTAGGCTTGAAAAAGAAGTGCCTCTTTGCCAGTATGATCTTCCACCATGAGTCCATTAGGTGTTTGGAGGTTTGCAATGTTGTTTTTTCTATATCTTTTCGTGGCAACGGCCTGGAAGAACTTTGTATTTTCATCGCCAAATTTGACCCAGCGTATTGTGCAACGTTTCCTCCAATATTGCTTCTGATAATCCAGTAACCGGGGGAGATGGTTTTTGATGATCTTGCGGAAGTTACCCTCCGGGAGTGTGAGTGGCCGTAGGTTCTCAAGAGCATCCAAGTCAGCTAGGGTTTTGTTTGTGTTTTCAATAGCCACTGAGAGACGAGAGATATTCTTACTCCAAGCTTTTAACTCCCGCCTCAGAGTCTTGAACTTGCGACAGAGCATTGTGGCCGCGTTAGTCGAACTGACAGGTCGGTCCCAAACTTTCTTTACCACGTCCATAAACCCAAGGTGCAGTAACCAATAAGATTCAAATCTGAAAAGCTTGGCACGTGGAATTTTTGTCTCTATGTTTACTACACATGGTGTGTGATCCGAGGTAGGTTTGCAGAGGGGCTTTACCAAAGTATTGGGATACACATGCGTCCAGTGGAGAGAGGTAAAGAACCAATCGAGTTGCTCGAGTAGGGGGTCTTGTTGCATGTTGCTCCATGTATATAACCTACCCTTAATTGGTAACTCAATGAGATTGTGTTTGCGGATAATGTCATTGAAAGTTGACATGCCATTTACATCACCCCCTGGTTTATTGCGGTTCTCTGGACCACGAATGTAATTAAAATCACCAAGGAACAAGCAATCCTCGCCTGCATGAATATCCCTGTCATAAAACCACTGGGTGAAAGTATCGCGTGCAGGGCCGGCACATGGGCCATAGATATTGTAGAGCGTCCAGGCTTGTGCAGAGAGAGTGCTGGTGAACTGAATGCCCAAAGCAAATTCCTCCTGAACAATAACAGTACCAGAAAAAATGGAGCTATTCCAGATAGTAAGCAGGCCACCCGAAGCACCACGCGAGGGAACATAAGCGAATTTATCAAAGCGCTTAGGGCAACAAGTTTTAATAAAAGCTAGATCGATAACAGGTTTCTTGGTTTCCTGCAAACACACGATAGCACACCCACTAACAGAGATCGCATTAGACAGAGCGATAAGTTTTTTATCCGAATTTAACCCATGAACGTTCCAACAGAGGACGTTCCAGTTACGCAAAAGTGGCATCGGAGGTAGCTTAATTAGTCTGAAGAAGAGGAGCCCTCCTCCAGGCTTGTGGGGTTGATGGCAGGGACGTCCGAGGCCAGCAGAGCAGCTTTCGTGAGCTCCTGGGGAGGAACCGCGCAGCGGTTAATGCCAATCTCCTGCATGGAGCAAAGAGGGGTAGGTGGCGGTGGTTGATCCAGCACTGGTGCAGAAGAGCTTGAAGCAGCAGAAGGAATCACCCTTGGTTTGACTTTGGAAGAGGTGGCGTGCATGTCAGTGATCTGTGGCACTCTGAAACCATCAAATCTGGTGGACCTGGTGCTGCGACGCACCTCTGTGGTCACCAAAGGGGCTTTGTACTTGGAGCGGTGAGGACGGGCAGGAGATGGGCCCGGGGCATCAGAGAGCACCTGGGCCAAGCCCAAATCAGAACCATCCTCCATGAGCTCAGGTAGAGTAGTTTGCGGCCCAGAGTTCAAACTTGCAGTTGGCGCCAGTAGGGAAACCTCTTCACTAAAAGCAGAGCTGTCAACCAAGTTACCAGATGGATTTAAACCAGCAGAGCTTTCACTGATTTCAGGTGCTTGGGTCAAGTCAGGTGTTCCATTATGCTCCAGATATAACAGATCGGTAGCAGAGTCCTCTTGCAAAATTTCAGTTATCTGGACTGAAGATGGGATGGGTTCTGGGTTCAGAATATGGGCAGAGAAACACACCAGGTGTAATGCATCATTGTCAGGCACTTGGAGGGTAGACCTGGGCATTGCCACCTGAAACTCCAAAGGTGGTAACCCATAACCTGAACACCACGGACCATAGGCTGCCACCACATTCATAATGGTCCTGGAGAGATATTCAGTGAAGATATTGCGTGGAATCAGATCAGAAGCAAGCACAGTGGTGAGTTCATTTCCTTCAACTGATATACTCACATGTAGAGTCACGGCTGAGATGGCTACATCCACATTGATGACATTTAGAGTCACAGGAGGGGCCACAAAAAGAGTGCTGACCTGCAGATTATGCACAGGAAAGGAGCTTTGCGTGCTTGCTGTGGAACTAGAATCAGTCCATGCAGAATTCAGACTATCAATCACATTGTCTTCGAGCAGAATCCCATCTTGCAGACGGAGACCTTGGGCTGCTAGCCAAGCCTGAAAGTTTACCAAAGCAGCAGGCATTTGAGGCAATGGAGGCTGTGGCCAAGCATCCCACTGAGCATTTTGAGGACCATCATGCTGAGGAGCATTATGTGGTGCCTGGTCATTTCCCACACCATTCTGGAGGAGCCAATTCTGAAGTTGTTGTTGGTAGAGTTGTTCAGCTGTGAGACCATCTCCAAACATAGGGTGGGGGACACCGTTGGCCGGCGGCAGTTCCTCATCAGCCGTTGGGACCTCTGGATCATGAGCATTCCAATCAGCACCCCTAAGAATGTACACTGAAGCAGTCCAGCAAGCCCTGTCCCCTCCTAACTGACGAACAACAATGCTTTTGGGGATTAGACGCATATGAATGACTCAAACTTTAATGAGCACCACACGACGATCCACATTTGGACTATTCCAGGTGACCAATCTACCATAGTCATCAACTGAACGCTGAAGATAAAAATTAGTCTGATAATCATCTGGAAACCCAATATACATTAACCATACTTCAGGTCCGTAGGTGGTGTTGCGCATATTCAGAGCAGCATTGTGGCAGACAAAAGAAACTACCAGATCCTCATCATCTAACTGAAAGGTGGTGTTGACTGCTGTGTCACGGATGAATGAGTTGACGAAAGCAAACATACCAATACCAAGCGGGTGGTCAGATGACTCAGTTGTGTGGAGACCCGATTCATGCAACAGACCTTCAATAGTGTTGCGGAGCCCCTCCCTGAGATGCAGTGGAACAAATCTGCTTGCTTCGGCAATGGCAAGGAAGCTGTTGTTGAGAGCAGCTGCCTAACATGTTCATCACATATTCTTTTCTTTGTAGCATGGACATTTGGACTTTTATATGGTTCAAAGCAATAGTCTAGTTTTGACATGAGGACTTTAATACTCAAGCATATCAACAAGCAACCATGTCTTTCAAAATATCAACACTAAAGCAAGTTATCCCTAGCCCATTATGCTCAATCATTGATCCATTCATGAAACACACTCGAATATTAGCTACACCCAATGCTCAAGTACGATCATAGTGCCCCTTAGTTGGTGCTTTATAAGAGAAGATGGAGACTCAAGTAAAAAATAAAAATTGCATAAAGTAAAAGAAAGGCCCTTCGCGGGGGGAAGTAGGGATTTGTAGAGGTGCCAGAGCTCAAAGCTTAAATTGAGAGATAAAAACATTTTGAGAGGCATACTTTTCCCACCAACGAAAACGACTTAGAGTTTCCAATACTTTCCATGCTAGATATATCATAGGCGGTTCCCAAACAGAAATTAAAGTTTATTCCTTTTTCCACCATACTTTCACTTTCCATGGCTAACCGTATCCACGGGTGCCGTCCATACCAACACTTTCCAAGGAATTTATTATTTGACAACATAAAGTAAATTCATTTTTTATTTTGGGACTGGGCATCCCTAATACCTTTGCCGTACTCTCGTGCAATGACAAGTGAATAAACACTCATCGTGAGAATAACACATCTAGCATGGAAAAATATCGGCCACCCCTCACCGCCTCGCGAGTGGTACGAGCACACAAAAGAGAAATTTATTTTGAAAATTAGAGATGGCACATAAAAATTTGCTTAGAACGGCACGGAAATACCGCATATAGGTAGGTATAGTGGACTCATATGGCAAAACTGGTTTAAAGGGTTTTGGATGCACAAGTAGTGATCATACTTAGTGCGAATGAAGGCTAGCAAAAAGATTGAGAAGCGTCCAACCAAGAAATGAAAAATCTTGTAAGCAAGCATTAAGCATAATTAACACCGAATAATGCACCACAAGTAGGATATAATTTCATTGCATAACTATTGACTTTCGTGCTTGCATAGGGAATCACAAACCTTAACACCAATATTCTTACTAAAGCATAATTACTCATCAACATGACTCACATATCACTATCATCATATCTCAAAACTATTACTAAGAATCAAGTTTATTTTGTCCAATCATCTTCATGAAAGTTTTTATTATATCCTTCTTGGATATCTATCACTTTGGGACTAGTTTCATATGTTGCTTTTAATAAGCTCAAACAAATATAAGTGAAGAACATGAGCATAATATTTCTTTCTCTCAAAATAATTTAAGTGAAGCAAGAGAGAATTTCTTAAAAAAATTACTAACTCTCAAATAAATCTAAGTGAAGCATGAGAGCATTTCTTCAAAAATAACAAAGCACACCGTGCTCAAAAAGATATAAGTGAAGCACTAGAGCAATTCCATAGCTCATAAAATTTAAGTGAAGCATAGGAGCAAGCATAGCATAATTTTTGACTCTCCCAAAAAGGTGTGTCCAACAAGGATTCAAGACTTAAAATAAAAAGCAAAAACAAGCAAAGACTCATATCATACAAGACGCTCAAAGCAAAACTCATGATATGTGACGAATAAAAATATAGCTCCAAGTAAAATACCGATGGTCGTTAGAAGAAAGAGGGGATGCCACTCGGGGGCATCCCCAAGCTTAGTTGCTTGATACTTCTTGAATATTACCTTGGTGTGCCTCGGGCATCCCCAAGCTTAGCCTTTTGCTAATCCTTATTCCTTCATCCATCGTGATCTCACCCAAAACTTGAAAAGTTCAATCACACAAAACTCAACAAAACCTTCGTGAGATCCGTTAGTATAAGAAAGCAAATCACTGCTTTAAGTACTGTTGCAAACCCATTCATATTTTGTTTTTGCATTATATCTACTGTATTCCAACTTTTCTATGGCAAAAACTCTTTAAAGAAAACCGTAGAATCATCAAAACAAGCACACAACGCAAAGAAAAACAGAATCTGTCAAAAACAGAACAGTCTGTAGCAATATGGATATTTCGAATACTTATGTAACTCCAAAAATTCTGAAAAATTAGGAAAACGGAGGCAATTTGTATGTAAATCTTGTGTAAAAAATTCAGAATTTTTCGTCTATTCTGTGAATTTTCAAATTTTTTTACTGGATGAAAAAGTTTCTGTTTTCCAACAAGATCAAATCAACTATCACCCAAATCATCCCAAAGGCTTTGCTTGGCACAAACACTAATTTAAACCACAAAAACACATCTAACCTGAGGCATAATTGGGTATTTTATTGAAAACAGCAAGAAAACCTAAAAGCAAAAAGATACAAGTTGGGTTGCCTCCCAACGAGCGCTATCGTTTTACGCCCCTAGCTAGGCATAATGCAAAGATCTAAGTATTGTCATCTTTGGTCCTAGTCCCATAAGATGCCCTCATGATTGATTCATATGGTGGCTTAATTCTAGTTCTAGGTAAGTGTTCCATACCCTTCCTTAGTGGAAAATGAAATTTAATATTGCCTTCTTTCATATCAATCACAACACCAATAGTACGTAAAAACGGTCTACCAAGAATAATTGGACAAGACGGATTGCAATCAATATCAAGAACAATAAAATCTATGGGCACATAATTCCTATTTGCAAAAATACGAATATCATTAATTCTTCCCATAGGCTTTTTAATAGTGGAATCCGCCAAGTGCAAATTTAAGGAACATTCTTCAATATCGGTAAGACCAAGCACATCACATAAAGATTTCGGAATTGTAGAAACACTAGAACCCAAGTCACATAAATCAAAACACTCATAATTTTTAATCTTGACTTTGATAGTAGGTTCCCATTCATCATGTAATTTTCTAGGAATTGAAACTTCTAATTCCAACTTTTCTTCAAAAGCTTTCATCATAGCATCAACAATATGTTTTGTAAAAGCTTTATTTTGTTCATAAGCATGGGGTGAGTTTATCATGGATTGCAACAAAGAAACAAACAAAGAGCAACTATCATAATTAAAGTCTTTGTAATCCAAAAGAGTGGGCACATCACTAGTTAAAGTCTTGACCTCTTCAAACCCACTTTTATCAATTTTTTCAACAAGATTTTCACCCTCCAAATTATCGGGACGCCATCTAGCTAAAGTTGACTCTTCTTTAGTCCCTTTTTCATCAATCTTAATTTTACTAAACAAGGAATCAATAGAAGAAACACCAGTCATTTTAAGATCTTCATCACTTTTATCTTCTAACGAGATTGATTTACTAGGGTAGCTTGTGCATCGGATATCTTGCCTAGCAAACTTTCAGCAAAAGCATACTTAGATTGGAGATTGCAAACTTCTCTACTAATATCATCTAGTTGTTTAGTTATAGCTTCCAGCACAACAGAGTGTTCCTTAAGTTCTTCGGTAAAATATTTATTGTGCTCAAATTGTGTAGTCATGTATTCCTTAGTACTTTTCTCAATTTCAAGAAAAATATTGGGGTAAGGAACATCATAATATTTTCGTTGAGGCATCATGACTACGCAAACAAGATTGCACACAAAAACAGATCTGACGAGAAAACGGCGAACGAAAAAGAGGGCGAATAAAACAGCAAATTTTTGTGAAGTGGGGGAGAGAAAAATGAGAGGCAAATGGCAAATAATGTAAATTGCAAGGAGATGAGATTTGTGATTAGGAACCTGGTAGATGTTGATGATGTCTCCCCGGCAACGGCGCCAGAAATTCCTTTTGATGTTTGCTTGAACTACGTCGGTATTTCCCCAAAGAGGAAGGGATGATGCAGCACAGCAACGGTAGGTATTTCCCTCAGTGATAAGACCAAGGTTATCGAACCAGTAGGAGAACCACGCAACACCACGTAAACAGCTCCTGCACACAAAGAACAAATACTTGCAACCCAATGTAAGAGAGGGGTTGTCAATCCCTCACGGTTAAAAAGATAGGTAAAATTGTAGTAGATTGGATAAATAGATCTCGCAGGAACGCGAGATAAAATAAATAAGTAAAAATTGCAGCAAGGTATTTTTGGATTAATAGATCTGAAAATAAAAGCAAATAAAAATAGATCGCGAAGGCAAATAGCAAATAGATCTGAAAATATATGATGAGAAAATAGACCTGGGGGCCGTAGATTTCACTAGTGGCTTCTCTCGAGAAAAATAGCATACGGTGGGTAAATAAATTACTGTTGGGCAATTGATAGAACTTCAAATAATCATGACGATATCCAGGCAATGATCATTATATAGGCATCACGTCCAAGATTAGTAGACCGACTCCTGCCTGCATCTACTACTATTACTCCACACATCGACCGCTATCCAGCATGCATCTAGTGTATTAAGTTCATGGAAAAACGGAGTAATGCAATAAGAACGATGACATGATGTAGACAAGATCTATTTATGCAGAAATAGACCCCATCTTGTTATCCTTAATGGCAACGATACATACGTGTCGTTTTCCCTTCTGTCATTGGGATCAAGCACCATAAGATCGAACCCATCACAAAGCACCTCTTCCCATTGCAAGATAAATAGATCAAGTTGGCCAAACAAAACCCAAATATCGGAGAAGAAATACGAGGCTATAAGCAATCATGCATATAAGAGATCAAAGAAGACTCAAATAACTTTCATGGATAAAAACATAGATCTGATCATAAACTCAAAGTTCATGGGACCCCAACAAACACACCACAAAAAGAATTACATCGAATAGATCTCCAAGAGACCATTGTATTGAGAATCAAACAAGAGAGAGAAAGCCATCTAGCTACTAACTACGGACCCATAGGTCTACAATGAACTACTCACGCATCATCGGAGAGGCACCAATGAGGATGATGAACCCCTTCGTGATGGTTTCTAGATTGGATCTGTGGTTTCTGGAACTTGCGGCGGCTGGAATTGATTTTCGTCGACTCCCCTAGGGTTTCTGGAATATTGGGGTATTTATAGAGCAAAGAGGCGGTGCGGGAGGTCTCCGAGATGGGCACAACCCACCAGGGCGGCCCAGGCGCGCCCTGGTGTCTTGTGCTCACCTCGGGCCCCCTCTTCGGTACTTCTTTGGCCCACTGGATGTCTTATGGTCCAAAAAAAATCTCCAAAAAGTTTCGCCGCGTTTGGACTCCGTTTGGTATTGATTTCCTGCGAAGTAAAAAACAAGCAGAAAACAGCAACTAGCACTGGGCACTATGTCAATAGGTTAGTCCCAAAAAATGATATAAAGTTGGTATAAAATGACTGTAAAACATCCAAAAATGATAATATAACAGCATGGAACAATCAAAATTATAGATACGTTGGAGACGTATCAATGATTTATACTCCCAGAAGAGAAAACATCTGCCTTATCTTATTGGGAAACAAAGCAGGAAAGTAGCAATTCTCTAACAATGTGATTCATTCATATTAACTGAGACAATATCTTAACAATACCTTGTTTCAACATGTATAAAGAACGACAAAGTAGAAAAGTCCCATTCCTAAAACAGTGCAACTGATTCATATTAACAGAGACATTATCTTAACAATACCTTGGTTAAACATGTAGAAAGAACTACAAAGCAGGATAGTACCATTTGTAAAACATTGTAACTGATATATAATAACAGAGATATTATCTCAACAATACATTTCTTAAACATGTACTCTCGCCGATCCCTAACAGAAATGGTACTCCCGCCGATCCCTAACAAGTGTTGCAGTTTTGAACTAAGATTCAGTAGTTAATTCTAAGAGTGGCATTCCTTAATTTTACCAGTGGTATTAGATTAACAAAAATCATAAACAGTTCCAGGGGAGAGTGGGCGCAACAGCACCATGTGCTTCCATCTACTTATAAAGGGGGTGATGCAGAGTTTGTTGTAACAAAGCAATAAGCATCATGTCTGGATTGGTCCCATTTTTGTTCACTTAATGGGAAAAGACAACAATACAATAGCTTTAATTCAACATTTATTTAAAACAGTACCACTACAAGTAGCACAACATCTCAAAGCACACTGCACAATCATGTGGATGAAGGCCAGTACTGACCTTTCATGAGGCAGACAATATTAAATACGAATTTGCCAACACGACTAGGAAATCCAATCTCGTTTTGTGTAGTTCAGCTAAATCAAGCAAAGTTGCCGGTGTGACATTTAAGTTGAACTGCACAAAACACTCTTAAAACAAAAGTGTTTTGCGCAGTGAAGCAAAAGGTCGCAATAGCAACGAGTTGAATAGATATCCCTGTTTTCAGAGGTAAAATAAAGAAACAATTACTGGCCGATAAAGGAAGATGAATCATATGGCCACAAAAAGAAGCATCTACCTTATCTTGATGGAAAACAAAGTAGGACAGTAGCATTTCTAAAATGGTTGCATCGATTCATATTAACAGAGACATTCTCTTAAAATAACATTCATTAAAAATGTAATTTACTTTTAACAATGGCATTGCTTCAATTTTCCAGCGGCATTCTTAGATTAACAACATCAAAATAGTTGTATGGGACATGGGACATGCCAGCACCATGTGCGTCCACACGTATAAATGGGTGATGCAGAGTATGTTGCCAAGCAGCATATCTGTGTTGGTCCCATATTTGTTCTCTTTGAACCTTTTTCCTATGTGAGGGCAGCAAATCTAGTCCTGCACAAACTACCCGACCCTCCAGTTTCTTTCCTTTTTCAACAAAGAGATAGGTTCCTTACAGATGTGTGTACTGGGTTACCCCCTTTTTCCCTTTTTGACCAACAGGGCGGCTGGATAGCCAGTCTATACTACTTGCCCTCCCTCCTTTCTGATGGAAATATGCCCTAGAGGCAATAATAAAGTTGTTATTATTATATTTCCTTATTCATGAAAAAGGTTTATTATTCATGCTAGAATTGTATTGATCGGAAACTTAAATACATGTGTGGATACATAAACAAATATCGTGTCCCTAGTGAGCCTCTACTAGACTAGCTCGTTGATCAAACATGGTTAAGGTTTCCTAACCATAGACATGAGTTGTCATTTGATAACGGCATCACATCATTAGGAGAATGATGTGATGAACAAGACCCATCCATTAGCTTAGCATATGATCGTTCAGTTTATTGCTACTGCTTTCTTAATGTCAAATACATGTTACTTCGACCATGAGATCATGCAACTCCCGGATACCAGAGGAATGCCTTGTGTGCTATCAAACGTCACAACGTAACTGGGTGATCATAAAGATGCTCTACAGGTATCTCCGAAGGTGTCTGCTACTTCTTGAGCTTGCGTTGGTTTTTCCCTTGAAGAGGAAAGGGTGATGCAACAAAGTAGAGATAAGTATTTCCCTCAGTTTGAGAACCAAGGTGTCATTCCAGTAGGAGACGGCGCACAAATCACCGAATACCTGCACAAACAATCAAACAACTTGCACCCAACGCGATAAAGGGGTTGTCAATCCCTTCACGGTTATTTGCAAAAGTGAGATCTGATAGAGATAGGTAAAACTAAACAAAAGATGAAGTAAATATTTTTGGGTTTTTTGGTTTATAGATCTGAAAAATAAAAGATTGCAAAATAGTAGATCGGAAAGTAATATGATGGAAAATAGACCCGGGGGCCATAGGTTTCACTAGAGGCTTCTCTCAAGATAGAAAATATTATGGTGGGTGAACAAACTACTGCCGAGCAATTGATAGAAAAGCGCAAAGTTATGACGATATCTAAGGCAATGATCATGAATATAGGCATCACGTCCGTGTCAAGTAGACCGAAACGATTCTAAATCTACTACTATAACTCCACACATCGACCGCTATCCAGCATGCATCTAGAGTATTAAGTTCATAAAGAACGGAGTAACGCATTAAGTAAGATGACATGATGTAGAGGAATTAACTCAAGCAATATGATGAAAACCCCATCTTTTTATCCTCGATGGCAACAATACAATACGTGCCTTGCTGCCCCTACTGTCACTGGGAAAGGACACCGCAAGATTGAACCCAAAGCTAAGCACTTCTCCCATTGCAAGAAAAACCAATCTAGTTGGCCAAACCAAACCAATAGTTCGAAGAGAATTACAAAGATATCAAATCATGCATAAAAGAATTCAGAGAAGATTCAAATAATATTCATAGATAAGCTGATCATAAATCCACAATTCATCGGATCTCGGCAAACACACCGCAAAAAAGTATTACATCGAATAGATCTCCAAGAACATCGAGGAGAACATGGTATTGAGAATCAAAGAGAGAGAAGAAGCCATCTAGCTATTAGCTATGGACCCGTAGGTCTGAGTTAAACTACTCACGCTTCATCGGAAGGGCAATGGTGTTGATGTAGAAGCCCTCCGTGATCGAATCCCCCTCCGGCAGGACGCCAGAAAAGGCCCCTAGATGGGATCTCACGGGTACAGAAGGTTGCGGCGATGGAAAAGTATTTCCGTGGATGCCTCTGGTGGTTTGGGCATATAAGAGTATATATAGGCGAAAGAATTAGGTCAGGAGGTGCACGAGGGGCCCACAAGGGTGGGGGGCGCGCCCTCCGTCCTTGTGGCCGCCTTGTGGCTCCTCCGACTTCATCTCCAAGTCTCCTGGTTTCCTTTTGGTCCAAGAAAGATCATCGCGAAAGTTTTATTTCGTTTGGACTCCGTTTGTTATTCCTTTTCTGCGAAACTCAAAAAAAAGGAAAAAACAGAAACTGGCACTGGGCTCTAGGTTAATAGGTTAGTCCCAAAAATAATATAAAATAGCATATTAATGCATATAAAACATCCAAAATAGATAATATAATAGCATGGAACAATCAAAAATTATAGATACGTTGGAGACGTATCAAGCATCCCCAAGCTTAATCCCTGCTCGTCCTCGAGTAGGTAAATGATAAAAACAGAATTTTTGATGTGGAATGCTGCCTAACATATTTATCCATGTAATTTCTTTATTGTGGCATGAATGTTCAGATCCGTATGATTCAAAACAAAAGTTTAATATTGACATAAAAACAATAATACTTCAAGCATACTAACAAGATAATTATGTCTTCTCAAAATAACATGGCCAAAGAAAGCTTATCCCTAAAAAATCATATAGTCTGGCTATGCTCCGTCTTCATCACACAAAGTATTTAAATCATGCACAACCCCGATGACAAGCCAAGCAATTGTTTCATACTTTTGATGTTCTCAAACTTTTTCAACTTTCACGCAATACATGACCGTGAGCCATGGACATAGCACTATAGGTGGAATAGAAGGTGGTTGTGGAGAAGACAAAAAGAAGGAGATAGTCTCACATCAACTAGGCGTATTAACGGGCTATGGAGATGCCCATCAATAGATATCAATGTGAGTGAGTAGGGATTGCCATGCAACGGATGCACTAGAGCTATAATTTTATGAAAGCTCAAAAGAAAACTAAGTGGGTGTGCATCCAACTCGCTTGCTCACGAAGACCTAGGGCAATTTGAGGAAGCCCATCATTGGAATATACAAGCCAAGTTCTATAATGAAAATTCCCACTAGTATATGAAAGTGACAACATAGGAGACTCTCTATCATGAAGATCATGGTGCTACTTTGAAGCACAAGTGTGGTAAAAGGATAGTAACATTGCCCCTTCTCTCTTTTCTCTCATTTTTTTCTTTCTCTCTCTTTCTTTTTTATTTGGGCCTTCTCTCATTTTTTTTGCCTCTTTTTTTTCGTCCGGAGTCTCATACCGACTTGTAAGGGAATCATAGTCTCCATCATCCTTCTCCTCACATGGGACAATGCTCTAATAATGAAGATCATCACACTTTTATTTACTTACAACTCAAGAATTACAACTCCATACTTAGAACAAAATATGACTCTATATGAATGCCTCCGGCGGTGTACCGGGGTGTGCAATGAATCAAGAGTGACATGTATGAAAGAATTATGAACGGTGGCTTTGCCACAAATACGATGTCAACTACATGATCATGCAAAGCAATATGACAATGATGGAACGTGTCATAATAAATGGAACGGTGGAAAGTTGCATGGCAATATATCTCGGAATGGCTATGGAAATGCCATAATAGGTAGGTATGGTGGCTGTTTTGAGGAAGGTATATGGTGGGTGTATGGTACCGACGAAAGTTGCGCGGCACTAGAGAGGCTAGCAATGGTGGAAGGGTGAGAGTGCGTATAATCCATGGACTCAACATTAGTCATAAAGAACTCACATACTTATTGCAAAAATCTGTTAGTTATCGAAACAAAGTACTACGCGCATGCTCCTAGGGGGATAGATTGGTAGGAAAAGACCATCGCTCGTCCCCGACCGCCACTCATAAGGAAGACAATCAATAAATAAATCATGCTCCGACTTCATCACATAATGGTTCACCATACGTGCATGCTACGGGAATCACAAAGCTTAACACAAGTATTTCTCAAATCCACAATTACTCACTAGCATGAATCTAATATCACCATCTTTATAGCTCAAAACAATCATAAGGAATCAAACTTCTCATAGTATTCAATGCACTTTATATGAAAGTTTTTATTATATCCCTCTTGGATGCCTATCATATTAGGACTAAATTTATAACCAAAGAAAATTACCATGCTGTTTAAAGACTCTCAAAATAATATAAGTGAAGCATGAGAGTTCATCAATTTCTATAAAATAAAACCACCGCCGTGCTCTAAAAAGATATAAGTGAAGCACTAGAGCAAAATTGCCTAGCTCAAAAGATATAAGTGAAGCATATGGAGTATTCTAATAAATCACGATTCATGCGTGTCCCTCTAAAAAGGTGTGTACAGAAAGGATGATTGTGGCAAACTAAAAAGCAAAGACTCAAATCATACAAGACACTCCAAGCAAAACACATATCATGTGGTGAATAAAAATATAGCCTCAAGTAAAGTTACCGATAGACGAAGACGAAAGAGGGGATGCCTTCCGGGGCATCCCCAAGCTTAGGCTCTTGGTTGTACTTGAATATTAACTTGGTGTGCCTTGGGCATATCCAAGCTTAGGCTCTTTCCACTCCTTATTCCATAGTCCATCAAATCCTTACCCAAAACTTGAAAACTTCACAACACAAAACTCAACAGAAAATCTCATAAGCTCCGTTAGTATAAGAAAATAAATCACCACTTTGGTACTGTTGTGAACTCATTATTTATTTATATTGGTGTAATATCTACTGTATTACAACTTTTCCATGATTCATACCCCCCGATACTACCCATAGATTCACCAAAATAAGCAAACAACACAAAGAAAACAGAATCTGTCAAAAACAGAACAGTCTGCGAAGATCCGAATTTTTTTAATACTTTTGTAACTCCAACAATTCTTAAAAATTAGGAAAATAGTGTAAATTTGTAAATAAATCTTGTATAAAAAATTTAGGGTTTTTCAAAAGTCCAGTGAATTATCAAAATTCTGAGACTGGATGCAAAAGTTTCTGTTTTTCAGCAAGATCAAATCAACTATCACCATAAGCCATCCCAAAGGTTTACTTGGCACAAACACTAATTAAAACATAAAACCACATCTAACCAGAGGCTAGATGAATTATTTATTGCAAAACAGAACCAAAAAGCAAAGAACAAAAATAAAATTGGGTTGCCTCCCAACAAGCGCTATTGTTTAACGCCCTTAGCTAGGCATAAAAACACGAATAGATCTAGGTATTGTCATCTTTGGTATGCATTCCATAAGTGGCTCTCATAATAGATTCATAAGGCAATTTAATTTTATTTCTAGTAAAGTGTTCCATGCCCTTCCTTAACGGAAATTGAAATCTAATGTTTTCTTCTTTCATATCAATAATTGCACCAATCATTCTAAGGAAAGGTCTACCAAGAATAATAGGACATGTAGGATTGCAATCTATATCAAGAACAATGAAATCTACGGGCACATAATTCCTATTTGCAACAATAAGAACATCATTAATCCTTCCAATAGGTTTCTTAATAGTGGAATCCGCAAGATGCAAATTTAAAGAACAATCATCAAATTCACGAAAACCTAACACATCGCATAAAGTTTTTGGAATCGTGGAAACACTAGCACCCAAATCACACAAAGCATAGCACTCATAATCTTTAATCTTAATCTTAATAGTAGGTTCCCACTCATCATAAAGTTTTCTAGGGATAGAAACTTCCAATTCAAGCTTTTCTTCAAAAGATTGCATCATAGTATCAACGATATGTTTAGTAAAAGCTTTGTTTTGATTATAAGTATGAGGAGAATTCAACATGGATTGCAACAAGGAAATACAATCTATTAAAGAACAATTATCATAATTAAATTCCTTGAAATCCAAAAGAGTGGGTTCATTGCTACTTAAAGTTTTGACCTCTCCAATCCCACTTTTATCAATTTTTGCATCAAGATCTAAAAACTCCGAATCATTGGGACGCCTTTTAACTAAAGTTGACTCATCTCCAGTCCCATCTTTATCAAGATTTGTATTGGAAAACAAAGATTCAATAGGAGTCACATCAATCACTTTAAGATCTTCATCATTATTCTCATGGAAACTAGAAGAACATGTTTTTATAAACCAATCTTTTTTAGCACGCATCTTAGCGGTTCTTTCTTTGCACTCATCAATGGAAATTCTCATAGCTTTGAGAGACTCATTGATATCATGCTTGGGTGGAATAGATCTAAGTTTCAAAGTGTGACGCCCCCGGCTCAATCGTGCACTAATCATACACGCAAATGCACACGATCAATCCTAAGGACTCACGGGAAGATATCACAACACAACTCTAAAACATAAATAAAGTCATACAAGCTTTATATTACAAGCCAGGGGCCTCGAGGGCTCGAATACATAAGCTTGCGAACAAGCGTCAGCGGAAGCATCAGATATCTGAGTACAGATATTAAAAGAGAAACAGAAAGGCCTTTAGAAAGGCGGGGCAAAAGAAAACACTACGATCGAAAGGCGTAGGCCTCCTGCCTGGGACCCTCCGATCCTACTCTAGGTCGTCAGCCAACTCGTAGCAGTATCCACCCTCGGGGTGGTAGTAGTAGTCGATCGACAGGGCATCTGTCTCAGGGGGCTCCGTCCTCTGGTCACGACAAACTGATATGGGGAGAAAAGGAAAACAAAGCAACCGTGAGTACTCAGAAGTACTCAGTAAGCAAGGATCTACACTACATATGCAACATTTTCAAAGAGAGGCTGTATATGTGGACTGGGCTGCAGAAATGCCAGAATAGAGAGAAGGCCTAGTCCTATTGAAGACTAGCATCTTCAGCGGTCTTGCAGCAATAGAAGAGAGTAGGACAGTACAATATAATGTAGCAGTAATGATATCAACCTCACCTGGAGATCCTTTCTCGACTCCCTGCGAGAAAGTAATCCCAGAGCCATACTGTCATCAACCTTGTCCTGAGATCCCTTCTTGACTCCCTGCGAGAAGCAATCCTAGAGCCATAGTATCCAAGTATCCAGTTCTAATTGTATCAATCAGGATACAACTCCGAGTGTCCATTACCGAGGATCCGGCTATGCATAGTTTAGTTCTTCCCTGCAGGGGTGCACCAACTTACTCACCACGCTCGCTTAACTCCGGCCGGACACACTTTTTCGGGTTATGCCTGACCTCGGCCAAACGACACACCGCAGCCCTACCTAGAGCTCAGCAGAGAGGTCCCCGCCGGTCTACATCCTAAGCACTCAGGGGTCTTGGGCCATCGCCCTGTGCACTCCAGGTCGTTGCGAGCAGGGTGGATACCAGTGCCAACGGCACGATCCGACCCGGCCGTAGTGCTGAACTGGACGTCTGACAAAGCTTTCGGCTGATACCACAATGCAGAGTACCCATATTTATTCCCGCGTGATGGTTAGTGCTATCGGGCCAGAGGCCCACTCGAATCAAATATCCAAACCGTTTGTACCTTGGGCTTGCGGTAACGAGCAGAGATTCACGAAAGATGTAACCCCGTCACCCCGTCTCGAGGACTTGCTGCAAGGGTTAAGAATGCCCGGCCGCTCCTCGTATTCATCACTCGGGCACCATACAGGCAACCCGTCTTCACATCACACGCGGGTACCCCTCAGGGTCGACCCGCCTTTCCAAGTAACAATAGTACAGTCCTAGTATCCGTGTGTCCATAACATCAGGGGAATCCGAGGTATCTGTTGGGGAACGTAGCAGAATTTTAAAATTTTCTACACATCACCAAGATCAATCTATGGAGTTATCTAGCAACGAGTGAGAGGGGAGTGTATCTACATACCCTTGTAGATCGCGAGCGGAAGCGTTCAAGAGAACGGGGTTGATGGAGTCGTACTCGTCGTGATCCAAATCACCGATGACCGAGCGCCGAACGGACGGCACCTCCGCGTTCAACACACGTACGGAGCAGAGACGTCTCCTCCTTGTTGATCCAGCAAGGGGGGAGGAGAGGTTGATGGAGATCCAGCAGCACGACGGTGTGGTGGTGGAAGCAGCGGGATTTCAGCAGGGCTTCGCCAAGCGCTATTGGAGGAGGAAGAGGTGTCACGGGAGGGAGAGGGAGGCGCCAGGGGCTGAGCTGTTTCTCCCATGCACCTCCCCACTATATATAGGGGTGGAGGGGGCTGGTTTCTTGCCCTCCAAGTCCATTGGGGCATTGGCAAAGGTGGAAGGAAAGAAATCCCATCCTTTCCCTTCCCCACCGATTGTTATCCCCCTTTTTTAGGGATCTTGATCTTATCCCTTCGGGATATGATCTTATTCCTTCTAAGGGGGAATCTTGGTGCGCCTTGACTAGGGGTGTGGGGCCTTGCCCCCACTACCCACGTTCATGTGGGTCCCCCATGCAGGTGGGCCCCACTCCGGAACCTTCTAGAACCTTCTCGGTACAATACCGAAAAATCCCGAACATTTTCCGGTGGCCAAAATAGGACTTCCCATATATAAATCTTTACCTCCGGACCATTCCGGAACTCCTCGTGACGTCCAGGATCTCATCCGAGACTCCGAACAACCTTCGGGTTACCGCATACTAATATCTCTATAACCCTAGCGTCACCGAACCTTAAGTGTGTAGACCCTACGGGTTCGGGAGACACGCAGACATGACCGAGACGACTCTCCGGTCAATAACCAACAGCGGGATCTGGATACCCATGTTGGCTCCCACATGCTCCTCGATGATCTCATCGGATGAACCACGATGTCGAGGATTCAATCAATCCCGTACGCAATTCCCTTTGTCTATCGGTACGATACTTGCCCGAGATTCGATCGTCGGTATCTCTATACCTTGTTCAATCTCGTTACCGGCAAGTCTCTTTACTCGTTTCCGTAACACATCATCCCGTGAACAACTCCTTGATCACATTGAGCTCATTATGATGATGTCCTACCGAGTGGGCCCAGAGGTACCTCTCCGTTACATGGAGTGACAAATCCCAGTCTCGATTCGTGCCAACCCAACAGATACTTTCGGAGATACCCGTAGTGCACCTTTATAGCCACCCAGTTACGTTGTGACGTTTGGTGCACCCAAAGCACTCCTACGGTATCCGGGAGTTGCACAATCTCATGGTCTAAGGAAAAGTTACTTGACATTGGAAAAGCTTTAGCAAACGAACTACACGATCTAGTGCTAGGCTTAGGATTGGGTCTTGTCCATCACATCATTCTCCTAATGATGTGATCCCGTTATCAATGACATCCAATGTCCATGGTCAGGAAACCGTAACCATCTATTGATCAACGAGCTAGTCAACTAGAGGCTTACTAGGGACATGTTGTGGTCTATGTATTCACACATGTATTACGATTTCCGGATAACACAATTATAGCATGAATAACAGACAATTATCATGAACAAGGAAATATAATAATAACCATTTTATTATTGCCTCTAGGGCATATTTCCAACAGGAGTCATCTAGCAACGAGTGAGAGGGGAGTGTATCTACATACCCTTGTAGATCGCGAGCGGAAGCGTTCAAGAGAACGGGGTTGATGGAGTCGTACTCGTCGTGATCCAAATCACCGATGACCGAGCGCCGAACGG
Source organism: Thinopyrum elongatum (assembly GCA_011799875.1). NCBI lineage: Eukaryota > Viridiplantae > Streptophyta > Magnoliopsida > Poales > Poaceae > Thinopyrum > Thinopyrum elongatum. The sequence goes on along the minus strand of CM022302.1, from coordinate 353,500,530 downwards.
ACGGCACCTCCGCGTTCAACACACGTACGGAGCAGAGACGTCTCCTCCTTCTTGATCCAGCAAGGGGGGAGGAGATGTTGATGGAGATCCAGCAGCACGACGGTGTGGTGGTGGAAGCAGCGGGATTTCAGCAGGGCTTCGCCAAGCGCTACTGGAGGAGGAAGAGGTGTCACGGGAGGGAGAGGGAGGCGCCAGGGGCTGTGCTCTTTCTCCCATGCACCTCCCCACTATATATAGGGGTGGAGGGGGCTGGTTTCTTGCCCTCCAAGTCCATTGGGGCGTTGGCAAAGGTGGAAGGAAAGAAATCCCATCCTTTCCCTTCCCCACCGATTGTTATCCCCCTTTTTTAGGGATCTTGATCTTATCCCTTCGGGATATGATCTTATTCCTTCTAAGGGGGAATCTTGGTGCGCCTTGACTAGGGGTGTGGGGCCTTGCCCCCACTACCCACGTTCATGTGGGTCCCCCCATGCAGGTGGGCCCCACTCCGGAACCTTCTAGAACCTTCTCGGTACAATACCGAAAAATCCCGAACATTTTCCGGTGTCCAAAATAGGACTTCCCATATATAAATCTTTACCTCCGGACCATTCCGGAACTCCTCGTGACGTCCAGGATCTCATCCGAGACTCCGAACAACCTTCGGGTTACCGCATACTAATATCTCTATAACCCTAGCGTCACCGAACCTTAAGTGTGTAGACCCTACGGGTTCGGGAGACACGCAGACATGACCGAGACGACTCTCCGGTCAATAACCAACAGCGGGATCTGGATACCCATGTTGGCTCCCACATGCTCCTCGATGATCTCATCGGATGAACCACGATGTCGAGGATTTAATCAATCCCGTACGCAATTCCCTTTGTCTATCGGTACGATACTTGCCCGAGATTCGATCGTCGGTATCTCGATACCTTGTTCAATCTCGTTACCGGCAAGTCTCTTTACTCGTTTCCGTAACACATCATCCCGTGAACAACTCCTTGATCACATTGAGCTCATTATGATGATGTCCTACCGAGTGGGCCCAGAGGTACCTCTCCGTTACATGGAGTGACAAATCCCAGTCTCGATTCGTGCCAACCCAACAGATACTTTCGGAGATACCCGTAGTGCACCTTTATAGCCACCCAGTTACGTTGTGACGTTTGGTGCACCCAAAGCACTCCTACGGTATCCGGGAGTTGCACAATCTCATGGTCTAAGGAAAAGTTACTTGACATTGGAAAAGCTTTAGCAAACGAACTACACGATCTAGTGCTAGGCTTAGGATTGGGCCTTGTCCATCACATCATTCTCCTAATGATGTGATCCCGTTATCAATGACATCCAATGTCCATGGTCAGGAAACCGTAACCATCTATTGATCAACGAGCTAGTCAACTAGAGGCTTACTAGGGACATGTTGTGGTCTATGTATTCACACATGTATTACGATTTCCGGATAACACAATTATAGCATGAATAACAGACAATTATCATGAACAAGGAAATATAATAATAACCATTTTATTATTGCCTCTAGGGCATATTTCCAACAGTCTCCCACTTGCACTAGAGTCAATAATCTAGTTACATTGTGATGAATCGAACACCCATAGAGTACTGGTGTTGATCATGTTTTGCTCGTGAAAGAGGTTTAGTCAACGGATCTGCTACATTCAAATCCGTGTGCACTTTACAAATATCTATGTCTCCATCTTGAACATGTTCACGTATGGAGTGGAAGCGACGCTTGATATGCCTGGTCCTTTTGTGAAACCTGGGCTCCTTGGCAAGGGCAATAGCTCCAGTGTTGTCACAGAAGAGAGCCATTGGACCCGACGCATTTGGAATGACTCCTAGGTCGGTGATGAACTCCTTCATCCATACTGCTTCGTGTGCTGCCTCCGAGGCTGCTATGTACTCCGCTTCGCATGTAGAACCCGCCACGACGCTTTGCTTGCAACTGCACCAGCTTACCGCTCCACCATTCAAAATATACACGTATCCGGTTTGTGACTTGGAGTCATCCGGATCTGTGTCGAAGCTAGCGTCGACGTAACCCTTTACGACGAGCTCTTCGTCACCTCCATATACGAGAAACATATCCTTAGTCCTTTTCAGGTACTTCAGGATGTTCTTGACCGCTGTCCAGTGTTCCTTGCAGGGATTACTTTGGTACCTACCTACCAAACTTACAGCAAGGTTTACATCAGGTCTGGTACACAGCATGGCATACATAATAGACCCTATGGCTGAGGCATAGGGGATGACACTCATCTCTTCTATATCTTTTGCCGTGGTCGGGCATTGAGCCGAGCTCAATTTCACACCTTGCAATACAGGCAAGAACCCCTTCTTGGACTGATCCATATTGAACTTCTTCAATATCTTATCAAGGTATGTGCTTTGCGAAAGACCTATGAGGCGTCTCGATCTATCTCTATAGATCTTGATGCCTAATATATAAGCAGCATCTCCAAGGTCCTTCATTGAAAAACACTTATTCAAGTAGGCCTTTATACTTTCCAAGAATTCTATATCATTTCCCATCAGCAGTATGTCATCCACATATAATATGAGAAATGCTACAGAGCTCCCACTCACTTTCTTGTAAACACAGGCTTCTCCATAAGTCTGTGTGAACCCAAACGCTTTGATCATCTGGTCAAAGCGAATGTTCCAACTCCGAGATGCTTGCACCAGCCCATAGATTGAGCGCTGGAGCTTGCATACCTTGTCAGCATTCTCAGGGTCGACAAAACCTTCCGGTTGTATCATATACAACTCTTCCTTAAGAAAACCATTAAGGAATGCCGTTTTGACGTCCATTTGCCATATCTCATAATCATAGTATGCGGCAATTGCTAACATGATTCTGACGGATTTCAGCTTCGCTACGGGTGAGAAAGTCTCATCGTAGTCAACCCCTTGAACTTGTCGATAACCCTTAGCGACAAGCCGAGCCTTATAGATGGTCACATTACCATCCGCGTCAGTCTTCTTCTTAAAGATCCATTTATTTTCTATGGCTTGCCGATCATCGGGCAAGTCAGTCAAAGTCCATACTTCGTTTTCATACATGGATCCTATCTCGGATTTCATGGCTTCAAGCCATTTGTCGGAATCCGGGCCCGCCATCGCTTCTTCATAGTTCGAAGGTTCACTGTTGTCTAACAACATGATTTCCAGGACAGGATTGCCATACCACTCTGGTGCGGAACGTGTCCTCGTGGACCTTCGAAGTTCAGTGGTAGCTTGATCATGATCAATAACTTCCTCTCTAGCCGGTGTAGGCTCCACAGAAACATTTTCCTGTGCTGCGCTACTCTCCGGTTCGAGGGTCATCTCATCAAGCTCCACTTTCCTCCCACTTACTTCTTTCGAGAGAAACTCTTTCTCTAGAAAGGATCCATTCCTGGCAACAAAGATCTTGCCCTCGGATCTTAGGTAGAAGGTATACCCAATAGTTTCCTTAGGGTATCCTATGAATACGCATTTTTCCGACTTGGGTTCGAGCTTCTCTGGTTGAAGTTTCTTCACATAAGCATCGCATCCCCAAACTTTCAGAAACGACAGCTTAGGTTTCTTCCCAAACCATAATTCATACGGTGTCGTCTCAACGGATTTTGACGGTGCCCTATTTAAAGTGAATGCGGCAGTCTCTAAAGCATAACCACAAAAGGATAGCGGTAAATCGGTAAGAGACATCATAGATCGCACCATATCCAATAGAGTGCGATTACGACGTTCGGACACACCATTACGCTGAGGTGTTCCAGGCGGCGTGAGTTGTGAAACAATTCCACATTTCCTTAAGTGCGTGCCAAATTCATGACTCAAATATTCTCCTCCACGATCTGATCGTAAGAACTTTATTTTCTTGTCACGTTGATTCTCAACCTCACTCTGAAATTCCTTGAACTTTTCAAAGGTCTCAGACTTGTGCTTCATCAATTAGACATACCCATATCTACTCAAATCATCGGTGAGGGTGAGAACATAACGATAACCACCGCGAGCCTCAACACTCATTGGACCACACACATCAGTATGTATGATCTCCAATAAGTTGGTTGCTCGCTCCATTGTTCCGGAGAACGGAGTCTTGGTCATCTTGCCCAAGAGGCATGGTTCGCATCTGTCAAATGATTCATAATCAAGAGACTCCAAAAGTCCATCTGCATGGAGTTTCTTCATGCGTTTAACACCGATATGACCAAGGCGGCAGTGCCACAAGTATGTGGGACTATCGTTATCAACCTTGCATTTCTTGGCATTCACATTATAAACATGTGTAACATCACGTTCGAGATTCAATAAAAATAAACCATTCACCAGCGGGGCATGACCATAAAACATATCTCTCATATAAATAGAAAAACCATTATTCTCAGATTTAAATGAGTAGCCATCTCGCATTAAGCGAGATCCAGATACAATGTTCATGCTCAAAGCTGGTACTAAATAACAATTATTGAGGTTTAAAACTAATCCCGTAGGTAGATGCAGAGGTAGCGTGCCGACGGCGATCACATCGACCTTGGAACCATTCCCGACGCGCATCGTCACCTCGTCCTTTGCCAGTCTACGCTGATTCCGCAGTTCCTGCTTTGAGTTACAAATATGAGCAACCGCACCGGTATCAAATACCCAGGAACTACTACGAGTGCTGGTAAGGTACACATCAATTACATGTATATCATATATACCTTTGGTATTGCCGGCCTTCTTGTCCGCCAAGTACTTGGGGCAGTTTCGCTTCCAGTGACCGTTTCCCTTGCAATAAAAGCACTCAGTCTCGGGCTTGGGTCCATTCTTCGACTTCTTCCCGGCAGCTGGCTTACCGGGCGCGGCAACTCCCTTGCCGTCCTTCTTGAAGTTCTTCTTACCCTTGCCCTTCTTGAACTTAGTGGTTTTATTCACCATCAACACTTGATGTTCCTTTCTGATCTCTGCCTCCGCTGACTTCAGCATCGCATATACCTCAGGAATGGTCTTTTCCATCCCCTGCATGTTGAAGTTCATCACGAAGCTCTTGTAGCTAGGTGGAAGCGACTGAAGGATTCTGTCAACGACCGCGTCATCCGGGAGATTAACTCCCAGCTGAGACAAGCGGCTATGCAACCCAGACATTTTGAGTATGTGCTCGCTGACAGAACTATTTTCCTCCATCTTACAGCTGTAGAACTTATCGGAGACTTCATATCTCTCGATCCGGGCATGAGCTTGGAAAACCATTTTCAGCTCTTCGAACATCTCATATGCTCCGTGATGCTCAAAACGCTTTTGGAGCCCCGGTTCTAAGCTGAAGAGCATGCCGCACTGAACGAAGGAGTAATCATCGGTGCGTGTCTGCCAAACGTTCAAATCGTCTGGCAGTGCTGGGAGAGCAGGTGGGTCACCTAACGGTGCTTCAAGGACATATGATTTCTTGGCAGCTATGAGGATAATCCTCAGGTTACGGACCCAGTCCGCATAGTTGCCACCATCGTCTTTCAGCTTGTTTTTCTCTAGGAACGCGTTGAAGTTGAGGGTAACATTAGCGTTGGCCATTTGATCTACAAGATAGATATGTAACATTTAGACTAAGTTCATGACAATTAAGTTCATCTAATCAAATTATGTAATCAACTCCCACTCAGATAGACATCCCTCTCGTCATCTAAGTGATTACATGATCCGAATCGACTAGGCCGTGTCCGATCATCACGTGAGACGGACTAGTCATCAACGGTGAACATCCCCATGTTGCTCGTATCTTCTATACGACTCATGCTCGACCTTTCGGTCTCTTGTGTTCCGAGGCCATGTCTGTACATGCTAGGCTCGTCAAGTCAACCTAAGTGTATTGCTGTGTAAATCTGGCTTACACCCGTTGTATTCGAACGTTAGAATCTATCACACCCGATCAACACGTAGTGCTTCGAAACAACGAACCTTCGCAACGGTGCACAGTTAGGGGGAACACTTTCTTGAAATTTTAGTAAGGGATCATCTTATATATGCTACCGTCGTTCTAAGCAAATAAGATGCAAAAACATGATAAACATCTCATGCAATCAAAATAGTGACATGATATAGCCATTATCACTTTGCTCCTTTTGATCTCCATCTTCGGGGCTCCATGATCATCATCGTCACCGGCATGACACCATGATCTCCATCATCATGATCTCCATCATCGTGTCTTCATGAAGTTGTCTCGCCAACTATTACTTCTACTACTACGGCTAACGGTTAGCAATAAAGTAAAGTAATTACATGGCGAATTTCAATGACACGCAGGTCATATAATAAATTAAGACAACTCCTATGGCTCCTGCCGGTTGTCATACTCATCGGCATGCAAGTCGTGATTCCTATTACAAGAACATGATCATCTCATACATCACATATATCATTCATCACATCCTTTGGCCATATCACATCACAAAGCACTTGCTGCAAAAACAAGTTAGACGTCCTCTAATTGTTGTTGCAAGTTTTTACGTGGCTGCTATAGGTTTCTAGCAAGAACGTTTCTTACCTACGCCAAAACCACAACGTGATATGCCAATTTCTATTTACCCTTCATAAGGACCCTGTTCATCGAATCCGATCCGACTAAAGTGGGAGAGACAGACACCCGCTAGCCACCTTATGCAACTAGTGCATGTCAGTCGGTGGAACCTGTCTCACGTAAGCGTACGTGTAAGGTCGGTCCGGGCCGCTTCATCCCACAGTGCCGCCGAATCAAGATAAGACTAGTAACGGCAAGAAGATTGACAAATCGACGCCCACAACTACTTTGTGTTCTACTCGTGCAAGATACTACGCATAAACCTAGCTCATGATGCCACTGTTGGGGAACGTAGCAGAATTTTAAAATTTTCTACGCATCACCAAGATCAATCTATGGAGTCATCTAGCAATGAGTGAGAGGGGAGTGTATCTACATACCCTTGTAGATCGCGAGCGGAAGCGTTCAAGAGAACGGGGTTGATGGAGTCGTACTCGTCGTGATCCAAATCACCGATGACCGAGCGCTGAACGGACGGCACCTCCGCGTTCAACACACGTACGGAGCAGAGACCTCTCCTCCTTCTTGATCCAGCAAGGGGGGAGGAGAGGTTGATGGAGATCCAGCAGCACGACGGTGTGGTGGTGGAAGCAGCGGGATTTCAGCAGGGCTTCGCCAAGCGCTACTGGAGGAGGAAGAGGTGTCACGGGAGGGAGAGGGAGGCGCCAGGGGCTGAGCTGTTTCTCCCATGCACCTCCCCACTATATATAGGGGTGGAGGGGGCTAGTTTCTTGCCCTCCAAGTCCATTGGGGCGTTGGCAAAGGTGGAAGGAAAGAAATCCCATCCTTTCCCTTCCCCACCGATTGTTATCCCCCTTTTTTAGGGATCTTGATCTTATCCCTTCGGGATATGATCTTATTCCTTCTAAGGGGGAATCTTGGTGCGCCTTGACTAGGGGTGTGGGGCCTTGCCCCCACTACCCACGTTCATGTGGGTCCCCCCATGCAGGTGGGCCCCACTCCGGAACCTTCTAGAACCTTCTCGGTACAATACCGAAAAATCCCGAACATTTTCCGGTGGCCAAAATAGGACTTCCCATATATAAATCTTTACCTCCGGACCATTCCGGAACTCCTCGTGACGTCTAGGATCTCATCCGAGACTCCGAACAGCCTTCGGGTTACCGCATACTAATATCTCTATAACCCTAGCGTCACCGAACCTTAAGTGTGTAGACCCTACGGGTTCGGGAGACACGCAGACATGACCGAGACGACTCTCCGGTCAATAACCAACAGCGGGATCTGGATACCCATGTTGGCTCCCACATGCTCCTCGATGATCTCATCGGATGAACCACGATGTCGAGGATTCAATCAATCCCGTACGCAATTCCCTTTGTCTATCGGTACGATACTTGCCCGAGATTCGATCGTCGGTATCTCGATACCTTGTTCAATCTCGTTACCGGCAAGTCTCTTTACTCGTTTTCGTAACACATCATCCCGTGAACAACTCCTTGATCACATTGAGCTCATTATGATGATGTCCTACCGAGTGGGCCCAGAGGTACCTCTCCGTTACATGGAGTGACAAATCCCAGTCTCGATTCGTGCCAACCCAACAGATACTTTCGGAGATACCCGTAGTGCACCTTTATAGCCACCCAGTTACGTTGTGACGTTTGGTGCACCCAAAGCACTCCTACGGTATCCGGGAGTTGCAGAATCTCATTGTCTAAGGAAAAGTTACTTGACATTGGAAAAGCTTTAGCAAACGAACTACACGATCTAGTGCTAGGCTTAGGATTGGGTCTTGTCCATCACATCATTCTCCTAATGATGTGATCCCGTTATCAATGACATCCAATGTCCATGGTCAGGAAACCGTAACCATCTATTGATCAACGAGCTAGTCAACTAGAGGCTTACTAGGGACATGTTGTGGTCTATGTATTCACACATGTATTACGATTTCCGGATAACACAATTATAGCATGAATAACAGACAATTATCATGAACAAGGAAATATAATAATAACCATTTTATTATTGCCTCTAGGGCATATTTCCAACAGTATCACCCTCGTTGGATTCCTACTCGATGTATCCGTCAAGGTGAACTCGGAGGAATCACCCTCGCTGGGTTCACACTTGAGGTGTTGTACGACGGCGTCGTTATCGGAAGTGGTGAAGGAGGAATCACCCTCGATGACCACGACTGAATAGCTACTCTACAGAGTTAACATCAGAAGTGCTACAAGAGGTTTCACCCTCGGCACTCGATAGTAACGTTGCAGTGTCGTTACAACTAAGGGGTGGTGATGTGCGGTGTCGGGGCCTGGTCTTCAATCCCATTGATCGGGTCTTCGGATAATCCAGCGGGGCAATCGGGATAAGCGGGGTCACTAATAGGTCTCTACCCAGCCTATACTAAGCAGTTTAGGATATGCAGGTAATTATCAACAGCAGGTTACAGTAAATAGGCTATGCATCAGAATAGGTAAAGCAGTAGCAGCAGCAATTCTAATGCAAGCATGAGAAAATAGAATGGGCGATATCGGGATGATCAAAGGGGGGGGGGGCTTGCCTGGTTGCTCGGCGGCAAGGGCAAGGTCGTCAATGGTATCTTCGGTCTCCGGAGCTGCGACGGTACCGGGAACTGCGTCGGGGTCTAACGAGAGAGAAGAGGGGGAGGAAACAGTAAATACTAAGCAAACAAGTGCATGACATGTCAATAAGCAGAGCTAGTGGTGTTCTATCGTAGTGCTAGGTAATCCCGGCGAAGGGGAAAAACGTCCGGGAAAGTATTCCCAGTGTCCGGCATTTTGGACAGACGAAAAGAGGGGAACGGTTGCATGTTTGGATAGTTAGGGACGTGTGGCGGACGAACAGACCGCGTATTCGGATTCGTCTCGTCGTTCTGAGCAATTTTCATGTACAAATTATTTTCATCGGAGTTACGGATTAAAAGATATGATTTTCTAAAGTTTTTATTAATTTCTCGAATTATTTTTATTAACCAAACCAACATTATCCAGAACAGTGCTTGTGTGACATCAGCTCTACCTCAGCCAGTCAACTGACCAATTGACTGGTCAAACTGACTGGTGGGGGCCACCTGTCATTGACTCAGCGACTAACAAACTAATTAATCTAATTAATCTACCGGTGGGGCCTACTATCAGTGTCAGTAGCTAATTAACAAAACTCTAATCATTTGTTTAACGCTAATTAAGTCAGCAGGACCCACTAGTCAGCGGCCAGTGTGAACAGTGACCGCAGTTGACCACGGTCAACTAGGTCAAAGTGGGCCCAGAGGCCCACTGGCAGTGACTACGGGCGGGGCCCACACGACGCCAGCTCAGCGGAGCCGCCGGAGCTGCTCCGGGGAGCCTCCCGCGGCGGCAACCTCGCCGGAAGGGCTCGGGATTCCGCTATGGTGGTCCAAAAGCGACGCGGTTGGGCTCTTTTGAAAGCTGGTGGAGCCGCGCATCAAACTACGGCGTCGGCCCATGCCGGGGAGCTCGGAAACGATGGCTACGGCGAGCTCAGGCGGCGGCCGGAATCGGGGTCTAGCGCGTCGAGCGTTCCGGTCGGCTGGTGCGCTAACTAACACTACGGGGGGGCACCAGAAGGTTACTCCGAACTCGCCAGAGTGCCTGCCTGGCCATGACCAGGACTATCGGGACGGCGGCAAGCTTGTCTGCGGAGTCAGAGCTCCGGCACCGGCGTTGCAGCGTACAGCTTGCCATGGAGCAAAAACAGAGCAACGGACGGGGAGAGAAGGGAGGATGCTCACCGTGCGGGCTCACGGAGGCCCCTCGAGTGGACGGTAGCGCAGAGACGAGGCAAATTCGACGGTGATCGCCGGAGATGCCGTATACTGGGACGGCTCGATCCGCGAGTTCCGGTGCACCTCAGTTCTTGCTGTCAATCGATGAGGAAGAGGCGGTCGGCGGCGCACCACCCAGACACATCCGTCGAGCTCGGGAATGCCGGTGGCCACGGTGGTGACGATGGCGCGTCAGCGGTGGCGCTCGGGAGAGATGGGGAGGCGAGGAAGAGCGAGAGGGAGCGAGTGAGGGAGAGCCAGGGGGGCCATGGGCGCACGGGGCTCTGCCCTTTATCCACGGTGAGCGCGGCGACGCGCTGTCGTGCAGCGAGGGAGGGGGGCCGGGCTCGGGGGCATGCGCGTACGCTAGCTGTTTGACAGCGCGTCTGCGGCGTCAGGGGGTAGGGGGGGGGCTAGTTGGACTGGGCCGACTCTGTGCACTGGCGGTCCGGCACAGTGGGCTTCTTCTCTCTTTTCTATTTTCCCTTTTCTTTTCTGTTTTGTTTGCCTTTTGTCTTTTGTTTTTAACTCAAACAACTTTTGTGGAATATGAGACTAGCCCAAATAAATATGGTGCATTATATGTCACTGCAATAAATGGTTTTGAGTCCAAAGGTTTTCATTTGGGATTTTATTTAATTAAAAAGGTATGAAATAGTGCTGTTTTAATGCTGTTTGAGTCAGTTAATTAATTTAGTGAATGTTGGTTATGATTTTAGAATTGTCTGTGGAATATTTGCCATTTAATGAACATTTTTGTTTCTGGGTTTGGACAACTTTTATTTTTACTTTAAGTTTGAATTTCCATTTGAATTTGAATTTGAAAAGAGATATGATACTAATGATGATTAAGCACTGTTCATCATGATGACATGGCTTAATCAAAAGGGTGATTACTGTAGCTTAATACATGGGGTGTTACACAAAGAATCAACATCAAGAGAAATTCTATCCACGTTCCTAGCCAAATCATCAATCTTAAGCAATTTTTTTTTCAATCAAAGCATTGAAATTCTTTTGCGAACTCATAAATTCTTTAACACTATTCTCAAATTCAGAGGGCATCTTATTATAATTTCCATAAGAATTGTTGAAGTAATTACCATAATTATTAGAGGAATTACTAGGAAACGGCCTAGGATTAAAATTACCTCTATACGCGTTATTACCAAAATTGTTCCTACCAACAAAATTCACATCCAAAGATTCATTATTATTTTCAATCAAGGTAGACAAAGGATCCAAAGAAGCACTCTTGCTAGCAAATAATTTCATAAGTTCATCCATCTTTTCACTCAAAACATTAATCTCTTCAATTGCATGCACTTTTTTTACTAATGGAAGATCTTTCGGTATGCCATTGAGAATAATTAACCATAATATTATCTAGAAGTTTAGTAGCTTCTCCTAGAGTAATTTCCATAAAAGTGCCTCCCGCGGCCGAATCTAAAAGATATCTAGAAGCAAAATTTAATTCGGCATAAAAAATTTGTATAATCATCCACAAATTCAAACCATGAGTAGGGCAATTTCGTATCATCAATTCCATCCTCGCCCAAGATTGTGCAACATGTTCATGATCAAGTTGCTTAAAATTCATAGTCTCGTTCCTAAGGGTGATGATCTTAGCGGGAGGAAAATACTTGGAAATAAAAGCATCTTTACACTTATTCCATGAATCAATACTATTTTTAGGCAAAGATGAAAACCTAGTTTTAGCATGATCTCGAAGTGAGAACGAAAATAGCTTCAATTTAACAATATCATTATCCACATCTTTTTTCTTTTGCATATCATACAAATCAATGAAATTGTTTAGATGGGATGCGGCATCTTCACTAGGAAGGCCAGAAAATTGATTTTTCATAACAAGATTCAGCAAAGCGGCATTAATTTCACAAGATTCCGCATTAGTAGCGGGAGCAATCGGAGTACTAATAAAATCATTGTTATTGGTGTTGGAAAAGTCACACAATTTGGTATTCTCTTGAGCCATCGTGACAAAGCAAGCAATCCAACACACGAGCACACAAAAAGCAAGCGAAGGAGACGAACGGAAGAGGGGCGAAGAAAAGGCACGGAGAGGGGCGAAGAAAAAGGCAAATATTTTCGAAAATCGTTTTAGAAGTGGGGGAGAGGAAAATGAGAGGCGAATGGCGAATAATGTAATGCAAGAGATGAGAGTTTATGATGGGTACTTGGTATGTCTTGACTTGGCGTATATCTCCCCGGCAACGGCGCCAGAAATTCTTCCTGCTACTTCTTGAGCTTGCGTTGGTTTTTCCCTTGAAGAGGAAAGGGTGATGCAGCAAAGTAGAGATAAGTATTTCCCTCAGTTTGAGAGCCAAGGTATCAATCCAGTAGGAGACAACGCACAAATCACCGAATACCTGCACAAACAATCAAACAACTTGCACCCAACATGATAAAGGGGTTGTCAATCCCTTCACGGTTATTTGCAAAAGTGAGATTTGATAGAGATAGGTAAAACTAAACAAAAGTTAAAGTAAATATTTTTGGGTTTTTTGGTTTATAGATCTGAAAATAAAAGATTGCAAAATAGTAGATCGGAAAGTAATATGATGGAAAATAGACCCGGGGGCCATAGGTTTCACTAGAGGCTTCTCTCAAGATAGAAAATATGACGGTGGGTGAACAAATTACTGCCGAGCAATTGATAGAAAAGCGCAAAGTTATGACGATATCTAAGGCAATGATCATGAATATAGGCATCACGTCCGTGTCAAGTAGACTGAAACAATTCTGCATCTACTACTATTACTCCACACATCGACCGCTATCCAGCATGCATCTAGAGTATTAAGTTCATAAAGAATGGAGTAACGCATTAAGTAAGATGACATGATGTAGAGGAATTAACTCAAGCAATATGATGAAAACCCCATCTTTTTATCCTCGATGGCAACAATACAATACGTGCCTTGCTGCCCCTACTGTCACTGGGAAAGGACACCGCAAGATTGAACCCAAAGCTAAGCACTTCTCCCATTACAAGAAAAACCAATCTAGTTGGCCAAACCAAACCGATAGTTCAAAGAGAATTACAAAGATATCAAATCATGCATAAAAGAATTCAGAGAAGATTCAAATAATATTCATAGATAAGCTGATCATAAATCCACAATTCATCGGATCTCGGCAAACACACCACAAAAAAGTATTACATCGAATTGATCTCCAAGAACATCGAGGAGAACATGGTATTGAGAATCAAAGAGAGAGAAGAAGCCATCTAGCTACTAGCTATGGACCCGTAGGTCTGAGGTAAACTACTCACGCTTCATCGAAAGGGCAATTGTGTTGATGTAGAAGCCCTCCGTGATCGAATCCCCCTCCGGCAGGACACAAGAAAAGGCCCCTAGATGGGATCTCACGGGTACAGAAGGTTGCGGCGGTGGAAAAGAATTTTTGTGGATGCCTCTGGTGGTTTGGGCATATAATAGTATTTATAGGTGAAAGAATTAGGTCAGGAGGTGCACAAGAGGCCCACAAGGGTGGGGAGCACGCCCTACCCCCCTGGGCGCGCCCTCCGTCCTTGTGGCCGCCTCGTGGCTCCTCCGACTTCATCTCCAAGTCTCCTGGTTTCCTTTTGGTCCAAGAAAGATCATCGCGAAAATTTTATTCCGTTTGGACTCCGTTTGGTATTCCTTTTCTGCAAAACTCAAAAACAAGGAAAAACAGAAACTGGCACTGGGCTCTAGGTTAATAGGTTAGTCCCAAAAATAATATAAAATAGCATATTAATGCATATAAAACATCCAAAACAGATAATATAATAGCATGGAACAATAAAAAATTATAGATACTTGCGAACCATGCCTCATGGGCAAGATGACTAAAACTCCGTTCTCCGGAACAATGGAGCGGGCTAATGACTTATTGGAAATAATACATACCGATGTATGCGGTCCGATGAGTGTTGAGGCACGCGGCGGGTATCGTTATTTTCTAACCTTACAGATGATTTGAGTAGGTATGGGTATATCTACTTAATGAAACACAAACCTGAAACATTTGAAAAATTCAAAGAATTTCAGAGTGAAGTAGAGAATCATCGTAACAAGAAAATAAAATTTCTACGATCTGATCGTGGACGTTAATATTTGAGTTAAGAGTTTGGCCTTCATTTAAAACAATGTGGAATTGTTTCACAACTCACGCCACCTGGAACACCACAGCGTAATGGTGTGTCCGAATGTCGTAACCGTACTTTATTAGATATGGTGCATTCAATGATGTCTCTTACCGATTTATCACTATCGTTTTGGGGTTATGCATTAGAGACAGCCGCATTCACGTTAAATAGGGCACCGTCTAAATCCGTTGAGACGACACCGTATGAACTATGGTTTGGCAAGAAACCTAAGCTGTCGTTTCTTAAAGTTTGGGGATGCAACACATATGTCAAAAGGCTTCAGCCTAATAAGCTCGAACCCAAATCGAAGAAGTGCGTCTTCATAGGATACCCTAAGGAAACTATTGGGTACACCTTCTACCACAGATCTGAAGGCAAGATCTTTGTTGCCAAGAATGGGTCCTTTCTAGAGAAGGAGTTTCTCTCGAAAGAAGTGAGTGGGAGGAAAGTATAACTTGATGAGGTAATTTTACCTTCTCTCGAATTGGAAAGTAGCACATCAGATAAAACCATTCCCATGATGCCTACACCAACTAGAGAGGAAGCTAATGATAATGATCATGAAACTTCGGATCAAGTTACTACAGAACCTCGTAGGTCGACTAGAACACATTCCACACCAGAGTGGTACGGTAATCCTGTCCTGGAAGTCATGTTGTTAGACAATGGCGAACCTACGAACTATGAAGAAGCTATGATGAGCCCAGATTCCGATAAATGGCTTGAAGCCATGAAATCTGAGATAGGATCCATGTATGAGAACAGAGTATGGACTTTGGTGGACTTGCCCGATGATCGGCAGGCCATTGAAAATAAATGGATCTTCAAGAGGAAGACATACGCTGATGGTAATATCACTATCTACAAAGCTCGACTTGTCACGAAAGGTTTTTGACAAGTTCAAGGGGTTGACTATGATGAACTTTCTCACCCGTAGCGATGCTTAAGTCTGTCCAAATCATGTTAGCAATTGCCGCATTTTATGATTATGAAATATGGCAAATGGACGTCAAAACTACATTCCTTAATGGATTTCTTAAAGAAGAGTTGTATATGATGCAACCAGAAGGTTTTGTCGATCCTAAAGGTGCTAACAAAGTGTGCAAGCTCCAGCGATCCATCTATGGACTGGTGCAAGCATCTCGGAGTTGGAATATACGCTTTGATGATGTGATCAAAGCATATGGTTTTATACAGACTTATGGTGAAGCCTGTATTTACAAGAAAGTGAGTGGGAGATCTGTAGCATTTCTGATATTATATGTCGATGACATATTGTTGATTGGAAATGATATATAATTTCTGGATAGCATAAAAGGATACTTGAATAAGAATTTTTCAATGAAAGACCTCGGTGAAGGTGCTTATATATTGGGCATAAAGATCTATAGGGATAGATCAAGACGCTTAATCGGACTTTCACAAAGCACATACCTTGACAAAGTTCTGAACAAGTTCAAAATGGACCAGTCAAAGAAAGGGTTCTTGCCTGTGTTGCGAGGTGTGAAATTGAGTCACACTCATAGCCCAACCACGACAGAAGATAGAGAGAAAATAAAAGTCATTCCCTATGCCTCAGCCATAGGTTCTATCATGTCTGCTATGCTGTGTACTAGACCTGATGTGTGCCTTGCCATAAGTTTGGCAGGGAGGTACCAAAGTAATCCAGGAGTGGATCACTGGACAGCGGTCAAGAACATCCTGAAGTACCTGAAAAGGACCAAGGATATGTTTCTTGTTTATGGAGGTGACGAAGAGCTTGTCATAAATGGTTACGTCGATGCTAGCTTCGACACTGATCTGGATGACTCTATCACAAACCGGATACGTATTCATATTGAATGGTGGAGCTTTTAGTTGGTGCAGTTCCAAGCAGAGCATCGTGGCGGGATCTACATGTGAAGCGGAGTACATAGCTACTTCAGAAGCAGCGCATGAAGGAGTCTGGATGAAGGAGTTCATATCCGATCTGGGTGTAATACCCAGTGCATCGGGTGCAATGAAAATCTTTTGTGACAACACTGGAGCAATTGCCTTAGCGAAGGAATCCAGGTTTCACAGGAGAACCAAACACATCAAGAGATGCTTCAACTCCATTCGTGAAAAGGTCAAGGATGGAGACATAGAAATTTACAAAATACATACGGATCTGAATGTGGCAAACCTGTTGACTAAACCTCTTCCACGGGCAAACCATGATCAGCACCAAGACTCCATGGGTGTTAGATTCTTTACAATGTAATCTAGATTATTGACTCTAGTGCAAGTGGGAGACTGATGGAAATATGCCCTAGAGGCAATAATAAACTTGTTATTATTATATTTCCTTATTCATGATAAACGTTTATTATTCATGCTAGAATTGTATAGATCGGAAACTTAAATACATGTGTGAATACATAAACAAATACCGTGTGACGCCCCCGACTCAATCGTACACTAATCATACACGCAAACGTGTACGATCAAGCACAGGGACTCACGGGAAGATTTCACAACACAACTCTAAACACAATAAATGGAGATCCACAATATTATAGACCAGGGACCACGAAGATCCGAATACATAGTTAGTCATACAAATATTATCTGAGTACAGACATAGTTAGTCAAGTTTTGCCTTAAGAAGGCTAGCACAAACAACGACTCTAGATCGAAAGGCGTAGGCCTCCTGCCTGGGAGCCTCCGATCCTACTCCTGGTCGGCTAGCTCAATCCAGTAGTACGTGCCGTCTGGACCCTCCTGGTAGTAAGCTCTTGAGGTGGCATCTGGCTCCTAGACTCCATCGTCTGATGTATCATCAAAGTGGGGTATGGGGAAAAGAGAAAGTAAAGCAACCATGAGTACTCATCCGAAGTACTCAGCAAGCAAGGATCTATACTACCTATGCAACATTATCAATGGAGAAAGGCTGTATATGTGGACTAGGCTGCAGAAATGCCAGAATAGAGAGAAGGCCTAGTCCTATCAAAGACTAGCATCTTCACGAAGCCATCATCTTACAGCAGTAGAAGAGAGTAGAATAGCATTTTATTTAGCAAACATGTTGAAGTACAACTTAAAGATCCTTCCTCGACTCCCAACGAGAAAGCAATCCCGAAGCTTCAATTAAGTAACAAGTATCCAGTTCAAGTAGTAGATCGGGATACACAAATTGAGCGTCCTTTACCGTAGGACCGGCTATCGATAGATCATTCATCCCTACAGGGGTGCACTACTGTTACCCAACACGCTCGATCAACTCTGGTCGGACACACTTGCTGGGTAATGCCCGGCCTCGGAAGATCAACACGAAGCAGCGCCCTACCTAGGCTCAGCAGAGAGGTCAGCACGCCGGACTAACCTATGCACCCAGAGGTCTTGGGCCATCGCCCTGGGCACCCTGCGCGTTGCGAGACTGGCCGGGGTGCAGGCGCGACACTGAACTCGTCAGTGAAGTATCCAGCCCAATCCCGACAATTAGCCCGCACGGTGAACTGTGACGTCTGATGAGCTTTCGGGAGAAACGTACATCGCAGAGGGCCCCATAACCATTATCCCGCGTGGTGGTAGTGCGTATAGGGCACGTCGACCCACTCAGATCACACACCCAAATCCAATAGGCTCATTTAGTATCACGCGGAGACAACCAGAGTCTCTGATGCTCCGCCATAATATCACACTCGAGTGCCCTTCCGGCACACCCGACATCATAGATCCCCGTGGGTACCCACCTGGGTCGACCCGCCTGTAACAACGGTCAAGTAACCGTGTGGTCATAACATCAAAGGGGAAACCCCGAGGAATCACCCTCGGTGGATTCCAATAGACGAAATCATCAGGGAGAACGTAGGAGGCATCACCCTCGAGGTTCACACTAAGGGGTTGCACGACAGAGTCGTATCGGAAGTGGAGAAGGAGGAATCACCCTCGATGACCACGACCGAATAGCTACACTGCGGAGTATTCATCAGGAGTGCGTTATGAGGTATCACCCTCAACACTCGATAGTAACTATGCAGAGTCGTACAACTAAGGGGGGTGAGGTGATGTGTCGGTCTCTGGTCGTCGATCATGTTGATCGAGCAGTCGATGATGAAGCAGAGGCGACAAGGGTAAGGTGGTGGGGTCACTGATGGTTCAATACCAACCTATACTAAGCAGTTTAACATAGGCAGGTAAGGTAGCAATAAACAGGTTACAAAAGCAGGCTATGCATCAGAATAGGAGCTTACATTAACAGTAGCAAAATCTAATGCAAGCAGGAGAAATAGAATGGGTGATATCTGGATGCTCAAAAGGGGTGGGGTGGGGGGCTTTCCTGGTTGCTCTGACTGGCAGAGAGAGGGATCGTCAACGGGCTGCTTGTCTATAGTGTAGTCGAACCCAGCTGCAGCGTCGTCGGTCTCGGCGTCTATCGAGAGAGAAGGAGGGGGGAGAGAAACAATAAATTTCACGGCAATAATGCAAGCAATATATATGACATGCCTAAATGATATGCCGGGGTGTTCTACGGTCTAACTAAATGATTAAATTAATTTAGGAATTTATCCGGATTTATTTAGTTAAGGTTGGGCACTATTCATTTATTGAAATTGGTCTAAAAGTTCCATGTTCAGGTAGCTAGGGGCATCTGACAGGAATACGGAGGGCGTATTCGGGTTCGTATCGAAATTCTGAGCAAGTTTCATATATAAATTATTTTCATCGGAGTTATGGTTTATTTAATATGAATTTCTAAAGTTTTTATTAATTTCTGGAATTTAATTATTTATTTAAATTCGAATTATCCAGAACAGTGTATGATGATGTCAGCATGAGGTTAGGGTGATGTCAGCAGGTCAACTGGTCGGCTGAACAGTCAAACCAGACAGGTGGGGCCCACATGTCATACACTGTGGCTATAATAGAGGGGTTAAGTTAACTAATTGGGTTAATTAGCAGGTGGGGCCCAGCAGTCAGTGAGTGTTAGTTTACTAATTAAATTAATTAACTGATTAACTAATTATTGTTTTATTTAATTAGTTTAATTGAGTGGGGCCCACATGTCAGTGAGACAGGGGGCGGCCACGTCAGCAGTTGACCCGAGTCAACGGGTCAACTGGGGCCCAGGGGGCCCACAGTCAGTGGCACGGGGGCTGGGACCCACCGGCCACGTCGGACGCCGGCTGGAGAGCGCTCCGGCGAGCCCGAGCGCGGCAGCGAACTCCGGCGAGCTCGGGTTTCGCCTACGGTGTACCATTTTGGGCGGGGTTTGGCGCGTTCGATCGGGCGGTCCACGCCGCGTCGTTCTGCGGTGGTTTCACGGGCTGAGGTGGTCGGAATCGCCGGCGGCGAGCACCGCAGCGGACGGCGAGCTCCGGGCGGAGGTAGATCAGCAGCAGTAGTGCGCAAATGAGCGAGGCAAAAGGCTATCGAGGCTCTACGCGCGCGGGCGAGCTAAACGGGCACAGGCGCAGGACCAAATGGTCGCCGTAGGGCTGCCGGCGACGAGCCCGTGCGGAGACGAGCTCGGCCATGACAGGGAGAGGGGGCTACGGTGGCGGAAACAGAGCGCAACGAGGGGAAGAAGAAAGGGGAGCTCACAACGATCCTGCAGAGGTGCAAAGCGGGTCGGGGAAGGCGTGGGGTGGCCGGAATCAGCGACGGCGTTTGGCGGCGATCCGGTGAGGAAGAAAGCTCGTTCTTGGCGATGGAAGGGGCCTCGGCTCTGCCCCGTTGGCGCAGGCGACGTAGCGGACGGCGACGAGCCTTGGGGACATGTCGGGGTGGCGAGGGAGAGGCGGTGGCCGCGAGCTTCAGAGAAGGCCGATCATGGCGGCATCGGGCGAGGCGGGGAGCGAGGGAGGAAGGGGGAAACTGGGGCTAGGGTTTGCCAGGGGGGTGCGGGGTTGCTCTTATCCCCAGCGCGGGCGCGCTGTCGAGCGGCGAGCGAGGGGGGCCTGGGGCGCGCGCGCGTGGTGTTCGACAGCGAGGCGAGGAGCAGTGCGGGAGGTGGGGGACGGCGCTGCGCAGGCTGGGCCGACACTGTGCACTCGAGGCCCAGCACAGTGGGCCTTTTCTTTTTTCTCCTTTTCTCTTTCTTTGTTTTTCTTTTCTTTTCTGTTTTGTAATTAGTTAGGCTTCAAAATGACTTTTGTGAAATATGGCACTTGTTCCATTAAATGCTAGGCATTATCTACTACTGCCAAAAAATGGTTTGGAGACAATTGGAGTTAACACAAATTTTATAATAAACAAAATGTATTAAACCTTGCTGTTTTGGTAAAGTTAGAGCCACCTAATTAATTTATTAATTGTTGGTTACAATTTTAGAATAGTCTCTGTAATATTTGTTATTTATTGAACATTTTAGTTTCTATGTTGAACAACTTTTATCTTCCACTTTCATTTAAATTTGAATTTGAGTTAGGAGTTGAAATGCAATATGATGCTAATGATGATCATGCACCGTTAAACTTGCTGACTTGTCATTATCAAAAGTGATTACTGTGGCTAATGACATGGGGTGTTACAATTCTCCTCATCTATCAAGAATTCTCGTCCCGAGAATTAAGAGGAAGACTGAAAGAAAGCGGGGTATTCTTCACGAAGACGATCCTCGCAATCCCAAGTGGCTTCATCTTCAGAATGATTTGACCACTGAACCTTGAGGAATTTAATAGACTTCTTACGAGTTCGACGCTCAGCTTGATCAAGAATACGGATGGGATATTCTGGATAAGACAGATCTTCCCGCAATTCAAGCATTTCATGATCCACAGCTCGAATAGGATCCTTGAAGCAGCGACGGAGTTGGGATACAGGAAAGACATCATGCACTTGAGAAAGATTTGGCGGCAATTGCAACTGATATGCCACTTCTCCTCGACGGGCAAGAATACGAAACATGCCAATGTAGCGAGGAGCTAACTTGCCTTTGATTCCGAACCGATGAGTGCCTTTCAACGGAGTGACGCGAAGGTAAGCTTGTTCGCCAGGTTGATAGACAATTTCCTGGTGCTTTCGGTCATAGTTGCTCTTCTGACGAGACTGAGCAGTTTTGAAATGTTCACGGACAATGCGGACTTGTTCTTCTACTTGTTGGATAATGTCCGGTCCGATGAGTGAGCGTTCCCCAGTTTCTGACCAATTCAGAGGGGTTCGACACTTATGTCCGTATAGAACTTCAAACGGTGCCATCTTCAAACTAGCTTGGTACCTATTGTTGTAAGAGAATTCGGCATACGGGAGAGATTCTTCCCATTTCTTACCAAAGGAGATGATACAAGCTCGTAGCATATCTTCAAGCACTTGATTAACTCGTTCGACTTGACCCTGTGACTGAGGGTGAAAAGCGGTACTAAAGGACAGGTGAGTTCCCATAGCTTCTTGGAAACTATTCCAGAATCTAGAGGTGAAGAGGCTGCCACGATCCGAACTGATCTCCAACGGAACACTGTGGAGTGACACAATTCGAGAAACATACAAGTCTGCTAACTGACTAGCAGTGATTGTCTCCTTAACTGGCAGAAAGTGAGCAACCTTTGAGAACCGGTCAATGACGACAAAAATAGCATCATGACCCTTCTGAGATCTGGGAAATCTAGTAATGAAATCCATTTGGACTTTGTCCCATTTCCATTCAGGAATTGCAAGGGGTTGCAGAGTTCCAGCAGGCCTTTGATGTTCTGCTTTAATGCGGCGACAGACGTCACACTCAGAAAATAACGAGCAATGTCTCGCTTCATATTAGGCCACCAGTATCTCTGACAAATGTCACGGTACATCTTTGTGCTACTAGGGTGAATAGACAGGGGAGTGTCATGAGCTTCTTTCATAATATGTTCCCTCTCATCCTTGAACTTGGGTACAAAGAGACGGTGTTGGAAAAATAGGATCCCATCATTATCAAGATGGAATTCCGACGGCTTTCCTTTTTCGAGGTATCGCTTAATCCTTTCAACTTCAGAGTCATACTTTTGTATAATCTTAATGCTGTGTTCTAAATCTGGTTCAACAACCAGGGTATTGAGATAACCCTGTGGAACAATATGGAGGTTCAACTTGCGAAGCTCTTCATAGAGAATAGGTTGTGTTTCCTGAACCATATGGTTGCTGCAATAAGCCTTGCGACTCAGAGCATCGGCCATTACATTAGCCTTGTCAGGGGTGTATGAGATATTCATATCATAATCGGCAATTGTTTCGAGCCATCTTTGTTGACGAAGGTTCAGATCTGGTTCAGTATATAAATACTTCAAACTTTGATGATCCGTGTATATCTCGCAACGGTTACCGAGAAGGTAATGTCGCCCTAGCTTCAGGGCATAAATAACCGCAGAAATTTCGAGATCATGCACTGGATAATTTTCTTCATGAGGACGCATTTGTCGAGAGGCATAAGCAATCACTTGACGCTCTTGCATTAGGACACAACCTAATCCTTGACGAGATGCATCACAGTATATCACGAAATCCTTTTGGGAATCCGCGGGCGCTAGCACTAGGGCAGATGTTAACTTATCTTTTAGTGTCTGAAAGCTTTCTTGACATTTTTCTGTCCACTCAAATTTAACACCTTTGTGGAGCAGATTAGTAAGTGGCTTTGCAATCTTGGAAAAGTTCTCAACGAATCGACGACAATAACTAGCGAGTCCGAGAAAACTTCTGACTTGCTTGACATTCTTTGGGGGAGTCCAATCAATAATAGCCTGAACTCGTTCGGGGTTAACAGCAATTCCATCCTTGGAAATCACATGACCCAGGTAGGTCACTTCAGATAACCAAAACTCACACTTGGAGAATTTAGCATACAACTGATGTTCTCGTAGCTTCTCCAATACAAGCCGAAGATGTTCAGCATGTTCTTCTTCATTCTTGGAATATATAAGGATATCATCCAAATAAACCACGACGAATTTGTCAAGGTAATCCATGAAGATATAGTTCATCAACCGGGAGAAAGTTGCTGGAGCATTGGTTAAGCCGAATGACATGACGGTGTACTCATATGAGCCATATCGAGTAACAAAGGCAGTCTTCGGGATATCCGATTCACGAACACGGATCTGATGATAACCCAACCTCAAGTCGAGTTTCGAGAAGACAGAGGATCCAGCAAGCTGATCATAAAGATCATTGATCCGGGGTAGTGGGTATTTATTCTGGATTGTGGCTTGGTTAATGGGCCGATAATCCTGAACCAATCGGTTAGTTCCATCCTTCTTCTTAACGAAGAGTGAAGGTGCTCCCCAAGCAGAGGAACTGGGGCGGATGGAACCTTTCTTAAGTGACTTGTCGATTTCTTCCTTAAGCTCAAGAAGGTGGTGCGGAGGCATCTTATAAGGACGCTTCGCAATAGGGACAGTGCCAGTCTTCAAGTCAATGACAAACTCGACAA
The DNA here is from genome assembly GCA_011799875.1 of Thinopyrum elongatum. Taxonomy (NCBI): domain Eukaryota; kingdom Viridiplantae; phylum Streptophyta; class Magnoliopsida; order Poales; family Poaceae; genus Thinopyrum; species Thinopyrum elongatum. Next base: position 353,476,691 of record CM022302.1, on the reverse strand, counting down.
CTCTAGCCGGGGGTATTCCTGGAAGTTCTTCTGGAAAGACATCCGGAAAATCTTGAACGACAAGAACGTTCTCGATTCCTTCCAGAGGTGAGGCGTTCAAAGCATTCAGAACATATATCTGAGCTTCAGCGTTCTGAGTAATGCGGGCGGTGTAGTTCACTATCTCATCGGAGGGGTGAAGAAGTTGGATGACTTTAGTGGCACAATTGATCGAAGCAATGTGAGCTTTCAACCAATCCATTCCGAGGATGAGTTCTATGGTGGAAGACTTCAAGATGATGGGTGAGGCAAGGAATTCCAACCCTTTAATTTCGACGATAACGTCTGGTGCTATCACGTCAGCTTGACAGTGACCTCCAGGAGTTTTAATGACTAACGGTGTATGCATCTTCTCATACCGAATGCCATGCATGAATGCAAATTTTCCAGAGAGGAATGAATGTGATGCTCCTGAATCAAATAAAACAGAAGCAGGTACTGAGTTAACGAGAAGGGTACCCATCACAGTAGCAGGTTGATCCTGGACTTCTTCAATATCAATATTGTAAGCGTATCCACGACCATGTGTAGTAGACCCAGTATTATAGTTGCGGGCCTGATTGTTGCCACGACCATTGCCACGGCCAGTACGAGGGAAAGCCAACTGATTCTGAGTCTGGCGGCAGTCCTTAGCCTGGTGACCTGGTTTGCGGCACTTGAAGCACAGACCATCTTCAGGACGAAGAGGAGCATTGTTTTGAATAGCTTGAGCTCTTGGCTGCCTCGATGGTGGAGGAGGCAGACGTGGTGCAGCATAGTTGTTCTTTGGCGCAGAGATATTTGGACGGAACACATTGTTGGGAATCCAGACTCGACACTTCTGTGCTGAGCCCGAAGATGAGCCAGCATCACGATAGCGCTTCTGCGAGTCCTTATGCTTCATCTGAGCGGTCTCAACTAGAATAGCCTTGTTCACAAGAGTAGAAAGGTCGTTGAAGTCTTGAGCAGCAAGTGCAAGCTCGATGTCTGGGTGTAGTCCATTACGGAACTTCTCCTGTCTACGGGCATCTGTGGCGATGTCTTCTTCAGCATAGCGGGAGAGATCAAGAAATTCCCACTGATAGGCTTTGACAGTCTTGTTGCCCTGAGTGAGGTTGCGGAACTGGGTCTTCATTCATTCCATAATTGCCTGAGGGATGTAACATGCACGGAAAGCAGCCTGGAACTCATACCAGGTAATGACTGTTCTAGCAGGCAATGTACGCTTGTGTGTGTCCCACCATTGAGCAGCGGGACCCTTTAGGAAAAAGGCCGCGAAGGTGACGAAGTTGGCAGGGGCGACATTAGCAGACTCCATCTCGTGAGTGATGTCGCGGAGCCAGTCATCAGCATGCAGTGGCTTGTCAGAGTTGCGAAACTGAGTGGGTTTGAGTCGCATAAACTCTGTCAAAGTTATTCAAGCAGGGTTCTGGTTCTGGTTGTTCTGATGCGGAAACTGAGCCATGATTCCAGTCATGAACTGACGGTTGAGCTCGAATTGTTGCATCATAGCTGCCATATAGTCTGGCGGTGGTGGGCGTTCAGGGGCACGACCACGACCACGACCACCTGGTCTAACCATCCTGCTAAGTATCAACAGGGGGCAGTTTAGTAAAAGAAATTGCGAGTGTCTAACGACAAGCATGATGTAACTCGACAACAATTAAGTAGTGTAACAGATACATAACAGTAGTCAATTAAGACATACAGATCCATACACAGAGTCGGGTACATGCGGACAGCATAACGACGCATATTTAAAAACTAGACATACTAGGCGGCGCGCAGGCACGCGGTAAGGAAGTACACAATGAGACATAGCAAAGGCTACATCAACGTCGGGGAAAACCACTGAAACGGGGTAACTGCAAGTGCGGACAATGAATGTTCATCGTGGCAGGATCCTGCGCTCCATGTGCACTATGATGCAGAACCCGGTCTCGAGCCGTAAGAAGAGGTCCACGTGTAGGTGTGTGACCTCCAACAGCAGGCCAATCAATACCAGCATACATCTGAGTCCTGCGCGGGTAAAGGATGTGCTCCGGATGTATCCCTGCACGAACAGCGGGTAGCAACTGTGTCATAGCATCATAGAGACGTGCTCGAGTGGCAACCAACTCGACGGCAAGAGCCCGAACAGTGCGATCTAGAGCCTGAGTGCACTGAATCAGAACGCGCAGGTCATAGCGACGAGGCTCGTATGGGGCACAGATAGCTGTGTAGTATCCAGTAGCATCTCCAGCAGGGGCATACGGAATGTATCGGAACTCAGAGTCATCCAAGATATCGCTGAACTCTCCTCGGAGACGTGCGACGGTAGAGTAGGCGGCATCATGGACTGCCATCTCAATCATCATGCCAATACCGTGGAAAAGGTGCAGCTCGGTGTCTGAGTCATTTTGCTGATCATAGATACGGACATCAGCATGGTACTGCTCCTGGTTGAGCTCATGGTAATCCTTGTAAACCATGTACTCGGGGTACCAGCGGTAGCCAAGTCTGGTCAGGAGAGCGATCAGGACAGCTGGAAACCCAGGGGCATCATGAGCCCAAGTGCGAAGCACAAGCTGCGTCGTAGGACGTGGTGGAAACAAATGATCCATCTGAAATAGAGGAAATTCAGGTTTGTCAAACGACAAGGAGAAGTTTAATACAACTCGGAGAGAAAGGTTAAACAAAACAATGGAAAGGAAAATGATTATCAGACTAATCAGATCAATGACAAGGAAATCGCACAGATATCCAGCTTTCCGGGTAGACGGGATTTATGAGATCCTAAGTGTCGGCGTTAGTAAAATTTATTTAACCCGAAAAGACGAGAGATCAGAGTCCCAGAGTATAGACGAGGAATAAAAGATCCTAATACCACCCAGTTGGCGACGTGGGCCCGTAAGCCACACAGCCAAGTTAGTAAATTAGTTTTTCGATGTCTAGACTCAACTTCGGCCAAGGAATTGGAAGGGGGCTTCCTACAGGCAGTCGGCTCTGATACCAACTTGTGACGCCCCCGACTCAATCGTACACTAATCATACACGCAAACATGTACGATCAAGCACAGGGACTCACGGGAAGATATCACAACACAACTCTAAACACAATAAACGGAGATCCACAATATTACAGACCAGGGACCACGAAGATCCGAATACATAGTCAGTCATACAAATATTATCTGAGTACAGACATAGTTAGTCAAGTTTTGCGTTAAGAAGGCTAGCACAAACAACGACTCTAGATCGAAAGGCGTAGGCCTCCTGCCTAGGAGCCTCCGATCCTACTCCTAGTCGGCTGGCTCGATCCAGTAGTACGTGTCGTCTGGACCCTCCTGGTAGTAAGCTCCTGAGGTAGCATCTGGCTCCTGGACTCCATCGTCTGATGTATCATCAAAGTGGGGTATGGGGAAAAGAGAAAGTAAAGCAACCGTGAGTACTCATCCGAAGTACTCAGCAAGCAAGGATATATACTACATATGCAACATTATCAATGGAGAAAGGCTGTATATGTGGACTAGGCTGCAGAAATGCCAGAATAGAGAGAAGGCCTAGTCCTATCAAAGACTAGCATCTTCACGAAGCCATCATCTTGCAGCAGTAGAAGAGAGTAGAATAGCATTTTATTTAGCAAACATGTTGAAGTACAGCTTAAAGATCCTTCCTCGACTCCCAGCGAGAAAGCAATCCCGAAGCTTCAATTAAGTAACAAGTATCCAGTTCAAGTAGTAGATCGGGATACACAAAGTGAGCATCCTTTATCGTAGGACCGGCTATCGATAGATCATTCATCCCTACAGGGGTGCACTACTGTTACCCAACACGCTCGATCAACTCTGGTCGGACACACTTGCTGGGTAATGCCCGGCCTCGGAAGATCAACACGAAGCAGCGCCCTACCTAGGCTCAGCAGAGAGGTCAGCACGCCAGACTAACCTATGCATCCAGAGGTCTTGGGCCATCGCCCTGGGCACCTGTTGCGAGACTGGCCGGGGTGCAGACGCGACACTGAACTCGTCAGTGAAGTATCCAGCCCAATCCCGACAATCAGCCCGCACGGTGAACTGTGACGTCTGATGAGCTTTCGGGAGAAACGTACATCGCAGAGGGCCCCATAACCATTATCCCGCGTGGTGGTAGTGCGTATAGGGCACGTCGACCCATTCAGATCACACACCCAAATCCAATAGGCTCATTTAGTATCACGCGGAGACAACCAGAGTCTCTGATGTTCCACCACAATATCACATTCGAGTGCCCTTCCGGCACACCCGACATCATAGATCCCCAGCGGGTACCCACCTGGGTCAATCCGCCTGTAACAACGGTCAAGTAACCATGTGGTCATAACATCAAAGGGGAAACCCCGAGGAATCACCCTCGGTGGATTCCACTTGACGAAATCATCAGGGAGAAAGTAGGAGGCATCACCCTCGAGGTTCACACTGAGGGGTTGCACGACAGAGTCGTATCGGAAGTGGAGAAGGAGGAATCACCCTCGATGACCACGACCGAATAGCTACACTACGGAGTATTCATCAGGAGTGTGTTACGAGGTATCACCCTCGGCACTCGATAGTAACTATGCAGAGTCGTACAACTAAGGGGGGTGAGGTGACGTGTCGGTCTCTGGTGGTCGATCACGTTGATCGAGCAGTCGATGATGAAGCAGAGGCGACAAGGGTAAGGTGGTGTGGTCACTGATGGTTCAATACCAACCTATACTAAGCAGTTTAACATAGGCAGGTAAGGTAGCAATAAACAGGTTACAAAAGTAGGCTATGCATCAGAATAGGAGCAGACATTAACAGTAGCAAAATCTAATGCAAGCAGGAGAAATAGAATGGGCGATATCTGGATGCTCAAAGGGGGGGGGGGGCTTGCCTGGTTGCTCTGGCAAGAGAGAGGGATCGTCAACGGGCTGCTCGTCTGTAGTGTAGTCGAACCCAGCTGCAGCGTCATCGGTCTCGGCGACCATCGAGAGAGAAGGAGGAGGGGAGAGAAATAATAAATTTCCCGGCAATAATGCAAGCAATATATATGACATGCCTAAATGATATATCGGGGTGTTCTACGGTCTAACTAAATGATTTAGTTAATTTAGGAATTTATCTGGATTTATTTAGTTAAGGTTGGGCACTATTCATTTATTGAAATCGGTCTAAAAGTTCCATGTTCAGGTAGCTAGGGGCATCTGACAGGAATACGGAGGGCGTATTCGGGTTCGTATCGAAATTCTGAGCAAGTTTCATATATAAATTATTTTCATCGGAGTTACGGTTTATTTAATATGAATTTCTAAAGTTTTTATTAATTTCTGGAATTTAATTATTTATTTAATTCAAATTATCTAGAACAGTGTATGATGATGTCAGCATGAGGTCAGGGTGACATCAGCAGGTCAACTGGTCGGCTGACCAGTCAAACCAGACAGGTGGGGCCCACATGTCATACACTGTGGCTATAACAGAGGGGTTAAGTTAACTAATTGGGTTAATTAGCAGGTGGGGCCCAGTAGTCAGTGAGTGTTAGTTTACTAATTAAATTAATTAACTGATTAACTAATTATTGTTTTATTTAATTAGTTTAATTGAGTGGGGCCCGCATGTCAGTGAGACAGGGGGCGGCCACGTCAGCAATTGACCCGAGTCAACGGGTCAACTGGGGCCCAGGGGGCCCACAGTCAGTGGCACGGGGGCTGGGACCCACCGGCCACGTCGGACGCCGGCCGGAGAGCGCTCCGGCGAGCCCGAGCGCGGCAGCGAACTCCGGCGAGCTCGGGTTTCGCCTACGGTGTACCATTTTGGGCGGGGTTTGGCGCGTTCGATCGAGCGGTCCACGCCGCGTCGTTCTGCGGTGGTTTCACGGGCCGAGGTGGTCGGAATCGCCGGCGGCGAGCTTCGGGCGGAGGTAGATCAGCAGCAGTGCGCAAATGAGCGAGGCAAAAGGCTATCGAGGCTCTACGCGCGCAGGCGAGCTAAACGGGCACATGCGCGGGACCAAATGGTCGCCGTAGGGCTGCCGGCGACGAGCCCGTGCGGAGACGAGCTCGGCCATGACAGGGAGAGGGGGCTACGGTGGCGGAAACAGAGCGCAACGAGGGGAAGAAGAAAGGGGAGCTCACAGCGATCCTGCAGAGGTGTAAAGCGGGCTCGGGGAAGGCGTGGGGTGGCCGGAATCATCGACGGCGTTCGGCGGCGATCCGGTGCGGAAGAAAGCTCGTTCTTGGCGATGGAGGGGGCCTCGGTTCTGCCCCGTTGGCGCAGGTGACATAGCGGACGACGGCGAGCCTCGGGGACATGTCGGGGTGGCGAGGGAGAGGCGGTGGCCACGAGCTTCAGCAGAGGCCGATCATGGCGGCGTCGGGCGAGGCGGGGAGCGAGGGAGGAAGGGGGAAACTAGAGCTAGGGTTCGCCAGGGGGGGGTGCGGGGTTGCTCTTAACCCCAGCGCGGGCGCGGGCGCGCTGTCGAGCGGCGAGCGAGGGGGGCCTGGGGCGCGCGCGCGTGGTGTTCGGCAGTGAGGCGAGGAGCAGTGCGAGAGGTGGGGGACGGCGCTGCGCAGGCTGGGCCGGCACTGTGCACTCAAGGCCCAGCACAGTGGGCCTTTTCTTTTTTCTCCTTTTATCTTTCTCTGTTTTTCTTTTCTTTTCTGTTTTGTAATTAGTTAGGCTTCAAAATGACTTTTGTGAAATATGGCACTTGTTCCATTAAATGCTAGGCATTATCTACTACTGCCAAAAATTGGTTTGGAGTCAATTGGAGTTAACACAAATTTTATAATAAACAAAATGTATTAAACCTTGTTGTTTTGGTAAAGTTAGAGCCACCTAATTAATTTATTAATTGTTGGTTACAATTTTAGAATAGTCTCTGTAATATTTGTTATTTATTGAACATTTTAGTTTCTATGTTGAACAACTTTTATCTTCCACTTTCATTTAAATTGAATTTGAGTTAGGAGTTGAAATGCAATATGATGCTAATGATGATCATGCACTATTAAACTTGCTGACTTGTCATTATCAAAAGTGATTACTGTGGCTAATGACATGGGGTGTTACATACCGTGTCCCTAGTGAGCCTCTACTAGACTAGCTCGTTGATCAAAGATGATTAAGGTTTCCTAACCATAGACATGAGTTGTCATTTGATAACGGGATCACATCATTAGGAGAATGATGTGATGGACAAGACCCATCCGTTAGCTTAGCATATAATCATTCAGTTTATTGCTACTGCTTTCTTAATGTCAAATACATGTTCCTTCGACCATGAGATCATGCAACTCCCGGATACTAGAGGAATGCCTTGTGTGCTATCAAACATCACAACGTAACTGGGTGATCATAAAGATGCTCTACAGGTATCTCCGAAGGTGTCTATTGAGTTGGCATGAATCGAGATTGGGATTTGTCACTCCGAGTATCGGAGAGGTATCTCTAGGCCCTCTAGGTAATGCACATCAGAAGAAGCTTGCAAGCAAAGTGACTAAGGAGTTAGTAATGAGATGATGTATTACGGAACGAGTAAAGAGACTTGCCGGTAATGAGATTGAACTAGGTATGAAGATACCGACGATCGAATCTCAGGCAAGTAACATACCGACAGACAAAGGGAACTATGTATGTTGTCATAAAGGTTCAACCGATAAAGATCTTCGTAGAATATGTAGGAACCAATATGGGCATCCAGGTTCTGCTATTGGTTATTGACTGGAGAGGCGTCTCGGTCATGTCTACAACATTCTCGAACCCGTAGGGTCCGCACGCTTAACGTTCGTTGATGATATATTATTATATGAGTTATGTGATTTGGTGACCGAATGTTGTTCGGAGTCTCGGATAAGATCACAGATTTGACGAGGAGCTCCGGAATGGTCCGAAGGTAAAGATTGATATATAGGACGATGCTATTTGGTCACCAAAAAGGTTTCGAATTGTATCGGGTAGTCATTGGATTACCGAAAGGGGTTCCGGGAAGCCCCGTGAGATTAATGGGCCTTATGGGCCAAGAGAGGGGAACACACCAGCCCACAAGGGGCTGGCGCGCCCCTCCTCTTAGCCGCCGGCCCTATGGATGGTAAGGGGGGAGGGCTAGCCCCTCTTTCCTTCCTTCCACCTAAGAGGAAGGAAAGGGGGGCGCCACCCACTCCTGCCTTCCCCCCGCAAGCAAACAAGGAAGGAAGGGGGGGGGCGCGAAACGGCAGGCGCCCAAGGGGGTCGACCGGCCACCTTGGGGCGCACCCTGGCTGCCTCCCCTCCCCCACCTATATATATGAGAGGGAGGGGGCACCACACAACCCACGGTAATCTCTTAGCCGTGTGTGACGCCCCTCTCCACAGTTTAGTCCTCCGTCTAGTTTTTTGCAGTGCACAGTGAAGCCTGCGGGAACAAGTTCACCACCACTATCACCACACCATCGTGCTGCCGAAACTCATCTACTACTTTGTCCGTCTTGCTGGATCAAGAAGGTGAGGACTTCATCGAGCTGAACGTGTGTTGAGCGCGGAGGTACCGTACGTTCGGTACTTGATCGATTGGATCGCAAAGGTTTTCGACTACATCAACCGCGTTGATAAACGCTTCCGCTAAATGGTCTACAAGGGTACGTAGACACACTCTCCCCTCTCATAGCTATGCATCTCCATGGATAGATCTTGCGTGTGAGTAGAATTTTTTTTGTTTTCCATGCAACGTTCCCCAACACTTTCCTCATTGAACCACGTCCTAGATTCATGCTCCACCCCACCTCCCCTTCTTTACTCTTTGAACCAAGACCTAGATTCGACTACAGAGTCAAAAAAGATCCGCATGCAGCTAGGGCAATAACGGTATCAAAGAAAGTTATACCTTAGGGTCGTCGGGATGTGGCTAGGCGTGCGGCGGGAGGCCAGATCTACCCACACTACGTACGGCAGCGAAGAAGAAGGGTCGGATGTGACACCCCCGGCTCAATCGTGCACTAATCATACACACAAATGCACACGATCAAGCCTAAGGACTCACGGGAAGATATCACAACACAACTCTAAATCATAAATAAAGTCATACAAGCTTTATATTACAAGCCAGGGGCCTCGAGGGCTCGAATACATAAGCTCACATACAAGCGTCAGCGGAAGCATCAGATATCTGAGTATAGATATAAAAGAAAACACAGATAGGCCCTTAAAAGGCGGGGCAAAAGAAAACACTATGATCGAAAGGCGCATGCCTCCTGCCTGGGACCCTCCGAACCTACTCCTGGTCGTCAGCCAACTCGTAGTAGTATCCACCCTCGGGGTAGTAGTAGCGATCATCGGCGGGAGCAGCTGTCTCAGGGGCTCCGTCATCTGGTTGCATCAAAAGGGTATATGGGGAGAAAAAGAAAGCAAAGCAACCATGAGTACTCATCCGAAGTACTCAGCAAGCAAGGATCTACACTACATATGCAACATTATCAAAGGAAGGCTGTATATGTGGACTGGGCTGCAGAATTGCCAGAATAGAGGGGAAAGCCTAGTCCTATTGAAGACTAGCATCTTCAACGGTCTTGCAGCATTAGAAGAGTGTAGAGTAGTACAGTATAGAGTAGTAGTATCATTAAGTCTCAACCTCACCTAGAGATCCTTTCTCGACTCCCTGCGAGAAAGCAATCCCAGAGCCTTACTGTCATCAACCTCGTCCAGAGATCCTTTCTCGACTCCCTGCGAGAAAGTAATCCCAGAGCCATACTCATCACAAGTATCCAGTTCTAGTTGTATCGATCGGGATACAACTCCGAGCATCCGTTACCGAGGATCCGGCTATGCATAGAGTAGTTCTTCCCTGCAGGGGTGCACCAACTTACCCACCACGCTCGCTTAACTCCGGCCGGACACACTATTCTGGGTCATGCCCGGCCTCGGCCAAACGACACACCGCAACCCTACCTAGAGCTCAGCAGAGAGGTCCCCGCCGGTCTACATCCTAAGCGCTCAGGGGTCTTGGGCCATCGCCCTGTGCACTCCGAGTCGTTGCGAGCAGGGTGGATACCAGCACCAACGGCACGATCCGACCCGGCCACAATGCTGAACTGGACGTCTGACAAAGCTTTCGGTTGATGCATACGATGCAGAGTGCCCATAACTTTTCCCACGTGATGGTTAGTGCTATCGGGCCAAAGGCCCACTCAGATCAAATATCCAAATCGTAGTGTGTTGGTAGTGTGGTAACAAGCAGAGACTCACGATCGATGTGACCCCGTCGCCCCGTCTCGAGGACTTGCAGCAAGGGCCAAGAATGCCCGGCCACGCCTCGTATTCATCACTCGGGCACCATCCAGGTCAACCCGTCTCGCAAAAGACTGTCGGGAACTCAGGTCCACCTCTACTGGGCGGTACCGCCTGTCCCTCCAGTCCTGCAGTAAAAGTAACTCCCTCGGGTCGCCCTTGGGGCCGACCCGTTTCTAACAAGGTTCAGGGGTAAAGTCACAGTAACCGTGTGTCCATAACATCAGGGAATCCGAGGTATCACCCTCGACGGATGCCCACTCGATGTAACCGTCAAGGTGAACTTTGGAGGAATCACCCTCGAGGTTCACACTTGAAGTGTTGCGCGACAGGGTCGTATCGGAAGTGGAGAAGGAGGAATCACCCTCGATGACCACGACCAAATAGCTACTCTACAGAGTTAAAATCAGGAGTGCTATACGAGGTATCACCCTCGGCACTCGATAGTAACGCTGCAGTGTCGTACAACTAAGGGGGGTGGTGTGCAGTGCCGGGGTCTGGCTGTCGATCCCGTTGATCGAGTCATCTGATAATCCAGTGGGGCAATCGGGACAAGTGGGGTCACTGATAGGTCTCTACCCAGCCTATACTAGTAAGTTTAGGATAAGCAGGTAAGGTATCAATAGCAGGTTACAATAAACAGGCTATGCATCAGAATAGGTAAAGTAGTAGCAGCAGCAATTTCTAATGCAAGCATGAGAGAGAAAGAATAGGCGATATCGGTATGCTCAAGGGGGGTGCTTGCCTGGAAGCTCTGCTGAAAAGGAAGAAGAGTCGTCGGTGACGTAGTCGATCACAGCGGCATCAGCAGTGGTCTCGGGGTCTACCGGAGAGAAGAGGGGGAAGAAACAGTAAATATAAAGCAAACAAGAGCATGACATGACAATACGCAGAGCTAGGGTGTTCGGATGCGGTGCTACACGATATAGGTGAAGAGGGAAAACATCCGGGAGTGTTTTCCCGAAGTTTGGCATTTTCGGACAGATGAAACGGAGGGGGACGGTTGCATGTTCGCTATGCTAGGGATGTGTGGTGGACGAACGGACCGCGTATTCGGATTCGTCTCGTCGTTCTCAGCAACTTTCATGTATAAAACTTTTTCATCGGAGTTACGGTTTATTTTCTATGATTTTCTAAAGTTTTAATCATTTTTGGAATTAGCAGATTAATTTAATAGGAAAATAGGGTTATGACATCATCATGACATCAGCATGATGTCAGCAGTCAACAGGGTGTTGACTGGGTCAAACTGACATGTGGGGCCGTTCTGTCATAGACTGATAACTAATTAACAGTTTAATTAGTTAAAAAGTTAATTAGGTTAATTAACAGGAGTAATTAAGTTAATTAATAAATTATTATTTTTTATTATTATTATTTTTTACATTTTCATTTTCTTTTAAAAAACAGGGGGGTTGGCCCCACCTGTAAGTGGCCCAGGGGGTGGCGCCCAGCTGTCAACGGCCCCTGGGCCTTAGCGGGCGCGGGCGAGGCCGTTGAAGTCGCTGGGGCGTGCGGGCGTGTGAGCGCCCGAGCGGAGGCCGAACCCGGGCGCGGCGGGGGTTGCCACGGGCGGTTGGCCGCCGGCGGGGCGAGTGCGGCCGCGGGACTAGGCGGCAGCAGGACTAGGCGGCAGCGGCTGGCTGGGGCGAGCAGGGGCCGGCGAGGGCATCAGAGGAGGGTGGCGGCCGGAACGGGCGGCAGCTATGGGTGGCCAGTGGCAGAGAGGCGGGACAGGGGCGTTCGGGGCGAGGCCACGGCGAGCGCGGGCCTCGGCGGACAGAGTGGAGGAGGGGGCTGCGGGGCACGGGGCGGTGCACCAGTAGGCCAGCGGGGGGGACGCGGAGAGGCCAGGGCGCGAGCAGCGCACGGCCACGCGAGGAAGGCGCACACGCAGGGCGCGGCCGGCGAGGACGGGGCAAGTGGACACGGCGACCGCGGCGACGGACAAGGGGAAGGGGAGGTCGATCGGGGTCCTCACCGGCGTTGGTGAGCAGGGCAGCGTCGAGGCTTGGGGTAGCGAGTCGGGGAGGGGACGAGGAGGCGCGACGCTTGGCGATCCGGCGACGGGCGATGGGGAAGACGTCGTCGAGCAGCACCGGGCGGTGGGGCGTGGTCGTCGGGGCGCAGCGGGGTGGCGCGGGATCGGGGACGGCGACCGGGCGTTGGCCCGATCTCGATCCCGATCGGGATATGGGGAAAAGGGGATCGTGGGGGCGAGTGGAGGGGTAGTGGGCTAGTGTTGCGGGGTGGGGGGTTATGCAGGGGCTCGGCTGGGCCAGCCTGGCGGTCTGGTGCCCTGCTGGGCCGAGGTTCAGTTGAGGGGGGGGGTTGGTTTCCCCCCTTTTTTTTGTTTGTTTTTCTTTTTCTTATTTCTCTTTTTCTTTTCCTTTTGTTTTTCTATTTTGCAAAATGTGTGAGCCCATCTATAGTTTTGTAAAATATGTGAACTAGCCACAATACTCCAGTGCAACATTTACTACTGCCATAAAATGGTTTTGAGTTCATATCATTTCATTTGGATTTTTACTAAATGAATATGGATTAAATATCTCTGTTTTGTTGCTGTTAGAGTCACTTAACTAATTTAGTATATGTTGATGATAATTTTAGAATTGTCTCTAGATTATTTACAATATTATGAACATTTTAGTTCCTGGATTTGAACAACTTTGATTTTCACTTTGAATTTAATTGAAGTTTGAATTAGAAGTTTGAAATGCAATATGATGCAAATGATGATTAGGCACTGTTAAACCTGCTGACATGGCATTAACTAAGGGTGATCACTGTTGTTAATTACAGGGGTGTTACATCGGAGGCCCTCCCGCATAGGCGCTGGTGAAAGAGAACAGCGCAGCCGGCAGTGGATTGCCTGCCGCGCCGAAGGCGACAGAGTGAACGCTGCACTTCCTCCCCTTCCCGGTGAGACAGGATCCGGACGGCTCCTTCACCAGTTGTGAGGGGGGGGAGAGAGAGGCCAACACAGTCTTGTTTAGATCTGATGAAGAGGGTGAGAGATTGTGAATAGAGCAAACCCTAGTAAATGAACGCTGAGCCTCCAGCGTGTATATATATGTAGTGCAGCGAGAGTGTGAAGAGTGCAAACCCTAGCGAACAAGCAATGAGGCTCCAGCTTATATAGTACTCGTATATAGTACTAATATAGTGGAGTGGTTTTCTTTTTCTCTCCATAACAATCGGTTTAAATTGTGTACGAAACGAAACTCTTTATTTAACGTACTAGTGAAGAAAACTACGATCAACTAACGATCCACGCATCCTGGTCGCACTTCCTGTCGTTCACGTGCGGTACACTACCCTCCGTTAAGTGAACAACCACACACGCGCCAATTATCGGAAAGGTGTGAGAGTGTGTACAAATAAAGAAATTTAATTTCAATTATTTTGTATGTATAGTTTGGCCTCTCTCAATAATTATGGCTTGTTGTGTTCAGCCTAAACTTGGTCAAACTTTACAAAGTTTGACTTCATTCAAATCTAATATGCAGAGTACACAAAAACGGAGGGAGACTACCTCCATCCGGGTTTTTAGTCCACACCATATTTTTAATCAAAGTCTGACCACATATTTAGTTAAAAGCTGGACAAATAAAATTACAGGGTAGCTGAAGACAAAGTTGTGTGAAGGCTTAGAAATTAATACAAAACTTTTGCTGTTAGTACCAATGTCGATGCTTCTTCGAGGAAACATTTGGTTCATATCCAATTGTGTGATAAAATTGCACCAATGTAAACGACTGCTCCAAGATGAACTAATGAAGGATATCGTTTTTGTGGTAACAAGCAAAGAGAACTGATAGAAGATAACCCGTTCTTCATTGAACATCGATCAGCTTCACCAGCCGATGCAACCATGAGCATCGATAGGTGATACGTCTCCAACGTATCTATAATTTTTTATTGTTCCATGCTGTTATATTATCATTCTAGGATGTTTTACAATCATTTTATAGCAAGTTTATATCATTTTTTGGGACTAACCTATTGACATAGTGCCCAGTGCCAGTTGCTGTTTCTTGCTTGTTTTTTACTTCGCAGAAAATCAATACCAAACGGAGTCCAAATGCAGCGAAACTTTTTGGTGATTTTTTCTGGGCCAGAAGACACACGATGGGCCAAGAAAGTACCTGAGGGGGGCTCCGAGGGGAGCACAACCCACCAGGGCACGCCTGGGGCCCCAGGCGCGCCTAGGTGGGTTGTGCCCACCTCGGTCGCCTTCCGCACCGCCTCTTTGCTCTATAAATACCCTGGACGTCCAAAAACCCTAGGGGAGTCGACGAAAAACAATTCCAGCCGCCGCAAGTTCCAGAAACCACAGATCCAATCTAGACACCATCACAAAGGGGTTCATCATCCTCATTGGAACCTCTACAATGATTCGTGAGTAGTTCATTGTAGACCTTCGGGTCCATAGTTAGTAGCTAGATGGCTTCCTCTCTCTCTCTCTTTTGATTCTCAATACAATGGTCTCTTGGAGATCTATTTGATGTAACTCTTTTTGCGGTGTGTTTGTTGGGATCTGACGAACTTTGAGTTTATGATCAGATCTATCTTTTTATCCATGAAAGTTATTTGAGTCTTTTGATTTCTTATATTCATGATTACTTATAGCCTCGTATTTCTTCTTTGAATCTTTGGTTTAGTTAGGCCGACTAGATCGATTTTTCCTTCCATGGGAAAAGGTGCTTTGTGATGGGTTCGATCTTACGGTGCTCAATCCCAGTGACAGAAGGGGAAATGACACGTATGTATCATTGCCATTAAGGATAACAAGATGGGGTCTAATTACTACATGAATAGATCCTGTCTACATCATGTCATCGTTCTTATTGCATTACTCCGTTTCTCCAAGAACTTAATACACTAGATGCATGCTGGATAGCGGTCGATGTGTGGAGTAATAGTAGTAGATGTAGGCAGGAGACGGTCTACTAATCTTGGATGTGATGCCTATATAATGATCATTGCCTGGATATCGTCATGATTATTTGAAGTTCTATCAATTGCCCAATAGTAATTTGTTTACCCACCATATGCTATTTTTCTCGAGAGAAGCCACTAGTGAAATCTACGGCCCCCGGGTCTATTTTCCCATCATATACTTTCAGATCTATATTGCTATTTGCCTTTTTATTTATTTGCATCTTTTATTTTCAGATCTATATTATCAAAACCCCAAAAATACGTTGCTGAATTTTATTTGCTTTTATTTGAATCTATCAATCTATTACAATTTTCTCACGTCCGTTTGCCAATTTTTGCCGCCGCTACCCGAAAGGGATTGACAACCCCTTTTACACGTCGGGTTGCAAGTATTTGTTCTTTGTGTGCAGGTGCCGTTCACGTAGTGTTGCGTGGTTCTCCTACTGGTTCGATAACCTTGGTCTCATCACTGAGGGAAATACCTACCATAGCTGTGCTGCATCATCCCTTCCTCTTTGGGGAAATATCGACGTAGTTCTAGCCGCAATCAAAAGGAATTTCTGGCGCCGTTGCCGGGGAGGATCAAGTCAAGATAGTCTCCCATCAACTCGCCAATTTCTGGCGCCGTTGCCGGGGAGACATCATCAACATCTACCAGGTTCCTAATCACAAATCTCATCTCCTTGCAATTTACATTATTTACCATTTGCCTCTCATTTTCTTCTCCCCCACTTCCCAAAAATTTGCCTTCTTTTCTGTTTGCCTTTTTCTCGTCAGATCTTTTGTTTGCTTGTGTTGCCATGTGTCTTCTATTTGCTTGCATCTTTGCTTGTTAAAAATCTATTGATATGGATCCTCATCCACTTGCTAATCTTTTTAAAAGATCCAATTATGACGAACCAATTGTTAGTGAATTTAATTCACTAGATTATCTTTTTGAAGTTTTGCTTGAGATTTATGAATCTGAAAATTGTGATGAAGTGTTAAACGAAGAAATTGATGAAGTGATTCATGATAGATCCTTGAATGAAAAGCATGATTGCAATGATGTTATTATAGATTCTATTAATGTCAATTGTGTTAGTGATATGCAAAACCCCAAGCTTGGGGATGCTTGTTTTGATATGTCTACTACTTATTGCAATGATCATGATTGGGGTGATTCTTCTTATGATCTTGAAAATTTATTTAAGCCTCATGATGAATTTGATATTGATAATAATGTTTGCAATAATATTGAAAGTGTGTTTGGAGAGGTCATGACTTTAGTTGATGTTAATCCCACTATCTTGGAAGATTATAAAACTTTTACGCATGTGGATCATGAAGAGAAAATTTTATGTGATAACTATATTGTTGAATTTGATTATGATTCTACATGTAATTATTATGAGAGAGGAAAATATGGTTGTAGAAAGTTTCATGTTACTAATTTACCTCTCGTTATGTTGAGATTGCTATTGTCTCTTTCTTCTTCCTTGCATAGGCTATATATTTCTTGTCTTGATAATTTATTTGCTTATAAAATCCCTATGCATCGGAAGTATGTTAGACTTAAATGTGTTTGTCACATGTATTATTATGCTCTCTTTGTGCTTCAATTCTTGTCTTTTATGTGAGCATCATTGAAATCTCAAGCCTAGCTAGGGGCGTAAAACGATAGCGCTTGTTGGGAGGCAACCCAATGAATAAAATTTATTTTTTGTCCTTTTATTTCTGTTCTTGTTTGTTTGCATAATTATGCTACTGTTATGATTGTGTTTTTTATGTTTTAATTAGTGTTTGTGCCAAGCAAAGCCTTTGGGATAGCTTTGGTAATAGTTGATTTGATCATGTTGGAAAACAGAAACTTTTGCATCCAGTAAACTAATATTAAAAATTCACAGAAGCGACAAAAACTTCTGAATGTTTTACACAAGATTGATATACAAATTGCCTCTGTTGTCCTAATTTTTCAGAATTTTTGGAGTTACAGAAGTATGAGAACAATTCGTATCTTTGCAGACTGTTCTATTTTTGACAGATTCTGTTTCTTTGCATTGTGTGCTTATTTTGATGAATCTATGGTTTGTATTGGAGGTTATAAGCCATGGTAAAGTTAGAATACAGTAGATATAATGCAATAACAAAATTTGAATGGGTTTTCTACAGTACTTAAAGTAAAGATTAGTTTTCTTATACTAACGAATCTCACGAAGGTTTTGTTAAGTTTTGTGTGATTGAAGTTTTCATGTGTTTGGGTGAGATCACGATGGATGAAGGAATAAGGAGTAAGAAGAGCCTAAGCTTGGGGATGCCCCATGCACCCCAAGTTATTGTCCAAAAGAGGAACAAGCAACTAAGCTTGGGGGTGCCCCGAGTGGCATCCCCTCTTTCTTCTAACGACCATCGGTATTTTACTTGGAGCTATATTTTAATTCGTCATATATCATGAGTTTTGCTTGGACCGTCTTGTATGATATGAGTCTTTGCTTGTCTTGCTCTTCTTTTTAAGTCAAGTATCCTTGCTGTACACACCTATTTGAGAGAGCCAAAATTATGCCATGATTTGTTAGAATTGCTCTCTATGCTTCACTTAAATCTTTATGAGCTTTGGAGTTGCTCTAGTGCTTCACTTATATCTTTTTGAGCATGATGTGCTTTAGTATTTTTGAAGAAATGCTCTCATGCTTCACTTAGATTTATTTGAGAGTTAGTAAATTTTTTAGAAACTCTCTCATGCTTCACTTAAATTATTTTGAGAGAAGAAATTTTTTATGCTCATGTTCTTCACTTAGATTTGTTTGAGCTATCAAGAGCAACATATAAAATTAGTCCCAAAGTGATAGATATCCAAGAGGGATATAATAAAAAAATCATGAAGATCATTGGACAATATAAACTTGATTCCTTGTAATAGTTTTGCGATATGATGATATAATATGTGAGTCATGTTAATGAGTAATTATGGCTTAGTAAGAATATTGATGTTAAGGTTTGTGATTCCCTATGCAAGCACGAAAGTCAATAGTTAGGCAATGAAATTATATCCTACTTGTGGTGCATTATTCGGTGTTAGTTATGCTTAATGCTCGCTTATGAGATTTTTCGTTTCTTGGTTGGATGCTTCTCAATCTTTTGCTAGCCTTCATTTGCACTAAGTATGATCACTACTTGTGCATCCAAAATCCTTAAACCCAGTTTTGCCATATGAGTCCACTATACCTATCTATATGCGGTATTCTTTTGCCGTTCTAAGCAAATTTGTATGTGCCATCTCTAATTTTTGAAATAAATTTCTCTTTTGTGTGCTCGTACCGCTCATGAAGCGGCAGGGGGTGGCCAATATTTTCCATGCTAGATGTGTTATTCTCAAGATGAGTGTTTATTCACTTGTCATTGCACGAGAGTACGACAAAGGTATTAGGGATGCCCAGTCCCGAAATGAAAAATGAATTTACTTTATGTTGTCAAATAATAAATTCCTTGGAAAGTGTTGGTATGGACGGGACCCGTGGATTCTGTTAGCCGTGGATTGTGAAAGTATGGTGGAAAAAGGAATAAACTTTTTTTTCTGTTTGGGAACCGCCTATGATATATCTAGCATGGAAAGTGTTGGGAATTACTCGGTCGTTTTCATTGACAGGAAAAGCATGCCACTGTGACGCCCCCGATTCAATCATACACGCAAACATGTACGATCAAGATCAGGGACTCACGGGAAGATATCACAACACAACTCTAAAAATAAATAAGTCAAACAAGCATCATAATAAAAGTCAGGGGCCTCGAGGGCTCGAATACAAGTGCTCGATCATAGACGAGTCAGCGGAAACAACAATATCTGAGTACAGACATAAAGTTTGACAAGGTGCCATAAGATGGCTAGCACAAACTGGGATACAGATCGAAGAGGCGCAGGCCTCCTGCCTGGGATCCTCCTAAACTACTCCTGGTCGTCGTCGGCGGCCTGCACGTAGTAGTAGGCACCCTCGGTGTAGTAGGGATCGTCGAAGGTGGCGTCTGGCTCCAGGGCTCCAGCATCTGGTTGCGACGACCGAGAAGAATGGAAAAAGGGGGAAAAGAGGGAGCAAAGCAACCGTGAGTACTCATCCAAAGTACTCGCAAGCAAGGATCTACACTACATATGCAATGGGTATCAATGAAACGGTAGTATCTGTGGACTAAACTGCAAAATGCCAGAATAAGAGGGGGATAGCTAGTCCTATCGAAGACTACGCTTCTGGTAGCCTCCATCTTGAAGCATATAGAAGAGAGTAGCTGGTAAGTTCACCAATATCATCGCATAGCATAATCCTACCCGACGATCCTCTCCTTGTCGCCCTGTGAGAGAGCGATCACCGGGTTGTATCTGGCACTTGAAAGGGTGTGTTTTATTAAGTATCCGGTTCTAGTTGTCATAAGGTCGAGGTACAACTCCGGGTCGTCCTTTTACCGAGGGACACGGCTATTCGAATAGATAAACTTCCCTGCAGGGGTGCACCACATTACCCAACACGCTCGATCCCTCTGGCCGGGCACACTTTCCTGGGTCATACCCGGCCTCGGAAGATCAACACGTCGCAGCCCTACCTAAGCCTAACAGAGAGGTCAGCACGCCGGTCTAAATCCTATGCGCGCAGGGGTCTGGGCCCATCGCCCATTGCACACCTGCACGTTGCGAGGGCGGCCGGAGAGCAGACCTAGCAACCTCCATTACAAAGGAAGTCGCGTTACGTGGTCCAACCTGGCGCGCCCCGCTCAGTCGCTGACGTCTAGGAGGCTTCGGCTGATACCACGACGTCGAGTACCCATAACTGTTCCGGTTTGGTGGTTAGCGCGTATAGGCTCGTAGCCAGACTCAGATCAAATACCCAATCTCGTTAAGCGTGTTATTTTGAAGTAACCGCGGACGCCGACCAGGACCAGGCCCACCTGTCTCCTGGGTGGTCACAACCTGCCCTGTCGCTCCGCCACAAAGTAACACTCGGGGGCCGTCGGGAACCTAGGCCCACCTCTGCCTGGATGGAACCACCTGCCCCTTCAGCCCCCATCTCCGAACAGAAACATAGGTAATGTAAAAGTATATAGTATATGTACCCGTGATCACCTCCCGAAGTGATCACGGCCCAGTAGTATAGCATGGCAGACGGACAAGAGTGTAGGGCCACTGATGTAATTCTAGCTACCTATACTAAGCATTTTAGGATTGCAGGTAAGGTATCAACAGTAGTAGCAAAGACAGGCTATGCAGCAGAATAGGTTTAACCGAAAGCAGTAACATGCTACACTACTCTAATGCAAGTAGTAGAGAGAAGGAATAGGTGATATCAGGTTGATCAAGGGGGGGGGGCTTGCCTGGTTGCTTTGGCAAGAGAGAGAGATCGCCAACGGGCTGCTCGTCGGTAGTGTAGTCGTATCTAGGTGCAGCATCGTCGGTCTCAGCGTCTATCGAGAGAGAAGGAGGGGGGAGAGAAACAATAAATTCACGGCAATAATGCAAACAATATGCATGACATGCCTAAATGATATGCCAGGGTGTTCTACTGCCTAACTAAATGATTTAGTTAATTTAGGAATTTATTCGGATTTGTTTAATTAAAGTTGGGCACTATTCATTTATTGAAATCGGTCTAAAAGTTCAATGTTCTTATAGCTAGAGGCATCTGACGGGAATACGGAGGGCGTATTCGGGTTCGTATCGAAATTCTGAGCAAGTTTCAAGTATAAAGTATTTTCATCGGAGTTACGGATTATTTAATATGATTTTCTAAAGTTTTTATTAATTTCTGGAATTTAATTAATTATTTAAATTAACATTATCCGAAACAGTGTTATGCTGACATCAGCATGACATCAGCAGGCGTCCTGACACGTGGGTCCCACATGTCATAGACTGGTTAGGTTAATTAGGGTTAACTAATTAATTAACATTTAATTAAACTAATTAATTAAATTAGATTAACCTAATCAGGATTAATTAACTAATTAACTAATTAATTATTTAATTTTAATTATTTTTATTTTTATTTTTATTTTTAGGGGCTGGGCCCCATTCGTCAGCGTCACAGGGGGGTTCGGCCCCACGGGCCAGTGGCACAGGGGCGGCGGGGCCCCACCGGGCAGTGGCCCAGGGGCCACAAGCGTGCGGGCGTGCGGGTGGCGAGGCGGGGCGCGGGCGCGTGCGACGGGCGCGGCGGGGGCGTGGCAAGGGCGCGGCAGCAGCGCGACAGGGGCGAGCGGCAGCACGGGGCGGACGGCAGCAACGGCAGGCACCGGGGCGCGAGGCGACGGGGGCGGTGGCTCGTCGGGCGTGGGCAGGGCGAGCGCGCGGGCTTGGGGCGACGCGAGCAGGCGCAGGCCGGCGACAGAGGGCGCGAGCGAGCGGCGGCGAGCGAGGGGGAAGGTGGAGGCCGGGCCTCACCGTACGGTGTAGGGTACGGGCAGTACGTGCGGGGAGGACGTCGGGGTCGGGGCGGCGACGGTGGTCGGCGACGGCGTCGGGGGCGAGGCGGCTTGTCCGGCGAGGGCGGGGCGGCGTCGGGCGACGGGGCGCGGTCGTCGAGTCTCGTCGTGGTGGGGGTGGGGGGGGGGGTGCGCGGCGAGCGCACGGGCGCTGGGCGCTCGGGGGCCGCGCCCATCCAGTTCGGATCGGGGGGCGAGGGGGGGAGTGGCTGTCGGTGGGTTAGGGTTCGGTGGCCACAGGCCATATAGGAGGGGGGGGGGAGCTGGGCCGGCCGGCTGGGCCTTGGCCTAGTTAGGCCGGGGTTTTCTCTTTTTCTTTTCTCTGTTTTCTTTTGTCTTTTTCTTTTTATTTATTCATATCTCCTGTTTAGTAAATTGTTAGGCCTCAAAATGATTTTTGTAGAACATGGCAATTGTTCCAATAATTAGTAGGCATCCTCTACCACTGTCAAAAATTGGTTTGGAGTCAAATGGATCTCACACCACTTTTATAATAATTAAAATGCATTAATCCTAGCTGTTTTTGTAAAGTTTGAGCCACCTAATTAATTAATTTATTGTTGGTTACAATTTTAGAATGGTCTCTGCAATATTTGCTATTTATTGAACATTTTAGTTTCTATCTTGGATAACTTTTATTTTCCACTTTCATTTAAATTTGAATTTGAGTTAGGAGTTGAAATGCAATATGATGCTAATGATGATTATGCACTGTTAAACATGCTGACTGGTCATTATCAAAAGTGATTACTGTGGCTAATGACATGGGGTGTTACAATTCTCCTCATCTATCAAGAATTCTCGTCCCGAGAATTAAGAGGAAGACTGAAAGAAAGTGGGGTATTCTTCTCGAAGACGATCCTCGCGTTCCTAAGTGGCCTCATCTTCAGAATGATTTGACCACTGAACCTTGAGGAACTTGATTGCCTTCTGACGTGTGCGGCGTTCAGCTTGGTCGAGAATGCGGACCGGATGCTCTTATAGGAGAGGTCCTGTTGCAATTCGAGCACTTCATGATCCACTGCTCGGATTGGGTCCTTGAAGCAGCGGCGGAGTTGTGACACGTGGAACACATCGTGAACCTGAGAAAGGTTCGGCGGAAGCTCCAGTTGATATGCCACTTTTCCACGCTTTTCGAGAATAGTGAACGGACCAATATAGCGAGGAGCTAGCTTGCCCTTGATCCCGAAGCGGTGAGCACCCTTCATTGGTGTAACTCAAAGATAAGCCTTTTCGCCAGGTTGATAGACCATGTCTTTATGATGACGGTCATACTTTCTCTTCTGACGTGGCTGGCCAGTCTTGAGATTCTCACGAATGATGCGGACTTGTTCTTCGGCGTGTTGGATAATATTCGGACCGAAAAGTGGACGTTCCCCAGTTTCTGACCAGTTCAGAGGGGTTCGGCACTTTCGTCCATATAACACTTCGAAGGGGGCCATCTTCAGACTAGCTTGATAGCTATTATTGTAAGAGAACTCCGCATACGGGAGAGATTCCTCCCATTGATGTCTTCATTACTCTGCTTCAAGTCATCGTGATCAAGTCGTCATCTTTTCTTCGGGACCTCCATCGTCCTACGAACTTGACAAAGGGAAAAACTTTGGAAGAACGCATCTCCACAAGTTGGGCTTCCACGTTGAACTCAATGGGAAATACACGAAGTACCCCACGAGTTGTAATTCAATGAATTCGTTGAGTGCAATAAACGATGGTACCAAAGTTTCAAATGGGTAGGCAATCATTCGATACCTGAACAGAAGCTGAAATGGGGACTTGAACAACGAGAATAACATGGTGTTTGATACCAGGATGAAACATGGTATATCAATTAGCTCATGAATTACATACGAGCCAAGTGCAAAGGACACATCAGAATCAAGGTTATACAGAATAGTCAGGTTTCGATCCCGTGGACCTGTGGGTTATGGGCCCACCATGTCGGTTAAAAGTAGAAGAAGCAGTGACAACTTGTATGGTCACGATAGCAGGGTAGGTCAGAGCATAGCATGTCAGTTATATTGGCACCAATGTTGGTACCAAGGGCGAGGGACGAAGAGAACCACTTTCCTGCTCGTTGAAACGAGGCGGACCAATAGGCAAAGTTCTCGTCCATCGGTGGTTACCGAAATGTTATCAACATACAGTAACAGGGTCTTACTGACAGAGTTGTACATCGAGGTGCTTACTTAAACAGGGATTTATTTCCTCTTATATCATTAGATCACAAGAAAGGTTAAACAAACCAATGGAAAGGAAAATGTGATTATCAGTTTAAACAAACCAATGGAAAGGAAAATTTGTTTAAACACAATTATTAGGAGTATATTCTTCCCAAGGTTAAGAAGGGCATGACATACGTGTCAGGAGATCAAAGGCATGGCCATTTAGTAAACAGGGGTAAGAAGAATCAGGATATGCACCCATACAACGGTGTTTGGATAATTGATCAAGAAACATTTAGCATTGCGCTTTCAATGCCTTTGATGATGTTAGAGTACCACAGTCATGCTTCGGAATAGCATCGACATGGTCTTCAAGCAAAGGTCAGACTTTGGATACACAAAGGATCCATCAGGAGCAACTCGAGAATAAGTCTTACAATTTCCTCATGGAAGAATGGCTAAACTTGCTAAAAAGGAAACTATAACAATAGTCCTCCAGCCAAGTGTGCTAGGCATGACATCACCTTACCAGGTCATATAAGACCAACATTATAACTCTTGGAAATATGTTCCAACCATCATATCTGACCGAGGTTCAGATCTGATTAGTGTCGGGATACCTCAGACTCAGGATGTCTGAGAAGAAAAAGGTGCGACACAAGTTGACGAGATGACAATGTAAGCTTCTCGGGAAATGAGCTATGGAAGTGAGTTCCGAAACAATAGTTCATCATTAAACCAAGGAGAGGATGAGGAGGTGGTTGATGGATTCAGCGACAATTCATCGAGGTTTCCAATAAGATGGATTTCCACAATTATGTGTACAAGGAGATGACATTTGTCAAATCAAATGATATAATGATATATGCTCGAGGAAAACATACACAATTAAACATTGGTTGAAAGGTGCAACCGAGATATGGCTTAGGTAGCATGTTCAATTGTTAGAATGGTGATTCAATATCCAATAGTCTAAGAATGAACTATCGACCATTAACTTCAAAGCAATGGGGTTGCTAGAAGTACAGAATCCAAGCAGCACGGTTCACGTGTTGGTATCCCGGTTAGAATCAACACGGGGACCAAGAAGGAATGGTGATTGTGAGAAGTATCACTATACCAAGAATTCTTAAGAGGGGAGCAGTTCTCACATCATTCTTGACATCAAGATGATAATACTCCACGGTAGAACATAACATAAGCTGGATAGCAAGGAGCTCCATAACATGAACAAGTTTGTGTTAAAGAGAAGGCAATAATGGTGTCAACGATTAACACAAATCGTCGAGGGGCAGGGGTGGCATTTCTCATCAAGGATTCGATTGATATTTTTAGAAGAAGTCAATATATTGATGATGATCACGACAAATTTTGTCGAGAGATTTCAAGAAGATGTAATCGATCGGCGATGACATCAAGCCAAGGAATGATGAAGCGAAAGGTTATTGGAACCAAGGGTATGACACAAACTCGAAATCAAGCTTGCTGTTCAAGGCGAGATGATATGACGAGGAAGATCGACGTAGGCTTAGCTCATCGTCAAAATGTTGTGCTCCAGGACGAAGGACCAGGTAGCACAGTTAAAATTTAGCATGATAATTATATAATCGATCAGGCTAGGAATGGCTTGAAGGATTATTAAACTCATAAGCAACGAAAATTACTTAGAGTTATTGAATATGAACGACGTCATCGGATATTAACCCAGCAATGGGTCTGGCGGTCCACAACGGAGCTGTTGTGAGTATCGGTACTCAACCAAAGGAAGAAAGAAGGCAAGGAGGTCAGATTATAGAAACAACTGACTAACTCAAAGTTCAATGCAAGGGAATTTATGATTTCCAAATCAAGAGATCAGGAGCAAGGGCTCTGATTAAGGATGGGTAAGTCGAGTAGGCTTAGGGGAATAATCGATGGCAATTTGATTGGTCGAGATCCAGCTCATGTTCAGAATGACGTCTGAGCCAGAAAGATAATTTTAAAAGGATCAACTAATGAATGCGTGCATTCGCACTTATGTTGAATCAATAAGATCAAAATGACGGTGTCAAAGGATACTAATGAATATTGTCAGTCATATGGAAAGCATCCATAATGCAAGCAGACAAGTATTTGCAGAGTAATTAGCTGCTAAGGATTTTCTGAAGATCGAATAGTATTTCAATGTATCTTGTGAGTCATATGAACAAAGGGGGAAGAACGGATACTCGTAAGTGCAAGGAATTATCCGTAGGGGGTATTCATGAGGCAAGGTCTGCAAGGCAGTAAGCTCAAAGGATTGTCGGAACAATAAAGAGCAGTTCAGGCATCTTGTAATAACAAGATCAACAGGACTGAATGTATAAATGGCAAGTGTATGTAGTTATCCATAAGTATATAACAGCGGTAGGGAATTTGCAAAGGCGGTGGACATAGGTGTCTCGGGAAATCATCGAATAGCATCTTCGGAACCTACTGGTGAAGCAGGCGATCATCTGTAATAAGGGGCTCTCCGGGTGGATGTAATCACGAGATCCTAATGTTTGAGTTAGTAAATTTATTTTAACCCGAATAGAAGAGAGATCAGAGTCCCAGAGTATAGACGAGGAATAAAAGATCCTAATACCACCCAATGGCGACGTGGGCCCGTAAGACACACAGCCATGTTAGTAAAACAGTTTTCTTTGTCTAGACTCAACTTCGGCCAAGGAGTGTGGAAGGGGGGGTTCCTACAGGCAGTCGGCTCTGATACCAACTTGTGATGCCCCCGATTCAATCGTACACTAATCATACACACAAACGTGTACGATCAAGATCAGGGACTCACGGGAAGATATCACAACACAACTCTAAAAATAAATAAGTCAAGCAAGCATCATAATACAAGCCAGGGGCCTCGAGGGCTCGAATACAAGTGCTCGATCATAGACGAGTCAGCGGAAGCAACAATATCTGAGTACAGACATAAAGTTTGACAAGGTGCCATAAGATGGCTAGCACAAACTGGGATACAGATCGAAGAGGCGCAGACCTCCTGCCTGGGATCCTCCTAAACTACTCCTGGTCGTCGTCGGCGGCCTGCACGTAGTAGTAGGCACCCTCAGTGTAGTAGGGATCGTCGAAGGTGGCGTCTGGCTCCAGGGCTCCAGCATCTGGTTGCGACGACCGAGAAGAATGGAAAAAGGGGGAAAAGAGGGAGCAAAGCAACCATGAGTACTCATCCAAAGTACTCGCAAGCAAGGATCTACACTACATATGCAATGGGTATCAATGAAATGGTAGTATCTGTGGACTGAACTGCAGAATGCTAGAATAAGAGGGGGATAGCTAGTCCTATCGAAGACTACGCTTCTGGTAGCCTCCATCTTGAAGCATATAGAAGAGAGTAGCTGGTAAGTTCACCAAGTATCATCGCATAGCATAATCCTACCCGACGATCCTCTCCTCGTCGCCCTGTGAGAGAGCGATCACCGGGTCGTATCTGGCACTTGAAAGGGTGTGTTTTATTAAGTATCCTGTTCTAGTTGTCATAAGGTCGAGGTACAACTCCGGGTCGTCCTTTTACCGAGGGACATGGCTATTCGAATAGATAAACTTCCCTGCAGGGGTGCACCACATTACCCAACACGCTCGATCCCTCTGGCCGGGCACACTTTCCTGGGTCATACCCGGCCACGGAAGATCAACACGTCGCAGCCCTAGCTAGGCCTAACAGAGAGGTTAGCACGCCGGTCTAAATCCTATGCGCGCAGGGGTCTGGGCCCATCGCCCATTGCACACCTGCACATTGCGTGGGCGGCCGGAGAGCAGACCTAGCAACCTCCATTACAAAGGAAGTCGCATTACGCGGTCCAACCCGGCGCGCGCCACTTAGTCGCTGACGCCTAGGAGGCTTTGGCTGATACCACGACGTCAAGTACCCATAACTGTTCCCGCGTGGTGGTTAGCGCGTATAGGCTCGTAGCCAGACTCAGATCAAATACCCAGTCTCGTTAAGCGTGTTATTTTGAAGTAACCGTGGACGCCGACCAGGACCAGGCCCACCTGTCTCCTAGGTGGTCACAACCTGCCCTGTCGCTCCGCCACAAAGTAACACTCGGGGGCCGTCGGGAACCTAGGCCCACCTCTGCCTGGATGGCACCACTTGCCCCTTTAGCCCCCATCTCCGAATAGAAACATAGGTAATGTAAAAGTATATAGTATATGTACCCGTGATCACCTCCCGAAGTGATCACGGCCCAGTAGTATAGCATGGCAGACGGACAAGAGTGTAGGGCCACTGATGTAATTCTAGCTACCTATACTAAGCATTTTAGGATTGCAGGTAAGGTATCAACAGTAGTAGCAAAGACAGGCTATGCAGCAGAATAGGTTTAACCGAAAGCAGTAACATGCTACACTACTCTAATGCAAGTAGTAGAGAGAAGGAATAGGCGATATCGGGTTGATCAAGGGGGGGGGGGCTTGCCTGGTTGCTCTGGCAAGAGAGAGAGATCGCCAACGGGCTGCTCGTCGGTAGTGTAGTCGTATCCAGGTGCAGCGTTGTCGGTCTCAGCGTCTATCGAGAGAGAAGGAGGGGGGAGAGAAACAATAAATTCACGGTAATAATGTAAACAATATGCATGACATGCCTAAATGATATGCCGGGGTGTTCTACTGCCTAACTAAATGATTTAGTTAATTTAGGAATTTATTCGGATTTATTTAATTAAAGTTGGGCACTATTCATTTATTGAAATTGGTCTAAAAGTTCAATGTTCTTATAGCGAGAGGCATCTGACGGGAATACGGAGGGCGTATTCGGGTTCGTATCGAAATTCTGAGCAAGTTTCAAGTATAAAGTATTTTCATCGGAGTTACGGATTATTTAATATGATTTTCTAAAGTTTTTATTAATTTCTGGAATTTAATTAATTATTTAAATTAACATTATCCGAAACAGTGTTATGCTGACGTCAGCATGACATCAGCAGGCGTCCTGACACGTGGGTCCCACATGTCATAGACTGGTTAGGTTAATTAGGGTTAACTAATTAATTAACATTTAATTAAACTAATTAATTAAATTAGATTAACCTAATCAGGATTAATTAACTAATTAATTATTTAATTTTAATTTTAATTATTTTTATTTTTATTTTTTTAGGGGCTGGGCCCCATTCGTCAGCGTCACAGGGGGGTTCGGCTCAACGGGCCAGTGGCACAGGGGGGGCGGGGCCCCACCGGGCAGTGGCCCAGGGGCCACAGGCGTGCGGGTGGCGGGGCGCGGGCCCGTGTGACGGGAGCGGCGGGGGCGTGGCGAGGGCGCGGCAGCAGCGCGGCAGGGGCGAGCGGCAGCGCGGGGCGGACGGCAGCAACGGCAGGCGCGGGGGCGCGAGGCGACGGCGGCGGTGGCGCGTCGGGCGCGGGCAGGGCGACCACGCGGGTTCGGGGTGGCGCGAGCAGGCGCGGGCCGGCAACAGAGGGCGCGAGCGAGCGGCGGCGAGCGAGGGGGAAGGTGGAGGCCGGGCCTCACCGTACGGTGTAGGGTACGGGCAGTGGGCGCGGGGAGGACGTCGGTGTCGGGGCGGCGACGGTGGTCGGCGACGGCGTCGGGGGCGAGGTGGCTTGTCCGGCGAGGGCAGGGCGGGGTCGGGCGACGGGGCGCGGTCGTCGAGCGCGTCGGGGGGGGGGGCGGTGCGGGGCGAGCACGCGGGCGCTGGGCGCGTCGGGCCGGCGCCCGATCCAGTTCTGGATCGGGGGGGGGGGGGGGCGAGGAAGGGGATGGCTGTCGGTGGTATAGGTTCGGTGGCCACAGGCCATATAGGAGGGGGGGGAGCTGGCCGGCCGGCTGGGCCTTGGCCCAGTTAGGCTGGGGTTTTCTCTTTTTCTTTTCTCTGTTTTCTTTTGTCTTTTTCTTTTTATTTATTCATATCTCCTGTTTAGTAAATTGTTAGGCCTCAAAATGATTTTTGTAGAACATGGCAATTGTTCCAATAATTACTAGGCATCCTCTACCACTGTCAAAAATTGGTTTGGAGTCAAATGGATCTCAGACCACTTTTATAATAATTAAAATGCATTAATCCTAGATGTTTTGGTAAAGTTTGGGCCACCTAATTAATTAATTTATTGTTGGTTACAATTTTAGAATGGTCTCTGCAATATTTGCTATTTATTGAACATTTTAGTTTCTATGTTGGATAACTTTTTTTTTCCACTTTCATTTAAATTTGAATTTGAGTTAGGAGTTGAAATGCAATATGATGCTAATGATGATTATGCACTGTTAAACATGCTGACTGGTCATTATCAAAAGTGATTACTGTGGCTAATGACATGGGGTGTTACAGCCACTCAAATGTTTTTATCTCTATCTTTTTTGCTTTGAGCTCTGGCACCTCTACATATCCCTACTTCCCTCTGCGAAGGGCCTTTCTATTTACTTTATGCAATTTTTATTTCGAGTCTCCATCTTCTCTTATAAAGCACCAACTAAGGGGCACTATGATCGTACTT
The DNA here is from genome assembly GCA_011799875.1 of Thinopyrum elongatum. NCBI lineage: Eukaryota > Viridiplantae > Streptophyta > Magnoliopsida > Poales > Poaceae > Thinopyrum > Thinopyrum elongatum. Next base: position 353,446,399 of record CM022302.1, on the reverse strand, counting down.
GAGCACTGGATGTAGCTAATATGCGAGTGTGTTTCATGAATGGATCAATGATTGAGCATAATGGGCTAGGGATAACTTGCATTAGTATTGGTATTTTGAAGGACATGGTTGTTTGTTGATATGCTTGAGTATTGAAATCTTCATGTCAAAACAAGACTATTGCTTTGAATCATATAAAAGTCCAAATGTCCATGCTATAAAGAAAAGAATATGTGATGAACATGTTAGGCAGCATTCCACATCAAAAATTCTATTTTTATCATTTACCTACTCGAGGACGAGCAGGAATTAAGCTTGGGGATGTTGATACGTCTCCAATGTATCTATAATTTTTTATTGTTCCATGCTGTTATATTATCATTCTTGGATGTTTTATAATCATTTTATAGCAACATTATATCATTTTTTGGGACTAACCTATTGACATAGTGCCCAGTGCCAGTTGCTGTTTTTTGCTTGTTTTTTACTTCTCAGAAAATCAATACCAAACGGAGTCCAAACGAAAGCGAAACTTTTTGGTGATTTTTTCTAGGCCAGAAGACACACGATGGGCCAAGAAAGTACCTGAGGGGGGCTCCGAGGGTAGTGATGTCTGCTAGAACTACGTCGGTTTTTCCCCAGAGAGGGAGGGATGATGCAGCACAACGATGGTAGGTACTTCCCTCAGTGATGAAACCAAGGTTATCGAACCAATAGGAGAACCACGCAACACCACGTAAACAGCTCCTGCACACAAAGAACAAATACTTGCAACCCGACGTGTTAAAGGGGTTGTCAATCCCTTTCGGGTAACGAGATAGATAAAATTGTAGTAGATTGAAAGATGCAAATAAAAGCAAATAAAATTCAGCGAGGTATTTTTGGGTTTTTGTATTAATAGATCTGAAAATAAAAGCAAATAAAAATAGATCGTGAAGGCAAATAGCAAATAGATCTGAAAATATATGATGAGAAAATAGACCCGGGGGCCGTAGTTTTCACTAGTGGCTTCTCTCGAGAAAAATAGCAAACGGTGGAAACAAATTACTGTTGGGAAATTGATTGAACTTCAAATACTCATGACGATATCCAGGCAATGATCATTATATAGGCATCACGTCCAAGATTAGTAGACCGACTCCTGCCTGCATCTACTACTATTACTCCACACATCGACCGCTATCCAGCATGCATCTAGTGTATTAAGTTCATGGAGAAACGGAGTAATGCAATAAGAACGATGACATGATGTAGACAAGATCTATTTATGTAGAAATAGACCCCATCTTGGTATCCTTAATGGCAACGATACATACATGTCGTTTCCCTTTCTGTCACTTGGATCAAGCACCATAAGATCGAACCCATCACAAAGCACCTCTTCCCATTGCAAGATAAATAGATCAAGTTGGCCAAACAAAACCCAAATATCTGAGAAGAAATACGAGGCTATAAGCAATCATGCATATAAGAGATCAAAGAAGACTCAAATAACTTTCATGGATAAAAAGATAGATCTGATCATAAACTCAAAGTTCATCGGATCCCAACAAACACACCGCAAAAAAGAGTTACATCATATGGATCTCCAAGAGACCATTGTATTGAGAATCAAACGAGAGAGAGAAAGCCATCTAGCTACTAACTACGAACCCGAAGGTCTACAATGAACTACTCACGCATCATCGGAGAGGCACCAATGAGGATGATGAACCCCTCCGTGATGGTGTTTAGATTGGATCTGGTAGTTCTGGAACTTGCGGCGGCTGGAATTGATTTTCGTCGACTCCCCTAGGATTTGTGGAATATTGGGGTATTTATAGAGCAAAGAGGCGGTGCGGGAAGCCACCGAGGTGGGCACAACCCACCTGGGTGCGCCTGGGCCTCCAGGCGCGCCCTGGTGGGTTGTGCTCCCCTTGGAGCTCCCCTCAGGTGCTTCTCTGGCCCATCTGGTGTCTTCTGGTCCAAAAAAATCCACAAAAAGTTTCGCTGCATTTGGACTCCATTTGGTATTGATTTCCTGTGATGTAAAAAACATGCAGAAAACAACAACTGGCACTAGGCACTATGTCAATAGGTTAGTACCAAAAAATGATATAAAATGATTATAAAATATCCAAGAATGATAATATAACAGCATGGAACAATAAAAAATTATAGATACGTTGGAGACGTATCAGCATCCCCAAGCTTAATTCCTGCTCGTCGTCGAGTAGGTAAATGATAAAAACAGAATTTTTGATGTGGAATGCTGCCTAACATGTTCATCACATATTCTTTTCTTAATAGCATGGACATTTGGACTTTTATATGGTTCAAAGCAATAGTCTAGTTTTGACATGATAACTTAAATACTCAAGCATATCAACAAGCAACCATGTCTTTCAAAATATCAACGCTAAAGCAAGTTATCCCTAGCCCATCATGCTCAATCATTGATCTATTCATGAAACACACTCGAATATTAGCTACACCCAATGCTCAAGTATGATCATAGTGCCCCTTAGTTCGTGCTTTGTAAGAGAAGATGGAGACTCAAATTAAAAATAAAAATTGCATAAAGTAAAAGAAAGGCCCTTCACGGAGGGAAGTAGGGATTTGTAGAGGTGCCAGAGCTCAAGGCTTAAATTGAGAGATAAAAACATTTTGAGAGGCATACTTTTCTCACCAATGAAAACAACTTAGAGCTCCCAACACTTCCCATGCTAGATATATCATAGGCGGTTCCCAAACAGAAAATAAAGTTTATTCCTTTTCCCACCATTTCTTTCACTTTCCATGGCTAGCCGTATCCACGGGTGCCCTCCATACCAACACTTTCCAAGGAATTTATTATTTCACAACATAAAGTAAATTCTTTTTTCATTTCGGGACTGGGCATCCCTAATACCTTTGTCGTACTCTCGTGCAATGACAAGTGGATAAACACTCATCGTGAGAATAACACATCTAGCATGGAAAATATCGGCCACCCCTCACCGCCTCGCAAGCGGTACGAGCACACAAAAGAGAAATTTATTTTGAAAATTAGAGATGGCACATACAAATTTTCTTAGAACGGCACGAAAATACCGCATATAGGTAGGTATAGTGGACTCATATGGCAAAACTGGTTTAAAGGGTTTTGGATGCACAAGTAGTGATCATACTTAGTGCTAATGAAGGCTAGCAAAAAGATTGAGAAGCACCCAACCAAGAAACGAATAATGTCGTAAGCAAGCATTAAGCATAAGTAACACCGAATATTGCACCATAAGTAAGATATAATTTCATTGCATAACTATTGACTTTCGTACTTGCAAAGGGAGTCACAAACCTTAACACCAATATTCTTACTAAAGCACAATTACTCATCAACATGGCTAACATATTATATCATCATATCTCAAAACTATTACAAAGAATCAAGTTTATTTTGTCCAATAATCTTCATGAAAGTTTTTATTATATCCTTCTTGGATATCTATCACTTTGGGACTAGTTTCATATGTTGCTTTTAATAAGCTCAAACAAATATAAGTGAAGAACATGAGCATAATATTTCTTTCTCTCAAATTAATCTAAGTGAAGCAAGAGATAATTTCTTCAAAAATTTACTAACTCCCAAATAAATATAAGTGAAGCATGAGAGCATTTCTTCAAAAATAACAAAGCACACCGTGCTCAGAAAGATATAAGTGAAGCACTAGAGCAATTCCAAGGCTCTAAAAATTTAAGTGAAGCATAGGAGCAAGCATAGCATAGTTTTTGGTTCTCTCAAAAAGGTGTGTCCAGCAAGGATTCAAGACTTAAAATAAAAAGCAAAACAAGCAAAGACTCAAATCATACAAGACGCTCCAAGCAAAACTCAAGATATGTGACGAATAAAAATATAGTTCCAAGTAAAATACCGATGGTCGTTAGAAGAAAGAGGGGATGCCACTCGGGGGCATCCCCAAGCTTAGTTGCTTGATACTTCTTGAATATTATCTTGGGGTGCCTCGGGCATCCCCAAGATTAGCCTTTTGCTAGTCCTTATTCCTTCATCCATCGTAATATCACCCAAAACTTGAAAACTTCAATCACACAAAACTCAACAAAACCTTCGTGAGATCCGTTAGTATAAGAAAACAAATCACTACTTTAAGTACTGTTGCAAACCCATTCATATTTTATTTTTGCATTATATCTACTGTATTCCAACTTTTCTATGGCAAAAACTCTTCAAAGAAAACCATATAATCATCAAAACAAGCTCACAACGCAAAGAAAACAGAATCTGTCAAAAACAGAACAGTCTGTAGCAATATGAAAACTTCAAATACTTATGTAACTCCACAAATTCTGAAAAATTAGGAAAACGTGATAAATTTGTTTATTAATCTTATGCAAAAATAATCAACTCAAAATCACTCTTCTGTAAAAAATAAGAATTGTTTTCCTGAGCGCAAAAGTTTCTGTTTTTCAGCAAGATCAAATCGACTATCACCCAAAGGCTTTGCTTGGCACAAACACTAACTTAAACCACAAAAACACATCTAATCAGAGGAATAATTGGGTATTTTATTGAAAACAGCAAGAAAACCAAAAATCAAAAAGATACAAGTTGGGTTGCCTCCCAACGAGCGCTATCGTTTCACGCCCCTAGCTAGGCATAATGCAAGGGATCTAAGTGTTGTCATCTTTATTTCTAGTCCCATAAGATGCCCTCATGATTGATTCATATGGTGGCTTAATTATGGTTCTAGGGAAGTGTTCCATACCCTTCCTTAGTGGAAATTGAAATTTAATATTGCCTTCTTTCATATCAATCACGACACCAATAGTACGTAAAAACGGTCTACCAAGAATAATTGGGCAAGACGGATTGCAATCAATATCAAGAACAATAAAATCTATGGGCACATAATTCCTATTTGCAAGAATAAGAACATCATTAATTCTTCCCATAGGATTTTTAATAGTGGAATCCGCCAAGTACAAATTTAAAGAGCATTCTTCAATATCGGTAAGACCAAGCACATCACACAAAGATTTAGGAATTGTAGAAACACTAGCACCCAAGTCACATAAAGCAAAACACTCATAATTTTTAATATTGACTTTGATAGTAGGTTCCCATTCATCATGTAGTTTCTAGGAATTGAAACTTCTAATTCCAACTTTTCTTCAAAAGCTTTCATCATAGCATCAACAATATGTTTAGTAAAAGCTTTATTTTGTTCATAGGGATGGGGTGAATTTATCATGGATTGCAACAAACAAATACAATCAACCAAAGAGCAACTATCATAATTAAAGTCTTTGTAATCCAAAATAGTGGGCACATCACTAGTTAAAACCTTGACCTCTTCAAACCCACATTTAGCAAAATTTTCAACAAGATTTTCACCCTCCAAATTATCGGGACGCCTTCTAGCTAAAGTTGACTCTTCTCCAGTCCCTTTATCATCAATCTTAATTTTACTAAACAAGGAATCAATAGAAGAAACACCAATCACTTTAAGATCTTCATCACTTTTATGAAAGCAATCACTAGAAAATGCTTTTTCTAAAAATTCTCGTCTAGCTCTAAGCATAGCGGTTCTTTTTTTACTTTCATCCATAGAAACATAAAGAGCTTTAATAGATTCCTCAACCTTAGGCACAAAAATTTTCATCTTGATATTTTCCACATCGTGAGAAATTCTATCAATACTTCTAGACATATCATCAATCTTATTCAGCTTTTCTTCGATTGTAGTATTGAAAACTTTTTGAGTATTGATAAATTCTTTAATATTATTCTCAAGATCAGAGGTGTTCCTATTATTATTATAAGAAGGATTACCATAGGAATTAGCATAATTATTAGAGGAATTACTAGGAAAAGGCCTAGGATTAAAATTACCTCTATAAGCATTGTTATTAAAGTTGTTTCACGAGATAAAGTTCACATCTATGGCATCACTATTTTGCTCAATCAAAGTAGACAAAGGCATATCATTAAAATCAATAAGAGCATTTTTATTAGCAACCAACTTCATAAGAGCATCAACTTTTTCACTCAAAGAATTTATTTCTTCTACCGAATTAACTTTTTTACTAGTAGGAGCCCTTTCGGTATGCCATTGTGAATAATTTGCCATGATGTTATCTAGCAATTTAGTAGCTTCACCCAGAGTAATTTCCATAAAAGTACCCCCCGCGGCGGAATCTAAAAGATTACGAGAAAGAAAATTCAATCCCGCATAAATTTTTTGTATGATCATCCAAAGATTTAACCTATGAGTTGGGCAATTCCTTAGCATCATTTTCATCCTTTCCCAAGATTGTGCAACATGCTCATGCTCAAGTTTCTTGAAATTCATGATCTGGGTTCTAAGGGAGATGATTTTTGCGGGCGGAAAAAACTTAGTGATAAAAGCATCCTTGCACTTATTCCAAGAATCGATAGTATTGCGAGGCAAAGAGGAAAACCAAATTTTTGCGTGATCTCGCAAAGAAAACGGAAATAATTTCAACTTCACAACATCATTGTCCACATATTTTTTCTTTTGCATATCGCATAATTCCACAAATGTGTTAGGACGCGGCATCCTCATTAGGAGTACCGGAAAACTGATCTTTCATAACAGGATTCAACAAAGCAGTATTAATATCAGAAGTCTCCGCGCTAGTGGCGGGAGGAGCAATCGGAGTGCTAATAAAATCATTGTTGTTGGTATTTGAGAAATCACACAACTTGGTGTTCTCTTGAGTCATGGTGACTTCGCAACAAGATTGCACTCAAAAACAGATCTGACGAGAAAACGGTGAACGAAAAAGAGGGCGAATAAAACGGCAAATTTTTGTGAAGTGGGGGAGAGGAAAACGAGAGGCAAATGGAAAATAATGTAAATTGCAAGGAGATGAGATTTGTGATTAGGAACCTGGTTGATGTTGATGATGTCTCCCCGGCAACGGCGCCAGAAACTCCTCTTGATGTCTGCTAGAACTACGTCGGTTTTTCCCCAGAGAGGGAGGGATGATGCAGCACTACGATGGTAGGTAATTCCCTTAGTGATGAGACCAAGGTTATCGAACATGTAGGAGAACCATGCAACACCACGTAAACAACTCATGCACACAAAGAACAAATACTTGCAACCCGACATGTTAAAGGGGTTGTCAATCCCTTTCGGGTAACGAGATAGATAAAATTGTAGTAGATTGAAAGATGCAAATAAAAGCAAATAAAATTCAGCGAGGTATTTTTGGGTTTTTGGATTAATAGATCTGAAAATAAAAGCAAATAAAAATAGATCGCAAAGGCAAATAGCAAATAGATCTGAAAATATATGATGAGAAAATAGACCCGGGGGCCGTAGTTTTCACTAGTGGCTTCTCTCGAGAAAAATAGCAAACGGTGGAAACAAATTACTGTTCGGCAATTGATAGAACTTCAAATACTCATGACGATATCCAGACAATGATCATTATATAGGCATCACGTCCAAGATTAGTAGACCGACTCCTACCTGCATCTACTATTATTACTCCACACATCGACCGCTATCCAGCATGCATCTAGTGTATTAAGTTCATGGAGAAACGGAGTAATGCAATAAGAACGATGACATGATGTAGACAAGATCTATTTATGTAGAAATAGACCCCATCTTGTTATCCTAAATGGCAACGATAAATACGTGTCGTTTCCCTTTCTGTCACTGGGATCAAGCACCGTAAGATCGAACCCATCACAAAGCACCTCTTCCCATTGCAAGATAAATAGATCAAGTTGGCCAAACAAAACCCAAATATCGGAGAAGAAATACGAGGCTATAAGCAATCATGCATATAAGAGAGCAAAGAAGACTCAAATAACTTTCATGGATAAAAAGATAGATCTGATCATAAACTCAAAGTTCATCGGATCCCAACAAACACACCGCAAAAAAGAGTTACATCATATGGATCTCCAAGAGACCATTGTATTGAGAATCAAACGAGAGAGAGAAAGCCATCTAGCTACTAACTACGGACCCGAAGGTCTACAATGAACTACTCACGCATCATCGGAGAGGCACCAATGAGGATGATGAACCCCTCCGTGATGGTGTTTAGATTGGATTTGGTGGTTCTGGAACTTGCGGTGGCTGGAATTGATTTTTGTCGACTCCCCTAGGGTTTCTGGAATATTGGGGTATTTATAGAGTAAAGAGGCGGTGCGGGAGGCCACCGAGGTGGGCACAATCCACCTAGGCGCGCCTGGGCCTCTAGGCGCGCCCTGGTGGGTTGTGCTCCCCTTGGAGCTCCCCTCAAATGCTTCTCTAGCTCATCTGGTGTCTTCTGGTCCAAAAAAAATCCACAAAAAGTTTCGCTGCATTTGGACTCCGTTTGGTATTGATTTCCTACGATGTAAAAACATCCAGAAAACAGCAACTGGCACTGGGCATTATGTCAATAGGTTAGTACCAAAAAATGATATAAAATGATTATAAAATGATTGTAAAACATCCAAGAATGATAATATAACAGCATGGAACAATAAAAAATTATAGATACGTTGGAGACGTATCAGGGAGCACAACCCACCAGGGCGCGCCTGGGGGCCCAGGCGCGCCTGGGGGCCCAGGCGCGCCCAGGTGGATTGTGCCCACCTCGACCGCCTCCCCCACCGCCTCTTTGTTCTATAAATACCCTGGACGTCCAAAAACCCTAGGGTAGTCGACGAAAAACAATTCCAGCCGCCGCAAGTTCCAGAAACCACATATCCAATCTAGACACCATCACGGAGGGGTTCATCATCCTCATTGGTGCCTCTCCGATGATGCATGAGTAGTTCATTGTAGACCTTCGGGTCCGTAGTTAGTAGCTAGATGGTTTCCTCTCTCTCTCTTTTGATTCTCAATACAATGGTCTCTTGGAGATCTATTTGATGTAACTCTTTTTGCGGTGTGTTTGTTGGGATCCGATGAACTTTGAGTTTATGATCAGATCTATCTTTTTATCCATGAAAGTTATTTGATTCTTTTGATTTCTTATATGCATGATTACTTATAGCCTCGTATTTATTCTTCGAATCTTTGGTTTAGTTAGGCCGACTAGATCGATTTTTCTTGCCATGGGAAGAGGTGCTTTGTGATGGGTTCGATCTTACGGTGCTCAATCCCAGTGACAGTAGGGGAAATGACACTTATGTATCATTGCTATTAAGGATAACAAGATGGGGTCTAATTCCTACATGAATAGTTCTTGTCTACATCATGTCATCGTTCTTATTGCATTACTCCATTTCTCCATGAACTTAATACACTAGATGCATGCTGGATAGCGGTCGATGTGTGGAGTAATAATAGTAGATGCAGGCAGGAGTCGGTCTACTAATCTTGGACGTGATGCCTATATAATGATCATTGCGTGGATATTGTCATGATTATTTGAAGTTCTATCAATTGCCCAACAGTAATTTGTTTACCCACCGTATGCTATTTTTCTCAAGAGAAGCCACTAGTGAAATCTATGGCCCCGGGTCTATTTTCCCATCATATACTTTCAGATCTATATTGCTATTTGCCTTTTTATTTATTTGCATCTTTTATTTTCAGATCTATATTATCAAAAACCCAAAAATACCTTGCTGAATTTTATTTGCTTTTATTTGAATCTATCAATCTATTACAATTTTCTCACGTCCGTTTGCCAATTTCTGGCGCCGCTACCCGAAAGGGATTGACAACCCCTTTTACACGTCGGGTTGCAAGTATTTGTTCTTTGTGTGCAGGTGCCATTCACGTAGTCTTGTGTGGTTCTCCTACTGGTTCGATAACCTTGGTCTCATCACTGAGGGAAATACCTACCGTAGCTGTGCTGCATCATCCCTTCCTCTTTGGGGAAATACCGACGTAGTTCTAGCCGCAATCAATAGGTCATCGTGGTGATGCATCATCGATTTTGACATCAAGTTTGGGTCAGGCACCAATGAAGTTTGATAATCCTCACTGTCGTTTGTTTCTTCTCGGTAATCAAGCTCGAGAAAGGAAGAACCACTTGGCAGAGGACAGTGAGGCTGAGCAACAGTGGCAATCCAATTTTGTGCAGTTCCACTAAAATTGAGGAAGACATGCCCGAGTATGGAGATACGCATCCCTGTTTGCAAATAAAAAAATGATATTTAAGTAGTGTCGTTACTTTTTTTTAGCAGTGGAACAAGATTAACAGCGGCATCTTAATTGTCAATAAGAATTAATGAAACATACACCAAAAAATAGAAGCACCATGACTATCTTGATGGGAACTAAAGCAGGATACCAAAAAAACTAAAGCAGGACAGAAGCATTTATCGACGCCTCTACATGGGCATTGCTTCATTTTACCAACGATAGCTTTAGATTAGCAGCAGCAATAGGAGCATATGGACAATGACCGCACAACCACCATGTACTTTTTGTCAAAAAAAAACATGTATACCTCCATCGATGCATAAATGATAAACCAGGAAAACTTTTGGAGTGGCATTTCCTCTATAATAGTAAAAAATAGGTGATGTTGGACCAGCCGACGAACCCTAGCTACTGTACATGGGGAGCTGGTGAGTAGTGGTATAGAAGAAAACCCGCATGCAGAGTACAATGAAGCATGAAATCCAAAAGAAGTTATACCTCAGGTGGGCGAGATGTGGCTTAGGCTGGCGGGATCTGCCCACACGACAGCAGCGAACAAGGGCACGGAGGACCTTCGTCCGCGCCGGCGCTGGCTCAGAGAGGACGGTGCGCATCGGCTTCCTCCATCACCGACGGCGACAACGTCACCGCTGGACCTCCTCACCTCCCGCAGCGGACGGGATCCGGCCGAATCTGTGACCACCGGTGAGGAGAGAGCTAGAGTGGACACTGTCATCTTGTTTAGATATGGAGAGGGTGAGAGAGCAAAATGAGGCGGTACTAAGTTTGTGTGTGTAGGGAGAACGAGACATCGATGATGTGTACGAGTAGTCGCGAGAGTCGTCACTATGTGTGTGTGCGCGCACACACACATAGACATGCATATCCGTGTTTACGTAAAATTCTTACTTTCATCTCCATCTCCATCTCCAATCATATTTGTCCAACCGGCACATTATTTACGTTATTAATTATGCAGCAATATTTACGTACGTCCAACATCTCTCGTTTGCGAGCGTCCGGACCGCTACCACGCCCGCTCGTGACCGCCCTGGCCAACCCGAACCCTCTTTATCACCCCCGCGCGCTTCCCGCCCGAAACGGTCAGTGTCGCATTCATGCCCGGCGAGAGCGGACGCGAACTCTCACTGGCACCGACATTGAAGCGGCGCGCCGGCCGAGAGAGTGCCGCCCGCGCTACTTCCCGGTGCATGCGACTGCTCCGCGTTCAAACATCGCCATGGCCGACCGCAACATGCATGTAAAAAAGTTCTTGGGAGTCCGTGCTAGAGCTAGCTGTCCCCCCTCCTCGTCTATCTCTTCTAGTAGTGCTAGTACTCCATGGCGCGATCCATCGACAAGCAGGCGGGAAAGTTTGCGTATACTTGGTTTGCGGTGAGTGGCATGCCGAGCGACCATGTGGGGTGGAGGAGGGTGAGACACGAACGTGACAGACGTGATTTAAACGTTGGTTTTGCTCGATGGCGCGATCCAATGAAATGAAACATTGGTTCCCAAAAGAATATTGTACTGCATGAGGGAGAAGCGGATTCAACGGAGAGTGATGGTTTGCTTGTTCCATCCAACTAACTACCGGGTCTATGTGATTTGACGGCTCATTGGTCACTATTACTGCGGCAGTAGAGCGTCGTAGAGCGTCTGCACTCTTATTTATTTATTCGGTGATAAAACTAACTTTCTCCACTCTTACACTGGAGGAGTACGAAACATGGCAGCCCAATGACTACATGGCCCACCTCCCACTATCACCATATTCCTTGGACAGCCCGCATGCCAAGAAAAAATTACTATACACTGGAGTGTATAGACTATTTTTCCCCCGGATTTGCTTTTGAAGAAATGCTGGGTAGTTACGCGCATGCAAAGTACACAATTCTCGCGAACAATTACTCCTCTCTCCATCTCTCTGGATGCAGGATCACTAGATCTATCTGCATGCAGCTCTCTCTCTCTCCGGTTTTACATGCATGCGACGCGACTCGCTCTCTCTCTGTGCAAGCATGCCTTAAGCATGGTTAATAATATAGCCGGTTGATGGCTAACATGTTGCCATGTCATCTATAGCCAATGTAATTGTCAACATGTATAGTAATGGGCTACAAGAAAGTACTACTCCCTCCATTCCCTTATACAAGAAAGTACTATTGCCTCGATTACTGTTAGTGGCCTTGTATAGATGCAAAATGTATTTTTCATAGTGGCCAATGTAATAGTCAACATGTATAGTAATGGGCTACAAGAAAGTACTACATCTTACCACATGACCCACTATACACTCTCACATACTACCTCCGTCCTAGTTTATTAGTCCCCTATGTAATTTATGCATGATACTAGTATATGATACTCCCCACTATGAGTAGCCTTATACGCATACAAAAAAGGACCGGAGGGAGTATGAAGCTTTCAGATTTTGTTTCATGTATGTATCCTGACTCCAAGGTTGCCCCGTTACAACATTCCATCAAATACAAAGGAAAACTAACACGCATGCTGATGCATCTCAATGATTCACAGATCATAGCCAATATTTACTTCACAACTAAAGGGAAAAGTTGTGAGAGTGTGTACAAAAAAAACTACTGATGGGGTCTCTATGCCTTAAACCCTAAACCCTAAATAGGATTTAATTTCCTGGCTAGGTAGAACCTGTCAAAGGAAAGAAGCCTGGCACCCTCGGATCATACGATGCTTTTGTGCAGTTCCACTAAAATCGAGCTGAGCATCCCTGTTGGCAAAGGTATTGAAGAAGTGTGATTAGAATAATAGTAGTGGCACTAGTTCATGAGACATAAACTCATCACAAATAGAAGCCGGTAGAAGTAGAGAAAGATCCACATCGAGATGGAGCTACGTGGGGAGCTGCGGCAGTGGAGCAAGACAACTCGAAAAGTAAGTTGTACCTGGGACGTCAGGGTGTAGCTAGAAGGGCGGTGGGAGGCAGCATTAGCCCATACCGCGGGGACCCCCGATCAGCACGCACTGACAGTGGGTTTTCTTCCTCGCCGCTGTCGACCGCGTCTACGCAGAACGTCGTCTGCTTCCCCCGGCGGCGGGATCAGGCCGGATCTGTGACCAGCGGTGTGGCCACCGTCGTTCTATGCTTGTGAAGAGAGCAACCCAAGCAAGCAAGCTTGTAGCTTAGGCTCCTGCTAGTGTATATATAGTGGAGCGGTTTTCTTTTTCTCTCCATATCAACCTTTTTATATTGCGTACGTGTAATTGAAGAGTGAAATGATGGTTGCTTCGTCTGACTAACTTACTGTGTGATTTGACTGCTCCTGAGTGGCCCCTGCACGTACTCCCCCTACGTGTATGACCGTTCCTGAGTCTTACTTGTACTTATCTCCATTTTATTGCATGACACGTAGACAGGATGCGCATAGAGAAGTTTGTTACTGCACGTTGTTACGTACCTACTCCCTCCTTCTGGTTCACTACTAGTACTTCCTCCGTCCTGGTTTATTGGTCCCCTTTATACTCAATTCATGGGCTCGTTTTCCTCAAGAAATTGTCTTTACCAATGTATTAATATCGGGAATGCATGCATGAACAACGAATGATTAAACCTTGCATGCAACATTTTGACAAATCATTGACATATGAACATGTGAATGTGAGGGACTACAACCTCGTGCATGCATGCAACAGTCACACGTACACATGCATGCAAAAACGTGCGCGACGCCCTAATGCATGCATGTTCGAGCACACGACGGAACACACACGGTCACGCTCAAGTGCTCAACCTACACTTGCATGCACACACATACTCAGTCAGGGTGAGCTAGTGACCGTATAAACACCGGAAAATGTATATATTGCCCGCAATGAGCGCATTATGAAGTCCACTGACCGTATTTTTACAAATATACAGTGACAACCAGTGTATTTATCTCGTTTCAAATTAAGCCATATTAACCGGAAAGGAGGCAGTATGGACTAGCATTACTTTGTTGTGTCCCATCAACTTGCAGAACGAGGAGAAGCTTGCGCGCGGTGGCTCGCAGGACAAGGAGAAACTTTTGACTAATGCAAGCTCTCCCTCGCTCAGGCAGTGGACGTGCAACAGTTAATTCGGTGTCAGATTGCCAGAAGCATACACTGTACTAGTACCATCATTGTTCGACTTCCCGAAGAGGCGAAGAGCCGAGCGCAAACTTTACTACAATAGTATCCGAGTAGTACTACGTACTGCTAGTACTACTTACTTACTATACAGGTACTACTAGGAACCGCATGGTGGAGCGTCTGCACTCTTATTTTATTTTAATCTATGATAAAGCAATCTTCAACACATTTGCTTCTCTTCGAGGGTTCTCGCATGTGATAATGGAAGTTGATTGCATGGAACACTCGCCACAATTCTCGCTTAATTTTGGCTCCTATCCTGTTAGAAATAGGAGTGCTCAGTAATATTTTATCTTTTTTTGTTATTAAGCATGTAAACAGGTCAGCAAACCTTGCTGCGCATCTTTATGTGAACTGTGCTTGTTGCGCTCTGAATGTGACCGAGAGCTGGCTTGATGAAACACCTCGCTTCCTTTTTTTGCGGGGTACCTCGCTTCCTAGTGACCAGTCTCTTGGCTGATTGTCCTAAGAATGCTTATATTTGAATAAAGCTCTCTCATTTACCCGCAAAAACAATTAAGCCATATTAACCGGAAAGGAGGCAGTATGGACTAGCACTACTTTGGTGTGTCCCGTCAATTCGCAGAACGAGGAGAAGCTTGCAGGACAAGGTGAAGCTTGCTTACGCCCTCTCCGTCTACCTCAAGCGTGATGGCTCGCAGGACGAGGAGAAGCTTTTGATTAATGCAACCTACCCTCGCCCAGGCAGTGGATGTGTAGCAGTTCATTCGGTGTCAGATTGCCAGAGGCATACACTGTAGTACCGTCATGTTCGACTTCCCGAAGAGGCGAAGAGCCAAGCGCAAGGTTTAGTAGTACGAGTAGTACAGTACTACTAGTATACAGGTACTAGGAACCGCATTGTGGAGCGTCTGTACTCTTATTTTATTTTAATCTCTGATAAAGTACAGATTTATTCGGGAGAAGTGCGGAAAATAGCAGCCCAATAGTACTATTAAAAACATCGAACATGTAATGATGACATCGATCAACCATGCTCGAATATATCTTGGCCTCCGTGCGACACCTAGCGGCGGGTTGGCCATTTTGCCGTCAATTGAGATCGGTTTGCTCACGCTCCGGTCCCACATGTCAGTGATATGCCAAGAGGAAGTGCGTTGACCGACAGGCCATACACGGACTTGGTTTTGCACCTTCATACTAGTATGAGCGGATTCAAAGAAGAGCGTATTGATGGTTGCTTCTTCCGAGCAACTTACAATGGGAAAGGTGGGGCTTATGATTTGACTGCTCATTACTCACTATTAGTGCGGCGCAACGACCGGGCTGAGTCTCCCATGCGGTTGTGCACTCTAATTTGGTGCATGGCACATGGACCCGAATGCTGAATGGCTTTTGGCAATGCTATCAAGCTTCCAGCATTTGTTTACATAATTGACGTATACAAATAATTTTCCAGCGACATGAAATTGTACAATGCTCTGAAGCTTTCAGCTTTTGTTTCGTGTGTCTTGCCAGCTAGAAGGTTGTCTCGTTACAACATCAATCAAATGCTAGAAAGGAAACTAACATCCATACTCTCTCGGAAAAAATAAAAAATTAACTTCCTTGCTAATGCATCTCAATGATTAGCAGATCAGAGCTAATATTTACATCACAACTGAAGACAAAGTTGTGAGAAGGTGTTAAATTAAAATTGATCCATGCTTTCATTGCCAGCAGCTTCCGCCCAGCTCTGTCTAAATCAACAAGGCATGTTGGGAAAAAAGTAGCTGTCAGGAGCATGCAACATTCCGATCATTTTATGCAGTTCCGCTAAAATATAGCTGAGCATCCCTGTTCCAAAGATATTGAGTAAGTGTGATTACAATAATAGAGGACTGTTGATGAAACAATAAACACACAAATAGAAGCCGGTCACCTTTGCAGTCTCTCTTAAGACTAACTAGTTGGAGAAGATTAAGCTAATAGTTGGAGAAGATTAGCCTCGGAGTTGGATGAGGAGGATAGAGCAAAACCAATCTCCCTTTGTGCAGTCCCACTGAAATGTAGAAACGTTGCCCGTGTGACATTTTAGCAAAACTGCACAAAACACTCTGAAGAAAAAAGTGTTTTGTGTAGTTCACCAAAAGGTCGCAATAGCAACGAAGTGAAATGGATAGACCTGTTTGCAAAAAAGAGGTAGAAAGGAAACAATTACTGGCCAATAACAGTTGATGACACATACAACGACAAAAAAGAAGCATATTCCTTGTCCTAAGGGAAGATAACAACACGATTGTTTATCTAAAATGGTGTGAGGACGAGATTGCAATATAGAAAGTATGTCGGACGAGCTACATTTTGGGCAAAGAACTAGGGAAGATCCACATGCAAGATTTTCCACATGCAGCAATGTGGGAAGATGGGCAGTGGAGCAAGGCCGGAGGGGAGGAAGCTGTACCTGGGGGTCATCGGGATGTAACTAGGAGGGCGGCGGCGGGCGAGATCTACCCATACTGTGGCAGCGAGCAAGTGGCGAAGGCCCTACCGCGCCGGAGCTTGGTCAGAGAGAACAGCGGGTACCGCAGATCGGGACATGCTGCCTCGACACCGTCGAATGGAGAAACGATGCACATCCTCCCTTTCCGCCGGCGGATGAGATGCGGCCGGATCAGTGATAAACGGTGAGAGAGAGGCCACCGCCACCTTGTGTGAGATAGTGTGACGAGAGACAAACCCCGGCAGGCAGGCTCCATTGTATATAGTGGAGCGGATTTCTTTTTTCTCGATAACAATCGTTTTATATTCTATACGTGCCATTGAGGAATATAACTTTATTTAAAACTAACACGTCAATTTGAACTTTGTTCCGTGTACGCGTGGTACATGACCCTCCTTCAAGTAAACAACCGCTACACACGTCAAATTATCACGTGGGCTGCCTTTTCATACAGAAATTAGCTCCACCATGTTCCTGCGCGGGTGTGGCCGGGAACGCGATGTGAGTACGTGCGTCGTGCGTGCACCTCTTCTCTACGTGCAGGTACGTACGTGGGTGTGTGTGAGAGAGATGGTTTGTGCAAGGCAGAGGCAATGTGTCAATGATATCTCAAACAAAAAATGTAACATATGCAATGTGTGTGAAACAGAGGCCTGGATATATCATATATTGAGGGGGCAATCCACGAGAAGAGAGTGAAGGTATCATCGGCGTGAGATATCGATAGAATCGAAGAGAGGGATGAAGTGTGTGGGTGCACGATTGATACAGAGTGCCATTGAATTTGTTTGTGCCCACATCAAAGTTATAGGGCGGCTGGTCTACTGGAATGTGAGAGGGGAGAGGTGCAGTTTGTTTCTGTGCCATGGATACCTACCTACAACGTTCGACAATAGGTGTGTATGTGGGGGGGGGGGGCAGAGACCTAATTACATAGAGAGGTAGATCAACTGGTATATGTGTGGAGAAGGAGAGAGACCTAGCTATGTATTGAGGGAGATCGATCGGCATCCATGCATATGTGTAGGAGAGGAATAAGGTTGGGAGAGAGACAGAGCTAGAGTGTCGGAGGGTTGGTGGTGGAGTTGCTTCTCATAAATGGTGGGAGAGGCCTGCTAGACAAACGGAGGGTACGACTGCAATATCAATAAGAGAGGGGATGCCTGCCTATCAGTGCACGTGCATGTGAGAGACGGGCCGGGAGGCATGCACGGATGATGAGGAGGGACGATATGGCTGTGGTAAGTAGACATAACTACATAGGAAGATCAATCGTCGCGTGTCAGAGTAAGGGAGAGGCATAACTAGTGGGGTAAGTCGATCGTGCGTTGGGAAAAAGAGTTATATAGTTGACCTAGCTACGTGCAGGGAGATCGATCGGTATACATGCATGCATGTGTTAGAAGCAAATAAGGCCCGGAGAGACGGATAGAGAGAGGGATGCGGCTAGGAGGTGGTGCGAGATGCCTACTATATCGAGGGGGGAGGAGTGTGTAACAGTGTAAGTATGAGATTGATGAAAAGAGGTGCGAGAGTGTGCACGTGCGTTGAACCGTATTAGACAGAGGGGGACATGGACGGTGAGAAGAGAAGAGGGGAAGCGTGTGTTTATTGTAGGTACACCTGGCTAGAGAGGTATATCAATCGGTGTGTGCAGGAAAGAAGGAGCTGCGGGGCCTACACACACCGTGGGTGAACGACCTAAAGAGATATAACGAATGTGCGCGATGGGGAGAATGCTGAGGGAGCGTGAGAGGGAGGCGGGCGTGTGCATGCACGAGAGAAAGTTAGCGCTAGCTACAAAGAGAAGATGATTGTGTGGGTGTAAAAGGCGAACAGAGATCATAATACATTATAAAAGTGGATTCGGATATTTGAACAAGAGATCATAGTGTTTTAAACTGTCGCATGCATGAATATAATGGTGATACGCACGGTGTGGTTATGAACATGTTATACTACATATAATATATATAACATTTTTTGAATTTGTGATAATGTGTGGCTTTTGCAGCTCAGGGCTAAATACTTGTCATAATGTAGGGGGCGGGGCACTATACTTTGTGTGATAAACATAGTGTACATATGACACATGGTTTAGATTATGAAGATCTAGCTAGTACATCAAATGTACTATTATTTGGAATCAACATCAAATGTATTAAAAAAATTGAATTCGAGTTCATATATATAGTACACATAGTTCATATCTAACTCTATAGTAATCATGTGGTGTGTTGTTAAGATAATATACAAACGATGGTTTAACTTGGCAACAATCATGATTGTAGATTCTTATTCAAATAGAGAAACGAATTCAAATATAGTTCAAATTGCAGTGGTAGTATATACATTTGGAATGCACTAAAATGTTCGTATGAGTAGGTTACATGCATTATAGAGGTAGCGAAAAAAATTAATTGGACATAACATGGATTCATAGTTTTGAATAGCATTTATACAGTAAAACGGGACAAGCAGACTCTCCCTTTGTGTGGTGCGAATATTTTTTGTTTTTGTTTTTTTGTCGAGGGAAGTCTGAATTGATTTTTTTTAGGATAGTGCGAATTGATTTGGTACGTACATTATTACATGTTAGGCCTGTCCCAAAATTTCAACCCGCGCCTTGTTATCCCGAAAATTCAGATATCGCATTGTCTGTTTGTGGTCCGAAAACTCGCGCCTTCACAACCCGCGCCTTGCTATCCCGAAATTACAACGCGCGCGAAAACTCCCTCCAGCTGCCAAATCCCGACAAGCGAAATCCACCTTCTAACCCTGAGCCGAAACGGCCGCTAGTTCAAATCGGTGGTGGTACTTTCGTAACAGACCCTACATTTTGGACAAGCGTGTCCCTAAGTGATGGTTCCCCCTCCAATCACCTCCCTTTCGCCATTCGAAAACCCAAGCTGCCATAACCTCTCTGCTCCAGCCGCGAAACCCCACCCTCTGCCGTCCACCACCCACCGCTGCCCAGCCGGAGCCTCTTCCCCGACAATGTCGTCCACTGCAACAGCTCGACGTCCCTCATCCACCGCCTCGGATGAGGATCCATTGTCGATCTCATCGCCCCGCCAGTTTAGCCGCCCCGTCCTCCACCTCCAAGGAGCTGCTCCGACGATCGCCTCGTTCGTGGCTGTTCCATCCCCACAGCGCTGCCTTAACCTGCTCCACCAGAACCGCAACATCCTCACTGACTCCTCGGACGAAGCCGAGGCCTACTCGGTGCCACCAAAGAGGTTGTACACTCATCGCATTGCACCTTCTCCTTAACTTGACCTCCCGGCGTCGCCGGTGCTCAATCCCGCTCCCCCATGGTGCGGCTAAAGGAAATATGCCCTAGAGTCAATAATAAAGTTGTTATTTATATTTCCTTATATCATTATAAATGTTTATTATTCATGCTAGAATTGTATTAACCGGAAACTTAGTACATGTGTGAATACATAGACAAATAGAGTGTCCCTAGTTTGCCTCTACTTGACTAGCTCGTTAATCAAAGATGGCTAAGTTTCCTAGCCATAGACATGTGTTGTCATTTGATGAACGGGATCACATCATTAGAGAATTATGTGATGGACAAGACCCATCCATTAGCTTAGCATAATGATCATTTAGTTTTATTGCTATTGCTTTCTTCATGACTTATACATGTTCCTCTGACTATGAGATTATGCAACACCCGAATACCGGAGGAACGCTTAGTGTGCTATCAAATGTCACAACGTAACTGGGTGATTATAAAGATGCTCTACAGGTGTCTCCGATGGTGTTTGTTGAGTTGGCATAGATCGAGATTAGGATTTGTCACTCCGTGTATCGGAGAGGTATCTCTGGGCCCTCTCGGTAATACACATCACTATAAGCCTTGCAAGCAATGTGACTAATGATTTAGTTGCGGGATGATGCATTACGAAATGAGTAAAGAGACTTGCCGGTAACGAGATTGAACTAGGTACGAGGATACCGACGATCGAATCTCGGGCAAGTAACATACCAATGACAAAGGGAACAACGTATGTTGTTATGCGGTTTGACCGATAAAGATCTTCGTAGAATATGTAGGAACCAATATGAGCATCCAGGTTCCGCTATTGGTTATTGACCGGAGATGTGTCTCGGTCATGTCTACATAGTTCTCGAACCCGTAGGGTCCGCACGCTTAACGTTCGATGACGATTTGTATTATGAGTTATGTGATTTGATGACCGAAGATAGTTCGGAGTCCCGGATAAGATCACGAACATGACGAGGAGTCTCGAAATGATCGAGAGATAAAGATCGATATATTGGAAGGCTATATTCGGACATCGGAAAGGTTCTGAGTGATTCGGGTATTTTTCGGAGTACCGGAGAGTTACGGGAATTCGCCGGGGGAAGTAGTGGGCCTTAATGGGCCATACGGGAAAGGAGAGAAGGGCCTCAAGGGGTGGCCGCGCGCCCCCCCATGGGCTGGTCCGAATTGGACTAGGAGGGGGTGGCGCCCCCCTCCTTCCTTCTCCCATCTTCCTCCTTCCTTCTTCTCCTATTTGGACTAGGAAAGGGGGAACCCTACTCCTACTAGGAGTAGGAATCCCCCCCTTGGGCGCGCCCCCTGTGGCCGGCCCTCCTCCTCCTCCCCTCCTTTATATATGGGGGAAGGGGGCACCCCATAGACACACAAGTTGATTTCTTAGCCGTGTGTGGTGCCCCCCTCCATAGATTTCCACCTCGGTCATATCGTTGTAGTGCTTAGGCGAAGCCCTGCGTCGGTAACTTCATCATCACCGTCACCACGCCGTCATGCTGACGGAACTCTCCCTCGGCCTCAGCTGGATCAAGAGTTCGAGGGACATCACCGAGCTGAACGTGTGCAGATCGCGGAGGTGCCATGCGTTCGGTACTTGATCGGTTGGATCGCGAAGACGTTCGACTACATCAACCGCGTTACTAAACGCTTCCGCTTTCGGTCTACGAGGGTATGTGGACACACTCTCCCGCTCGTTGCTATGCATCACCTAGATAGATCTTGCATGTTCGTAGGAAATTTTTGAAATTACTGCGTTCCCCAATAGTGGTATCAGAGCCAGGTCTATGCGTAGATGTTATATGCACGAGTAGAACACAAAGAGTTGTGGGCGATAATAGTCATACTGCTTACCAACATGTCATACTTTGATTCGGCAGTATTGTTGGATGAAGCGGCTCAGACCGACATTACGCGTACGCTTACGCGAGACTGGTTCTACCGACGTGCTTCGCACACAGGTGGCTAGTGGGTGTCAATTTCTCTAACTTTAGTTGAATCAAGTGTGACTACACCCGGTTCTTGTTGAAGGTTAAAACAGCACACTTGACGAAAAATCGTTGTGGTTTTGATGCGTAGGTAAGAACGGTTCTTGCTCAGCCCGTAGCAGCCACGTAAAACTTGCAACAACAAAGTAGAGGACGTCTAACTTGTTTTTGCAGGGCTTGCTGTGATGTGATATGGTCAAGACATGATGTGATATAATTTATTGTATGAGATGATCATGTTTTGTAACAGAGTTATCGGCAACCGGCAGGAGCCATATGGTTGTCGCTTTATTGTATGCAATGCAATCGCCATGTAATTGCTTTACTTTATCACTAAGCGGTAGCGATAGTCGTAGAAGCAATAAGTTGGCGAGACGACAATGATGCTTCG
Source organism: Thinopyrum elongatum (assembly GCA_011799875.1). Taxonomy (NCBI): domain Eukaryota; kingdom Viridiplantae; phylum Streptophyta; class Magnoliopsida; order Poales; family Poaceae; genus Thinopyrum; species Thinopyrum elongatum. The sequence continues at coordinate 353,424,054 of CM022302.1, read as the reverse complement.
ATGGAGATCATGCTGGGGCGCCGGTGACGATGGAGATCAAGCTGGGGCGCCGGTGACGATGAAAGATCATGATGGTGCTTCGATGATGGAGATCAAGAGCACAAGATGATGATGGCCATATCATGTCACATATTGAATTGCATGTGATGTTAATCCTATTATGCATCTTATTTTGCTTAGTACGGCGGTAGCATTATAAGATGATCTCTCACTAAATTTCAAGGTACAAGTGTTCTCCCTGAGTATGCACCGTTGCTACAGTTCGTCGTGCCGAGACACCACGTGATGATCGGGTGTGATAAGCTCTACGTTCACATACAACGGGTGCAAGTCAGTTTTGCACACGCAGAATACTCGGGTTAAACTTGACGAGCCTAGCATATGCAGATATGGCCTCGGAACACTGAGACCGAAAGGTCGAGCGTGAATCATATAGTAGATATGATCAACATAGTGATGTTCACCATTGAAAACTACTCCATCTCACGTGATGATCGGACATGGTTTAGTTGATTTGGATCACGTGATCACTTAGATGATTAGAGGGATGTCTATCTAAGTGGGAGTTCTTAAGTAATATGATTAATTGAACTTTAATTTATCATGAACTTAGTCCTGGTAGTATTTGCAAATTATGTTGTAGATCAATAGCTCGCGTATAGCTCCCTTGTTTTATTTTTGATATGTTCCTGGAGAAAACTAAGTTGAAAGATGATAGTAGCAATGATGCGGACTGGTTCCGTGATCTGAGGATTATCCTCATTGCTGCATAGAAGAATTATGTCCTTGATGCACCGCTAGGTGACAGACCTATTGCAGGAGCAGATGCAAACGTTATGAACGTTTGGCAAGCTCGATATGATGACTACTTGATAGTTTAGTGCACCATGCTTTACGGCTTAGAATCGGGACTTCAAAAATGTTTTGAACGCCACGGAGCATATGAGATGTTCCAAAGAGATGAAATTGGTATTTGAGACTCATGCCCATGTCGAGAGGTATGAGACCTCTGACAAGTACTCTGCCTACAAGATGGAGGAGAATAGCTCAACCAGTGAGCATGTGCTCAGAATGTATGAGTACTACAGTTGCTTGAATCAAGTGGGAGTTAATCTTCCGGATAAGATAGTAATTGACAGAATTCTCTAGTCACTATCACCAAGTTACTGGAACTTCGTGATGAACTATAATATGCAAGGGATGACAAAAATGATTCCCGAGCTCTTCGTGATGCTGAAATCAACGAAGGTAGAAATCAAGAAAGAGCATCAAGTGTTGATGGTTAACAAGACCACTAGTTTCAAGAAAAGGGCAAAGGAAAGAAGGGGAACTTCAAGAAGAATAGCAAGCAAGTTGCTACTCCCGGGAAGAAGCCCAAGTCTGGACCTAAGCCTGAAACTGAGTGCTTCTACTGCAAAGGGACTGGTCACTGGAAGCGGAACTGCCCCAAGTATTTGGCGGATAAGAAGGATGGCAAAGTGAACAAAAGTATATTTGATATACATGTTATTGATGTGTATTTTACTAGTGTTCATAGTAGCCCCTGGGTATTTTATACTGGTTCAGTTGCTAACATTAGAAACTCGAAACAGGAGTTGCAAAATGAACAGAGACTAGTTAATGACGAGGTGACGATGTGTGTTGGAAGTGATTCCAAGGTTGATAAGATCACCATCGCACACTCCCTCTACCTTCGGGATTAGTGTTGGACCTAAATAAATGTTATTTGGTATTTGCGTTGAGCATGAATATGATTGGATCATGTTTATTGCGATACAGTTATTCATTTAAGTCAGAGAATAATTGTTGTTCTGTTTAAATGAATAAAACCTTCTATGGTCATACACTCAATATAAATGGTTTATTGAATCTCGATCGTAGTGATACACATATTCGTAATATTGATGCCAAAAGATGCAAAGTTGATAATGATAATGCAACATATTTTGTGGCACTGCCGTTTAGGTCATATTGGTGTAAAGCGCATGAAGAAACTCCATTCAGATGGAATTTTGGAATCACTTGATTATGAATCATTTGATGCTTGCGAACCATGCCTCATGGGCAAGATGACTAAGACTCCGTTCTCCGGAACAATGGAGCGAGCTAATGACTTATTGGAAATAATACATATCGATGTATGCGGTCCGATGAGTGTTGAGGCTCACGGCGGGTATCGTTATTTTCTGACCTTCACAGATGATTTGAGCAGATATGGGTATATCTACTTGATGAAACATAAGTCTGAAATATTTGAAAAGTTCAAAAGAATTTCAGAGTGAAGTAGAGAATCATCGTAACAAGAAAATAAAGTTTCTACGATCTGATTGCAGAGGCGAATATTTGAGTTATGAGTTTGGCCTTCAATTAAAACAATGTGGAATAGTTTCACAAACTCATGCCACCTGGAACACCACAGCATAATGGTGTGTCCGAATGTCATAACCGTACTTTATTGGATATAGTGCAATCTATGATGTCTCTTACCGATTTACCACTATCGTTTTGGGGTTATGCATTAGAGACAGCTGCATTCACGTTAAATAGGGCACCATCTAAATCCGTTGAGACGACACCATATGAACTGTGGTTTGGCAAGAAACCTAAGCTGTCGTTTCTTAAAGTTTGGGGTTGCAATGCTTATGTGAAAAGTTTCAACCTGATAAGCTCAAACCCAAATCGGAGAAATGGGTCTTCATAGGATACCCAAAGGAGACTGTTGGGTACACCTTCTATCACAGATCCAAAGGCAAGATATTCGTTGCTAAGAATGGATCCTTTCTAGAGAAGGAGTTTCTCTCGAAAGAAGTGAGTGGGAGGAAAGTAGAACTTGATGAGGTAATTGTACCTTCTCCCAAATTGGAAAGTAGTTTATCACAGAAATCAGTTCCAGTGATTCCTACACCAATTAGTGAGGAAACTAATGATGATGATCATGAAACTTCAGATCAAGTTACTACAGAACCTCATAGGTCAACCAGAGTACGTTCCGCACTAGAGTGGTGCGGTAATCCTGATCTGGAAATCATGTTACTAGACCATGACGAACCTACGAACTATGAGGAAGCGATGATGAGCCCAGATTCCGATAAATGGCTTGAGGCCATGAAATCTGAGATGGGATCCATGTATGAGAACAAAGTGTGGACTTTGGTTGACTTGCCCGATGATCGGCAAGCCATAGAGAATAAATGGATCTTCAAGAAGAAGACTAACGCTGACGGTAATGTTACTGTCTACAAAGCTCGACTTGTTGCGAAAGGTTTTCAACAAGTTCAAAGAGTTGACTACGATGAGATTTTCCCACTCGTAGCGATGCTTAAGTCTGTCTGAATCATGTTAGCAATTGCCACATTTTATGAAATCTGGCAAATGGGTGTCAAAACTACATTCCTTAATGGATTTCTTAAAGAAGAATTGTATATGATACAACCAGAAGTTTTGTCGATCCTAAAAGTGCTAACAAAGTGTACAAACTCCAGCGATTTATCTATGGACTAGTGCAAGCATCTCGGAGTTGGAATATACGCTTTGATAAAGTGATCAAAGCATATGGTTTTATACAGACTTATGTGAAGCCTATATTTACAAGAAAGTGAGTGGGAGCACTACAGCTTTTCTGATAAGTATATGTGAATGACATATTGTTGATCGGAACTGATGTAGAATTTTCTGTAAAGCATAAAGGAGAGTTTGAAAGGAGTTTTTCAAAGAAAGACCTCGATGAAGTTGCTTACATATTGAGCATCAAGATCTATAGAGATAGATCAAGACGCTTGATAAGTTTTTTCAATGAGTACATACCTTGACAAGATTTTGAAGTAGTTCAAAATGGAACAGTCAAAGAAGGAGTTCTTGCCTGTGTTGCAAGGTGTGAAGTTGAGTAAGACTCAAAGCCCGACCACGGGAGAAGATAGAGAGAGAATGAAAGTCATTCCCTATGCCTCAGCCATAGGTTCTATAAAGTATGCCATGCCATGTACCAGACCTATTGTATACCCTGCCCTGAGTTTGGCAAGGGAGTACAATAGTGATCTAGGAGTAGATCACTGGATAGCGGTCAAAATTATCCTTAGTGGAATAAGGATATTTTTCTCGGTTATGGAGGTGATAAAGAGTTCGTCGTAAAGAGTTATGTCGATGCAAGCTTTTACACCGATCCAGATGACTCTAAGTCTCAATCTGGATACATATTTAAAGTGGGAGCAATTAGCAAGAGTAGCTCCATGCAGAGCTTTGTAGACATAGAAATTTGCAAAATACATACGGATCTGAATGTGGCAGACCCGTTGACTAAACTTCTCTCACAAGCAAAACATGATCACACCTTACTATTCTTGGGTGTTAATCACATAACGATGTGAACTAGATTATTGACTCTAGTAAACCCTTTGAGTGTTGGTCACATGGCGATGTGAACTATGGGTGTTAATCACATAAAGATGTGAACTATTGGTGTTAAATCACATGGCGATGTGGACTAGATTATTGACTCTAGTGCAAGTGGGAGACTGAAGGAAATATGCCCTAGAGGCAATAACAAAGTTGTTATTTATATTTCCTTATATCATTATAAATGTTTATTATTCATGCTAGAATTGTATTAACCGGAAACTTAGTACATGTGTGAATACATAGACAAACAGAGTGTCCCTAGTTTGCCTCTACTTGACTAGCTCGTTAATCAAAGATGGCTAAGTTTCCTAGCCATAGACATGTGTTGTCATTTGATGAACGGGATCACATCATTAGAGAATTATGTGATGGACAAGACCCATCCATTAGCTTAGCATAATGATCATTTAGTTTTATTGCTATTGCTTTCTTCATGACTTATACATGTTCCTCTTACTATGAGATTATGCAACTCCCGAATACCGGAGGAACGCTTAGTGTGCTATCAAACGTCACAACGTAACTGGGTGATTATAAAGATGCTCTACAGGTGTCTCCGATGGTGTTTGTTGAGTTGGCATAGATCGAGATTAGGATTTGTCACTCCGTGTATCGGAGAGGTATCTCTGGGCCCTCTCGGTAATACACATCACTATAAGCCTTGCAAGCAATGTGACTAATGAGTTAGTTGCGGGATGATGCATTACGAAACGAGTAAAGAGACTTGCCGGTAACGAGATTGAACTAGGTATGAGGATACCGACGATCGCATCTCGGGCAAGTAACATACCAATGACAAAGGGAACAACGTATGTTGTTATGCGGTTTGACCGATAAAGATCTTCGTAGAATATGTAGGAACCAATATGAGCATCCAGGTTCCGCTATTGGTTATTGACCGGAGATGTGTCTCGATCATGTCTACATAGTTCTCGAACCCGTAGGGTCCGCACGCTTAATGTTCGATGACGATTTGTATTATGAGTTATGTGATTTGATGACCGAAGATAGTTCGGAGTCCCGGATAAGACCATGAACATGACGAGGAGTCTCGAAATGATCGAGAGGTAAAGATCGATATATTGGAAGGCTATATTCGGACATCGGAAAGGTTCTGAGTGATTCGGGTATTTTTCGGAGTACCGGAGAGTTACGGGAATTCGCCGGGGGAAGTAGTGGGCCTTAATGGGCCATACGGGAAAGGAGAGAAGGGCCTCAAGGGGTGGCCGCGCGCCCCCCCATGGGCTGGTCCGAATTGGACTAGGAGGGGGTGGCGCCCCCCTCCTTCCTTCTCCCATCTTCCTCCTTCCTTCTTCTCCTATTTGGACTAGGAAAGGGGGAAACCTACTCCTACTAGGAGTAGGAATCCCCCCCTTGGGAGCGCCCCCTGTGGCCGGCCCTCCTCCTCCTCCCCTCCTTTATATACGGGGGAAGGGGGCACCCCATAGACACACAAGTTGATTTCTTAGCCGTGTGTGGTGCCCCCCTCCACAGATTTCCACCTCGGTCATATCGTTGTAGTGCTTAGGCGAAGCCCTGCCTCGGTAACTTCATCATCACCGTCACCACGCCGTCATGCTGACGGAACTCTCCCTCGGCCTCAGCTGGATCAAGAGTTCGAGGGACGTCACCGAGCTGAACATGTGCAGATCGCGGAGGTGCCGTGCGTTCGGTACTTGATCGGTTGGATCGCGAAGACGTTCGACTACATCAACCGCGTTACTAAACGCTTCTGCTTTCGGTCTACGAGGGTATGTGGACACACTCTCCCGCTCGTTGCTATGCATCACCTAGATAGATTTTGCGTGTTCGTAGGATTTTTTTTGAAATTACTGCGTTCCCTAACAGCGGCTACCTCGTAGTCAGCGCCACTGGTGACATCTCCATGGTGGCTCTCCCCCAGTGTGAGGCTCCCTCGGCGGCGGCGGCCATACCAGCCGGAGCTGCTGCTGCTTCGGCTCTCGCTCACTCGCGTTGCTGCTTTGCTGCTGCTATGGCTCTCGCTCGCTCGCGTTGCTGCTACTGCCCCGGCTCTCGCTCGCTCGCGCTGCTGCTCTGCTCTTCCCCTCGCTCGTGCTGCTGCCCTGCTCTTGCTCTCGCTCGCGCTGCTGATGCTGCTACATGGGCTGCTGTAGCTACACGAGTTGCTGCTTTGGCTCTAGTTCACGCTGCTGCTCTAGGCGCTGCTGCCCCGGCTGCTATCTGCTAATGTGTTCCCTATCGATCGCCTGCTGATTTAGATCACTGTTTCTCTACTACTAGTGCTCGAGCGGCCTAAACTACATGTGAAGTGCAACTCTGCTACCAGTGCGTTCAGTTTCGATAGTAACATTCAGATTCCATAGTAAATTTCAGTTTCGACAATTAAGTTCAGAGTCAACAGTTTTTACCTCATCTGTTGTAGTCAGGTGGTTTTTGGTGATGTACATTTTACATCTACCTCTTTTTGGTATTGTATTTTACATCATCTATTGGAGTTGCTATTAGAATTCCACTTAAGATTAATGATGTCTGTCTTGTGCTGCTTCAGCCTCGACGTCTTACAGCTCACCGGAGCTGCTCCAACGATGGAACCATCCATCACAATAGAGCAGTATCCTAGATGCCGTCTACAGATGCCTCAGATCTTCCACCACACCTCCGACAGCCACCTCTGCCGCAACTTCTTCAGTGACCAACCCAATGATGCTGAGGTTGACATGGCTACGCCAAAGAGGTTGTACACTTGTCGCATCACTTATTACTCTACATTCATGTCGATCCATTAGGGCTATTTTGGTTCAAAGGAAAAAGTGAAGGAAAAATATAGCAATAGGAAATTTTCCTATGGTACTCTACTATTCAATTATTCATGCATTTGGTTGAAAGGAATGGAGCAAAACATCCACATGGACCTACTTTTCCTATGCATGAAAACAAGACTAAGTGCATTAGTGGCAGAATAACATTCTAACTATACACACTTTCATATGGTTTCACTTTAATTTGGCCATGTTTCTTTGCATTCCTCTGCTCTTCCAATTCATGTGAACCAAACACCCAAGTTGACAGAAATCATGTGTTTACAAATGCTCTGTTACCCACGTGCATTCCTATCCTATTCTGGTGTTTTTCCTATCCCTGCATTTTTAGAATCCTGCAAGCCAAAGGAGCCCTTACATAATTACCTCAGTTATAGATAGGTGTCAAAGAAAACTTTGTGTGGTTTGTCCTGCTCCTGCCGCGACGTCGTCCACCTCACCTGAGCTGCTCCATCGACAGAAGCATCCACCATACCAGACATCACGACTCCCGACCGTCTTTCGCCGCCTCAGATCTCCTTCCCTGCTACCGGCACCCACCGCAACTGCATCACCATCATCGACTCAGCAGATGAACCTGAGGAGTACACGGGTCCACAAGAGAGGTCACACTCTTTTGTTTCTGCTTTTGTTATGCATTGCTTAATATTACCTGCTAGTTTATCGTCCTGTTCACCTCTTAGACTCCAAGTCAGGTCTGAATTAATGTTCAAACTTGAGTTTTAAAATGCTTGTGGGGCACATATCGAGGCAGTAATGAATAGTATCTCTGTCTATTATCTGGTTCACCTAGGGTATGTCTATATTGTTCATCTTGGGTGGGAAACAAACAGTAAAGCAATCAGCATCTGTCTTTTTATTAAAGTAAAACTATCATCAGCCTACTATCATTATTTTTGGATCTATCCACTGGTTGTTACCATCACTCTAGATTTCTGCATGCTCTCCTTACATAATCTCACTGTATTTTTTTCGTATGTATGTCAGATATTGTACACAGTCATGCTGAACATGTAGAGAAAAAGAGAAGAGTTTTGCGCGGCAATACAATGTCATGCAGACATCGCTCCATGGTGGGTGCAATGGCAAACCCTCCCCCCCTCCAGATCATAATCCAGAGGAAGATATCTGTTCTGAGGCGGATTCAGACGGAACTAACCACTCCTATTTACCCCCCGAGGTGTTTGCTCTAACTTGGCATCATGATGTTGGTCATATCATGCATATGTTGCCTTGCAGTGCCTACTTTCGACATCATATATGTCATCTGCTTAGTTTAGACATGTTATGTAATGCCACCTGTTTAGTTTCTATATCATATATGTGAATTATGCAATCTCATCTCTTTTAGCCAGCCATAATATATGTGAAATATGCAATGCCATCCTGTTTAACCATGCATCATATATTTGAATTATATCTTGCCAATCCTTTTCTTCATTACATTTCCATTTGTCGACAATGTTTGTACATTCAACTACTCTTCCTGTGAATCAGCCATTTGAGTGGGTGATGGAAAAATTTGGAGTGAAAACAAGGTCTTCAGAGCAGACAGTGCTACCTGTCGAAGCAGATCTCTTGCTGGGCCCCGATAGCTCCTCGGAGATGGCTTCAGAGACATATGACCAGTCCTATTCCCCCACCGAGGTTGTCGGCGTACGACACCTATGGGACCCTCAAGGAATCCCTTTACGATTCGGCAGGGGGAGAGGTATGCGCAAAGAGCAGAACTAACGATCGACGCGGGGCGATTTTACCCAGGTTCGGGCCGCTAATCAACGTAAAACCCTACTCCTGCCTTGTTTTATTATCAGTGTTCTTGAGCCCAGGCTCCAGGAGCGCTTGCAATGAACAGTATGTTCAAAGAGCAGCTACGCATGCAGAATGGGCCAGAAGATCCTCCTCCCTGTAGCAGTTGCCTTGGGCCTCCTTTTATATGTTCCAAGGGGTCACCACAGTGGCAAAATGTATATACATTGAGGTGTAAAGTAGCTACAGGGTTATCATACCTAACCACTGACGGATTAGGACGAACGCATTTAATGCACCGTGAGGTGTCCGTTTAGGTGTCCTCACTTTCTTGGGGATGGAAAAAGGGGCCATCCCATCAGCACCGCTTAAGCTCTCCTCCACTGGCGCATTGCCACGCATCCAAAGAAGGACCCAGAATGTCAGGCTTGTTGCTGTGCCAGAGCGGTGGCACAGCAACAGAATCTTGCCGGGCGCCGAATCTTGCCGGGCTTCGCAGGCCACCCCGGCAAGATCTTGCCGGGGAAGCTGGCTTTCGGATTCTAGCTCTTCTTATCTGCTGATCCCCAGATCTTTGACTCGAGAATTTCTCTGGTAGCCTGAGTCAACCTCGAACTGTTCCCAGACAAGCCTTGCCGCGAGTATGGCTACAACTGCCCGTGCACAAGTACGGGGTACTAATGGCCCAATACTTAGTACACCGACAGGAGCCCCCAGGCCTAGGCCACACACGAGTGCGAGGCGTTGTTGGGCTAGGCCTAAACAGTGCACGGGCACACGAGGTACTGCTCGTAAATATCCCGTTTACTGTGCCCCCCACTATGCGCACTGAACGCGCGACGTGGGAAGCGTGCGTCAAAGGCTGCAACTGCAACGCGCCTGCAGAGGCGCATTCACATTGGGGAGTAAAAGAGGCGGCCTCGCACCTTCCCCATAAAAAGGGAAACTGCAAAAGGCACAGCCTATTTGCCTCCCTCTTCTTCTCAATCTGGCCGCCGCCACTGCCTTCCTTCTCTCGAGCTCAGAGCAAAGCTTTCCCTCATCCGCCCGTCGCCTCCACGCCTGCTCCATCCCCGGCTTCCGCCCCTGCATCTATCATGCCGCCCAAGCCCAGCAAAGGCAAGGGCAAGGAGACGAAAGACGATGTCCCGGAGAGCGATCTGGCGAAGATGCGGAAGAAGCACGCCGTCTTCGCCCTATCGCTTGATGCGAAACCTCTGAAGGGGCGGTACCAGTGTATGTGGGCGAGGGAGACGCAGGCTCACCCCGCCACTCGCGTGATTCCAGGTTCTTGCTCCAAGAGCAGGTCAGACAAATATCCCTTCTTTGCTGCTTGTTTCTATTGCGGGCTCTGTCCCCCATTTTCTGACTTCTTCAACGACATTATGTACACATACGGCTTCCATCTTCTTGATTTCACGCCGAATGCGGTACTGTGCATGTCCATCTTTGCTCATCTTTGTGAAATTTTTGCCGGAGTGGTTCCCAATACTGCCCTTTTCCGCCACTACTTTTTCCCTCGTATCCAAAAAGGGGAGGCCCTCTCTGGTTCTATCGCCTGGATTCCAAGGGCTTGGAATAAGGAAATATACCCAGAAGGGGTTTACCGCGAGAAGTGGGACGAATGGCGGGCTGAGTGGTGCTGGATCAAGGAAGCAGATCCCCATCCGTTCTGTCTGCCTCGACAGCAGAAAGAGGTCCGCGGCAGTAGCTGGAGCAATCTTGCTGCTGAAGATGAAAAACTCACAATCGCCACCACCAGGATCCTTCGCCTGAAAGCTGCCGGGCTAACAATGGAGATGATTGGCTTCGATTTCCTCCGCCGCCGCATCGCCCCCTTGCAGAATGAAGGGAGACCAGCTTGGGAATACCGAAACGCAGCAAACATCATGAGACTGCGCCCCGGATTGAACAACAATTTGACTGCTATGCAACTTGGCGCTCTCCGTCAAAGGCTATTCCAGCGCGACAACAAGCATCGGTTGCCGGCAAGAATTGTCCCTCTGTGCAACAACTCTGCCCTGGGGTCGATTATCACCACCATGCCACTGTTCAACGCCCACAGTCTCGACGCGACATGGGTTGAGCCATCCGAGGAAGAGGCACAAAAGTTCTTTGATAACTTGACGGAGAGAGCCGTCCGAGAAGAAGCAGACCTCATCCGAGCCACCACCGACGAAGAGGTGGCATACATCGCCACTAGGGCGGAGGAGGCGAATCTTGCCGCGGAGGCTGGCAGCGCCGGCTTCACAGAATAGGAAACCAGTGACGCAGAGGTAGTGGTGGAAGAAAATCCTGCCGGGAAGGACAAGGTTGCCGGGGGACAGAGCAGCACAGCCGCTGAGAGCTCGTCTGATGAAGACGCGGCCGAAGAAGAACCGCAAGAAGAGCTTCCAACCCCGAAGAAGACAAAGCGTGTTCTTTGAAAGGCCGCATCTGGCATCCCGCCAAGGCACCCTTCCTCGAGCAGCGAGGCTCCCGGCAAGGAAGCGGCCGGCAAGACTGCGCCGCAGCAAGGAGTTTGACAGCAACCTACGTGGCGTGCGAGACCCACACCAGCGGCAACTGCTGAGGCGGCAGGGGTGTCTCGCACTACCGCACCGGAGGCTGAGGTGGTGGAAACACGCCAACCCCCTGCGCCTGCTACAGCCAAGCAACCTAGGACCCCTCCTCTGCCTCCCCACACAGACACTGCAACAGAGGTCGATTTCGACATCTCCGGCTTCAGTCCGGAGCAAGAAGAGGAAGAGTGAGTATCTTGCCACAGCCTTTATCTTCCAAATTCTGGATCAATCTTATTGACTTGCTTGTATTGTCTCTGCAGTGATGCAGAGACCTTGACGGAGAGGATGGCGAAGAGGGCAAAGACTTCCATGGGCGACGAGCCCCCGGCAGGCTTCATGAGCGCGCCGGAAACTACTACCATCGGCCCGGATCTTAGTCCTCGACGCAGCCCCCAGCGCAGCCCCCAGCATAAGTTCATTACTATTTTTCCGTTGGGGAATGCTGAGGTTCCTATCCTCGCCGCTGATATCTTTGGGCTTGCAGGAGAAGGACGGCAACAAAGGGAGTTATCAGGAGATACCCTCGTTGCGCCACCTCTGTCAACCACATCGCCCACAAGCGCATCCCCGGCAAGAGATCACACCGACGAGCTTGTCTTGGTTGAGGAGGAGCCGACAACCACAGATACTGGCACCCTACCCCCGGCAACCGAGGTTGTCGGGAGGGGCGAGGCCACCTCTCGACAGCTCGATGCAGGTAACCAATTGCCTCAGAGCGTTTGCTATTCTTTCCTTTATCTCTCTTTCTTTTGTCTTCTTGAACTTCAACCTTGATCTCATTCTGTTTCTCTCCCTTGTCCTTTAGAATTCCCCGAGACGGAACATATGGACATCGACGCTGTCATCGAGGAGACCGCCAGGGATGTTGCCACCGAAGCCGACAAAATCGCTGCCAGCGAGGCCGCCATGGATGCCACTGTAGAAGCCGGCGGTGCTTTTGCCGATGAGGCCGCCAAGACTGCACAGGAGGAACCCGCCAAGGAGTCTACTGAAGAGGGCGGCAAGGAGGCTAGTGACCGTACTGACGGCATTCCTGCCGCAAGAGCGCCAGGCGCTGCGTCGGCCACGGAGCCCCCTGCTACTGGTGAGGCGGTTGCTGAGGATCAACTGTCAACATCCGAAGTCCCCTCATCCAGCAAATATCTCAAAGTTGGCGAGAACCTGTTTGTCAACTTGCCGGGGACGGCAAGCATTGGGGCACCAGCCGAAGGGGAAGTCTTTGATGAAGAAGTCATCGCCGCCGCTGGGCTCAAGATTGTTGATGATCCAAGCGCCAGCAGTGGCAAATATGAAGAGGACCAGCTCCTTCAGGCCATGGGTGAAAATTTCCGCAAGCTCCAGGCACTTCACCGTGCTCGGAAAGAGAAAGCAGATTCCGGAATGGCAGTTGTCGAGGCGGCTGAAGCAGATTTTCAGAGGCGCATCGAACAAATGCAAGTCTGGTACGCCGAGGCCCTCCAAGAGTTGACTGCCAGCCGGGAACAAGTGAGCCAAAACTGGACAGAGATCCTCTTGAAACAATCTAACATGGAGAAGGCGCAAGAAGAAGCTACGCAAAGAATTGCTGCTGAAGATGCTCTCTTGACGGGGCGTCGCATTGCGCTTGATGCTCATGAGGAAGACCTTGCCGCACGTGAGCAGGCGCTCGCCGCCAAGCTTCACAGCAAAGATGAAGATATCGAGAAGCTTGTCGCGCGGCGGACCCAGGAGCTGGAGCAGAAGCACAAGGAGGCGCTCGAAGCTCTAACCGTAGATCACGCCGGCAAGCTCAAGGAGGTCGTCGATGCTGCCGAGGCTGCAGAGGCCGCCAAGAATGAGCTGAGTGACAAAGTCAAGAAACTAGAAGTGGATCTTGAAGAACATGGCAAGGAGCTCTCGACGCTCAAAGGTGACAGGGAAAAAACCCTCCACACCCTGGCGAAGATGCAAGTTGCCATGTCTGACAAGACCAAGCAGCTCTCTTCAGCAAATGATGCCATTGCCAATCTGAGGCTGAAGCTGACCACGTTGGAGAAGTCTCTCAAGGATGGAAGGGCCCGCGAGAAGGCCCTGTGCAAAGATCTCCAGGAAGAGAGGAACCTGCTCAAGAGCGTTGCCGCCGCCCAAGTTGACTACGAAAAGGGGGTACAAATCTGGACTGAACACCTCGTCGATGCTGTGGAGAAGCTCATGGCAGAACTGTCAACCATGGGCCTGTCAAACTTCAGGTATTCCTCCGAAGAAAGGATATCTTCGAGTGCCAGGTTGACGATGTTCTTCGAAAGCATCATTGATGCTCTGAAGCTGCTTCAATCTAACCGGGCGACCCAACTGGCCAACGAATCCCGCCAGCTTTGCTGGGCTGTCCTCCGCAAGGTACTTATCAAGGTGGTGCATAATAATCCTGGCATCGACCTCTCCAACGTGCTTGGCTGCCTGCCAAAGGACGCAAATCTCGAGGCACTTGAGGTGCTTGTCGCGCCTATCCTTGAGAAGGTGGATTCAATCAAAAGGGTCGAAGGGCAGCGCAGAGATTAACTGCTCCACCTCTTCTTGCCGTCGCCATTCCATGCCAAAGACAATTAAGTCTTAAGTTAGAACTGTGGCAACATATTAGTGTAATATAACTTGCTTATGTTTGGATACATGTATGCTATCTCCCTTGTCTGATTCCTTTATGTATGGAGTTCACCCTACGCTTACCGAAAAACTTGCCGGCGTGCAACCTGCCGCGAGCGCTGGGTGCGGGACTTCAGCAGCCTGCTGGAGGTGCAGCGGCCGGCAAGACTCCTTGGCATTCTTAGTGCAACCACTCAAATCATTGAGCGGACTCGAAACAAAATAAGGGCGCAACCGATTACAACAAGGGTTCCTTCGCGTGCAGGTTTTCCATACAAAAGTCGAAATCGTTCAAGGAAAATAACTTTGCAATAAAGGAAACTTGCCCTAAATTTTAGAACTTAGCTTTTTGTCGCTGTCCTTCCTCCGGTAAGCGTCAATTCTGAACGTTGCCAACTGGTACCCATATCCTCCTTCCCCCCCCCCCCCCCCCCCGGAAAATGTGCACGCGAGGAACCCTTCTGTCTTTTGAGAAAAAGAAAGAAGAGAAAATAAAGATATGGAACCTTGGCGGTTCGTTAGAACTTACCGGGAGCAAGTGTCATACAACATCTTAGACAAACATGCATATATATATGAACATGGAAATCAATAAGGAAATGCACAAGACTTAAACTTATTCATCTGTGCTCAGGGTCTGCGCCTGGCTTTGTACAAAGGATTAAATTGCCGGCAATACTTGTACAAAAAAGGGGGTTGCCGGGGGCCCCCGGCAACCGCGCCTTATGGGTAGAACTTGCGAAGATGTTCGATATTCCAGGAATTGCTCACTGGAACGCCATCTTTGGTCTCCAAGCGGACAGCGCCGGGCCTGGTGACTCGTACTACCCGATAAGGGCCTTCCCACTTCGGCGTCAACTTGTTTGAATTCTTGGTGGACTAAATCCGCCGAAGAACAAGGTCGCCTTCCTCAAGGCTCCGGGCATGAATTTATGGCTATGGTAGCGGCGCAAAGCTTGCTGGTAGCGTGCAGCTCGCACAGCAGCCTGAAGACAATTCTCCTCAAGGAGCACAGCGTCATCTTGCAGCAGTTGCTCTTGCTCAAGCTCATCATAAGCGAGCACTCGAGGTGATCCGTATATGAGTTCCGTGGGGAGAACTGCTTCCGCTCCGTAGACCAGAGCGAAGGGTGTCTGGCCGGTGGCTCAATTTGGTGTCGTTCTGATTGACCAAAGAACCGCCGTCAACTCATCAATCCAGCGTCTTCCGCACTTTCTCAGCCTGTCAAAGTTTCTGGTCTTGAGACCGCGCAGCACTTCAGCATTGGCCCTCTCCGCTTGACCGTTGCTTCTCGGGTGAGCAACATAGGCAAAACAAATTTTGCCGCCAAGATCTTGGACGTACTGCATGAAGGTGCGACTTGTGAATTGCGTGCCGTTGTCGGTGATGATCCTGTCGGGCACACCGAAACGGCAAACTATCCCTTTAAAGAACTTGACGGCTGATTGTGCTGTCACCTTCCTCACTGCTTCCACCTCCGGCCACTTTGTGAACTTGTCGATAGCAACGTACAAGTACTCAAAGCCCCCGGTAGCACGGGGGAAAGGGCCCAGTACGTCGAGCCCCCAGACCGAAAATGGCCAGGAGAGAGGGATCGTCTGAAGAGCTTGAGCTGGCTGATGCGATTTCTTCGAATGAAACTGGCACGCTTCACACTTGGTTACTAGTGCAGTTGCATCCTGGAGAGCAGTGGGCCAACAGAAACCTTGCCGGAATGCTTTCCCGACAAGTGCTCTTGATCCTATGTGAGAGCCACATATGCCTCCATGTATTTCCGCCAATAGCTCTAGTCCATCCTCCCGAGGAATGCACTTCAATTTCACACCGTTTGGTCTCTTTCTATACAGGACGTCATCGACGAACTTGTACATGACAGACCGATGGGCTACTTTTTCCGCTTCTTCCTGTTCCTCCGGGAGTTCTCCTGTCTAAAGGAAATGGACAATGTGTTGCGCCCATGCTGGAGCCTGGGGCTCGACAGCTAGGACTAAAGGCATCTCCTCCACCAGGGGAACATTTGTCTCGACAGCGAAAGCGTGAGTTTCTGCCGGAGCCTGTCGTTCCCCGGCAGGCTTGTCGTTGATCCCGGCAAGTTCCTTGCCGGTGGCTCCAGGGTGCTCTGCCGGAAAGTACTGTCCAGAATTCAACTTTCTTCTCTTTTCTTGCCGCATTGATGGCGCCACGGATGGTTGAGTCAAATGGAGCACAAAAGTTCCTGGTTCCACAGGCAACTTGAGGGTAGCGCGCTTTGACAGGTCGTCGGCAACACTGTTCTCGGCACGAGGGATGTGCTTCATTTGCAGACCATCAAAGTGCTCTTCCATTTTTCTCACTTCATCCACGTAGGCTTGCATCAATGGACTCTGATAACTCTTGTTAACTTGCCTAACGACAAGCTGCGAATCGCCTCTGATGACGAGCTTCTTGATACCAAGGTCTGCCACGATCCTGAGACTGGCAAGCAGGCCCTCGTACTCCGCGGTGTTGTTTGTCGAACTCTCCCGGGGAAAATGCATCTGGACTACGTACTTGAGGTGCTCTCTGGTGGGTGTGACAAGCAGCACGCCAGCACCGGCGCCTTGCAGCGAAAAAGCCCCGTCAAAGTACATAACCCATTGCTGGTCAATTTCCTTGCCGGGGAGAATTGTTTCTTGAACCTCTTCATCTGGCATTGGGGTCCATTCCGCAATGAACTCTGCCAAGGCCCTGCTCTGAATTGTCGAAGTGCTTTCAAACTTGAGACCAAAGCTCGACAACTCCAACGCCCACTCCACAATCCTGCCGGTTGCTTCTGGATTTCGCAAAATCCGTTGCAACGGAAAGCGAGTGACGACGGTGATTTCATGTGCTTGAAAATAATGGCGCAGCTTCCTCGAGGCCATAAGGAGGCCGAAAAGCAACTTCTGCATGCCAGAATATCTTGACCTAGCTCCTTGCAAAAGAGAGCTAACAAAATAAACTGGGCGCTGCACCACCTTTTTCTTCTGCAATGATTCTTCTGACTGCATAGATCCTGTCTTGCTGGGATCAACCCTTGCCGGGGAAGATCCTGCCGCGTCGCCTGACGGTCCTGCCACTGGTGTTGCTTCCTCATCAGCTTCTCTCTGCGCCACTAACGCAGCACTAACCACTTTATTTGTTGCTGCCAAATATAGCAGCAACGGCTCTCGTGGTTTAGGCGCGACTAGCGTCGGCGGAGAAGAAAGGTATTTCTTCAAATCTTGCAGCGCAGCCTCCGCCTCCGGAGTCCATTTCATCGGACCTGCCTTCTTCAAAATTTTGAAAAAGGGCAGGGCGCGCTCAGTAGATTTGGAAATAAAACTGCTTAGAGCAGCAACACAGCCGGCAAGATGACGGACATCCTTGACGCGTCTTGGTGCTTCAATCTGCTCAATAGCTTTGATCTTGTCGGGGTTCGCTTCGATTCCCCATTGAGATACAAAGAATCCGAGAAGCTTGCCAGAAGGAACACCAAACATGCACTTCTCAGGATTGAGCTTTAAGTTGATCTTGCGTAGATTTGTAAATGTCTCTTCTAGATCTTGTATGAGCGTCGCTTTGTCCTTGGTTTTGACCACAATATCATCCATATACGCCTCTATATTTCTATGGAGCTGAGGCTCAAAACCAATTTGGACCGCTCTCGCAAATGTAGAACCAGTACTTTTCAACCCGAAAGGCATTCGTATAAAACAATACATACCACATGGGGTGATAAATGCGGTCTTTTCTTCATCTTCTTTTGCCATGAAGATCTGATGATACCCTGAGTAGGCATCAAGGAAGGACAGTAGATCACAACCAGCGGTGGAGTCCACAATCTGGTCAATGCGCGGCAAGGGAAAGGGATCTTTTGGACAGGCTTTATTGATATCTGTATAATCGATACACAGCCTCCATTTCCCATTCGCCTTGCACACTACAACCGGATTGGCCAACCAGGTTGGGTGAAGCACTCCTCTGACCAATCCTGCCGCTTCCAGCTTCCTGATTTCTTCGGCAATGAATTCTTGCCGCTCCAAGGCTTGCTTCCTGACCCTCTGCTTGACGAGCCGCGTGTGAGGACAGACAGCAAGGTGGTGCTCAATTACCTCCCTGGGAACACCGGGGATGTCAGACGGTTGCCATGCAAACATGTCGACATTCGCCAGCAGGAAGGCAATGAGCGCGCTTTCCTATTTGTCATCTAGGGTGGAACTTATGGTGAAAGTTCCTCCCGTTCCGTCCTCCCTGACGGGCACCTTCTTGGTCTCTGGTGGAGCGGCCTTGGATCTCTTGTTCTTGCCGGTGGAACTCTCTGGTGCATCCTCAACGGGAGCGCAGCACTCCGAGGAGGTGCGCTTACCGGAGTTCGCGCCAAGATTCTCGCCGGTCTTCTTCTTCCCCCCGGGAGTTCCAGCGGCAGGAGCAGATGCCTTGACGGCAGGTGCTGCAACTGCTTCCCGATAGAGTTGGTCGGCACAGATGAGCGCATCCTTCTTATCGGAATGGATAGTAATTACACTCAATGGCCCGGGCATCTTCAAAACATTATACGCGTAGTGTGATGCCGCCATGAACTTAGCCAGCGCTGGCCGACCAAGGATCCCATTGTATGACATAGGGATCTTGGCAACATCAAACACTACCTTCTCGGTCCTGTAGTTGAGCTCGCTACCAAATGTCACCGGTAGCGTAATCTTGCCCTTTGGTTGGGTTCTTCCTGGATTGACCCCTTGAAACGTGCCCGTTTCTTCGAGATCTTCATCAGGAATTTGGAGCCTCTTGAGCACATCTGGTGAGATTAGGTTCAGCCCGGCCCCACCGTCAACTAGCATTTTCATCACCTTGAGGTTGCAGATTGTCGATGAAACCAACAATGGCAAGCACCCGACCGCGGTTGTGCGATCAGGGTGATCCTCGGCGTCGAAAATGATAGGCGTGTTGGACCACTTCACGGGCTTACATGCATCGAACGATGGCTCCGTTGCATTAACCTCTCGCACCCATTGTTTAAGTCGACGGTGGGAAGAATGCAACGAGGCGCCTCCGTCGATACACATGGCCTCTGTAGCTTTCTGAAATTCTTGCTCGCTGGACTCATCATCTTCTCCATCATCATCATCATCCTCTTCTTTGTCTCGGCCTCGAGCGGGCCTCTCCCTCTGTTGCTTGGCCTTACCGCGGCGACCCCCTCGGCCACCGCGCTTCTTGCCAGATCCGTCAGCACCGTCATGGGCCTTCTCATTGTCTCGTCTTTCATACTCAGCTCTCTGCTTCTTGACAAGCTGCTCGACTTGTCGGCAGTTTTGGAGATCGTGGCCCTTGGTGCGATGGATCTTGCAATACTGCTTGCCGGAGCTTTCCGACTTGTCGGCTGCCGCCAAGGCTTAGCAGGAAGAGCACCCGACAACTCCCTTGCCGGGGTCGTCAACCTTGGCCTTCTTGGCGGTGCCGGGGTTGCTGGATTCCTCGACAGCAAGTACGGCCTTGCCTTTGCACTTCTTATTCCGCCGCCGGCCTTTCCTTGATGGGGTTGCAGTGTCTTCGTCTTCTGATTCGCTCCCCGCGCCAACAGCCTCGCCAGGGAGTTTCCTCCCCTCTTTAGCTCGGGCGCACTTGTCGGCCAAAGCGTAAAGCTCGGCAATACTCCTGACTTTGTTCATTGCTAGCTCTTCCCGCATTCTGCGGTTACGCATGTTCTGGTGAAACGCGCTAATAACAGCGGCAGGGTGAACGTCAGGAAAATTGTACTACACCCGGCTAAATCTCTGCATAAACTTGCGCAGGGGTTCGCCCTCCTTCTGAGGGATGATATGCAAATCACTCTCTTGGCCAGGAGCTTGGTGGCCTCCAACAAAGGCGCCAACAAACTGATGGCACAGATCTGACCAAGAAGAAATAGAATTCTCTGGCAGATGCATCAACCACGACCTGACGTTGGGTTTGAGCACCAACGGGAAGTAGTTGGCAAGTATCTTGTCATCTCGGCCCCCGGCAGCCTGCATCGCAATGGTGTAGATGCTCAGGAACTCCGAGGGATGAGTCTTGCCGTCATATTTCTCCGGGACCTCTGGCTTGAAGGTTCGGGAATTGGGCCACTGGACTTGCCGCAGCTCACGGGTAAACGCTGGAGTCCCTACCTCATAAGGCAAGTCACCTACGTCCCCTGGCGCAGGCTCATCGACAGCCGGCCCTGCGTGCTTATCAGATTGATAGCGCGCTTCCCGTCGCCGCTCGATGGTGGTTCGAGCGTCCTCTTTGCCTCGTTCCTAGAGAACTTGACGCTGGTCGCGGCGCATCCGTGGATCGGATGACGCCGTGGAATCATCATCACAGCGATCGACCCGCTGGGTTGTCGACCGCCGCTGGTGTCGCGGAGGGGAGTGCACCGTGGTTGCACCACCTCTGGTTTTCTCCACATCGGCTCGCGCCGGATCAATGGGCCGTCGCTGTGAGGGCCCTGCCTCTTGTGTCCCATCTTTGTTGGTGAAGTCAATGAGGCTCTGGATAGTAGCTCGCCACTCCTCCATCTTCTCTGGAGCAGGAGGGAAATCGAGGAGCAGCTGCGCACGTGCCAAGGCTTCCGCTGGCATAGGCGGCGGCGACAGGTGTGAGGTACGTGAGGTGCTCTGACTCCTAGGGATGTTAGAAGGAGCACCGTCACGGTCAAGCGGCCGTGCGCCACCTCCGCCGGCAACTCGGTGTGCATGCTGGGCCCGCGCACCTTGGGATCGATGCGCAGAAATCTTTTCATGGGGACGCCCTGAACCACCAGCGCCATGACGTTGCTCATCATGCACGGCCTGGGTAGGTCGTGACGCTTGCGCCGGTGCGGGAGCCCCAGAAGGCGTCCTCCGATCTCTGGAGTTCGTTGTGCCGCCCCGTAGGCAACACAGCTCCATCTCTGGATCCAGCGGCGTGTGGGTTGCGCTGCCGCTGCGAACGACGCCACTCGCCTGGCTTGGATCACCGGAACGTCGTGGAGGCTCTAAACCTCTTCCTTCTGCATCTACACCGGCGCCCGTACGCGAGGGCACAGGCAAAACGGATGTAGATGGTTGCGCCGTTGCGGCGCTCTTCTTCTTGGGTGGCATGATGATGAAGATGATGATGAAAGTAAGGCGCCGATCACTGGATCAGGTTCGCACAACCTCGATCTCCTCCTACCTGGCACGCCAAAGATGTCGGCGTACGACACCTATGGGACCCTCAAGGAATCCCTTTATGATTTGGCAGGGGGAGAGGTATGCGCAAAGAGCAGAACCAACGATCGATGCGGGGCGATTTTACCCAGGTTCGGGCCGCTAATCAGCGTAAAACCCTACTCCTGCCTTATTTTATTATCAGTGTTCTTGAGCCCAGGCTCCAGGAGCGCTTGCAATGAACAGTATGTTCAAAGAGCAGCTACGCATGCAGAATGGGCCAGAAGATCCTCCTCCCTGTAGCAGTTGCCTTGGGCCTCCTTTTATATGTTCCAAGGGGTCACCACAGTGGCAAAATGTATATACATTGAGGTGTAATGTAGCTACATGGTTATCATACCTAACCACTGACGGATTAGGACGAACACATTTAATGCACCGTGAGGTGTCCGTTTAGGTGTCCTCGCTTTCTTGGGGATGGAAAAAGGGGCCATCCCATCAGCATCGCTTAAGCTCTCCTCCACTGGCGCGTTGCCACGCATCCAAAGAAGGACCCAGAATGTCAGGCTTGTTGCTGTGCCAGAGCGGTGGCACAGCAACAGAATCTTGCCAGCCGCCGAATCTTGCCGGGCTCCGAATCTTGCCGGGCTTCGCAGGCCACCCCGGCAAGATCTTGCCGGGGAAGCTGGCTTTCGGATTCTAGCTCTTCTTATATGCTGATCCCCAGATCTTTGACTTGAGAATTCTCTGGTAGCCTGAGTCAACCTCGAACTATTCCCCGACAAGCCTTGCCGCGAGTATGGCTACAACTGCCCATGCACAAGTACGGGGTACTAATGGCCCAATACATAGTACACCGACAGAGGTGTATTCTCTAAGTTGGCACGGTTATACTGCTCATATCATGCATATGGTGTGTTGCATTGCATAGTTTAGACATCATATACACAATATTCAACACCATTTCTTAGTTCAGACATCATATATGCGAATGCTCTCTGCTTAGTATATAAATCACACGTGTGAATTATATCATGCGATCATGATTACTTAGATAACATGTATGTGAATTATGTCATGCGAACCTGTTTACTAAAGACATCATATAATTATCTCATGCCATCCTGTTTAGTTAGTCATCATATCTTTGAATTATGACATGCTATGCTATCCAGTTTAGATAGACATCATATATGTGAAATTATGTCATGCTATCCTTTTTAGTTAAACAATATACATGTGAACTATTTCATGCCCTCTTTTTTCCACACTATCTATTGCATCTGTCTCTCATACAAGGTCTGTACATTCAACTACTTTTCTTGTTTATCAGCCATTTGAATTGGAGGGGGTGATGGCAGTATCTAGCGGGGTAAAAACACGGTCTTCAAATAAAACAGTGCTACCTCTTGGTGGAGATAGCACCCCGGGTGTACATGCACAAGAACCAGCCCTACCACACATAACCCAAACTCTCGCAGATTGTACCCCTACTCCGATGGACAGAGAACCAGCTTCACCCAATCTAACCCCAACCATATCAGATAGTAACCCAGTTCTAGTTGACACAACACCATCTCTAGCACAGAGCTCCCAAACAAGAGCAGTTAGTATGGCAGCTCTAGTGCCCAAAGCGCCAGTACTACCACGGCGAACCCTGTCGGGGTACACAAATAGGGGTGCATGTTTCTCCTAACTTGTGCACGAACGGATGACCTCCTCCCCGGCAACCAAGGCCAAGCCAGAGAAGCAGCTCTTACTGAGATCAAAGAGCAGATCAAGAAGACCAAGAATAAGCACGACAGAAGAATATCACCTTGGGAAAGCCTCCCTTGCCGGGCAGGAAAGCCTGGTCGGGTCGAGGCCGCCCCAAGGACAAGTTCAAGACTTCCCCAGCAAGCTTGCCGGGTCCGCCAAGGGCAGGATCCCCGCTAAGACACCACCGCTCCACCACACAGCGACGCAAGTCACTTACACGTGGCGGCCCATTGGACGACAAGATTTATCCAAGTGACACCCGTCTAGAAGCGTGTCAAGATGATAAGCAAGAGATGGTTAAGCGGCTCGGCAGGCCTGCCGGGCTTCGTCCTCAGCATGACACCTAGCAGTGCATTTAATGCACTTTGTCCCAACTGCCAGAGTTAGGTATGATAGCACTGTTGGCTATCTAATCAGTATATAAAGACTGTTTTGCCATTGTGGTTACCCCTTAAACTATAAAAGGAGGTCCAAGGCAACCTAGCAAAGGATTCGGACCCTCACACACTTGTACGCGCGTAGCTGCACTCCCCGAGGCACCCTTGCCGGGCTTGAGCGTTGTGTGCTCGTTGTGTTCTTCCACTCAATCCACCAAAGTAGGAGTAGGGTTTTACGCTACCTACCGGCCCGAACCTGGGTAAAAACCACCAGTGTCGCTATCGTTGTGTTGTTCCATGGCTTCTGCTCTTTGTGCAATGTGATCCCCCTTGCCAAACCACAACGGGGCTCATGGCCCCATAGATATCGTGATCCACCACGACATCTTTGGCGCGCCAGGTAGGGGGCATTCGCTTGTGTGAACCTGAAGTCGTAAACAGCGCGTCGAGCTCCATCGTCGATCATCATCATCGTCATCTTCATCAACACTGTCTTCGTCCACGGCTTCGAAGAAGAAGAACGTCGCTCCCCCACTTTGCCCTACCCAGATTCCGTCGCTCGTTTCCTCCGCAGCTGCGGCGGTGACGGGAATGGAGGGCGGTGGAGATGCGACGACTGCGGGCGGCTCAGGTGGCGTGGTCATCACGCCACCTGCGTCCGGAAAAAAGAGCGAAACGTGCGGCGCTACCGCCCTCCTCGCGAGTTCCTATCAAGCATGTCCGATGCCGAAAAGTGTCATTTGGGCAAGCAAGAAAAATGGTGCGTGGTCGGCCCCCTCCTCCCTTCCCACTTGTCAATAATCGAGCCATGCAGTGGTGGCATTATCCGCGTCGATGAGCCCGCGTGGAACTCAGTCCAGTATTTATCCTGCCAAGGGTGAATCCTGAGTGGAACGCTAGTGCGAATCCGTGGGTTGACGCCTCGACAGACATGCTCCGGCAAGGCCATTCGCGTCGGCATGGCCTTCATGCCCACCGACGTGAGATCACTGGCAATATAAGGAAAAGGAGAGAGGAGCCGACCCTTCTTTTCCACCATACATCGTCAGCTGCAAGCGTTTCATTAGCCCCTCCGTCTCTTGCCAAGGGTGGATGCATAACTAATGAACTGCCAAGTCTTTCCCTTGTGCGCCTTCTCGTTTGTTGTCTTTTCAGAACAAAGATGGACACACGAACGGGGGAAACGATCGCAAGTAGGGAAGGAGGTGTTATATGAGACCTAATGCATACCCGGCAAGGGAGGGGAGCATTAACGAAAGATAAGTTAGCATGATCATTGATTCTTCTTCAGCACTTACATCGTTTATCCTTCGGACAACCAGGATTTTCGTATGACAAGCCTTTCGTATGATGGTACCTTACTGTATTTGTCTACGCCCCCGCTTTGTTTCGAGCCTGCTCAACAAAGTGGGCGGCTGTGTCAAAGGCCGTTAAGGAAAAACCTGCTGGGGCATACCCTCGCCAGCTGAATGCTAAGGACCCGTTCCTCACAGCAATCGTGGCAGCATGCTACTGGCAGGCAACCAAAGTACGCAAAAGAAGCTAACCATACGAACATCAATGGGTAAACAAAAGAAGGATAGCGTGCATTGGCATAATTAAACATAAGTTCAACGAGTGCAAAACTAGAAACAGTACAGGACCTAAACACAGGACGCATGATTGTTTTGTTACAGGGCACCACGGGAATAAGAACGGCTCAAGGCTGGGCATGCTGGTCTCCAGGGACCCTTGGGACGGAGAGAACCTTGTCGACAAGGGGACTGGCCTTTGCCTCGGCAGCAGAAATGTCGGCGCCCGGTGGCAGTCTCTTGAAGCCGTCGAAGAGGTTGAGGTCCGGATGACGATAGGCAAGATTGCTCAAGACCATAAAGAGGGCGTCGCGGACAATCTTTCGGGATTCCACAGCGAAGCATTCAGCCCTGTCCTCCTCGTACATCCTTAACCCTTCAATCAAGCCTTCAAAGAAAAGCATCAGCTTGACGCTTGGAACTTCATGGTCGCTAACGGAGAAAGCCCAGCTCTTCATGTCCATCTTCAAGATTTGGGCAGTGAGGCGCTCGGCGATATCGACCAAGCTTTTGATCCAGAGGTCACGTTGCTCGATCTGGTTCTGCAGCTTGTCCTCCATGTCCCACTGGAGGATTCTTGTGTTCTCCAAGTCCTTCATCAACAACTGCTCACGAACACCAGTGGATTCAATCTCACTTTCCAGAGTGCCAAGCCATGCTTTCATATCAGTGATGGTGCTGTTGGCAGTGTCAAGGTTCTGACTCTTGGAGGAAAGCTGCGGTTGTGTCTCTTTCAGGAGAGTCTTTGCTTTCTACGCTTCTTCCTTAAGAGCCATGATTTCCTTGGCGCTCCCGGCAAGATCCTCTGTCAGCTTAGCCACCTATTGGTCAAGGTCAGTCTTGGCAGCAGACGCAGCGGCAAGCTCACCGGTGACCTTCTGCAGTTGAGCGGAAGATTCAAGTGCGAGCGTGTCAAGAGCCGCTTTGTGCTTGTCCTCCAGGTCCTTGGTACGTTGCTGGACAAGAGCCTCTAGTTCTTCATCCTTGCCGCGGAGGGTGGCTTCAAGTTTTCCTTCCCGGGTAGAGATATCCTTTTCCTTGGCGTCCAGAAGCGCTTCGCGCTCCGCCAAGCGGATCTCTCGGGCAGCAACATCCTCCTTGGCCATGGTTATCACCTCCTGTTGCCGCAGAAGGGATTGGGACTGTTTGCTATGCCACTCACGCAGTTCCCTGCCCTTGTCCCTTAGTTTCTGATCCATGAGACTGGCAGAGTCGCGCTGCTCCTTGATCGTCTGCCACTTTAGGCTGTACCTACTCTGCATATCCTTGATGCCGGTCACCACGAACTCCAAGAAGGACAGGTCCATGGCAGCGCTAGCGGAATCATCAGTCTCTTCGACTCTCTGGGACAGCGGCGCCAAGATGCACTGGATCTCTGCATCAAAATCCACGCCCGCTGCAACAGATGAGCCGGGGCTGCAAGTCCAGGCTGAGCAAGGACTAGCGCCAACTTGCTTGAAGATGGTTGTGGGACTGCTACCGGTGTACCAAACGAGGGAAGGGGACCCTTGGTTTGCAGAGTGGTTTTCTCCTCCAAAACTGCGTCTTGGCTAGAGGTGCTGCCGGGGGCTTTCCCTGTTCCTTCGGGGAATTCTTGTATAGTCCCGGCAGCCTGACCTTGGCCTTCAACGGCAGCAATCTTGATAGCCTCCTCAGCAGCGTCCTTCGCAATACTGGCCACTTCTTCCAGTAGCTCTGGTTCCTCGGCCAACAAAGCTGCAGGCGAATCAACAAGCAATAATGAAGAGATGCTACAAATCGCCGGGTCGAAGACCTAGAAGCAAAGTAATTCAAATAAGAAGATACAAGGGCAAGTAGATTACCTGGTGGCGTTTGCCGCGAGAGGGCATCGGTCTCCCCGGCAACATCGGTTGCCGTGGTGCGGTCCGTGGCCCCTTCCTCGGTGACCATGATCTCGACATGGGACGACCACTTGGTGGAAGCCCTTGCTGGTGATTTCTCTGCTTGGACGACGGGCAGGGTGGGCCTCTCATGGTGGGCCCCACCCTGGTGGATCTCCTCTCGTCCCTTGGTGGGGGATGGTGCGTGTTCTTCCACGTCTCTCCTGGCGGGTGAGGTTTGCTCCATACTTCCGCGTCGAGGACTGGGCTGGAAGCTGGGTGCAGGATCCTCTGTGCTATCTTTCGCCAAGGGCCCCGACGACGTTAATTGCTTGGGTTTTTTGGCCCGGTGGATGAGGGGTTCTTCGTCCCTGTCAAGACAACAAGCTAGGTTGAGTCAAGCAAGCACCAAGTGCATGGTCCTTCAACAAGAAAAACCAGTTATCCCCTTACTCTGGGTCGATGAGCATGGAGCCCAGTGCGTATCCCGCAGGTGGCGGGGTCGCTCTCCCCCTCTTCAGGGTCAGGGGAGCAGAACTTCCCAGCAGCTTCAAGTCTTTTTGAGGAGCTGGGGGCTCCAGCAGGATCGAGCTGCGTGAGGACGCTGGACTTGACTGGGGGCTGGGATCAACCCCCTTGACTGTCTGTCGCTTGGCGGGTGGAGTCTTGGCCTCGGAAAGGCGGGAGGAATGGCGGCGTACTATGTCAGGCTTTTCATTCTTGGAGGTGATCTTCTTTACTCTCTTGGTGGCTGGCGCGGGAATGGGGGTCACTATTCCTCGGCTGGCCCGCTTGCGGGGACGCTGGTCTGGATCGGGCTCTGGAGCTTGAGGACCCATTGCGAGCCACTCCTCCTCAGGCTGCTCTGTTTCCTCAACCTCGTCTCCTCCTTGAGCCTCTGCTGCCGCGGCCTCAAGAATTTCAGCCCCGGCAGGACTAATCTCAGCAGCTTCCTCTGCGGCGTTCCCCTCATCCCTTTCGTCCGAGGAGCCTTCGCCTTCGGCCTCCACTTCCTCCTCTTCCTCTTCCTCCTCCTCTTCTCTATGTCTTGCCTTCCCGGCAGCCCGGAGCGCTTTGTCCTCTTCAATCTGCCTCCTGATAAATTCTGCCTCCACCTTCGAGGTGCGTTTGAACATGTTGCTCTCCACCCTGGTAGCCCTTTCTTCCAGGTTGGAGACCCACTTGATCTCTGCATCTAGCTCGGGAATTTGCCAATCAGCCTCAACCCCGTAAGCATTGTAGTGGGGCATCCACTTCAGAATCTGGTCCCCGGCGGAGTTGATGTGCAGTGGGACGACCCTTGTCGGCAAAGGGAATGGCCCAAGGCTGCCGAAAAACTGTTCGCACAACCAGCCATGGCCGTATGTGGACAAATTGTTGACGAGGCCCGGGTACAGACGCATCCTGTCAGTGGCATCTCCATACTCCCAGGCAAATCTGTCCCTCTTCTGCAGCGGCGCAATGCGGCGCTGGAGGAAGTCAGCCCCCACCTGTTCGATAATTAGCCCAACAGCTTTGAGGCGGGCGATCCTATTCAGTGCTGGGCGAAGCCTATCATCTGTAAGGCCTGGCTTTCCCCATTCGCTGCAGCGTACGACGCATTCCGTCCACGCCCTACAGCACTCTGGGGCGTCCTTCTCCTGAATCCAGCACCAGTCTGCCCTCCATTCTTCCCATCTGCCGCGCTGCTGGCCAGGGAGGTAATCCCAGATTTCCTTCTTGCCCCAAGGAATCCAACTTATATTCCCCGAGCGGTGAGTTTTGTCTTCAATCCACGGGACGAAGAAGTGCCTGAACAAATCCACATTGGGGGCAACTCCAACAAAATTCTCGCACAGATGTGCAAAGATCGCCATGCACGCCATTGCATTGGGCATGAAGTCCAAAAGGTGAAATCCATATACCACCATCATGGCTTCGAAGAAATCAGAGAAGGGGGAGGTGAGACCGCAGAGGAAGTACGCGCAGAAAAAGCGGTACGAGTTCGGCGGAACCTCTTTCCCCTCCGGCAGAACCACAGGCGCTCCGTGCCCCTTCGAGACTTCCCTCCCCCACATGTATGCATACCTCGCCCTTAGGGTTTGGCTGTCTAGGATCGATGGGAAGAAGACCACGTCCTCCTGCCGTTTCCTGTCCAGCTCTGCTGCTCTTTTCTTCTTCCCTTCCGCCGCTACTTCCTTCGCGGTGGTCACCCGCTTCCCCCTTGCGGCGGCGGCTTTCTTTCCCATTCTTTGGGATCGCCGGAGGAATGGAAGGTTTGGTGGGGCGATGGAGGCGAGTGTTGGCGTTGGGGGCAGTTGCTTGGCTTGAGGAAGAAGATGATGGAAGGAGAAACAGATGCGAACGAGCAGCGCCCCTTTGCGTTGCCTTTTTATTAGGAACGGGCGCAGGGGGCTGGCTCTTCGCTATCTTTTTCTCAGGAAGTTACCATTTTACAAGCACACTACCCATTAACTGCTACAGTCCCACGACCCCACGACCTGCGGTAATTACGCGGAGTGGACATTGGATTGACTGTTCATCATGACAACCGCTGCATGTGCAACATCTTTTCGACGCGTGTCCATGCACTATTTGGGGCCTAACCCAACGTGCCCGGCGACACGTATGGCTCAGGCCTGGGGGCTTCTATCGGGGTACACAAACAGGGGTGTATGTTTCCCATGACTTGTGCATGGACGGATGACCTCCTCCCGGGCAACCAAGGCCAAGCCAGAGAAGCATCTTTTACTGAGATCAAACAGCAGATCAAGAAGACCAAGAATAAGCACGACAGAAGAATATCACCTTGGGAAAGCCTCCCTTGCTGGGAAGGAGAGCCTGGCCGGGCTGAGGCCGCCCCAAAGACAAGTTCAAGACTTCCCCGGCAAGCTTGCCGGGTCCGCCAAGGGTAGGATCCTCGCCAAGACACCACCGCACAGCGACGCAAGTCACTTATCAGTGCGGTGTCAAGCCCCCAAGTGATTAAGTGGCCTCTGCTAAGCATGTGGCGGCCCATTGGGAGACAAGATTTATCCAAGTGACACACATCCAGAAGCGTGTCAAGATGATAAGCAAGAGATGGTTAAGCGGCTCGGCAGGCCTACCGGGCTTCGTCCTCAGCATGACACCTAGCAGTGCATTTAATGCACTTTGTCCTAACTGCCAGAGTTAGGTACGATAGCACTGTTGGCTATCTAATCAGTAGATAAACACTGTTTTGCCATTGTGGTTACCCCTTAAACTATAAAAGGAGGTCCAAGGCGACCTAGCAAAGGATTCGGACCCTCACACACTTATACGCGTGTAGCTGCACTCCACGAGGCACCCTTGCCGGGCTTGAGAGCTACGTGCTCGTTGTGTTCTTCCACTCAATCCACCAAAGCAGGAGTAGGGTTTTACGCTACCCAGCCGCCCGAACCTGGGTAAAAACCACCAGTGTCACTATCGTCGTGTTGTTCCATGGCTTCTGCTCTTTGTTCAACGTGATCCCCCTTGCCGAACCACAAAGGGGCTCATGGCCCCATAGATATCGTGATCCACCATGACAAACCCCAACTCCACCGGTTAGTACACCTATTCCTGTGGACGAAGCACAACCAGCCATTCGTAGTTTAGCATCTATCACATTTGATGTTGTTAAATCCTATGTGTGTATCTTCCCATCATGGAAATATTATACTGAAGATGAAGGAAAAAGCTAGTTGCAGGTGTTCGTCCAAGAGTTATGTGTAAGTAATGTTATTCATGGCAAATACTTTGCTTTGTCCCATACATTCTACCTCCATGCTGGTTATAATACAACAAATGTTCCCGTTTTTCTCTATAGAGAAGGACCAATTTGGAAACTCAGGATGAGGTAACCTGTGCTAATACCTCTGCTATCTTCAAGAATGCTTGGTGGCAGTATCGGAATTACCTGAAGAAAACTTACTTCACTGGCAAAGAAACTCATCAAATTCCCTTACTTTCTCCTGAGACACATTTACGACATGATGACTGGGAACGCCTTGTTCTGTATTGGTCCCGAACCAAGAATGTGGTAAGGTCTATGAGCTCATTTTTTATTTTGAAGTACTATATGCCTGCGCCTTACTATACTCTGTTTGTGTACAACAAGTTCTTAAACCTGAAGAAGAACTGTTCTCATTTAAGATTCCATTGCTATGGTGCATACTGCTTTGCTCTTGTATCACTGTATTTACTCATACAAACTTATTTTTAAATTGAAGGATCCAATCGAAACTCCAATGGCACAACAGGTATGTTTAAACATGTTTCTTTAACAGGTTTGCTCTTCTAAATTGCTCTATTGATTTCAATTTCAATTGTGTATACAGTTGACTTCTCATATCATGCACATTACTAGCATCACAACAGAGCGAATAGTGTTGTTGTACATGTATATCTGTGTTACCCATCTGAAATCTTGTTGTGCCGTGTAGTTTCCCACACTTGTATTCTTTCAATGCTTCTCTGTCTTGAACTGATATGATTTGAACCGTGTCTCTATTTTGATTTGGCAAGACAATGCAGTGACCATAGGACATAGATATATGTTTGTTTGATGCTTTTATTATGTACTTACTACTTGGCAATAGAAGACCTGGTAGTTGAACCCTGTCCACCTTACTACTAAACTGGTTCACCGAAATGAGTTTCATATACTACATGCTAAACCTGTTATGTGTCTGCTTGTTTCTTCTTTTAGAATGCTGACAAAATATTTGGGAAGAGTACCTTATTAAGCAATGGTAAAGGAAGTAATGCACATAAGGTTCAGGATAGTGAGACATCCTTGTTGGTCTCCAACAAAGCTGATAAACAGTGAAGGAAAACTATCTAGAAGACAGTGAGACAGCCCCAAAGTCCTGTCTTGATGTAGTGTTCGAGTTACTGGCCACTACCACTGTCACAAGCTCTTCGAACTCACTGTCTGAATTAGTTCGGTTTCTTGAGTCTCAACTACAAGCTGCAAGACATCGATAAATTATGCTGCGACAAGAAGCCGAAGGACTGAGAAAGTCCCTGGAGAATTCAGATGCATACTTTCTGGTGCAACAGCAAGCGTTGGAGGATTTTAGCACCAAACAGGAGAAAGCAAATAAGCTTGCTAAGCTTATTACCAACATGGTGGATACCCAGGATAATGTTTCTTGAGCTCTTGAGAAGTTGTTTCGGTTATGGACTTGTTTTGCTGCCGCTTGTTTATTTGCACTGGTGGCCAATTTAGACGCCCAGTGTATGTAATATGCTGCTTTGTTCCCTATATTTGCACTGGTGGCGAACTTTGATACCCAGTGGATGTAATATGTGTAATAGCCGTAATAGCCTAGCGTAAGCTGCTTGCTTATTTATTTCCTTATTGCCTTGTTTATTTGTTTGGTTGTAGTCACTGCAGTTCTTTTTCCGCGGTTTCCTAGTGGCAACAATAAAATATTTTTTTAAACTAGGCCATAATAACCACGGACCGTTCTAACCATGGTCCTGCTATGTAGTGACCATGGGCCTCCTACGGGCCGTAGGATCTATGGGCCTCCTACGGGCCGTAGGATCAATGGGCCTTCTACAGGCGTTAGAATCAATGGGCCTTCTATAGGCCGTACTATTCATGGACCAATAAAGGACCGCAATATGGGCCGTAAACGGGCTAGAGTGGAAATCGTCTGTTTATGGCCAGATCATAACGGGCCGTTAATAGTCAATATGTATAACGAGCATAAACGGGCCGTATTTGATGATGCTAAGAAAATAGCCCAATGGATTAACGGGCCACAAACGGACCGACTGTAACCACGGGCTGAAATCGGCCCGCAAGTAACGGACCGGAAGTAGTCGAATGCTGGAAATGAGCCCAAGAATAAATGGGCCCTTAGAAGGCTGAAAGATCACACGGGCTGGAAAGGGCCCAATGGAATAATGGGCCATTAATGGGTATAAAGCGATACACTGTTCATTATGGGCCAGTGTCACCATGGGTCGTTAATGGGCCAAGAGTTACAAAGGGTCTCATATGGGCTGAAAGACGTCATGGGCCATACATGGGCCAGAAGTTACAACGGGCTGGAATCATATTGGACGGACCAGATGACGCTACTGGGCCTAATTCGGATAGGACATAACGGGCCGTGATTTAGCGGGCTGTAAATGGGCTATATGCGACCAGGCCATTAACAGGCTTTTCGTGGGCCAGCCGGCTACCTTTTGACCAAGTCAAACAGGCCGGCCTTTTCACATGAATGGGCCACTATTGGGCCGTGCCACGTGTCGACGTATCATAGGCACCTCCCGTCCAATGAGTGGATGACATATGTCCGAACGCTGAGCCGACACGTGGTTCCTCTGGCCATTGAGAATTTTACACGTGGAAAATCCCCATTGGTCCGGGCTGTTAACGGGTTATCGGCTCCAAACCGGAACCCTATAGGTTAACGGCGACCTGTTATGGTGGATACCACATGTCGGTTACCCTTGACGAAAGCACTTCCAAGACGCGCCATTTATTGTCATGGAAGTGGACACTTTCGTGATGATAATTTTGGTATTGTCATGGAACACTTCTACGACAGCACAGGTATGACTATCTTGATTATGTCATCAAATCGTCATGGATGTACATGCATGACATAAAACGTGACCTACTGTGACAAACATGTATCACCACGGAAGTGTATTTTTTTTGTAGTGATAGCACATGGCCCGTGTTTGTATGGATGTACAATATCCCCCCTGGGTGTGCATGAAGTCGAAGTACATACACATGAGCATGCTGATTCAAGGGCCGAAACAACCGGGAAATAATATTAATCTGTATCTGGGGCTATTTCAAGAGGAGTTAGACATGTTAAGGAAAACACCGGCCAAGACATGGGACGCCAGTAAAGGCGAGTATTTCTATATGAGAGTCGCGCTGATCACGACGGTGCACGACTATCTCGGTTACGGATATGTCGCAGGCCAGGTGTGCCATGGATATTGCGGATGCATGCGGTGCATGGATGATATGATGTCTCAGCACCTAACGTCAACGAAAGAAGGCGGGTCTGGGAAAATCATGTACATGGGGCATCGAAGATGGCTCGAGAAGGACGACCCGTGGAGAAACTGTGGAGATCTATTCAATGGTGAGGCTGAGCATCGAGGACCTCCACGTAAGTGGAGCGGCGCCGAAATCGATGAGCTGTTGAAAAACTGGGAACAGTGTCCCGCGCCGGGAAAGACGATGAAAAAGGCGCCGGAGCTGCTGCTGAAGGTATGGAAGACGAGGTCTGTTTTCTGGGACTTGGAGTACTGGCACAAACTCGACACACCTCATTGCCTTGATCAAATGCATATCTGTAAGAATGTCCTTGAGAGCTTGCTTGCAACACTGATGAACATGCCGGATAAGACCAAGGATGGGCCGAAGGCAAGAAAAGACTTCCAAGATTTGAAAATCAGGGCAGATCTGCACATGCCGCCCCGTAAAAAGTCAGAGGAGACAGAGTCGGAGACGGAGGCGCAGGAGAAGAAGGGCAAAAAAGTAAAGGAAGAGGATTATTGCCCCCATTCTTGCTTCACCTTAAGTCCGCCTGAGATCGATCAATTCTTCAAGTGGCTTACCGGAATCAAAGTTAGTTCCGGTTACTGTGGGAAGATAAGCAGATTTCTAGACATGAAGAAGAAAAGGTTCAGCGGGATGAAGTCCCATGACTGTCATGTGATGATGACGCAGATACTACCTGTTGCCCTTAGAGGGATAATGGACAAGCACGTCCGTGACATGCTTATTGGTCTCTGCAACTTTTTTGACATCATCTCTCGAAAGTCGATCAGTGTGAAGCAGCTCCGAAGGCTACAGGAAGAGATTTTTGTGATACTAAACGAGCTTGAGATGTACTTCCCGCCCGCGTTCTTTGACGTCATGGTGCATCTGTGTGTCCACATTGTGGACGACATAATAGACCTGAGGCCGTCATTCCTGCACAACATAATGACGACCGAGAGGATGAATGGGGTCATCAAAGGATTCGTTCATAACATGTCCCGTCCAAATGGAAGCATCGTCCAGGGCTATCTGACACAAGAGTGCATCTCTTTCTGCAAGAATTATCTATATGGTGGAGACCGGCCTGGTGTTGGTTTGCCCGTTAAGAAGCACCTTGGGAGGCTCGAAGGAGAGGGTCACTCCAACGGTCGCAGGGAACTGCATGTGAGTTACTCGGATCGACGCAATGACTTTGACATAGCAAACTTAGTAGTGCTACATCACATAGACGTGGTAGATCCTTTCGTGACACTGCACAACGAAACCATCACAAAGAAGTATCGTGACCGAGGGCTATGCAGGACGAACGCCGAAGTTACTAGAGAGCACAACTCCACTTTCCTGCATTGGTTCAAAGAGCATATTCTTGCTAATCCCCCGGAAGAGGGCTCTAAGGACGGATTGCTCATATACGCCTTAGCACATGGCCTCGAGGCCAACCTCACGACCTATCAAGCATACGATATCAACGGATACATGTTCTACACGGAGGCCAAAGATATGAACAGTGATTTTTAGAACTCAAGGGTGATGATGGAATGCATGACCGGCGAGACAATGCCTGTGCCGCAACTAAGAGATTCTACAGAAGGGTCGAGGAGATCTGGGAGCTTGACTACTCTGGACTGCATAGCGCGACGATTGTGATGCCCGGATAGTTAAGCTACAGTAACCCTCTGCTAATGATGCCACGTCACTTCGACTACTGTTGCTAATCTCGCGTTAGTTCGGAACCGATTCAAATTCAAATTCAAACTCAAGCAAACAGTAAAAGTTTTCAAATATTAAAAACTAAAATGTTTGGTGTGAACCAAATAATGCATAGGTAATTATGGTGGAGAAACCACACTTTTATAAAATGTTTAAATAATCTAAAATGAATAAACAGTAGCTAAAACAATTAAATAAATGCCTTCTGAGTTTTATAAAATATTAAACTATTTTGTTCAGGGGTAAAACTTTTTGTGACACTAGTTGGAATTGTAACTCTATTTTAGGTGTGGGTTTTACTTTTTGTAAGACTATAAACTATTAAAGAAAAAAAAGAAAGAAAACAGAAAACAAAGGTAAGAATAAAACAAAAGAAAAGAAAAACCAAACCCCCCTTCCCCCTGGGCCTTTTTCGGCCCAACCGGGCATCTAGGCCACAAGGCCAGCCCACCCCATCCCCCCCTATCCCCTCGGGCGACCAAACCCTAACCAGCGAGACCCCACTCCTCCCACTCGCCCCCCCACTCTCCCTCGTCTCTCCTCCCCCCACCTCTCGATCCAATTCTGGATCGGGAAGGAGGGAACGAACCCGGCGCCCGGCGCCGCGCCCCTGCCCCGACCCCCGATGCTGTGGGTCATCGCGTGCTTCGGCGCCTCCGGAGCCGCGGATGCCCCTCCCTCGGTTCGTCGAGGCCCACATCACCGAAAACTGCCACGGCCGTCGTCGCCCCCCTCGGTCGATCTGCACCACCAGCCGCCCCGAGCATCTCTGGCCACCCCTGCACATCCCCGAGCCCATTGACTTGCCCTACAGCCCCGATGTGAGCTCCTCTCTCGATCCCAGCATTTTTTCCCGTGCTTCCGGCGTCGTTTGCCCGTGCTCGCACTTCGGCCGCCATGACCAAACTCGCGCCGCCCGCGCGCCCCGTCTCGCCTCTGTCGCGCGCACCTAGCCACATCCGCGCACGCCCCGGCCTCCCCCTGCTCGCCCCGCGGTCGCCCCACCACGCCCGCTCCACCGCCGCTCGCCGTGGCCGACCGCCCATCGCCGCTCGCGAACAGCTTCCGCTCGCCTGCTGCCGCCCCTTCTGCTGCTGCCGCCGCAGCTGCCATACCGCGGCACTGCTCCATCTCCTGCGCTGCTTGCTGCTGCCTTCCTGCTGCTGCTGTTGGCTGCCGCTACAGCCGCCGCCCTCCGCCCCACTACGCCGCGGCCTTCGCCTGGTCGCCGCCCCTCGCCGCCGGTTCCCGGCGCCCGCACGCGCGTCGGCCGCCCCGGCCGTGCCCGGCGGCCTCGCTCACACCTCGGTGCCCCGCTGTGCCTCTGCATACGGGCGGCGCCGCGCCTAGGACAGCGCCCGCGCCAGTTCGGGCGGCGCCCTGCCCCTACGCCCGATGCCCGTAAACCGCACGCCCGTTTGGCCCCTAGGGGCCAATGACAAGTGGGGCCCCGCCCCTGGTAGATTTAAAAATATATATATATATAAAATAAAAAAATATAAATAAATGAGAATTAATTAATTAATTAATTAAGTAAGTTAATTAACCTAATTAATTGTAAGTAATAAACCTAATCATTTAGTTAGACTAATTAAAACCTGATTAGTTGGTCTTAGTCTATGACATGCGGGACCCATCATCAGTTTGACCCAGTCAACTATCTTGTTGACTGCTGACATCACGCTGACATCATGCTGACGTCATATTTCTATTTTCGAATTAATTTAATTAATAATAATTTCATAATTGATTAAATCTTTAAAAATTAATATAAAATAATTCGAACTCGGATTGAAAATACTTTGTACATGAAAGTTGCTTAGAACGACGAGACGAATCCGATTACGCAGTCCGTTCGTTCACCACATGTCCCTAGCATAGCGAACATGCAACAATCCACCTCCGGTTCGTCTGTCCAAAAACGTCAAACACCGGGAATACTTTCCCGGATGTTTCCCCCCTCTGCCGGTATCACCTATCCCTGCGTTAGATCACCACTGGCACCACGTATTGCCTTGTTATATTTTGTGATGCTTTGTTTGCTCCGTATTTACTGTTTCTTCCCCCTCTTCTTCTCCGGTAGACTCCGAGACTGCCTGCGACCCCCAGTACGACTACAGTGTTGACGACCCGTCCTTCTCTGCCGAGCTACTAGGCAAGCCCCCCCCCCCCCTGATCAACCTGATATCGCCTATTCCTTCTCTCTACTGCTTGCATTAGAGTAGTGTAGCATGTTACTGCTTTCGGTTAATCCTATTCTGCTGCATAGCCTGTCTTTGCTACTACTGTTGATACCTTACCTGCAATCCTAAAATGCTTAGTATAGGTTGCTAGAATTACATTAGTGGCCCTACACTCTTGTCCGTCTGCCATGCTATACTACTGGGCCGTGATCACTTCGGGAGGTGATCACGGGTACATATACTATATACTTTTACATTACCTATGTTACTGTTCAGAGATGGGGGCTGAAGGGGCAGGTGGTTCCATCCAGGTAGAGGTGGGCCTAGGTTCCCGACGGCTCCCGAGTGTTACTTTGTGGCGGAGCGACAGGGCAGGTTGTGACCACCTAGGAGACAGGTGGGCCTGTTCCCTAGTAGGTGTCCGCGGTTATATCAATTAACACGCTTAACGAGATTGGGTATTTGATCTGAGTCTGGCTACGAGCCTATACGCGCTAACCACCAAGCGGGAACAGTTATGGGTACTCGACGTCGTGGTATCAGCCGAAGCCTCCTAGACGTCAGCGACTGAGTGGCGCGCGCCGGGTTGGACCGCGTAACGCAACTTCCTTTGTAATGGAGGTTGCTAGGTCTGCTCACCGGCCGCCCACGCAACGTGCAGGTGTGCAATGGGCGATGGGCCCAGACCCCTGCGCGCATAGGATTTAGACCGGCGCGCTGACCTCTCTGTTAGGCCTAGGTAGGGCTGCGACGTGTTGATCTTCCGAGGCTGGGTATGACCCAGGAAAGTGTGCCCGGCCAGAGGGATCGAGCGTGTTGGGTAATGTGGTGCACCCCTGTAGGGAAGTTTATCTATTCGAATAGCCGTGTCCCTCGGTAAAAGGATGACCTGGAGTTGTACCTCGACCTTATGACAACTAGAACCGGATACTTAATAAAACACACCCTTTCAAGTGCCAGATACAACCCGGTGATCGCTCTCTCACAGGGCGACGAGGAGAGGATCATCGGGTAGGATTATGCTATGCGATGATACTTGGTGAACTTCCAGCTACTCTCTTCTATATGCTTCAAGATGGAGGCTACCAGAAGCGTAGTCTTCGATAGGACTAGCTATCCCCCTCTTATTCTGGCATTCTGCAGTTCAGTCCACAGATACTACCATTTCATTGATACCATTGCATATGTAGTGTAGATCCTTGCTTGCGAGTACTTTGGATGAGTACTCACGGTTGCTTTGCTCCCCCTTTTTTCCCCCTTTCTATACCTGGTTGTCGCAGCCAGATGCTGGAGCCCAGGAGCCAGACGCCACCTTCGACGACCCCTACTACACCGAGGGTGCCTACTACTACATGCAGGCCGCCGCCGATGACCAGGAGTAGTTTAGGAGGATCCCAGGCAGGAGGCCTGCGCCTCTTCGATCTGTATCCCAGTTTGTGCTAGCCATCTTATGGCACCTTGTTTAACTTTATGTCTGTACTCAGATATTGTTGCTTCCGCTGACTCGTCTATGATCGAGCACTTGTATTCGAGCCCTCGAGGCCCCTGGCTTGTATTATGATGCTTGTATGACTTATTTATTTCTTAGAGTTGTGTTGTGATATCCTCCCGTGAGTCCCTGATCTTGATCGTACACGTTTGCGTGTATGATTAGTGTACGATTGAATCGGGGGTGTCACAATGATGTTCCGTGTCAGATGGGCTAAGAATGTCGAAAGATAAAACCGGTATTTCACTATCATGTCTATACCCGACGCCAAGAGCGCTGCCGTGAACGCCATCACAAAAAACGAGCCATGTGTACATGATGTCGCTTGAACTACGTCGGTATTTCCCCAAAGAGGAAGGGATGATGCAGCACAGCTACGGTAGGTATTTCCCTCAGTTATGAAACCAAGGTATCAATCCAGTAGGAGAACCAAGCAACACTATGTAAACGGTACCTGCACACAAAGAACAAATACTTGCAACCCGACGCATAAGAGGGGTTGTCAATCCCTCCACGGTAAAAAGATAGATAAATTTGTGGTAGATTGGATAAATAGCTCTCGATAAAACACGGAATAAAATAAATAATAAAAAAATGCAGCAAGGTATTTTTGGGTTTTTGGAAATATATAACTGAAAATAAAAGTGGCAAATAATAGATCGGAAAGCAAATATGATGAAGAATAGACCCGGGGGCTGTAGATTTCACTAGTGGCTTCTCTCGAGAAAAATAGCATACGGTGGGTTAACAAATTACTGTTGGGCAATTGATAGAACTTCAAATAATTATGACGATTGATACGTCTCCAATGTATCTATAATTTTTTATTGTTCCATGCTATTATATTATCCATCTAGGATGTTTTATATGCATTTATATGCTATTTTATATTATTTTTGGGACTAACCTATTAACCTAGAGCCCAGTGCCAGTTTCTGTTTTTTCCTTGTTTTTGAGTTTCACAGAAAAAGAATACAAAACGGAGTCCAAATGAGCTGAAAATTTACGGTGATTTTTTATGGACCAGAATAAGCCCCCGAAGCAAAAGAGTTGGTCCAGAAGAGCCACGAGGCCTCCACAAGGGTGGAGGGTGCCCCCACCCCCCTAGGACGCGCCCTCCGGTCTTGTGGGCTCCTCGTGGACCCCCCTGACTTGTTCTCAACGCCAAAAATTCCTATAAATACAGAAACCCCCAGAAATAAACCTAGATCGGGAGTTCCGCCGCCGCAAGCCTCTGTAGCCAAGAAAAACCAATCGGGACCCTGTTCCGGCACCCTGCCGGAGGGGGAACCCATCACCGGTGGCCATCTTCATCATCCCTGCGCTCTCCATGACGAGAAGGGAGTAGTTCACCCTCGGGGCTGAGGGTATGTACTAGTAGCTATGTGTTTGATCTCTCTCTCTCTCTCTCTCTCTCTCGTGTTCTTGATATGGCACGATCTTGATGTACCGCGAGCTTTGTTATTATAGTTGGATCATATGGTGTTTCTTCCCTCTCTATCTCTTCTTGTGATGAATTGAATCTTGCTCTTTGAGGTTACGTTATGTTGGATTGAGTATTGGATTTGAGAACACTTGATGTATGTCTTGCGATGGAATATCTGTGGTGACAATGGGATGTTCTATTGATTCACTTGATGTATGTTTTGGCACTCAACTCGCGGATTCCCGAGGTGACATTGGGGTAATCTATGCATAGGGGTTGATGCACATTTTTGTCCTACGTTCTCCTATAGAAACTTTGGAGTGATTCTTTGTTGCACGTTGAGGGATTGTTATATGATCTAGTTTTGTTATCATTGTTGAGAGAACTTGCACTAGTGAAAGTATGAACCCTAGGCCTTGTTTCGAAGCATTGCAATACCGTTTTCGCTCACTTCTGTTACTTACTACCTTGCTGTTTTTATATTTTCAGATTACAAAAACCTATATCTACCATCCATATTGCACTTGTATCACCATCTCTTCGCCGAACTAGTGCACCCATACAAATTACCATTGTATTGGGTGTGTTGGGGACACAAGAGACTCTTTGTTATTTGGTTGCAGGGTTGTTTGAGAGAGACCATCTTCATCCTACGCCTCCCATTGATTGATAAACCTTAGGTCATCCACTTGAGGGAAATTTGCTACTGTCCTACAAAACTCTGCGCTTGGAGGCCCAACACGAGTCTACAAGAAGAAGGTTGCATAGTAGACATCAAGCTCTTTTCTGGCGCCGTTGCCGGGGAGGCTCGGTAAGCGGCACTCTCATCCCGTTAACGAAGCTCTTTTCTGGCGCCGTTGCCGCGGAGGTGAGTGCTTGAAGGTATATCTTTAGATCTTGCAATTGAATCTTTTAGTTTCTTGTTTTATCACTAGTTTAGTCTATAAAAGAAAACTACAAAAAAAATGTAATTGAGGTTGCCAC
The DNA here is from genome assembly GCA_011799875.1 of Thinopyrum elongatum. Lineage (NCBI taxonomy): Eukaryota > Viridiplantae > Streptophyta > Magnoliopsida > Poales > Poaceae > Thinopyrum > Thinopyrum elongatum. The sequence goes on along the minus strand of CM022302.1, from coordinate 353,382,478 downwards.
ATATGCTTCATCTTTTTAATGTCTTTCGTGAAAATAAGGATTCCGATAATTGTGCTCAATTGCTAGAGGAAGAAGTCAATAAAATGTTTGGTACTAAATCTTTGAATGATGAGCATGATTGCAATGTTGTTAGTATGAATTCTTTGAATATCCATGGTGCTAATGATATGCAAAGCTACAAGGTTGGGGATGCTATGTTTGATGAAGATGATATTTTTAGTCCCCCAAGTTTTGATGAGAATATTTATTATGATGATAGCATGCATCCTATTTATGATGATTATATTGATGAAAGTGGGTTTGGAAGAGTGTCAACTCTAGGTAGTATTGATCCCACTATTTTGGAGGGTGTTGAATCTTATTACAATATTGATAAAAGTGGATTTGGAGAGGTCATGAATTTATTTAGTGATGAATCCACTATTTCGGAAGAGGTTTCAATTGATTATGAGGACAAAGTTGCTATCTATGATGATTATTGTGATGACATGTATGCTATAAAGAATAATGATAACCATGAAACTTGTCATCATGATTTTAATTTTCAATTGGATCATGCCTCACATGATAGTTATTTTGTTGAGTTTGCTCCCACTACTATTCATGAGAATAAATTTGCTTATGTGGAGAGTAATACAATTTCTATGCTTGTGGATCATGAAAAGAATGCTTTATGTGAAAGTTATATTGTTGAATTCATTCATGATGCTACTGAAAATTATTATGAGGGAGGAATATATGCTTGTAGGAATTGCAATAATATCAAGTTTCCTCTCTATGTGTTGAAAATCTTGAAGTTTTGCTTGTTTTACCTTCCTATGCTAGTTGATTCTTACTCCCATAAATTGTTTGCTCAAAAAATCCCTATGCATAGGAAGTGGGTTAGGCTTAAATGTGCTAGTCATATTCTTCATGATGCTCCCGTTATGTTTCAATTCTTATCTTTTATGTGAGCATCATTGAAATCATCATGCCTAGCTTAAAAGGCATTAAAGAAAAGCGCTTGTTGGGAGACAACCAAACATTTATACCTACTGTTTTTGTGTGTTCACATGATTAAGCTACTGTAATAATCATGTTTTATAGCTTTTGTTTGAATAAAGTGCCAAGTAAAGCCTTTGGGATGGTGTGGTTCATAGTTGACATGATTCTGTGCAAAAACAGAAACTTTTTCGTCCAGTACAGAAATTTCTATCTTTTACTGGAACGTGTAAAAACTCTGATTTTTTTACAGTTTATTGGTATACAAATTTTCTATGTTGTCCTAATTTTTCGGAATATTTGAAGTTACAGCATTATGAGATTAATTCAGATCTTTACATACTGTTCTGTTTTTGACAGATTCTATTTTCGATGCATAGTTTCTTGTTTTCCAGTTTCTATGGCTTATATTGCTTAATATAAATTGTAGAAATGATAGGGTACAGTAGGAATCATGTTAGAAATTTTTTTAATCTTCTCTTGACAGTACCAAAGTGAATGATTTGTTTTATCATACTAACCCATCTCACGAAGTTCCGTTAAGTTTTGTGTGATTGAAGTTTACAAGTTTTGGGTGAGATATCGATATGAGGAGAATAAGGAGTGACAAGACCCTAAGATTGGGGATGTCCAAGGCACCCCAAGATAATATTCAAGGAAGATCCAAGGAACTAAGCTTGGGGATGCCCCGGAAGGCATCCCCTCTTTCGTCTTCAACATTATCGGTAACCTTACTTGGAGCTATATTTTTATTCGTCACATAATATGAGTTTTGCTTGGAGCGTCTTTTTACTTTATTAGGATTTGCTTGCTGTTATTTAGATTAATATTATGTATCTTTTATTTCAATAAAAAGGTCAAGTATAGCCTTTACCATACTTATTTTGCATGTCTATATGTTGCTGTTTTGAAAACAGAAAGTTTTCTATTGTTGTCTGAATTCTTCTGGAGAGTCAGAACATGATAAAATCTTAAAAAATTTAAAGGTTGAGAAATAACAAATTTTATACAGTGTGCTAATTTTTCAGGATTTTTGGAGTTAGGGAAGTATGAGTAGAATTGCACTCTTTACAGACTGTCCTGTTTTGATAGAATGCTGTTATGTTTGCATTGTTTGCATATGTTTGCTTGTTTAATGATTCTATTTGAGGATAGGAGTATTAAATATGCAGAGGCATTTAGTATGAAATGTTAAATAATAATTCTAGTGATTTTCTACAGTAGAGAATGATAAGGTTTTGCATTTGATTTATACTAACTTTTCTCACAAGTTCTTGTTGAGTTTTGTGTGCATGAAGTTTTTAAGATTTAGGGAAACCGTGATATAAAAGGAATTAAGGAGACACAAAAGTTCAAGCTTGGGGATGCCCAAGGCATCCCTAGTTAATATTTCAAGAAGTCTCAAGCATCTAAGCTTGGGGATGCCCCGGTTGGCATCCCACCTTTCTTCATCAACAATTATCGGTTAGTATCGGTTGAGCCTATGTTTTTGCTTCTTCACATGATGTGTGCTATTTTTAGAATGTCATTTTATTTTGTTTTGCTTGCTCTTTGAATAAAGTACTTAAGATCTGAAATTTTTAAATGAGAGAGAGTCTTCACATAGCTACATAATTATTCAACTACTCATTGATCTTCACTTATATCTTTTTGGAGTAGTTTGTCAGTTGCTCTAGTGCTTCACTTATATCTTTTTAGAGCATGACAGTGGTTTTATTTTGAAGAAATTGATGAACTCTCATGCTTCACTTATATTATTTTGAGAGTCCCTAAACAGCATGGTAATTTGCTTAGGTTATGAATTTAGTCCTATTATGATGGGCATCCAAGAGGGATATAATAAAAACTTTCATATAAAGTGCATTGAATACTATGTGAAGTTTGATTCCTTATGATTGTTTTGAGATATGAGGATGATAATATTAGAGTCATGCTAGTGAGTAATTGTGGATTGTAGAAATACTTGTGTTGAAGTTTGTGATTCCCGTAGCATGCACGTATGGTGAACCGTTATGTGATGAAGTCGGAGCATGATTTATTTATTGATTGTCTTCCTTATGAGTGGCGGTCGGGGACGAGCGATGGTCTTTTCCTACCAATCTATCCCCCTAGGAGCATGTGTGTAGTACTTTGTTTCGATACCTAATAGACTTTTGCAATAAGTATGTGAGTTCTTTATGACTAATGTTGAGTCCATGGATTATACGCACTCTCACCCTTCCACCATTGCTAGCCTCTCTAGTACCGTGCAACTTTTGCCGGTACCATACACCCACCACATACCTTCCTCAAAACAGCCACCATACCTACCTATTATGGCATTTCCATAGCCATTCCGAGATATATTGCCATGCAACTTCCACCATTCCGTTTACTATGACACGCTTCATCATTGTCATATTGCTTTGCATGATCATGTAGTTGACATAGTATTTGTGGCAAAGCCACCATTCATAATTTTTATACATGCCACTCTTGAGTCATTGCACATCCCGGTACACCGCCGGAGGCATTCATATAGAGTCGTATCTTTTGTTCTAGTATCGAGTTGTAATATTGAGTTGTAAGTAAATAAAAGTGTGATGATCATCATTATTAGAGTATTGTCCCAGTGAGGAAAGGATGATGGAGACTATGATTCCCCCACAAGTCGGGATGAGACTCCAGACGAAAAATAAAAAAGAAAGAAAAGAGAGGCCAAAAAAAAGAGAGAGCCAAAAAAAAAAGAATGAGAGAAAAAGAGAGAAGGGGCAATGCTACTATCCTTTTACCACACTTGTGCTTCAAAGTAGCACCATGATCTTCATGATAGAGAGTCTCCTATTTTGTCACTTTCATATACTAGTGGGAATTTTTCATTATAGAACTTGGCTTGTATATTCCAATGATGGGCTTCCTCAAATTGCCCTAGGTCTTCGTGAGCAAGCGAGTTGGATGCACACCCACTTAGTTTTCTTTTGAGCTTTCATAAACGTATAGCTCTAGTGCATCCGTTGCATGGCAATCCCTACTCACTCACTTCGATATCTATTGATGGGCATCTCCATAGCTCGTTGATACACCTAGTTGATGTGAGACTATCTCCTTCTTTTTGTCTTCTCCACAACCACCATATTCTATTCCACCTATAGTGCTATGTCCATGGCTCACGCTCATGTATTGCGTGAAAGTTGAAAAAGTTTGAGAACATCAAAAGTATGAAACAATTGCTTGGCTTGTCATCGGGGTTGTGCATGATTTGAATATTTTGTGTGATGAAGATGGAGCATAGCCAGACTATGTGATTTTGTAGGGATAGCCTTCTTTGGCCATGTTATTTTGAGAAGACATAATTGCCTTGTTAGTATGCTTGAAGTATTATTGTTTTTATGTCAATATTAAACTTTTGTTTTGAATCTTATGGATCTGAGTATTCTTGCCACAATAGAGAAGATAAATATGTTAGGTAGCATTCCACATCAAAAATTCTGTTTTTATCATTTACCTACTCGGGGACGAGCAGGAATTAAGCTTGGGGATGCTTGATACGTCTCCAACGTATCTATAATTTTTTATTGTTCCATGCTATTATATTATCCATCTAGGATGTTTTATATGCATTTATATGCTATTTTATATTATTTTTGGGACTAACCTATTAACCTAGAGCCCAGTGCCAGTTTCTGTTTTTCCCTTGTTTTTGAGTTTCGCAGAAAAGGAATACAAAACGGAGTCCAAATGAGCTGAAAATTTAAGGTGATTTTTTATGGACCAGAATAAGCCCCCGAAGCAAAAGAGTTGGGCCAGAAGAGCCACGAGGCCTCCACAAGGGAGGAGGGCGCCCCCACCCCCCTAGGGCGCGCCCTCCGGTCTTTTGGGCTCCTCGTGGACCCCCCCTGACTTGTTCTCGACGCCAAAAATTCCTATAAATACAGAAACCCCCAGAAATAAACCTAGATCGGGAGTTCCGCCGCTGCAAGCCTCTGTAGCCACAAAAAACCAATCGGGACCCTGTTCCGGCACCCTGCCGGAGGGGGAACCCATCACCGGTGTCCATCTTCATCATCCCTGCGCTCTCCATGACGAGGAGGGAGTAGTTCACCCTCGGGGCTGAGGGTATGTACTAGTAGCTATGTGTTTGATCTCTCTCTCTCTCTCTCTCTCGTGTTCTTGATATGGCACGATCTTGATGTACCGTGAGCTTTGTTATTATAGTTGGATCATATGGTGTTTCTTCCCTCTCTATCTCTTCTTGTGATGAATTGAGTCTTGCTCTTTGAGGTTACGTTATGTTGGATTGAGTATTGGATTTGAGAACACTTGATGTATGTCTTGCGATGGAATATCTGTGGTGACAATGGGATGTTCTATTGATTCACTTTATGTATGTTTTGGCACTCAACTCGCGGATTCCCGAGGTGACATTGGGGTAATCTATGCATAGGGGTTGATGCACGTTTTCATCCTATGTTCTCCGATAGAAACTTTGGAGTGATTCTTTGTTGCACGTTGAGGGATTGTTATATGATCTAATTATGTTATCATTGTTGAGAGAACTTGCACTAGTGAAAGTATGAACCCTGGGCCTTGTTTCGAAGCATTGCAATACCATTTTCGCTCACTTCTGTTACTTACTACCTTGCTGTTTTTATATTTTCAGATTACAAAAACCAATATCTACCATCCATATTGCACTTGTATCACCATCTCTTCGCCGAACTAGTGCACCCATACAAATTACCATTGTATTGGGTGTGTTGGGGACACAAGAGACTCTTTGTTATTTGGTTGCAGGGTTGTTTGAGAGAGACCATCTTCATCCTACGCCTCCCATGGATTGATAAACCTTAGGTCATCCACTTGAGGGAAATTTGCTACTGTCCTACAAAACTCTGCGCTTGGAGGCCCAACACGAGTCTACAAAAATAAGGTTGCGTAGTAGACATCAAGCTCTTTTCTGGCGCCGTTGCCGGGGAGGCTCGGTAAGCGGCACTCACATCCCGTCAACGAAGCTCTTTTCTGGCGCTGTTGCCGGGGAGGTGAGTGCTTGAAGGTATATCTTTAGATCTTGCAATTGAATCTTTTAGTTTCTTGTTTTATCACTAGTTTAGTCTATAAAAGAAAACTACAAAAAAATGTAATTGAGGTTGCCACATATGCTTCATCTTTTTAATGTCTTTCGTGAAAATAAGGATTCCGATAATTGTGCTCAATTGCTAGAGGAAGAAGTCAATAAAATGTTTGGTACTAAATCTTTGAATGATGAGCACGATTGCAATGTTGTTAGTATGGATTCTTTGAATATCCATGATGCTAATGATATGCAAAGCTACAAGGTTGGGGATGCTATGTTTGATGAAGATGATATTTTTAGTCCCCCAAGTTTTGATGAGAATATTTATTATGATGATAGCATGCATCCTATTTATGATGATTATATTGATGAAAGTGGGTTTGGAAGAGTGTCAACTCTAGGTAGTATTGATCCCACTATTTTGGAGGGTGTTGAATCTTATTACAATATTGATAAAAGTGGATTTGGAGAGGTCATGAATTTATTTAGTGATGAATCCACTATTTCGGAAGAGGTTTCAATTGATTATGAGGACAAAGTTGCTAACTATGATGATTATTGTGATGACATGTATGCTATAAAGAATAATGATAACCATGAAACTTGTCATCATGATTTTAATTTTCAATTGGATTATGCCTCACATGATAGTTATTTTGTTGAGTTTGCTCCCACTACTATTCATGAGAATAAATTTGCTTATGTGGAGAGTAATAAAATTTCTATGCTTGTGGATCATGAAAAGAATGCTTTATGTGAAAGTTATATTGTTGAATTCATTCATGATGCTACTGAAAATTATTATGAGGGAGGAATATATGCTTGTAGGAATTGCAATAATATCAAGTTTCCTCTCTATGTGTTGAAAATCTTGAAGTTTTGCTTGTTTTAACTTCCTATGCTAGTTGATTCTTACTCCCATAAATTGTTTGCTCAAAAAATCCCTATGCATAGGAAGTGGGTTAGGCTTAAATGTGCTAGTCATATTCTTCATGATGCTCCCGTTATGTTTCAATTCTTATCTTTTATGTGAGCATCATTGAAATCATCATGCCTAGCTTAAAAGGCATTAAAGAAAAGCGCTTGTTGGGAGACAACCCAACATTTATACCTACTGTTTTTGTGTGTTCACATGATTAAGCTACTGTAATAATCATGTTTTATAGCTTTTGTTTGAATAAAGTGCCAAGTAAAGCCTTTGGGATGGTGTGGTTCATAGTTGACATGATTCTGTGCAAAAACAGAAACTTTTTCGTCCAGTACAGAAATTTCTATCTTTTACTGGAACGTGTAAAAACTCTGAATTTTTTACAGTTTATTGGTATACAAATTTTCTATGTTGTCCTAATTTTTCGGAATATTTGAAGTTACAGAATTATGAGATTAATTCAGATCTTTACATACTGTTCTGTTTTTGACAGATTCTATTTTTGATGCATAGTTTGCTTGTTTTCCAGTTTCTATGGCTTATATTGCTTAATATAAATTGTAGAAATGATAGGGTACAGTAGGAATCATGTTAGAAAATTTTTTAATCTTCTCTTGACAGTACCAAAGTCAATGATTTGTTTTATCATACTAACCCATCTCACGAAGTTCCGTTAAGTTTTGTGTGATTGAAGTTTTCAAGTTTTGGGTGAGATATCGATATGAGGAGAATAAGGAGTGACAAGACCCTAAGCTTGGGGATGCCCAAGGCACCCCAAGGTAATATTCAAGGAAGATCCAAGGAACTAAGCTTGGGGACGCCTCGGAAGGCATCCCCTCTTTCGTCTTCAACATTATCGGTAACCTTACTTGGAGCTATATTTTTATTCGTCACATAATATGAATTTTGCTTGGAGCGTAATTTTACTTTATTAGGATTTGCTTGCTGTTATTTAGAGTAATATTATGTATCTTTTATTTCAATAAAAAGGTCAAGTATAGCCTTTACCATGCTTATTTTGCATGTCTATATGTTGCTGTTTTGAAAACAGAAAGTTTTCTATTGTTGTCTGAATTCTTATGGAAATTCAGAACATGATAAAATCTTAAAAAATATAACGGTTGAGCAATAACAAATTTTATACAGTGTGGTAATTTTTCAGGATTTTTGGAGTTAGGGAAGTATGAGTACAATTGCACTCTTTACAGACTGTCCTGTTTTGATAGAATGCTGTTATGTTTGCATTGTTTGCATATGTTTGCTTGTTTAATGATTCTATTTGAGGATAGGAGTATTAAATATGCAGAGGCATTTAGTATGCAATGTTAAATAATAATTTTAGTGATTTTCTACAGTAGAGAATGATAAGGTTTTGCATTTGATTTATACTAACTTTCTCACAAGTTCTTGTTGAGTTTTGTGTGCATTAAGTTTTTAAGATTTAGGGAAACCGTGATATAAAAGGAATTATGGAGACACAAAAGCTCAAGCTTGGGGATGCCCAAGGCATCCCTAGTTAATATTTCAAGAAGTCTCAAGCATCTAAGCTTGGGGATGCCCCGGTTGGCATCCCACATTTCTTCATCAACAATTATCGGTTAGTATCGGTTGAGCCTAAGTTTTTGCTTCTTCACATGATGTGTGCTATTTTTAGAATGTTATTTTATTTTGTTTTGCTTGCTCTTTGAATAAAGTACTTAAGATCTGAAATTTTTAAATGAGAGAGAGTCTTCACATAGCTACATAATTATTCAACTACTCATTGATCTTCACTTATATCTTTTTGGAGTAGTTTGTCAGTTGCTCTAGTGCTTCATTTATATCTTTTTAGAGCATGACAATGGTTTTATTTTGAAGAAATTGATGAACTCTCATGCTTCACTTATATTATTTTGAGAGTCCCTAAACAGCATGGTAATTTGCTTAGGTTATGAATTTAGTCCTATTATGATGGGCATCCAAGAGGGGTATAATAAAAACTTTCATATAAAGTGCATTGAATACTATGTGAAGTTTGATTCCTTATGATTGTTTTGAGATATGAGGATGATAATATTAGATTCATGCTAGTGAGTAATTGTGGATTGTAGAAATACTTGTTTTGAAGTTTGTGATTCCCGTAGCATGCACGTATGGTGAACCGTTATGTGATGAAGTCGGAGCATGATTTATTTATTGATTGTCTTCCTTATGAGTGGCGGTCGGGGACGAGCGATGGTCTTTTCCTACCAATCTATCCCCCTAGAATCATGTGTGTAGTACTTTGTTTCGATAGGTAATAGACTTTTGCAATAAGTATGTGAGTTCTTTATGACTAATGTTGAGTCCATGGATTATACACACTCTCACCCTTCCACCATTGCTAGCCTCTCTAGTACCACGCAACTTTTGCCGGTACCATACACCCACCATATACCTTCCTCAAAACAGCCACCATACCTACCTATTATAGCATTTCCATAGCCATTCCGAGATATATTGCCATGCAACTTCCACCATTCCGTTTACTATGACACGCTTCATCATTGTCATATTGCTTTGCATGATCATGTAGTTGACATAGTATTTGTGGCAAAGCCACCATTCATAATTTTTATACATGTCACTCTTGAGTCATTGCACATCCCGGTACACTGCCGGAGGCATTCATATAGAGTCGTATCTTTTGTTCTAGTATCGAGTTGTAATATTGAGTTGTAAGTAAATAAAAGTGTGATGATCATCATTATTAGAGTATTGTCCCAGTGAGGAAAGGATGATGGAGACTATGATTCCCCCACAAGTCGGGATGAGACTCCAGACGAAAAATAAAAAAGAAAGAAAAGAGAGGCCAAAAAAAAGAGAGAGCCAAAAAAAAAAGAATGAGAGAAAAAGAGAGAAGGGGCAATGCTACTATCCTTTTACCACACTTGTGCTTCAAAGTAGCAGCATGATCTTCATGATAGAGAGTCTCCTATTTTGTCACTTTCATGTACTAGTGGGAATTTTTCATTATAGAACTTGGCTTGTATATTCCAATGATGGGCTTCCTCAAATTGCCCTAGGTCTTCGTGAGCAAGCGAGTTGGATGCACACCCACTTAGTTTTCTTTTGAGCTTTCATAAACGTATACCTCTAGTGCATCCGTTGCATGGCAATCCCTACTCACTCACTTTGATATCTATTGATGGGCATCTCCATAGCTCGTTGATACACCTAGTTGATGTGAGACTATCTCCTTCTTTTTGTCTTCTCCACAACCACCATATTCTATTCCACCTATAGTGCTATGTCCATGGCTCACGCTCATGTATTGCGTGAAAGTTGAAAAAGTTTGAGAACATCAAAAGTATGAAACAATTGCTTGGCTTGTCATCGGGGTTGTGCATGATTTGAATATTTTGTGTGATGAAGATGGAGCATAGCCAGACTATGTGATTTTGTAGGGATAGCCTTCTTTGGCCATGTTATTTTGAGAAGACATAATTGCCTTGTTAGTATGCTTGAAGTATTATTGTTTTTATGTCAATATTAAACTTTTGTTTTGAATCTTATGGATCTGAGTATTCTTGCCACAATAGAGAAGATAAATATGTTAGGTAGCATTCCACATCAAAAATTCTGTTTTTATCATTTACCTACTCGGGGACGAGCAGGAATTAAGCTTGGGGATGCTTGATACGTCTCCAACGTATCTATAATTTTTTATTGTTCCATGCTATTATATTATCCATCTAGGATGTTTTATATGCATTTATATGCTATTTTATATTATTTTTGGGACTAACCTATTAACCTAGAGCCCAGTGCCAGTTTCTGTTTTTTCCTTGTTTTTGAGTTTCGCAGAAAAGGAATACAAAACGGAGTCCAAATGAGCTGAAAATTTACGGTGATTTTTTATGGACCAGAATAAGCCCCCAAAGCAAAAGAGTTGGGCCAGAAGAGCCACGAGGCCTCCACAAGGGTGGAGGGCGCCCCCACCCCCTAGGGCGCGCCCTCCGGTCTTGTGGGCTCCTCGTGGACCCCCCCTGACTTGTTCTCGACGCCAAAAATTCCTATAAATACAGAAACCCCCAGAAATAAACCTAGATCGGGAGTTCCGCCGCCGCAAGCCTCTGTAGCCAAGAAAAACCAATCGGGACCCTGTTCCGGCACCCTGCCGGAGGGGGAACCCATCACCGGTGTCCATCTTCATCATCCCTGCGCTCTCCATGACGAGGAGGGAGTAGTTCACCCTTGGGGCTGAGGGTATGTGTAACACCCCCGGTGGTTAACTACAGTAATCACCCTTTTGATAATGACAAGTCATCATGTTTAACAGTGCATGATCATCATTTGCATCATAATGCATTTCAACTCCTAAGTCAAATTCAAAATTTAAATGAAAGTGAAATTTAAAAGTTGTTCAGATCCAGAAACAAAAATGTACATCATGTTGCAAATAATCCAGAGGCTAATATAAAATTTGCAGCAGTGTTAACTAAAATATTTAAGTGGCTCGAACAACAAGAAACAGCAGCAACATAGCACTATTCAACCCCTTTTCAATTAAATAAAATCCAAACCAAAAAGATATGGACACCAAGCTATTTTATTGCAGTGGCATATAATGCACTGTGATTTATGGGCTAGGTCTCATATTTTACAAAAACTATTTTGAGGCCTAACTAAATACAAAACAGAAATAATAAAAGAAAACAGAAAAACAAAATAATAAAAGAAACACCCCCCCACTGGGCCAGCTGGCCCAGCTGTTAGCCAGGCCGGCCCAACTGCCCAACCGGCCACCCCCCCCATTTCCCTTATCCCCCCACCCGTTGAAACCCTAACCCCCCGTCACCCCCACTCCCCCCCTCGCTCTCCTTCCTCACCCCCCCCATCCAGATCGGATCGGGGCAACGGTGGCTCGCCGCGCCACGCCCGATCCTGTCCCGCCACGCCGCCGCCCTTCCCTACCGCCTCGCCGGAGCCCACCTCTCCGCGCCTCTCTTCGCCCCTCTCTCGCTGGATCGGCCCCGCCGCTCACCGCCACGACGCGGATCCCCGCCGCTCCGTCGTTCGTCGGCGTCTCCTCGTCCCCTGCCCCGAGCCGCTCCCCCGAGCCCCGCTGCCCTTGACCCTACGGCCCCGCGGTGAGGCTCCCGGTCGCCTTCTCTCCCTGCGCCATCGCGCTCGCCGGACCGCGCCCGGCCACCGCTCGCGCGCGCGCCCTCGCACCGGCCACGCCCGCTAACTCGCCCGCTCCGGTTCCCACCCCGACGTGCTCCCCGCGCCCTGGTCGACCTGGCCGAGCGCCCGCGCCCTGCGCGTGGCCGCGCCCCATGCTCCAGCTGCTGCGCCTGCGCCCCCGCCTCCTCTGCACACGGCCGCGGCCACTGCCGCCGGCGCCGGCCCCCAGCGCTCCGCCCCTGCTCGCCCGCCGGCCCGCACGCGCCCGCGCTGCCCCTCGCCGCGCGCCCGCGCTATGCCCGCGCGCCGCGCCTGCCGCCGCCCGCGCGCCCGTCGCCGGCCACCCCCGCGTCCCCGCGGGCCACGCCCGCGCCCGCGCGCCCGTCGCCCGCGCGCCCGTCGCCCGCGCGCCCGTCGCCCGCACCTGGTGTGGCCCTATGGGCCACTGACGAAGGGCCCAGCCCCCTGACCCACTGACCAGAGGGGCCCACGCCCCAGAACTTAAAAAAAAAATGAATAAATAAAATTATTAATTAATTAATTAGTGAACTAATTAACTAAATTAATCTGCTTTAGTTAAGCTAATTACACTTAGTTAAACTAATCACCTAGTTAGGACTAATTAGTTCTGTCTAATTAACCTGTGATGTCATGCTGACGTCATGATGACGTCAGCATAACACTGTTTTGGATAATGTTCTGGATAATTCGAAATTAAATAATAAAAATAAATTCAGAAAATGAATAAAAACTTTAGAAAATCATATCTTTTAAACCGTAACTCCGATGAAAATACTTTCTACATGAAAGTTGTTCAGAACGACGAGACGAATCCGAATACGCGATCCGTTCGTCCGCCACATGTCTCTAACTATCAAAACATGCAACCGTTCCCCTCCGGTCATCTGTCTAACAAATGTCCGGAACCGGGAAAACATTCCCGGATGGATCCCTCCTTCCTCAGTGACGTGCAACCGTACGTTAGGACACACCCGGCACTGCGTATTGTCATGTCATACTTTGTGTAGCACTTGCTTGCTTAATATTTATACTGTTTCCTCCCCCTCTTCTCTCTCGATAGAGCCCGGTGCCGACGCAGCTCCAGTGATTGGTTCCAGTACTGACGACCTTGCCCTTGCCGCCGAGCAACCAGGCAAGCCCCCCCTTTGATCATCCCGATATCGCCCATTCTATATTCTCATGCTTGCATTAGATTTTGCTACTGTTACTGTTTACTCCTATTCTGATGCATAGCCTGTTTATTGTAACCTGCCATTGATACCTTACCTGCTTATCCTAAACTGCTTAGTATAGGCTGGGTAGAGACCCACTAGAGAACCCCACTTTGTTCCTTGTTGCCCCGCTGGATTATCAGAAGACCCGATCAACGGGATTGAAGACCAGACCCCGACACCGCACATCACCCCCCCTAGTTGTAACGACACTGCAGCGTTACTATCAAGTGCCGAGGGTGAAACCTCTTGTAGCACTTCTGATGTTAACTCTGTAGAGAAGCTATTCGGTCGTGGTCATCGAGGGTGGTTCCTCCTTCTCCACTTCCGATACGACCCTGTCGTGCAACACCTCAAGTGTGAACTCATCGAGGGTGATTCCTCCTACGTTCATCTTGGCAGTTACGTCGGTAGGAATCCAACGAGGGTGATACCTCGGATTCCCCTGATGTTATGGACACACGGATACTTGGACTTTACACTGTTACTTGGAAAGGCGGGTCGGCCCTGAGGGGTACCCGCGTGCGCCTGAGAGGCGAGTGTTGTGAAGATGGGTGCCTGTGTGGTGCCCGAGTGGTGAATACGAGGCGTGGCCGGGCATTCATGGCCCTTGCCGCAAGTCCTCGAGACGGGGCGACGGGGTCACATCTTTCGTGAGTCTCTGCTCGTTTTCCGCAATCCCCTAGTCCACTTACGATTTGGATATTTGATCCGAGCAGGCCTCTGGTCTGATAGCACTAACCATCACGTGGGCATAGTATGGGCGTTCTGCATCGTATGCATCAGCCGAAAGCTCTGTCAGACGTCCAGTTCAGCACTGCGGCCGGGCTGGGCCGGCGCCATCCTGAGGGGTGGTACCGTGATTCGCTCTGCTCGCAACGACCCGGAGTGCACAGGGCGATGGCCCATGACCCCTGAGCGCTTAGGATATAGACCGACGGGGACCTCTCTGCTGAGCTGTAGGTAGGGTTGCGATGTGTTGTTTGGCCGAGGCCGGGCATGACCCAGGAAAGTGTGTCCGGCCGGAGTTAAGCGAGCATGATGGGTAAGTTGGTGCACCCCTGCAGGGAAGAACATTTCTATCGATAGCCGGTCCTACGGTAAAGGACACTCGGAGTTGTATCCCGATCGATACAACTAGAACTGGATACCTGTGATGAGACCTGTGTGCTATGGCTCTGGGATTGCTTCTCGCAGGGAGTCGAGAAGGGATCTCAGGACGAGGTTGATGACTTTATGGCTCTGGGATTGCTTTCTCGCAGGGAGTCAAGAAAGGATCTCTGGGTGAGGTTGATATTATTACTGCTACATTATGTTGTATTGTTCTACTCTCTTCTGTTGCTGCAAGACCGCTGAAGATGCTAGTCTTCGATAGGACTAGGCCTTCTCTCTATTCTGGCATTTCTGCAGCCCAGTCCACATATACAGCCTCCCTTTGATAATGTTGCATATGTAGTGTAGATCCTTGCTTGCTGAGTACTTCAGAGTACTCACGGTTGCTTTTCTTCCTTTTTCCCCCATATCAGTTCATCGTGATCCGATGACGGAGCCGCTGAGACAGCTACCCCCGCCGACGTTCGACTACTACTACTACCCCGAGGATGGATTCTACTACGAGCTTGTCGACGACCAGGAGTAGGTTCGGAGGGTCCCAGGCAGGAGGCCTGCGCCTTTCGATCGTAGTGTTTTAATTTGCCCCGCCTTTCTAAAGGCCTTTATGTTTCTCTTTTATATCTGTACTCAGATATCTAACGCTTCCGCTGATGCTTGTTTGGCATCAAGCTTATGTATTCGAGCCCTCGAGGCCCTGGCTTGTAATATAATGCTTGTATGCCTTTATTTATGTTTTAGAGTTGTGTTGTGATATCTTCCCGTGAGTCCTTAGGCTTGATCGTGTGCATTTGCGTGTATGATTAGTGCGCGATCAGGCCGGGGCGTCACAAGTTGGTATCATAGCCGACTGCCTGTATGAGCCCCCCTTTCCAACTCCTTGGCCGAAGTTGAGTGTAGAAACCGAAAAACTGTTTTACTAACTTGGCTGTGTGGCTTACGGGCTCACGTCGTCAATTGGGAGGTATTAGTATCTTTTATTCCTCATCTTTACTCTGGGACTCTGACCTCTCTTCCTTTCGGGTTAACTAAAGTTTACTAACGCCGACACTTAGGATCTCGTAATTCTCGTCCACCCGGAGAGCTGGATATAGGTGCGATTTCCCTGACATTGATCTGATTAGTCTGATAATCATTTTCCTTTCCATTGTTTTGTTTAACCTTTCTCTCCGAGATCGGTTATACTTCTCCTTGTCTTTTGACAATCATGAGTTTCCTCTGTTTCAGATGGATCGTTTGTTTCCACCACACCCTGCGACGCAGCTACCAGCTGTTCGAGCAGGGATACATCCAGAGTACATTCTTTATCCACTGGGGCAGATGTCAAACCGTTACAATGCCCCAGTACTTTCTCCTCAAGATACCCGCAAAGACTTTGTGATTTATTGTGATGCATCCCGTGAAGGATTAGGTTGTGTCCTAATGCAAGAGCGTAAAGTGATTGCTTATGGCTCTCGTCAGTTGCGCCCACATGAAGAGAATTATCTAGTACATGATCTAGAACTAGCTGCTGTGATCTATGCATTGCAGTTGTGGCGACATTACCTTCTCGGTAATCGTTGCGAGATCTACACGGATCATAAAAGTCTGAAGTACTTGTTCACTCAACCATCTCTAAACCTCCGTCAGCAAAGATGGATGGAGGCCATTGCGGACTATGATTTGGGTATTTCCTATACCCCTGGCAAGGCTAACGTGATGGCTGATGCCTTAAGCCGCAAGTCCTATTGCGACAACCTCATGGTTAGGCGAGCTCAACCTTGTCTTTTTGAAGAACTATGCAAGCTAAATCTGCGTATTGTTCCACAGGGTTCTCTTAATAACCTTGTGATACAACCAGATCTCGAGAAAGCTGTTAAGGATGCGCAAGCTAAAGATGCTGAAGTTGATCTGATGAAGAAGATCTTCACCTTGAAAAGTACAGGGATTTCTCGCTGTCTGAAGATGGAACCTTGTACTTCAGAGGCCGCATTGTAGTACCTCGCTTTGAGCTTATGACTGACAAAGTCATGAAGGAGGCACATGATACCCCATTGTCTATTCATCCGGGTAGCACCAAGATGTATCGTGATCTCCGTCAAAGGTACTGGTGGTCTAGAATGAAGCAGGATATTGCTCGTTATGTTGCCGAATGTGATGTGTGTCGTCGCGTTAAAGCAGAACATCAGAAGCCAGCTGGAATTCTGCAACCACTTCCTATTCCTCTATGGAAATGGGATAAGGTTCAGATGGATTTCGTTACAGGACTTCCCAGGTCACAGAAGGGTCACGATGCTATTCTTGTCATCGTCGACCAACTCTCTAAAGTTGCACACTTTCTGCCTGTCAAAGAGACTATCACTGCTAGTCAGTTAGCAGAGTTGTATATCTCCAGAATTGTTTCACTCCATGGTATTCCGAAGGAGATCAGTTCGGACCGTGGCGGTCTTTTCACCTCAAAATTCTGGGAAAGTTTCCAAACAGCTATGGGAACTCATATTACTTGGAGTTCAGCTTATCACCCTCAGTCTCAAGGCCAAGTCGAGCGAGTCAACCAAGTGCTTGAAGACATGCTACGAGCTTGTGTTATTTCTTTCGGCAAGAAGTGGGAAGAATCTCTTCCGTATGCCGAGTTCTCTTATAACAACAGTTATCAAGCCAACTTGAAAATGGCCCCCTTTGAAGTTCTCTATGGACGCAAGTGTCGAACCCCTCTGAATTGGTCAGAAACTGGGGAACGACCGCTCGTGGGTCCGGATATTATTCAACACGCCGAAGAACAAGTCCGTATTGTCTGGGAAAATCTCAAGGCAGCTCAGGTTCGCCAGAAGAGCAACTATGATCGCAAACGATGGGGTTTGACTTATCAACCTGGTGATCAAGCTTATCTTCGTGTCACACCTATGAAGGGCACTCACCGTTTTGGAATCAAGGGCAAGCTAGCTCCACGCTATATTGGTCCTTTCCGCATTGTTGCTAGGCGTGGTCAGGTGGCGTACAAATTGGAATTGCCGCCGCAATTCTCTCATATCCACGATGTCTTCCATGTGTCGCAACTTCGTCAATGCTTCAAGGAATCTCCACACCGAGCAGTGGATCACGAGATGCTCGAATTGCAAGATGACCTATCTTATAAGGAGCATCCGATCCGCATTCTCGATGAAGCTGAACGTCGAACCCGTCAGAAGGTTACCAAGTTCCTCAAAGTACAGTGGTCAAATCATACTGAAGATGAAGCCACTTGGGAACGCGAGGATAATCTTCGTGCGGAATACCCCGAACTTTTTCCTTCTACTTCTTAATTCTCGGGAGGAGAATTCTTGTTAGTAGAGGAGATTTGTAACACCCCCGGTGGTTAACTACAGTAATCACCCTTTTGATAATGACAAGTCATCATGTTTAACAGTGCATGATCATCATTTGCATCATAATGCATTTCAACTCCTAAGTCAAATTCAAAATTTAAATGAAAGTGAAATTTAAAAGTTGTTCAGATCCAGAAACAAAAATGTACATCATGTTGCAAATAATCCAGAGGCTAATATAAAATTAGCAGCAGTGTTAACTAAAATATTTAAGTGGCTCGAACAACAAGAAACAGCAGCAACATAGCACTATTCAACCCCTTTTCAATTAAATAAAATCCAAACCAAAAAGATATGGACACCAAGCTATTTTATTGTCGTGGCATATAATGCACTGTGATTTATGGGCTAGTCTCATATTTTACAAAACTATTTTGAGGCCTAACTAAATAACAAACAGAAATAATAAAAGAAAACAGAAAAACAAAATATAAAGAACACCCCCCCACTGGGCCAGCTGCCCAGCTGTTAGCCAGGCCGCCCAACTGGCCCAACCGGCCACCCCCCATTTCCCTTATCCCCCCACCCGGTGAAACCCTAACCCCCCGTCACCACCACTCCCCCCCTCGCTCTCCTTCCTCACCCCCCCCGATCCAGATCGGATCGGGGCAACGTGGCTCGCCGCGCCACGCCCGATCCCGTCGCCGACGCCGCCGCCCTTCCCTGACCGCTCGCCGGAGCCCACCTCGCCTCGCCGCTCGCTGGCGCCCCTCGCCGCTGGATTGGCCCCGCCGCTCCGTCGTTCGCCAGCGTCTCCTCGTCCCCTGCCCCGAGCCGCTCCCCCGAGCCCCGCTGCCCTTGACCCTGCGGCCCCGCGGTGAGGCTCCCGGTCGCCTTCTCTCCCTGCGCCATCGCGCTCGCCGGACCGCGCCCGGCCACCGCTCGCGCGCGCGCCCTCGCACTGGCCACGCCCGCTAAATCGCCCGCTCCGGTTCCCGCCCCGACGTGCTCCCCGCGCCCTGGTCGACCTGGCCGAGCGCCCGCGCCCTGCGCGTGGCCGCGCCCCACGCTCCAGCTGCTGCGCCTGCGCCCCCGCCTCCTCTGCACACGGCCGCGGCCACTGCCGCCGGCGCCGGCCCCCAGCGCTCCGCCCCTGCTCGCCCGCCGGCCCGCACGCGCCCGCGCTGCCCCTCGCCGCGCGCCCGCGCTGTGCCCGCGCGCCGCGCCTGCCGCCGCCCGCGCGCCCGTCGCCGGCCACCCCCGCGTCCCCGCGCGCCACGCCCGCGCCCGCGCGCCCGTCGCCCGCGCCTGGTGTGGCCCTATGGGCCACTGACGAAGGGCCCAGCCCCCTGACCCACTGACCAGAGGGGCCCACGCCCCAGAACTTTTAAAATAATAATAAAAAAAATAAAAATGAATAAATAAAATTATTAATTAATTAATTAATTAATTAGTGAACTAATTAACTTAATTAATCTGCTTTAGTTAAGCTAATTACACTTAGTTAAACTAATCACCTAGTTAGGACTAATTAGTTCTGTCTAATTAACCTGTGATGTCATGCTGACGTCATGATGACGTCAGCATAACACTGTTTTGGATAATGTTCTGGATAATTCGAAATTAAATAATAAAAATAAATTCAGAAAATGAATAAAAACTTTAGAAAATCATATCTTTTAAACCGTAACTCCGATGAAAATACTTTCTACATGAAAGTTGTTCAGAACGACGAGACGAATCCGAATACGCGATCCGTTCGTCCGCCACATGTCTCTAACTATCAAAACATGCAACCGTTCCCCTCCGGTCATCTGTCTAACAAATGTCCGGAACCGGGAAAACATTCCCGGATGGATCCCTCCTTCCTTAGTGACGTGCAACCGTACGTTAGGACACACCCGGCACTGCGTATTGTCATGTCATACTTTGTGTAGCACTTGCTTGCTTAATATTTATACTGTTTCCTCCCCCTCTTCTCTCTCGATAGAGCCCGGTGCCGACGCAGCTCCGGTGATTGGTTCCAGTACTGACGACCTTGCCCTTGCCGCCGAGCAACCAGGCAAGCCCCCCCTTTGATCATCCCGATATCGCCCATTCTATATTCTTATGCTTGCATTAGATTTTGCTACTGTTACTGTTTACTCCTATTCTGATGCATAGCCTGTTTATTGTAACCTGCCATTGATACCTTACCTGCTTATCCTAAACTGCTTAGTATAGGCTGGGTAGAGACCCACTAGAGAACCCCACTTTGTTCCTTGTTGCCCCGCTGGATTATCAGAAGACCCGATCAACGGGATTGAAGACCAGACCCCGACACCGCACATCACCCCCCCTAGTTGTAACGACACTGCAGCGTTACTATCAAGTGCCGAGGGTGAAACCTCTTGTAGCACTTCTGATGTTAACTCTGTAGAGAAGCTATTCGGTCGTGGTCATCGAGGGTGGTTCCTCCTTCTCCACTTCCGATATGACCCTGTCGTGCAACACCTCAAGTGTGAACTCATCGAGGGTGATTCCTCCTACGTTCATCTTGGCAGTTACGTCGGTAGGAATCCAACGAGGGTGATACCTCGGATTCCCCTGATGTTATGGACACACGGATACTTGGACTTTACACTGTTACTTGGAAAGGCGGGTCGGCCCTGAGGGGTACCCGCGTGCGCCTGAGAGGCGAGTGTTGTGAAGACGGGTGCCTGTGTGGTGCCCGAGTGGTTAATACGAGGCGTGGTCGGGCATTCATGGCCCTTGCCGCAAGTCCTCGAGACGGGGCGACGGGGTCACATCTTTCGTGAGTCTCTGCTCGTTTTCCGCAAGCCCCTAGTCCACTTACGATTTGGATATTTGATCCGAGCAGGCCTCTGGTCTGATAGCACTAACCATCACGTGGGCATAGTATGGGCGTTCTGCATCGTATGCATCAGCCGAAAGCTCTGTCAGATGTCCAGTTCAGCACTGCGGCCGGGCTGGGCCGGCGCCATCCTGAGGGGTGGTACCGTGATTCGCTCTGCTCGCAACGACCCGGAGTGCACAGGGCGATGGCCCATGACCCCTGAGCGCTTAGGATATAGACCGACGGGGACCTCTCTGCTGAGCTGTAGGTAGGGTTGCGATGTGTTGTTTGGCCGAGGCCGGGCATGACCCAGGAAAGTGTGTCCGGCCGGAGTTAAGCGAGCGTGATGGGTAAGTTGGTGCACCCCTGCAGGGAAGAACATTTCTATCGATAGCCGGTCCTACGGTAAAGGACACTTGGAGTTGTATCCCGATCGATACAACTAGAACTGGATACCTGTGATGAGACCTGTGTGCTATGGCTCTGGGATTGCTTCTCGCAGGGAGTTGAGAAGGGATCTCAGGACGAGGTTGATGACTTTATGGCTCTGGGATTGCTTTCTCGCAGGGAGTCAGGAAAGGATCTCTGGGTGAGGTTGATATTATTACTGCTACATTATGTTGTATTGTTCTACTCTCTTGTGTTGCTGCAAGACCGCTAAAGATGCTAGTCTTCGATAGGACTAGGCCTTCTCTCTATTCTGGCATTTCTGCAGCCCAGTCCACATATACAGCCTCCCTTTGATAATGTTGCATATGTAGTGTAGATCCTTGCTTGCTGAGTACTTCAGAGTACTCACGGTTGCTTGTCTTCCTTTTTCCCCCATATCAGTTCATCGTGATCCGATGACGGAGCCGCTGAGACAGCTACCCCCGCCGACGTTCGACTACTACTACTACCCCGAGGATGGATTCTACTACGAGCTTGCCGACGACCAGGAGTAGGTTCGGAGGGTCCCAGGCAGGAGGCCTGCGCCTTTCGATCGTAGTGTTTTAATTTGCCCCGCCTTTCTAAAGGCCTTTATGTTTCTCTTTTATATCTGTACTCAGATATCTAACGCTTCCGCTGATGCTTGTTTGGCATCAAGCTTATGTATTCGAGCCCTCGAGGCCCTGGCTTGTAATATAATGCTTGTATGCCTTTATTTATGTTTTAGAGTTGTGTTGTGATATCTTCCCGTGAGTCCTTAGGCTTGATCGTGTGCATTTGCGTGTATGATTAGCGCGCGATCGGGCCGGGGCGTCACAGTATGTACTAGTAGCTATGTGTTTGATCTCTCTCTCTCTCTCGTGTTCTTGATATGGCACGATCTTGATGTACCGCAAGCTTTGTTATTATAGTTGGATCATATGGTGTTTCTTCCCTCTCTATCTCTTCTTGTGATGAATTGAATCTTGCTCTTTGAGGTTACGTTATGTTGGATTGAGTATTGGATTTGAGAACACTTGATGTATGTCTTGCGATGGAATATCTGTGGTGACACTGGGATGTTCTATTGATTCACTTGATGTATGTTTTGGCACTCAACTCGCGGATTCCCGAGGTGACATTGGGGTAATCTATGCATAGGGGTTGATGCACGTTTTTGTCCTACGTTCTCCTATAGAAACTTTGGAGTGATTCTTTGTTGCACGTTGAGGGATTGTTATATGATCTAGTTATGTTATCATTGTTGAGAGAACTTGCACTAGTGAAAATATGAACCCTAGGCCTTGTTTCGAAGCATTGCAATACCGTTTTCGCTCACTTCTGTTACTTACTACCTTGCTGTTTTTATATTTTCAGATTACAAAAACCTATATCTACCATCCATATTGCACTTGTATCACCATCTCTTCGCCGAACTAGTGCACCCATACAAATTACCATTATATTGGGTGTGTTGGGGACACAAGAGACTCTTTGTTATTTGGTTGCAGGGTTGTTTGAGAGAGACCATCTTCATCCTACGCCTCCCATAGATTGATAAACCTTAGGTCATCCACTTGAGGGAAATTTGCTACTGTCCTACAAAACTCTGCGCTTGGAGGCCCAACACGAGTCTACAAGAAGAAGGTTGCGTAGTAGACATCAACGATATCCAGGCAATGATCATTATATAGGCATCACGTCCAAGATTACTTGACCGACTCCTGCCTGCATCGACTACTATTACTCCACACATCGACCGCTATCCAGCATGCATCTAGTGTATTAAGTTCATGGAGAAACGGAGTAATGCAATAAGAATGATGACATGATGTAGACAAGATCTATTCATGTAGGAATAGACCTCATCTTGTTATCCTTAATGGCAATGATCAATACGTGTCTTGCTGCCCCTTCTGTCACTGGGAAAGAACACCGCACGACCGAACACATCACAAAGCACCTCTTCCCATGGCAAGAAAAGTCGATCTAGTCGGCCTAACTAAACCAAAGATTCGAAGAAGAAATAGGAGGCTATAAGTAATCATGCATATAAGAGATCAAAAGAAGACTCAAATAACTTTCATGGATAAAATAGATCTGATCATAACCTCAAAGTTCATCGGATCCCAACAAACACACCGCAAAAAGAGTTACATCAAATAGATCTCCAAGAGACCATTGTATTGAGAATCAAAAGAGAGAGAGAGAAAGCCATCTAGCTACTAACTACAGACCTGTAGGTCTACAATGAACTACTCACGCATCATCGGAGAGGCACCAATGAGGATGATGAACCCCTCCGTGATGGTGTCTAGATTACATCTGGTGGTTCTCGAACTTGCGGCGGCTGGAATTGTGTTTCGTCGACTCCCCTAGGGTTTTTGGATTTCCGGGGTATTTATACAGCAAAGAGGAGGTGCAGGAGGCAGCCGAGGTGGGCACAACGCACCAGGGCGCGCCAGGGCCCCCAGGTGGGTTGTGCTCCCCTCGAAGCCCCCCTATGGTACTTCTTTGGCCCAACAAGTGTCTTCTGGTCCAGAAAAAATCTCCAAAAAGTTTTGCTGCGTTTGGACTCCGTTTGGTATTGATTTTCTATGAAGTAAAAAACAAGCAAAAAAACAGGAACTGGCACTGGGCACTATGTCAATAGGTTAGTCCCAAAAAATGATATAAAGTTGCTATAAAATGATTGTAAAACATCCAAGAATGATAATATAACAGCATGGAACAAGCAAAAATTATAGATATGTTGGAGACGTATCAGCATCCCCAAGCTTAATTCCTACTCGTCCTCGAGTAGGTAAATGATAAAAACAGAATTTTTTATGTGGAATGCTGCCTAACATGTTCATCACATATTCTTTTCTTTTGTAGCATGGACATTTGGACTTTTATATGATTCAAAGCAATATTCTAGTTTTGACATGAAGATTTCAATACTCAAGCATATCAACAAGCAACCATGTCTTTCAAAATACCAACACTAAAGCAAGTTATCCCTAGCCCATTATGCTCAATCATTGATCCATTCATGAAACACACTCACATATTAGCTACACCAAATGCTCAAGTACGATCATAGTGCCCCTTATTTGGTGCTTTATAAGAGAAGATGGAGACTCAAAAAATAAAAATTGCATAAAGTAAATAGAAAGGCCCTTCGCAGAGGGAAGTAGGGATTTGTAGTTGTGCCAGAGCTTAAAGCGAAAGAAATAGAGATAAAACATTTTGGGTGGCATGCTTTTCCTGTTAACGAAAACGATCGAGTAGTTCCCAATACTTTCCATGCTAGATATATCATAGGCGGTTCCCAAACAGAAAATAAAGTTTATTCCTTTTTCCACCATACTTTCACATTCCACGGCTAGCCGTATCCACAGGTGCCGTCCATACCAACACTTTCCATGGAATTTATTATTTGACAACATAAAGTAAATTCATTTTTCATTTCGGGACTGGACATCCCTAATTCCTTTGCCGTACTCTCGTGCAATGATAAGTGAATAAACACTCATCTTGTGAATAACACATCTAGCATGGAAAAATATCAGCCACCCCCTACCGTTTCATGAGTGGTACGAGCACACAAAAAAGGAAATTTATTTTGAAAATTAGAGATGGCACATACAAATTTGCTTAGAATGGCACGGAAATACTGCATATAGGTAGGTATAGTGGACTCATATGGCAAACTGGTTTAAAGGATTTTGGATGCACAAGTAGTATTCCTACTTAGTACAAGTGAAGGCTAGCAAAAAGATTGAGAAGCATCCAACCAAGAAACGAAAAATCTCATAAGCGAGCATTAAGCATAACTAACACCGAATAATGCACCACAAGTAGGATGTAATTTCATTGCATAACTATTGACTTTCGTGCTTGCATAGGGAATCACAAACCTTAACACCCATATTCTTACTAAAGCATAATGACTCACCAACATGACTCACATATCACTATCATCATATTGCAAAACTATTACAAAGAATCAAGTTTATTTTGTCCAATGATCTTCATGAAAGTTTTTATTATATCCCTCTTGAATATCTATCACTTTGGGACTAGTTTCATACGTTGCTTTTGATAGCTCAAACAAATCTAAGTGAAGAACATGAGCATAAAATTTTCGTCTCTCAAAATAATATAAGTGAAGCATGAGAGAATTTCTTCAAAAATTACTAACTCTCAAATAAATCTAAGTGAAGCATGAGGGCCTTTCTTCAAAAACATTAAAGCACACCGTGCTCAAAAAGATATAAGTGAAGCACTAGAGCAATTCCATAGCTCAAAGAATTTAAGTGAAGCACACAGAGCAATTCTAACAAATCATAGCATAATTTTGGCTCTCTCAAATAGGTGTGTTCAGCAAGAATACTTCACACAAAACAAAAAGCAAAACAAGCAAGGACTCATATAATACAAGACGCTCCAAGCAAAACTCATGATATGTGACGAATAAAAATATAGTTCCATGTAAAATACCGATGGTCGTTAGAAGAATGAGGGGATGCCAATCGGGGCATCCCCAAGCTTAGTTGCCTATTTCTCCTTGAATATTACCTTGGGGTGCCATGGGCATCCCCAAGCTTAGGCTCTTCTTACTCCTTATTCCTTCATCCATCATGATCTCACCCAAAACTTGAAAACTTCAATCACACAAAACTTAACAAAACCTTCGTGAGATCCGTTAGTATAACAAAGCAAATCACCACTCTAAGTACTGTTGCAAACCGATTCATATTTTATTATTGCATTATATATACTGTATTCCAATTTTGCTATGGCTCATACCCCCCGATACAACCCATAGATTCATCAAAATAAGCACACAATGCAACAAAAACAGAATCTGTCAAAAACAGAACATTCTGTAGCAATCTGAAAACTTCGTATACTTCTGTAAATCCAAAAATTCTGAAAAATAAAGACAAATTAGTAAATTTGTATATCAATCTTGTGTAAAAAATTCAGATTTTTTTGTCGCTTCTATGAATTTTCAAAATTGTTTTACTGGACGCAAAAGTTTCTGTTTTCCAACAATATCAAATCAACTATCACCCAACATGATCCCAAAGGCTTTGATTGGCCCAAACACTAATTAAAACATAAAAAACACAATCATAACAGAGGCATAATTGTGCAAACACTGAAGAACAGAAATAAAAAGGCAAAAATAAATTTTATTCATTGGGTTGCCTCCCAACAAGCGCTATCATTTTACGCCCCTAGCTAGGCATAAAGCAAAGATCTAAGTATTGTCATCTTTCTTCTCACTCTCCGTAGATGTGTTCTTGTCAGGAGATTTTGCAAAAATAACTTGAAACACATTATCCATAGAAATTTTAGCATTATCAAGTTGCCCATCTATGTATCCCCTTTGATTTCCAGCAACAATCCAAGAATATCGTTGATTAACATCATTCAAAACTTGTTGGATTATATATAAAGCGGGGATTTCCTTTTTGAGATTCTCATCAAAAATTTGATTATTACCAAGCAAATGTCTCAACATGTAATCACTATTGTAAAGGATCTCATCTATTACTAGTTTTTCACGGCTCTACCATAAAAAACAAAGATTTCCCTAGCTTCCCGTATTATGTAATCAAATTCATTCATAAGAACTTGGGTATCTATCTTTTTAGCTTTAGGATCTTTTATGGATGGTAGCTCATAAAAAAATCTTTGCAAGGTAGGATGGGTACGGATAAATCTATTTTCAAGTTTCAGAACTAGTGCTGATATAGCTTCCGCATAAGATTTAGTTCTTTTAAGTATAGGAGCATCATCAAGAGTCAAATTTCCAACACAATTGAAAAATTCTTGGATATGTTCTTTTCCCATAACGTTCCCTTGCCCCAAAACAAAAGTTTTTGCATCCAGATTGCCAGATCGTCCAATTTTAGGAGTTAGGCCATCATCTGTTTCTGCCATACCAAAGTCACTCATGGTGACAAGTTCAAGCAAATAAGAGATTTGACTAGAAAACGGCGAACGAAAAAGAGGGCGAATAAAACGGCAAATTTTTGTGAAGTGGGGGAGATGAAAACGAGAGGCAAATGGCAAATAATGTAAATTGTAACGAGATGAGATTTGTGATTAGGAACCTGATAGATGTTGATGATGTCTCCCCGTCAACGGCGCCAGAAATTCATTTTGATGTCCCTTGAACTACGTCGGTATTTCCCCAAAGAGGAAGGGATGATGCAGCACAGCTACGACAGGTATTTCCCTCAGTTATGAAACCAAGGTATCAATCCAGTAGGAGAACCAAACAACACTATGTAAATGGTATCTGCACACAAAGAACAAATACTTGCAACCCGACGTGTAAGAGGGGTTGTCAATCCCTCCATGGTAAAAACATAGATAAATTTGTGGTAGATTGGGTAAATAGCTCTCGATAAAACGCGGAATAAAATAAATAATAAAAAAATGTAGCAAGGTATTTTTGGGTTTTTGGAAATATAGATCTTAAAATAAAAGTGACAAATAATAGATCGGAAAGCAAATATGATGAAGAATAGACCCAGGAGCCGTAGATTTCACTAGTGGTTTCTCTCGAGAAAAATAGCACACGGTGGGTAAACAAATTACTGTTCGGCAATTGATAGAACTTCAAATAATTATGATGATATCCAGGCAATGATCATTATATAGGCATCACATCCAAGATTAGTAGACTGACTCCTGCCTGCATCTACTACTATTACTCCACACATCAACCGCTATCCAGCATGCATCTAGTGTATTAAGTTCATGGAGAAATGGAGTAATGCAATAAGAACGATGACATGATGTAGACAAGATCTATTCATGTAGGAATAGACCCCATCTTGTTATCCTTAATGGCAACGATCAATACGTGTCTTGCTGCCCCTTCTGTCACTGGGAAAGAACACCGCATGACCGAACCCATCACAAAGCACCTCTTCCCATGGCAAGAAAAATTGATCTAGTCGGCCTAACTAAACCAATGATTCGAAGAAGAAATACGAGGCTATAAGTAATCATGCATATAAGAGATCAAAAGAAGACTCAAATAATTTTCATGGATAAAATAGATCTGATCATAAACTCAAAGTTCATCGGATCCCAACAAACACACCGCAAAGAGTTACGTCAAATAGATCTCCAAGAGACCATTGTATTGAGAATCAAAAGAGAGAGAGGAAGCCATCTAGCTACTAACTACGGACCCGTAGGTCTACAATGAACTACTCACGCATCATTGGAGAGGCACCAATGAGGATGATGAACCCTTTCGTGATGGTGTCTAGATTGGATCTGGTGGTTCTGGAACTTGCGGCGGCTGAAATTGTGTTTCATCGACTCCCCTAGAGTTTTTGGATTTTCGGGGTATTTATAGAGCAAAGAGGCAGCGTGGGAGGCGGTCCAGGTGGGCACAACCCACCAGGGCGCGCCTAGGCCCCCAGGCGCGCCCAGGTGGGTTGTGCTCCACTCGGAGCCCCCTCTGGTACTTCTTTGGCCCAACAGGTGTCTTCTGGTCCAGAAAAAATCTCCAAAAAGTTTTGCTGCGTTTGGACTCTGTTTGGTATTGATTTTCTACGAAGTAAAAAGAAGCAAAAAATAGCAACTGGCACTGGGCACTATGTTAATAGGTTAGTCCCAAAAAATGATATAAAGTTGCTATTAAATGATTGTAAAACATCCAAGAATGATAATATAACAACATGGAACAAGCAAAAATTATAGATACATTGGAGACGTATCAGTACACGCTAAGCACGTGACACAATGCTTCTTCATAACCGACTCGAGCAATCCCAGCCGTGTTGTTGTGAGGAGAGGCAAAATGAACGTCATTGGAATGGGTTGAGTCACCAACGAGGAAGACTATGACCAGTATGGCAACCCGATGAGGGAAGATGACGATGACGATGAAGTATATGTCAAAAGAAGAATCAATACTACATTACCTAAGAAAGATCGTACTCCATGGAAAAGGAAAAGTCAGAATGAGGGGCTCAATTATTCGTCAACGAATAAGAAGGGAAAGAAGCTCACTCAAAAATGAAAAAGTCGACGCTGAGAAACCATTGTCGGTCAAATGATGTAATATATATGTTCCTATTTATACACACTTAACCGTTATGGGTCAAATGATGTAATATATATGTTCCTATTTTGTATACGCACTTAACCGTTATGGGTCAAATGATGCAATATATATCGCCTTATATATATACATTGTATCCCCTTCCCTTCGTTCCGGCTCTCGGAAAAAAAGGAAAAGGAAAAGAAAAGAAAAGAAAAAAAGGAAAAGAAAAGAAAAAAAGGAAAAGAAAAGGAAAAAAAAAGGAAAATGATAGCAGTAGCGCGGTTATGTAACAAGCGCTATAGCTAACTAAGATAGC
The DNA here is from genome assembly GCA_011799875.1 of Thinopyrum elongatum. Classification (NCBI taxonomy): domain Eukaryota; kingdom Viridiplantae; phylum Streptophyta; class Magnoliopsida; order Poales; family Poaceae; genus Thinopyrum; species Thinopyrum elongatum. The sequence goes on along the minus strand of CM022302.1, from coordinate 353,353,117 downwards.
AGTAGCGTATTTCTATAACCAGCGCTATAGCTACCTAAAGTACCAGTAGCACGGTTATGTAAACCGGGCTATAGCTACCTAAAGTAGCTATAGCGCTCTTCACAGAACCGCGCTACTGCTATCTTGGCATAACCCCCCGCGCAGGCTTCCTCTTCTGCTTCTTTCCTCCATCCCATTCCCCATTCTCCACCTCTCCTCCGACACCGCCATCACCCTCCGCCGCCCTCCGTTGCCCGCTGCCGCCCTCCGTCGCCCTCCGCACGCCCTCTGTCGCCGCCCGTGCCCCGTCCGTCGCCGCCCGTGTCATCGGTGCCCGCACCCGTCTCCCCCGAGCTCCACCTCGCCGGCGGCATCTCCCCCGAGCTCCACCTCGCCGCCGACGTCTCCCCTAGCCCCTTGTAAGTCCTCTGCCCCTCGTTCTCTCTCTGTCTCTCTGCCTAAGGGTTCTAGGGTTCATGTAGTTAGGTTAATGTAGTTAGGTTAATGTAGTTAGGTTTTGTAGTTAGGTTCTAGGGTTCATGAAATAGCTAGGTTCAATTTACAATTGAAAAATAGTAGCCTTTGTGAATTCAAAATTCAGAAAATGATGTTGTGAATTAAAAATTGAGAAAATCGTGATATTTGGACATAGGTAAAATTGAGAAATTAAGTTTTATGTCAGAAGATTCAGAAAATAGGTAAAATTGTCCATATAATAAAATAGGACAGAAATGAAGTCAATTTAGGTGTTTTAGGTGTATTTTTATTGGTAAAATTATCCATATTATAAAATTCAAAAAATAGGTAAATTTTTATTGGTATTTAGGTAGGTATCAAATTAGGACAGAAATATTATTCTAGGAATTTTTATTGGTGGAGGTTCTAGTAGGCAATTTAGGTGTTTTAGGTGTAGTTAATAGAATTTAGGTGTTTTAGGTGTAGTTAACAGAATTCTAGGTATTTTAGGTGTTTTAGGTGTAGTTAACAAAATTCTAGGTATTTAATTTTTTTAGTTAAAGCAATTGTTGCTATTTAAAGAAAAAACAGAATTGATTAACACTAGTTCCAAATATTGTGAAGAAAAAGGACTTCTTGCATTTTTCTTCAAGTTATATTTTTTTTCTTCCTGTTATATGCAAATTTGAAGTGAGCATGTGATATTTGGACATGTGATATTTGGACATGTGATATTTTGGACATGTCATATTGGGACATGTGATATTTTGGACATGTGATATTTTGGAAATGTGATATTTGGAAAATGATGGTTATGTGCAGGGTAAATGATCCGAGTGGCCTATGTTTCACCAGAATGTTGATGCATTTCCGTTCCGGTGAATTTTAGGCGCTTGATATGTCCACTTTTTAGCCAAGGTCATGCCGAAATTTCCCGTGACTTTTGGCACGACTTGTGCTAGAAAGTAGGCATATCGAGTGCCGGGATTTGCTGCGACGGGAATGGAACGGCATTCCGGCAAACCATTGACCTTTTTTTATGTCATTACTCATTTTATTATAGTTTAAGAATTAAATGAGGAGACTTAATCGTAGGAAACATGTCGAACAACAAAGAAACCGGGCCTTTTGACCACAATGCAGACGAGATGGATTATGAGGGGGAACAAAACTACCTCGACTTTTTGGCTGCTAAGCACAATCAAGGTTTGTAGGGTGGCCTCGATGATGGTATTAACGCCGACATCGACACCGATGGCACCGGCACCGATGTCGGCGCCGAGACCGGCGGGGAAGGTACCGGCGGGGAAGGTACCGGCGCCGAAGCCACTAACGAAAAGAAGAAGCAGAGGATATGAAAACCTAACAAACTCGGCATCGGACGACTGGTGATCACAAAGATGGCCCCTGGCAAGTTTGAGCCATTAGAGCCAGAAGAACCTCGCAAGTGCTACGGGAACCAACTCAGATGCATCCTACGGGTATGCGCAAGCATCAACGACGATGACTTAAGGGGTAAAGAACATTTGAAGCAGCTGCTCCTAACGAAGCTGCACAAGAGATTCCAGTTCCCCGACCGGGATGACCGCATAGAACACCCGTGGGATGATCCAAAGATGAAAAAGATTAACAATCACGCCATGGGCATGTTCAGCAATGATTTGGCCTCCTGGAAAGGGAGGGTGAAATGAGCTATTGAGGCTAAGGAACCAATGTCCAAGATTCTGGAGGAAAATCCGACACTTATGAAAGAGGAGTTCCAAAAGTTCAAGGACACTTGCGCTACCGAGGCAGCCAAGGCTAAGGCTGCGAAATTCAAGAGCCTTCAGCAAAGGAACATGGGGAACCAACGCCTCGGAAGCCGTGGCTACCTTGGCAAAAGGCCCATATGGGATAAGGAGGACGCGTAACATGAAGCCGCAGGTCTCCCAGACCCCTTCGCAAAGTTCACCGCCCCCTTGGAGCGTGACTTCATCAGGGCCCGCTACAAGTGGGACAAGGAAAAGAAGGTTTTTACACGGACCCGATCACAAGGAAATTGGAAAGAATACTGGTAATTATTCTTTTACCACACCTTACATTTAGCTTCTGATCAAGTCGACTACACATTCATAAATGGTTCACGTTCCTTTTGTAGGAGAAGCAACACAGGCTTGCAGCCGAAAGCGAGTCTTCGTCGATGAGGCCCAAGTGGGACACCCCTCTCAACCGGGCCTTGAACGAACTTAAGGGACTCCCTTTGGACCAGCGGCCGCAATATGGACATGTGCATGGCGCCGGAGATGGCGCCACATGGAAGGTCTTTTACAATGAGGGTCCAAAGGCTAAGAAGCAGAAAAAGAAGTTCAGTCAGGCGGACATCGACGAGAAGGTGAAGCTCGCGTTCGAGAAAAAAGCAGCTGAGGACGCGAAAAAAGCAGCTGAGGAGAAAAATGAGTTGCTCAAGCAGGCAGTCAATGCAGCTTTAGCTGCCTGCAGAAATGATTTCGCTACTAACTTGATCCCGGCTATCATCAAGTGGACGAAGGAAAATCCAGACAAGACGGTAGATGATTTCCCCATGCCTAGCTTCGTCGGGAGCAACTCGGTGAACATCACAACCGCACCATCACCTGCTCATGCAACTGCGCCTGCTCCCGCATGTAACACCCCTTGTATTAAGCTACAGTAATCACCTTTTGATTATGCCAAGTCATCATGATCAACAGTGCTTAAACCTCATTTGGATCATGTCTTATTTCAAATTCAAATTCAAAATGGAAATTCAAACTAGAGTCAAAATAAAAGTTGTTCAAATTGGAAAACTAAAATGTTCATAATATTGTAAATATTCCAGATACAATTCTAAAATTGTAACCAACATTTAATAAATTAATTAGGTAACCCAAACCTCCTCTAACAGTGGCTGAGAATAATATTTAATAACCTTTTAATTAATCTAAGTCAAATATGAAATGATGATTTACCCAAACTAGTTTTTGGTGGTAGGGTACATTATACTCCTAATTATGGACTAGGTCACACTTTGAACAAAATTCATTTGGTGCTCAAGCATTTTGCAAACAGAAAAGAGAAAGAAATAGAAAAAGAGAAAACAGTAAAACAAAAAGGAAAACCCCGGCCAACTGGGCCAACCGACCCAGCCGGAAAGCCCAGCTGGCCCACCCGCGCTCGCCCTGGCCTATACAGGCCTGCCCCCCCACCGAAACCCTAGCCCACCCCGCTTTCTCCCCTCGCTCACTCCCTCTTCCCCCTCCTCCTGATCCAGATCGGATCGGGCCGAACCGCCGCCGCCGACGCCGGACGCCATCACCACCGCCTTCTCGTCCCTCCCCGACGGCCTCCTCGCGCCTCGTCGCTTGTTCCCCTGCAACGTGGGGTGAGGAAGCCCCCTCCCCTCTCTGACCCCGCACGCCCGGCCGCCGTCCCGCTCGCGCTCCGCCGTCGCCCGCGCAGCCCCGCGGCCCTGCTCGCCACCCTCCGTGCGTCGTGCTGCCGCTTTGCCCTGCTGCTGCTGCATTCCCCCCTCCCTGCGGCTGCTTGCCAGCTGCTGCTGCTCACCGGGCCGCGCCCCGCTGCTGCGCTGCAGCTGCCGTCGCCCGCCTTGCCGCAGCGCGCATCGCGCCGGCCCGCCTCCCCTGCTCGCCGGGCATTACCCTTGCGCGCGACGCCGCATGCCCGCGCTCGCCCGCACGCACAGCCGCGCGCCCGCGACCGCGCCCGCCTCAGCCTCCCTCACTCGCCGCCACGCCGCCTCTGTCACCACCGATCGCCGCGGTTCCCGCCGTGGCCTCGCCACCGTTCGCCGCCAGCTCGCCCCGCCGCCCGGTTCCGCCATTGGCCCCCCCCGGCGGGCCACTGACCGAACGGGCCCAACGCCCAGAATGTTTTAATAAAAAAAGGGGGTTAAAAAGAAAATGAATAAAAATAATAAAAATTAAATTAGTAAATATTAATTAATTAACTAAATAATTAAGTAACTTAATTATTTCTGTTTAAATAACTATTTAAGTTTAATTAACTTAATGATTTAATTAACCTAATTAACTACTGTTAATTAACTAAACAGGCTGCTGATGTCATGCTGACATCATGATGACATCAACATACACTGTTTTGGATAATTCTAATTTAATTAATTAAATAAGAACAGAATTTGTTTAAATCTTTAGAAAATCATAGAAAATAATTCGTAGCTCAGATCGAAAAACTTTGTACATGAAAGTTGCTCAGAACGACGAGACGGATCCGAATACACGGTCCGTTCGTTCGTCACGCATCCCTAGCATAGCGAACATGCAACCGTTCCCCTCCGGTCATCTGGCTGACAAATGTCCGGAACCGGGAAAACATTCCCGGATGGATTCCCCCTTTCTCGGTGACGTGCCATACGTTAGGACACCCCGGCACTGCATATTGTCATGTCGTACATTGTGTTGCTCGTGTTTGCTGTGTATTTATACTGTTTCCTCCCCCTCTTCTCTCTCGGTAGACCCTGACACCGACGTCGTCCCCGAGACCGACGCAGCTCAGGAGCCCGAAGACACCATTGACGACCTTGCCCTTGCCGCCGAGCAACCAGGCAAGCCCCCCCTTTGATCATCCCGATATCGCCCATTCTAATTTCTCATGCTTGCATTAGAATTACTGCTGCTACTGTTTTACCTATTCTGATGCATAGCCTGTTTATTGTAACCTGCTGTTGATAATTACCTGCATATCCTAAACTGCTTAGTATAGGCTGGGTAGAGACCTATCAGTGACCCCCCACTTTTCCCGACTGCCCCGCTGGATTATCAGAAGACCCGACCAACGGGATTGAAGACCAGGCCCCGACACCGCACATCACCCCCCCCCCTTAGTTGTAACGACACTGCAGCGTTACTATCGAGTGCCGAGGGTGATACCTCGTGTAGCACTTCTGATTTTAACTCTGTAGAGTAGCTATTCGGTCGTGGTCATCGAGAGTGATTCCTCTTTCACCACTTCCGTTAACGACGCTGTCGTGCACCACCTCAAGTGTGAACCCATCGAGGGTGATTCCTCCGAGTTCACCTTGATGATTACATCGAGTAGGAATCCAACGAGGGTGATACCTCGGATTCCCCTGATGTTATTGACACACGGATACTTGGACTTTACACTATTACTTGGAAAGGCGGGTCGACCCTGAGGGGTACCCGCGTGTGATGTGAAGATGGGTTGCCTGTATGGTGCCCGAGTGATGAATACGAGGCGCAGACGGGCATTCTTAACCCTTGCAGCAAGTCCTCGAGACGGGGCAACGGGGTCACATCTTTCGTGAGTCTCTGCTCGTTACCGCAAGCCCAAGGTACCAACGATTTGGATATTTGATCCGAGCAGGCCTCTGGCCTGATAGCACTAACCATCACGTGGGCATAGTATGGGCGTTCTGCATCATGGCATCAGCCGAAAGTTCTGTCAGACGTCCAGTTCAGTATTGTGGCACGGTCGGATCGTACCGACCATCCGAGGTGGTGCTGGTATCCACCCTGCACACAACGACCCGGAGTGCACAGGGCGATGGCCCAAGACCCCTGAGTGCTTAGGATGTAGACCGGCGGGGACCTCTCTGCTGAGCTGTAGGTAGGGCTGCGATGTATCGTTTGGCAGAGGCCGGGCATGACCCAGGAAAGTGTGTCCGGCCGGAGTTAATCGAGCGTGTTGGGTAAGTTGGTGCACCCCTGCAGGGAAGAAAACTTCTATCGATAGCCGGTCCTACGGTAAAGGACACTCGGAGTTGTATCACGATCGACACAACTAGAACATGAGATGATACCTGGATATATGGCTCTGGGATTGCTTCTCACAGGGAGTCGAGAAGGGATCTCAGGACGAGGTTGATGACTGTATGGCTCTGGGATTGCTTTCTCGCAGGGAGTCGAGAAATGATCTCTGGGTGAGGTTGAGACTTAATGATACTGCTACATTATATGGTACTGTCTACACTCTTCTAATGCTGCAAGACCTCTGAAGATGCTAGTCTTCGATAGGACTAGGCCTCCTCTCTATTCTGGCATTTCTGCAGCCCAGTCCACATATACAGCCATTCCTTGATAATGTTGCATATGTAGTGTAGATCCTTGCTTGCTGAGTACTTCAGAGTACTCACGGTTGCTTTGCTTTCTTTTTCTCCCCATATCAGTTTATCGTGACCAGATCATGGAGCCCCCTGAGAGAGCTGCCCCGTCAATCGACTACTACTACTACCCCGAGGATGGATACTACTACGAGCTTGCCGTCGACCAGGAGTAGGATCGGAGGGTCCCAGGCAGGAGGCCTGCGCCTTTTGATCGTAGTGTTTTATTTTGCCCCGCCTTTCTAAAGGCCCTTCTGTTTCTCTTTTAATATTTGTACCCAGATATCTGATGCTTCCGCTGACGCTTGTTCACAAGCTTATGTATTCGAGCCCTCGAGGCCCCTGGCTTGTAATATAAAGCTTGTATGGCTTTATTTATGTTTTAGAGTTGTGTTGTGATATCTTCCCGTGAGTCCTTAGGCTTGATCATGTGCATTTGCGTGTATGATTAGTGCACGATTGAGCCGGGGGCGTCACAAGTTGGTATCAGAGCTGACTGACTGTAGGAACCCCCCTTTCCAACTCCTTGGACGAAGTTGAGTCTAGTAACCGAAAACTGTTTTGCTAACTTGGCTGTGTGGCTTACGGGCCCACGTCGCCTCCGCTGGGTGGTATTAGGATCTTTTACTCCTCGACCTTTACTCTGGGACTCTGATCTCTCTTCTATTCGGGTTAAAATTTTACTAACTCCAACCTTAGGTTCTCGTAATCACATCCACCCGGTGTTTTGAAGTTTCCCCCCTTTCTTCAAGATTGTGGGCCAGGTTCTGCTTGCAGGATCCTTTTATCGAGGGCACCCTGTGTTTCACTTGCAGATTCCTCACCCCAATAGTTTTCTCCGACGTTGATGTAGCCTTTGCTATGTCTCGTTGTGTACTTCCTTGCCGTGTGCCTGCGCGCCGCCTAGATGTCTAGCCCTCCCCTTTCAGCTGTCGTATTGCCGGATTGTAACCGAGGCTAGGTGTGGATTTGAATGTCTGGTGCGAATATGCTGAAGTATCTATTGCACTTCCTTCTGTTGTGCGTGATACTTCATGAATCATTCCATACACCTGCAGTTCTTCTTGCTAAACTGCCCCTGTTGATTTGGCAGGATGGCTGACGATCCTCCACCTCCACCCTATATTGCCGCAATGATGCAGCAGTTTGAACTCAACCGTCAGCAGTTTGAGCTCAACCGTCAGTTTATGACCGGAGTATTGGCTCAATTCCCAACTCAGAATGCTCAGCAACAGAATGCTCCAATAACTCTGCCAGAATTTGTGCGCCTCAATCCGTCTGTTTTCCGCAACTCCACCAATCCTATGGATGCTGATGATTGGCTTCGTGACATCCTATTTGAGATGGAGTCAGCTAATGTTGCCCCTGACAGTTACGTCACCTTTGCGACATTCCACTTGAAGGGTCCCGCTGCTCAATGGTGGGAAAGCCACAAGGCTATGTTGCCTGCAGAGACTGTAACCACTTGGCAGGAATTTCAGTCAGCTTTTCATGCACGGTACATTCCTCAAGGTCTGATGGACCAGAAGAAGCAGGAGTTCCGCAAACTCTCTCAGGGCAAAATGACTGTGGATGAATATCAGAGGAAATTTCTCGTATTATCCCGCTATGTTGCGGATGACGTCGACACCGACACTCGCAAGCAGGAGAAATTCCGTGGAGGACTACGTACTGATATAAAACTTGCACTTGCTGTCCATGATTGTACAGAATTCGCAACGCTTGTCAGCAAATCTTTCCAAGTTGAAACAGCTCTAACTGAGTACCAGGAGTCGCTCAAGCGCACTCATGAAGCTGGCTCGTCCTCGGGTCAGCCTGTTCAGAAGCGTCGAGTGTGGATCCTGCACAATGTTCATCACCGACCTGCTCCAACACCAAGGCCATCTTATGTTGCACCTCGTCTGCCTTCACCGCTGAGACAGCTTACGATTCATGATGGACCGCCTGATGCTATGGCTTCCCCTCACCACGTCCTTCTAGTGGTCGTAAGAAGGGTTGTCGAAACCGCCGATTCAGAAACCGTAATACCATACCGTCTGCTGTTGTACTTGGCTATGCCAATCACGTCAATGCTGAAAAGGCTCAGAAGGAACCGACTATCATGCTGGGAACACGCTCTGTGAATTCAGTACCGGCCTTTGTTCTCTTCGATTCAGGAGCATCGCATGCTTTTGTGTCCCAACAATTTGCTCAGTCACATGAGTTATACTTGGAAGAATTACCCACTCCTCTAATGGTTCAATCCCCGAGATCCAAGTGGCAAACCACAATGCTAAGCCCTCACAACCACATCGAGATTGGAGGTCTACTTTTTCTGGTTTCTCTCATTGTACTTGGACCTTCCGACATAGACATTATTCTCGGTATGGACTGGTTGACAGCCCATAATGCTTTGATTGATTGCGCTACTAAGACAGTCCAGCTCACACACCCTTCTAGTCAGGTGATCAATTACTCAGCCCGAATAGCTCAGGATGCTGAGAGCCAGATATATGTTCTGAATGCATTGAATGCTTCACCTCTTGAAGGCATCGAGAACGTTCCAGTTGTTTGTGATTTTCAAGATGTATTTCCAGAAGAACTTCCGAGAATACCCCCTGCTAGAGCTATCGAGTTTGTCATCGACTTGAAGCTTGGCACTACCCCTATTGTGAAGCGCCCTTATAAGATGCCTCCGCACCACCTTCTTGAACTTAAGGAGGAAATCGACACGTCACTTAAGAAGGGCTTCATCCGCCCCAGTTCCTCCGCTTGGGGAGCACCTTCACTCTTCGTTAAGAAGAAGGATGGAACTAACCGATTGGTTCAGGATTATCGGCCCATTAACCAAGCCACAATTCAGAATAAATATCCGCTTCCTCGGATCAATGATTTGTATGATCAACTTGCTGGATCATCGGTGTTTTCTAAACTTGACTTGAGGTTGGGTTATCATCAGATCCGTGTTCGTGAAGAGGATATTCCGAAGACTGCATTTGTTACTCGCTATGGCTCCTACGAGTACACTGTAATGTCATTTGGCTTAACAAATGCTCCAGCCACATTCTCCCGTCTGATGAATTATATCTTCATGGATTACCTCGACAAGTTTGTCGTGGTTTATCTAGATGATATTCTGGTATATTCGAAGAATAAGGAAGAACATGCTGAACACCTCCGTCTTGTACTGGAAAGGCTCCGAGAACACCAGTTGTATGCGAAATACTCCAAATGCGAGTTCTGGTTATGTGAAGTGACATATCTCGGCCATGTGATTTTGAAAGATGGCATTGCCGTTAACCCAGAACAAGTTCAGGCTATTCTGGACTGGACTCCTCCGAAGAACGTCAAGCAAGTGAGAAGTTTTCTTGGCCTTGCAAGCTATTGCCGGCGATTTGTCGAGAACTTTTCTAAGATTGCTAAGCCTTTGACTGATCTGCTTCACAAGGGCGTTAAATTTGAATGGACAGAAAAATATCAGGAAAGTTTCCAGACACTCAAAGACAAGCTGACATCTGCCCCAGTACTTGCTCCACCAGATTCTCGCAAGGATTTTGTGATCTATTGTGACGCATCCCGTGAAGGATTAGGCTGTGTCCTAATGCAAGAGCGTAAAGTGATTGCTTATGGCTCTCGTCAGTTGCGCCCACATGAAGAGAATTATCTGGTACATGATCTAGAACTAGCTGCTATGATCTATGCATTGCAGTTGTGGCGACATTACCTTCTCGGTAATCATTGCGAGATCTACACGGATCATAAAAGTCTGAAGTACTTGTTTACTCAACCATCTCTAAACCTCCGTCAGCAAAGATGGATGGAGGCCATTGCGGACTATGATTTGGGTATTTCTTATACCCCTGGCAAGGCTAACGTGATGGCTGATGCCTTAAGCCGCAAGTCCTATTGCGACAACCTCATGGTTAGGCGAGCTCAACCTCGTCTTTTTGAAGAACTGCGCAAGCTGAATCTGCGTATTGTTCCATAGGGTTCTCTTAATAACCTTGTGATACAACCCGATCTTGAGAAAGCTGTTAAGAATGCGCAAGCTACAGATGCTGAAATTGATCTGATGAAGAAAAATCTTCACCTTGAAAAATACAGGGATTTCTCGCTGTCTGAAGATGGAACTTTGTATTTCAGAAACCGCATTGTCGTACCTCGCTTCGAGCTTATGACCCACAAGGTCATGAAGGAGGCACATGATACCCCGCTGTCTATTCATCCGGGTAGCACCAAGATGTATCGTGATCTCCGTCAAAGGTACTGGTGGTCTAAAATGAAGCAGGATATTGCTCGATATGTTGCTGAATGTGATGTGTGTCGTCGCGTTAAAGCAGAACATCAGAAACCGGCTGGAATTCTGCAACCACTTCCTATTCCTCTATGGAAATGGGATAAGGTTCAGATGGATTTTGTTACAGGACTTCCCAGGTCACAGAAGGGTCACGATGCTATTCTTGTCGTCGTCGACCAACTTTCTAAAGTTGCACACTTTCTGCCCGTCAAAGAGACTATCACTGCTAGCCAGTTAGCAGAGTTGTATATTTCTAGAATTGTATCACTCCACCGTATTCCGAAGGAGATCAGTTCGGACCGTGGCGGCCTTTTCACTTCCAAGTTCTGGGAAAGTTTCCAAGTAGCTATGGGAACTCATATTACCTGGAGTTCAGCTTATCACCCCCAATCCCAAGGCCAAGTCGAGCGAGTCAACCAAGTGCTTGAAGATATGCTTCGGGCTTGTGTTATTTCTTTCGGCAAGAAGTGGGAAGAATCTCTCCCGTATGCTGAGTTCTCCTATAACAACAGCTATCAAGTCAGTTTGAAGATGGCCCCCTTCGAAGTACTCTATGGACGTAAGCGTCGAACCCCTCTGAATTGGTCAGAAACTGGGGAACGACCGCTCGTGGGTCCGGATATTATCCAACACACCGAAGAACAAGTCCGTATCGTTCGAGAAAATCTCAAGGCGGCTTAGGACCGCCAGAAGAGCAACTATGATCGCAAACGATGGGGTTTGACTTATCAACCTGGTGATCAAGCTTATCTGCGAGTCACTCCTATGAAAGGCACTAACCATTTTGGAATCAAGGGCAAGTTAGCTCCACGCTACATTGGTCCTTTCCGCATTATTGCTAGACGTGGTTAGGTGGCATATAAATTGGAGTTGCCGCCGCAATTCTCTCAAATCCGCGACGTCTTCCATGTGTCACAACTTCGTAAATGCTTGAAGGAATCTCCGCACCGAGCTGTGGATCACGAGATGCTCGAACTGCATGATGATCTTTCATATAAGGAGCATCCGATCCGCATTCTCGATGAAGCTGAACGTCGGACCCGTCAGAAGGTTACCAAGTTCCTCAAAGTGCAGTGGTCAAATCATACTAAAGATGAAGCCACATGGGAACGCGAGGATAATCTTCGTGCGGAATACCCCGAACTTTTTCCTTCTACCTCTTAATTCTCGGGACGAGAATTCTTGTTAGTGGAGGAGATTTGTAACACCCCTTGTATTAAGCTACAATAATCACCTTTTGATTATGCCAAGTCATCATGATCAACAGTACTTAAACCTCATTTGGATCATGTCTTATTTCAAACTCAAATTCAAAATGGAAATTCAAACTAGAGTCAAAATAAAAGTTGTTCAAATTTGAAAACTAAAATGTTCATAATATTGTAAATATTCCAGAGACAGTTCTAAAATTGTAACCAACATTTAATAAATTAATTAGGTAACCCAAACCTCCTCTAACAGTGGCTGAGAATAATATTTAATAACCTTTTAATTAATCTAAGTCAAATATGAAATGATGATTTACCCAAACTAGTTTTTGGTGGTAGGGTACATTGTACTGCTAATTATGGACTAGGTCACACTTTGAACAAAATTCATTTGGTGCTCAAGCATTTTGCAAACAGAAAAGAGAAAGAAACAGAAAAAGAGAAAACAGTAAAACAAAAAGGAAAACCCCGGCCAACTGGGCCAACCGGCCCAGCCGGCTAGCCCAGCTGGCCCACCCGCGCTCGCCCTGGCCTATATAGGCCTGCCCCCCCACCGAAACCCTAGCCCACCCCGCACTCTCCCCTCGCTCACTCCCTCTTCCCCCTCCTCCCGATCCAGATTGGATCGGGCCGAACCGCCGCCGCCGACGCCAGACGCCATCGCCGTCGACGCCGGAAGCCATCGCCACCGCCTCCTCGTCCCCTCCCCGACGGCCTCCTCGCGCCTCGCCGCTTGTTCCCCTGCAACGTGGGGTGAGGAAGCCCCCTCCCCTCTCTGACCCCGCACGCCCGGCCGCCGTCCCGCTCGCGCTCCGCCGTCGCCCGCGCAGCCCCGCGGCCCCGCTCGCCACCCTCCGTGCGTCGTGCTGCCGCTTTGCTCTGCTGCTGCTGCATTCCCCCCTGCGGCTGCTTGCCAGCTGCTGCTGCTCACCGCGCCACGCCCCGCTGCTGCGCTGCAGCTGCCGTCGCCCGCCTTGCCGCAGCGCGCACTGCGCCGGCCCGCCTCCCCTGCTCACCGGGCCATTACCCTCGCGCGCGACACCGCACGCCCGCGCTCGCCTGCACGCACAGCCGCGCGCCCGCGACCGCGCCCGCCTCGGCCTCCCTCACTCGCCGCCGCACCGCCTCTGTCACCGCCGACCGCCGCGGTTCCCGCCGTGGCCTCGCCACCGTTCCCGCTGTGGCCTCGCCACTGTTCGCCGCCAGCTCACCCCGCCGCCCGGTTCCGCCACTGGCCGTGGCTGTGGCTGGCCTGGGCCAGTGCCCAGTTGGGCCAGCGCCCGCGCGCCCGTGCCCGTTTGCCCCCCCCGGGCCACTGACCGAACGGGCCCAACGCCCATAATGTTTTAATTAAGAAAACGGGTTTAAAAAGAAAATGAATAAAAACAATAAAAATTAAATAAGTAAATATTAATTAATTAACTAAATAATTAATTAACTTAATTATTTCTGTTTAAATAACTATTTAAGTTTAATTAACTTAATGATTTAATTAACCTAATTAACTACTGTTAATTAACTAAACAGGCTGCTGATGTCATGATGATGTCAGCATACACTGTTTCGGATAATTCTAATTTAATTAATTAAAAAATTCCAGAATTTGTTTAAATCTTTAGAAAATCATATAAAATAATCCGTAGCTCAGATCGAAAAACTTTGTACATGAAAGTTGCTCAGAACGACGAGACGGATCCGAATACACGGTCCGTTCGTCCGTCACACATCCCTAGCATAGCGAACATGCAATCGTTCCCCTCCGGTCATCTGTCTAACAAATGTCCGGAACCGGGAAAACATTCCCGGATCGATTCCCCCTTTCTCGGTGACGTGCAACCATACGTTAGGACACCCCGGCACTGCATATTGTCATGTCGTACATTGTGTTGCTCGTGTTTGCTGTGTATTTATACTGTTTCCTCCCCCTCTTCTCTCTCGGTAGACCCTGGCACCGACGTCGTCCCCGAGACCGACGCAGCTCAGGAGCCCGAAGACACCATTGACGACCTTGCCCTTGCCACCGAGCAACCAGGCAAGCCCCCCCTTTGATCATCCCGATATCGCCCATTCTAATTTCTCATGCTTGCATTAGAATTACTGCTGCTACTGTTTTACCTATTCTGATGCATAGCCTATTTATTGTAACCTGCTGTTGATAATTACCTGCATATCCTAAACTGCTTAGTATAGGCTGGGTAGAGACCTATCAGTGACCCCCCACTTTTCCCGACTGCCCCGCTGGATTATCAGAAGACCCGATCAACGGGATTGAAGACCAGGCCCCGACACCGCACATCACCCCCCCCCTTAGTTGTAACGACACTACAGCGTTACTATCGAGTGCCGAGGGTGATACCTCGTGTAGCACTTCTGATTTTAACTCTGTAGAGTAGCTATTCGGTCGTGGTCATCGAGGGTGATTCCTCTTTCACCGCTTCCGTTAACGACGTTGTCGTGCACCACCTCAAGTGTGAACCCATCGAGGGTGATTCCTCCGAGTTCACCTTGACGATTACATCGAGTAGGAATCCAACGAGGGTGATACCTCGGATTCCCCTGATGTTATGGACACACGGATACTTGGACTTTACACTATTACTTGGAAAGGCGGGTCGACCCTGAGGGGTACCCGCGTGTGATGTGAAGATGGGTTGCCTGTATGGTGCCCGAGTGATGAATACGAGGCGCGGCCGGGCATTCTTAACCCTTGCAGCAAGTCCTCGAGATGGGGCGACGGGGTCACATCTTTCGTGAGTCTCTGCTCGTTACCGCAAGCCCAAGGTACCAATGATTTGGATATTTGATCCGAGCAGGCCTTTGGCCTGATAGCACTAACCATCACGTGGGCATAGTATGGGCGTTCTGCATCGTGGCGTTAGCCAAAAGTTCTGTCAGACGTCCAGTTTAGTATTGTGGCACGGTCGGATCGTACCGACCATCCGAGGCAGTGCTGGTATCCACCCTGCACACAACGACCCGGAGTGCACAGGGCGATGGCCCAAGACCCCTGAGTGCTTAGGATGTAGACCGGCGGGGACCTCTCTGCTGAGCTGTAGGTAGGGGTGCGGTGTATTGTTTGGCCGAGGCCGGGCATGACCCAGGAAAGTGTGTCCGGCCAGAGTTAATCGAGCGTGTTGGGTAAGTTGGTGCACCCCTGCAGGGAAGAAAACTTCTATCGATAGCCAGTCCTACGGTAAAGGACACTCGGAGTTGTATCACGATCGACACAACTAGAACGTGAGATGATACCTGGATATATGGCTCTGGGATTGCTTCTCGCAGGGAGTCGAGAAGGGATCTCAGGACGAGGTTGATGACTGTATGGCTCTGGGATTGCTTTCTCGCAGGGAGTCGAGAAAGGATCTCTGGGTGAGGTTGAGACTTAATGATACTGCTACATTATATGGTACTGTCTACACTCTTCTAATGCTGCAAGACCTCTGAAGATGCTAGTCTTCGATAGGACTAGGCCTCCTCTCTATTCTGGCATTTCTGCAGCCCAGTCCACATATACATCCATTCCTTGATAATGTTGCATATGTAGTGTAGATCCTTGCTTGCTGAGTACTTCGGAGTACTCACGGTTGCTTTGCTTTCTTTTAATCCCCATATCAGTTTGTCGTGACCAGATGACGGAGCCCCCTGAGACAGCTGCCCCGTCGATCGACTACTACTACTACCCCGAGGATGGATACTACTACGAGCTTGCCGTCGACCAGGAGTAGGATCGGAGGGTCCCAGGCAGGAGGCCTGCACCTGTCGATCATAGTGTTTTATTTTGCCCCGCCTTTCTAAAGGCCCTTTTGTTTCTCTTTTAATATCTGTACCCAGATATCTGATGCTTCCGCTGACGCTTGTTCGCAAGCTTATGTATTCGAGCCCTCAAGGCCCCTGTCTTGTAATATAAAGCTTGTATGACTTTATTTATGTTTTAGAGTTGTGTTGTGATATCTTCCCGTGAGTCCTTAGGCTTGATCGTGTGCATTTGCGTGTATGATTAGTGCACGATTGAGCCGGGGGCGTCACACCGCACCCGCACCCGTTCATAGCATCCCATCCTCAGTCTATGGGATGCTTGGCGAGCCTTCTTCTTTGGCTGATCTCGACGCCCTCACGGTAATTACATGTCGCACCAACATATATCTAGAATATTCCATTTTCGTTACCTTTCGGATGTTTTACGCCGCAGACATGTCTTTGCAGGCCGACGAAACCCCATGCACCATACTCTACTTGATCAAAGGCCAGAAGGTGGACGTGGCAAAGGCGGTGATAATGAAGCCCTTGGAACTCATGTTCCACGGCCAGCCGATCCCCAGTGGCCACTTCAGGGTTACCTTGTCGAGTGTGAAATCGGGGCACAAGGATTTGCCTCCTCCAGTATAGCTCGGGGGAGAGGAGGACGAGACCCCGATGTGGCTTGGAAACTACAAGGGTTGGATGTTGCTATGGCCGAAGAATCTTCTTCGTCTGGAGGTGGCCGAGAGCACACCAATAACCACACATCAGCAAGCAGGTATGAACACCACCACCCCGCCTACACAATTACCATCGCTTGTAGTGCCGGGTGAGAGCGGCGGATGACGCGAGGAAGGGGGTCCAATAGTGGCTGATGTAATCGCCCTCGTAGAACAAAGAATGGATGATGAGATGGATGAGGATGACCCTCTTCGGTGCCTCAATACAGGCGCCTATGACGATGACTTAGAAATGATGAGTCAGCCTTATGACGACTCGGGCTATCAGCATGCTGATGAGGAGATAGATGATGTGCCCGAGCAGGAACGTCCTAGCAGGGTTGATTGCAAGAAGTCTCTCTTCATGAAATCCTCATAGGACACATCTGAAGATGCCGCCTCAACGCAGGCTCAACTAGCCAAGGGTCTTACAGTGCTTAGCCCGACAACACTGGGGCAGGGGTTAAGGAAGGGTCTGAAAGGTCAGCCCAAGAAAAAGGGAAGGAAGAGACCGCCGAAGAAAGGCTCTACTACCTACAAACAAGCCAGAGCACATAGCAGCCAGACGGTGGATTTTGAAGAGCGTGTACCCGTCAAAGGTGCGGCCATGTTCCATGTCACGGGCCGGCCGATCCTACTGCCGAAGCCGCTGGAGGCCATATCAGGGGATCTCAGGAGACTGCATGACCATGTGTTGTTGACTGAGATAAGCCTATTAGCCTCGAAGGATCCAGGATATCCATCATACGCAGATCGTGTGCCTGAGGGGAAGTGCTACGTCGACACACGGCCCGCAGAGGTGTTCTTCCTGTGGTTTGACCATATCTTTGAGATGTTTCTGACAAGGCGGCTCGATTTTACAATCGTCCGCCTTTTTGCGCTACATATGAGCTCCGTCATGAAGAGAGAACAAGTCACGCACATTTGTGTGGTGGATCCATACTACATGCACGAGTCCTTCTTGAGTCTTGGCGACTTTGACCGTAAAATTTCTAGGGAGTACCTCGAAAACTTCATGATAAGGAATAAGGACTAGGAAATTATCCTCCTACCTTATCATCCAAAGTAAGTCAGTGCCGGACTACCCTTTCGTACATTTCAATCATTCCTTCTTGCTCATACGGAGAATAATTTGAGGTGTTTTTCCTTGCAGCAACGGGCGCGCCGTCCTTATTGTTCTTTACCCGCGAGTCTCCCACGCCGTGTATTTCGACCCTACCAGAAACTACGAGAAGAAGGACTACACCCACGTAATGAATATTCTAGATGATGCTCTCCAAGGCTTCAGCTTGAGGGGTGGCCACCTGCATATCAGGAAACCAAGGAACCACAAGACGGGTTTCTCGCATAAAACTAACTTCTGCTGCATCCATGTCCCGAAACCAAGCATGAACGATGGATTCTACCTCCTCCATCTCATGATGGAGTTTAGAAGGGATCACCAACAGCTTCGCATTACAAGCAGAAGCGATGATCATATCCGCAAGTGGGTAGAATCCCAAGGAGAAGCGGATTATAAACTTAGAGATGACTTCTTTTGCATCCAGAGGGACATTGCGACGATCATCATGAAAGAAGTCGTCGAAGAGAAGGGGATGTTCCACCACGGCCCTATATTACGAGCTGACGTCCGAACTCTCATTGGCATGCAACGTCAGGACCTCACGCCATTCAAGAAGCTAGGGTGCATCCTCGATGATATGGATGGATGGAACTTCTAGTGATTTACGATGTCGATGATGATGATATGTGTCGGTTGAGCTTGTATACTTTCTGTAGCGATGAAACTTTGTGATGTCCACGGTCCCTGCCATACTTGCGTAACGCTACTTTGTTAGTTTGGGTACGATGGCCTGCGTACCTCTAGTTAATTAGTTTGCGTACGATGAAACTGCGTTGATTATTTATGTTTACTATCTGTTGCATCTATTTGCTAACCCTTTCTTTTTCTTGTTGCTCAAGTATATTTTGTTGCATATGATTGTACATTCTCTTGATGAAGATGCATCTCTAATAGGTACCTAGATCCTTGATGGTGAAGAAGCAGTGCTATGTCGTGTACACATGGAAGGTTCCGGGAGTGTACGACGAGTGGCCCGAGTGTGAGGCGCAAGTGGAGCGGCTCTCGGGCGCCAGCCATAAAGGGTTCAAAAGCAGACAAGAAGCAGAAGCTAGTTACTTGAGGTTCACGCTAGCGCAAGAGAGGAATCATAACCGCCGCCTCATGTACTGCATAGTTCCGCTCTCACTCATAGTGATAGCTCTTCTCGTGTATATCATTGTTTAGATGGATGATGATGTAGATGCAAGTATTCGAGACTTGTATCGCTATTTCAAGATGATGACGAGAGACCACTTTGTGTTGGATGATGATTATGATGATGACATGATTTGATGAGGCTATTTGTATCTGTATGCTATGATTACATTTGTATGTGTATGATATGCTAGAGATTATTGTATAAAGCCTATACAAATACAAAAGAAATATGCAGGATTTTTTTTTCAGAAACTAATAACAATAGCAGTAGCGAGGGTTATGAAGTTAGCGGCAGCGTGCACTTAGTAGTAGCGTTGTTTAAAGTAAAGCGCTATAGCTATTAGCCGTAGCGCGTTTCAGCAAAGCCCGCTACTGCTATCCATATATAGCTGTAGCGCGGTTCAAAATGCGCTACTGCTAAAAGTTAGCTGTAGCGCCATATCAGTAGCGCGGGCCCCCACGCTACTGATAGCACATAGACCCGCGCTACTGCTAGGCTTTTCCCTAGTAGTGTCATATCATCCCCAAACATGCCCAAAGAAAGGCGACTAAGTCGTCTAAGTTTGTGAACAATGACCCAGATGCATAAGTAGGTGCTTTGCCACCACGTATGGAAAGCCTTTTGATGCAGTGCATCCTACGCACATCATTATGTCAAGAGTCCATTTGTCAAGAGACACATGCAACATCTACTTCAAACATATGAAGGTGAATCTTCTCCTTTACACGTGTCTTCTTGTTGGAAATATGCCCAAGAGGCAATAATAAAGATGTTATTATCATATTTCCCGTTCATGATAAATGTTTATTATTCATGTTAGAATTGTATTGACCGGGAACTTAAATACATGTGTGGATACATAAACAACACCGTGTCCCTAGTGAGCCTCTACTAGACTAGCTCATTGATCAAAGATGGTTAAGGTTTGCTAACCATAGACATGAGTTGTCATTTGATAACGGGATTACATCATTAGAAGAATGTTGTGATGAATGGACCCAACCATAAGCTTAGCATCTGATTGTATCACTAAGTTCACTTTGCCGTAGCTTTCGTAACGTCAAGTATCTATTCCTTAGACCATGAGATCATGCCGCTTTCGGATATTGGAGGAATACTTTGTGAGCTATCAAACGTCACTTCGTAATTTGGTGATCATAAAGGTGCTCTTCAGGTATCTCCGAAAGTATTTGTTGGGTTGCATGGATCGAGCCTGGGATTTGTCACTTTATGTGGCGGAGAGATATCTATGGGCCCTCTCAGTAATACAACATCACAACAAGCTTGCAAGCATGTGACTAAATGAGTTTAGTCACAGGGATCTTATATTATGGAACGAGTAAAGAGACTTGCCGGTAACGAGATTGAACTAGGTATCGCGATACCGACGATTGAATCTCAGGCAAGTAACATATCGCCAGACAAAGGGAATTTTATACGGGATTAACTGAATCCTTGACATCATGTTTCAACCGATAAAGATCTTTGTTGAATATGTGGGAGTCAATACAGGCATCCAGGTCCCGCTATTGATTATTGACCGGAGAGGAGTCTCGGTCATGTCTGCATGTTCTCGAACCCATAGGGTCACACACTTAACGTTCGGTAGCGCTAGGGTAGTATTGGGATATTAATATGGTGAAGTCCGAAAGTAGTTCGGAGTCGCAGATGGGATCCCGGACATCACGAGGAGCTCCGGAATGGTCCAGAGGTAAATATTTATATATGGGAAGTCATATTTAGGGTCTTAGAAAATGGTCGAGATTTTCCGGTATTGTAACGGGAAGGTTCTAGACGGTTCTGCAGTGGGGCCCACCTGCATGGGAGACTCACATCGATGTGGGTAGTGGGGTAAGGCCCCACACCCCTGGTCTAGGAACACCAAGATCCCACCCTAAAAGGAACATGATCATATCCCAAAGGGATAAGACCAAGATCCCTAAAAAGGGGGATAGCGTTCAGTGGGGAAGGAAAGGAGGGATTTCCTTCCTCCCCCTTGGCCAATGACCCTAGGGGATTGGAGGGCAAGCCACCATCACCTTGACGCCTCCCCTCCCATTACTCCTCCTCCACCTCGCGCAGAGGCTTGCAGAAGCCCTGCTGCAGTTCCGCTGCCTCTGATGGGGTCCCAGACCCGGGGTGCCTAACATAAAGGCGCCCGGCCTCGACCTTGTCCAGGGCCCACTAGGCCCAGAGAGCATCAAGGAACCCTAAGAGGGAGAGGGCGGGCAGACGTGTACCCCAAGGCAGACGGCGGTGGCCAGATCGATCTGATACCTTCTCCGTGTAAACCCTAGACCTCTCCTATCTATATAAAGGGAGGTCTAGGGCCCTCATTAGAGATCTAGTCTAGAACTCAACTCTCGGTAGACATATATACACCATTGTAATCCTCTACACGAGGTATCCCCTCACCATGAATACCAAGACAAAGCAGGACGCAGGGTATTACTCTTAGGAGGCCCGAACCTGGGTAAACTGTGTGTGCAGACTCCGTTCCAGTACTTCTGGTCTTGTCATGAACCCTACCGAGGGATCTGACAAGAATTCTCTCCATCAGTTGGTGCGCCAGGCATGGGAGACGTTGACTAGAGATCGAACCCAGCTCGGAGAATAATTAGAGGCCGGCGATCTCTCGCCTGGCCGTAGCCTCAGGTTCGGCTCCTTGAAGCTGATCGATGATGGGTCAGGCAATTCCTCGACATCTCGCCTTCACGCTATGTCAAACGCGTGTACAACAGGCAAGGGGAGGCCTAAGAGGTCTATGATTGACCCAATCACCCCGCTTGGAAACGTATAGCATGATGTCCCCGACGCTATGGGGGTCTCCTGCGAGACCTCCGTGAACATGATATTCACGACGGTTGACACGCGCCGAATCCAAAAGCTCGCCAGATGCGTGATCTACGCGGTAGAGGATGCGACCATTCAATGACTGGCATGGTCCCAAGAGATGATTACCTTCAACGCCGGGGATCACCCCGAAGACGTCGTGCAGCCAGGCAAACGCGCCCTAGTACTAGATCCCATCGTTGGCGGCTGCCATCTCTCACGCGTCCTGATGAACGGAGACAGCGACCTCAAAATCATCTTCACTAATACCCTGGAGAAGATGAAGATCTCTCTATTGGGGCTATGGAGGTCAGATGTGGGCTTCCACGGGGTGGTGCCGGGCTGCCCGGTGCGTCCTTTAGGACGGATCGAACTCAAGGTCGTCTTCGGAAACGAGTCGAACTGCCGAAGTGAAACCATACAGTTTGAGGTCGCCCCCTTCCAGAGCGGCCACCACGTGATCTTGGGCAGGCCCGCTTATGTGAAGTTCATGGTGGTCCCGTCCTATGCCTACCTACAGCTCAAGATGCCTGGTCCTAATGAGATGATCACTATCCAGGGAGCACGAAGAAAGCCTACCAGGCCAAAGTGGCAAACATGGAACTCGCCGAGGCCGCATTGGCCTCTGCTGAGCTCGCCAAGATAAGAAAACCGATAGGGTCATCCGAGGCCGAGCTCCCCCAGAAGCCCCAGCCTGGTCCCATATTCCAGCCGGAAAAGCAAACCAAGAAGTTCCAGGTCCACCTCGAAGACCCCGACAAAACAGTGACCGTTGGGGGAGACCTCTCGAAGGACCAAGAGGCAGAACTCCTCGCCTTCCTCCAGGCCAACTGCAACATATTTGCATGGAAGCCCGCCGACATGCCGGGAGTGTCGGCGGGGAAGGCCAAACACTGCCTAAACGTTCGCAAGGATGCGAAGATGGTAAAGCAAGCCCTGTGGTGCTTTGCCACACAGAAACGAATGGTGATAGGAGAAGAAATAGCATGCCTACTAATACGTCTCCAACGTATCTATAATTTTTGATTGTTCCATGCTGTTATATTATCATTCTTGGATGTTTTACAATCATTTATAATCATTTTATATCATTTTTTGGTACTAACCTATTGACATAGTGCCAAGTGCCAGTTGCTATTTTTTGCATGTTTTTTACATCGCAAGAAATCAATACCAAACGCAGCGAAACTTTTTGTGGATTTTTTTTGGACCAGAAGACATCCAGTGGGCCGGAGAAGCGCCTGGTGGTTGTGCCCGCCTCGGGTGTCCCCCGAACCGCCACTTTGCTCTATAAATACCCCAATATTCCAGAAACCCTAGGGGAGTTGACGAAAATCAATTCCAGCCGCCGCAGAGTCCAGAACCACCAGATCCAATCTAGACACCATCATGGAGGGTTTCACCACTTGCATTGGTGCCTCTCCGATGATGCGTGAGTAGTTCTTTGTAGACCTTCGGGTCCGTAGTTAGTAGCTAGATGGCTTCCTCTCTCTCGTTTGATTCTCAATACAATGGTCTCTTGGAGATCCATATGATGTAACTCTTTTTGCGGTGTGTTTGTTGGGATCCGATGAACTTTGAGTTTACGATCAGATCTATCTTTTTATCCATGAAAGTTATTTGAGTCTTCTTTGATCTCTTATATGCATGATTGCTTATAGCCTCGTATTTCTTCTCCGATATTTGGGTTTTGTTTGACCAACTTGATCTATTTATCTTGCAATGGGAAGAGGTGCTTTGTAGTGGGTTCGATCTTACGGTGCTTGATCCTAGTGACAGAAGGGGAACCGACACGTATGTATCGTTGCTACTAAGGATAAAATGATGGGGTCTATTTCTACATAAATAGATCTTGTCTACATCATGTCATCGTTCTTATTGCATTACTCTGTTTCTCCATGAACTTAATACACTAGATGCATGCTGGATAGCGGTCGATGTGTGGAGTAATAGTAGTAGATGCAGGCAGGAGTCGGTCTACTAATCTTGGATGTGATGCCTATATAATGATCATTGCCTGGATATCGTCATGATTATTTGAAGTTTTATCAATTGCCCAACAGTAATTTGTTCACCCACCGTTTGCTATTTTTCTCGAGAGAAGCCACTAGTGAAACCGACGGCCCCCGGGTCTCTTTTCCAATATATTTCTTTTCAAGATCTATTTTGCTATTCGCTCTTTTCTTTATTTGCAACTTTTATTTTCAGATCTATTAAACCAAAAATACAAAAATACCTTGCTGCACTTTATTTTATTTGGCGTTCGATCTATCAATATTTAGTACTCTCTCACACCCGTTTGCCAATTTTTGGCGCCGTTGCCCGAAAGGGATTGACAACCCCTTTTACACGTCGGGTTGCGAGTATTTGTTATTTGTGTGCAGGTGCTGTTTACGTAGTGTTGCTTGGTTCTCCTACTAGTTCGATAACCTTGGTTTCATCACTAAGGGAAATACCTACCGCCGTTGTGCTGCATCATCCCTTCCTCTTTGGGGAAATACCGACGTAGCTTCAAGCCGCATCAAAAGGAATTTCTGGCGCCGTTGCCGGGGAGGATCTTCAACATATACCAGGTTCCTAATCACAAATCTCATCTCCTCGCAATTTACATTATTTGTCATTTGCCTCTCGTTTTCCTCTCCCCCACTTCACAAAAAATTGCCGTTTTATTCGCCCTCTTTTTCGTTCGCCGTTTTCTTGCCGGATCTGTTTTTGCGTGCGTTCTTGTTTGCTTAGTCATGATGCCTCAAAGAAAATATTATGATGTTCCTTACCTCAATATTTTGCTTGAAATAGAGAAAAGTACTAAGGAATATATGACTACACAATTTGAGCGTAATAAGTATTTTACCAAAGAACTTAAGGAGCACTCCGTTGTGCTAGATGCTATAACAAAACAACTTGATGATATTAGCAGGGAAGTTTGCAATCTCCAATCTAAATATGCTTTTGCTGAAAGTTTGCTAGGAAAAATATCCGATGCACAAGCTACCCTAGTAAATCAAATGGCCGCTAAACCAATCTCGTTAAAAGATAAAAGTGATGAAGATCTTAAAATGATTGGTGTTTCTTCTATTGATTCCTTGTTTAGTAAAATTAAGATTGATGAAAAAGGGACTGGAGAAGAGTCAACTTTAGTTAGAAGGCATCCCGATAATTTGGAGGGTGAAAATCTTGTTGAAAAATTTGATAAAAGTGGGTTTGAAGAGGTCAAGACTTTAACTAGTGATGTGCCCACTATTTTGGATTACAAAGACTTTAATTATGATAGCTACTCTTTGATTGATTGTATTTCTTTGTTGCAATCCATGATAAATTCACCCCATGCTTATGAACAAAATAAAGCCTTTACTAAACATATTGTTGATGCTATGATGAAAGCTTTGGAAGAAAAGTTGGAATTAGAAGTTCCAATTCCTAGAAAATTACATGATGAGTGGGAACCTACTATCAAAGTCAAGATTAAAAATTATGAGTGTTTTTCTTTATGTGACTTGGGTGCTAGTGTTTCTACAATTCCGAAATCTCTATGTGATGTGCTTGGTTTTACCGATATTGAAGAATGCTCTTTAAATTTGCACTTGGCGGATTCTACTATTAAAAGGCCTATGGGAAGGATTAATGATGTTCTTATTCTTGCAAATAGGAATTATGTGCCCATATATTTTATTGTTCTTGATATTGATTGTAATCCGTCTTGTCCAATTATTCTTGGTAGACCGTTTGTACGCACTATTGGTGCCGTGATTGATATGAAAGAAGGCAATATTAAATTTCAATTTCCACTAAGGAAGGGTATGGAACACTTCCCTAGAACAAGAATTAGGCCTCCATATGAATCAATCATGAGGGCATCTTATGGATCTCGAAACAAAGATGACAAAACTTAGATCCTTGCGTTATGCCTAGCTAGGGGCATGAAACAATAGCGCTTGTTGGGAGGCAACCCAATGAATTAAATTTATTTTTGCTTTTTACTTTCTGTTATTGAGTGTTTGCACAATTATGCTACTGTTATAATTGTGTTTTTTGTGTTTTAATTAGTGTTTGTGCCAAGTAAAGCCTTTAGGATTATGTTGGGTGATAGTTGATTTGATCTTGTTGGAAAACATAAACTTTTGCGTCCAGTAAAACAATTTTGAAAATTAACAGTAGGGACGAATAATTCTGAATTTTTTAAACAAGATTTATATACAAATTTCCTATGTTTTTCTAATTTTTCAGAATTTTTGGAGTTTCAGAAATATTTGAAATATTCAGATTGCTACAAACTTTTATGTTTTTGACAGATTATGTTTTCTTTGCGTTGTGTGCTTATTTTGATGATTCTATGGTTTTCTTTGATGAGTTTTTGCCATAGAAAAGTTGGAATACAGTAGATATAATGCAAGAATAAAATATGAATTGGTTTTCTACAGTACTTATAGTAGTGATTTGCTTTCTTATACTAACGGATCTCACGAAGGTTTTGTTGAGTTTTGTGTGATTGAAGTTTTCAAGTTTTGGGTTATCTTACGATGGATGAAGGAATAAGGAGTAAGAAGAGCCTAAGCTTGGGGATTCCCATGGCATCCCAAGCTATTATCCAAAGAGAAGCAAGCAACTAAGCTTGGGGATGCCCCGAGTGGCATCCCCTCTTTCTTCTAACGACCATCGGTATTTTACTCGAAGCTATATTTTTATTCGTCACATACTATGAGTTTTGCTTGGAGCGTCTTGTATGATATGAGTCTTTGCTTGTTTTGCTTTATGTTCTAAGTTATGAATCCTTGCTTGACACACCTATTTGAGAGAGCCAAAATTATGCCATGACTTGTTAGAATTGCTCTCTATGCTTCACTTAAATTTTTATGAGCTATGGATTTGCTCTAGTGCTTCACTTATATCTTTTTGAGCACGGCGTGCTTTAGTATTTTTGAAGAAATGCTCTCATGCTTCACTTAGATTTATTTGGGAGTTAGTAATTTTTTTTAGAAATTCTCTCTTGCTTCACTTAAATTAATTTGAGAGAAAGAAGTATTATGCTCATGTTCTTCACTTATATGTGTTTGAGATTATCAAAAGCAACTCATGAAAATTAGTTCCAAAGTGATAGATATCCAAGAAGGATATAATAAAAACTTTCATGAAGATCATTGGACAAAATAAACTTGATTCCTTGTAATAGTTTTGAGATATGATGATGTGATATGTGAGTTATGTTGATGAGTAATTGTGCTTTAGTAAGAATATTGGTGTTAAGGTTTGTGATTCCCTATGCAAGCACGAAAGTCAATAGTCATGCAATGAAATTATATCTTACTTGTGGTGCATTATTCGGTGTTAATTATGCTTAATGCTCGCATATGAGATTATTCATTTTTTTGGTTGGTCGCTTCTCAATCTTTTGCTAGCCTTCATTTTGCACTAAGTATGATCACTACTTGTGCATCCAAAACCCTTTAAACCAGTTTTGCCACATGAGTCCACTATATCTACCTATATGCTGTATTCTTTTGCCGTTCTAAGAAAAATTTTATGTGCCATCTCTAATTTTCAAAATAAACTTCTCTTTTGTGTGTTCGTACCGCTCGCGAGGTGGTAAGGGGTGGCTAGTATTTTCCATGCTAGATGTGTTATTCTCACGATGAGTGTTTATTCACTTGTCATTGCACGAGAGTAAGACAAAGGTATTAGGGATGCCCAGTCCCGAAATGAAAAATGAATTTACTTTATGTTGTCAAATAATAAATTCCTTGGAAAGTGTTGGTATGGAGGGCACCCGTGGATACGGCTAGCCATGGAAAGTGAAAGAAATGGTGGAAAAAGGAATAAACTTTATTTTCTGTTTGGGAACCGCCTATGATATATCTAGCATGGAAAGTGTTCGGAACTCTAAGTCATTTTCATTTGTGGGAAAAGCACACCTCCCAAAATGTTTTTATCTCTAAGTTTTTCGCTTTGAGCTCTGGCACCTCTACAAATCCCTACTTCCCTCTGCGAAGGGCCTTTCTTTACTTTATGCAATTTTTATTTTTAATTTGAGTCTCCATCTTCTCTTATAAAGCACCAACTAGGAGGCACTATGATCGTACTTGAGCATTGGGTGTAGTTAATATTCGAGTGTGTTTCATGAATGGATTAATGGTTGAGCATGATGGGCTAGGATAACTTATTTTAGCGTTGATATTTTGAAAGACATAGTTGCTTGTTGATATGCTTGAGTATTTAAGTCATCATGTCAAAACTAGACTATTGCTTTGAATCATATAAAAGTCCAAATGTCCATGCTATAAAGGAAAGAATATGAGATGACATGTTAGGCAACATTCCACATCAAAATTCTGTTTTTATCATTTACCTACTCGAGGACGAGCAGGAATTAAGCTTGGGGATGCTCATACGTCTCCAACGTATCTATAATTTTTGATTGTTCCATGCTGTTATATTATCATTCTTGGATGTTTTACAGTCATTTTATATCATATTTTGGTACTAACCTATTAACATAGTGCCAAGTGCCAGTTGCTGTTTTTTGCATGCTTTTTACATCGCAGGAAATCAATACCAAACGAAGTCCAAACGCAGCGAAACTTTTTGTGGATTTTTTTTGGACCAGAAGACATCCAGTGGGCCGGAGAAGCGCCTGGTGGGTTGTGCCCACCTCGGGTGCCCCCCGAACCGCCTCTTTGCTCTATAAATACCCCAATATTCCAGAAACCCTAGGGGAGTCGACAAAAATCAATTCCAGCCGCTGCAGAGTCCAGAACCACCAGATCCAATCTAGACACCATCATGGAGGGGTTCACCACTTCCATTGGTGCCTCTCCGATGATGCGTGAGTAGTTCTTTGTAGACCTTCGGGTCCGTAGTTAGTAGCTAGATGGCTTCCTCTCTCTCGTTTGATTCTCAATACAATGGTCTCTTGGAGATCCATATGATGTAACTCTTTTTGCGGTGTGTTTGTTGGGATCCGATGAACTTTGAGTTTATGATCAGATCTATCTTTTTATCCATGAAAGTTAGTTGAGTCTTCTTTGATCTCTTATATGCATGATTGCTTATAGCCTCGTATTTCTTCTCCTATATTTGGGTTTTCTTTGGCCAACTTGATCTATTTATCTTGCAATGGGAAGAGGTGCTTTGGAGTGGGTTCGATCTTACGGTGCTTGATCCCAGTGACAGAAGGGGAACCGACACGTATGTATCGTTGCTACTAAGGATAAAACGATGGGGTCTATTTCTACATAAATAGATCTTGTCTACATCATGTCATCATTCTTATTGCATTACTCCGTTTCTCCATGAACTTAATACACTAGATACATGCTGGATAGCGGTCGATGTGTGGAGTAATAGTAGTAGATGCAGGCAGGAGTCGGTCTACTAATCTTGGACATGATGCCTATATAATGATCATTGCCTGGATATCATCATGATTATTTGAAGTTTTATCAATTGCCCAACAGTAATTTGTTCAACCACCATTTGCTATTTTTCTCGAGAGAGGCCACTAGTGAAACCTACGGCCCCCGGGTCTCTTTTCCAATATATTTGCTTTCAAGATCTATTTTGCTATTCGCTCTTTTCTTTATTTGCAACTTTTATTTTCAGATCTATTAAACCAAAAATACAAAAATACCTTGCTGCACTTTATTTTATTTGGCGTTCAATCTATCAATATTTACTACTCTCTCATGTCCGTTTGCCAATTTTTGGCGCCGTTGCCCGAAAGGGATTGACAACCCCTTTTACACGTCAGGTTGCGAGTATTTGTTATTTGTGTGCAGGTGTTGTTTACATAGTGTTGCTTGGTTCTCCTATTGGTTCGATAACCTTGGTTTCATCACTGAGGGAAATACCTACCGCCGTTGTGCTGCATCATCCCTTCCTCTTTGGGGAAATACCGACGTAGCTTCAAGCCGCATCACCTACTCGCGACCAAGTTCATAAGTGAGGTCGCGCACCCAGAGTGGCTGGCAAACCCTGTGATGGTACTGAAGAAGAACAACACATGGTGCATGTGCATAGACTACACCGACCTCAACAAGGCGTGCCCCAAGGACCCATTCCTACTGCCAAGGATCGACCAGATAATCGACTCCACAGCAGGGTGCGAATGACTGTGCTTCCTGGACGCATATTCAGGTTACCATCAAATACGGATGAAAGAATACGATCAGGAGACGACCTCCTTCATCACGCCGTATGGGCCCTTCTGCTATGTCACGATGCCATTCAACCTCAAGAATGCGGGGGCTATGTACCAACGGACGATGCAGAAGTGTTTCAATAAACAGATCGGAGTAAATGCGGAGGTATACATTGATGATATTGTGGTAAAATCCAAGCAAGGCTCAAGCCTCCTCACCGACCTCTAGTAGACCTTCGACAACCTCCGCAACTTTAGTATGCAGCTAAACCCTGACAAATGCGTCTTCGGGGTCCCTGCAGGACAGCTACTGGAGTTCATTGTATCCCAACAAGGGATAGAGACGAACCCAGAAAAGATAAAAGCCATAGTGGACCTCAAGCCCCCCAAGACAATGCGTGACACGCAAAAGCTTGCAGGCTGCATGGCAGCCTTAAGCAGGTTCATCTCAAGGCTAGGAGAGAAAGCCCTGCCACTATGCTGCCTCCTCAAGAAGGGCGACAAATTATACTGGCGCGACGAAGCCAAGCAAGCATTCATCGACCTCAAGACATTGTTACAGTCAAATCCGCTCCTAGTCTCCCCGCCCAATCGGAACTCATGTTGCTCTACATTGCAGCAACAACCCAAGTAGTCAGCGTGGTTATCACTGTCGAACGAGAGGAGGCCCGAGAGATACACCACGTACAACATCCGATGTACTATGTCAGTAAGGTACTCACGCCTTGCAAGACCAGGTACCCACACTATTAAAAGATCACATATGGAGTGTTCATGGCCGCAAGAAAGCTGAGGCATTACTTCCAAGCCAACCCAATAATGGTGGTCAACCATGCGCCACTGTCACACAACATCAACAACAAAGATGCCACAGGTCGCGCGATGAAATGGGCAATTGAACTCTTGTCGTTCAAGCTCTCTTACAAGCCACGAATGACAATTAGATCATAGGCCTTCACCGACTTCCTCGTAGAGTGGACAAAGGCCTAGAAGGTCTCCAAAAAACATCGACCTCGAGTATTGGAGAATGTACTTTGATGGGTCGATGACTATACAAGGACTGGGAGCTGGAGTAGTCATCGTCTCCCCAAGAGGCCATAAGATGAACTACATCCTTCAGCTACATTTTTGGGACTCCAACAATGTCGCGGAATATGAAGTCCTCCTCCACGGGCTCGGGATCATGGCCTCCATGGGCATCCGATGTCTCATCTGTCGCGGCGACTCCGAACTCGTGGTCTAACAGGTCATGAAGATGTTTGACACCAAGGACCCCAAGATGGCGGCATACTATGCTGCCGTCCGAGCACTTGAAGGGAAATTCAATGGACTCGAGCTGCATCACGTCAAGAGAGGCAACAACATTGCAACAAAAAACCTCGCACGGGTCGGGTCATCCAGAGAGCCTGTGCTAGATGAGACCTTCCTGGAGATACTACACCAGCCATCCGTCAAGATAGAAGACCTTGGCGCAACAGCAGCGGACCCCAGCAACATAGAAAATGCAGC
Organism: Thinopyrum elongatum; assembly: GCA_011799875.1. Classification (NCBI taxonomy): domain Eukaryota; kingdom Viridiplantae; phylum Streptophyta; class Magnoliopsida; order Poales; family Poaceae; genus Thinopyrum; species Thinopyrum elongatum. The sequence goes on along the minus strand of CM022302.1, from coordinate 353,321,908 downwards.
CCCAACCCCTGCCCCACTGCCCACAGCCACTTCAGAAGAGGCCGTGATGTCGGTTCACACCCAAGACTGGATACAACCACTACATGCCTATATGACCAAAGACGAGACCGCTCCAAGGCCTACACGATCATCAATGGCGAGCTGTACAAACGCAACCAGGTGGGCATTTTCCAGTGATGTGTATCAGAAGAAGAAGGAAAAAAGCTCCTTGAAGAAATATACGCGGGGGCTTGTGGCCATCACGCAGCCCCCAGAATAATCGCAACAAAGGCCTTCAGGCATGGCTTCTTTTGGCCTCATGTGATGCGCGACACCGAGGAGATCGTCCGCAGCTGCGAGGGCTGGTAATTGTCGGATTCAGGGCTCTGGAGACCCAAGGAAGTTCGAACTCTGGGGTGTGTGCGAAGATCTCAACCTCTCAAGCCTCGAGCTCGTCGCCCTACAGCCTAGCCTAGCCGGATTCGCGTGAGTGGGGAAGAAGATGAACACGGCAGTTTACCCAGGTTCGGGCCACCTTGCGGTGTAAAACCCTACTCCTGCTTTGTTGTGGATTGGCCTCACGAGGAGGTTTGAGGATGAACTAGTACAGTGGATGAGCTACCTCGCGAGGGCTCTGGAGGGTAAGAATGAGTCGACCCCCCTCTACGGTGGTGGCTAACCTATATTTATAGTGGCCTCGGTCCTCTTCCCTGGAAACTTAGGTGGGAAGGGATACCACAACGGCCAATTTGAAAGGGGACAAGAGGTACACCCTATCCTGACAAAAGGTGGTCTTCTCCTGCAAAGCTTCTGGTCGTGACGCAGCAGTGGGCTCGGCGATGACATCCATCCTACCGAGCTAGTGGTCTTGGTCTCTTTTCACTGGAATGGAAACCTTTGGAGGGCTCCTTGGGAACCCACGTCTGTCCTTGCTCCCTTAGCACCGAAAGGGAAACTGTCTCCTCTGCGCCCACCTGGCCTTGGTCGTCATGGCTCACGTCATCGCAGCCTCGGGAGGCTGGGTACCTGCATAGAAATCTCCGCTCCTCGGGAGGTCGCCTGGGGAGGCCGCTCCTCTGGAGGTCTTGGTGTCGTCTGCCTCGCGACTCCAGGGGGCCCTCACGAGGGTCTTGTTTTGGTAGTCTTGCAGATGGGCCGTACTAGGCCATCGAAGGAGCCACGTCATGGGCTGCACGCAGGCAAGTCTGGGTACCCTGGTTCCCAGAACGCCGACAGTAGCCCCCAGGCCCAAGGCACGCTCGGGCTGGCCTCAAGGCGAAGCCAAGGGGCAAGGGCGAAGCGCCACGGGCCCCAAACCACCTGCGGGCCAGGCTGACGCGTGCCGCTTGATGGGACGTGGATGCCTCCGCTTCCCCACATCGCCTCGGCGACTGCCCCGACTCGACAACTACCTGGCGCATGCTGCACGACCATCATTTCCCGGAACGTGGAGGGGCGCCGGTTGGCCTTCAGCTTCCTATAAGAGGGCGAGGGAGGCAGAGCCCCCAGCACGTCTTCATCTTCTTGCTTCTCGCTCCTCCTTCATCTCCGTCGTGCCGCCACCTTGCCGAATTGACAATGGCGCCAACGAGGAGGTTCTCGGCCAAAGAGAAAGGCAAGGACCCAAGGGAGGGGCTGGGCTCACCACCGCCAAAGAAGGGACATGACCGTCCTCCGCAAATGCGCGGCCGCATCATCGACGCCATCACGGGGGCGCGGGCGGCCACCCCTGCCGGCCCGCGTTGGCTCCAGCAACTGGAGGAGAGGCCTCTCCCGCGGAGGCGGTTGCGGGGGTCCTAGCAGCCGTGGCGAAGGGGGAAGGCGTGCCGCGGCCATCGGCCACCATGCCCACGTGCCCGCTTGGGTGACACGGGGCGCGAGTTCTTCGTTCGAGTGGAGGGGTGAAAGCACAAGTGCTCCATGGGTGATTTTGGTAATTAATGTCAACATATCTCTTGTTGGACTAATACTTTTATCTAGTATATTTCAGATGAGTTAAACAATGGCGTGGTAAGGACAAGAGGATGTGGAACCCCTTCAAAATGCTAAGGACAAAGATTGGCAAAAGCTTAAGACTCTTCATTTCTATTTTAGTGATCCAAGATCACATTGAGTCCATAAGAAAGCCAATACTATTAAAAGGGGATGAGGTGTTGCTTAATGGTCTACTTGCTCAATGTGCTTAGTGATATTGCTCCAAAACCCTCAATCACTTTCTCATTTCCACATATGTCTAAAACTCAAAGTCAAACTCGGCCCCACCGATTTGATCTATCTGGCGCCACCAAGTTCAGTTGACATAGCCACTGCCAGAAACCCTAGACAATTCGGGTACACCGATACGGATCTCGGTCTCGCTGAGATGGCCTTGCAAACTCTCTGTTGCCTATTGCAATTATTTTGGTCTCACCAAAATGTGCAATCGGTCCCACCGAGTTTGCTTGACCAACTCTCTGTTTGCTCTTTGCTAAAATCGGTCTCACCGAGTTCAAGCATTCGGTCTCACCAAGATGAGGTTTTGCCCTAGCCCTAGCACATCGGTCCCACTGAGTTGTACCAGTCGGTCCCACCCAGATTCCTAACGTTCACATTTTGAACTGAATCGGTCTCACCGAGTTCTTCTATTCGGTCTGACCGAGTTGTGTCAAATGTGGGTAACGGTTGGATTTTGTGTGGAGGCTATATATACCCCTCCACCCCCTTATCCATTTGTGTGAGAGCCATCAGAACGTGCCTACACTTCCACTACTCATTTTCTGAGAGAGAACCACCAACTCATGTGTTGCGACCAAGATATTCCAATCCTACCACTAGAATCTTGATCTCTAGCCTTCCCCTAGTTTCTTTCCACTCAATTCATCTTTCCACCATAGCCAAATCTATGAGAGAGAGTTGAGTGTTGGGGAGACTATCATTTGAAGCACAAGAGCAAGGAGTTCATCATCAACACACCATTTATTACCTTTTGGAGAGTGGTGTCTCCTAGATTGTGTAGGTGTCGCTTGGGAGCCTCCAACAAGATTGTGGAGTTGAACCAAGAAGTTTGTAAGGGCAAGGAGGTCGCCTACTTCGTGAAGATCTACCCGAGTGAGGCAAGTCCTTCGTGGGCGATGGCCATGGTGGGATAGACAAGGTTGCTTCTTCGTGCACTGGTACAGCGAGGTGCTATACAAACGGTTTTTAACCCCTTTCCGCCACGACATTTGGAACCGTCGCCAAGTGAGTGTGGGCGATAGGGGGTTCCTTCCCACACGACCCAGAAACCGTCGGGGATAGGGAGCCTTGATGCATACAGTTGTCCCTATATAACCGTTTCTGATATCTCGAATATCCCAAATGCTTCATCCCTGCTACTCGTTTGTGCTCGCATTGCCATCACAGTCGGAGTTTTGTGGTTTTACCTAAAACAAGGCAGATTCCAGGCACGTACCAAACTGGCTCTACGCTTACGATGCCTGGCACATCACAAACAGTTCATGATTATAAACCGTGTACGATAGGTAGACAATCGCACACATTTAGTTTTCCCGCACCGTATGTGATAGTGTCTGACATCACACACGCTTTGCAAACGGCAACTGTGTGCATTGTTACACACATTTCCTCTCCGTGAACCGTGTCGGATTATGATGTATATCGCACACGCTGTGCTTTATTGATCGTGTGCACCGTAATGACCTGCACACTGTAATTTCACACTAATTTAATTGCTGCTATTTAAAATTGTACCTAATTTGAACTTGAAAGTAGGCTATAGCTTTATTCATATCCATCAGGTACAAACAACCAATGCATTATTTGATTCACAGGTACATATGTTTAAGAATTACATAAGCACCAAATAAAGAATGATGAACCAAGGTTCTAAACTTGTACTATTACAGATGGTAAAGAAAGAGGCGACAGACATTCTGGTTGCTGAACAAGGTGAAGCGGAATGGCCCTATTGTGCTCTCCTGGATGCAGAAGGCACGCACGACTCTAGTCCAACCCCTTGTGATGGTCGGCTGCCAATCATGTAGTTTGAGAGGTAATCTTGAGTAAACTACTTCAGGATCCACTGCAAAGGAAAAAAGATTCAGACATTGTCATCTAACACAACTCATTACAGGCAGTAAAAAGAAGGCTACAGAGTTCTTACTTACCATCCTGCAGTTCACTGTTGTCTTGCATAAAGTGTAAACAAATAGTTCGATTGACATCTTTTGACCCATTTTAATAACAATCTTTATCAGTTTCCTCACTTGATGCTGGTTCATGAATACCTCATTGCCCCATACGCAGAAAGGGTCGAAGTGTGGATCTTTGGCAATGACATATGTACCTAAAAGCACCAAGTTAATATTAGAAGCTAAAAAACAATTGCAAAATGATGTAGTACAACACTCCCTCCATCCCATTATATAAGATTTTATTACATGTATATCTAGACATCATCAGAACATTAAGATAACACTCTTCCTTGTTGCTATGTAGCCTGGGATTGCATATTTAGTCATTCAGTACAATGCATGTTGCTATGTAGCCTCAGATATATTAAATATGGCCCTAGTCAACCTACTGATAAATGGGTTATAGATATATTCAGTGAAATGTCTGATTCGACAATTAATCCCTTATCAGCCCCCAGGCTATATGGTACCAGCTACCGATATCCTGAACAGTGAGTACATATAAGCAATGCGATGAAACTAACCTCGATGGAAAACATCACTGTTCTCAATCTTGCCCTGTATGAGTACATATAAAGGCATGTTAAGCACAACAGGCTAAACATCAACCAAATATACCCATGGTAGACAACATAATCTACAAATGATAGCTTCAGTGTGCAGGCTTAAGCACGCTAGTTAAGCAAAACAAGAAGTGGAAAGGTGTGTTAACTGCATCAGGCATAACATTTAAAAACAAGCAAATAGTCATTCAAACTGGTATTGTGCAGGTCTAAAGTACACTAGTTATTGTTAAAAAAATGAAAAGGCATGTTAACTGCAACATCCTTAACAGCAACCAAATATCGTAATTCATAGTGGTATTGTTGAAACTGTTATTGATGAAATTGAACTACACGGCAAATAGTTGCACATATAGAGCAACACATTGTGAAGAACTGAAATAAACAAGGCATAAGGCCATCTCTAGCTGATCCTTTAAAAGTTAACGGATTAAAACCCTTAGTGGATATATATATATATATACTCCAGCAATTTTTGGCCGTTTCTGGCCGATCCCCTAAACTTAACATTGTAAACTTCAATTTGATCAAGTTCAAAGCAGGTTCAACCGAAAGTAGCATGCATTCAAACCTAAACATAGATAGTTTTGCATAATCGAACATAAAACATAAATTTAAACTAAGCTAAACTACTTTTGGTCGAAGTGGAGGTCGAGCCAATCCTTCCTCGTCAGGTACGGTGTGCCGCAAGCCGGGTCCGGGCCGGTGCCGTCGTCGGGGTCATTGGGGAAGACACTCCTCCACTCGTCGACGTCGATCTCCTCATCCTCACCGCCCACCTCGACGCCCTCCGCGCCACCGTCCTCACCGCCTTCGACCTCATCATCGGAGGAGAGCATGATAACCATGCTGCCCTCCGCGCTGACAAAGATCACCCGCTCCGCCTCCATGAGCTCCGGGTGCTGCCGGCGGAGCTCTTGCATGTAGGCCTCGTCGGTGGCCTCGGCCTCGAGGCGCTCCCACGCCTCGTAGTCCTCCCGCGCCATAGCCGAGCTCACCACCCCTGGCTCCGACGGAACAAGGTCGACCGAACATGTGCCGAAGGGGAAATTGAGCCTAGCCGCCGCGCTGTGGTAGCGGACCTGCCAGTGGTCGTACTCCATGGTCGCGAGCTCGGGGGTGTGGAAGCTACCGAGCCATCGGCGGGTGTGGGTCTCCCGATCCGTAATCTCGGCGACCCACGTCCCCCACCACCGCTGCCGGGCCCCGAGGTAGGACCTTGTTGGCGGCCAGGCCCGAGGGAGGACGGGGAAGTCCTCGAACCGGCGTAGGGGCGCGGCGACGGGCGGATCGGGTGACCGGCGACGGTGGATCGATAAAGAGCCCGCGGAGGACGACGGGGAGACCTTGGCGGCCACCTCGTCGGCGTCGAGCGAAGAGGCTGTGATAAACCTCTTTTTGGCCATTGGCTCCTCGAGCTCCCTGGCACACAGGCAGAGGTTGAGGATGGAGGTTGCGGCAGCGATGGTGGCGACCTACCAATGGTTTCGAGCAACGGAGGGGTGGTGTGTGTCTGTGTGAGCGGAGGTTTTGGGGAGTGTGTGGAGGGGGGGGGGGCAAGGTGGTGTTTGAGGAAATACCGCGGCAACTGAAAATTTTACTAGGCGGGAGTAACAAGGCAGGGCTACTGAAAATTTGGATCAAGGGCGAGTAGATATTTTTGAGATTGCGAGGGATGCAGAGGTGAGAGTAAAATGCCGGGGTAACTAAAAATTTGAATCAAGGGTGCGAGGGATGCAGAGGCGGGAGTAACAAGGTGGGGCAACTGAAAATTTGAATCAAGGGCGAGCAGATATTTTTGAGATTGCCAGGGATGCAGAGGCGGGAGTAAAATGCCGGGGCTACTGAAAATTTGAATCAAGGGACTAAAGCAGAGCGGGAGTAACAGACATCGCACACGGTCCGCACATACTAATCATGTGCTATCAAACATTAAAACCTTCTAGGCGGTAGATATTTTTGAGATTATGAGGCAGTAGATATTTTCGAGACCGGGAGGCAAGCCTCGTGGAACCCAATCTACTGTGCTGATGTGAGGGACTGCAGGGCACGGGCGTGGCACACGGGTAGTCTGACCGAACCGTGTCTGTTGCGTACCTAATCGCAGACGGTTTCTACATCCAACTCGTGTGCTGTTTATAAATTTGGCAAAAAGAATAACGCGGCAGAGGGTCAGAACACGAACACACTTGCATGTGGACCGAATATATGCATGAAAAGGGTGGTTTGATGTTCGAATACCCAATGCACAACTTTGATGTGGCACCTGTCGCACAAAAGCACAGTATTGCTAGTCAGCCACCCCCTACGAACCCCATTTCGTGTTGACGGTAAGGGAATCCTAGCTACGAATGCATGCCCCCAAATAGCTAGGTCTGAAATCTCACCCTACCGTAACACAAAACCTATAGGAGTCCATCATATATATATGGTCAAACTTCCCCTTTTGCTTCCCGACAAAGGTGGACCGTGTGCTGACCCACAAATGTGTGCTTGTGGTGCGAGATGGGTGAGACCACATACGAACCACATGCGGGTGGCCCTACTATATGTATGAAAAGGGTGTGGTGTGTGATATTTAACTACCATTGACAAATGTGTGCTTGTGGTGCGAGATGGGTGAGACCACATACGAACCACATGCGGGTTGCCCTACTATATGTATGAAAAGGGTGTGGTGTGTGATATTTAACTACCATTCACAACTTTGATGTGGCACGTGTGCCTCGCAAATTAACCGAACTTCCCCGACCCCATGGAGGTTGCAGGTAGCGCAAAGTAGCCCCCCCTCCAACACACACACACACACGTCGGGGGGAGGGCATCTCACCAAGACGTACTGTAACACGGACCAAGCAGAATCCAACTTGGTCGTACAACCTCTCCCCGCTCGTTGTTGGTCAAAGTGATGGAAGTCCACACGGCCCCGCAAAATGGGCTAGCTTGTCGCCGATAACCTCGTGAGGGAGTACTGTATGAAGACAAACCCACTCTGTGCATGTGGCCCAAGTATGTATATGGAAGTGGTGTGTGTGGTGTTTGAATACCCAATGTGCAAATTTGATGTGGCACCACGCTTTGGAACCGTAAAATCCCCACACCGAGCGAGGGTTCACGACGCGTAGCATGCGCTCAAACTTAATTAGGCTTGGAATGGGTCGACCTACTATACGGTAACTCGAAGCAAAGAAGAAGAATCCACCCTGGTAACCTTTCTCGTCGTTGGTCGAAATGATGGACGTCCACGCGGGCCCACGAATATATATAAGCTTGCCGCCCATAACCAAGCGAGTGAGAGTGTGTCCAAAGACAACCATTATTGCATGCGTGTGTCCTGAACATATTTATGGAGGTGTGTGATGCATGAATATGTGTTGAATACCTGACCCAATGCACAACATTGATGTGGTGCATGCGTTGAAAATCGCAGAGGTCCCCACACAAAGCAAGAGGTCATTCATGACGTGTCGTGTGCTCGCCCCCCCCCCCTTCGATCCAGCGGGATGGATTCATGTGTACAGATGCACTATTATATATATGTAATCTCACATCATGATCTATATCAAGACAAAACAAAAAATCAATCCCCCCCTAAGTCAAATTAGTTAACCTCTCTCGCGCTATCGGTGAAAGTGATGGACCAAGCTGGTCACCCCCCCCCCTTCGACACGTATTATATATACACCTAGTAACACAGCCCTAAAAGAATTAATCCTCCTTGTTCGTCAAACGTACCTCTCTCTCGCTGGGTCAAAGTGATGGACGACGAACTCGCGGGCCCAACACAGAAGCGAAGCGTATGTCGCACGCGAGTGATCATCCTATATAGGACTACGTACCACCGTCTGCATGTGGCCCCAAGAGGTGTTTGTGTGATGTTTGAATACACAATGCACAACTTTGATGTGGCACCACGTATATAGGAAACTAAAAAGTCCTCACAGAGAGCACAAGGTTCATGACGCATGGTATGTGCTATATGTACGCCCCCATTCGGCGCGTGGTATATATGTACTTCTACTGTATAGCACAAACCAAAAAAGAATCTTTCCTTGATGATGAAATTAACCTCTCTCTCGTTGGGTCGAAGTGATGGAGGACAACCTCACATGCCCATGGATGGAACGCCACACGCGAGTGAGTTCCTATATATAGGGCAACCACCGCCTGCATGGTATTGCGTGATATTTGAATACCAATATAATGTACAACTTTGATGTGGCACCTGCCTCGGGAACCGGAAAGTCCCCACATGGAGCGAGGTTATGACACGCATATATATAGAGTATTTATGTTGCCCCCTCTTTGACATGTACATACTCCTATACCGTGCATATACGTAACACAAACCAAAAAAGAACCATCCTTGTTGGTCAAATTAACCTCTCTCTCGTTGTATGTTCAACTGGTCGACAACGACCTCGTGGGCCCACAAAGAGAGGCACACACGAGGGATGTCAAAGGACAAAACCACCGCGTGCATGCGCCCGTGTGTTATGTGATGTTTGAATACCCAATGCACAACTTTGACGTGGCACATGCTTCACAAACTGGAAACGCACTACACCACGATGCGTGTAGCCCCCTTACTTCAAGCCGGTGGGAGTGTGTACGCACGTGCTCAAATTTTGATATGGAATCCCACCATGATCCACACCACACACATGCCAAGATGAATCCACCTTTTGGTCAAATGCCTCTCGTTGTCGGTGGAAACTGAAAACCTTTGCGGGCTAACGAATGGGCACGTCGCTGATAACCGCACGAGGGAGAGTGTCCGAGAGGACCACCAATGCATGCATGTGGCCCGAACATTATGTATGAAAGGGCTATGTAATTCTTTAAATAACCAATTCACGACTTTGATGTGGCATATATGACTCACAAAATGATCAATAATCCCACACGGAGGTTCACGACTCGTAGTGTACTGCCGGACCCCTCCCCCCCACCCCCCACACACACAGACACACACATCCCGCACCACCACAGCCACTTTGAGGCATGTCAAACTTTTTCTGCAATGAACATGTGACCAAAAGCGGAGTGTCGTGTTAAAATTTAAAAAAACAGACATCATCCTACCGTTTTTATACATTGATTGATTTCCTAGGGATTTAATGTGCAAAAATCAAATTTGAGCTACATGTGCACCAAAATGGATTGCAAAATCATATGTGTCCCTAGGTGCATGTTTCCCTGTGCAAGAGATTTCAAAATATTGAGAATATATATTTTTAAAATTTAGTAAATCCAAAACTTACTTGAAATTCATGAAACTTATCGTGGTGTCATATATGGACACCAGTAGACTGTGATATTGTATTTTTTCGTCAATGAGACCCGTTTTGATATAATCTTCTTACAAACGGAAGATTATTAAAAACTGGCAACCAATATCTCATACGGATTATTTATTCGGACCGTGTGCGTTAGACCGTGCCATGCTTCAGTTAAGCAGTAAAGCGGCAGAATGAATCATCAATAAACCAAAAATATACGTGCTGCCACACGCCCCGTGTGCCGTGCGAGTAGGCGTGAGTTGACAGGACGCATGCGAGCAGTCCGCCGCGCAGGCATACCGGGAGGCATGCATGCAGGTGTGTGTATTGACGGGAGGCGTGTGAGTAGCTATGTGAAATGATGGTAGGAATGGCAGAAGTCCGCCGCACAGGCTCACCGGGAGGCGAGATAGCTTTTGACCGCCGCCTACCTCGCTCCCACTGGTCCGTATTAATTGCGCAAACGAGCCGCCGGCCATAATAGGTGGCCGCACCCCCGGTCCACAGTGGTCACCAACGTCTGGACTCTGGAGTGTATGAGGATGCTGCCGAAGCGCACCATCGGAGGGAGTGGCGACGCCGGGGCTGGTGAAGCACCCGCGCAACGCGTGAAGCTGGGCACAGAGGTTGCCATCGCCGCCGACGAGGTCTCGTGCGGGCAGCAGCACGACCTTGACATCGTCGGCGCAGTCGTGCCCCCCAGCCAGAGCCGGAGGTCAACAGCAACTCCGGCAACGACTGCGACTCCGACGGAAAACAGGTTAGTCATCTATATACCCATTTGTGTGGCAAACATATCATGTGTTTTCTCTGGTTACTCCCCCCCCCCCTCTATAATTTTTTTGGAATACAAATCCTATGTTTATGTACTCTCAGTCCATGAAATCAGAGTAATTAAGATCCGTTAGATGCACGTAGTGTATTGATTGTTTGAATGTTATCCGTATAGAGTTAGTGATTAATTGTTTGTTTTGTACAAATGATTTTTGCAAATAATCCGACTAGGGTTAGCTTGCGTGCTAATAATTCGTGGCCAGATCTTGAGAATTGATTTTGAACGTCCTACATATATGTTTGTGCCTTTTTTCTTCCAGATCTTGAGAATTGATTTTGAATGTCCTACATGTATGTTTCTGCCATTTTTTCTTTCAGATTGGTATGTACACAGATGAGGCTCCGGCCAGCGCCATCGCCAAATGTAGATCTTGGACCTGGCTGTGCGGCCAGAAGCGGCCACGCCCCCTGGACCTGAGGAACCAGTAGAATCTCCGGCGGACCGCATCAGCGATCTCCCGGACGGCATCCTTGGGGAGATCATCTCCCTTCTTCCCACCAAGGATGGCTGCCGCACACAAGTCCTCGCATCTCGGTGGCACACTCTGTGGCGCGTCACGCCTCTTAATCTCGACTGTCGTCAGCTATCTGTCGATGATGATTCTGAACTCCCTGGAGCCATCATCTCCTCCCACCAGGGCTCCGTTCAACCCATCTGCATCCCGGCATGCTACCTGCTGGACATACCCTGCATGGTGGCCGCCTGGCTGACATCCCGTCAATTCGATAAACTCCAGCAGCTTGAGTTCTACAATTACTACAGTAATAGGTTACCACCAATAGCTGCATCTGTGCCCTCACCACCGATGCCCATCTCATGGCTTTCCTCCTCTCTCCACACCGCCACCTTGACCTGGTGCCATCTAGCAGACAATCTGGTACAAATGCTTTGACTGCCACTGCTGAAAAAACTTGCGCTTGTGTTGGTTCATCTGTCGGAGGCCTCACTGCACAGCATCATCCACTCCAGCTACCCTGCACTGGAGCGTTTGGTGCTTGTTTTTGGAGCAGGAATCGATATCCCTTGTCTCAAAATAAAGTCACCTCACCTTGTAAGCATTGGAATTAGTTTTGAAGGACAGGAGCTCATCATTGAAGATGCCCCTTCACTTCAAAGGTTGGTCCTTGATTGTTGTTATAAACCTTCGCAAATAACTATGGTCTCTGCGCCTAAACTGGAGACCTTGGGTGCAATTCGTGATCCGTTTAAATGGTTCGAGATGGTGTTTGCCTCCACACCTATAGAGGTACTGTATATTATTCACGTACAATTTTGTAATTTGCATTTTTCATTTGTGCGCATAAGTTAAGTATCATCTTGGAGTACACTTTCAATGCTAATATTATGTTCTATGCTCAATGAAGCGCTTGTCCATCCTATCAGTGGTGGTGGATTCTGTCAAGACCTTATATATCAGTATGTGGTGTTTTGATCTCAACATCATTATTGCCTTGCTGCAATGCTTTCCATGTCTGGAGAATTTGTATATAAAGGTGATGATTTCACGCACATTGAAATCCCATATATAATGTACTATAATTAATCGTTCATCTATCACTCTTTCAACATAATCTTTTTTAGACATTAATTGTTTTCAATCTTCATCTCTCTTTAGGCAACAACACATGGAGAAAAAGGTATAACCAATCGATGGTTGATGAAGCACGGGGATTTTCTCAGATCTCATGACATTCGTTTGAAGACAGTAACACTGGAACGATATTCATCCAACAGTGCAAACACTAGCTTTGTCACATTCTTCATGTTGAATGCGAGGGCACTATTGTCCGTGAGGATTAAGTTTTTCAACAACAAATTACTCACGGCTGCAAGTGTTGAACAGCATAAAAAGAAGTTTCAGGTGGACCTAAGGGCTTCTGATCGTGTTCGGCTTCTATTTACAACAGCTTGTGGTCATCATGGAGCAGTAGAATTATTGTACTGGGATCTTGATTTTATGGATCAGACTGATCCATTTGATTGTAATTGCCGAAAACTTTGGTTGAGTTAGATGTCATTGTCCTGTTCAATCCGGGTTATGTGTAAACCTAATGAACAATTAATCCTCGTGCTTTTGTACCTTTTGTAAGCTAGAGTTAGACATTGTTGCCCTTTTCAACTAGGGTTTGACCCACATTTTCTTTCATACCGGGCGTCTGTGTTCCTATAGGTACTACCTCTGTCATGGTTTATTCTTTATTGGACCCCTTAGTATTTTGTAGTACCAAACTTTGACCTTAGATTTAACTAAGAATATATTAATGCATGTCATCGAAAATAATATTGTTGGACGGCTATTCCCGACTATGTTCATCTGCTATATGCAATAATTAACTCTAGTACATACATAATCGCACATGAATTAATCTAGTAACCGTTTGTGTTATATTTTCTCATCGCAAACCGTTCATCTGAGTGGGCTGTGTGCCGCGTATCACACACATCTTGTTTACATGAATCGTTTGTGTTTTTTGGCTCATCGCAAACAGTTCATCTATGTGAACTGTCTGCCGCATATCACACACATCTTGTTAAGTTGAACCATTTCTGTTGCATTCCCTAATAGCAAACAGTTCATCCAAGTGAACCGTATGCCGTATATCACACACACCTTGATCTAGCTGACCGTTTCTGTTGCATTCCCTAATAGCAAACAGTTCATCGGAGTGAACTGTATGCCATATGTCGCACACACATTGATATGGCTGCTCGTTTCTGTTGTTCTGTCTAATCGCAAACAGTTCGTATGGATCAACCGTATGCCCCTCATCGCACACATAACTAAAATCTGAACCGTGTTTGATGTCTCTACCATCGCAAATGTTTTGCATGTTTTTCGACGATTTTTTACATCCCCGTTTGCGATTAATGCATCGCACACAGTTTTGTCGAAGGGTCTCTGTTCGTAGTGTCGCGTTAGCAGCATCCTGCAGTAGTGGTGGACCCTTCGTGGGTGGAGCCCTCCATGGACTCGCACAACCGTTACCCTTCGTGGGTTGAAGTCTCCATCAACGTGGATGTACGATAGCACCACCTATCGGAACCACGCCAAAAATCTCCGTGTCTACATTGCGTTTGCACACTCCAATCCCATCCTTTTACTTTCTTGCAATTAGCATGCTTTACTCTTTCCGCTGCTCATACTCTTGACATGCTTGCTTGAAATGTATTGTGAATGCTTAAACTTGTGCTAAAACTCCACCTTAACTTGAAGAAATTGAAAACTGCTACTTTTACTTGTTGAGGGTCTAATCACCCCCCTCTAGGCCCCTCTTCTCGATCCCTTCAAGGGGCCGCCGAGCACCTGGCTTCTGCTTCCCAGCTCCTTCACGGAGGAGCTGCCGGCAGCGGGGCCCGTTGGCCTGTGGCTGTAGCCGGACGCCTGCTGCAACGGGTCATCGTGGGTGGAGGTCGAGGTCTCCTCCATCGGGCACGTGTTCCTGACCCGCGGGTGGTAGTCGTTTGCCCGCGCCCGCGGTTTGGATGGGAGGCGCACCCTCCATTTCAGGTACGATGAAGCGGCAACGCTCTTCTCAGGGTCTTCGGTGAGGACGGCGGCCGCCTGGGGTGTTGCCCGGAGGGCGACGACGATGGCAGCGACCACGCCTCCTCCGAGGATGGTCCACGCGGCGGCGGCATCCTCCGTGGTGAACTTGCCCTTGACGATGGCTGCTGCTCCTCCAGCAGTGACGCTTCCTCCGGGGAAGGCTCGAGCGATGACGACTACGACGAGCCGCCTCTCCGCTATGCATGGACCAAAGAGGACGGCATACTGCCATGCCGCCGTGTCTCCACTCTAGAGAACATCGAGCCACCTCGCCATCACACCCCCGTCAAGCAGGAGAAGCACTCTGACTAAGCGCGGGCGGCGGCGAAGTCGGACCTCAGGAGTAGCGGTCCTCTGGAGGCCGCCTCTTCAGTTTTTCCTTCTTTTGCTTCCTGCATCACAACTTGTGGAGAAGCCTCCTGGGGGCGTTTAATGAATGGTGGCGCTTGCGCCTTTATGTCAGTATTTCTCGTTTGTGTTCTAATACTCATGTTGCTATTAATTAGAAGTTCTTGCTTGGCGCAATTAGGTTAACTTAGCTTGGCACGCTAGTGACCCTCGGCGGGTCCCTTCGTCGTGGTGGCGCGCTCCTCTGGAGCTTCTCCTGGTGACGACGTAGGGAGGCCCCTCGACAAGCTCCGGAGCCTTGAATGGCATGCCCCCGCGAGGGTCGTGGGGGCAATTTGCGTAGGCCTCTGGAGCCCCCAAGCAAGGGCCGGCCATTAATAGCATGCTAGGGCGTGATACCCGGCAGGGCGAGGAGGCGAGCACTCTTGAGGCCGAGGGGCCGAAATCAGTGCATGCCTGCTAGCTCGCTCGAGAGTGCCGCGTGAGGATCAGACGTCAAGGCCTTGGTGAGGTGTGCGTGTGAGCAGCTTAAGCCGGCTCAAGCATACCGTGCCGAGGCGAGGTGTGTGCGTGAGCGGCTTAAGCCGGCTCAAGCATACCATGCCCAGCCCCCGCTCGCGGGGCGCGATGGAGTGAGCCATGGGCAAGCACTACACCACTCAAGAACGAAAGTCAAGAGGGCAAACACTGCGGGAAGCGACGAAAAGAAAAATAAGAAATCCCTCCCTTTTTTAATAAAGACGCGAGAAGCTCAAATTCATTCCAAGAAACAGCAAATTTGGTTACAAAGGCAAGCAAAAGAACAGCCGCATCCGGTGCCTACACTAGTCTTCTAGTCTTCCCGCCAGCGCGGAGCATGGGGCTTCCACTAGGCGTGGGCATAGTCGCTGAAAGACCATGTCGTCCGCCAGCGCGGAGCATGGGGCTTCCACTTGGGCGTAGGTGGGAGCCCCCGCGGGGTCGAGGAGCGACGCACCGAGAGACTCCGGGGCATGTATAGCCCCACTCATTATTGCGTGAGAGTGTCACGGGTAGAATTTGCGGAGGTGCTGGATGTTCCAGGCATTCTGGATGGGGACCCCGTCCGGCATCTCCAGGCACACGGCGCCAGGCCTAGAGACGCGGGCGACCCTGAACGGGCCCTCCCACATGGGTGACAGCTTGTGAAGCCCCTCCCTGGAGAGTACCCGCCTCAGGACGAGGTCTCCCTCCTCAAGGGTCCTGGAGCGGACGCTGCAGCAGTGGTACCGCCGCAGCGCCTGCTGGTACCTCGCTACACGGAGCGAGGCTTGGCGGCGGGCCTCCTCCCCGAGCATGAGATCTGTCCCCCGCGAGGCATCTTGGCGTGCCTCGTCAAACGCCGAGACCCGCGGGGAGCGATGCTTGACCTCATGCGGGAGGACCACCTCTGCCCTGTAGACGAGGAAGAACGGGGACTCGCCGGTGGGCTTAGTCGCGGTGGTGCGGATGGACCACAACACGGACTGAAGCTCACCGAGCCAACCCCTGCCGCAGGCCTCGAGTTTCTTCTTGAAGCTCCTCATCTTGAGGCCCCTCGGGACCTCCGCATTGGCGCGTTTAGCCTGGCCGTTACTCCGTGGGTGTGCCACCGAAGCGTAGCATATCTGCGTTCCAAGGTTAGCACAATATGTCCTGAAGAGATTGCTCATGAACTAGAAGCCATTGTCGGTAATGATATGGTTGGGGACCCTGAAACAGCTCACGAGGCCCCTGATGAACTTGACGGCTGAGCCAGCGGGGATGGTGCGCAGAGGCTCCACCTCCGCCCACTTGGTGAACTTGTCGATGGCGACGTAAAGGTAGCGATACCCCCTGGCCGCCCGGGGGAACGGGCCCAGGATATCCAGCCCCCAAACCGCGAATGGCCACGAGAGAGGAATGGTCTAGAGGCCTTGAGCGGGCTGGTGGATCTGCTTGGCGTGGAACTGGCAGGCCTCGCAGGATCGCACCAGCTCAGTGGCATCGTTGAGCGCCGTGGGCCAGTAGAACCCGTTGTGGAACACCTTGCCCACGATGGTGCGTCATGAAGAATGGTGTCCGCAATCTCTACCGTGGATGTCGGCCAACAACTCACACCCTTGCTCCTTGGATATGCATCACAGCGAGACGTCATTGGGGCGCCTTCGGTAAAGCTCGCCGTCCTGCAGGCAATAAGCGGTGGCCTGGCGAGCCACATGTTTTGCATCTTCCTCCTTCTCCGGTAGGGTGCCGTGGAGTAGGTGCGCCTTGAGCTCCTCGGTCCAGCAACCTTCCTGAGGCTCTAGTGCCAGGAGTAGGTGGGCTCCTGAGGTCGGACCGCAGGCCGGGGCGCCCGAGGAAGGGGCCTGAGGCTGCTCCTCTCGAAGCAGCGCCAGGCCCGCGGCGGGTGGTGCTGCTGACGGCTTGAAGAGCCTCTCCTCGAAGACACCAGGCTTCTGGGGCTTGTGGCGGGATGCTCTCTTGGCGATGTTGTCCGCCTCCTTGTTCATGCTGCGCGGGAGGTGCTGCAATTCCAAGCCCAAGAAGTGTTTTTCAATTTTGCGCACCTCTTCCAGGTATGCCTCCATGTGCTCGTCCCTAGGCTTGTATTCCTTGTTCGAGAAGTTGACGGGGAGCTGAGAGTCGCCCTTGATGGTCAGGCGCCTGACCCCCAGGGCGGCCACGGCCCTGAGGCCAGCGATCAGGCCCTCATATTCCGCGATGTTGTTGGAGACCTTCTCGCCGTGCTGGAAACAGAGCTGCACTGCGTAGTATAACTTGTCCTTGGTCGGCGAGATGAGCACGGCTCCAGCCCCCGCGCCCTGCCGCGCGAAAGCGCCGTCGAAGTACATGACCCAGCCGTCGGGCGCCTTGTCGTCGGGCACGAGGGATTGGCTTTCGCCCATCGCCCGGTCGGGGGCATCCATCCATTCTGCCACGAAGTCAGCGAGGGTCGCGCCTTTGATGACCCTGGTGGTGCTGAATTCTAGCTGGAAGGCCTGCGGCTCGATGTTCCACTCCGCAACCCTCCCCGCAGCGTTGGGCTGCGGAGCACCTTTTCCAGGGGGTATGCGAAGACGACCTTGATGGGGTGGCCTTGGAAATAGTGGTGCAGCTTCTTGGAGGCGACGAGGAGTGTGAGCAGGAGCTTCTGCAGCATAGGGTAACGCGTGCAAGCATCGCGCAACACCGTGCTGACAAAGTATACTGGGTGCTCGACGAGGGATGAGGCGCCGACAACATCCGGCTCCGCTTGGGGCGCGGGGGCCTCGGGAGCCTCGCTGCTTGGCGGAGTGGCTGAGGCCTCAGGAGTGCCATCCTAAGGTGGCGACAGCTCGGCCTTACGCGGGACGCCTCGACGCACGCCCGCACTTGCACGCTCCTCCCTGACTGCTAAGAGTGCTGCGCTGGCCAAGTGGGGCGTGGCGTCCAAGTAAAGCACCAGGGGCTCAAGAGGGTGGGGCGCCACCATTACAGGTGGGCTCATGAGGTACCTCTTGAGGTCTTGGAAAGCCGCCTCAGCCTCCGGAGTCCACTCGAAGGGGCCCTTCCTCTTCATCAGCTTAAAGAACGAGAGGGCGCGCTCGCCAAGCTTGGAGATGAATCGCCCTAAGGAGGTTACGCAGCCCGCAAGCTTCTGCATCTCCTTGAGGGTTTGTGGCGGGCTCATCCTTTCTATTGCCTTGACCTTCTCGGGGTTAGCCTCGATCCCTCTATGTGACACCAGGAAGCCCAGCAGCTTGCCGGACGGGACACCGAACACACATTTCTTAGGGTTGAGCCTTAGGTTCACCTTGCACAGGTTGGCGAACATTTCCTCTAGGTCTTCGATAAGGATCCTTGCCTCCCGCGATTTGACCACTATGTCGTCGACGTACGCATCGGCATTCCTCCCGAGCCACTGGCCCAGAGCGATGTGCATCAATCGCTGGAAAGTCGTGCCAGCATTCCGTAGCCCAAAGGGCATGCAGGTGTAGCAGTACACACCGCACGGGGAGAGGAAGGCCGTCTTCTCAACGTCCTGCCCCGCCATCTTGATTTGGTGGTAGCCTGAGAAGGCGTCCAAAAAGCACAGCAGATCACACTCGGCGGTAGATTCCATGATCTGATCGATGCGCGGAAGAGGGAACGAGTCCTGAGGGCTTGAGGCTCGTGAAGTCGACGCACATCCGCTCTTTCCCGCCCTTCTTGGGGATGATTACTGGGTTAGCCAGCCAATCTGGGTGTCGCACTTCCCGAATGACGCCAGCTTCCTGCAGCTTGCAGACCTCCTGGACGATGAAAGATTGCTTTTCTTGGGCGTGCCGCCGCGCCTTCTGCTTCACCGGGCATGCACTGGGGCACACCATTAAGTGGTGCTCAATCACATCCCGCGGGACACCGACCAAGTCCGTCGTCTCCCACACAAACACATCCTTGTTTGCGCGGAGGAAGCTGACCAATGCCTCCTTCTGATCTGGGGGGAGACCGGCGCCTATGGTGAAGGTGGGGCCTGAACCTCTTTCGTCAACGGGCACCTGCTTCTTCTCGGCTCGATCTTGAGAGAACAATTGTTTCTTCTTTGCTGGAGCGGCCTCCAGGGTTTCTGGAGCATCCCCAGTGCCTGGCTGCGAGGCTGCCGCAGCCTTGAAGGCAAGCTTGAGTGCTAGGAGCGCATCCTTGGTGTCTCCTGCCACGATGATGATGCCGCCGCTCCCCGGCATCTTGACGATGTTGTATCCTGGGTGCGTTGCTGCCATGAAATTGGCGAGGGCCGGATACCCAAGGATGGCGTTGTACGGGAGGTTGATGTGGGCGACGTCGAAGTCGATGAGCTCGGTGCGGTAGTTGTCGCACGTGCTGAAGGTGACGGGGAGGTGTATCTGCCCCAGGGTGGTGGCCGAGCCCTTGACCACCCCCGAGAAAGGCTTGGTGGGGAGGAGCTAGTCATACGACACTTGGAGAAGGTCGAAAGTCTCCACCGAGAGGACGTTCAGGCCGGCGCCCCCGTCGATGAGGGTCCTGGTCACCGCGACGTTGCTGATGGTGGGCGTGCAGTAGCATGGGGAGGGCTCCTGCCACCACCGTGGTCTTGGGGTGGTCTCTGGAATTGAAGGTGATGTCGGTTTCAGGCCCGGCGCAGCCCCGTACAGCCTCGCGCTGCATCCGGGGAGCACCTTGCCGACGGAGAAACTGCTTGATGTGACGGCCAGAGGCAGGTGCCTGTGACCCGGCGATGATGCACGCGACCACATGGGGTGCCGGAGCCGCGAAGTGTGCGATGAACTGGTCGCAAAGTTCTTCCCAAGAGGAGATCGAGGCACGCAGAAGGCCGTAGAGCCAGGATCGAGGGACCTTCGTGAGAGCCAAGGGGAACCAGTTCGCCATGGCCTTGTCGTCGCCGCCCGCTGACTCGATGGCCTACGCGTATGACCGGAGGAACTCTTGGGGGTCAGTCGCATCGTCGTATCGTGGGGGAAGCGCCGGTCGAAACTTCGTCGGCCATAGCACCCGACGTAGGCTAGAGGTGAAGGCCGGGCAGAACACGACATCTCCACGAGCCTCGAGCGGCCAGACCGGTGACGCGGCACCCGCCATGGAATCCACGAGGCGAGGGCGGAGCGCGGTCGAGGGGGAAGCGAATCTCCGACACACCCCTACCTGGCGTGCCAAAAGTCGGATTTAGGGCTCCGCAGACCCAAGAAGGTTTGAACTCTGGGGCGTGTGCGAATATCTCAACCTCTAAAGCCTCGAGCTCGTCGCCCTACAGCCTAGCCTAGCTGGATTCGCGTGAGCGGGGAAGAAGATGAACACGGCAGTTTACCCAGGTTCGGGCCACCTTGCGGTGTAAAACCCTACTCCTGCTTTGTGGTGGATTGGCCTCAGGAGGAGGTTTGAGGATGAACTAGTAAAGTGGATGAGCTGCCTCGCGAGGGCTCTGGAGGGTGAGAATGAGTTGACCCCCCTCTACAGTGGTGGCTAACCTATATTTATAGTGGCCTCGGTCCTCTTCCCTGGAAACTTAGGCGGGAAGGGATACCACAACGGCCAATTTGAAAGGGGACAAGAGGTACACCCTATCCTGACAAAAGGTGGTCTTCTCCTGCATAGCTTCCGGTCGTGACGTAGCAGTGGGCTCGGTGATGACATCCATCCTGCCGAGCTCATGGTCTTAGTCTCGTTGCACCGGAATGGAAACCTTTGGAGGGCACCTTGGGAACCCACGTCTGTCCTTGCTCCCTTAGCACCGAAAGGGAAACTGTGTCCTCTGCGCCCGCTGGCGCCCGCCTGGCCTTGGTCATCATGGCTCACATCATCGCAGCCTTGGGAGGCTGGGTACCTGCATAGAAATCTTTGCTCTTCGGGAGGTCGCTTGGGGAGGCCGCTCCTCTGGAGGTCTTGGTGTCGTCCGCCTCGCCAGGCCAGGGGGCCCTCGCGAGGGTCTTGTCTTGGTAGTCTTGCAGATGGGCCGTACCAGGCCGTCAAAGGAGCCATGCCGTGGGCCGCAGGCATGCAAGTTTGGGTACCCTGGTTCCGAGAACGCCGACAGCAATGGTTTGCCAACAAAACACACATGCCAGCCTCAACCCTAAAGACGACACACTCACATGGCGATTCGCGGGATGGGGGCTGGACATGGTTGGCAAGCTCACACCCTCGCCAGGAGGCCACAAATTCTTGTTGGTGGCCATTAAAAAGTTCACCAAGTGGATTGAGGCCAAACTAGTAACAAACATAGAGGCCGACACAGCGGTCAAGTTTTTCTCCGGCCTCATACACCGCTTCGGCGTCCCGCACACTATCATTTAGTGACAACGGGTGCAACTTCACCGCCTCGGTGTTCAAAGATTTTTGCCACCAATGGCCCATCCACATTGACTACGTGTCTGTGGCACACCCTCCGTCCAACGGACAGGTCGAATGAGCCAACGGGTTGATCATGAAAGGTCTAAAGCCACGCCTCATCACGCCTCTCGTTCGGGCAAAAGGCAACTAGGTGGAGGAGCTCCCCTCTGTCCTCTGGAGCTTGTGCACAACCCCGAACAAATCCATTGGCTACACGCCCTTTTTATCATCTATGGGGCGGAAGCAGTGCTCCCATCAGATATCGAATATGACTCGCCATGAGTCCGGGCGTACGAGGTGGAGGTCACCCAAGAAAACAGGAAGGACATGATAACCCACAAGTATAGGGGATTGCAACAGTTTTCGAGGGTAGAGTATTCAACCCAAATTTATAGATTCGACACAAGGGGAGCCAAAGAATATTTGTAAGTATTAGTAGTTGAGTTGTCAATTCAACCACACCTGGAGATTAAATATCTGCAGCAAAGTGATCAGTAGCATAGTAATATGGTAGTTTGATAGCAGTAGTAACGGTAACAGTGGTAATGGTAACAGCAGTAACAGTTTTGTAGCAGTTGTGACAGTAGCAATAGCAATAGTGACTTAGCAAGAACAAGATGTGGAAAACTCGTAGGCATTGGATCGGTGGATTCGTTGGATGATATTCATCATATAACAGTCATAACCTAGGGCGACACAGAACTAGCTCCAGTTCATAAATATAATGTAGGCATGTATTCCGTAAATAGTCATGCGTGCTTATGGAAAAGAACTTGCATGACATCTTTTGTCCTACCCTCCCATGGCAGCGGGGTCCATAAGGAAACCAAGGGATATTAAGGCCTCGTTTTAATAGAGAACTGGAACAAAGCATTAACACATAGTGAATACATGAACTCCTCAAACTACGGTCATCACCGGAAAGTATCCCAATTACTGCCACCCTGGGGTTTACGAATCATACCACATAATAGGTGCATATGACTTGCAAGATCGGATCTAGAACATAGATATAATGGTGAAAACATAAACGGTTCAGATCAGAAATCATGGCACTCGGGCCCTAGTGACAAGCATTAAGCATGGCAAAGTCATAGCAACATCAATCTCAGAACATAGTGGATACTAGGGATCAAGCCCTAGCAAAACTAACTCGATTACATGATGAATCTCATCCAACGCCTCACCGACCAGCGAGCCTACGAAGGAATTACTCACTCCCGGTGGGGAGCATCATGGAATTGGTGATGAAGGATGGTTGGTGATGACGAAGACCGAAGATTCCCCTCTCCGGAGCCCCGAACAGGCTCCAGATCTGGCCTCCCGATGAAGAACACGAGGTGGCGACGGCTCCGTATCATAAAACACGATGAAATTCCTCTCCTATTTTTTTCTGGAAAAATAGGATTTTATTGCGTTGGAATAATGGTCAGTGGAGCCCCGAGGGCCCCACCACCCACCAGGGTGCGCCAGGGGGGTGGCGTGCCCTGTTGTCTTGTGGGCAGCCAGGGCACCCCGCTGGTGGCTCTTGGTTCCAGTATTTTTTATTTATTCTGAAATAATTCTCTAAAAAGTTTCGTCAAATTCTGAGAACTTTTATTTCTGCAAAAAACAACACCATGGTAGTTCTGCTGAAAACAACGTCAGTCCGGGTTAGTTTCATTCAAATCATGCAAATTAGAGTCCAAAACAAGAGCAAAAGCGTTAGGAAAAGTAGATACGATGGAGACGTATCAAATCCCCAAGTACTTTGTGGTGGATTGGCCTCACGAGGAGGTGGTTGATCAACTAGTACAGTGGGTAATCTGCCTCGCGAGGGCTCGAGTGGTGAGGATGGAATGGATCAAAGGTCCGATCTGGGGGATCCCTTCTATGGTGATGGCTAGCCTATCTTTATAGTGGCCTTGGTCCTCTTCCCTCATAGCTTAGGTGGGAAGGGATTCCACAACGGCCAATTTGAAGGGGGACAAGGAGTACATCTTATCTTGATGAAAGGTGGTCTTCGCCTGCAAAGCTTCTGGCCATGACGCAGTGGTGGGCTCGGCGATGACATCCGTCCTGCTGAGCTCGTGGCCTTGGTCTCGCTGCACCAGAAAGGAAAGCTTTGGGGGCCTTCCTCGGGAACCTGCACCTGCCCTTGCTCCCTTAGCACCAAAGAGGAAACTATCCCCTTTGCGCCCGCTGGTGCCCGCCTGGCCTTGGTCGTCACGGCTCACGTCATCGCAACCTCATGAGTCTGGGTACCTGCATTGAAGTCTCCGCCCCTTGGGAGGTAGCCTGGGGAGGCAGCTCCTCTGGAGGTCTTGGTGTCGTTCGCCTCGCGAGGCTAGGGCCCTCGCGAGGGACCTGTCTTGGAGTTGTTGTAGCTGGGCCGTACAGGGCCGTCGATGGGCCCACGCGCTGGGCCGCAGGCAGGCAGATCTGGGTGCCCCCGATCCGAGAACACCGACAGTAGCCCCCTGGCCCAAGGCGCGCTTGAGCTGGCTTTGAGGCGAAGCCAAGGGGCAAGGGTGAAGCGTCGCGGGCCCCCAATCGCCTGCGGGCCAGGCTCAACGCGTGGCGCACGACGGGACACAGACGCCTCCACTTCCCCACGTTGCCTCGGCAACTGCCCAGACTGACAAAAGACTGGCGCACGCCACAGGGGCATCAATGCACGAAGGTGGAGGGGGACACCGACTAGGCGTTGCCATGCTGGAGCCGGCACCTCCTGAGTCACGGCCCTCGGGGGGCCGTCTCCCTTGCTTTTTGTTTCCTGCAACAAAGATCGTGGAGAGCCCCGTGGGGGTATGTAGGAGACTGCGGCGCTCGCCCCTTTTATCTAAATGTTTATCGCGTTCCTGAATTGTGTCGGCGTCCACCGTTTGAGCTCAAGCCCTTTCCTCCTCATGATAGCTTAGTGCTCTGCGTCGCCGGGACCCAGTCCCCAGGTAAGCTTCTGCCGTCGCTGGTATGCTAGGTTGCGATGCCGTGCACAAGGCCAGGAGGTGAGCAACCCGAGGTCCGGTAAGAGCTCCTGAGGCGCGATGCTCAAGAGGCCCCCCTTGAAGCGCAAGCAGCTTTCGGACGGGAAAGGATTTTCGTCCAAACGAGATCGCGGAAACAGAAGTGCAGTATCAATAGTAGGGCTTGCACCTGGCGCGGAGAGGGTGACTTAGCTCTGGGTGTTCACGATCCACGAGGCGCCCCTGCTTCGTAAGGGCGTGCTTTCTTGGAGCTATTGATCCTACGCGCGCCTCCTGCTCTGAAAGGAACTAGCACAAGTCCCACTAGGGGTGCGTGAACAAATTGACGCTCATCATATTATGAAAAAACACTTGTGCCACTGGGCCACGCCCTTCTTCCCATACACCCTCGCGAGGCACACCGCCCCCTCTCTTTGCCGAGCTTGGTGCTCTACGCCCTCAGGACCCGGCACTCGAGCAGAGCTCAGCCGCCGCTGGTATGCCAGGTCACGATGCCGTGGTCAAGGCCAGGGGTGAGGGCCCGAATGTCAGGACCCTGATCCTAAGTCACACCGATCTAGCATATAACACATCATATCACTTTGCGGCCTCACGCACGGTATTCCCACGGCTGTAGCCTTACCTAGGCCGGGACCGTTTGCGCCTTTTGGCTAACGTATATGATTGTGTCGCTAGCATCCATATGACAGAGAACCCGGGACGACATGACTAGTCATAAACCCAAAGTGGCACAAACTTACAGGGACAGGCATACATGACCCAACAATGCACGTGTCGGTCAGCAGCGAGTGTAACCGAGTCGTAGCGAGCTACAAGGACTCCAGTAAAACACCGCGTGACATTTCCCCGAAGGGACAGACACAGGAGCAAGGAAGGACACATGCCGGTCAATCCATGTGTTCCGGAGCAGTAGCAAGCTACCAGGCTCAGTGGAAGCACTAGGAGGCATTTCCCCGTAAGAGAGGCTACCAAGAATAAACAACTAGGTGCCGGATCCCACACATACCAAGCATTTCAATAACATACACACAATATGCTCGATATGTGTAAATACAACATGGCATCACAACAAAACTCTACGATTCAAAGTATTTATTCAATAGGCTCCGAGGAGCCAGATATTACAAACATGGGTCTCATGACCTAGCATTCAAGTCATACAAGCAACAAGCATAGGCGGAAGCATAAACATGTCTGAGTACAGACATTTGAAAAGAAAGAAGGTTGGAAAGCCTGTCTATCTACAAGACCCTCCAAAGGAACCAGACCTCTGTCTGGGATCCCCAAGCTAATTGTCGAAGCCCACGTAGAACTACTAGTAAGACCGAGGTCTCTCTGCAAAACATAAATTAAGCAAACGTGAGTACAAATGTACCCAACAAGACTTACATCAGATCTAACTACATATGCATCAGTATCAACAAAGGGGGTTGTGGAGTTTAACTACAGCAAGCCAGCTTTGACTCGGTGGCTATCCTGAACTACGACTACCAACATTTCTTTGAGGTGGCGCTCACGAGTCCACATATTCACCATATCAATACACCACTATGGATCCGCTCCCGTCTCCCTACGAGAAGGCCATCCATAGCACTCACACTTATCTTGCGAATTTTAGGGTATCCACTTTCAGTTATCTATGGAAAATGTAAGCGTTCCAAGTAGTCCATATCCGAGGACGCGGCTATCCGAATAGATCATTAACCCTGCAGGGGTATACTTCTTCACACACGCTCTAATCACTTATCGCCGTTTACATGACATGTACTCAGCAACCTTCAAGTGGAAACCCAATGAGGGTGTCGGCCACGGCCTGACTAATCACACAAGTCTCTAGTCCAGGTTTATCGCCTATTTGGGTTCCATCAGCAAGGAAATCCGGCCGGGGTTTCCACTATAGCCCCAAACGATGTGTGTAGGGTTCCTGAGTCACCGAATGGGCGTCTCGGTACACTGGGCCACTTGCCTACCGCATCATAGCCCACCCCTAAGGTCAGCGCTGCGCACAGCCTCCAGCATACTACAAACACCAGAAACTAATTGCAACTCCTGGACAGAGGACAAGGCGATTAATAATCTGAGAGGGTCCATTGGTTTCGGGCCCAATGCGTGGTAGTGACTGTTCTTGGATCACAAACACGGAACTCAGTTCCTGAGGACGGATTCAGTGAGACAACCCACAATGTACTCCTACATGGCCTCTCATCGCTACCTTTACCAAATCGTGTTCACACACCTAGCTCTCAACAGTAGGACATGTTCACACCACTCCAATCCATCCCAGATGAATCAGACCTGACGCAACTCTTAAGCATAGCAGGCATAACAAGCAAGCATAAACGAGTAGGCACATCATGGCTCAAACAACTCCTACTCATGCTAGTGGGTTTCAACTATTTACTGTGGCAAATACAGGTCATGCAGAGGAATGGGTTCAACTACCGCAACATGTAACAGTTGAATCGTTGTTGTCCTAATGCAGTAAAAGAGAGCAGGAGCGAGAGAGTGGGATTGTATCGGAGTGATCAAGGGGGGGGGGGGTTGCTTGCCTGGCACTTTTGAAGATAGTAAAACTCTTCATCGGTGTCATCGAACTCATCGTCGGAACTACATCCACTAAGAGGGAACAAACACCAGCAAACAAAAGGGAACACATTCAATGCAATGCAACAATATGATGCATGATCATGACATGGCAACATGCTGTGATTTGAGCTAATGTAGCTAGCAACAGTTTATATGAAGTTGGTTTGAACCCAAGGTTCAAATTCAAACTCCACATAAGACATTTAAAATGCCATTTGTTCAAATTGTCATATACAGTAGCTGTAAGTTGTTCAAACATGCATGAAAATGCCATAAACAGATTCTTTGGATTTTTCTGATAATTTTTCATATATAAATTATTTCATTCTGAGCTACTATTGAATTACTATGAAAATTTGAAGTTTAAACCATTTTCTGGATTTTTCTGGTTATTCTAATTTAGACTAAATCCAGAAAATGACTTATTGCGTCAGGATGACATCAGGGTGATGTCATCGGTCAACAGGCGGGGTCCAGGTCAAACCTGACCAGTGGAACCCGCGTGTCAGTGACTAACCTAACTAACAGAGTTAATTAGCATTAATCTAATCCTAACCTAGATTAGTTAAGGGCCTGGGCCCACATATCAGTGAGTTAGTGGGCTAATTGTGTTTAACTAAAAACTTAACAAAAGGTTAATAGGGCTGGGGCCCACCTGTCGGTGGCATGCGGGAGGCCATTAGTGGTGGCTAACCAGAGGTTAGGCGGGCGGCTCGTCGCCGGCGATGGCAGACGCGGCGGAGGATGTCGGGTTTCCTGCTTCGACGACCAAATGGACGGCGAAGACCATCTACGTGGAGCTGGTGCTCTGCCGCATCCATCTGGGCGAGCGGGAGGGGCTGACGTCGACCGAGCTCTCCGGAATCAAGTTCACGGCGGCGGCCGGAGCTCGGACCTCAACGGAAATGGTTCTAGAGAGCACGTGGGGAGGAGCTGGTGGTGGGGTTAGGCTCATAGGAGCATGTTGAGCACGTTGACGGGCACGGACACGAGCGGCGGCAGCTGTGGCCGTGACGGCAACATTGCCGGCGGGCGGAAGCTCACGGCTCCGGTGGAAAACGCAGTTAGAGCACGGTAATAACCGTAGGAGAAGAGGGGAAGAAGGCAGGGGCTCACAAAGGACTAGCACAGAAACTCAGTGAGCTCGAGGAGGCATCGGAGATGACGAACGAGTGCCGGTGATCTCGGCCGTCCGAGGTTGAAGAAGAGGCCGAGGGCGATGCTGCAGCGCGTCCCGGGTCGCGTGGCTCGGCTTGGACGAAGAGAACAGCGAGGCGGAGCGTTTTTTCACGGTCGCGAGGCGAGGGGTAATCGGTGGATGCGGTGGCAGCGGACGACGGCGACGGTGGCGCTCGGGTTCGCGTGAGAGAGCGAACCAGAGGGGAGGAGAGGAGGAGTGGATAGGCCAGGGGGTCGGGGGGGGGGGGGGGTTGCGTGGAAATGCCAGGGGAGGCCAGGGGCAGGCAGGCAACCAGGAGGTGGCCGGGCGTGTGCGTGCGGGTGACGGGCATGCGCTCGTCCTTCTTTCCAAGGAGGAAGATGACAGGAGGAGCTGAGGTGGGCTGGGCCAAAGCTGGGCCGCCAGGTAAGTCCAGGTAAGTGGCCTAGTGGCCTTCTCTCTCTCTCTCTCTTATTAATTGTTTCCGTTTTCTAGTTTTCTTTTCTGTTTTTGATTTAGTAAAAAATACTAAACCATTTTTAAAACTCCTGAAAACAACTGTGGGCACTATCTGAATTATTTCCAACAGCCCTCAAATGCTTTCAAGATTATTTGGACATTAAAACATATTTATAGGATTTAAATGTCCAAATGCAAATACTTATGATTTAATTAAAAAATCCAGAGTGTCCTAGAAAAATGTGCACCATTTTTGGCAGAGGTTCTAGACCAATTCAAAAATGATGAACATTTGTGAAGGGCATTTTGGGTTCATTGAAACTTTTTCCAGTAGATCCTAGTATTTTCAAGGGGGGAGGGGTGCTAGGGTTTGTTAATCCCCATTTCAAGTTTAAAGAAAAATTAGACATGATGCATGGATGCTTATGCAACTATCTGCAATCCAATTCTAGGGCTGTGACATCGAGAGCCAGTAGGAGCTCCTGAGGCGCGATGCTCAGGGGCCCCCCTTCGACGTGCAAGCGGTCTGCGCGGAAAAGGAGAGGTTCCACCTTGCGGGGGTAGCTAGGAAAGAGGGCCTTGACCAGCAGCCAAGGCGGGCGAACTAATTTACTTAGCCTCCGCGAGTTGAACTCGCGAGTTGAACTGCTGCCCCGCTGGGGCCGGCCCTTCTGAGGTAGCAGGGTGTCGACAACACTGTTTGAACGCCCATCTCCTGAGGTTCCTGCAAATTAGGGGCTACATAATATGAGAGGCATCGCGCACTCCCTGGTCTGCTCATGATCGTTCCATGGGAAGACGAAGGCACTAAGGACCTGGTGAGGTGACGTGTGCGGGGCCGGCCCGAGAGTCAGAGCTCAGTCTCTTAGATTTATCGACGCTGCAGGGACGGACCCAAGCACAGGCGCCGTGCCGGTAGCCCCCTCTCATGGGACGCTCAGGAGGGGAACTGGCGACGCGCGAAGCTCGCGAAGGTGACTCCAGAAGCGATACATCATCATGCATAGGGTTATCAGCCATAGCGGCTCATGGGAGCACAACTAGTTCAAGGTACATGAACGAAATGACACAGCTGCAGGGGCGGGCCCTGACAGCTTGAGGATAATGTAGCCCGAAGGGCGCCCTCAACTGAACAAAAGAAAAAGTCACCTGGCACCAGTGTTATAGAAGCGTCGAGGTAGCTGAAGATGCGTGCCGTGAAGATTGCTCCTCATGAGCTGGGCGGCTCCGGAGGCCTAGGAGGCCCGCGAGGCCCAGGGGCTCGCGAGGATCTGGGACCTGCTGAGACGCGACCGCCGAGCGCCTGGCCTCGTGAGATGCCATAGCACGCTGCGCCAGGCGCTGGTACGAGGCGCCCACGTTCAACAGGCCGAACGTCATGCAGATGGAGTTGCAGGCACTACTGCAGGATGCTGCTAACGCGACACTATGATCAGAGACCCTTTGACGAAACTGTGTGTGATGCATTAATCGCAAACGGGGATGTAAGAAAACCATAAAAAAAGATGCAAAACGTTTGCGATGGCGGAGACATCAAACACGGTTCAGATTTTAGTTACGTGTGCGATGCGGGGCATATAGTTCAGTTCAATGAACTGCTTGTGATGAGGCAGAACAACAGAAACGGGCAACTAGATGAAGGCGTGTGTGATATACGACATACAGTTCACTCTGATAAACTGTTTGTGATGAGACAGAACAACAGAAACGGGCAGCCAGATGAAGGTGTGTGCGATATACGGCATACAGTTCACTCGGATGAACTGTTTGTGATTAGGCAACACAAAAGAAATGGTCAGCCAGATCAAGGTGTGTGCGATATACGGCATATGGAACAGTATTCTTTACTATGAATAGTGTGCTCTGTTAGGCACACAAGTATATGGATCATAGCCTTGGGCGAGCAATGTGCCCGCATGCGTCGTGCTAGCTCGATGTTCCTTCTATGCTAAGTTTCCATTAATTGATGGTGTTTTATGAACACGCCACCGTTTCCTGCCATTTTCTCACCGGTTTCCCATCGCCACCCAGTGATATTGCGCATAAACCTAGGTGGCGCGCGACGCACGGAGGCAACAAGTGCAGCCTGTAGCACATCCACCTTTTCTAAGCATGGCAACCCACCAAAGCGCCGCCTCTTCCATCAAGCTCCTCGACGAGGAAAACGAGAAGGCGCCACGGCCCGTCGAGGCCGAGGCGCTCCCCGACAATGCGATGGACGACGCCGTGATGCGCGTCATCGCCAGGGTTGAGTAGACCCTTGGCGCATGGCGCTTCAGTGCCGTGGATCAAGATAGGCATGTCAGCGCCGAGAGGCTGCAGCTCGCCGCACAACATGATCGATGGTGCGCCGCAGAGCAAGCTAGGCGCGTCCACGCCGATAGGCTATGGCTCGCCGCACAGCGAGACCGTTGGAGCACTGTAGAGCGAGAGGCGCAGCGCATCGCACAGCAAGAGCGGATCCATGGGCGCTTGCCTGCTGTCGACAGGGCATCGCAGCTGGGTACACGTCCCGTCAGTACCCCCATTCCTCGCCAGGAGTGGGCAGAGGCCATCTGCACTGTACTTGCACCAAAGGCCGGCCGCGCCGTACTTGCATCGAATGCCCGCCACGCCATTCGCATGGGTCACGCCGTTCGCCTTGTCCGCGGCCCGCTCAATGCCAACGCTCTGGTCGCTAGGCTCGACCGCCTCCTTGGCCCAGGTGTCCACCTGGGCGCAGTAGAGGAACATGGCCGTCGCATCCTCGAGCTGGTGATCTCCGATGAAATAGCCAACTTGAAGCTCGAGATCGTGCTCCAGATGTACCGCGAGCGTGTCGACCGCTTGGATGAATGCCTGCATGAGTTCAGGCAGAGCCAAGAGCTACCGTAGGCATGGGCTGCTAGTCATGGTCTCATGGACACGTTCTATTTTGTTGAGTCATTTCGACGTGCATCGCTATGTATTCACAGCAATCATAATATTGCTCTGTTTATTGCTCTGTTTCAATGTGTGTACTCTGTTTTCCGTTCTTATATGTTCTATTTCAATGTGTGTGTACATGCTTTCCATTCTGTATATGTGGATGATAACAGCTAGATACAAATTAGTATATGAAAACAAATAGAAAATGGAATTCATAATATATATTAATTGTGCATTAGTTCATCACAAAATATATATAATATCATCACATATACGTGATGATACTTAACTACTAGGTACAATGCATAAAATTGGAAACGAACAATACTAAAACTAATAATCCCTCCTAGGGGTAGTATTCCGGTAGCCCCTCGCCAGCAGCTCCCTGGTGCGCGGCGTCTTCCCAGCGTGGAGGCAGTACTCTGCCTCCTCCGTCTCGCAGTGCTTAACGTAACGATCTGCCTCTTGCTGGCGGACGAGCGAGAACGATCTTGCCATTTCGTTGGGTGCCCACCGGAGCTCCTCGTCGGTGGCACGCTGGAGCTTATCGGCCCACCTCCACGCAGCGATGAGGCGCCTAGCGCCTTTGACCTTCCTCGCGAAGTACCCATCTTCGTACACCTTCTCCGCACGACGACGAGCCCGCCCCCAAAGCTCCACCGCCTCCTTTTTCCAGGCGGCATCACGGGCTTCACATGCCGCCTGGTACCTGGGTTCCTCCTCCGCCATCTCCTTCTTGAACGCCACTTGCCTGGCTTTCTCAGCCGGCGGCAGCGACTTCCACAGACAAAGATTGTACTGGCCCCAAAACGACTCCAAAGTTTGGGGGTATGGCGGAACCTCGTCCGGTGGCGCGTAGGGGTCCTCCTCGTCACTGCTCTTTGACTGAGCGTCCTCGAGGGGCGGCGCCTCCTCGTCGGCGCGTGGGCAGATCGGGGGCGCCATGGCAGAGATTTGAGAGAGAGAGAGAGAGAGGGCGAGTGAGGGGAGGATGTAGATGAGAATGCAGGCGGGACGACGCGAGGAAGGTAGTATTTATTGGCGGTCGGAATCTAGATCGAAGGGAACAGTACACACGCCGGGTGCCGGAATTTACGAGTACTGTAGTTTGAATTACACACGATTCCCGAAGCAAAAGCCGTGTGTGAACTTAATAGCTGATGGTTTCCAATACAGAACCGTGTCTGATTAATAACCCGTGCCACTCACCTTCCAAACCTCGAGGCACGAAATAGAGTGCCAATCGTGTGGGGCCCGGTTGTCTTGCCAGATCTTTACATTTTCTTTTTTGAACACCAGATATTTACATCGTCTGATCATTTTTTAATTTTTTGGAATTTAAATGCCATGGTACTCCATGCATGTGTCCAAGCCATTATGGTTAGCCGCTGCATGTAGACGTAGTTCAAATTTGGATTACGGTCATTAAATGGCTAGAAAATCACTTAAATGTCTTAAAAAGGTCAAATGACCCCTGAAATTTTCCAAATTTTGACATGACAGTTGTATTACTGCATGTTAACTATAGAAATTTTTTGAAGCCCATAAGAGGAAGCTACCATCGATTCGTCATCAAACATGCATTGTTCCCTCTCGGAACCATGAGCCTTCTGGTGAGTTGCTCCGGTTTGTGCGGGGTGTGTGTCCAAACTTTCGTCAAACAGGCCAATTTTTTTTACCACATCATCTTGGTGGCATGACATTACGTCAAGCAAGGTTTCATGTGTTTCTAATCATTTTTTAATTTTTTGGAATTTAAATGGCATGGCACTCCATGCATGTGTCTAGGCAGTGACACCAATATGTTTGAAAATTCCTTCCAATTTACTGCACATGGAATTAACTCGCACACAAGTACACAAAAATATGATTTTTCAAACCGTTATGGTTAGCCGTTGCATGTAGATGTAGTTCAAATTTTAATTACGGTCATTAAATGGCTAGAAAATCACTTAAATGTCTTTAAAAGGTCAAATGACCCCTAGAATTTTCCAAATTTTCACATGACAGTTGTATTAGTGCATGTTAACTGTAGAATTTTTTTGAATCCCATAAGAGGAAGCTATCTCCCGTTCGTCATCAAACATGCATTGTTCCCTCTCGGAACCACGAGCCTTCTAGTGAGTTGCTCCGGTTTTTTAGGGGTGTGTGTCCAAACTTTCGTCAAACAGGCCAAATTATTTACCACATCATCTTGTTGGCATGACATTACATCAAGCAAGGTTTCATGTGTTTCTGATCATTTTTTAATTTTTTGGTATTTAAATGCCATGGCACTCCATGCATGTGTCTAGGCCGTGACACCAATATGTTTGAAAATTCCTTCCAGTTTACTACACATGGAATTAACTCGCACACAAGTACACAAATATGATTTTTCAAACCGTTATGGTTAGCCGTTGCATGTAGATGTAGTTCAAATTTGAATTACGGTCATTAAATGGCTAGAAAATCACTTAAATGTCTTTAAAAGGTCAAATGACCCCTGGAATTTTCCAAATTTTCACATGACAGTTGTATTAGTGCATGTTAACTGTAGAAATTTTCTGGAGCCCATAAAAGGAAGCTATCTCCCGTTCGTCATCAAACATGCATTGTTCCCTCCCGGAACCACGAGCCTTCTAGTGAGTTGCTCCGGTTTTTTAGGGGTGTGTGTCCAAACTTTCGTCAAACATGCCAATTTTTTTACCACATCATCTTGGTGGCATGACATTACATCAAGCAAGGTTTCATGTGTTTCTGATCTTTTTATTTTTATTTTTTGGAATTTAAATGCCATGGCACTCCATGATTTGTGTCATATCCGTGAGACCAATATGTTTGAAAATTCCTTCCAATTTACTGCACATGGAATGAACTCGCACACAAGTACACAAATATGATTTTTCAAACCATTATGGTTAGCCGTTGCATGTAGATGTAGTTCAAATTTCAATTATGGTCATTAAATGACTAGAAAATCACTTAAATGTCTTTAAAATGTCAAATGACCCCTGGAATTTTCCAAATTTTCAAATGACAGTTATATTAGTGCACGCTAACTGTAGAAATTTTTTGAAGGCCGTAAGAGGAACCTATCGCCCGTTCGTCATCAAACATGCATTGTTACCTCTCGGAACCACGAGCCTTCTAGTGAGTTGCTCCGGTTTGTGAGGGGTGTGTATCCAAACTTTTGTCAAACATGCCAATTTTTTTACCACGTCAACTTGGTGGCATTTCATTACATCAAGCAAGGTTCCATGTGTTTCTGATCTTTTTTTTTTACTTTTTGTAATTTAAATGCCATGTCACTCCATGCTTTGTGTCATAGCCGTGAGACCAATATGTTTGAAAATTCCTTCCAATTTACTGCACATGGAATTAACTCGCACACAAGTACACAAATATGATTTTCAAACCGTTATGGTTAGCTGTTGCATGTAGATGTAGTTCAAATTTGAATTACGGTCATTAAATGGCTAGAAAATCAGTTAAATATCTTTAAAAGGTCAAATGACCCCTGGAATTTTCCAATTTTTCACATGACAGTTGTATTAGTGCACGTTAACTGTAGAAAAAATTTGAAGGCCGTAAGAGGAAGCTATCTCCCGTTCGTCATCAAACATGCAATGTTCCCTCTCGGAACCATGAGACTTCTAGTGAGTTGCTCCGATTTTTGAGTGGTGTGTGTCCAAACTTTCGTCAAACATGCCAATTTTTTTACCACATATTCTTGGTGGCATGACATTACATCAAACAAGGTTTCATGTGTTTCTGATCTTTTATTTTTATTTTTTTGGAATTTAAATGCCATGGCACTCCATGCTTTGTGTCATAGCCGTGAGACCAATATGTTTGAAAATTCCTTCCAATTTACTACACATGGAATTAACTCACACACAAGTACACAAATATGATTTTTCAAACCGTTATGGTTAGCCGTTGCATGTAGATGTAGTTCAAATTTCAATTACGGTCATTAAATGGCTAGAAAATCACTTAAATGTCTTTAAAAGGTCAAATGACCCCTGGAATTTTTGAAATTTTCAAATGACAGTTGTATTAGTGCATGTTAACTGTAGAAATTTTTTGAAGGCCGTAAGAGGAAGCTATCGCCCGTTCGTCATCAAACATGCATTGTTCCCTCTTGGAACCACAAGCCTTCAAGTGAGTTGCTCCGGTTTGTGAGGGGTGTGTGTCCAAACTTTCGTCAAACATGTCAATTTTTTTACCACGTCATCTTGGTGGCATGACATTACATCAAGCAAGGTTTCATGTGTTTCTGATCTTTTTTAACTTTTTGGAATTTAAATGTCATGGCACTCCATGCTTTGTGTCTAGCCGTGAGACCAATATGTTTGAAAATTCCTTCCAATTTACTGCACATAGAATTAACTTGCACACAAGTACACAAATATGATTTTTCAAAACATTATGGTTAGCCGTTGCATGTAGATGTAGTTCAAATTTGAATTACGGTCATTAAATGGCTAGAAAATCACTTAAATGTCTTAAAAGGTCAAATGACCGCTGGAATTTTCTAAATTTTCAAATGACAGTTGTTTTAGTACTACAAATTTTCTCGTACATTTAAAACACCATCCGTTGCCACTTTACTCCAAATTCATCTTTCACAGCTAATAAAAAATATCAACAACATCACACGCAGTTGTTTTGCAGGAACCGTTTGCGATGAAAATTCGTGGGTCTATTTAAGTCTTCCTCCTTAAGCTTTGCCGGCTCGTCTGCTCCAGTGTCGGCAACCCCCGAATCCACGAATCCCGATCCCCATTCCCACAACCCCTTGTTGCAAAAGATGACGCCGTGGAAACGCTTCGTGAGGGCCCGTACGGTGGCCGCGTCCTCCCCGAGCGCCGCCGCCTGTGCCGAGAGCGCGGCCACCTACGCCGAGAGTGCCGCCGCATCCGCATTGAGCGCGACCGCATCCATCGAGAGTGCGTTTGTAGCAGCCAATATGGCAGCTGCAGCAGCCGATCGAGACGGCTACAGCAGCTGCTGCGACGGCAGCTGCAAACGCCGAGAGCGCTCGAGCTGCCGTCCGTGCCGCCGATGTCGCCCTGGCCCGGGTCGAGGCCGTCCACGCCAAGATCGAGGACGCACACGCCAAGATATTCCAGGCCACCTAGGAATCCAGCATGCAACCCATGTCCGAAAAGGCAGCGGTGGCCATGGAGCACCTGCTTCCTCATGAGATCGCCGAGCGGGAGCTGGAGATGCAGGAGGCGGCGGAGATTGAGGAGCACCGGGAGGAGGAGTTACACATGGCCGAGGTTGAGGTAGAGAAGAGTCTGTCCGTCGAGGAATCGGCGGTGGAGTACCAACGTGAGCTCTGGCGCAACCACTACTACGAGTACTACAACCTTGAGGGCGGCACCGAGGACAGGGACGAGGACGCGGTCGAGTTCAGCAGGGGGGATGCGGAGTCCACCAACGGCGGCATGTCGCCAGGACAAGTCATCGATGTCTCATCTCACACCGGCGATGCGTAGGCCGGCGTGGCGGCGGCTTTGTTAAAATTATGCGAACTTAGGCTTTGTTTTTAATGCTGGTCTTTTGTTAGAGTAATGTTTAGGTCAACTGGCTCTGTTTAATTACTAGAATTGCTCGATTCAGTAAGTGTGGTCTGTGTGCTGTAAGCTCTTTTGTGTGCCCAAATTAGCAAGCGATGTTAAATTATGCAATGACGTGGATGAGGACAGTACCCAGGGAAATTTCCACCAAAATTTGAATTATCAAACTCATCCCATGCACGTAAAGCAGAAGAATCATTTGCGATGCACACAATCGTTCAAAGTGAATGGTGTTCAGCGGCACCACGCGCAAAGTTTCCCTCCACATTTCGAAAATTTTGGCCTACCACCGAAATATCTACCCCCGCCCCCTTCCCCACCCCCTTTTCTCCCCGACCACAAGTCACATTTCCCCTGGTTCCTCCTTCCTTCCTTCCGAAGCTATAGCCGCTTCCTCGCTCTCGCCGTCTCGCATCCTACCGCCGGGGTCGCCATGGTCTTCTTCAATGACCTCTCCAGCGGTTCCTCCTCCTTCGACGAATTTTTCAGCACCCGAGTATGCCTCTCTTCTCTCTCTCGGGTTATGACTTAGAATGAAGGATTTTAACCCGGTTGTTGATTTGAGTCATTTCTTCCTCTTGTAGCTCCCTAGGACCATCAGTTGCAACGAATGGAGCGGGGTGGCTGAAGATCTGCCTGCTCGTTGTCACCATCAATCTCCATGCGTGAAGCTAGTTGCATTTGAATCTGTGGATAGTGGGAGGAAGTTTCTGCCATGTGCAGAGAAGGTTAGCCCCACTTTCGTTGTTACAAATCATTTGTTAGATGTGATTCAGACACTGTCACTATGCTATGTTATTGTGGATGTTAAGACAGTGTCACAGTTTGTACCTAGTATCTAAAAATGTTGCCATCTCATCAGCAGTGCCATTAGAAAATTATTTGGCACCACTTCAGCAGTTTGTGCAGCCAACTTTGGTCCACACATCCAAGCAACCAGGCAGTAAAATACTAAATCTTTATGGCACAAAGGAACTGGGCATCAGAGCAACTAGGTGCTCCGGAGTCCTGGTCCCTAATTTTTTTTGCTGCATCGGCTCGCCAGTGCAGGACACCGGTGCTAAATGTAGCAACAGTTGTCTTTACACCGGTTTTGGCATACACAGTGGACGGCCTTAGTGCTATTAGTTCTATGTTACTAAATTTGTGCATGTACACACCTGTTAGTATCAATTTGCTGTCATCCAAACACTGTCGCTATGCTGTTGCAGTTATATTTAGCT
Organism: Thinopyrum elongatum; assembly: GCA_011799875.1. Lineage (NCBI taxonomy): Eukaryota > Viridiplantae > Streptophyta > Magnoliopsida > Poales > Poaceae > Thinopyrum > Thinopyrum elongatum. The sequence goes on along the minus strand of CM022302.1, from coordinate 353,283,508 downwards.
TCCTCATAAAATGTTCAATTTGTTATTTGTAGTACATGATTAAGAACTTGTAGCGTTGTTGTAGTTAATTATAGCTTCTGATGTTTTAGAATTTGGTTGTTGTCTCAGTAGCAATTAATTCATTTGCACATTGATCTTTTTGAGAAGATATGTCATAATTAACCTGTTTCTTCAGTTTATCAAAAATATGTATCTGGTGATTTTCTATGTTGCTAGAAACCCATTTCCCCTACAATTGTTACTGATCTAGTTTTAAATATTATAGGATGAACGGAAGTGTTCTTACCTAGAGTGGGTTGATGAAGAGTGGCCACAGTCTTTGAAGATGTGCCTAGCAAAGCTCTGGAGCATGTATGAGGAAGAGAACAGAGGTAGGCTTAGAGAAAGTGTTTTCAACACTGAAGAATATTTGAAGATGCGGGATAAAAAGAGGAAGATGGAGAATGAGTTCAGATTTTTTAAATCAGACTTTGCTAAGATGGTGTTGGCGAAGGAGGAGGCACTTTCCCAGTTGGCCAGTGCAAAACAGGTTCTTACTGAACTGAAAGCAGAGGTGGATAAGACGAGCCTGCATGATCTCGATTAGGGAAATGAATATATTGTTCTAATATTGTTCTTATGACGGTGAACTAGCTATATGCTGTACTGTGCTGTTTTCAGGTTGCTATCATACTGTGATGTTAAAATATATTTATGTGCCTGATATGAAATTGGCAAACAGCTGTTCGATATGAAATGTGAATTTGCGTAATACTGGAATTATTAATTATAAACTAATAAACCTGCTAAATGGGTCTTGGAACTTTGCAAACGGTTCTAGCAGTAAAAGTGCTTGTGATGGATAGCCCAATGCCATACAGTTGTCTTCATCAAATCGTATGTGATGTAGTTGAATAAAAGCAAACGGTTAACCGAGGTAGAGCGTGTGTGATAGTTACACCTATCACACACGAGGCTATACATAAAACTGTGTGGGATGTATATACGAATGGAAACGTTTTCCCTGGATTAACTGTGTGGGATGTACATACGAACGGAAATGTTTTCCCTAGATTGACTGTGTGGGATGTACATAAGAACGGAAATGTATTCCTTGGATTGACTGTGTGGAATGTACATAACAAATGGAAATGTTTATTTGGGACTGACTATGTGGGATGTACTTACGACCGGAACCGATTGGGCCTGTATAATCGCATTTCATCGCTCGCCCGTCGCACACGACCTCATTTTGCCGAGCGTGTGTGCTAGGAGGGCCTATCCCCGACGGTTTCTGGGTCGTGTGGGAAGGACCCCCTATAGCAGTCACTCACTTGGCGACGGTTCAAAACACCGTCGCGGAAAGGGGTTAAAAACCATTTGTATAGCACCTCCCTGTAACAGTGAGGGGTAGCCCCCACTCCGGCCGACGTGCGACGGCCAGAAGAGGTCCTGCGAAGCGGCCCTGTTGTGGCCCGGGATGTTGACGTAGACGCGCAGCTCGCCACCCGCATCGGGGGCCGCAGCCGCACTGGGTGGTGCGGGGCGACGCTCGCCACGCATGGCATGCGCCTCCTGAAGTTCCTCGATCGCCTTGGTGATGAATTCTCGCGTTCCTGGCGCCTCGCGCCTCGCTCCTTGCTTGTGGGGGCGCGCATCGAGGCACGCCTCCAAGTGGTGCCTAAGCACCTCCCTCGTCGCACTAGTCAGGTCGAAACCTCTCCAGATGGAAGCCCCCGAGCCCGTCCCGAGGGAAGCATCGGGCGCGCCTTCCTATGCGGGAGGAAGGGGCACACCAGCAGCAGGCGCAGGGCTTGAGGCGCCGCGAGAGGGTGTCGGATTTCGGGTTCCGCAAACCCTTGAGAGGTTTGAACTCTGGGGTGCATGCGAAGAACTCGTCCTCCCCAGTCTGCCTACTCGCTAATCTTACAGCCTAGCTCGACGAACTGTAAGGAAAAGAGACACAGCAGTTTACCCAGGTTCGGGCCACCTTGCGGTGTAAAACCCTACTCCTGCTTTGTGGTGGATTGGCCTCGAGGGGCTGAGGATGAACTAGTACAGTGGTGAACAGCCTCAGGAGGAGAGGTGTTCTTGAGCTCGAGTGAGCTGGTGAGTGTGTGGGTGATCTGGATGATCCGTCAGTTCGATCCCTCCTCTACGGTGGTGGCTAAGTCCTATTTATAGTGGCCTTGGTCCTCTTCCCAAATGAAAGGCGGGAAGGGATCCCACGACGGCCAAATTCGAAGGAAGACAGCTAGTACATGCTATCCTGACAAAAGTAGTCTTCGCCTGCAAAAGCCACTGGTCGTGACGCCGTGGTGGGCTCGATGATGACCTCCGTCCTGCCGTCCTCGCGGTCTTGGTCTTATTGCACGGGAATGGAAACCTTTGGCTGATTCCTCGGGACTCCGTGCCTGCACTTGCCTCTTTAGCACCGAAGAGGAAACTGGTACACTGCGCCCGCTGGCGCCCGCCTGGCCTTGGTCATCACGGCTCACGTCATCCGGACCTCACAAGGTGAGGCTTGCATAGAGATCTCCGCTCCTCGGGAGCCAGCCTGAGGAGGCTGCTCCTCGTGGAGGTCTTGGTGTCGTCCGCCTCGCGAGGCTTGGCCCCTCGCGAGTGTCTTGAGTTGTTGTCGCCGAAGCTGGGCCGTACCAGGCTGTCGATGGAGCCACACCGTGGGCCGCAGGCAGGCAAGTCTGGGTACCCCCGTTCCCAGAACGCCGACAGTAGCCCCCGAGCCCAAGGCGCGCTCGGACTTGGCTTCGAGGCGAAGCCAAGGGGCAAGTGCGGAGCGCCGCGGGCCCTAACCGCCTGCGGCCTTGGTCGACGAATGGCGATTGATGGGACATGGGCGTCTCCGCTTCCCCACGCTACCTCGGCAACCGTCCGTGGCTGACAAAAAGGCTGGCGCTTGCCGCTGAGTCTTCATTGCCTTGCTTCCATCTTGCCTAGCGCGCCTGCTGACGATCCGAGGGCTCCGGAACCCCCAGCCATCCTTGCTGCTGCTGCTTCGCCGGTCTTGATGCTGTCACCATCTCCTCATCCAGCCGCCACGCTGGTGGGCCGCGGCTCTTCTACCATGCCCGGTGCTCTGGAGCAGGCCTTCTCTGCATTGGATCAACTCTGGAACGATCTTCGGGGCCCCGACCGGCGCCAGGCGTTGGGGTGCCTGGAGCTGGTCTCGGGGTGGCTCCAGGCTGACTCGTCCGTCAGGGCGGCCTGGGACCGGGCCGACGCTGCCGAAGAGGAGGGCCGAAAGGTGGCCGGCGTGGCCGCCGCCGCTCATGACATGGCGTTGAAGGACACGAAGGACGCTGAGGAGCACTGCCGCACGGCGGAGGCCAAGCTGAAAGCCCTTCGCGACGAGCAGGCCACCCGTGCCCGCCAGCTCGAGGAGCAGGAGCAAAAGCTGAAGGAGCGGGCGTCTGCGGTCGCCGGTCGTGACGCCGAGCTAGAGCAGGCATCTCAGGAGCAGGCCATGGAGCGCGGCCGCCTGGAGATGCTGAAGGAGGAGGTGGAGGCGGCCCAAGCGTACCACGCCCAGCTTGTCTCCGACGAGAAGGCTCGGCTGGAGGCCAGGGAGAAACTCCTTGCCAAGGCTGAGGAGGCGGCCACCGCGGGGCGTGCCGCCTTTGACTCCCTCGAGCAGAGGTCCCGCAAGGCACTGTAGGATCTCAACGGGAGCGGGTACAAGGAGCCGCTGGTGACTCCGGAGGAAGGCCCCGCCGGGATGCTCCCCAAGCTCGTCGTAGCGCTCGAGGGCATCGTCGTCGGAGTTGGCCCCATGGTGGAGGGGGAAGCCCGCGCGCTTTCGGCCTCGGCCACAATGCGCGTCTTCAGCCACCTCCATCTTCGGGACTCCAGCTTTGACTTTGGTGCCCTGCTCAAGCCCGTGGACCCTGAGCTCCAAGATGCTGCTGCCGAGGCCGTGAAGGGTCAAGTGGAGGCCCTGCTGCGGAAGTTCCTCGCCGTCGACCCCGTGCCTACGGCTGACGGCAAGGACGGTGGCGACGTCGTCGATGACGGGGCTCCCCAAGCAGGCAACGGTGGCATCCAAGGCTGAAGGAGATGGCGGCGCTTTCCCCTTGTTTTATTCCTGCAACATGTATCGTGCCTCGTGGAGGCGTAAGAACTTATGCTTTGGAACTTTAAGAAACAGTATGTTTTGTAATAACTTGCTAAGGTTCTGCGGTTTCCTTTCCGTTTGCTTTGATGTTCTGCGTCAGCAGGGCCCGGCCCCACGCATACCTCCATCGCCGTTGGGTCATCCGGATCACCAGGACGAGACCAAGGGGTGAGGGGCTACATGGCCAGTTAGGCTCCTGAGTCGCGATGCTCAGGAGTCCCCCTTGACGTACGAACAACTGTTGGGAAGGAGACGCGAGAGTGGGTCTTGGCGTTCTGCGTCGGCAGGGCCCAGCCCCGCGCATACCACAGCCGCCATTGGGTCGTTCGGATCACCAGGACGAGACCAAGGGGTGAGGGGCTACGTGGCCAGTTAGGCTCCTGAGTCGCGATGCTCAGGAGTCCCCCTTGACGTACGAACGGAAACCCCATACCTGTCCTCGCCGGGCTTTCGTTCGGGAGGGATGCGCGAAGACCAGGTTCGAGGGACCTGGCAAGGTGGCTTACACCAGGCATGACCTGAGCATAGCCCCTGTGCCCAGCCCCCTCGCGCTACTCTCCCGAGGGGAGAGCAGCCCGGTGAGGCTGAACACCGAGCCTGGTGGCTCTCCTGAGGTTAGTGCAGCCGTTAGGCTGCCCCAGTTGTTTATCACCAGCGGGGAGCATGGCGCTACCGCTCTTGCATGGGCATAGCCGCTCCTTGACCGTGTCGACTGCCAGCGCGGAGCATGGTGCTTCCACTGGTATGTGGGTGGGGTCTCCCTCTGAGGGGAGACCCCGGGGCATGTACAGCCCCGCCCTGACACGTGGCTTGCACGGCAGGGCTAGAGGAGGTGTGTATGGGCACTCGTGAGCCAGCGCGGGACTCACGAGGCCCTACCTCAAGGCGGGTTGCACCTGAATTTGATTCGTAACACTTGTGATAGTCCTGCGAGATGGTTAGGCAACCTGCGCCGAGTGAATCTCCCAAGGTTATCGCATGAGAAGGCCAAACACCAACAACCCCAGGAGGTGACGTGAACGGGTCCGGCCCGCCAGACAGAGCTCAGCCGTTGGGTTTGTCGACGCTGCAGGGACGGACCCGAGCACAGACGCTGTGCCCAGTCTTCTCATGCGAATGTCCTGAAGAAAGACAACCGGCGCGCGGCTCCCGCGGTGGCGAGGCACCGGGTCGCGCACCCTAACTTACCCGCCCCCAATTAGCTCATGTGAGAATAAGGCACCAAGGACCATGGGAGGTGACGTGCACAGGAGCTGGCTCGCGAGCCAGAGCTCAGCCACTTGGGTTTAGTGACGCTGCAGGGACGGACCCGAGCACCGATGCCGTGCTAGTCCTTAATCATGAGGCAGTCGTGGGTGGGCTTGGAAGGGCGTACGATGTTCGTGGTGATGAAGCACTGGACAGGCAAGTGATAATCATAAATGAACTCATGGATAAGGTAGAGCTAGTTCTGATGGATGCAAAACGATACACGCCGCAGGGACGGACCCACGCGGCTTGGGGATAATGTAGCCCGAGGGGCGCCCCCAACTGAACAAACCAGAAAATGTCACCTGGCACCATTGCTGAAGAGATGTTGGAGTAACTGAAGATGCGTGCTGCAGAAGTCGCTCCTCATGAGCCGCCCAGGCCCTGAACCTCGGGAGGCTCTGGGGGCCCGGGGGGCTCGCGAGGATCCATCTCCTCCTCTGACAGGATCGCCTGGCTTCTGGCCTCATGAGCCGCCAGGACGCCTCGCATGTGGCGCTGGAATGCAGCAGCTGCGCTTGGCAAGCCCAAAGGCATGCGAACATAGCTGTGAGGGGGACCCTCGCATCGGCCAGCGCGGGACGGCCAGAAGCGCTCCTGAGACGCGGCCCTGTTCAGCCCTGGGATGTTGACGCAGATGCGCAGCTCGCTGTCCTCGCTGGGACAAGGAGCAGCGCCGGGTGGTGTGTGATGGTCGCCTCGCATAGCTCTTTCCTCTTGAAGCTCCTTGATTGCCTTGGTGATGAACTCCTGAGCACCTGGTGCCTCGCGCCTTGTACCCTCCTGGCGGAAGCGTGCGCTGAAGCACGCCTCCACATGGTGCCCGAGCGCCTCCCTCGTGACGTTGGCCAGGTCAGAGGCCCACCAAAGGAGAGCCCCCGAGCCCATCCTGAGAGGGGCGCCGCGCGCGCCTTCCTATGCGAGAGAGGGAGGCGCCCCGTCAGTGGGCGCTGGGCCTGAGGTGGTGCCGCTGGGCACCCCGCCCTCCTGAGGTCCTTGGCGGAGCAGCTGCTTCTTCTTCTTGGGGACTGCCTCAGGAGGGTAGACGGCGCCTTCATCATCTGGGTTCTCGACCGCCACAGCCTGGTAGGCGCGCTCGAGAGAGCACACCGCGTCCTTCTCCTCGCAGGCGACCGTGATGACGCCGCAGCTCCCTGGCATCTTGAGGACATTGTAACCATGATGAGTCACCACCATGAACTTGGCCAGGGCCGAATACCCAAGGATGGTGTTGTACGGAAGGCGAATGTGGGCAACGTCGAAGTCGATGAGCTCAGTGCGGTAGTTGTCGCGCTTGCCGAAGGTGACAGGGAGGCGGATCTGCCCTATCGGGGTGGTGGAGCCGTCGGTCACTCCTGAGAAGGGCTTGGTAGGCTGCAGCTGGTCGTAGGGCACCTGGAGTCGGTCGACTGTCTCGATGGCGAGAACGTTGAGCCCCGCACCGCCATTGATGAGAGTCTTGGTGACGAGCACGTTGCTGATGGTAGGCGAACAGAGCATCGGGAGAGCGTCGGCAGTTGCCGCGCACTTGAGCTGGTCGGATGAGCTGAAGGTGATGGCGCACTTGGACCACCTGAGCGGTCGCGTTGCCTCAAGCTTGGGGAGGGCCGCGTTCACCTCACGGGCAAACTGCTTGAAGATGCGATGAGAGGCAGGGGCCTGAGCGCCGCCCAGGATGCAGGCGATGGCACGAGGCTCCTGGAAGCCCCCAGCCCCCTCGTCCTGGTGATGGTCGTCATTCCTTCTTGGTGGTGGCAGCAGCGGAGGAAAACCAGCATTGCCCTGAGGACGGTCCTCACGAGGCTGGTCCCTCCAGGGGCCCTCGCGAGGCTGGCCCTGCCAGCGGTCCTCACGAGGCTGATCGCGCCATTCTTGGCGGGGGTCGCGGGCGTCCCAGCGTCCTCCACCTCGGCCTCCTCCGCGGCTGTAGCCTCGGTCGCTGCACTCGGGGCGACGATCGAGGCACCCGTCGCGGATGGCCCTGAGCTCTTGGCAGTCGTTGGTGTTGTGGCTATGCACGTTGTGGAAGACGCAGAACGGGGGCTGCCCTTGGATGACTCTGGGTGGTCGCAGCCGCGCTTCATCTCTGGCTCGGCCGTGAGCACGGCCGATCCCTTGCGCTTCACGTCCTTGGCTTTGGCCTTCTTGTCTTCTGGGTCAGCCTCCGGGAGCTCCAGGAGAGAGAGGCGACCTTCCTCAGCTCTCGCACACTTGGTTGCCATGTTGAACATCTCCAGAGCCGTGCATAGGTCTTCATGTATGGCGAGCTCCTCCTTCATCGTGACGTCGCGGACGCCATTAGTGAACGCCGAGATGATTGCCTCATCCGACACCTTGGGGATCTTGAGGCGGACGCTGTTGAAGCACTGGATGTACTTCTGCAAGGTCTCTCCTAGCTGCTGCTTGATGCGCCGCATTTCACCCGCAGCCGATGGACGGTCATGAGTGCCCTGGAAGTTGGCGACGAAACGCTCTCGCATTTCATCCCAGGAGGAGATCGATCCCGCGGGCAGGTTCAGGAGACACGAGCGCGCAGAGGGCCATGGGAAACCAGTTCACCATAACCTTCTCGTCGCCGTTGGCTGCCTCGATGCTCAGCTCGTAGAGCTGTAGGAACTCGGCAGGGTCTGGGGTGGCGTCGTAGCGCAGAGGCAGGTCGGGCTTGAACTTCCCCGGCCAGACAATGCTGCGAAGCTCCGGAGTGAACGCGTGGCAACCCGCTGTGGTCACGGGAGCCCGTCGTGGAGGTGGAGCCTGGTCTTGGCGCTCGCGCGCCACCGCTGCAGGCGGCGCGCGGTCTTGACGTGGCGGTGCTGGGAGTGCACGAGCATCTTCTTGCGGCCGCTGCACCACCTGGCAGCTTTCGTCTTCACACGCCGGTGCCCTACGCGGCGGGTCGCGCTGCGGGGCCTCGCGCCTTGGCTCGAGGGCGACGTCTTGACGGGGAGGTGGAGGAGGTGCTCCGTGGGCTATGTCACCTGAGGCAGTGAGCGAGACGGTGCAGCAGAGTCCCCGGTGGCGCTGACAAGCTCGGCGATGCGGTCCAGGCAGTCTTCATAGAGGCCGTCAACGGGGTGATAGCGCAGGAGCTCCCACACCATGAGCAACGCAGCCTGCGCGTTTGCCGGCCCGCGACGAGCATGAGATGACGAACCAGCCGGAGTCAGCGACGGGGTGGCGGTGCGTCCATCCCGCCGCACAGATGGGTGCAGCGACGAAGCTTGCTGCTCGTGCCCCGCGGGGCTGGTGGCGGTGTTCGCCACTGGAGACGGGGGACGGCGAGGGTAGCCGTCACCCGCCGGCGCCATCAGAGCGACGCGGGCGGGGAGGGCGGCCCGGCGCTCAGCACGAGCTCGACGAGCGTCAGCCATGGAAGCGGTGGAGCGATGGCGGATCAACCGGCGGAAGAGAGGCTCCGACGCACCCCTACCTGGCGCGCCAAATGTCGGATTTCGGGTTTCGCAAACCCTTGAGAGGTTCGAACTCTGGGGTGCGTGCAAAGAACTCGTCCTCCCCAGTCTGCCTACTCGCTAATCTCACAGCCTAGCTCGACGAACTATAAGGAAAAGAGACACAATAGCTTACCCAGGTTCGGGCCACCTTGCGGTGTAAAACCCTACTCCTGCTTTGTGGTGGATTGGCCTCGAGGGGCTGAGGATGAACTAGTACAGTGGCGAACAGCCTCAGGAGGAGAGGTGTTCTTGAGCTCGAGTGAACTGGTGAATGTGTGGGTGATCTGGATGATCCGTCAGTTCGATCCCTCCTCTACGGTGGTGGCTAAGTCCTATTTATAGTGGCCTTGGCCCTCTTCCCAAATGAAAGGCGGGAAGGGATCCCACAACGGCCAAATTCGAAGGGAGACAGCTAGTACATGCTATCCTGACAAAAGTAGTCTTCGCCTGCAAAAGCCTCTGGTCGTGACGCCGTGGTGGGCTCGGTGATGACCTCCGTCCTGCCGTCCTGGCGGTCTTCGTCTTGTTGCACGGGAATGGAAACCTTTGGCTGATTCTTCGGGACTCCGCGCCTGCACTTGCCTCTTTAGCACCGAAGAGGAAACTGGTACACTGCGCCCGCTGGCGCCCGCCTAGCCTTGGTCGTCATGGCTCATGTCATTCAGACCTCACGAGGTGAGGCTTGCATAGAGATCTCCGCTCCTCGGGAGCCAGCCTGAGGAGGCTGCTCCTCGTGGAGGTCTTGGTGTCGTCCGCCTCGCGAGGCTTGGCCCCTCGTGAGGGTCTTGAGTTGTTGTCGCCGAAGCTGGGCCGCACCAGGCCATCGATGGAGCCACGCCGTGGGCCGCAGGCAGGCAAGTCTGGGTACCCCCGTTCCCAGAATGCCGTCTGAGGGCTTCTTGGTCTCTGGAGGACCCTTGGGGAGGAGCTGGTTCTTCTTCGCGGGGGTGGCCTCAGGAGCCCAGACGCTGCCATCATCGTCGGAGTTCTCGGCCGCAGCGGCGCGGTAGGCATGCTCAAGAGAACAGATTGCGTCCTTCTCATCGCAGGCAACCATGATGATGCCACTGCACCCTGGCATCTTGAGGACATTGTAGCCATGGTGGGTTGCCACCATGAACTTGGCGAGGGCAGGGTACCCGAGGATGGCGTTGTACGGGAGGCCGATGTGGGCGACATCGAAGTCAATGAGCTCGGTGTGGTAGTTGTCGCGCTTGCCGAAGGTGACGGGAAGGTGCACCTGCACCAGGGGTGTGGTGGAGCCATCAGTCACTCCTGAGAAAGGCTTGGTGGGCAGGAGCTGGTCATAAGGCACTTGGAGCGTGACGAATGTTTCCACAGAGAGGACGTTGAGCCCAGCGCCACCGTCGATGAGGGTCTTGGTGACTGAAACGTTGCTGATGGTGGGTGTGCACAGCATGGGGAGCACGCCAGTAGTGGCCGCGCACCTGAGGTGGTCCTTGGAGTCCGACCACCTGAGGGGACGCGCGGCCTCAAGCTTCGGGAGGGCCGCGTTCACCTCACGAGAGAACTGCTTGAAGATGTGGTTCGAGGCAGGGGCTTGGGCACCACCCAGGATGCAAGCGATCGCACGGGGTTCCTGGAAGCCCCCAGCCCCATCATCCTGTCGGTTGTCGTCATTTCTCCTTGGTGGCGGCGACAACGGAGGGAGGCCGGCGTTGCCCTGGGGGCGGTCCTCACGAGGCTGGTCATGCCAGGGGCCGTCGTGAGGCTGATCCCTCTAGTGGTCCTCGCGAGGCTTGTCGCGCCAGTCCTGGCGAGGGTCACAGTTGTTCCAGCGGCCTCCATCGCGGCCTCCTCCACGACCGTAGCCGCGGCCACCGCGCTCAGGGCGGTAGCCGAGGCGCCCGTCATGGAGTGCTCTGAGCTCCTGACAGTCGTTGGTGTTGTGGCTGTGTTCATTGTGGAAGACGCAAAACGGGCGGTTGCCCCTGGGAGCCTCATCATGGTCATGGCCGCGCTTCATCTCGGGCTCCGCTGCTAGCACGGCGGGGCCCTTGCGCTTCGCCTCCTTAGCCTTGGCCTTCTTGTCCTCCAGGCCGGCCTTCGGAAGCTCGAGGAGGGAGAGGCGGCCCTCTTCGGCCCTTGCACACTTGTTCGCCAGGTTGAACATCTCCAGGGCCGAGCACAAGTCGTCGTGGATGGCAAGCTCCTCTTTCATCTTGACATCCTTGACGCCATCGATGAATGCCGAGATGATGGCTTCGTCCGACGCCTTCGGGATCTAGAGGCGAACGTTCATGAAGCGATGTATGTACTTGTGCAGAGTCTCGCCTGGCTACTGCTTCACGCGCCGCAAATCGTTCACTGCAGGGGCGCGATCATGAGTGCCTTGGAAGTTGGCGATGAAACGCTAGCGAAGCTCATCCCAGGAGGAGATCAATCCCTTCGGGAGGTGAAGGAGCCAAGAGCGCACGCCATCCTTGAGAGCCATGGGGAACCAGTTCGCCATGACCGTGTCGTCACCATTCGCCGCCTCGATGCTCAGCGAGTAGAGCTGGAGGAACTCTACAAGGTCGGGGGTGCCGTCGTAGCATCGCGGCAAATCTGGCTTGAACTTGCCGGGCCAGACGACGCGGCGCAGCTCAGGGGTGAACGCGCGACAGCCTGCCGCACTCACCAGCACAGCATGCGCGGGGGGAGCTCGGTCTTGACATCCGCGCGTCGCTGCCTCCGGTGGCGCGTGGTCATGATGCTGGCACGGTGGTGCTGGGAGCGCACGGGCGTCGCCTTGTGGCCGCTGCACCACCTGACAGCTACCTCATCCCATCCCGGCGCCGGTGCCCCATGCAGCGGGTCGCGCTGGGGCGCGTCGCGCCTGGGCTCAGGGTCAGCACCGCGCAGAGGAGGACGAGAAGGCACGCCATGGGCCACGTTGCCCGCCCGGGACGGCGTGGGACGAAGCGAGTGGGAGGGCGCCGGGGCCTCGCCGGCGGCGTTGACGAGCTCGGTGATGCAGCCGAGCCAGGCGTCGTAGCCCTCGTCGGCGGGACGGTAACGCAGTAGCTCGCTCGCCATGAGCAGCGCAGCCTGCACGTTCTCCGGCCCGTGGCGAACTTGGTAGGACGACGCCGTGACGGGAGTGACAGAAGGAGTGGCAGTGCAGCCATCATGCTGCACGGATGGTGGGAGCGACGAGTCCTGCTGCTCGTGAGCAGCAGGGTCAGTGGCAGCGTTAGCCACGGGAGAGGCAGAGCGGTGTGGGACGCCGCGGCCCACGGGCGCCATCTGAGCGACGCGAGCAGCCCGGCACTCAGCGCGGACTCGGCGAGCATCAGCCATTGGCACAGCGGAGCGGGAACGGAACGCGATTGATGAAGAGGCGGTGCTTCGACACGCCCCTACCTGGCGCGCCAAATGTTGGATTCAGGGCTCCGCAGACCCAAGAAGGTTCGAACTCAGGGGCGTGAATGAAAAATCTCGCTCCTCAACAACGCTAGCTCACCGTGCCCATGGCCTACTCTCGACGAGTAAGCTGGATCGTGCATAAGGGAACAACATAGAGGTTTACCCAGGTTCGGGCCACCTTGCGGTGTAAAGATAGTTTAGAAAACCAAACCGGAAATCGAACCAGAGAGGTTGTCGGTTCAGGTTTTTACTGGTTGGACCGCCGTTTCACCAGTGCGATTGTCGGTGTTTTAAGCAATAAAATAATAAATGTTCTAATATAGTGTGAAACAATGATCAAATAAAATTATTTCCATGTAGTGGACAAGAAAGTAGCACAACCGAGTTGGTTATTGGGCCGTGGGCAGGCCCCGCATACTGCTCACACGTCCTGGATTGAATTCCACTTGTCCCAATTTCTATTAAAAAAATCTCGGATTTTCCTGGTTCAATGGCCTGGTTTTCCAAAAAACCGGCCGGTTCGACCAGTTTTCTCCGGTCCGATTGCAGAACGGTCTTATTAGCTTAAAAAACCGTTGAGGCCGCCGATTCCTGTTTTTTCCGATTCGACCGCCGTTCCGGTCCGGTTTTTAAAACTATGGGTGTAAAACCCTACTCCTGCTTCATGGTGGATTGGCCTCACGAAGAGGTGGTGGATGAACTAGTACAGTGGGTGAGCTGCCTCACGAGGGCTCGAGTGGTGAGGATGGAAGGGATCAAAGGTCCGATCTGGGGGATCCCTTCTATGGTGATGGCTAGCCTATTTTTATAGTGTCCTTAGTCCTCTTCCCTCATAGCTTAGGAGAGAAGGGATTCCACAATGGACAATTTGAAGGGGGACAAGGAGTACATCTTATCCTAACGAAAGGTGTTCTTTGCCTGCAAAGCTTCTGGCCATGACGCAGCGGTGGGCTCGGTGATGACATTCGTCCTGCCGAGCTCGTGGCCTTGGTCTCGTTGCACCAGAAAGGAAAGCTTTGGGGGCCTTCCTCGGGAACCTGTGACTGCCTTGCTCCCTTAGCACCGGAGAGGAAACTATCCCCTCTGCGCCAGCTGGCGCCCGCGTGGCCTTGGTCGTCACAGCTCACGTCATCGCAGCCTCGTGAGGCTGGGTACCTGCATAGAAGTCTCCGCCCCTCGGGAGGCAGCCTGGGGAGGCCGCTCCTCTGGAGTCTTGGTGTCGTTTGCCTCGCGAGGCTAGGGCCCTCGCGAGGGTCCTGTCTTGGAGTTGTTGTAGCTGGGCCGTACAGGGCCGTCGATGGGCCCACGCGCTGGCCCGCTGACAGGCAGATCTGGGTACCCCCGATCCCAGAACGCCGACAACATATATATGCTTAAGTGGCACCCAGGTTTTCAGCAAAGATCATGACTAACCATGTCAACAATAACTCTTAGAAATTACATTAACTCATATCAATAACATAATCAACTAGCGAGCAATAATAAGATATATCGAATGCCAACACTTTGTCAAAACAATCATGATATAATATGACAATAGTGGTATCTCACTAGCCCTTTCTGAGACCGCAAAACATAAATGCAGAGCACCTCCAAAGTTCAAGCAGTGACTAAACATTGTAATTCATGGTAGAAGAGATCCACTCATGATGCATTCAACATTAACTAAACACAATGCATGAGGATGACAATAGTGCTCTTAGGTCTGGCACTTGTTTGAGAAGGTGATAACTCAACATAAAAGTAAATAGATAAACCCTTCGCAGAGGGAAGTAGGGATTTGCAGAGGTGCCAGAGCTCAAAGCTTAAATCAGAGATAAATATAATTTTAGGAGGTGCACCCTTCCTGTCAACATTACGACCAAGAGTTATCAATATCTTCCATGCTAAACACATTAGCGACAGTTCCCAAGCGGTGAAAGTAAAGGTTTACTCCCCCTCCACCAACAAACACAATCCACGGCTAGCCGAATCCACAGGTACCGTCCATACCAACAACAGTCCTGGGGGATTTTTGTTTAATTAGTTGCAATTTCTTATTTCGGGACTGTGCATCCCTATTACCGGCCCCTCTCGTGCAAGGACGAGTGAATAAACACTCATCATGAGAATAACCCGCTTAGCATGGAAGATACTGACCACCCCCTGTCACTCCATGAGTGGTCCAGGCACACAAAACAGATGTTCATTTGAAATTTTAGAGGTGGCACATGCAAATTTACTTGGAACGGCAGGGTAATACATCATATAGGTAGATATAGTGGACTCATCTGGAATAACTTTGGTTTAAGGATTTTGAAGCACAAGCAGTTTTCCCGCTTAGTACAGGTGAAGGCTAGCAAATAGATTGAGAAGCGGCCAGCTAGAGAGCAAAAATGGTCATGAACATGCATTATGAATAATCGACATTGAATACTAGCAGTAGGATATAAACACCATGAACATAAATATCGTGGAGGCTATGTTGATTTTGATTCAACTACATGCGTGAACATGTGCAAGTCAAGCCACTTGAAACATTCAGAGGAGGATACCATATCATCATACTACATCACAATCATTTTAATGCATGTTGACACCCAAGATAAATCATTATCCACTCCTAGCTACTTAAGCATGGCATGAGCAACTATAATCTCTAATTGTCATTGCAAACATGTTCGATCATAATATGTTGAATCATGGATACTGAGTTAAACATATTTACAAAAACAAGAACAAGTTGAGTTCATACCCGCTTTCCCCTGCCACAGTCACTTCATGAAATATTGTCACTATTGCCTTTCACTTGCACGATCGAATGATGTGAAAATAATAATAGTGCAAGAGTGCCGTGGACTAAGCTGGAATCTGCAACATTTTATTCAGAGGGAAAGACAAAATAATACGGGTTCTTTGTTAGATCATCAATAATGCATATGAGAGCCACTCAACATTTTCATTGTGGTCTTCTCCTCGGTACGACTCAACAAAAGAAAAGAATTTCAGAGAAACACACTGAAATATTTTTGGAGTTTTTAGTTTTTCTTGAAGAAAGCAATTTGAAGAAGGAAAAACAAAAATGAGAAAACTATTTAAACGAGAAAGCTCCCAACAAACAAAAGAAGAAATGAGAAATATTTTTGGGTTTTCTTTAATACTACAAATAAATTAAACTAGAAAGAAAAACCGAAAAGAAGCAAGAAATATTTTTGGATTTTCTCAAAGTTTTTCAAACACACAAGAAGAAAGCGAGAAAATAAATCTAACAGGAATAATACAATGAAAAAGTGTGGACACCGACAACTGGAATGAAATGTGTGAACATGAATATAATGTCGGTGGAAATACGTACTCCTCCAAGCTTAGGCTTTTGGCCTAGCTTGGTAATCACCATCCAAAGTAGCCATCCGGTCCCACGTGAAAGTGCTGTGGTGGAGGCACCTGCGCGTCCCACTCCTGGGGCTCCTCCTCTGCTGCTACCTGGTTGTTCCGGTAGGCAATAATGTCCTCGGGAATGACCCTATATCCGTGCCTGGCAAAAGAATCAAACAAAGAAGGTGCAGGCAACGGGATAATATCACGGGTTTCCACACTGAAAACCAAGTTGTAACGAATGTTATGAAAAGAATCAGCGGTATCCATAAACTAGTGAGCCTCCATCGCCTGGTGATCTAGATAAACTCAGGGCAAAGGATAATCATGTTTGCGTATGTGAACATTAAAATGACTCGCTAGGCGAGTGGCATAAATACCACCATGAAATTTGCCCTTAGTTCTGTTGAGGTGCAGACGGCGTGCAATAATAGCCCCTAGGCTAAAGGTGTGATCATTGTGTATTGCACGGCGTAAAATGGCGAGGTCGGGAGCACTAAGTGCACCGGCCTTCTCCCTAGCAGTTAAACACTTCGTGTTGAATAAGGCAAAGTAATGCACAGAAGGAAACTGCAAACTAGTGGCGGTGGCTTTCAACATGCCTCTTTCATCACCCACTGTCAAAGTGAGGAGAAAGTCCTCGAATTCTGCCGGTCTAGGCTCTCTTAATTCTCCGTCAGAGGGAATCAAACATATATCACAAAAGTCAGTGAGCGGTATCTAATGTGTTTCAGAATATAAATTAAACCGCACCTCGGGAGGATTGTTCCTATTTAAGAAATAGAAATTTTGCACAAAGGAATTTGTGAAGAGGTGATGTTGGTCACACTCATCTGCGAGGAAGTCGATCAGCCCGGCATTTGCAACGAATTGGGCAAACTCTTGATGGAACCCGACCTCATCCATGAAAGCATTATGTGGCCATTCGCTCGGCCGCACCTCCGCCATTCTCGGAGTGTTGAGGTCATTGTCTGATGACTCCCCAATGACTCCCCAATGACTCCCTTAGCATTATGTTTGGAGGAAAACTTCCTGAAGATACTCATCTTATTCCTATGAATAAAATTCTGTAAATTTTGGTCCACAAAATTTTTGTCAATAAAACTTCACAAGATTGATAGCAACTACTCATATGGGTGCCTAGAGGCCAAATCAAGCATTCAAACTACTTAGACCTCTAAGAATTCAACATGCAAGCCCATTTACAGCAGCACCAAGAGTAGCTAATTATTCAAAATATAAACCACTAGAGCAAAAACTAATTGGAGCAACGGAGGAGTCACATACCAAGTAGCAATCCCCCAAAACAGTTTCGGAAATGGAGCTTCGAGCAGAGAGATCAAAATCCGCGGGTTTGGGAGCAAGAACACGAGAGAAAGAGCTATGGTGATTTTTTCTGGAGACAGGAGATGACATGGGCTAAAGGGATGAGTGAGGGGACCCACATGGGGCCCACCACCCACCAGGGTGCACTTGGGGTCACTGGCGTGCCCTGGTGTCTTGTGGGCACCAGGGGCACCCCCTCATGTGGTTATTTGTTTCAGAAATTCTTAAATATTCAGAATAAAGTCGTGTTAAAATTTCAGGTCATTCTGAGCACTTTTATTTTTGACCTCTTATTTATTGCATGGAAAATTCAAAAAACAGACTAAAGATGGCATTTTGTTTTATTTAACTAAGAACAACAGAAAACAAAAGGTAGGGACAGAAGGTTGTGTTTACTAAATTCATCGACCACATGCCTCTCGAAAACAATCCATTAATAAGGTTGATCATATCTTATTAACAATCACTTTCGATTAACATGAGCCCGAAGAACTTTCGTAAAAACACTAAGTTACCTCAACGGGGATATGCATATCCCAAACAATAAGTATTTCATATTTCTTTTTTGCATTAGGCAAAGGGAGTTGAAAACTTCCAATAGTGATTGTCAGAGATTTTTCAATAACATTAGTATCATTCACTTGGAATTGTTTCTTCGGAAAGTGCACTGTATGCTCATTACCATTGATATAAAAAGTGACTTTGCTTTTACAGCAATCAATAACAGCCCCTGCAGTGTTCAAAAAGGGTCTACCAAGGATAATCGACATGTTGTCATCCTCGGGCATCTCAAGTATAACAAAGTCTGTTAAGATAGTAACATTTGCAACAACAACGGGCACATCCTCACAAATACCGATAGGTATGGTAGTTGATTTGTCAGCCATTTGCAAAGATATTTCAGTAGGTGTGAGTTTATTCAAATCAAGTCTTTTATATAAAGAGAAAGGCATAACACTAACACCAGCTCCTAAATCACATAAAGCAGTTTTGACATAATTTCTTTTAATGGAGCATGGTATAGTTGGTATTCCCAGATCTCCAAGTTTTTTAGGTACTCCATTCTTAAAAGAATAATTAGCAAGCATGGTGGATATTTCAGCTTCAAGTATCTTTCTTTTATTAGTGATAATGTCTTTCATGTATTTAGCATAAGGGGCCATCTTTAAAATATCAGTCAAATGAGTGCGCAAAAAGACTGGCCTAAGCATTTCAGCAAAGAGTTCAAATTCTTCATCATCTTTTTTCTTAGATGGTTTAGGTGGGAAGGGCATGGGTTTCTGAACCCATGGTTCTCTTTCTTTACCATGTTTTCTAGCAACAAAGTCTCTTTTATCATATCATTTATTTTTAGGTTGTGGGTTATCAAGACCAACAACAGGTTCTATCTCAACATCATTATCTGGTTCTTTATCATTGTGTGGTTGAGTGTCTTCATGAACATCATCATTATCATTTTCATTTTCACTAGGTGAATGTTCATTACCAGATTGAGTTTCAGCATCAGAGATAGAGACATCATTATTATCTTCGGGAGGTTTTTCCATTTCAGGTTCACTAGAGGTATGTAAAGTCCTATCATTTCTCTTTTTCTTTTTCTTTTTAGAAGGACTAGGTGCATTAGCATTAATTCTTTGAGAGTCTTGTTCAATTCTTTTAGGATGTCCCTCAGGATAAAGTGGTTCCTGAGTCATTTTACCTCCTCTAGTTGCTACTCTAACAGCATACTCATTTATGTTGTTGTTCATTTCACTAAGCATTTCTCTTTGAGATTTAGCAACTTGTTCTAACTAAGTTTGAACCATAGAGGCATGTTTTCCTACACCTCTAACATCATTAGTGATTCTAAATAACAAGTCACTCAAATGAACAATCATATCAGAATTTTGTTTCAATTGTTTCATTTAGCAACTTGTTCTAACAAGTCAATCAAGTGATCTTGTTTTCTAATGTAGTTGTCAAATTCATATAAGCATTGACTAGGATGTTTATTGTAAGGGATGTCACCTTCATCAAACTTTAATAAAGAATTTACCGCTACCACCTGTGGTGGTGGTGTGTCAAGTCCATGTATTTCTTCAATAGGTGGTAAATTCTTAACATCCTCAGCTTTAATACCCTTTTCCTTCATACATTTCTTTGCCTCTTGCTTATCTTCAGGACTGAGAAATAAGATACCCCTCTTCTTTGGAGTGGGTTTAGGCAGTGGTTCAGGAAGAGTACAATCATCATAATTTTTTAATATATTATTCAATAATTCCTCAGCTTGTTCAACAGTTCGTTCCCTGAAAATACAACCAGCACAACTATCTAGGAAGTCCCTAGAACCATCGGTTAGTCCATTATAGAAGATATCAAATATTTCATTTTTCTTAAGAGGATGATTAGGCAAAGCATTAAGCAATTGGAGAATCCTCCCCCAAGCTTGTGGGAGACTCTCTTCTTCAATTTGCACAAAGTTAAATATTTCCTGTAAGGCAGCTTGTTTCTTATGAGTAGGAAAATATTTTTCATAGAAGTAATAGATCATATCCTAGGGACTACACACACAACCATGAGCAAGAGTATTGTACCATATCTAAGCATCACCCGTTAATGAGAACGGAAATAGCTTGAGAATATAATAATAGCGAATTTTCTCATCATGAGCAAATAGGGTGGCTATATCATTTAGTTTAGTAAGATGTGCCACAACAGTTTCAGTTTCATAGCCATGGAAAGGATCAGATTCAACCAAAGTAATTAACTCTGGGTCAACGGAGAATTCATAATCCTTATCAGTAACAAAGATAGGTGAAATATCAAACTTAGGATCACATTTCATTCTAGCATTCAAAGATTTTTCTTTCAGTTTGCATAATAATTTCTTAAGATCATCTCTATCCTTGCAAGCAAGAAAGTCTCTAGCTACCTCCTCATCCATAACATAACCCTCAGGTATCTTAGGCAATTCAAATCTCGGAGAGCTAGGTCTAATAGGTGTTTCATAGTTCTCAGTTTCAAATACCTCATCAGTTTCAGTAATTTCATCAGTTTCAGCATTCTCAATATCTTTAGCTCTAGCAAGTTGTTCATCAAGAAATTCACCTAGTGGCACATTATCATCAAGCAAGGTACTAGCATCATCATAAGTATCATTCATAGCAGAAGTATCATCATCAATAACTTGTGACATATCAGGATTAATAGCATGTGGTGGTGTTGCAAGTCTATTCAAAACGGAAGGTGCATCAAGTGCAGAGCTTGATGGCAGTTCCTTACCTCCCCTCGTCTTAGAGGGAACGATCTTGGTTCTTGGATCTTTCAGATTCTTCATAGTGATAAATAGATAATAATCCCAAGTGACTCAACAAATATAGCTATGCTCCTCGGCAACGGCACCAGAAAAATGTCTTGATAACCCACAAGTATAGGGGATCGCAACAGTTTTCGAGGGTAGAGTATTCAACCCAAATTTATAGATTTGACACAAGGGGAGCCAAAGAATATTTTTTAAGTATTAGCAGTTGAGTTGTCAATTCAACCACACCTGGAGATTAAATATCCGCAGCAAAGTGATCAGTAGCACAGTAATATGGTAGTTTGATAGCAGTAGTAACTGTAACAGTGGTAATGGTAACAGCAGTAACAGCTTTGTAGCAGTTGTGACAGTAGCAATAGCAATAGTGACTTAGCAAGAACAAGATGTGGAAAACTCGTAGGCATTGGATCGGTGGATTCGTTGGATGATATTCATCATATAATAGTCATAACCTAGGGCGACACAGAACTAGGTCCAGTTCATAAATATAATGTAGGCATGTATTCCGTAAATAGTCATACATGCTTATGGAAAAGAACTTGCATGACATCTTTTGTCCTACCCTCCCGTGGCAGCGGAGTCCATAAGGAAACTAAGGGATATTAAGGCCTCCTTTTAATAGAGAACCGTAACAAAGCATTAACACATAGTGAATACATGAACTCCTCAAACTACAGTCATCACCGGAAAGTATCCTAATTACTGTTACCCTGGGGTTTATGGATCATAACACGTAATAGGTGCATATGACTTGCAAGATCGGATCTAGAACATAGATATAATGGTGAAAACATAAATGGTTCAGATCTGAAATCATGGCACTCGGGCCCTAGTGACAAGCATTAAGCATGGCAAAGTCATAGCAACATCAATCTCAGAACATAGTGGATACTAGCTAGGGATCAAGCCCTAACAAAACTAACTCAATTACATGATGAATCTCATCCAAGTCCTCACCGACCAACGAGCCTACGAAGGAATTACTCACTCCCGGTGGGGAGCATCATGGAATTGGTGATGACGGATGATTGGTGATGACGAAGACCGAAGATTCCCCTCTCCGGAGCCCCGAACAGGCTCCTAATCTGGCCTCCCGATGAAGAACAGGAGGTGGCGACGGCTTTGTATCACAAAACATGATGAAACTTCCTCTCCTATTTTTTCTGGAAAAATAGGATTTTATAGAGTTGGAATTAGGGTCAGCAGAGCCCCGAGGGCCCCACCACCCACCAGGGCGTGGCAGGGAGGGTGGCGCGGCCTAGTGTCTTGTGTGCAGCCAGGGCTCCCCCTCTGGTGGCTCTTGGTTCCAGTATTTTTTATTTATTCTGAAATAATTCTCCAAAAAGTGTCGTCCAATTCCGAGAACTTTTATTTCTGCACAAAAACAACACCATGGTAGTTCTGCTGAAAACAGAGTCAGTCCGGGTTAGTTTCATTCAAAGAATGCAAATTAGAGTCCAAAACAAGAGCAAAAGCATTAGGAAAAATAGATACGATGGAGATGTATCAGGACGACATCACTTCTAAGGAAGAAGCACAACTCCTCGCCATCGAACGCACCAGCATATACCAATAGAAGCTGCTGCAGTATCAAGGCCAGCGCGTACGAGCACGTGAGTTCAACGTCGGCGACCTTATCTTACGCCTCAAGCAGAAGCCAAGAAAGAACAAGATGTGTTCCCCATGGGAAGGTCGCTTCATCGTCCACGAGGTCCTCAACAATGGGGCGTACTACCTCCGCAACAATAAAACAGGTCGGATCATGTCACGACCCTGGAATGCCGAGCATCTCCGCCCATTTTATGCATAGACCTCTAAGTATGACGTACTTTTTTGCATAAACTATTTTTGCAAAAATTTCTTTTTTCATGTACCTTTAGCTCAAACAATATTATGTTGGAAAATAAGGAGGTCGCAATGACCCCCCTGATACGTCCATTTTTCATCATGTGTTTCCTACTGTTATTTACATTGTTTTTAGATATAATAATGCTTTTTGGAGTAATTCTAATGCCTTTTCCCTCATAATATGCAAGGTTCACACAAAGAGGGAGAATACCGGCAGCTGGAATTCTGGACCTGAAAAAGCTACGTCAGGCCACCTATTCTACACAACTCCAAATGAGCTGAAACTTCACAGAGAATTTTTAAGGAATATATAAGAATTATTGGAGCCAATAAGTACCAGAGGGGGGCCCACCAGGTGGGCACAACCCACCTGGGCGCGCCAGGGAGCCCAGGCGCGCCCTGGTGGGTTGTGCTCCCCTCGGCCCACCTCCGGTGCCCATCTTCTGGTATATAAGTCATTTTGACCTAGAAAAAATCAGGAGAGGACTTTCGGGACGAAGCGCCACCGTCTCGAGGCGGAACTTGGGCAGGAGCACTTTCGCCCTTCGGCGGAGCGATTCCACTGGGGGAACTTCCCTCCCGGAGGGGGAAATCATCGTCATCATCTTCACCAACAACTCTCCCATCTTGGGGAGGGCAATCTCCATCAACATCTTCAACAACACCATCCCCTCTCAAACCCTAGTTCATCTCTTGTGTTCAATCTTTGTACCGGAACCTTAGATTGGTGCTTGTGGGTGACTAGTAGTGTTGATTACATCTTGTAGTTGATTACTATATGGTTTATTTGGTGGAAGATTATATGTTCAGATCCATTATGCTATTTAATACCCCTCTGATCTTGAGCATGATTATCATTTGTGAGTAGTTACTTTTGTTCTTGAGGTCACGGGAGAAATCTTGTTGCAAGTAATCATGTGAACTTGATATGTGTTCGATATTTTGATGATATGTATGTTGTGATTCCCTTAGTGGTGTCATGTGAACGTCGACTACATGGCACTTCACCTTATTAGGGCCTAAGGGAATGCATTGTGGAGTAGTTATTAGATGATGGGTTGCGAGAGTGACAGAAGCTTAAACCCTAGTTTATGCGCTATTCCGTAAGGGACTGATTTGGATCCAAAAGTTTAATGCTATGGTTAGATTTATTCTTAATACTTTTCTCGTAGTTGCGGATGCTTGCGAGGGGGTTAATCATAAGTAGGAGGTTTGTTCAAGTAAGAACAACACCTAAGCACCGATCCACCCACATATCAAATTATCAAAGTAGCGAACACAAATCAAACCAACATGATGATAGTGACTAGATGAAATTCCCATGTACCCTCAAGAACGCTTTGCTTATCATAAGAGACCATTTTGGCCTGTCCTTTGCCTCAAAAGGATTGGGCTACCTTACTGCACTTTTGTTATCGTTACCATTGCTTGCTTGTTACAAATTACCTTGCTATCAAACTACTCGTTACTTATAATTTCAGCGCTTGCAGAGAATACCTTACTGAAATCTAGTTGTCATTTCCTTCTGCTCCTCGTTGGGTTCGACACTCTTACTTATTGAAAGGACTACGATTGATCCCCTATACTTGTGGGTCATCAAGGCTCTTTTCTGCGTCGTTGCCGGGGAGTGAAGCGCTCTTGGTAAGTGGAAATCGGTAAGGAAAAATTATTACTACGTGCTGAAATTTATTGTCACTTGTTACTATGGAGAACAATCCTTTGAGGGGTTTGTTCGGGGTATCTTCACCTCGACCGAAACCATAATTAGTTACCCCTCAACCTACTGCACCTACTGACAATATCGGTTATGAAATTCCTTCGGGTATGATAGAACAACTGCTAGCTAATCCTTATGCAGGAGATGGAACTGAACATCCTTATATGCACTTAATATATGTGGATGAAATTTGTGGATTATTTAAGCTTGCAGGTTTACCTGGAGATGGAGCTAATAAGAAGGTTTTCCCTTTATCTTTGAAGGGAAAATCATTGGCATGGTATAGGCTATGCGATGATATTGGATCTTGGACTTGGAATCGATTGAAATTGGAATTTCACCAAAAAAATTATCCTATGCATCTAGTTCATCATGATCGGAATTATATATATAATTTTTGGCCTCGTGAAGGAGAAAGTATCGCTCTAGCTTGGGGGAGGCTTAAGTCAATGTTATATTCATGCCCCAATCATGAGCTCTCAAGAGAAATTATCATTCATAATTTTTATGCTCGGCTTTCTCGTGATGATCAATCCATGCTTGATACTTCTTGTACTGGTTCCTTTATGAAGAAAACTATTGAATTTAGGTGGGACCTTTTAGAAAGAATTAAATGCAACTCTGAAGATTGGGAACTCGACGAAGGTAAAGAGTCAGGTATTAAGCTTAAGTATGATTGTGTTAAATCTTTTATGAATACCGATGCTTTTCAAAAGTTTAGCACTAAATATGGACTTGACTCTGAGATAGTAGCCTCCTTTTGTGAATCATTTGCTACTCATGTTGATCTCCCTAAGGAGAAGTGGTTTAAATATCACCCACCTATTAAAGAAGAAATTAAAGAACCGGTAATAGCTAAAGATGAAACTATTATTTACAATGTTGATCCAGTTGTTCCTACTGCTTATATTGAAAAACCACCTTTCCCTGTTAGGATAAAGGAGCATGCTAAAGTTTCAACTGTGGTCAATAAGAGTTATATTAGAGCACCCAAGCCTGCTGAACAAATCAAAGTAGAACCTAGTGTTGCTATGGTTAAAGATCTCCTGGTAGAAAATTTAGATGGGCATGTTATCTACTTCTGTGATGAAGCTGCTAGAATTGCCAAACCTGATGAAAAAGATAAACATAGACCTGTTGTTAGCATGCCTGTTGTCTCAGTTAAAATAGGAGATCACTGTTATCATGGTTTATGTGACATAGGTGCTAGCGTGAGTGCTATTCCTTTTACCTTATATCAAGAGATTATGAATGATATAGCACCAGCTGAAATAGAAGACATAGATGTTACTATTAAACTTGCTAATAGAGACACCATCACACCATTTGGGATTGTTAGAGATGTTGAAGTCTTGTGTGGGAAAATAAAATATCCTACTGATTTTCTAGTTCTTGGTTCCCCACAAGATGACTTTTGTCCCATTATCTTTGGTAGACCTTTCTTGAACACCGTTAATGCTAAAATAGATTATGAGAAACAAACTGTTGGTGTTAGTTTTGGTGATGAGTCTCATGAGTTTAATATTTCTAAGTTTAGTAGAAAACATCATAAAAAAGAATTGCCTAGTAAGGATGAAATAATTGGTCTTGCTTCTATTGCTGTGCCTCCTATTGATCCACTAGAACAATATTTGCTAGACCATGAAAATGATATGCATATGCATGAAAGAAATGAAATAGATAAAATTTTCTTTGAACAATGACCTCTGCTTAAACACAATTTGCCTATTGAAACTCTAGGAGGTCCTCCTCCACCTAAAGGTGGTCCTGTGTTTGAATTAAAACAATTACCAGACACTTTGAAATATGCTTATCTTGATGAGAAAAAGATATATCATGTTATTATTAGTGCTAACCTTTCAGAACATGAAGAAGAAAGATTATTGAAGGTTCTAAAGAAGCACCGAGCTGCTATTGGATATACTCTGGATGATTTAAAGGGCATTAGTCCCACTCTCTGTCAGCATAAAATTAATATGGAACCTGATGCTAAACCCGTTGTTGATCACCAACGATGGTTGAATCCCAAAATGAAAGAAGTGGTAAGAATTGAAATATTGAAGCTTCTGGAAGCAGGTATAATCTATCCTATAGCTGATAGTAGATGGGTAAGTCCTGTTCATTGTGTCCCTAAGAAGGGAGGTATTACTGTTGTTCCTAATGATAAAAATGAACTTATTCCACAAAGAATTGTCACTGGCTACAGAATGGTAATTGATTTTAGAAAATTAAATAAAGCTACTAGAAAGGATCACTACCCTCTACCTTTTATTGATCAAATGCTTGAAAGACTATCTAAACACACACACTTTTGTTTCCTTGATGGATACTCTGGATTTTCTCAAATACCTGTGTCACAACCTGATCAAGAGAAAACCACCTTCACTTGTCCTTTCAGAACTTATGCTTATAGACGTATGCCTTTTGGTTTATGTAATGTACCTGCTACCTTTCAAAGATGTATGACTGCTATATTCTCTGATTTTTGTGAAAAGATTGTTGAGGTTTTCATGGATGACTTTTCCGTTTACGGAACTTCTTTTGATGATTGCTTAAGCAACCTTGATCGAGTTTTGCAGAGATGCGAGCAAACTAATCTTGTGTTGAAGGTATTGTCTTGGGACATAAAATTTCTGAATGAGGTATTGAGGTGGATAAAGCTAAAGTTGATGCAATCGAGAAAATGCCATGTCCTAAAGATATCAAAGGTATTTGTAGTTTCCTCGGTCATGCTGGTTTCTATAGGAGATTTATTAAAGACTTCTCTAAAATTTCTAGGCCTTGATGTTTGCTTGCACTACGTCGGTATTTCCCCAAAGAGGAAGGGATGATGCAGCACAACAACGGTAGGTATTTCCCTCAGTGATGAGACCAAGGTTATCGAACCAGTAGGAGAACCACGCAACACCACGTAAACAACTCCTGCACACAAAGAACAAATACTTGCAACCCGACGTAAGAGAGGGGTTGTCAATCCCTCACGGGTAAAAGGATAGGTAAAATTGTAGTAGATTGGATAAATAGATCTCGCGGGAACGCGAGATAAAATAAATAAGTAAAAATTGCAGCAAGGTATTTTTGTATTTTTGGATTAATAGATCTGAAAAAAAAGCAAATAAAAATAGATCGCGAAGGCAAATAGCAAATAGATCTGAAAATATATGATGAGAAAATAGACCCGGGGGCCGTAGATTTCACTAGTGGCTTCTCTCGAGAAAAATAGCATATGGTGGGTAAACAAATTACTGTTGGGCAATTGATAGAACTTCAAATAATCATGACGATATCCAGGCAATGATCATTATATAGGCATCACGTCCAAGATTAGTAGACCGACTCCTGCCTGCATCTACGACTATTACTCCACACATCAACCGCTATCCAGCATGCATCTAGTGTATTAAGTTCATGAAAATATGGAGTAATGCAATAAGAACGATGACATGATGTAGACAAGATCTATTTATGTAGAAATAGACCCCATCTTGTTATCCTTAATGGCAACGATACATATGTGTCATTTCCCCTTCTGTCACTGGGATCAAGCACCGTAAGATCGAACCCATCACAAAGCACCTCTTCCCATTGCAAGATAAATAGATCAAGTTGGCCAAACAAAACCCAAATATCAGAGAAGAAATATGAGGCTATAAGCAATCATGCATATAAGAGATCAAAGAAGACTCAAATAACTTTCATGGATAAAAACATAGATCTGATCATAAACTCAAAGTTCATCGGATCCCAACAAACACACCGCAAAAAGAGTTACATCAAATAGATCTCCAAGAGACCATTGTATTGAGAATCAAACGAGAGAGAGAGAAAGCCATCTAGCTACTAACTACGGACCCGTAGGTCTACAATGAACTACTCACGCATCATCGGAGAGGCACCAATGAGGATGATGAACCCCTCCATGATGGTGTCTAGATTGGATCTGGTATTCCTAGAACTTGCGGTGGCTGGAATTGATTTTTGTCGACTCCCCTAGGGTTTCTGGAATATTGGGGTATTTATAGAGCAAAGAGGCGGTGCGGGAGGTCTCCGAGATGGGCACAACCCACCTGGCCGTGCCTGGGGGCCCAGGCGCGCCCTGGTGTCTTGTGCTCACCTCGGCCCCCCTCTTCGGTACTTCTTTGGCCCACTGGATGTCTTCTGGTCCAAAAAAAATCTCCAAAAAGTTTCGTTGCGTTTGGACTCCGTTTGGTATTGATTTCCTGCGAAGTAAAAAAGAAGTAGAAAACAGCAACTGCACTGGGCACTATGTCAATAGGTTAGTCCCAAAAAATGATATAAAATTGATATAAAATGATTGTAAAACATCCAAAAATGATAATATAACAGCATGGAACAATCAAAAATTATAGATACGTTGGAGACGTATCAGCATCCCCAAGCTTAATTCCTGCTCGTCCTCGAGTAGGTAAATGATAAAAACAGAATTTTTGATGTGGAATGCTGCCTAACATGTTCATCACATATTCTTTTCTTTGTAGCATGGACTTTGGACTTTTATATGGTTCAAAGCAATAGTCTAGTTTTGACATGAGGACTTTAATACTCAAGTATATCAACAAGCAACCATGTATTTCAAAATATCAACACTAAAGCAAGTTATCCCTAGCCCATTATGCTCAATCATTGATCCATTCATGAAACACACTCGAATATTAGCTACACCCAATGCTCAAGTACGACCATAGTGCCCCTTAGTTGGTGCTTTATAAAATAAGATGGAGACTCAAGTAAAAATAAAAATTGCATAAAGTAAAAGAAAGGCCCTTCGCGGAGGGAAGTAGGGATTTGTAGAGGTGCCAGAGCTCAAAGCTTAAATTGAGAGATAAAAATATTTTGAGAGGCATACTTTTCCCACCAACAAAAAGGACTTAGAGTTTCCAATACTTTTCATGCTAGATATATCATAGGCGGTTCCCAAACAGAACTTAAAGTTTATTCCTTTTTCCACCATACTTTCACTTTCCATGGCTAACCATATCCACGGGTGCCCTCCATACCAACACTTTCCAAGGAATTTATTATTTGACAACATAAAGTAAATTCATTTTTCATTTCGGGACTGGGCATCCCTAATACCTTTGCCATACTCTCGTGCAATGACAAGTGACTAAACACTCATTGTGAGAATAACACATCTAGCATGGAAAAATATCGGCCACCCCTCACTGCCTCACGAGCGGTACGAGCACACAAAAGAGAAATTTATTTTGAAAATTAGAGATGGCACATACAAATTTGCTTAGAATGGCACGGAAATACCGCATATAGGTAGGTATAGTGGACTCATATGGCAAAACTGGTTTAAAGGGTTTTGGATGCACAAGTAGTGATCATACTTAGTGCAAATGAAGGCTAGCAAAAAGATTGAGAAGCGTCCAACCAAGAAACGAAAAATCTCGTAAGCAAGCATTAAGCAAAATTAACACTGAATAATGCACCACAAGTAGGATATAATTTCATTGCATAACTATTGACTTTCGTGCTTGCATAGGGAATCACAAACCTTAACACCAATATTCTTACTAAAGCATAATTACTCATCAACATGACTCACATATCACTATCATCATATCTCAAAACTATTACTAAGAATCAAGTTTATTTTGCCAATGATCTTCATGAAAGTTTTTATTATATCCTTCTTGGATATCTATCACTTTGGGACTAGTTTCATATGTTGCTTTTAATAAGCTCAAACAAATATAAGTGAAGAACATGAGCATAATATTTCTTTCTCTCAAATTAATCTAAGTGAAGCAAGAGAGAATTTCTTTGAAATTTTACTAACTCCCAAATAAATCTAAACGAAGCATGAGAGCATTTCTTCAAAAATAACAAAGCACACCATGCTCAAAAAGATATAAATGAAGCACTAGAGCAATTCCAAGGCTCTTAAAAATTTAAGTGAAAGGTGTGTCCCAAAAAGGTGTGTCCAGCAAGGATTCAAGACTTAAAATAAAAAGCAAAACAAGCAAAGACTCATATCATACAATACGCTCCAAGCAAAACTCATAATATGTGACGAATAAAAATATAGCTCCAAGTAAAATACCGATGGTCGTTAGAAGAAAGAGGGGATGCCACTCGGGGGCATCCCCATGCTTATTTGCTTGATACTTCTTGAATATTATCTTGGGGTGCCTCGGGCATCCCCAAGCTTAGCATTTTGCTAATCCTTATTCCTTCATCCATCGTAATATCACCCAAAACTTGAAAACTTCAATCACACAAAACTCAACAAAACCATTGTGAGAT
Organism: Thinopyrum elongatum; assembly: GCA_011799875.1. NCBI lineage: Eukaryota > Viridiplantae > Streptophyta > Magnoliopsida > Poales > Poaceae > Thinopyrum > Thinopyrum elongatum. The sequence continues at coordinate 353,253,506 of CM022302.1, read as the reverse complement.
CCGTTAGTATAAGAAAACCAATCTTTACTTTAAGTACTATAGAAAATGCATTCAAATTTTGTTCTTGCATTATATCTACTGTATTCCAACTTTTCTATGGCAAAAACTCTTCAAAGAAAACCATAGATTCATCAAAATAAGCACACAATGCAAAGAAAACAGAATCTGTCAAAAACAGAACAGTCTGCAAATATACGAATTGTTCTCATACTTATGTAACTCCAATTTTTTTGAAACATTATGACAACATATGAAATTTGTATATCAATCTTGTGTAAAAAATTCAGAATTTTTCGTCTCTTCTGTGAATTTTCAAAATTGTTTTACTGGATGCAAAAGTTTCTGTTTTCCAACAAGATCAAATCAACTATCACCCAAATCATCCCAAAGGCTTTGCTTGGCACAAACACTAATTTAAACCACAAAAACAGATCTAACTAGAGGCATAATTGGGTATTTTATTGAAAACAGCAAGAAAACCAAAAAGAAAAAAGATACAAGTTGGGTTGCCTCCCAATGAGCGCTATCGTTTTACGCCCCTAGCTAGGCATAATGCAAAGATCTAAGTATTGTCATCTTTGTTTTTGTTTTCCTTAGAGGAGTTTTTGTCAGGAGGTTTTGCAAAAACAACATAAAACACGTTGTCCATGGAAGCTTTAGCACTATCAAGTTGCTTATCATCGTATCCTCTTTGATTTTCGGCAACAATCCAAGAATAATGTTGATTAACATCATTGAAAACTTGTTGGATTATATCTAAAATAGGGACTTGCTTTTTAAGATTCTCATCAAAGATTTGATTATTCCCAAGAAAATGTCTTAAAGCATAATCACTATTATAGATAATTTCATCTATCACGGGTTTTTCACAATTCATACCATAAAAATCAAAGATTTCCCTAGCTTCCTGTATTATGTAGTCAAATTCATTCATAAGAACAAGAGTGGCCAACTTTTTAGCTTTAGGATTCTTTATAACGGGTAACTCATAAAACAATCTTTGCAAGGTAGGATGAGTACGGATAAATCTATTTTCAAGTTTCAGAACTAGCGCTGAAATAGCTTCTGCATAAGATTTAGTCCTTTTAAGTATAGGAGCATCATCAAGACTCAAGTTTCCAACACAATTGAAAAATTCTTGGATATGTTCTTTTCCCATAACATTCCCTTTCCCCAAAACAAAAGTTTTGGCATCCAGATTGCCAGAATGTCCAATTTTAGGAGTTAGACCATCATCTGTTTCCGCCATACCGAAATCACTCATTATTGCAGGCAAAAAGATAGATCTGATGAGAAAGCGGCAAACGAAAAAGAGGGCGAATAAAACGGCAAATTTTTGTGAAGTGGGGGAGAGGAAAATGATAGGCAAATGGCTAATAATGTAAATTGCAAGGAGATGAGATTTGTGATTAGGAACCTGGTAGATGTTGATGATGTCTCCCCGGCAACAGCGCCAGAAATTCGCACATTGACGGGAGACTATCTTGACTTGATCCTCCCCGGCAACGGCGCCAGAAATTCCTTTTGATGTTTGCTTGAACTACATCGGTATTTCCCCAAAGAGGAAGGGATGATGCAGCACAGCAACAGTAGGTATTTCCCTCAGTGATGAGACCAAGGTTATCGAACCAGTAGGAGAACCACGCAACACCACGTAAATAGCTCCTGCACACAAAGAACAAATACTTGCAACCCGACGTAAGAGAGGGGTTGTCAATCCCTCACGGGTAAAAGGATAGGTAAAATTGTAGTAGATTGGATAAATAGATCTCGCGGGAACGCGAGATAAAATAAATAAGTAAAAATTGCAGCAAGGTATTTTTGTATTTTTGGATTAATAGATCTGAAAAAAAAGCAAATAAAAATAGATCGCGAAGGCAAATAGCAAATAGATTTGAAAATATATGATGAGAAAATAGACCCGGGGGCCGTAGATTTCACTAGTGGCTTCTCTCGAGAAAATATCATACGGTGGGTAAACAAATTACTGTTGGGCAATTGATAGAACTTCAAATAATCATGACGATATCCAGGCAATGATCATTATATAGGCATCACGTCCAAGATTAGTAGACCGACTCCTGCCTACATCTACTACTATTACTCCACACATCGACCGCTATCCAGCATGCATCTAGTGTATTAAGTTCATGGAAAAACGGAGTAATGCAATAAGAACGATGACATGATGTAGACAAGATCTATTTATGTAGAAATAGACCCCATCTTGTTATCCTTAATGGCAACGATACATACGTGTCGTTTCCCCTTCTGTCACTGGGATCAATCACCGTAAGATCGAACCCATCACAAAGCACCTCTTCCCATTGCAAGATAAATAGATCAAGTTGGCCAAACAAAACCCAAATATCAGAGAGGAAATACGAGGCTATAAGCAATCATGCATATAAGAGATCAAAGAAGACTCAAATAACTTTCATGGATAAAAACATAGATCTGATCATAAACTCAAAGTTCATCGGATCCCAACAAACACACCGCAAAAAGAGTTACATCAAATAGATCTCCAAGAGACCATTGTATTGAGAATCAAACAAGAGAGGGAAAGCCATCTAGCTACTAACTACGGACCCGTAGGTCTACAATGAACTACTCACACATCATCGGAGAGGCACCAATGAGGATGATGAACCCCTCCGTGATGGTGTCTAGATTGGATCTGGTGTTCCTGGAACTTGAGGCGGCTGGAATTGATTTTCGTCGACTCCCCTAGGGTTTCTGGAATATTGGGGTATTTATAGAGCAAAGAGGCGGTGCGGGAGGTCTCTGAGATGGGCACAACCCACCAGGGCGCGCCTGGGGGCCCAGGCGCGCCCTGGTATCTTGTGCTCACCTTGGGCCCCCTCTTCGGTACTTCTTTGACCCATTAGATGTCTTTTGGTCCAAAAAAATCTCCAGAAAGTTTCGCTGCGTTTGGACTCCGTTTGGTATTGATTTCCTGTGAAGTAAAAAACAAGCAGAAAACAACAACTGCACTGGGCACAATGTCAATAGGTTAGTCCCAAAAAATGATATAAAGTTGATATAAAATGATTGTAAAACATCCAAAAATGATAATATAATAGCATGGAACAATAATAAATTATAGATACGTTGGAGACGTATCAGGCCTCTTACAAATCTTTTGCAAAAAGATGTTCCATTTGTTTTTTATGATGATTGTGTAGAAGCCTTTAAAACACTTAAGAAAGCCTTAATCTCTGCACCTATTGTTCAACGACCTGATTGGAACTTGCCCTTTGAGATTATGTGTGACGCTAGTGATTATGCTGTTGGTGCTGTTCTAGGACAAAGAGTTGATAAGAAGTTAAATGTTATTCATTATGCTAGTAAAACTCTAGATAGTGCTCAACGCAATTATGCTACTACTGAAAAAGAATTCTTAGCAGTTGTGTTTTCTTGTGACAAATTTAGATCTTACGTTGTTGATTCTAAAGTTACTGTTCACACCGATCATGCTGCTATAAAATATCTTATGGAAAAGAAAGATGCTAAACCTAGACTCATTAGGTGGGTTCTTTTGCTACAAGAATTTGACTTACATATCACTGATAGAAAATGAGCTGAGAACCCCGTGGCTGATAACTTATCTAGGTTAGAAAATATTCTTGATGACCCACAACCTATTAATGAGAGTTTTCCTTGTAACACCCCGGTGGTTAACTACAGTAATCACCCTTTTGATTATGCCATGTCATCATGTTTAACAGTGCATGACCATCATTAGCATTATATTGCATTTCAACTCCTAAGTCAAAATCCAAATTTAAATGAAAGTGGAAAATAAAAGTTATCCAACATAGAAACTAAAATGTTCAATCAATAACAAATAATACAGAGACCATTCTAAAATTGAAACCAACAATTAATAAATTAATTAGGTGGCACTAACATTACCAAAACAGCTAGGATTAATGCATTTTAAATATTATAAAAATTGTGTGAGTTCCAATTGACTCCAAACCAATTTTTGGTAGTAGTAGGGGATGCCTAGTAATTATTGGAACAATTGCTATGTTTTACAAAAACCATTTTGAGGCCTAACTATTTACTAAACAAAGACGTATGAATAAATAAAAAGAAAAGACAAAAGAAAACAGAACAGAGAAATAAAAAAGAAAGCCCCGGCCTAACTGGGCCTCGGCCCAGCTGGCCGGCCCAGCTCACCCCATTGGCCTATTTAGGCCTCCCCAACCCCCACCGAAACCCTAATCCCCCCTCTCGCTCCCCACTCCCTCGCCCCTCCTCTGCCTCCCCCGATCTGGATCGGGGGGGATCATTCCCGTCGCCCCGTCGCTCCTGACGATGCCGCTGCCCATCGATCGTCGTTGCCGCACGCCGTCGTCACCGCACGCCGTCGTCACCACCCGACCCCGTCGCCCCTCGCCATCGTCGCCTCGCCTCTGCCTCGCCAGACCACACCGAGCCCGCTGCCCTCCCCGACCGGCCCCTGTGAGCCGCCGCCTCCGCTCCCCCCTCTCTCCCCGGTCGCCGCGACCCGCACCGCGCCCGCACGTACCCGAGCGCGCTCACCGCCCTCCCCCTCTCTATGTCGCCGCCACGCCCGCGGTCGCCACGCGCACCGCGCGACTCCGCCGCGCCCTGGCCGCGCTAGCGCGCGCACCCCGCGCCCCGCACCGCCCGCTCGCGCGCCCCGCCTGCTCGCAGCGCGCCCCGCCTCCCCGCAGTTCCCGCCGCCCACGCCCACGGCTCCTCTGCCGACGCTGCTGCCGTGCTGCCTTGCCGCTCGGCGCGCTCGTCTCCGCCCCCGCGCGCCCACGGCTCTGGCCCCCTCGCCCCGCTCTCCCACCGCCCAGGGCCGCCGCCCCCTTCGGCCTCCTGCGCCGGCGCCCGTCGCTCCCCGTCGGCCTGGCCGCGCCCGGGCACAGGCGCCCGGCGCCCACTCCCGATAGCCCGCCCCGGTCGGCCCCTGTGCCACTGACCGCTGGGCCCGACCCCCCTGGCCCAATGACACATGGGGCCCACGGCCCCGAAACGTTTTTTAAATTAAGTTAATCTTGATTAGGTTAAACTAATTTAGTTAATTAGTTTAATTAAGTATTAATTAATTCGTCAGCAATCACTGTTTCGGATAATTCTGGTTTAAATGATTAAATAAATTCCAGAAATTGTTTAAATCTTTATAAAATCATATTAAATAATCCGTAACTCCGATGGAAAAACTTTGTACATGAAAGTTGCTCAGAACGACGAGACGAATCCGAGATCGCGGTCCGTTCGCCCGTCACACGTCCCTAGCGTAGCGAACGTGCATCCGTTCCCCTCTTTTCGTCTGTCCGAAATGCCGAACACCGGGAATACTTTCCCGGATGTTTTTCTCTATCGCTGGTATTACCTAGCACTACGATAGAACACCGCTAGCTCTGCTTATTGACATGTCATGCACTTGTTTGCTTAGTATTTACTATTTCCTCCCCCTCTTCTCTCTCGGTAGCCCCCAACACCGACGTCGTCCACGAGGCCGACGCAGCTCCGGAGCCCGAAGACACTATTGCCAACCTTGCCCTTGCCGCCGAGCAACCAGGCAAGCCCCCCCCCCCTTTGAGCATACCGATATCGCACATTCTATTTCTCATGCTTGCATTAGAATTGCTGCTGCTGCTTTACCTATTCTGATGCACAGCCTGTTTATTGTAACCTGCTGTTGATAATTACCTGCATATCCTAAACTGCTTAGTTTAGGCTGGGTAGAGACCTATCAGTGACCCCACTAGTCCTGACTGCCCCGCTGGATTATCCGAAGACCCGATCAACGGGATTGAAGACCAGGCCCCGGCACCGCACATCACCCCCTTAGTTGTAACGACACTGCAGCGTTACTATCGCGTGCCGAGGGTGATACCTCGTGTAGCACTTCTGATGTTAACTCTGTAGAGTAGCTATTCGGTCGTGGTCATCGAGGGTGATTCCTCCTTCACCACTTCCGGTAACGACGCTGTCGTGCAACACATCAAGTGTGAACCCATCGAGGGTGATTCCTCCGAGTTCACCTTGACGGATACATCGAGTGGGAATTCAATGAGGGTGATACCTCGGATTCCCCTGATGTTATAGACACACAGATACTTGGACTTTACACTTTTACTTCGATAGGCGGGTCGACCCTGAGGGGTACCCGCGTGCGCCTGAGAGGCGAGTGTTGTGAAGACGGGTGCCTGTATGGTGCCCGAGTGATGAATACGAGGCGCGGCCGGGCATTCTTAACCCTTGCAGCAAGTCCTCGAGACGGGGCGACGGGGTCACATCTTTCGTGAGTCTCTGCTCGTTACCGCAAGCCCTAATCCATTAACGATTTGGATATTTGATCCGAGCAGGTCTCTGGCCCGATAGCACTAACCATCACCTGGGCATAGTATGGGCGTTCTGCATCGTAGCATCAGCCGAAAGCTCTGTAAGACGTCTAGTTCAGTCTTGCGGCCGGGACGGACCGGCGCCCCCCTGGTGCCTGGCTTCCCCCTGCACGCAACGACTCGGAGTGCACAGGGCGATGGCCCAAGACCTCTGAGCGCTTAGGATGTAGACCGACGGGGACCTCTCTGCTGAGCTCTAGGTAGGGTTGCGATGTGTCGTTTGGCCGAGGCCGGGCATGACCCAGGAAAGTGTGTCCAGCCAGAGTTAATCGAGCGTGTTGGGTAAGTTGGTGCACCCCTGCAGGGAAGAAAACTTCTATCGATAGCCGGTCCTACGGTAAAGGACACTCGGAGTTGTATCCCGATCGATACAGCTAGAAGTTGAGATGAGACCTGGATATGAGGCTCTGGGATTGCTTCTCGCAGGGAGTCGAGAAGGGATCTCCGGACGAGGTTGATGACTGTATGGCTCTGGGATTGCTTTCTCGTAGGGAGTCGAGAAAGGATCTCTGGGTGAGGTTGAGACTTAATAATACTACTATAATATATTGTGCTGATCTACTCTCTTCTATTGCTGCAAGACCACTGAAGATGCTAGTCTTCGATAGGACTAGGCCTTCTCTCTATTCTGGCATTTCTGCAGCCCAGTCCACATATACAGCCTCCCTTTGAAAATGTTGCATATGTAGTGTAGATCCTTGCTTGCTGAGTACTTCTGAGTACTCACAGTTGCTTTGTTTTTCTTTTCTCCCCATATCAGTTTGACGTGACCAAGATGACGGAGCCCCTGAGACAGATGCCCCGTCGATCGACTACTACTACTACCCAGAGGATGGATACTACTACGAGCTTGCCGTCGACCAAGAGTAGGATCGGAGGGTCCCAGGCAGGAGGCCTACGCCTTTCGATCGTAGTGTTTTACTTTGCCCCACCTTTCTAAAGGCCTTTCTGTGCTTTCTTTTATATCTGTACTCAGATATCTGATGCTTCCGCTGACGCTTGTACGCAAGCTTATGTATTCGAGCCCTCCAGGCCCCTGGCTTGTAATATAAAGCTTGTATGACTTTATTTATGTTTTAGAGTTGTGTTGTGATATCTTCCCGTGAGTCCTTAGGCTTGATCGTGTGCATTTGCGTGTATGATTAGTGCACGATTGAGCCGGGGGCGTCACAAGTTGGTATCAGAGCCGACTGACTGTAGGAACCCCCCTTTCCAACTCCTTGGCCGAAGTTGAGTCTAGTAACCGAAAACAATTTTACTAACTTGGCTGTGTGGCTTACGGGCCCACGTCACCAATTGGGTGGTATTAGGATCTTTTACTTCTCGACCTTTACTCTGGGACTCTGATCTCTCTTCTATTCGGGTTAAATAAATTTTACTAACTCCAACATTAGGTTCTTGTGATCACATCCACCCGGTGTTCTGAAAATTTCCCCCCTTCCTTCAAGATTGCGGGCCAGGTTCTGCTTGTAGGATCCTCTTATCGAGGGCACCCTGTGTTGTCACTTGCAGATTCCTCGCTCCAATAGTTTTCTCCGACGTTGATGTAGCCTTTGCTATGTCTCGTTGTGTACTTCCTTACCGCGTGCCTGCGCGCCGCCTAGATGTCTAGCCCTCCCCTTTTAGCTGTCGTATTGCCGGATTGTAACCGAGGCTATGTGTGGATTTGAATGTCTGGTGCAAATATGATGAAGTATCTATTGCACTTCCTTCTGTTGTGCGTGTTACTTCATGAATCATTCCATACACATGTAGTTTTTCTTGCTAAACTGCCCCTGTTGATTTGGCAGGATGGCTGACGATCCTCCACCTCCACCCTATATTGCCGCAATGATGCAGCAGTTTGAATTGAACCGTCAGCTCAACGAGAGTCTGGTAAGATGTTTGGAACGCAACGAGGCTCGCCAGGAGCCTGGACCGATCTCGCTGCCAGAATTTGTGCGCCTCAATCCGTCCATTTTCCGCAACTCCACCAATCCTATGGATGCTGATGATTGGCTTCGTGACATCCTGTTTGAGATGGAGTCAGCTAATGTTGCCCCTGACAGTTACATCACCTTTGTGACATTCCACTTGAAGGGTCCCGCTGCTCAATGGTGGGAAAGCCACAAGGCTATGTTGCCTGCAGAGACTGTAACCACTTGGCAGGAATTTCAGTCAGCTTTTCATGCACGTTACATTCCTCAGGGTCTGATGGACCAAAAGAAGCAGGAATTCCGCAAACTTACTCAGGGCAAAATGACTGTGGATGAATATCAGAGGAAATTCCTTGAATTATCCCGCTATGCTGCGGATGACGTCGACACTAACACACGCAAGCAGGAGAAATTCCGTGAAGGACTGCGTACCGATATAAAACTTGCACTTGTTGTCCATGATTTCACAGACTTTGCAACGCTTGTCAGCAAATCTTTCCAAGTTGAAACAGCTCTGACTGAGTACCAGGAGTCGCTCAAGCGCACTCATGAAGCTGACTCAACCACGGGTCAGCCTGTTCAGAAACATCGAGTCTGGATCCCACACAATGTTCATCATCAACCTGCTCCAACACCAAGGCCGTCATATGTTGCACCTCGTTTGCCTTCACCGTTGAGACAGCTAACGGTTCATGATGGACCGTTTGTTGTTATGGCTTCTCCTCAGGATGCACCATGTCCTCCGGATGGTCGTACGAAGGGCCATCGAACCCATCGTTGCAGAAATCGTAAGGCCAGGATGTCTGCTATGGACCGAGGCCAGGTTACTCACGTTAAAATGGGAGAAGCTCGTGAGTCTCCAAAAATTGTGATGGGAACTCTGTCAGTTAATTCAGTTGCAGCTTCTATTCTCTTTGATTCCGGGGCATCACATTCCTTTGTGTCTCAACAATTTGCTCAGCGACATGAGCTACCTCTAGAGTTATTGCCCACACCATTAGAGATTATCACTCCCCGTTCCAGGTGGCAAACCAAGATGGTAAGTCACAACAATCAGATCAAAATTGAAGGGTTGATGTTCTCTGCTTCCCTTATTGCTCTTGGACCTTCCGACATAGACATCATTCACGGTATGGACTGGTTGACAGCCCATAATGCTTTGATTGATTGCGCTACTAAGACAGTCCAGCTCACTCACCCTTCTGGCCAGACAGTCAAATACTCAGCCCGAATAGCTCAGGATGCTGAGACTCAAATATATGTTCTGAATGCATTGAATGCTTCACCTCTTGAAGGCATCGAGAACGTTCCAGTGGTTCATGATTTTCAAGATGTATTTCCAGAAGAACTTCCAGGAATACCCCCTGCTAGAGCTGTTGATATTTTCCCGCCTGATGAATTATATTTTCATGGATTACCTCGACAAATTTGTCGTTGTATATCTGGATGATATTCTGGTATATTCGAAGAATAAGGAAGAACATGCTGAACACCTCCATCTAGTACTGGAAAGGCTCCGAGAACATTAGTTGTATGCCAAATACTCCAAATGTGAATTCTGGCTTTCTGAAGTAACGTATCTTGGTCATGTGATTTCCAAGGATGGAATTGCTGTTAACCCGGAACGAGTTCAGGCTATTCTGGACTGGACTCCTCCGAAGAACGTCAAGCAAGTGAGAAGTTTTCTCGGCCTTGCAAGTTATTGCCGTCGATTTGTTGAGAATTTTTCTAAGATTGCTAAGCCCCTGACTGATCTGCTTCACAAGGGCGTTAAATTTGAATGGACAGAAAAATGTCAGGAAAGTTTTCAAACACTCAAAGACAAGCTGACATCTGCCCCAGTACTATCTCCTCCAGATACCCGCAAAGAATTTGTGATTTATTGTGATGCATCCCATGAAGGATTAGGCTGTGTCCTAATGCAAGAGCGTAAAGTGATTGCTTATGGCTCTCGTCTGTTGCGCCCACATGAAGAGAATTATCTGGTACATGATCTAGAACTAGCTGCTATCATCTATGCATTGCAGTCGTGGCGACATTACCTCCTCGGTAATCGTTGCGAGATCTACATGGATCATAAAAGTCTGAAGTACTTGTTCACTCAACCATCTCTAAACCTCCGTCAGCAAAGATGGATGGAGGCCATTGCGGACTATGATTTGGGTATTTCCTATACCCCTGGCAAGGCTAACGTGATGTCTGATGCCTTAAGCCGCAAGTCCTATTGCGACAACCTCATGGTTAGGCGAGCTCAACCGCGTCTTTTTGAAGAACTGTGCAAGCTGAATCTGCGTATTGTTCCACAGGGCTCTCTAAATAACCTTGTGATACAACCAGATCTTGAGAAAGCTGTTAAGAATACACAAGCTAAAGATGCTGAAGTTGATCTGATGAAGAAAAATCTTCACCTTGAAAAGTACAGGGATTTCTTGCTGTCTGAAGATGGAACCTTGTATTTCAGAAACCGCATTGTGGTACCTCGCTTCGAACTCATGACTGACAAAGTCATGAAGGAGGCACATGATACCCCGCTGTCTATTCATCCGGGTAACACCAAGATGTATCGTGATCTCCGTCAAAGGTACTGGTGGTCTAGAATGAAGCAGGACATTGCTCGTTATGTTGCTGAATGTGATGTGTGTCGTCGCGTTAAAGCAGAGCATCAGAAACCAGCTGGATTTCTGCAACCGCTTCCTATTCCTCTATGGAAATGGGATAAGGTTCAGATGGATTTCATTACAGGACTTCCCAGGTCACAGAAGGGTCACGATGCTATTCTTGTCGTCGTCGACCAACTCTCTAAAGTTGCACACTTTCTGCCTGTCAAAGAGACGATCACTGCTAGTCAGTTAGCAGAGTTATATATCTCCAGAATTGTATCACTCCACGGTATTCCTAAGGAGATCAGTTCGGACCGTGGCGGCCTTTTCACTTCCAAATTCTGGGAAAGTTTCCAAACAGCTATGGGAACTCATATTACCTGGAGTTCAGCTTATCACCCCCAGTCCCAAGGCCAAGTTGAACGAGTTAATCAAGTGCTTGAAGACATGCTACAAGCTTGTGTTGTATCGTTCGGCAAGAAGTGGGAAGAATCTCTCCCGTATGCGGAATTCTCATATAACAATAGCTATCAAGCTAGCTTGAAAATGGCTCCCTTTGAAGTTCTTTATGGACGTAAGTGTCAAACCCCTCTGAATTGGTCAGAAACTGGGGAACGACCGCTCGTGGGTCCGGATATTATTCAACACGCCGAAGAACAAGTTCGTATTGTCCGAGAAAATCTCAAGGCGGCTCAGGACCACCAGAAGAGCAACTACGATCGCAAACGATGGGGTTTGACTTATCAACCTAGTGATCAGGCTTATCTTCATGTCACTCCTATGAAGGGCACTCACCGTTTTGGAATCAAGGGCAAGCTAGCTCCACGCTATATTGGTCCTTTCCGCATAATTGCTAGACGTGGTCAAGTGTCATATAAATTGGAGTTGCCGCCGCAATTCTCTCATATCCACGACGTATTCCATGTGTCGCAACTTCGTAAATGCTTCAAGGAATCTCCGCACCGAGCTGTGGATCACGAGATGCTCGAATTGCATGATGATCTTTCATATAAGGAGCATCCGATCCGCATTCTCGATGAAGCTGAACGTCGGACCCGTCAGAAGGTTACCAAGTTCCTCAAAGTGCAGTGGTCAAATCATACGGAAGATGAAGCCACTTGGGAACGCGAGGATAATCTTCGTGCGGAATACCCCGAACTTTTTCCTTCTACCTCTTAATTCTTGGGACGAGAATTCTTGTTAGTGGAGGAGATTTGTAACACCCCCGGTGGTTAACTACAGTAATCACCCTTTTGGTTATGCCATGTCATCATGTTTAACAGTGCATGACCATCATTAGCATTATATTGCATTTCAACTCCTAAGTCAAAATCCAAATTTAAATGAAAGTGGAAAATAAAAGTTATCCAACATAGAAACTAAAATGTTCAATCAATAACAAATAATACAGAGACCATTCTAAAATTGAAACCAACAATTAATAAATTAATTAGGTGGCACTAACATTACCAAAACAGCTAGGATTAATGCATTTTAAATATTATAAAAATTGTGTGAGTTCCAATTGACTCCAAACCAATTTTTGGTAGTTGTAGGGGATGCCTAGTAATTATTGGAACAATTGCTATGTTTTACAAAAACCATTTTGAGGCCTAACTATTTACTAAACAGAGATGTACTACATCACAACCATATTAAAATGCATGTTGGCACACAACACAAACCATTATCCACTCCTAGCTAATTAAGCATGGCATGAGTAACTACAATCTCTAGTTGTCATTGCAAATATGTTTCATTCATAATGGACTGAATCAGGAACGATGAGCTACTCATATTTACAAAAACAAAATAGGTTGAGTTCGTACCAGCTTTTCTCCATCTGAATCATTTCATCATATATCATCATTATTGCCTTTCACTTGCACGACCGAACGGTGTGAATAATAATAAGAGTGCACGTGCATTGGACTAAGCTGGAATATGCAAACATTTATTCAGAGGAGAAGACAAGGTAATATGGGCTCTTTGTTATATCAACAATAATGCATATGAGAGCCACTCAACATTTTCATCGTGGTCTTCTCCTTATGACCCAAAGAAAAAGAAAACTAATTTCAAAGAAACACACTGAAATATTTTTGGAGTTTTTGTTTTTCAAAAGAAAGTAAAACGAAAACGAGAAAAACTATTTACATGGGAAAGCTCCCAACAAGCAAAAGAAGAACAAGAAATCTTTTTGGGTTTTCTTTTAATACTACTACTAAATAAACTAGAAAGAAAAACTAAAAAGAAGCGAGAACTAATTTTTTTGGATTTTTCTCAAAGTTTTTCAAACACACAAGAAGAAAGCAAGAAAAATAAACTAACATGGATAATACAATGAAAAGTATGAACACCGACAACTGGAATGAGTGTGTGAACATGAATGTAATGTCGGTGAGAAATACATACTCCCCCAAGCTTAGGCTTTTGGCCTAAGTTGGTCTAGGGCCACGGCTTGAAATAACCCTCTCCTCTATACTGCAGGGGGTTCTCAGAGTTCCACTGGTTGGCGAGCTCCTGTGGCTCCCACTGATAAAGAGGCTCTGATATGCGTCAGGAACTGGTGCTGGCTCAGGTGCTAGGGGTTGTGAAAGACCCCAAAATCTGTAGATGTCCTCGGGCATAATAGTGTACCTGCCTGAATGAATATCGAACAAAGAAGGTGCAGGCAAGGTAATAATCTCACAAGTACCCTGACTAAAAACTAGGTTGTAGAGGAGTCGCTTGTCATCGTCCTTTTTAATAAAATCATGTGCTACCATACTAGCATAGTTTAAATATTTAGTGGGTAACAACATCTCCTCCTCCTCATCGTGCCTAATGGGTATCTCAAAATGTTTAGCAAGGTGGGAGGCATAGACACCTCCAAAAATAGCACCCTTAGAGCGGTTCATGTTCAACCGTCGAGCAACAATAGCGCCCAAACTAAAAGTTCTCTCAGCATAAAAAGCATGGTGCAAAATGGCAAGGTCAGGGGCACTGAGGCTCCCACTCTCCCATCGACCAATCAAACATCTCCCGGCAAATAATGAATAATAGCGTAAAATAGGAAAATGTAAACTAGCCACTCTCGCCTCTGACACTCCTCTCTGTTCTCCCATAGTAGTGTCAGCAATGAAATCCTCCACATCCCTAGGATGTGGCTCACTAATGCTGCCCTCATAAGGTATTTTGCAAACATTGCAAAAATCATAAAGTGTCATTCGCTTAGGCACATCATACAAGTGAAATTCTACCATGGGAGGATCCTTCCTAGAATGAAAGTGAAAATTTTGTACGAAGGTATTAGTGAGTAGGAGGTATTTGTCACACTTATCTTGGAGGAAGGCGGTGATGCCGGCATTCTCCGCTAAATAATAGAAATCATCATAAATTCCTGCCTCCCTCAAGAATGTATCACTTGGCCACTCACACGGCCGAACCTCCGCAGCGCGAGGAAGGTTGTACTTGGGCTTCTTCTTCTCCTCATTTTCATTTCCATCGGAGTTGCGGCTCGAAGAACCCCTTAACCACCTCCTCATGGTTTCTCTTTTCCCTGAAAATTTCTGAAATTTTTAGTGACTGAAAATAAAAGTGAACCAAACTCAACATAACTAATAGCAACTATTCCTACAAGTGTCTAGAGGCTATATCATGCAACAAAACTACTTTGGACCATATAAATTTGACATGCAAGCTCAAGAACAAGGTCACCACAACAGCAAAAATTTGCAATATATAAAGCACTATAGCAAAAACTAATTGGACCAACGAAGGAGTTACATACCGAAGAACAATCCCCCGAAACAGTTTCGGAAACGGAGTTCCGAGCAAGGAGATCGAAAATGGCAGCAAAATGAGCAAGAACACGGGTTTGAGCAATGGTTGGATTTTTTCTGGAGGAAGACGAAGTGAATGGGTGCTGGAATAAGTGAGTGGGACCCACAAGCCTGCTAGGCGTGCCCTAGGGTGGTGGGTGCACCCTGTGGGCTTGTGGCCCACTGGTGCACCCCCCTAAGGTGTGTTCAGTGCCAAAAATTCTTAAATATTATAGAAAAAAACATACTAAATTTTCAGGGCATTTGGAGAACTTTTATTTTCTAGTAATTTTTTTATTACACGGATAATTCAGAGAACAGAAAAATAATAGTATTTTTGCTTTATTTATTCTAAATAACAGAAAGTAGAAAGTGGGTACAGAGAGTTGTGTTACTAAATTCATCCATCTCATGCCCGTCAAAAGGAATCCATCAATAAGTTTGATCAAGTCTTATTAACAAACTTCTTCCGAATAACATGAAACCGGAGAATCTTCGTATAACACTAGGTTACCTCAACGGGGATATGCACGTCCCCAACAATAAGAATATCATATTTCTTTTTGACAGTAGGAAGAGGGAATTCAAAACCTCCAATAGTGATTGTTGAATTTTTTTCAATAGAATTGATACTATTCATTCGAGGTTGTTTCTTCGGAAAGTGTACCGTATGCTCATTACCATTAACATGAAAAGTGACATTGCCCTTATTGCAATCAATAACAGCCCCTGAAGTATTCAAAAAGGGTCTACCAAGGATGATCAACATACTGTCATCCTCGGGTATATGAAGAATAACAAAATCCATTAAGATAGTAACATTTGCAACTATGACAGGCACATCCTCACAAATACCGATGGGTATAGCAGTTGATTTATCATCCATTTGCAAAGAGATTTCAGTGGGTGTCAACTTATTCAATTCAAGTCTACGATATAAAGAGAAAGGCATAACACTAACACCGGCTCCAAGATCACATAAAGCAGTTTTAACATAGTTTCTTTAAATGGAGCATGGTATAGTTGGTATTCCTGGATCTCCTAGTTTCTTTGGTATTCCACCCTTAAATGTGTAATTAGCAAGCATGGTGGAAATTTCAGCTTCCGGTATGTTTCTTTTATTAGTAACAATATCTTTCATATACTTAGCATAAGGAGACATTTTCAGAATATCAGTCAAACACATGCGCAAAAAGACAGGTCTAAGTATTTCAACAAAGCGCTCAAAGTCCTCATCATCCTTTTTCTTGGATGGTTTAGGAGGAAATGGCATGGGTTTCTGAACCCACGGTTCTCTTTCTTTACCATGTGTTCCTAGCAATGAAGTCTCTCTTATCATATCTTTTATTCTTAGGTTGTGGGTTATCAACATTAACAGCAGGTTCTATCTCCACATCATTATCATTACTAGATTGAGCATCAACATGAACATTATCATTATCATTATTACTAGGTTCATGTTCATCACCAGATTGTGTTTCAGCATCTGAAATAGAAATATCATTCGGATTCTCAGGTGTATCTATAACAGGTTCACTAGAAGCATGCAAAGTCCTATCATCTTTATTTTTATTTTTAGAAGGACTGGGTGCATCAGTATTAATTCTCTGAGGGTCTTGTTCAACTCTCTTAGGATGGCCCTCGGGATACAAAGGTTCCTGAGTTATTTTAGCACCTCTAGTCATAACTCTAACAGCATGATCATTGTTTTTATTATTCATCTCATTAAGCAAATCATTTTGTGCCTTGAGAACTTGTTCAACTTGAGTTTTTACCATGGAAGCATGTTTACTAAAAAACTTGAGATCATTAACAGTTATACACATATAGTCACTCAAGTGTTCAAGCATATAAGCATTATGTTTCAATTGTCTACTAACATAAGCATTGAAATTCTCTTGTTTAACAATAAAATTATCAAATTCATCCAAGCATTGACTAGCAGACTTATTATGAGGAATATCACCTTCATCAAATCTATAGAGAGAATTTACCTCTACTACCTGTGTCGGGTTATCAAGACCATGTATTTCTTCAATAGGTGGTAAATTCTTAACATCTTCAGCTTTAATACCCTTTTCTTTCATAGATTTCTTTGCCTCTTGCATATCTTCAGGACTGAGAAATAGAATACCCCTCTTCTTCGGAGTTGGCTTAGGAGGTAGTTTGGGAAGAGTCCAATCATTATCATTACTCAATATATATTATTCATTAGTACTTCAGCTTGTTCAACAGCTCGTTCCCTGAAAACACAACCAGCACAACTATCTAGGTGGTCCCTATAAGCATCGGTTAGTCCATTATAAAAGATATCAAGTATTTCATTTTTCTTGAGAGGACAATCAGGCAAAGCATTAAGTAATTGGAGAAGCCTCCCCCAAGCTTGTGGGTGACTCTCTTCTTTAGTTTGCACAAAGTTAAATATTTCCTGTAAAGCAGCTTGTTTCTTATGAGCATGAAAATATTTTTCAGAGAAGTAATAAATCATATCCTGGGGACTACGCACACAACCAGGAGCAACAGAATTAAACCATATCTTAGCATCACCCTTTAATGAGAAAGGAAACAACTTAAGAATATAGTAATAGCGATTTTTTTCCTCATGAGCAAATAGGGTGGCTATATCATTCAATTTAGTAAGATGTGCCACAATAGTTTCAGATTCATAACCATGGAAAGGATCAGATTCAACCAAAGTGATTAACTCAAGATCAACAGAGAATTCATAATCTTTATCAGTAACAAAGATAGGTGAAGTAGCAAACTTAGGATCATATTGCATTCTAGCATTCAAAGATTTTTCTTTCCACTTGCATAGTAATTTATTAAGGTCATGTCTATCCTTACAAGCAAGAAAGTCCCTAGCTACCTCTCCATCCATAACATAACCCTCAGGTATAATAGGCAATTCATATCTAGGAGAGCTAGTTCTAATGGGTGTTTCAAAGTTTTCAGTTTCAGCATTCTCAATATCTGTAGCTCTAGCAAGTTGTTCATCAAGAAATTCACCCAATGGCACAGTATTATCAAGCAAAGTAGTAGTATCATCATAAGCATCATGCATAGCAGAAGTAGCATCATCAATTACTTGTGACATATTAGAATTAATAGCAGGTGTAGGTGTCACAAGCTTACTCAGAACAGAAGGTGAATCAAGTGCAGAGCAAGATGGCAGTTCCTCACCTCCAATCCCCTCGTCCTAGAGGGAAAAATATTGGTTTTGGTATCTTTCAGATTCTTCAAAGTGATCAATAGATATAAATCCCAAGTGACTCAGAGAATAGAGCTATGCTCCCCGACAACGGCGCCAGAAAAAGGTCTTGATAACCCATAAGTATAGGGGATCGCAACAATTTTTGAGGGTAGAGTATTCAACCCAAATTTATTGATTCGACACAAGGGGAGCCAAAGAATATTCACGAGTATTAGAAGTTGAGTTGTCAATTCAACCACATCTAAAATACTTAATATCTGCAGCAAAGTATTTAGTAGCAAAGTAGTATGGAAGTAACGGTAACGGTGGCAAAAGTAACAGTAGCAGTTTTGTAGTGATTGTAATAGCAGTAGCAATGAAAGTAACTTAGTAAAGATCAATATGTGAAAAGCTCGTAGGCATTGGATCGGTAATGATAATTGTGTTGGATAATATTCATCATGTAGCAGTCATAACCTAGGGTGACACAGAACTAGCTCCAATTCATCAATATAATGTAGGCATGTATTCCGTATATAGTCATACATGCTTATGGAAAAGAACTTGCATGACATCTTTTGTCCTACCCTCCCGTGGAAGCGGGGTCCTAATGGAAACTAAGGGATATTAAGGCCTCCTTTTAGAGAACCGAACCAAAGCATTAGCACTTAGTGAATACATGAACTCCTCAAACTACGGTAATCACCGGAAAGAATCCCAATTATTGTCACCTTGGGGTATGCGGATCATAACTCGTAATAGGTGTCTACAACTTGCAAGATAGGATCAAGAACTCACATATATTCATGAAAACATAATAGGTTCAGATCTGAAATCATGGCACTCGGGCCCTAGTGACAAGCATTAAGCATAGCAAAGTCATAGCAACATCAATCTCAGAACATAGTGGATACTAGGGATCAAACCCTAACAAAACTAACTCGATTACATGATAAATCCTATCCAACCCATCACCGTCCAGCAAGCCTACAATGGAATTACTCAGACACGGCGGTGAGCATCATGAAATTAGTGATGGAGGAAGGTTGATGATGATGGCGATGAATCCCCCTCTCCGGAGCCCCGAACGGACTCCAGATCAGCCCTCCCGATGAAGAACAGGAGGCGGCGGCAGCTCCGTATCATAAAATGCGATGAATCCTTCTCTCTTATTTTTTTCTCCCCGGATAGGTACTTATAGAGTTGGAGTTAGGGTTGGAGGAGGTCCAGGGGGGCCACAAGCCTCCAAGGCGCCCCCAGGGGGTGAGCGCACCCCTAGGGCTTGTGGCCTCAGGGTGGCCCCCCTCTGGTTAATTCTTGCACCATTATTTTTTATATATTCCACAAAAATTCTCCGTATATTTTCAGGTCAATCCGAGAACTTTGATTTTTGCACACAAAAAACACCATGGCAATTCTACTAAAACCAACGTCAGTCCGGGTTAGTTCCATTCAAATCATGCAAATTAGAGTCTAAAACAAGGGCAAAAGAGTTTGGAAAAGTAGATACGATGGAGACGTATCAACTCCCCCAAGCTTAACCCATTGCTTGTCCTCAAGCAATTCAGTGGACAAACTGAAAGTGACAAAGAAAAACTTTTACAAACTCTGTTTGATCTTGTTGTTGCAAATATGTCTAGCCAATATTCAGGTTTTCAGCAAAGATTATGGACTAACCATATTCACAATAACATTTAGGTCTCATATTTACTCATATCAATGGCATAATCAACTAGCAAGCAATAATAAGATATCTCGGATGACAACACTTTTTCAAAACAATCATGACATAATATGACAAAATGGTATCTCGCTAGCCCTTTCTGAGACGCAAAACATAAATGCAGAGCACCCCTGAAGATCAAGGACTGACTAGACATTATAATTCATGGCAAAAGAGATCCAGTCGCACTCATACTCAACATCAATTAATAACAAAGCATATAAATGACAGTGGTGCTCTCTAACTGGTGCTTTTCATAAGAGGATGATGACTCAACAATAAAATAAATAGATAGGCCCTTCGCAGAGGGAAGCAGGGATTTGCAGAGGTGCCAGAGCTCGAAGCTTTTAAAACAAAGATGAATATAATTTTGAGCGGTATACTTTCATTGTCAACATAACAACCAAGAGATCTCACTATCTTCCATGCTAGATACATTATAGGCGGTTCCCAAACTGAATGGTAAAGTTTTTACTCCCCCTCCACCAACAATCACACTCCACGGCTAGCTGAATCCACGGGGTACCGTCCATACCAACAACAGTCTTGGGGGAGTTTTGTTTCATTATTATATTTTGATTTGATTTTGAGCATGGAACTGGGCATCCCGATTACCAGCCACTTTCTCGTGAATGACAAGTGAATAAACACTCATCGTGAGAATAACCCACCTAGCATGGAAGATACTGACAGCCCCCAGTCACTACATGAGCGATTCAGGCATACAAAACATATTATTATTTGAAGGTTTAGAGTTTGGCACATGCAAATTTGCTTGGAACGCCAGGTAAATACCGCTTATAGGTAGGTATGGTGGACTCATATGGAACAACTTTGGGTTTAAGGAAGTGGATGCACAAGCAGTATTCCCGCTTAGTACAAGTGAAGGCTAGCAAAAGATTGAGGAGCGACCAACTATAGAGCGACAACAGTCATCAACATGCATTGAGATTAATCAACATTGAATGCAAGCATGAGTAGGATATAAATCACCATGAACATAAATATCATGGAGGCTATGTTGTTTTTGATTCAACTACATGCGTGAACATGTGCCAAGTCAAGCCACTTAAATCATTCAAAGGAGGATACCATCCTATCATACTAAATCACAACCATATTAAAATGCATGTTGGCACACAACACAAACCATTATCCACTCCTAGCTAATTAAGCATGGCATGAGTAACTACAATCTCTAGTTGTCATTGCAAACATGTTTCATTCATAATGGACTGAATCAGGAACGATGAGCTACTCATATTTACAAAAACAAAATAGGTCAAGTACATACCAGCTTTTCTCCATCTGAATCATTTCATTATATATCATCATTATTGCCTTTCACTTGCACGACCAAATGGTGTGAATAATAATAAGAGTGCATGTGCATTGGACTAAGCTAGAATCTGCAAACATTTATTCAGAGAAGACAAGGTAATATGGGCTCTTTGTTAGATCAACAATAATGCATATGAGAGCCACTCAACATCTTCATCGTGGTCTTCTCCTTACAACCCAAAGAAAAAGAAAAAGAATTTCAAAGAAACACACTGAAATATTTTTGGAGTTTTTGTTTTTCTGAAGAA
Organism: Thinopyrum elongatum; assembly: GCA_011799875.1. Taxonomy (NCBI): domain Eukaryota; kingdom Viridiplantae; phylum Streptophyta; class Magnoliopsida; order Poales; family Poaceae; genus Thinopyrum; species Thinopyrum elongatum. The sequence goes on along the minus strand of CM022302.1, from coordinate 353,232,290 downwards.
AGTAAAACGAAAATGAGAAAAACTACTTACATGGGAAAGCTCCCAACAAGCAAAAGAAGAACGAGAAATCTTTTTGGGTTTTCTTTTAATACTACTACTAAATAAACTAGAAAGAAAAACTAAAAAGAAGCGATAACTAATTTTTTTGGATTTTCTCAAAGTTTTTCAAACACACAAGAAGAAAGCAAGAAAAATAAACTAACATGGATAATACAATGAAAAATTATTGACACCGACAACTGGAATGAGTGTGTGAACATGAATGTAATGTCGGTGAGAAATACGTACTCCCCCAAGCTTAGGCTTTTGGCCTAAGTTGGTCTAGGGCCACGGCTCGAAATAACCCTCTCCTCGATACTGCAGAGGGTCCTGAGGGTTCCACTGGTTGGCGAGCTCCTGTGGCTCCCACTGATAAACGGGCTCGGATATGCGTCAGGAACTGGTGCTAGCTCAGGTGCTAGGGGTTGTGAAGGACCCCAAAATCTATAAATGTCCTCGGTCATAATAGTGTACCTGCCTGAATGAATATCGAACAAAGAAGGTGCAGGCAAGGTAATAATCTCACAAGTACCCTGACTAAAAACTAGGTTGTAGAGGAGTCGCTTGTCATCGTCCTTTTTAATAAAATCATGTGCTACCATACTAGCATAGTTTAAATATTTAGTGGGTAACAACATCTCCTCCTCCTCATCATGCCTAATGGGTATCTCAAAATGTTTAGCAAGGCGGGAGGCATAGACACCTCCAAAAATAGCACCCTTCGAGTGGTTCATGTTCAACCGTCGAGCAACAATAGTGCCCAAACTAAAAGTTCTCTCAGCACAAAAAGCATGGCGCAAAATAGCAAGGTCAGGGGCACTGAGGCCCCCACTCTCCCATCGACCAATCAAACATCTCCTGGCAAATAATGAATAATAGCGTAAAACAGGAAAATGTAAACAAGCCACTCTCGCCTCTTACACTCCTCTCTCTTCTCCCATAGTAGTGTCAGCAATGAAATCCTCCACATCCCTAGGACGTGGCTCACTGATGCTGCCCTCATAAGGTATTTTGCAAGGATGGCTAGGCCAGCGATGGTAGTAGGGTGGGGCCGTGAGGCCTACACGGCAGCACAGCCGGCCACGGGACGTAGGAGCAGGCGGCACGTCCGGCGATGGTTTGGGTGGCTGGAGCAAGAAGACCAGAGGTTGAAGAAGCACGACGGGCGTTGGATGGACAATTGTTTATATTGACTAAGTTGACAAATCTTGCGTCCCCGTCAACTTAGTAGGCCCACATGTCAGCCTCCAAATATGGTGGGTCCCAGCTAGCAGGGGGAGTATTCTTTTTTTGTGCGTAATAAGGAGGCACTTCCTTGCGTGCGAAGATATAGCTGGTGGGTCCGAGCTGTCAGCGGGAGGAACGTTTTTTTCGCGAAATACAGAGGCCCTTCTGATGGGCCCCTGCTATCAGGTGGAGGAATCATTATTTTGCGCATATTAAGGAGGCACTTACTTGCGTACAGCCGTGGACCCAGCTGTCAGCCTCTCCACGTACATTCCTCTTCCGATGGATGTCATTCGTTGACCACGTTCACCACGCTGTGCCGATAGCACCAGGGCGGTGGACGAGAGCGAGGCCTAGGAAGGGAATGACCCGGAGCCGAGGAAGACTCGGCAGTGGTTGCCCACGCGGTGGGGAGTACGAGGGTTTACTGGTTCGGCTGCCGTCGCCGGAAAATAATAGGAGGTGTGGGTGAGTAGAGGAATGGCCTGGCCAGCGATGGAGTAGGGTGGGGTGGTGCGGCCTGTGCGGCAGCACAGCCGGCCACAGGAGGCGGGAGCAGGCAGTCCCACCGACGCTGGTTTGGGTGGGTGGAGCAAGAAGATAAGATATTGAAGAAGCAGCACGGCCGTTGGATTAACATCCAACGGTCACTGCTGCTAGAATCGTTTGTGGACTAAGTTGACAAGGCCTTTCGTACATGTCAACCTAGTAGACCCACAAGCCAGCCTCCAAATCTGTCCCAAACAGCATACAGCCCAAAATTTCTAGGCAGATTCAAATTAATTTAAAAAATAAACATACCTTAATTTAAATCCAATGAAATTTTACCCGCACAAAAACAATGAAAGTTAAAATATCAAAATATGAAAGAAAAAAGTATTTTGGAACTAATTGCCTCTTTGCTGTATTTTTTTATTTTATAGCCCATTTCTTATTACTTATAGCCCATTTCTTATTACTTATAGCCCATTTTCTGCGCAAGCCCAAATGCATCCCTCCTTGTCTTGAAAGATTTCCGTCCCAACAGGGCGTAGAAAAGAATGTAGGCCTACGTTGGTTATTCTGCAAAAAACAAAATAGCTGGGCTAGCCATTTTCAGAAAGGAAAAAAAACTAGGTTGGTCATGTGGTAAACATATGAAATAAAGCCTGGGCTGGACAGGCCACAGCTCCCACACAACCCGAAAAAAAAAAAAAAGAAAATACTGCGCGCTACTGCGTCCTGGGTGTCAGCCGCTCCTTGTGCAGTTATCTCGCTTATTGACTACGTTGACAGTGGCATGCGTCCCAGATGTCAGGAAACCATCAGGAGGAACCCTTTTTTCTTGTAATAAAGGAGGCACTTGCTTGCCTACTGCCATGATCCTGGTGGGTCCCTACTGTCATCCTCACCATGTACAGTCATCTCCTTATTCCTCTCGGTTGTTGACCATGTTGACAACACCGGAGGGCAGCGCCGCAGCGAGCGAACCAGGGCGGAGGACGATGGTGAGGCCTCGGACGGGAACGAACAGGAGCCGGGGAAGATGCACAGGGTTTTAGGGTGTGATGTGGCCGCGATGCGTGCGCGGCAGCACAGCCAGCCGTGGGAGGCGGGAGCAGGCAGTCCCGCCGGCGCTGGTTTGGCTTTGGCGGATGGAGGAAGAAGAGACTGAAGAAACATGATAGACGTTGAATGTCAATCCAATGGTCAAGGTTGGCACAATCATTTGTTGACTAAGCCGACACCACGTAGCATACTTTTTTATAGGAAGAAAAGAAAAACTGGGCTCGTTCGCCAGATAACATTCCTGAAACTGCGACCGTTTGATCTTGCGTCACAACTAAAACTGGCAGGAAAATGTGTTCGTTTGCCGTCCTCCTCCCAGGGAACGTTCACCACATAAGTGACTAGCACCCTTGGTTTTCAACCGAGAGGTCTTGGGTTAGAGTCCCAGGAACCCTCAATTTTCTCCTCCTTCCTTCCTCGCAAAAAAGAAAGAAAATCAAAGACTTGAGAATACGTACAGAACAAGCTAGTGTACCAGTAAAGAGACGTTGCTGAGTTTTAGAAAAAAGAGAGACGTTCTCCTGTAGCTGGTTCGAATCCAAACCTAGACTATGACTATATAGAGTGCTATGCTACTCTGCATGTAATGAAACTGACATATCCAACGTTCGCTTCTCCTCTTCTCTACTTACTCTGCCTAGCATCAGAAGCTCTGGCCGCAGCAACCATGTCCGCTGGCGGCTCGCCCACCTGCTCTTCAGCAGGAAACAACCAGATATGCGCCAAGTCGCCACCCGTACCATCACTTGTGGGTCTCATCACACCCCCGCCGGTACACACACCGCAGCCGGTTGCTCATCGCAACCCGCTGCCGTTGGTGTGGTGCCACTGCTGCAAATCACGCAGAGTCATTCTTCGCGTCTCAACCACAATCCTCAACCCTGGCCGAGTCTTCTACAAATGCCCGAATCATGGGGTAATAATCTGTTTAAGTGTTGTACGCCTGCTTTCAGTTGCTGATTTTTTTAATAGTGTGGTTGATGATCTTTCAATTTGATTCGTGCAGAAAAGGAAAGATTCGTGTGATTTCAATTTCTGGGAAGTTCCTGATGTGGGGGAATGGAACTACGCTAATTATTTGGTTAGCCGAGAAATCCCAATACCAGCAGGTTGGGGTGTTGGACAAGTAACTGAAGGAACGAAAGAAGAGGAAGATGCAGAGCAGAAGGTTAAAGATGCAGTTCCTCTGATCATGGCCAAGCAACAGCTGCTGAACGACCTTGATAGCAATGAGGAGATGAAAGAGCTTGTGAAGATAATGGGAAAAATCATTGTGCTTTGTAGGATAATTGTCTCTTTATTTGCAGTGTATGTAGCACTCGTGATGTATTCAGTGGCTATGACATGAGCACTTTGCTGAAACTAGTAATGAAGAAAACCTGTTTAGCAGGCTGGGTGTAGTGTTGTGAACATCTAATGATTTCTATTAACGGAAATCGAGGGGTATCCCCTTTTGCTCATAAACAAATAAATAGTAGAGGCCCTTTTGCTAATAAATAAATAAATTAGCAGAGGCCCTGTCGGGTCAGCTTCGTTCCCATTCGAAGACGTAGAGCAAATTGCATTCCAACAGCAAACTATGTGTTGACGCTCAAAAGTGGCACAATCGTAAAAGTTGCTTTAAGCTATGTCAAGATTAATTCAAACTTATGATTGGAAGTCACCATGGGATGGCTTTCTTCTAGAAGATCAAGATGGATATGAAGGTGTTCTAAAACGGAGCTCGGATGCAAAAGTTATGACAAGTTCGGAGATCCTCATGTTGACATCAGATTAAAGAATGGCTTGAAAACCAATTAAGATGGCCTCAAATGCAAAACGTTTCAACATGAAAGTTGTGCGTCTCGTCGAAACAGTTGATTTTGATATAAAAATCGTCCCAATCCAAGTTCGTATGAAAAAGTTAGAGCCATCAGAATGCAGCCCTGTCAGGAGGCAAAATATGGCGCGCCCCACCTTGTCTGATGGGTAGCGCGAATAATAGCCTGTTTTGCGCGAGCTATTTGACCCTCAAGATGACCTCTGATCAAAAAACATTCAACATAAAAGTTGTTCGTCTCATCGAAAGGGTCAAGATTTCTTTTGGACTCGTTTCCATCCGAGGTCGTTTACCACCTCAAAAAAGACCCGCAAGGTGCAGCTAGTTTTAAACCGAACAGTTTTGGAAAGTTCGGACAAAACCAATCCGAATTTGACTAGGGTTTTGGACGTGAATCCAAGCCTTTTTCTTGCACGGGAAGTCCAGCCACCTCTTATATACCTAAGGGGTGACGGCCGATTAAACAACACACAATCGAACAAACATATCTACTACTTTTTCGTGTTCATCTATCCCCTATCCTTGTATCTTCCTTCTCGTTCTTCGTTTGCAGGGCGGCGAACCTCGAGGCCCTACGGGCGATCAGGTCGACCTAGGGCAGCCCATAGCCGCCGCACGCCCAGACGGGGTCCCTCCCGGGTGCGTGGGGTTTCGGGTCCTGAAAAGCACCCGCCGGATTGCTTGCGTACCGCGCTTCCGGACGGGTCTCCTTCGACGTGAGCTGCGATGCATCACCCTCGGCGTTGGAGGTACACGGTGACGTGTTCGTGTGCGAACACACTTTTTGGCGACTCCGCTGGGGTTGAAGCTTTGAACGGTCTCCAGCCCGTTCTTGCTACAAAGAGATCGTCATCTAGGGTTTGCAATCTACAAAGGTAATATGAACACTCAATTCCCCTATGTAGATGCAAATAATTCATATGTTGTTGCTAGATCGCCTAATGAGCATAATGTATCGGCTAGCCCTAGTTTTATCAATCATGCATCTAATTATGTGCAAGGACCGATGCAAAATAATCTTCATGCTTCAAATTCTTATGATTTTAGCAACATACAACATATGTATCCTAACTCTCGTCCATCGGCAACCCCACAAATTCATATGCCGATGAACAACATGATGGGTTTAGGCAATGAATTTGAAATACCTCATGTTAAAATTTCCAATAGCATACAAGAAAGTGTTTCACCCTTTTATTCATCGGCAAATAATTTACAATATGTGAATCCAACCTTGCCGATGGATGGGAGAATTGGCCATGCTATTACTAGCTATTCGGCTAGTTACTCTCAACCATCATATGCTACACCTCATGTTAATAATTTTTCAGCACCATATGCAACTGTAGATGTTCATAATTCGGCCCCGCACCTTCATGGTCATAGCCGAATAAGTGAAAATTTTATAGGAACACACGTCCCGTCATCTAATACTGTAGCATATAATGCATGCTCTACGCAATTCAAGAATTTCGGCAACACTCATGAATCATTGCCGAAAGAATCTGAAAGTATTGTGGAGCAATCCCTTCCAGAAGCGGTTGTGGCTGCGTTAAAAAAGAGCTTGGCACAAAACAAGAGGATTAGTGCTCTTTGCCTTGAACAATATGAAAAGGGGTTGTTTCCTGATTATGCTGCAATAAAGGCTAGAGTTTTGCAAGAAGATGAAACTTCATCAATTGATAGAATTGGTGAGAGAGCATATTGTTATACACCAGTGCATACACCTCCACCTAGTACCGCAGCATATTATACACCCCCTACACAGTTGCAAAATTTCGGCAACACTAACAGTTCATTGCCGAAAGATCCTAAAAGCATTGGGGGGCAAACTGATCTAGAGCGGGCTGAAATTGAGAGGGGAGTTAAAGCTTTGCGTGATAGGGTGCAAGTGCTTCGCCAAGAGAGAATTGATAGGGAATTGGCTCAAAGGAAAGAAGCCTTGCCAATTGATATAACCGATGAAAAGAATGATGATTGAAAAACTAAAAGTACTTCGGTTGAAAAAGCCGAATCAAGTAGTATATATTTCGAATCCATCAAATCCAAAGAGGCAAACATCACTGAGAAAGGGCATGGCAAGCATAGGAAAATAGCGGTGCTTGATTTTTCTGAAGTTAATAGAACCTACTTCCTGCCCTATGAGTTACGTGCCGTAGAAATTGACAAGCCTAATGGACAAGAGCAAGTAGATGAACAAAGTTCGGCTGACAAGGATCTTCAAAGTAATGATGCACGGAATCAAGAAAAAGATGATGGTAACGCGTTGGGGAGCCATCCAAAGACGGAGCAAGATGTTCTTCAAGTTGCACCACCATCATGCTCTCCCAACATATTTGACGAGGTATGGCCTGCAAATAATTTACCTGTTTTCAGATTTGGTCAAAACTTTATTGTTGATGCATCTATTAGAAAAATCCTCATAAGTAATTTTGAAAGACAAATGAAGAAGGGTAATTTACTTGTTAGCAATAAAATTGTTATAGAACATATCGGTCAACCCATTGCGCCATTTATAAAGACCGATAATGACTTACTGTTGCAGCCAAAGCTTTCCCCGTTGCTTTATTTAAAGTTCGTATGTACATGGGTAGCTTTGCTTGTTTCATACTTGACTTACTCTTGGTCTCAATTGAGGCATGTATGTTCTAACTATTTTTGTTTCAGAAACATAAAGCCAAGGTTAGATTCTTTTCAAAAACCCGATGCTAGTATAATATCTTATCCAATGACATCGGTGAAAGAATGCAAAATAAAAATCATAGCCGAATGGGGTGATACAAAATCTGAACCATTCGTTTGCTTAACTCCAAAGCCGTTTTCACAGCAAGATCGGCTAGAAAATAAAAAAATTACCTTCAATTCAAACATGTGTGATCAAATCTTTGATTTCTTGTTGAGAAATAATTATATTAGAATTCTTGATCACCATGTTGAGCCATCTGTCCAGGGACGAATGTATTGTAAGTTGCATGATTCGTCCAAGCATAATTTTGAGGATTGCAACATGTTTCATCAAATAGTTAAATCGGCCATTGATAAATGACGATTGAAATTTGTTGAGACACCAAGAGATGACCAGTCTATTCCGATTGATCTCGATGGCAGAAAGTTTTTGCATCGGCTGCTTCAAGCCGATCCATTTAAAGAGAAGGTAAAAACTGCAGGTGATGGGATCAAGCTTTCAAGTAAAGAAGTTGTTGAAGAGCATAATGAACATAATCTTGAGGGCGAGAATTCCATCGAAGCTACAATGAAGACGCCAAGGACTGTGGGGCAGCAAGCAAATCCAATGATTGATGAAAGCAAACCAAAAGAAAACAAAGGCCAAAATAAGCACAAGTGTAAGAGATCAAAAATCACCTTCGCTGAACTATTGGATAAATATCAAAAGAAGAGTGAAGAGAAGGATACTTATCGGCCAAATCATGCAAAGAAACCAAGATCACCCCCAAGGCGCAAATATGAGGATCGGTATTGGCAAAGTGAGAATTTTAATGCAACATATTCATATCCTTATTTTGGGCCGCCAATGCCAATACCGTGGATGCCTCCCTATGCTCATATAGATCCATATCCATCATGGGACAGGTATGATACAAGGGCACATTCTCCATCTTATTTTAGACCATCTCACCAATATTATGCAGCTCCGAGAAGATCAACATTTGAACAATCACATGTTAAAGACCGTTTCAATCATAAGGAATCGGTCCGGACCCCATGGACGAAGAAAGAGGTGGTCAAGCAATTATACCGGGTCAAGAAAGATGGTCGTAAGTGTGCTACTTCAGATTTGATCTCAAATAACAAAGAGCCAATTAAAGTGTTGACATTGGCTACAAAAGGCAAAGAAGTGGAGCAATCAATTGTTAAAAATAAAAGTGCCAAATCTGAAGAAAAGAAGTTGAGGGTGCACAAGGCCAAAAGGGAATTGCCATTGGTCAAAACAGAATCACAGCCGAGATGCCCGCTTGGCTTATCGTATTGGCAAAAGAAGGAATTACAAAATCTTAGTGCACAAGAGCTGAGACAGAGGAACATGGCATGGGTTCCCAAGAGGATCAATCAAAACAAAAATGATGTGCATGCTTCTATTGCAACAAGTACAATAAAAGTGAAGAAAGAGAAGGACGGAAGCAACAAACAATTAAGCCGAAGGTGTGCATCACAACATCAAAATCTTCGGTTAGCACATCATCAATTTTCTTCAACCATGCCATTGATGCCTTTGCCATGGAATTCATCCCTAGGTATGATCAGTTACCCTCCATGGACTTATTTTGATCCATGGATACAACATAATTTCCTATATCATGACAGGGTATTACCAAATCACTATATATTTGGTTAGTTACATTTTTGTTGCTAATACAAAGGGGCCGGAATATTTTATTGCTATTTTATTTGTTTATTTCCGCTATACAAACTTTGGTGGGTGAATTCTACATGGACCTCATGGTAATGGCCGATATTTATCAATCGCCCTAAGAATATGTCAAAGCATGGCCGGTGTAGTATCCTAACATCGTCCTTAGTTCAATTGGAGACCAAAACAGGCCTCGTATGCCTCTTAAAATATTTATTGCACAATAATCAAAGCCGAATATGCAATGTTATTCGGTTAGGATCTTTTACTTGCTATAGATGCTATATATATTGAGGCTTTCGGTGATTCCTTATGAGTAGTGCAATAAATATCCAAGGGTTATCAATGTTTTGATAACTCACTTATATTTTATCTTGGGGTATGTCTAGATGCAAAATTTACCTTGGGTTGTTTTAATATTCTTCATATATCTAGACATGACAATTGGAGAGAGTTGGCATAGCAAGCATCCGGCTACCATGTCGGTCATGGTGTATTGCACATCTATCAATAGCCGTTGCTTATTCTTGCCAACATAGGTAAGGCCGAATTGGAGCTCACCACCTCGGCCACTAATGAAACTTTTATGCAGGCGAAGCAAGGATTGCAGGAAGTTCATTCTTGATTATCTGCAAAATCCTAGCGAAAGGGTGAATAATATGGTTCAGAAGATGGCTTTGAGATACATATATATGGAACCTTATCATCGCATTGTTAATGAAGTTGAGAAGATTTCACCCAAGTTTGCAATCAAGGGTTCAAACAAATAACGGCTGATATATAAATATCGCCTAAGCAAAGACATGGCCGATACACAATTATCGCCCTAAGCACATATAAATGGCCGATGGAGTGTTGACATCGTCCTTAGAACAAACATGGTACAAGTTATTTTTCGTCACGCTAGCTTTGCCGAAAAACAGGGGGGCATGTGTTGACGCTCAAAAGTGGCACAATCTTAAAAGTTGCTTTAAGCTATGTCAAGATTAATTCAAACTTATGATTGGAAGTTACCATGGGATGGCTTTCTTCTAGAAGATCAAGATGGATATGAAGGTGTTCTAAAACGGAGCTCGGATGCAAAAGTTATGACAAGTTCGGAGATCCTCATGTTGACATCAGATTAAAGAATGGCTTGAAACCCAATTAAAATTGCCTCAAATGCAAAAAGTTTCAACATGAAAGTTGTGCATCTCGTCGAAACGGTTGATTCTGATATAAAAATTGTTCCAATCCGAGTTTGTATGCAAAAGTTAGAGCCATCGGAATGCAGCCCTGTCAAGAGGCAAAATATGGCGCCCCCCACCAGACACCTTGTGTGATGGGTAGCGCGAATAATAGCCTGTTTTGCACGAGCTATTTAATCCTCAAGATAACCTCTGATAAAAAAACGTTCAATATGAAAGTTGTTCGTCTCGTCGAAACGGTCAAGATTGCTTTTGGGCTCATTTCCATCCGAGGTCGTTTACCACCTCAAAAAAGACCCGCAAGGTGCAGCTAGTTTTAAACCGAACAGTTTTGGAAAGTTCGGACAAAACCAATCCGAATTTGACTAGGGTTTTGGACATGAATCCAAGCCTTTTTCTTGCACGAGAAGTCCAGCCGCCTCTTATATACCTAAGGGGTGACGGCCGATTAAATAACACACAATCGAACAAACATATCTACTACTTTTTCGTGTTCATCTATCCCCTATCCTTGTATCTTTCTTCTCGTTCTTCGTTCGTTCTTCGTTTGCAGGGCGGCGAACCTCGAGGCCCTAGGGGCGATCAGGTCGACCTAGGGCAGCCCATAGCCACCGCACGCCCAGACGGGGTCCCTCCCGGGCGCGTGGGGTTTCGGGTCCTGAAAAGCACCCGCCGGATTGCTTGCGTACCGCGCTTCCGGACGGGTCTCCTTCGACGTGAGCTGCGGTGCATCACCCTCGGCGTTGGAGGTACACGGTGACGTGTTCGTGTGCGAACACTATGTCATCAAATACAAGTTTCAAAGCCAAATATGCGTACAACTAAACAACAATGTCATCATGTTTTAGTCGTCATACAATCACCAAACACAAATCAACATACATAATAAGTGATTTTCTCACAACAAAATACTAAACAACAACTTCATCAGGTTTCAGTTGTCACAACAAACACAATTTCACATAGTAGATAAAAAGTCATCTTCTCACAGGCAAATACGGCAAAAGCAATCTAATCATCATCCGCAGCAGCAGCGTCAACATCTTCGCCATGTGTATCAGTCTGAATCGTAATTCCCCCCAGTGTCATCTTCTTCTTCATCCTCAATGTCCTCGAACGTTGGCCTCTTATCCATCAACTCTCATACGTCCACAGTCCGACAGGGAATCTCTTCACCAGCCTTATTGACGTGATGGTCCTCAAAGATACTACAAACTTCTATGGAATCTTCTACATCAGGAGCAGTGTAAGCATCATCTTGTTGTGCAACTTCATGAAGCGAATTCCTCTGCTCAAACCTTTGCAATACTCTCCAGTCATCGCTACGTGCATATGTGTCTTCCAAGAAAAATATCTGTGTTGCTTGATTTGCCAAAATAAGAGGCTCGTCGGTGTGGTACGCCGCCTTGACATTGATGGATTTGAAATAATCATCAGCTTTGGGTTTTGCGATCTTGGAAAATAGGTTGTACCAACGACAGTAGAACAGAACCACACATCGATGAACCTCGAAACTGGAGATATACTGCAACTGGACAATGTCTGTTATGTTAGCATACATTTCAGTTGTGTCATCGCCATACGCATCCGTGCTCATGACGACACTGTTTTGTGTCTTCATTCCTTCGTCGCATGCAAGGGTGTTGTAGCGCACATCTCCAACAACGCAATTTCATAATGTCTTACCCGAGTATCAGGACCCATTGCTAGTGCGTAAAAGGCATCATTAACTACCTGCCCATCCTCCCACATCTTCTGAACCTATGGTTAGAAAATAGACAAGATGATCATCTTATGTACTCAATATATTAAAAAAACTGACAGTGCAATTCAAAAGCTTTCACGGCTCTTGAACCATTTCGCAAATCCTGCCATAATCAGTTTGTCAATGTTTCTTGGATTTTGCTGCAGTAACTCCTTTTTGTAGATGCTGCACAACATAGTGATCGCGTCAAACATCTAAATATATAAGAATGTGCTCCAAGTTTAGTATATTACGATGTATAAGCTGCAGTACTTAGCACTTACTCGATATAAGGTAGAATCTCAGGACAGTTATTCAACTCATACCAAACCATTTTGTCCAAATCTTTAGGTTTGTCGTCTTGTCGACTCTTCCCTGTAACTCGAACAGAATAATCGAAAACATTGAGCTCGGGATTGTCTTAACCCACCTCTTTGCTAAGTTGATCAGCTGTTTCAATGTATTTTGAGCAGAATGTCAATGCTTCTGTAGAAATGTAGGCATCTACAATGGAACCCTCAAGTCTAGCTCTATTCCTAACATAGCCCTTGAAAGTGCCTAGCCGCCTTTCAATAGGGTACATCCAGCCATACTGTACTGGACCTCTAAGTAGTGCCTCATCAGGTAGATGAATAGCCAAATGCACCATCACATCAAAGAAGGCTAGAGGATATATCTTCTCAAGGTCGCATAGGATAGTTGGTATCTTGTCTCTAAGACGCTCCAAAGCATCTATCCTGATATTTCTACTGTAGAGTTCCCTGAAGAATTGTCCCAACTCTACAACTGCTCTGTATAAGTCAGGGCGGCCCAATCCTCTAAGGATAACAGGTAAAACCCTTTGAATTAGGACGTGGCAGTCATGAGTTTTCAACCCTTGTACCTTGTTTCCATCCGCACCGACTCTCCTTTCAGGGTTGGAAGCAAATCCATGTGGGAATCTCACACGTGACAGGATCTTGCAGAATTCTTTTCTTTTTACCTTGTCCAACACATGCACAGCTGGTGCCATATCCCGTGATGCACAATTAGCCTTCACCTGCAAATCGGTTCTGATACCTAGGTGTGTCAAATCAATCCTAGATTTTAAGGTATCTTTCGTCTTGCCTTCAATATTAGGAAGTGTGCCGATAATGCTGTCACATATATTTTTCTCGATGTGCATCACATCAAGATTATGCCGCAGATCCAAATCTTTCCAATACTCCAAGTCCCACAAAGTGGACTTGCGGGTAAACAATAATCTCTCTTCTGCCCTGCCACGCTTCCTTTTCCCACTACCATTATCAAGATGGTTTCCTGGTGTGATGTGCCTGACCTTCTCTAATTCCTCTTGCAACTCATCGTCGGTGAGCCTCTTTGGCGCATCACGGTTTTCATGCTTTGAATTAAACACATGTCTTCGGTATTTTGTAGGACACGGCTTGTCCTTGGCAAGGAAACGGCGGTGTCCAATGTAACAGATCTTGCTAAGTATTGCGTATGACAGCAGATTCTTGTCATAGCACGCAGAAAGAAATCAGCTGGTGGGCTGCTATATAGGTCTCGAGTGAGAACACCCCTCCATAGCTGTTGAAGTTCCTCCACAAGAGGCTCCATGAATAAATCAAAATCCTTTCCAGGACTTTTTGGACCTGGGATGAGCAAGGCCATCATGTAGTTTGATTCTTTGGTGCAGACATTTGGTGGCATGTTGTAAGGGATAACAAGCACTGACCACATGCTATATGTGGCGCTCTGGTGGCCAAATGGGTGAAATCCATCTGTAGCTATGCCAAGTCTAATGTTTCTCGGGTCAGCAGCAAACTTTTTGTGTTTCTGATTGAAGCTTTTCCAGTCACTACCATGATATGGATGGCTCATTATATTCTGATCTCCGTACTCCTGGTTCCTAGAATGCCATAGTACATCCTCTCTTGTTTCAACATCATGAAACAACCTCTGCAATCTTGGTATAATTGGAAAATGTCTCAGAACATTATGAGGAATCCTCTTCACAGCATCGCCATCTTTCCATCTTGATGATTTGCATTTTGGGCATTCACTTAAGTTGGCATAATCCTTCCGGAACATAACACAATTATTCTTACAAACATGGATCATATCATATCCAATTCCAACTGCACGAAGGAAATTCTTCATTTTACTGTATGTGTGTGGCAGCTCAGACGCATCTGGGAAAGATTTGTGGAAAGCAGCCAATATCGCATCAAATGATTTGATGGTCATCCGCTCAGATGTCTTCACCTGAAGAAAGGTGACCATAACTGAGAATACTGACAGCTTATTTCTTGGGGTGACTGCCACATTGCATTGTCCCAACATGCGGGCCCACCATTTTTCTTGCGCAGGTGAAAGTTCATGAAATGCGCGAGCATTTCGTAGCATTGTTTCAATGTTGGTCAAACTCACTGGCTCCGCCGCTACCACCTCCTCCTCCTCCTCTTCCACCTGAGCATCAGGCAGATCAAGATGGTGATCTGCTGCTTCCACATAGTCAGTAACATTGACGTTCACAGCTTCACCATGATGAACCCACCTAGTATATGTGAGCGACATCCCATACAAGTGTAGATGATTTTGCATAGTTGACTGTGGTCTTGTAACTAAATTCATACAACTGCTACACGGGCAGAGCACATCTGATTTAGGACCACCGTACTCATCTCTGATAAAGTTCATGAAGTTTTCAACCCCCTCGACATATGCAGCGGAGAATCTTCGAGAAGAAGTTATCCAAGTCCTGTCCATCTATTAGACATACAAATTAGTTCTTCTACTAGATATTACAGGAAAAACATATATGCTTTTTTATAAAGTCCAGAAAAAAATACCTAGGTCGATGTCTAAAGCTATGGCAAGATATTTGGACAAGCAGATCTAAGTAACGAAATATATGTAAAGCTAATTCAGGAAACAGATTTGAGTGCTAAATTATGGCAGGCTATTTCAGCAGTCAATGAGGCCGAGCACACAGCCATGGAAGGCCATCTCAGCAACAAAGATCGAGTATAAAACGGTGTCAAGCTATTTCACCTAACAGATTGGCTACTAGACCATGGCAATCTACTTCACAATAAATATATGGCAGGATATTTTAGCAACTAATCGGGCATGGCATGCCATCTCAGCAAAGCAGATTGAGTGTAGAACAGGGCAAGGAAGCTTCTTAAGCAGAGCATATTGACTGTAAACTATTTCGGCAAACAGTGAGATTAACAACGTCTATCAGCTAACATTCAGCGGTACTCCTACATGCACGGGGCCTCAGTCTAGAATGCGTGTACCGTGGGAGAAGCTGACTGCTGTGCGTCTCCACAAGAACATCGCCAGCGGTGGTGGCGCAGCTGGAGGACGGCAGTCTGCGAGAGTGTACTGTGGGAGCGAGAGGATCGCCGTGCGTCCCCTCGACGAACTGCGGTGCCGACATATCGGCGCGGCGGGGATGGCGGCTTTGGCGGAGCGAATGGAGTGGAGGGGGCCGGGGGGAGGGGGGTTTGGGGAATATTATTGGCTAGTTGGCCGAAGGGCAGTTGAATTTGGGATTTGGGGGGAATTTTTGCGCGGTGGGCGGGGAAGTTTGGCGCATGGTCGGTTTCTCCAAATGCGGTCCCACGTGTCAGTGAAGAGGCAAGCTGAAGCGCGATCCATTTGCGTGAGCCGTGTGTAGGACCGACCGTGTGAGGGGTGCAATGCGGCCGCGATAGGCGTGCTGTGAGTGTACCGCCTTTTTTCTTTTAAACTTGGTGCTTCGCGCGATCCATCGATACTACTACTAGTAATCCAGTAATACCGACAAAAACGGTGTGGCCGGGTCTTTTCCCGCGCGATATGCTGGGAGGTTGGCTTAGTTGGTTTTTTTAGGACGAGTAATGCTACACCTACATAATCCCAGTTACATAATTAATGTAATGTGAAACGTGTGGGCTGTTGACTGGAGATTGGGGGGAGGGAGGGGCCCACCACCATGAAAATCAGGGGGGAGAGAGAGAGGCGATTTACGTTAACCCTTTCGTAGGTTCCCGTAGATGTAGAAAGATGTGAAATGCGTGAATGTGTAGTGGACGTACTATTGGAGTGCCTAAGATAAATTGTGTATGTAGACCCTATGTGTTTATTTACTTCGCATGTTAGCTTTGTCTCGGGTCAAACCTTATAATTTTATACACACAAAAACGAATCATCATTCCATATATTTTCATAAAATATATCTTACTATTATTGTGAAAGTTCATATACACCGGACGAGATTCATGCAAACACGGCAGATTTTCATTACATTTCGAACTTTTATAGGACAGAAAAAGAAAAGAAACCCGACTCTAAACCTATTCTACGACGGCGACCGACGTCCTCCATCTGCCATCTCCATGTACGGGGGCGGGGTTCAAGACCCGTGAAGTGAAGGTGCGGTCTCCGGCGAGGAAGAGTAGAACACGGGAGACGGAACGGCCAGTTGGCACACCATGCCCTATCGCCTCCCACGCCCTACTCATCCTCGGAGGAGTCCCCGACCTCGGCGGTGCCTGTGGACGTGAGGTTGAAGATGATGGACGTGGACGGTCCTTCGCTTCACCTGCCACATGCGCCACCGAATGTTGGACGGCGGCAAGTAGGACACATGGCTGACGGTGCTGCCGTCATCGGCTGCCAGTGTGGCCCCCGCTTGTGCGGTCGCGTCCGCGTCCGGCTACGCCGCTATTGCGTTGCGAGCGGCGACTTGAGCGAGGGCGGCGACCTCAAGCTTCATCCCTGAAGACAAGCTCTCCCGCAGAGCGTTCCCGCTCATGGTCATGGTGGATGTGGTGCTAGGTAGGAGGATGTGCTATGGTGTGGAGTTTAGCTAGGCATTGCCGCTTTAAGTAGCACATTTCGGTGAGGCCAAGCATCCGGGTGCATCATTAAGTCGCCGGAGTTGGTTCCTCGGGCACCGAGCCTGCTTAATGACAGCATACAGACAAATGGCATGAATGCGGGCAGTTGGCGCCGGCTGGGAACGCACGCACGCGACGGCATGAGGGACGAGGGTTTTTGGTGTGCTAGGGTAGTCAGCTATGGTCGTGGCAACGTTGGAGATGCCCTTTGCTCACATGTGATCCCCACATGTCATTGAAAAAGCAAGACGGCCCTGCATGGTCTCAGGTCCTGGGGATGCAGTTGGCCGCGCTAGAACACTCCGCGAAAGCGTCACGGCGCGCGCGCACTTCGGCGCCCCCGTGCATCCTCGACGAGCCGGGTGTTGATTTGCTGGTCATGCCACAGCGGTAGCGCCACCCTCGGCACCCTGAAGCCGAGCGTGTCCAGCGACAATGAGCGTGTCGCTCACCGCGGTGCGGGAGCAGTGCCACGTTGCTGGCCCCCACGACCCACATGAACGGTTGCCGGTGGCGAGGAGGTTGTGGGCCAGCTCCTCCATTGGACTAGTCTATGCCACGTCATCCCGACAGGTGTGCCCCACATGTCGGTTTCCTTGTTTTCCCGGCCAAATTTGAGCGCCAGTGCTCCGCATTACGCATTAGGCGCAGAACAGGTGGTTTTTGTGCCCTGGTTCAAATGTGGTATAGTACCAAGTTGTTACCCTAGCCCCAAGTGTGGTGGTTTTGGGTACAGTACCACCCTTTTTCCTTTTCAACTAGTGAAGCATAACACTTGATTAAGTAGCCGGATGGTGTGCTAATTTAGGTGTCCGACTGTTTGAAGGAATAATTGAGGTGTGCCCGGTCCGTGCCCGCATTTAAGGGTCCAACTTACCATGTTCTGGCAGTAGTAACTATACTAGTCCCTGCGCACTCCCTCTGTTTTTATTTACTCCGCGTTTTAGCTTTGCTCAAAGTCAAACTTTGTAAACTTTGACAAAGTTTATAGACAGAAATAATAACATATACAATAACAAATCAATACCATTAGATTCATTATTGAATACACTTTCACATCATATAGATTTGCTATTGTAAATGTTCATATTTTTTTCTATAAATTTGCTCAAAATTTATGAAGTTTGACTTCAGTCAAACCTAATATGCAGAGTAAATAAAAATGGAGGGAGTATCTTACTCCATGACCAAGATGGAAGGGAAAACGAGACAACTTAATGTTTATTTGAGCCGTCCAAGTATAATCATGTGGCATTGCTTATTTCTCGTTCCTCTCCAGCCCTCTTCTCCATCGATCATGTCGCCCTCCGGTCGAGTCCATCTTCCCGCATGCCTCATTTGAACATTCCGCCGAGTCTCATTCGCATGTGGGCCTAGACCATGCTTGTATTTCCAATGTTGTAATTTGTCCGACATGCATACAGACAAACGGTTCATTTAAAGTTTCGCTTTGCCTCCACTACGTGCCGCTTCCCATCTTAGTTTTGACATCACATTTGGTTCATGCCCCGACACATCTTGACAAGATCGATAGATGTTGAGAGATCGAGTGCGTGTTGTGCAAGGAGATAAAGGTTTGGTGTGTTTCTATGATAGAAATGACCGTGTGGGGTGGGGAGAAGGGCGGAGGGGGGGGGGGTCAGGGTGTGCGCATCGGTCATGTACCATCTAGCTAGATCGATTGAAAGAGGACTAGGGTGGGTCCAGAGATCGACCGATCTAGAGAGGGGCGGAGAGGATGAATGTATGCTTAAAAAAGATAGATGAAAGGCTTGGTTACAATTAATGCATGGTAGAGTGACCTAGGCGTGTGTCGAAGAGTGACCTGACGATGAGCGAGATACAATACCGATACCTCTGGAGATCAATTAGGTTTGACAAGCACAAAGAGGAAGAGAGGTGGTATGTGTGTGTGTGCGAGCGAGAGAGAGAGAGGGAGGGAGGGAGGGAGAGAGAGACCCCGAGATGAAACCGAGAGAGAACGAGTGGGTGCCTGTGTGATACCTAAGGCGGATTCAAAATTTTGAACTGGTGATCATAGCATCAGCAAATCATATATAAAGGGTATTCAATGTTCGTTTCACTTTTGAACGTACAATATACTCCCTCCTATCCTTTTTAGTTTACATATGAGTTTTATGTGTAGTCAAAGTATCTCTACTTTGAACAAACTTATAGAAAAAAGGATGAACATTCAACAACGCCCAATCAATATTGTTAGATTCGTACGTACTACTAGATTTGTATTCAAACAGAAATGGTTTCCAATTTGTATTCAAACACGTGAATGCTTGTTCTCGTGGATGCTCTTCCTACTAGGATTTCGCCACGTATAGCCAGTCCAATAGTAACTTTTTTTAAACTCCCTGTCCAATAGTAGTAGAAGTAGTAGTACTAGTGGAGGACTGACAACATCTGCATTAGAGTATGCAGTGCTCATAGTACTAGTAGTATACCACTCCCTCCGTTTTTATTTACTCCGCATATTAGAGTTGACTGAAGTCAAACTTTGTAAAGTTTGACCAAATTTATAGAAAATAATATAAATATTTAGCATAAAAAATCTATATGATGTGGAAGTACATTCAACAACGAATCTAATGGTACTGTATCGATTTGTTATTGTATATGTTAATATTTTTGTCTATAAACTTTGTCAAAGTTTGTAAAGCTTGACTTTGACCAAAACTAATATGCGGAGTAAATAAAAACAGAGGGAGTACTAGTAACACTCGGCGGACCTCTCTCTCTTCTAGTAGTATAAATGACGCGGGCGGGGGAGGGGGAGGGACGTCGGTTTGCTCTCAACTGCGGTCCCACAAGCGAGTGAAAATGCAAGACGAAGCGTGTTCCATTCGGTGAGTGACGTGCAGTGTCCAGCGTGCCGGGGTGCAACGCGAACGCGACAAGAGTGATGTACACCATCCGTTCCTTATGAACTTGCATACTTCGAGTACTCCTTTTTTTAACACAGTACAGATGCAAGCGCTCATACATGCGCGGATACACTCACCCCTATGGACGCACACACGCACACCCTACCCCTATGAGCACCTTCGAGAGACTGAGCCGTCATACCTCTATCTCTACTCTCGGTGATGATGGTGTGCCTGCCATCTTGCAATATAGACCGTCCGATCTATATCTGACGGATAGAAAGCAAACTATGGCAATTTTGCAAAGGATACCCGCACCTCTATCGTTCATCCTTATCTCCCACAACTTCATTGTTGAGTAATTAAAAAAGGAAGCCTCTGGAACAATCTGGCATGGTGGCCGCTGCCGGCGTCGTCCATCCCCATGCCTCCGCTAAGTCCGACCTCCAATCACCACCACGCCCCACTCCTCCTCACCTTATCTCTCATCTTTCTCGAGATATCATTTTTCGATGAAATTCTTGAGATACCATTTTTCGATGAAATTCTTGAGATATCATTAGTTTTTACACATGGGATTACTCCTGCATGGGTCAATCACAATAGGTGTTTTGTAAAAAATGCATCCTGATGTTCCATGCAATGCACGGGCATCTTGCTAGTCATCTTGAGATTTACGAAGTCACCGCCTCATCGTCGACAGGAACGGTGGGGAGGTCCGGACGTCTGCCACGTGAAACTCCGAAACTTTGGTCCCATCCCACCCCACAACTCTCCAGGGTCCAGCCGTCCGGCTTTGCAAACTCCACACAGTCAAAACCGATTGACCGGTCATCATCGGAACCACTATTCACACCAGAACCTTCAATGCTTGGCCTACGCCAGCTACTTGCCGGTCGGTCACTGCTGCCTCAAAACCACACCTCCTCTCCAGCCCATTCCCCTACCTTTCGATCCCCTAGCCATCAGCCGTCCCCTAGTTCGCCGGAAAGCCATGGTGCACCGCAAGATCACGTACTACAAGATGCTGACGCCGGAGCGCCGCGCAGAAATCGCGACAGCGGTCGGCGCCACAGACCTCCATTCACAAGCTCGCTTTGCGGCGGGCCAATCCCCGAGTTGTTTGGAGCCAAGCTACGAGGAGGAGGAAGCCGATCCAATGTTCATGGCGGAGGTCGCGGCGCAGAAGGCCCCCGATGCGTATGAGACGATGGACGTCGACTTCGTGCCGGCGTCCGGGTCCCCCATGGTGCAAGCGGACCAGCGGTTCAACCTGGCGATCTTAAAGGAGCACCGGGAGGCGGAGGCTCAACTCGACGTGGAGCGCGCGGATGCCGCTGCCATCAAGGCCCTCCTGCAGGCGGAACCGGATGTCGTGGACGCGAACCGGGCGGCGGAGGTTCAACTTGACGCGGAGCGCGCGAATGCCACTGCCATCGAGGCCCTCCTACAGGCGGAACTGGATGTCGTGGACGTGAACCGGGCGGCGGAGGTTCAACTTGACGCGGAGCGCATGGATGCCGCTGCCATCGAGGCCCTCCTGCAGGCGGAACCAGACGTCCTGGACTTGAACCGGGCGACGGAGGCTCAACTCGACGCGGAGCGCGCGGAGCGCGCGGATGCCGCTGCCATCGAGGCCCTCCTGCAGGCGAAACCGAACATCGTGGACGTGAAACGGGCGGTGCTCGCATCCGTGCAGAGCGCCCACACGCTCCACGTGAACGAGTAGCTGGAGGCCGAGGACAACCACGGTGCGGAGACACACGTCGGCAGCTACGGCTGGTTCGCACTGGCAGCCAAAGACGACGAGGCCGGCTCGTTCTGCGAGCAGTGATATTTTTTCTTTATGTTGTTGTTTTTAGGCATCTTTTGCTGTGTAAAAACATATATTTATGCAAGTCACCTGACTTTCATCATTTGGGCCAGTTGACCATTTCAGGCGGTTGGATGAATATTCTACGTCTCCTAACCCTTTTTCTTCCTCACCTCTTCTTCTTCCCCAACAGACTACCGCATGGGCCACACAGATCTTCCCCAACATGTGGTTGGATAAACATATTGTATGACCAAAAATTATGTGTCAGCGGTAGGATGGCTGAGTTTGGTTTGATCACATGCGGTAGCACATGTCAGTGAGGGTGCGTTCCCTTGGTTGGGTTTACGGCGTGCAGGAGCGACCATGTGAGGGTGTGGTGCGACCGCGACAGCCGTGCGCAAGTGTACCTCCTTTTCATTTAGAAAAACTTTTGGCAAGCATGGCAAAAATGTGTGGCAAAGTATGGCAATGCAAGGCCTAGACCCAAACAGGATACAAGTACGTACTACTTGTGTTAAAAAAGAAAGGCGGGGTTTTCCTTTGCGGGATTGATCGATACAAATCCTCTCGTTTGATGTGTCAATTAATGCGTATTTTTTTCTCCAACGCCCAAAGAGCTAACCATCTCACTCCTCATTGCTTGATTAATGCAGCGCCATGCAAACCAACCTTTTCACTTCCGCATGCATGCAAGGGTATATTAATGTCCTTGGTTGCTAGTACGAGGAAAACCCCATCAATTTTTCCTCGATTAGTGTTAGTGGCCTTCTGCAAATTGTAATTTTGATACTGGCCTTGTATACAAAAAAATGGAGGTAGTAACTATTTGACTTCCTTCCCCATTGCGGTGACGTCAACGATATCTCGAACGTTGTGGCTTTGGCGAAGTGCGTTCGACGGAGCACACCATTGAGGGAGACCATGGTAAGTCATTCACAAGTGCCGCCTGCAAGCCGAGACAACCGCCTTCTTTGCATCCAGGAAGTCCATTGAACCAAAGGAGGCGTAAATGTACTACTACACAATAGCGTCGTCCATCCAGCTTAGTGCAGTAAGGTGGTTTCTCGAAGAAGACGATGGAGAAGCGGAGTCAGCGAAGAGTGAAATGATGGTTGCTTCGTTCGTGCTTTGTGATTTGACGCCTCACTACTTTGTGATTTGTGATAGAAGGGACAGGGGAGTAGACTCTGTGCTCTATACTGTACATGCGTCCAAGCACAGGAGAAAGAGGAGAGAGGTTGCATTTTTCTATTCCTTTAATCAATCAATTAGGGAGCTTCGGTTCCCTCTTTTTGGCTTTGGCAGCACCCTCCACAATGGTTCCCATCGATGCCAAAAGCTATTTTCACATTTGGCTACACATTGTGGATGCCCTTAACCGTACCACTTGGTTTTGCTCCTGTGTGCTATCTATACAAATATCGATTATATTGATCTAAAAAATTATATCAAGATTAGTAAAAAGGAGGTGATTTTGCCGCAAGGAAGGAGGGGGAGGTTTCTTATTTTTAGAGGACGTTGGCCTGGCGGTTTGCTAACATGCGGCCCCACGTGTCAGTGATTTACCAAGCCGATCCGCGTCCCACATGAGGCAGAACAACGGCAGAAGCAACACGTGGTTAACTTGAAGAAGATGAGGGAGAATAGGATTCAGCAACGAGTGAAATGATGGTTGCTTCGTCCCTCCAACTTCTTTTTTTAGCATCACTTCGTCCCTCCAACTTAACTGTGGGAAAGGTGCAGCTCTGTGATTTGACGCCTCATTGCTCATTACTACGTCGGCGCCATGACTGGGGTGCTTTCACCCCTGCTGCTCTGCACTGTTATTTCGGTATGGCACGTGGATCCGGTTGCTTGATGTCCCACATGTCGGCGAAAGGGACTAGAACATTTGTGAAAGCGAGCACTCCACTCTTACGACGGAGGAGTACATGACACGGCGGCCCAGTGAACTGTTACTTGTACTATAGTACTACTATAGTTTTGCTGTTTCGCACGATCCATCGATACAAACCCGATTAAACAGGCAAGGGCGGGATTTTTCCCGCACGGTAGATGATACTAGCCATACATTTCAAAGGCAATTTTAATGTATGCAAACTGAATAATTAAGTAACAATATGAGATCTAGTAAAACTAAAAACACATATGATTTATTGTGTTGGAGTGTAGTAGTAGTGCTGTATTGCATAGTTATTAGATGTAACATGCGAGAACGTGTAGAGATGTACTTTTGGAGGGCCTACAGAGACAAATTGGGCATAAAGTGGATTCAAATATTTGTAGTTTGTACGGTAGATGTGAATGCTTGTTCGCTCTTACAAAACCAATACAGCAGTAACAGGGTGGCGTGCGCCAATTTAGGCACTGGCACGTTGGCCTACTCGGCTCCACAGAGAGAGCAAGAGAAGAGATAAATACACTGGCGGTCAGTGTATTTCAAGCGAAAAGCGTAATACGGTCACCGGACTTCAGAATACGCTCATTACATTCACTATATACGTTTTGCGGTGATTAAGCGGTCACTTGCTCACCGTTCAGCATCGGATTGCACTCTGTTGACCGGCCAAATAGTCTGCGTGGCACTATGTTGACTGGCTAAATTGACCATGTTCCTTGTGGGTCCCACCTATCAGTTCGCATAGGAAAAAAGTAAGATAAACACAAATTTACGCAGGCGCGACAAGACTCCAACTCATGCGTGGGAACCACCTGGTTGTGTATGTGTCTGTCAGGGCCTGATGTGTGCGCATGCACGTGTAGGTTGAGCACTTGAGCGTGAGCGTGTGGTGTGATGCGTGTGTGTGTGTGTGTGAGTGTTGCGTGCATGCGTGGCTGCCTGTGTACGTGTGAGTGTTGCGTGCATGCAGTTTGTGTGCATGCGTGCATGTGTGTATAATCACCACACCAGCTCCTGTGTGTTAAAACAGACGGCTCAGCATACCAATACAAGGCCACCTTGTCCGCTGTGCCCGCGGTCATGACTTCGAACCACCGTCCAATATTTTTTTATCGTTTGTTTTCATTCTTATACACGCCGACAGGTGGGCCCAATGGCAGTGAGATAATGTGATGCAACACTAGAGGTGCCACGTGGAGCGTTTAACTGGTCAACTAGTTGTGTCTTGAACAAATACAGAGCTGTACGGTGAGCCCGTGACTGTATAATAACCACAAAACGTAAATGGTGACCATAATGAGTGGATTCTGAAGTCCAATGTACGTATCGTGCTTTCGCTTCAAATACAATGATCGTCACTGTATATATCGCGAGAGAAAGATGAACCATGCGTGAATGTGCTGGGGCGTACTTTTAGAGGAACTGGAGATAGTTTGTGTGCGTACGTGAAAGAGGCGTAAAGGGGTTGTGTGTGATGGAGAGAAAGATGCTCTTCATCTCTATTTATTATGACTAACTTTATATATAGTATAAAAATATATAAATTCACAGTGCGGAATAAATATCAGTGGGTGCACCATGCAATGCAAATTAACTTTCATACTCCATATAACTTTGTACTGTTGTATATATGTAGAAATTCTAAAATAATTGTTTGGCCACACTTTGTGTGGTTTTATTCAAAAGGAATGTTGTATGCGAAGTAAACATGAAGAGAGGGCTTTTTAGATCAATGGGGTACGTGATAAGATGTAACATGTGTGAATGTGTAGTTGATGTATTTGGCAGGGCCTAGAGAGGGTATGTGTACGTATTACGTATTCAAGAGAGGCATGGATAGAGGGGCCGGCGAGGGGGGGGGGCGACGTGGGAGAGATAGCACGAGAAATGAGAGAGGTCTAGAGAGAGAGACGAATAGGATGTCACGGGAGAGATGCCCTTGAGTGTGTACATGCAAGGGGGGAGGGGATAGAGGCATGAGGAGAAAATATTTTGTGTGGTGTCTGTGTTGGTATGTGTTGGTATGAGAAGATAACGAGACCTAGGGGCAGAGGGTGTGTCACCGCGTGAGGTCCGGTGGGCCGAGGTGAGGCCCTTGGGTTGGTTCCGTCCTGCGCCATATTGGTCGGCCTCTGACGCATTCAGGGAGACCCATGGAGGACTAGTCATACAAGACAAAGATACCAGAGTCGTGAAGGACTCTGTGTCCACTGACAAAGCCGGCTAGGATTTGTAACCCTAGGTCCTCAGACTAAGGTAACCCCTTCTCTCCGATATTACCATTCATCCAACCTAACTTTAAGGGGCATCCTACAGAATGCTCTGCTGGAATCAAATTCGTCAATTAGGAAGAGAGGTGGAGACAATGCGTGCGAGACAGGCCTAAAGATAATGTGCGTGCGGGAGACACGTAGGCAGGTCTATGTATAGAGAAAGGGTCGATGGGGACTGTGTGTGCGTATGCGTGTGAGAGGAAGAGTGCTTGTGA
Source organism: Thinopyrum elongatum (assembly GCA_011799875.1). Lineage (NCBI taxonomy): Eukaryota > Viridiplantae > Streptophyta > Magnoliopsida > Poales > Poaceae > Thinopyrum > Thinopyrum elongatum. The sequence continues at coordinate 353,206,403 of CM022302.1, read as the reverse complement.
TAAAGGTTAGTGAAAACAGTCTTAAATGGTTGCGAGAGGGAGGGAGGGTTATATCGAGAGCATGTGTGCGAGAAAGACACCTCGGAAGAGAGTGCGTGAGCATGTGTGAGAGACCACCGATGGATATACACCGTGTGCGCGTATGTGTGAGAGAGAGAAAGTTAGCGCATGTGTGAGGAGGGGCCTATGGAGAGTGAAACTACACGTAAAAGACTGATGTACACATTGATTAAAAATATAAATTGTATCCAAATATTAGGATGGGATCATGATATTTGCAATTCGCATAAGGAACGGTCATTGATCCATCAGACATAGACAATGCATCGCTTTAGAAATTCGAATATAAACATGAGTATAGTTCATGTTGTGTGTGTAAAGCACATTATACATACAAAAGTTACACAATGAACATTATAAATAGCTAGCTAGGAACTAGCATACATTTGAATTCAACTTAAGGTGGTTTAAAAAATTCGAATTCAACATGAAGTCCATTCAATTATTTGAATTCGAGATCATGGCATTTGTAAATCATACCTAAATTATGGGGGCACCAATCTTTGCTTTGCTTTTGTACATAATAGCATATATAGTCATGTACAAAATAGATTCAAATATACCTCCTCCATTCCAAAATAATCGTAGTTATAGGATTTTAAAGTGTCAAAATTTCAAAAAGAAGCACATAATTTAATGAGGTTTTCAAACATACAAGGTCAAATTTAACGTTGTCTATTTAGGTCAGTCCTCAAAGTTCAAGAGTACTATAAACGTGAATGCTTCTGTTTCAAAATTTCGAACGAAGCGCCAAAAGAGCCTCTACTCGCCCGAAACCGCGTGAGACCAATGTTTGGTAGAAGGAAATTACTTTTCTAACTCCGACCCGTGAAACCTACCGGCCCGACGTCCAAAGGTCTAAATCGGGGTAGGTTTGTAACTTCATCTAGATGCCACGCAACCGCCTCCGAAAAAGATTCATACACCGTGGCCGCCTAAACACACATGCGCTCGGCCGAAATCGCTCCCGCCCACTATTTGGCACACCTGGGATTACCGTCCTACCCCCGACCCGCAGTAGGTCTGAAATTTAAGAGGGGGGCAAAGTTTGTACTTTTTGCAAATTTCAAACAAGCGCGTCCCATCTGTTTAAAAAAGACAAGCGCGTCCCAGACCGAAACATGGTTCCCCCTTAGCTCCCCACGCCCCCCACGGTCCCCGATCCCATCGTACTCCGTGGGCACCAAAACTACCTCTCCACCAGCCACAAAACCCCGGCATCCTCCGTCCGCCACCCCATCCCACCCATCTACTGCCGCCCTCCTCCATCACGCCGGAGCCGATACCCCGACGTCGTCGTCCACCGCAACCGCAACGCCCTCCACAGCTAGTAGTTGAAGTCATCGGCGTTCTGGGAACCAGGGTACAAAGACTTTCCTACCTGTGGCCCACGGCGTGGCTCCGTCGACGGCCTAGTACGACCCACCTCCAAGGCCACCAAGACAAGACCCTCGCGAGGGGCCAAGCCTCGCGAGGCGGATGACACCAAGACCTCCCGAGGGAGCGGCCTCCCCAGGCTGCCTCCTGAGGAGCAGAGATTTCTATGCAGGTACCCAACCTCAGGAGGTTGCGATGACGCAAGCCATGACGACCAAGGCCAGGCGGGCGTCAGCAGGCGCAGAGGAGGCAGTTTCCTCTTTGGTGCCAAGGAGGCAAGTGCAGGCGTGGGTTCCCAAGGAGCCCGGCAAAGGTTCTATTCTAGTGCTACAAGACCAAGACTACCAGGACGGTAGGATGAATGTCATCGTCGAGCCCACTGTTGCGTCACAACCAGAGGCTTTGCAGGTGAAGACCACCTTTCATCAGGATAAGATGTACTACTTGTCCCCTTTCAAATTGGCCACTGTGGGATCCCTTCCCGCCTACGATTTGGGGGAAGAGGACCGAGGCCACTATAAGTATAGGCTAGCCACCACCGTAGACAGGGGGATCGGATCCATTCTACCCTCACCCATAGACCTCGCAAGGTTGTTCATCCTTCATACTAGTTCATCCTCAGCCCCTCGTGAGGCCAATCCACCACAAAGCGGGAGTAGGGTCTTACATCGCAAGGTGGCCCGAACTTGGCTAAGCTGCCATGTTCATCTTCTTCCTTGTTCCCGTGCATCGAGCTAGGCCGTAGGGCGACGAGCTGGTTGGCTGGATAGGTTGAGTCCTTCGCACACATCCCAGAGTTCGAACCTTTCTTGGGTATGCGGAGCCCTGAATCCGACATTTGGTGCGCCAGGTAGGGGCGTGTCGAAGCCTCTCTTCCACCGTTCGCTCCACCGCCGTTTCGTCGTTCCTATGGCCGACGCTCGCCGTGTCCGTGCCGAGCGCCTGGCCGCTCGCGTCGCCCAGACGAAGCCTGTGGGCAACGGCGCTCCTCGCCGCTCTGCCTCCCCGGCGGCATACTGCTCGCGAACAGTAGGACTCTTCGCTGCCACCGTCCGTGCGGCGCGATGGCCGCACCGCAACTCCATCACCCACTCCAGCCACGGTGTCGTCTTCTCATGTTCGTCGTGGGCAGGCGAACGCGCAGGCTGCGCTGCTCATGGCGCGAGAGCTTCTGCGCTACCGCCCGGGCAACGACCTCTACGACGACTGGCTCGGCCGCATCGCCGAACTCGTCAACGCCGCCGGTGAAGCACCTGCACCGTCACGTTCGACCCGTGCCCCGCCGTCCCTGGCGGGTGATGTGGCTCACGGTGCACCTCCTCCTCCTCCTCTGCACGGCGCGGATCCCGAGCCCAGGCAAGAGGCACCCCAGCGTGACCTGCCGCGCAGGGCGCCGACGCGTGATGAAGAAAGCTGTCAGGTGGTGCAGCGGCCCCAAGGAGAAGCGCGTACGCTTCCAGCGCCGCCGCGTCAAGACCGCATGCCACCGGAGGCGGTGGCGCGTGGGCGACAAGATCAAGCTCCCCCCATGCGACCGGTACCTGTGAGTGCGGCAGGCTGCCATGCTTTCACCACGGAGTTGCACCGCGTCGCCTGGCCCGGCAAGTTCAAGCCGGACCTGCCTCCATGCTACGACGGCACTCCTAACCCCGCTGAGTTCCTCCAGCTCTACGACCTAAGCATCGAGGCGGTGAAACGGCAACGACAAGGTCACGGGGAACTGGTTCCCCATGGCCCTCAAGGATGGCGCGCGTTCTTGGCTCCTGAACCTTCCGATGGGGTCGATCTCCTCCTGGGACGAGCTGTGCAAGCACTTCATCGCCAACTTCCAGGGCACTCGCGACCGTGCTCCTGCAGCAGGCGACCTGCGGCGCATAAAGCAGCATCCGGGCGAGACCTTGCACAAATACATACAGCGCTTCACGAATGTTCGCCTCAAGATCCCGAAGGTGTCGGACGAGGCCATCATCACGGTGTTCTCTGATGGCTTCCGGGACGTCAAGATGAAGGAGGAGCTTGCCATCCACGAGGACTTGTGTTCGACTCTAGAGATGTTCAACATGGCAACTAGATGCGTGAGGGCCGAGGAAGGTCGCCTCTCCCTCCTGGAGCTTCTGGAGGTTGATCCTGAAGACAAGAAGGCCAAGGCTAAGGAAGTGAAGCACAAGGGCCCCGCCGTGCTGGCCGCGGAGCCCGAGATGAAGCGTGGACGAGACCATGATGAGCCTCCCAGCGGCAACCACCCATTCTGCGTCTTCCACAACGTCCATAGCCACAACACCAACGACTGCCAGGAGCTTAGGGCAATCCATGACGGGCACTTTGGCCGCCGCCCTGAGCACAATGACCGCGGCTACGGCCGCGGAGGAGGCCAATAGGACAACCGCGACCCCCGCCAAGACTGGCGCGCCAACCTCGTGATGGCCCCTGGAGAGACCAGCCTCGCGAGGATCGCCCCCAGGGAAATGCTGGCCTCCCTCCATTGCCACCACCGCCAAGTAGAAACGAGGACAACCGCCAAGATGATGGGGCTGGGGGCTTCCAAGAGCCTCGCGCGATCGCCTGCATCCTGGGTGGCGCTCAGGCCCCCGCTTCTCATCGCGTCTTCAAGCAGTTCGCTGGTGAGGTGAACGCGGCCCTCCCCAAGCTCGAGGCATCATGCCCCCTCAGGTGGTCCAAGCACACCATCACCTTTGACTCCATGGACCAACTCAAGTGCTCAGCTGCCGCCGGTGCGCTCCTAATGCTCTGCACGCCAACCATCAGCAACGTCATTGTCACCAAGACCCTCATCGACGGTGGCGTGGGGCTCAACATTCTCTCTGTCGAGACGTTCGAGACACTCCAAGTACCATACGACCAGCTTCTGCCCACCAAGCCTTTCTCAGGGGTCACAGACGGCTCCACCGTCCCCATAGGGCAGATCCACCTCCCTGTCACCTTCGGCAAGCGCGACAACTACCACACCGAGCTCGTCGACTTCGACGTCGCCCACATCCACCTCCCGTACAATGCCATCCTCGGGTATCCGACCCTCGCCAAGTTCATGGCAGCAACTCACCACGGCTACAATGTCCTCAAGATGCCAGGAAGTGGCGGCATCATCACGATCGCCTGCGACGAAAAGGATGCGGTGTGCTCCCTCGAGCGCACCTACCAGGCTGCGGCGGTCGAGAACTCTGACAACGAGGGTGCCGTCCTGCCTCCTGAGGCCGTCCCCAAGAAGAAGAAGCAGCTCCTCCCAAAGGGCCGTCAGGAGGCTGGGGCGTCCGACGGTCGTGCCTCAGGCCCCGCGCCCTCTGCTGGGGCGTCTTTCCCTCTCTCATGGGGAGGCGCGCCCAGCGCCCCCCTCATGATGGGCTCGAGGGCTCTCCTCTGGAGGGCCTCTAACCTGACCAGCGTAATGAGGGAGGCGTTCGGGCACCACGTGGAGGTGTGCTTCGACGCGCGCCTCCATGAGCAAGGCGCAAGGCGCGAGGCGCCAGGCGCCCAGGAGTTCATCACCGAGGCAATCGAGGAGCTTCAGGAGGCGCGAGCCATGCGTGGCGAGCATCGCCCCGCACCACCCAGTGCAGCTACCGCCCATGACATGGGTGGCGAGCTGCGCGTCTGTGTCAACATCCCAGGCCTTAATGGGGCTTCTTCGCAGGACCTCTTATGGCCGTCCCGCATCGGCCAGAGCGGGGGCGACACCTGCAGCTACGTCCGCATGCCGTTCGTCCTGCTGAACATGGCCGCCTCGTACCAGCGCCTTATGCAGGGAGCCTTGGCGGCTTATGAGGCTAGGCGCCAGGCAGTCCTGACTAAGGAGGTGACGGGCCCTCGCGAGCCCCCCGGACCTCCGGAGCCTCTGAGGACTCAGGAGTCGGTCGGCCCGTGAGGAGCGATCTCTGCAGCGCGCGTCTTCAGCTACTTCAACGCTTCTACAACGATGGTGCCAGGTAACTTTTTGGTTTATTCAGTTAAGGGCACCCCTCAGGCTGCATTATCCTCAAACTGTCAGGGCTCCACCCGCATCACAAGGTGTATGGCGCCACCACCGCGGTGGCGCGTGCCATCCGTAAGTGGGTCCTTCTCCAGGGAAGGCGCCGGTGAGCCCTCCCCCGGCCGAGGGCCCGCGGCCACCTTACCACCGCCCGCGTAGCCCCTTGCCCCTTGGTCCTGTCCTGGTTTCCAGATGCCCCAACGGTGGTCAGGGTATGAGCGGTGTGACGCCCCCGGCCCGATCGTGCACTAACCATACCGCAAATGCACACGATCAAGCCTAAGGACTCACGGGAAGATATCACAACACAACTCTAAAACATAAATAAAGTCATACAAGCTTTATATAACAAGCCAGGGGCCTCGAGGGCTCGAATACATAAGCTTGCGAACAAGCGTCAGCGGAAGCATCAGATATCTGTGTACAGATATGAAACAGAAACAGAAAGGCCTTTAGAAAGGCGGGCCAAAAATAAAACACTACGATCGAAAGGCGCAGGCCTCCTGCTTGGGACCCTCCGATCCTACTCCTGGTCGTCAGTCAACTCGTAGTAGAATCCATCCTCTGGGTAGTAGTAGCGATCGTCAGCGAGGACAGCTGTCTCAGGGGCTCCATCATCTTGTTACGACAAACTGATATGGGGAGAAAAAGGAAAACAAAGCAACCGTGAGTACTCAAAAGTACTCAGCAAGCAAGGATCTACACTACATATGCAACATTTTCAAGGGGAGGCTGTATATGTGGACTGGGCTGCAGAAATGCCAGAATAGAGAGAAGGCCTAGTCCTATCGAAGACTAGCATCTTCAGCGGTCTTACAGCAGTAGAAGAGAGTAGAACAGTTCAATATAATGTAGCAGTATCATTAAGTCTCAACCTCAACCAGAGATCCTTTCTCGACTCCCTGCGAGAAAGCAATCCCAGAGCCATACGGTCATCAACCTCGTCCGGAGATCCCTTCTCGACTCCCTGCGAGAAGCAATCCCAGAGCCATAGTATCCAAGTATCCAGTTCTAAAATGTATCAATCAAGATACAACTCCGAGTGTCCTTTACCGTAGGACCGGCTATCGATAGAAGTATTCTTCCCTGCAGGGGTGCACCAACTTACCCAACACGCTCGATTAACTCCGGCCGGACACACTTTCCTGGGTCATGCCCGGCCTCGGCCAAACGACACATCGCAACCCTACCTACAGCTCAGCAGAGAAGGCCCCGTCGGTCTACATCCTAAGCGCAAGGGGGTCTTGGCCATCGCCCCTCGCCCTCCGGGTCGTTGCGCACATGGTGAAGCCAGGCACCAACACTACAGGAAGGCGCCGGTCCGTCCGTGCCGCCATGCTGAACTAGACGTCTGATAGAGCTTTCGGCTGATGCATACGATGCAGAACGCCCATACTATGCCCACGTGATGGTTAGTGCTATCAGGCCAGAGGCCTGCTCGGATCAAATATCCAAATCGTTAACGGACTAGGGCTTGCGGTAACGAGCAGAGACTCACGAAAGATGTGACCCCGTCGCCCCGTCTCGAGGACTTGCTGCAAGGGTTAAGAATGCCCGGCCGCGCCTCGTATTCACCACTCGGGCACCACACTGGCACACGTCTTCACAACACTCGCCTCTCAGGCGCACGCGGGTACCCCTCAGGGTCGAACCGCCTATCCAAGTAACAGTGTAAAGTCCAAGTATCCGTGTGTCCATAACATCAGGGGAATCCGAGGTATCACCCTCGTTGGATTCCTACTCGATGTGTCTGTCAAGGTGAACTCGGAGGATTCACCCTCGATGGGTTCACACTTGATGTGTTGCAGGACAGCGTCGTTACCGGAAGTGGTGAAGGAGGAATCACCCTCGATGACCACGACCGAATAGCTACTCTACAGAGTTAACATCAGAAGTGCTACAAGAGGTTTCACCCTCGGCACTCGATAGTAACGCTGCAGTGTCGTTACAACTAAAGGGGGTGATGTGCGGTGTCGGGGCCTGGTCTTCAATCCCGTTGATCGGGTCTTCTGACGATCCAGCGCGACAGTCGGGATAAGTGGGGTCACTGATAGGTCTCTACCCAGCCTAGACTAAACAGTTTAGGATATGCAGGTAATTATCAACAGCAGGTTACAATGAACAGGCTATGCATCAGAATAGGTAAAGCAGCAGCAGCAGCAATTCTAATGCAAGCATGAGAAATAGAATGGGCGATATCGGTATGCTCCAAGGGGGGGGGGGGGGGGGGCTTGCCTGGTTGCTCGGCGGCAAGGGCAAGGTCGTCAATGGTGACTTCGGGATCCGGAGCTGCGTCGGTCTCGGGGACGACGTCGGGGTCGGGGGCTATCGAGAGAGAAGAGGGGGAGGAAACATTATAAATATAGAGCAAACATGAGCATGACAAATACGATACACGGTGCTAGGGGTAGTCTAACGCAGCATCACACGTATCAGACGGAGCGGGAGAATATCTGACGATATTTCCCGGGTCTTTGGAATTATCGGACAGAGGATAAGAGGGGAACGGTTGCAAGTTCGGATAGTTAGGGATGCGTGACGGACGAACGGACCGCGTATTCGGATTCGTCTCGTCGTTCTGAGCAATTTTCATGTACAAAGTTTTTCCATCGGAGTTACGGATTATTTAATATGATTTTCTAAAGTTTTTATTAATTTCTTGAATTTATTTAATTATTTAAATCAACATTATCTAAAACAGTGTCTTGCTGACGTCAGCACCAGTGGGTCCCACCTGTCATACTCTGTTAGGTTTAATTAGGGTTTAGCTAATTAAATTACTGTTTAATTAACACTAACTACTTAATTAAATTAACCTAATCAGGATTAATTAAATTAATTAATTCACTAATTAATTAATTAATTAATTAATTAATTTTATTAATTATTAATTATATATTTTTATTTTTTTAAATTCCATTTTCGTTCAGGGGCTAGGCCCACTTGTCATTGGCACACAGAGGCCATTGGGGGTTCGGGCGTTAGCGGGCGCTGCGGGCGCCTGTTAACGGGCGGAGACCACGACCCAGCACAGCAGGGCGCCGGCGGCCACGGCGCTGGTCAGGGGAGACCCAGGCTGCAGCGGCCGGAGCGGCCGGAGACGGGGCGTCGACGGAGGGGGGTGGCCGTGTGCGGCGCATGGGATAGCGGCAGCAGCAGGGGAGGCAGTGCAGCGGCGGGAACCGCGGCAGGAGGTCGGGGCGCGACGGGCGCGGTCCGGCGCGGCCTGGCGGAGGTGGAGGTGGTGCGGGCGCGCACTACGTGTAGCGGGGCGGCGCAGATGCAGCAGGGGCCGCGGCGAACGGCGACGGGGTTCGGCAGGGCGCTCGAGGCCCGGGGCGACGGGGAGCAGCAGCAGACAAAGCATCACCGGCGGGCGCGGCGCACACACCTGGTGAGACGCAGGTCGGGCGGCAAGGGCGAGCGGGGCCGCGCGGGCGGGGTGCCGCGAGCGCGGGCGCAGGACGCGCACTGGCGCAGCGAGGCATGCGCGAGCGCGACGAGCACGCACCTGGTGAGACGCAGGTCGGGCGGCAAGCGCAGCCGAGCGCGGGCGCGTGTGCGCGCGGTGGCGCACCGAGGGAGGCAGAGAGGAGTGGAGGCCGTGGCCTCACCGGGGTCGTAGGGTCAGGGGCAGTGGGGCGCGGGGAGGAGGCGGAGACGACGGCGACGCGGTGACGAGGTGCAGGCCGGCGAGGAGGAGGAGGCAGGCCGGCGAGGGAGCGCTCCGGCGAGGCGGTGACGGCGGCGACAGTGGGGCGGCGTCGGAGCTCGTTCCCCCGATCCGATCTGGATCGGGGAGGAGGGGCGAACGTGGGGTGGGGGGGGGGGGGGGTGGAATGGGTGGATGGGGTGGATAGGGTTTCCACCGACAAGGGTTAGGGGAGTGGGGGTGGGCCGCAGCTGGGCGCCTGTGGCCGTGCTGGGCCGAAGCCCAGGGGGTTTCTCTTTTTATTTATTTTGTTCCTTTTCTTTTTTTTTTTTTTTTTTTTTCTGTTTAGAGCATTTGTTTTTATTTCAAAACACTTTTGTAAAATATGAAGACTGGCCCACAAATCACAACACAATATATCCTACCACCAAAAACTAGTTTGGGGTAAATATCTTTTCATATTTATTTTAGATTAAATAAAAGGTAATTAAATATTGTCTTTAGTCACTGTTTGGGGATGTTTGAGTCACTTACCCAACTCCAATGATGTTGGTTTCAATTTTAGAATGGTCTCTGATTTATTTGCTATTTAATGAACAATTTAGTTTTTATGTTGCACAACTTTTATATTCCACTTTCATTAATTTGAATCTTGAGTGGAGTTGAAATGCATTATGATGCAATGATGATCATGCACTGTTATCATGATGACATGGCATTATCAAAAGGGGATTACTGTAGCTAACCACTGGGGGTGTTACAAGCGGGCGGGGTCCCCGCCCCGAGCAGGCAGGGCGCGCCAGAAGGTCGCGCGAGGACGCACCCCACACGCGGCAAGGGAGCCCGGTGTCAGGGCTCCCCCCCGCTTCACGAGTGTATGGCACCACCACCGCGGTGGTGCGTGCCATCCGGAAGTGTGTCCTTCTCCGGGGAAGCCACCGGCGGCCCTCCCCGGCCGAGGGCCCGCGGCCACCTAACCACCGCCCGCGTAGCCCTTGCCCCTTGGTCCTTTCCTGTTTTTTGGACGCCCCAACAGTGGTCGGGGTATGCGCGAAGCGGGGTACCCGCCCAGGGGGCAAGAAGCGCCCCTCAAGTCTCCGCTCGTGCACTCTCATGTAATAATGAGTGGGGCTGTACACGCCCCGGAGTCTCCTGAGTACCGCCCTGGGGCCTCACGGGGCTCCCACCCACGTCCAATGGAAGCCCCATGCTCCGCGCTGGCGGACGACACTGTCTTTCAACGACTATGCCCACGCCTAGTGGAAGCCCCATGCTCCACGCTGGGGAGAAGACCAGAAGACTAGTGTAGGTGCCGGACGCGGCTGTTCTTTCGCTTGCTTGCTTCTGTAGCTGATTTTGCCACTTCTTGGAATGAAATTCGAAGTTCTTGCATCTTTATCGAAGGGTTGGGAATTTTTCTCCTTGCAGCATTTAATCTCTCGAGTCTCGCCTTAGGGAGAGTGGCAGTTGCCCGTCGCTCTTTCCCACGTGTCTCGCAAGCGGGGGCTGGGTACGGTGTGTACGCCTGGGCTCGCCCACGAGCAAACCTCGCCAAAGCCTTCGTGTCCTAATCTTGGCATCCTAATCCTCGCGCACACCCTTAAATGAGCCAACGGGCATGTATGCCCTCTTGAGTCCGCACCTCCTGCCCTCGCCGGGCATCACGACCTGGCGTACCAGTGACGGTCAGTCCTCGCTTGAGGGCTCGCGCGGGGCGTGGCGCCCTGAGGGGCAGCTCCGAAGGCCCCATATCCTCATGACCCACTAGAGACCTCACGGCCACTGAGCGCCTCCTGAGGCCAGAGAACCTTCGGGTCCATGAGAAGGAAACCCCCGCAAGATCTCTCTAGAACAGAGGCACGCAGAGGACCCAAGCTCCGGAGAACACGCCCCTCGCGGCGTAGGAGTCTACCACAAGCACACCAACAAGTTACCCTAATCACGGTGAACAATAGCTTGTCGGTTGGTAGTAACGCGAATGCTAAGATACGAAATAAAGCGTTAACACAAATGACGCAAGCGCCATGGTCCATTACATGCTCTAACCAGGGCCTTCTACTTTTTCTTGATGCAGGAAAAAGAAAAAAAGCAAAATCGGCCTCGCGACCACTGCGATTCCTGAGGCCTGGCTCCAGCGACGCCCGCGCTCAGTTGGAGTCCTCCTCCTGCTTCACCGAAGCGCGATGGCGGGGCGGCTCATCGCCCTCCTCAGTCCGGGCCCGCGGCGTGGCGGCTCGTCGTAGTCATCATCGCTCGTGCTCTTCCCGGAAGAAGAGCCGCCGCCGCTGGATGCGTCGCGGCCGTCGCCAAGGGCGAGTTTACCGTCGAGGATGCCTCCACCCCTTCGGCCATCATCATCGGAGGGTTGGCCGTCGTCGTCGTCATCGTCGCCTCCGGGCAACACCCCAGGCGCCTGCCGTCTTCCCCGAAGATCCTGACATAGAGGGTCGCCACTCTGTCGTGCCTGAAGTGGAGGGTACATCTCCCCTGCAGGCCGTGCGCGCGGGCGAACGACTGCCACCCACGGTTCAGGAACGCGTTGCCGGCAGGGGTGACCTGACCTCCACCCACGAGCCTTTCTGCAGCAACCCTCGGCCTGCAGCCAGAGGCCGCCAGGCCCTCCGGCCGGCACCGAACCCCACGAAGAAGTGCGGAGCTGGAACCAGGTGCCTGCCGCCTCTCCGCCCACACACGAGCTCCGAGGACGCGTCGGCCGAGTGGATCGCAGGCGCGGTGGCCGGACCACCGCCGTGCGCTTCCCTCCTTGGGCGCGACCACCATGGCCGTTTCAGCTACCGACACGGGAGGGCGCCCTCCCAAGACCACCAGAGATGGCACTGACCTTCGAGGGGGCGCGCCCGCGCCCCCGAGGTGCCATCGCCGGTGTCGCAGCGTGCTTGCGGGGACGACCGCAGCCCCACTTGGGTGGCGGTGAGCCTGGCCCCTCCCGCGGGGCCTTGCCCTTCTCTTCAGCGGAGAACCTCCTCACCGGCGCCATGGATTCTTCACAAGACGGCGCGATGACAGAGACAAAGAAGGAGCGGGCAGCAAAGAAGAGTAGATGGGATGGGGGCTCCGCCCCCCTTTCCCCATTTATGGAGGGGGGATAACCGGCGGCTCTCCATGTTCCAAGCCTTGATGGCCCCGCTGCATGCGCCAGGCGGTTGTCAAGTCGGGCAGTTGCCAAGGCGACATGGGGAAGCGGAGACGCTCATGTCCCATCAAGCGCCATGCGTCAGCCTGGCCCGCAGGCGATTGGGCCCCGTGTGCTTCGCCCTTGCCCTTTGGCTTCGCCTCGAAGCCAAGTCCGAGCGCGCCTTGGGCCCGGGGGCTACTGTCGGTGTTCTGGGAACCAGGGTACCCAGACTTGCCTGCCTGCAGCCGACGGCATGGCTCCGTCGATCGCCTGGTACCCCCCACCTCCCCCTCCAAGCCAACAAACAAGACCCTCGCGAGGGGCCAAGCCTCGCGATGCGGACGACACCAAGACCTCCCGAGGGAGCACCTCCCCAGGCTGCCTCGTGGGAGAGGAGATTTCTATGTAGGTACCCAACCTCAGGAGCTTGGGAAGACGCAAGCCATGATGACCAAGGCCAGGCGGGCGCCAGCAGGCGCAGAGGAGGCAGTTTCCTCTTTGGTGCTAAGGAGGCAAGCGCGGGCATGGGTTCCCAAGGAGCCCGACAAAGGTTTCTATTCCAGTGCTACAAGACCAAGACCGCCAGGATGGCAGGACGGATGCATCGTCGAGCCCACTGCTGCGTCACAACCAGAGGCTTTGCAGGCGAAGACCACCTTTCGTCAGGATAAGATGTACTACTTGTCCCCTTTCAAATTGGCCACTATGGATCCCTTCCCGCCTATGATTTGGGGGAAGAGGACCGAGGCCACTAAAGTATAGGCTAGCCACCACCGTAGACGGGGGGGGGGGATCGGATCCATTCCACCCTCACCCATAACCTTGCGAGGTTGTTCATCCTTTGTACTAGTTCACTCCTCAGCCCCTCGTAGGCCAATCCACCACAAAGCAGAGTAGGGTCTCTACACCGCAAGGTGGCCCGAACCTGGGGTAAGCTGTCGTGTTCATCTTCTTCCTTGTTCGCGTGCATCGAGCTAGGCCGTAGTGCGACGAGCTGGTTGGCTGGATAGGTTTGAGTCCTTCACACACGCCCCAGAGTTCGACCCTTTAGTGGGTCTGCGGAGCCCTGAGTCTGACAGAAGTCGAGGCCGAGCTGCCTCCAGGACGCCGACGTGCGCCGTACCCGAGCCAGTTCAACCACGCCGTCCTACCCTCACCCCCGCTGCCGCTCCAACATCGCCACCGTTCCACCGCACCAGAGCTGTTTCCCGGTACGCCCATCCTTCGCCGCCTCAGATCTGCTTGCCCTCCACCGACAGATGACATCGCAACACAGTCAACATTTTGCCATTGGTTCGTCCAAGGCTCCACCCTCCTCCAAAACATCGGTTCCCCCGGTAAAAAAAGAACATCGCCATGAAATAAGGAGGGCACCACACTGCAACCGGAACTGGTACTTCCTCTTCCCTTATTCGTGCAAATCTTACGTGTCTGCTTGCACGGTATTCATCCCATGGAAGACACTAGTTGACCGCTTCTTCCTACACCTTCTTCCTGATACTAGATGTTCCTAGTAACTCCGCGATGCACAAGGTTTCTCCTCATATACTATTTCACCTTAGCTAGAGGCCGTTACCCCCCTGGATTTCAATTCCTGGTTAGTTGATTCCCAATTAAAGGAAGCATTCCCTGGCGTAACAGCGCTAGTCCGCCTGTTAGCCGGGGAAGCAGCGCCTCGGTGTTTATCTTAGGGTGTGTGGGGCCTAGGAGCTGCTGGCGCCCGATCTGGAGGTCAGCCAGGCTTAAAGGGATGGCCGGGGGGCTTTGCCAAGCACGACGGTGGTGTGAGGTCGAGGGGAGGGCGGGGGCGGCGGAGGCAGGGGTCTAGGCCGGTGGTTGCTGCCGGTTCGAGAAAGATCGTCAACAGTGACTGGCGGGAGGTAGACGAAGGCCATCTGCCCGTTCCTTGTAGATTGGACGGTTCATAAAAAAATCGACGAACCTATTTATTTTCAGTCGACTGTTATTTTATAGGACCACATGTGGTGGTGTGTTGGGAGGAGTACACATTTCCTAGCCACCTGTGCTCATATATTCAAAATCATACGGATTAGAATCTAATTTTGTTTGACATGCAATGTTGTAGAGCTATCATATGTCTCCAGTTGTCATTTATTTTTCAGTCACCTGCTATCTCTGCTACTTTTACAGTGCACTAGTTTCTGCACACACTTCACCCATACTCTCACTATTGTTTTTTTTATCATGGTTTTCAGCCTTTGCCAAACGGTTGATAGAAGCACCAAATAAGAGAGAAGTCGCTCCAGCTTTCTTCGTGCTTAGGCAAGACACGTTTGGGGCACTATAAGGGTGCAATGTCAGCAGATGGAGACGGTAAACATAGCTCTGGAGTTGATGATCTCACTCGCCATGAACCACCATCCCAGGTGCTTGCTTTAACTTCGCGGTGTCATATGTGGTTACATGTTGCATATGTGTGTCTAGCTTGTAGTCGGAAGCCGAAGTCAGTCTTATTAAGATAAGGAAAGATATTTTTTACATGAACCACCATCCCGGGAGCACCAGAAGCCAAATAGCTAGTCAGGGCACTGGCCGAGCCAGTGACAAGCCCAGCACAGACAGGCATCACCTGCAAGCCACCTAAAAAGCCACGATGGTGGCAAAGAAGCCCGCCTCCCACCAGGCTCTCAGGTCCTCGATAATCATGGTCACCACTCCAGCCGGTGTCTAGCTTGTATTGCTTCCAATTTGGTAAATTGCATCTGCTTAGCTTACACATTATACCTTTGAATATGACATGCCTTCCTGTTTTTGGTACATACTACTACATCTGTCTATTAACCATGTTCTTACATCAAACTAATGTTCTTGTGTATCCCTCATCATCACTTATGATGAGACAGTCAGGCTCATGGACTGCTGTAAGAAAAGATCCTCTTTTAAAGAATGCAGTGTCCACCTCCCCACATGATTCTCAAGAAACAACAATGCTAGATGAAGATAGTCAACGTAGCTCTGTAGTTGATGACCGCATTTCCCCTACACCCACCATCGCAGTGATTGCTCTAACTTGGCAGCGTGATATGTGGTTGCATGTTGCATATAGTCTCTAGATTGTATTCTTTCTCCAATCTGGTTAAATTGCATTGCTATTCTGCTTATTTTATACATTATACCTATTAATGTGACATGCCTTCCTATTTTTAGTACATAGTACATCTGTCATTAAGCATGTCCTTACATAAAACTACAGTTTTTTTGTATCCCGCATCAATCAATTATGACGAGACACCTTTAGTATAGGCAAGTGATATTGGTTGCATCTTTCCATATGATTTATACATGCACTGCTTCTAATTTGTTAAATGCCATTTATGATGGGACGCTTTAACTTGCCGAGTCATATTGGTTACATCCTTGATGTGGTGTCTAGCTTGCATTGCTTCAATTTGTTGAAAAGGCTTCTGCTTAGTTTACACAAATAGTTTGTGAATAGTCCATGCCGTCCTGTTTTCGTACATATTCCATCCTTGTATCATGTGTTTGCCTTACTCACAGTAGTGATGTTTGTATCATGCATGAATGAGTTCTGAAGAGTAAATTTTATTGCTTTTTCTTGTCGGTTTTACTTGACAATGCAAAATCAATAAAGCGGAAGGAAATTAGCAAGGCAGTGGATAAAGGTGCTCCTTCCAAACAACTGAAATGGAGGTCCTCCTACAGATTCTACTCTCCGCCATCCCCCCAACAGATTTGCAAGACAACACATGCATAGACAACTCAACGTAGCTGTGTTTGATGATGAGCACGTCTCCCCTAGTCCACCATCACAGGTGCTCCTCTAACTTGGCACTGTTTATGTGGTTGCAGTTATGTATGATGTCTAAGCTTGTATTGCTTCTAATTTTGTTGATTCCATCTGCTTACTTTACACATTATACTTGTGAATAAGACACGTGTTCCTGTTTCTAGAACATACAATATCTGTCTATCACACCATGTTCTTACATCAAAGTACTACTGTTGTTAACCTGCAACAATCACTTATCATAAACATGTTTAACTTGGGAGTGTGATAAGGTTTACATCTCGCATTCTTTCTAGCTTGTACTACTTCTAATTTGTTGAAATGGCACTTGACGAGACAGTTTTAACTTGGTAGAGTGACATTCGTTGCATTTTTAACATGGTGTCTACCTTTCATTGCTTCTAATTTGTTGAAATGCCTTCTGCTTAGTTTACACATCATAGCTGTGAATTGCAATGCTGTCCTTTTTTCCTACACATTCAATCTCGTCCTATCATGAGGTCGCCTTACATTAAAGTAGTGCTCGTCAGCATCATGCATCAATGAGTTCTGGAAAGCGATTTATTTTATTCATTTTTCTTGTGGGTTTGACTTGACAAGGCAATAAAATTAAGTAAGAGAAGGAAAAAATTAAGGCAGTGACTTATGGCGCTCTTCCGGCGAAACCGGCATCCCAGGTGCTTTCTCTAGCTTGGCAGTGTGATATTGTCTTGCATGTTGCATACGGTGTCTAGCTTGTATTGCTTGTAATCTGTATTAATTACTTCTGCTTAGTTTACACAAATAGTTGTGAATATGCCATGTCGTCCTGTTTTTCGTACATATTCCATCCTCGTATCATGTGTTTGCCTTACATGAAGGCGTGATTGTTAGTATCGTGCATGAATGAGTTCTAAAGAGTGAATTTTATTGCTTTTTCTTGTCGGTTTTACTTGACAATGCAAAATCAATTAAAGTAGAGGAAATTAGAAAGGCATTGGATAAAGGTGCTCCTTCCAAACACTAAAACGGAGGGCCTCTACAGATTCTCTACCTCGCCATCCCCCCAACAAGATTTGCCAAGACAACACATGCATAGACACTCAACGTAGCTGTGTTGATGATGAGCACTCTTCCCTAGTCCACCATCATAGGTGCTCCCTCTAACTTGGCACTGTTATATGTGGTTGCATGTAATGTATGATGTCCTAGCTTGTATTTCTTCTATTTTATTGAATTCCATCTGCTTACTTTACACATTATACTTGTGAATAAGACACGTGTTCCTATTTCTAGAATATACAATATCTGTCTATCACACCATGTTCTTACATCAAGTACTACTGTTGTGTAACCTGCAACAATCACTTATCATAAGACACGTTTAACTTGGGAGTGTGATATAGTTTACATCTCGCATTCTTTTCTAGCTGTACTACTTCTAATTTGTTGAAATGGCACTTATGACGAGATAGTTTTAACTTGGTAGAGTGATATTTGTTGCTCTTTCATATGGTGTCTAGCTTTCATTGCTTCTAATTTGTTGAAATGCCTTATGCTTAGTTTACACATCATAGCTGTGAATATGCAATGCTGTCCTTTTTTCTTACACATTCAAATGTCCTATCATGCGTCACCTTACATTAAAGTAGTGCTCGTCAGCATCCTGCATTAGTGAGTTCTGAAAAGCGAATTTTTATTCATTTTTCTTGTGGTTTGACTTGACAAGGCAATAAAATTAAGAAAGAGGAAGGACAAAATTAAGGCAGGGACTGATGGCGGTCTTCCGGCGAAACCGGCATCCCAGGTGCTTTCTCTAGCTTGGCAGTGTGATATTGTCTTGCATGTTGCATACGGTGTCTACCTTGTACTGCTTGCAATTTGATAATATTACTTCTGCTTAGTTTACACAAATAGTTGTGAATATGCCATGCCGTCCTATTTTTTCGTACATATTCCATCCTCATATCATGTGTTTGCCTTACATCAAGGTACTGATTGTCAGTATCATGCATGAATGAGTTCTGAAGAGTAAATTTTATTGCTTTTTCTTGTCGGTTTTACTTGACAATGCAAAATCAATAAAGCAGAAGGAAATGAGCAGGCAGTGGATAAAGGTGCTCCTTCCAAACAACTAAACGGAGGGCCTCTAGACATTCTACTCCGCCATCCCCCCAACAAGATTTGGAAGACAACACATGCATAGACACTCAACGTAGCTGTGTTGATGATGAGCACATCTCCCCTTGTCCACCATCACAGGTGCTCCCTCCTCAACATGGCACTGTTATATGTGGTTGCATGTTATGTATGATGTCTAGCTTGCATTGCTTCTATTTTATTGAATTCCACTCTGCTTCCTTTACACATTATACTTGTGAATAGACACGTGTTCCTATTTCTAGAATCTACAATATCTGTCTATCACACCATGTTCTTCATCAAGTACTACTGTTTGTAACCTGCACAATCACTTTTCTCAAGACACGTTTAACTTGGGAGTCTGATATAGTTTACATCTCGCATTATTTTCTAGCTTGTACTACTAATTTGTTGAAATGGCACTAATGATGAGACAGTTTTAACTTGGTAGAGTGATATTTGTTGCGTCTTACATATGGTGTCTAGCTTTCATTGCTTCTAATATGTTGAAATGCTTCTATTTAGTTTACACAATCATAGCTGTGATATGCAATGCTATGAATATGCAATGCACTAATGACGAAGAGACCTTAACTTGGTAGTGTGATGTTGTTTACATCTTGCATATGATTTATTTCTCGTATTGCTTCACATTTGTTTAAAAGCCAGTTATGATGAGACACTATTAACTTGGCAGAGCGATATTTCTAGCATCTTTCATATGGTGTCTACCTTCCATTGCATTGCTTCTAATTTATTGAAATGCCTTCTGCTTAGTTTACACATCATAGTTTCTGATTATCTCATGACGTCCTGTTTTTCATACATATTACAATATTACATCGTCCTATCATGCGGTTGTCTAACATCAAAGTTCAGTTCATCTGTATTGATACGTCTCCAACGTATCTATAATTTATGAAGTATTCATGCCATGTTTACAATAATTTTATATGGTTTTGGTATCATTTTATTAGAACTAACCCGGCTGACGCTGTTTAAAGCAGAACTACCGTGGTGTCATTTTTTTGTGCAGAAATAAAAGTTCTCGGAATGAGTTGAAAATTTACGGAAATATTTTTGGAAAGTACCAGAGAGGAGTCCGAGGCAACCACAAGGGTGGAGGGCACCCCCCCTAGCGCGCCCCCTGCCTTGCGGCCGCCTCGTGGACCCCCTTGACTTGTCCCCGACGCCAAAACCTCCTATATAAGAAAACTCCAGAATACCTAGATCGGGAGTTCCGCCACCACAATCCTCTATAGCCACAAAAACCAATCGGGAGCCCATTCCGGCACCCTGCCGGAGGGGAAACCATCACCAGAGGTCATCTTCATCATCCGACGGTCTCCATCACGAGGAGGGAGTAGTTCACCCTCGGGGCTGAGGTTATGTAACCCAGTAGCTATTGTTTTGATCTCTCTCTCTCGTGTTCTTGATTTGGCACGATCTTGATGTACCGTGAGCTTTGTTATTATAGTTGATCATATGGTGTTTCTTCTTCCCTCTCTATCTCTTGTTGTGAAGATTGAGTCTTGCCGCTTTGAGGTTTCGTTATGTTGGATTGAGTATTGGATTTTAGAACACTTGATGTATGTCTTGCGATGGGATATCTGTGGTGACATTGGAATGTTCTATTGATTCACTTGATGTATGTTTTGGCACTCAACCGTGGATTCCAGGTACATTGTTGAGAGAACTTGCACTAGTAAAAGTATGAACCTTAGGCCTTGTTTCTAAGCATTGCAATACCGTTTTTTGCTCACTTTTGTTACTAGTTACCTTGCTGTTTTTATATTTTCAGATTACAAAACCCTATATCTACTATCCATATTACATTTGTATCACCATCTCTTCGCCGAACTAGTGCACCTATACAATTTACACCTTGTATTGGGTGTGTTGGGACACAAGAACTCTTTGGTTATTTGGTTGCAGGGTTGTTTGAGAGAGACCATCTTCATCCTACACCTCCCACGGATTGATAAACCTTGGTTATCCACTTGAGGGAAATTTGCTACTGTCCTACAAAACTCTGCGCTTGGAGGCCCAACACGAGTCTACAAGAAGAAGGTTGCGTAGTAGACATCAAGCCTTTTCTGGCGCCGTTGCGGGGAGGTTAGTGCTTGAAGGTATATCTTTAGATCTTGCAATCAAATCTTTTTGTTTTCTTGTTTTATCACTATTTTAGTTTATAAAAGAAAAACTACAAAAAAATGGAATTGAGGTTGCCTCATATGCTTCATCTTTTTAATGTC
This sequence comes from Thinopyrum elongatum, assembly GCA_011799875.1. NCBI lineage: Eukaryota > Viridiplantae > Streptophyta > Magnoliopsida > Poales > Poaceae > Thinopyrum > Thinopyrum elongatum. Next base: position 353,186,048 of record CM022302.1, on the reverse strand, counting down.
TTTCGTGAAAATGATGGAAAGGATAATTGTGCTCAAGTGTTAGAGGAAGAAGTCTATAAAATGTTTGGCACTAAATCTTTAATGATGAGCATGATTGCAATGTTGTTAGTGTGCTTGCTATGAATATTCTTGATACTAATGATGATTGCACTAGTCATGATAAAATATTTCTTATAAGCATGTCAATTTTTGTGGAGTGCATAGAGTTTGCAATTACATACAAAAAAGGGAAGATAGATTTTGCAAGAGGCATAAGTATTTAGAAACTAAATGGTTGCAAGAGAGGCTAGATGTTTGTGCTGAAAGATTTAATTTTTCTCGGCCGTCCTTGTGAACTTTGCAATGAACGTGGTCATTTAATCTCCAATGCAAATTGTTTTCATGATCGAATCGTGTCCAAAAATTGTGATGACTTGATTTCCCTTGCGCATCATAATGACTTAGTTTGCTTCTGGGATATGAAGAAATGAAACGATAACTAGGGATATTCCAGAATATAACCTTAAATTTCTTGATTTTGATCTAGAGGAAATTTATATGTATTGTGCGGTAAATTGCATTGAGAATCCTTATATTGCCAATTACTTAAAGACAAGAAACAATGAAGATGAAGAGAACCACTAATGAAGGGGAAGAGGTTTCCCAATATCCTCCTATTTTTTCTTATGATGAATCAGGTACGAGGAGGAGCTTTTTATTCAACCAATCTCATCATAAGGGCTCCAAAGGTGATTAAACCCCACACTGACGTGGAGAAGAAAAGAAAAGACGGAGAAGCAAAGGTAAAAAGGTACCCTCCCAAATGATGTTTCTTCTATTATTGTTATGCCTCATGAGAGGTGAATCAAAATAATGTGGAATACGATATACTTGATGATAATAATTGCTATACTATTGGTGCTATTCATACTATTAATGATAAGATTGATTGCTTATGATATGCAAAGGCCCAAGCTTGGGGATGCTATGTTTGATGAGAAGACATTTTGAGATTTTTATTTGCTGCAATTAATGTTTGTCCCAAGCTTGGGATGCTATGTTTAATGAAGATGATATTTTTAGTCCCCCAAGTTTTGATGAGAATATTTATTATGATGATAGCATGCCTCCTATTTATGATGATTATATTTTGAAAGTGGGTTTGGAAGAGTGTCAACTTTAGATAATAATTATCCCACTATTTTGGAGGGTGTTGATTTATTATAATGATAAAAGTGAATTTGGAATGTCATGACTTTATTAGTAATGATTCCACCTATTTTGGAAGGGTTTCAATTGACTATGATGAGAACAAGTTGCTACTTATGATGATTATTGTGATTTTACTTATGTATAAAAAGTAGTGATAATTATTGTCATAATTTTGAATATCCTTTGCGAACATTACTCTTTTAATGTGGAAACAATTTAGTATTCAAGTTTCATAAAATGCTCCCACTACTATTCATAAGAATGATTTTGCTTATGTGGAGAGTAATAAAATTTCTATGCTTGTAGATCATGAAAGAATGCTTTATGTGATATTATATTGCTGAATTCATCATCATACTACTGAAATTATTATGAGAGAGGAACTTATCTTCTACATATTGCAATAATATCAAGTTTCCTCTCTATGTGTTGAAAATCTTGAAGTTATGCTGTTTTGCCTTCCTATGCTAGTTGATTCTTGCTCTCATAAATTGTTTGCTCACAAAATCCTATGCATAGGAAGTGGGTTAGACTTAATGTTCTAGCATATGCTTCATGATGCTCCGTTAAGTTTCATTCTTATCTTTTGTGACCATCATTGAAATCACTATGCCTAGCTAAAAGGCATTAAAGAAAACGCTTGTTGGGAGACAACCCAATATTTACCCCTACTGTTTTTGTGTGTTCACATAATTAAGCTACTATAGTAATCGTTTTATAGCTTTTGTTTGAATAAAGTGCCAAGTAAAGCCTTTGGGATAGTGTGGTTGATAGTTGATTTGATTCTGTGCAAAAACAGAAACTTTTGCACCCAGTAACAGAATTATTAAAATTCACTGGAACTGGAAAAACTCTGAATTTTTTACATAGATTGATATATAAATTTTCTACGTTTTTCTGTATTTTTAAGAATTTTCATATTAACAGAAGTATGAGTTTAATTCAGATCTTTACAGACTGTTCTGTTTTTAACAGATTCTGTTTTCTCGATGCATAGTTTGCTTGTTTTCTAGTTTCTATGGCTTATATTTCTTAATATAAATTGTAGAAATGATAGGGTACAGTAGGAATAATGTGAGAAAATTTTGAATCTTGTCTTGACAGTACCAAAGTGAATGATGTGTTTTATCAACTAACCCATCTCAACGAAGTTCCGTTAAGTTTTGGTGTATTGAAGTTTTCAAGTTTTGGGTGAGTATCGATATGAGGAGAACAATGAGTGGCAAGACACTAATCTTGGGGATGCCCAAGGCACCCCAAGTAATATTCAAGGAATACCAAGCAACTAGCTTGGGGATGCCCCGAAGGCATCCCCTCTTTCGTCTTCAACATTATCGGTAACCTTACTTGGAGCTATATTCTTATTCGTCACATGATATGTGTTTTGCTTGGAGCATCATTTCTTTTGTTTAGATTTTTCTTGCTGTTTTTAGAATAAGTTTTGTATATTTTATTCCAATAAAGTGTCAAGGATAGCCTTTACCATGCTTATTTTGCAAGTCTATATGTTGCTGTTTTGAAACAGAAAGTCTTCTATCGTTGTATGAATTCTTATGGAAAGTATGAACTGATAAAACCTTGAAAGTTTACAAAATTTAGCCAGCAACAAATTTCTACAGTTTGGTATTTTTTCAGAATTTTTGGAGTTAGGGAAGTATGAGTACAATTGCACTCTTTACAGACTGTTCTGTTTAGACAGATTGCTGTTGTTTGCATTGTTTGGATATGTTTGCTTGTTTAATGATTCTATTGGGGGATAGGAGTATTAAATATGCAGAGCAGCCATTTAGTATGCAATGTTAAATAATAATTTTAGTGATTTGCTACAGTAGAGAAGATAAGGTTGTGCATTTGATTTATACTAACTTTTCTCACAAGTTCTTGTTGAGTTTTTGTGCATAAAGTTTTTTAAGATTTAGGGAAACCGTGATATAAAAAATAAGGAGACACAAAGCTCAAGCTTGGTGATTCCAAGGCATCCCAAGTTAATATTTCAAGAAGTCTCAAGCATCTAAGCTTGGGGATGCCCCGGTAGGCATCCACCTTTCTTCATCAAGAATTATCGGTTAGTATCGGTTGAGCCTAAGTTTTTGCTTCTTCACATGATGTGTGCTATTTTTAGAATGTCATTTTTTTTATTTGCTTGCTATTTGAATAAATACTAAGATCTATTTTTTTTGAGAGATAGTCTTCACATAGCTACTTAATTATTGACTACTCATTGATCTTCACTTATATCTTTTGGAGTAGTTTGTCATTTACTCGTGTGCTTCACTTATATCCATGAGTAAATGGTTGAATGAATTGAATATCATAATCTGAAATTATATATGTTTCATATGCTTATCCATGGGGAGTGATGACTTCACATATAGGGTAGAGGTGATAAATTTATGAAAGTTAGCAAACATAGTATTCGTCGTCACTTAAACAATTCATGAAAGAATATTGAAGGAAGAGAGATTTCGCATATAAATATACTATCTTGGACATCTTCTATGATTGTGAGCCCTTAATTATTTTCAAACTTGAGCAACTAGTTGAAGTTGGACAAGGAAGACAACGTAATGAGTTATGCTTGGGTATATTTGTATATAAGTTATATTGTTATGGATCCTCCAACATGTGGTGTTGCTATTTAGAATCTTTTGCTAGCCAAATCTCTGTACTAACGGGAATACTGCTTGTGCATCCAAATCCTTGAACCAAGTTTCTCCCATGAGTGTTCCACCATATCTCCTATATGCGGTATTTACCTGCCGTTCACGTAAATTTGCATGTGCCAAACTCTAAACCTTCAATAATATCTGTTTTGTATGCCCAATCGCTCATGTAGCGACAGGGCTGTCAGTATCTTCCATGCTAGGTGGGTTTATTCTCACGATGAGTGGTATTCACTTGTCATTCACGAGAAATTGGCTGGTAATCGGGATGCCCAGTTCCATGCTCGAAATCAAATCAAAATATAATCATCAAACAAAACTCCCCCGGATTGTTGTTGGTATGGACGGTACCTGTGTTTTTGGATCAGCTATGGAGTGTGATTGTTGGTGGAGGGGGGGGTAAAAACTTTACCATTCTGTTGGGAACCGCCTATAATGTGTCTAGAGTGGATGATAGTGAGAACTCTCGGTCGTTACTTTTGACAATGAAAGCATACTTCTCAAATTATATCATCTCTATTTTAAAAGCTTTGAGCTCTGGCACCTCTGCAAATCCGCTTCCTCTGCGAAGGGCCTATCTTTACTTTTGCAAGAGTCAGTAGTATTCCCTTCTCATTCCAACCTACTCTTTATTTGGCAAGCATCATGTGATGGGCAAAGATCTAAGCATATTGGTCATTCAAATATATTTGATCATGAATTATTATTGTTGACAATTATCTATAAATAAGTTGGGAGGCGAAACATTACCCCCTATCTTTCTCTGTGTTCATGGATGCTATTGTTCTAAAAATATGATTTGAGTGGTAGCATCATGGAAGACTGTATGATAGTTGAGTATTGGGGGATTTCTAAATCAAATCTCTTACATAGACCCTTCTTGAAAATAAGATATTGCAATTGTTTGATGACTGAGAACCTAGTTTGTTAGTTTTGAAGAAAGTTATGATCTATGCTTTAACATGTGAATAGCTTGCTACTTGATCATGAGAAGTTTTATGAGATGACTACTGTTATGATTATAATGATGCTAGAAAAAGTGATTGAAATTATTATTGATCAAACTTGTGCACTTGCTAGCATTCACACTTCATAAATTATTTCTTTTATCATTTACCTACTCGAGGACGAGCAGAATTAAGCTTGGGATGCTGATACGTCCCAACGTATCTATAATTTATGAAGTATTCATGCCATGTTTACACAATTTTATATGGTTTTGGTTGATTTTATTAGAACTAACCCGGACTGACCTGTTTTCAGCAGAACTACCGTGGTGCCGTTTTTTTGTGCAGAAATAAAAGTTCTGGAATGAGCTAAAATTTACGGAGAATATTTTTGGAAAATAAAAATACTGGAGCGAAAAGATACCAGAGAGGAGTCGGGCAACCACAAGGGTGGAGGCGCGCCACCCCCCTAGGGCGCGCCCCCCTGCCTTGTCGCCCTCGTGGACCCCCTTGACTTGTCCCCGATGCCACACCTCCTATAAATAGAGAAAACTCCAAAAATAACCCTAGATCGGGAGTTCCGGCCCCTGCCGGAGGGGAAACCATCACCGGAGGTCATCTTCTCATCCCGGCGGTCTCCATGACAAGAGGGAGTAGTTCACCCCGGGGCTGAGGGTATGTACCGAGTAGCTATGTGTTTGATCTCTCTCTCTCTCCTCTCTCTCTCGTGTTCTTGATTTGGCACAATCTTGATGTACCACACGAGCTTTGTTATTATAGTTGGATCATATGTTGTGTCTTCTTCCCTCTCTATCTCTTGTTGGTGATGAATTGAGTCTTGCTCTTTGAGTTTTCGTTATGTTTGGATTGAGTAATTGGATTTGAGAACACTTGATGTATGTCTTGCGATGGGATATCTGTGGTGACAATGGGATGTTCTATTGTTCACTTGATGATGTTTTAGCGCTCAACTCGTGGATTCCCGAGGTGACATTGGGGTATCTATGCATAGGGGTTGATGCACGTTTTTCGTCCTAGTGTTCTCTGATAGAAACTTTGGAGTAATTCTTTGTTGCACGTTTAGGGCTTGTTATGTGATCCATTATGTTATCCTGTTGAAGAACTTGCACTAGTGAAAGTATGAACCCTAGGCCTTGTTTCTAAGCATTGCAATACCATTTTTTGCTCACTTTTTGGTACTAGTTACCTTGCTGTTTTTATATTTTCAGATTACAAAAACCTATCATCTACTTCCATATTACACTTGTATCACCATCTCTCTCGCCAAACTAGTGCACCTATACAATTCACCCTTTTATTGGGTGTGTTTGGGGGACACAAGAGACTCTTTGTTATTTGATTGCAGGGTTGTTTGAGAGAGACCATCTTCATCCTACGTCTCCCATGGATTGACAACCTTAGTTCATCCACTTGAGGGAATTTGCTACTGTCCTACAAAACTCTGCGCTTGGAGGCCCAACACAGTCTACAAGAAGAAGGTTGCATAGTAGAGACATCAGTATCATGCATCAATTTATTTCTGAAGAACTAAATTTTTATTTTCCTTTTTTCTTGGCGGCTTGACTTGACATGGCATAGAGAAAGAGGAAGGAACACAGAATGGCAGGGGATGGTGTTAGTACTCTAGGACGCACGGAAACGAAAGCGAAGAAGTTATGTAGTCCGCTGGTACTGATGGTGTAAATAAAGGTCAAGTCCACCGAAAAATTGTACAACACGGTATCCTATGCTACACCAGCTGCAAACAAATCAAACAGAAACTAATAGCGTGCCACAACAAGCAGCGACACACCTAGTTGTTGAACACCTTCCACAGTACTACACTGCACGAGTTACTCATTTGTCAACTCAGCTAGCAGCAAGTTCCCAAGCTCCCTTTGCACTCTGACACTACTTTCGAAGCACTCTTGACACAAGACGAGTTGGCAAGATCAGATGAAACCTTTGAGCTTCAACAGCAAGAAGGTGTTGCTGGAGTCAAGTTACAGTTGCATGCTTCTTTATATGTAGTCCACAGTTTGATGTACACAACACTTCCTATGTTCGTTGTTGGACTAGCAACCTAGGCGCAAGAGGAAACAGACATCAGGGATAATGCTCGATAGGTTAACTAACTATAGAGAGCAGAATGGAGATCCGTTTTGAGGCAGGTTAAAAGGCCACGTGATGACTACAGAGTCACCAAGTAAGTATCAGAGTAGCGGTTACCGTTAGGTGTCCATGCACGATATCCTCCTAGCATGGATTCAATACAGGAATGACAAAGACCAAACCCAGTTCAACACCCCCTTCCTCGACCATTTATCTGTAAGTATGGTTATGTATTGAAAATTAGTATATCGTCTTGCTCTGTCCCATACTTTCTATTTGCTTGGTAATGAGACTCCCATATTTTCAACAGATGCGGTTCAAGTTTGGATAGCCAAGATGAAGCAACCAGACATCATGCACCCATGTTTTCAAGTCTGCTCTGGCGACGGTATCAGTATAACTTGAGGAAAACTCACTTTGAGGCAAGGCTAACAGTGAACTTCCCAAACATCTCCAGTGGAAAATATATCGGATGAAGATGGATAGGCCTTGTTAAACACTAGTTTGATCCAAAGTATCAAGTAACGGTTATATATATTTCAATGTGATCAGATCACATGTTGAACTCCTATTTACCGCATGTGCCTCACAAAATCTATCTTCTTGTAGGTGAACTGTTCAAAGACAAGGACAACCGTACGAAGTGAAATTCCAACAGACGACAGGATCTCGTAGCTATATTGCACACTGCGAGCGCTTGGTAATTAGCGCTCTTTCACTCTTTTTCGCTGTGCCATATTATCAGATCTATATTGACTTTTTCCAAATGCAGAGGAAAGCCTGCAAGGACCGAAAATAACCTGAACCAAGCTGTGGAAGAGTCGTTCAGGAGGAACTGTCACAACAGCCACAGAACTAAGGCATGACTAAAATGCAAAGCACTGTGTAGTCCTTAATCCCATAGCCTTTTTAACTCCCACTCTACTGGCTTTCATTGAACTGCACCGTATTTGCAGCGCCCATGTCTATTACTCTTTTCAGTTTTAATACACAATTGTCTTCCGCCGTGCCTTCCCTCCTTGGGCGGCGACACCAGGCCGTTTCAGCTACCCCGACACGGGGAGGGCGCCCTCCCAAGACCACCAGGAGATGGCACTGACCTTCGAGGGGGCGCGCCCGCCCGCCCCCGAGGTGCCATCGCGCCGGTGGTCGTTCACGTGCTTGCGGGGACGACCGCGCCCCCTTGGGTGGCGGTGAAGCCTGGCCCCTCCCGCGGGGCCTTGCCTTCTCTTCAGCGGAGAACCTCCTCACCGGCGCCATGGATCTTCATCAAGACGGCGCGATGACAGAGACAAAGAAGGAGCTGGGCAGCAAAGAAGAAGTAGATGGGATGGGCTCCGCCCCCCTTTCCCCATTTATCGGAGGGGGGAAACCGGCGGCTCACTCCATGTTCCAAGCCTTATGGCCCCTGCTGCATGCGCCGGCGTGTCATCGGGCAAGTTGCCAAGGCCACATGGGGAAGCGAGACGCTCATGTCCCATCAAGCGCCATGCGTCAGCCTGGCCCGCAGCGATTGTGGCCCCGCTGTGCTTCGCCCTGCCTTTGGCTTCGGCCTCGAACCAAGTCCGAGCGCGCCTTGGGCCCGGGGCTACTGTCGGTTTCTGGGAACCGGGTACCCAGACTTGCACGCCTGCAGCCGACGCATGGCTCCGTCGATCGCCTGGTAAACCCACCCACCTCCCCCCTCCAACTGTTCCCAACAATACAAGACCCTCGCGAGGGGCCAAGCCTCGCGTGCGGACTACACCAACGACCTCCCGAGGGAGCACGCCCCCCAGGCTGCCTCGTGGAGAGGAGATTCTATGTAGGACCCACCTCACGAGCTTGGAAGACGCAAGCCTGATGACACACGGCCAAGGCGGCGCCAGCAGGCTGCTAGAGAGGCATTTCCTCTTTGGTCTAAGGGGCAACGCGGTCATGTGTTCCCAAGGAGCCCGCAAAGGTTTCTATTCCAGTGCTACAAAGACAGCCGCCAGGATGCAGGAACGTGATGCATCGTCGGCCCACTGCTCTGCGTCACAACCTAGAGGCTTTGCAGGCGAGACCACCTTTCGTCAGATAGGTGTACTACTTGTCCCCCTTTCATTGGCCACTATGGTATCCCTTCCCGCCCTATGATTTGGGGGAAGAGACCGAGGCCACACTATAAGTATAGGCCTAGCCACCACCCCCGTAGACGGGGGGGGGGGATCGATCATTCCACCCTCACTCCCATATGACCTTTAAGACCTGGCGTGTTCATCCTTTGTACTAGTTCACATCCTCAGCCCCTCGTAGGCGCGAATCCACCACAAGCATGAGTAGGTCTATACAACCGCAGGTGCCCGAACCTGGGTAAGCTGTCGTGTTCACTTCTTCCTTGTTCGCGTGCATCGAGCTAGTGCCGTAAGTGCGACGAGCTGGTTGCTGGATAGGTTTGAGTCCTTCACACAGGCGGCCCCAAGTTCGACACCTTTAGGGGTCTGCGAGCCTGAGTCTGACAGAAGTCGAGGCCCGAGCTGCCTCCCAGGACCCGCCGTGGCACCCGTTACCCGAGCCGTTCAACCACGTCCGTCCTACTCCTCAATCACCGCCTCCGGAGTGACGCGCTTAGGTGACGCAACGCATACGACAGGGGGTGTACAGTGTAGATCGACGTGGTCCAACGCTCAGTCTGCGTCGCTTTCTTCTTCGTTGTATGGTCCGTCTTTCTCATGCCTTCGCTCCGTCCGTAGCAGATCTGCTTGCCCTCCACCACAGAATGAACATCGCCACAGTGCACACATATTTGCCATTGTTTCGTCCAAGGTCTCCACCCTCCTCCAAACACATCGGTTCCCCCCGGTTAACAAAAAGAACATCGCCATGAAATAAGGAGGGCACACACAACTGTGCAACGCGGAACTGGTACTTCTCTTCCTTATTCGTTGCAAATCTTACGTGTCTGCTGCACGGTATTCCATCCCATGGGATACACTAGTTGACCGCTTCTTTCGTACACCTTCTTCCTGATACTAGATGTTTCCTAGTAACTCGCGATGCACAATGTTTCTCCTCATATACTATTTTCACCTTAGCTAGACGGCCTTTACCCCCCTGGACTTTCAATTCCGTGGTTAGTTGATATTCCACAATAAAGGAAGCATCCCTGGCGTACACCATGGCGCTAGTCCGCCTGTTACGTCCGGGGAAGCACGCGCCTCGGTGTTTATCTTAGGGTGTGTGGGGCCTAGGAGCTGCTGGCGCCCGATCTTGGAGGTCAGCCACTGGCTTAAAGGGATGGCCGGGGGCTTTGCCAGCACGACGGTGGTGTGAGGTCGAGGGGAGGGCGGGGGCGGCGGAGGCAGGGGTCCTAGGCCGGTGGTTGCGATGCGCGGTTCGAGAACGATCGTCAACAGTGACTGGCGGGAAGGTACGACGAGGCCATCTGCCCGTTCCTTTAGATTGGACGGTTCATAAAAAAATCCGACGACCGATTTAATTTTCAGTCGACTGTTATTTTGATAAGGACCACATGTGGTGGTGTGTTGGAGGAGTACCTATTTTCCTACCAAGCCATCGTGCTCATATAATCAAAATCATACGGATGTAGAATCTAATTTTGTTTTGACATTGCAATGTTGTAGAGCTTAATCATATGTCTCCAAGTTGTTCATTTATTTTTCAGTCACCTGCTATCTCGCTACTTTTAACAGTGCACTATTTCTGCACATCACTCACCCATATCTCAACTATTGGTTTTTTTGTATTGCATGGTTATTTCAGCTTTGCCAAACGGTGATAGAAGCACCAAATACAAAGAGGAAGTCGCTACCAGCTTCTCTCGTGCTGTAGGCAAGACACGTTTGGGGCACTATAGGGGTGCAATGTCAGCACGATGGAACGGTAAACATAGCTCTGGAGTTGATGATCCTCACTCGCCATAACCAACCATCCCAGTGCTTGTTTAACTTCGCGGTGTCATATGTTGGTTTCATGTTGCATATGTTTGTCTAGCTTGTAGTCGGAATGCGAAGTCAGTCTTACTTAAGATAAGGAAGAGTATTTTTTACAGAACCACATCCCGGAGCACCAATACGCCAAATAGCTAGTCAGGGCACTGGCCGAGGCCAATGCACCCAGCACAGACAGGCCACACCTGCAAGCCACACTAAAAAGCCACGATGGTGGCAAGAAGCCCCGCCCCCCACCAGGCTCTCACTGGTCCTCGATCATCCAGGTCACCACTCCAGCCCGGTGTCTAAAGCGTGTAATTGCTTCCAATTATGGTTAATTGCCATGCTGCTTAGCTTACACATTAACCTTGAATATGACATTGCCTTCCTGTTTTTGGTACCTCCTACTACATCTTCTATTAACCATGTTCTTACATCAACTAATGTCTGTGTATCCCCATCATCACTTATGATTGAGACGTCAGCTCATGGACTGCTGTATAGAAAAGATCCTCTTTTAAGATGGCAGTGTCCTCCTCCCCACATGATTCTCAAGAAACAACAATGGCTAGATGAAGATAGTCACCAACGTAGCTCTGTAGTTTGATGAACCGCATTTCCCCTACACCCCCATCGCAGGTGATTGCCTAACTTGGCACGGATTGTGGTTGCATGTTGCATATAGTCCCTCTAGATTGTAATTCTTATTCCAATCTGGTTAAATTGCAGTCTATTCTGCTTAGTTTATACATTACCTATTAATGTGACATCCTCCTATTTTTAGTACGTCATAGTACACTGTCGATTAAGCATTCCTTACATCAAACTACTACAGTTTGTTTGTATCCCGCATCAATCAATTATGACGAGACAAAACCTTTAGTATAGGCAGAGTGAATATTGGTTGCATCTTTCCATATGATTTATAGCATGCACCTGCTCTATTTTTTTAAATGCCTTTATGATGGACGCTTTAACTTGCCGAGGTCTATTGGTTACATCCTTGAATGTGGTGTCTAGCTTGATTGCTCGTAATTTTGTTGAAAAGCTCTGCTTAGTTTACACAAATATTTGTGAATATGCCATGCCGTCCCTGTTTTTTCGTACTCATATCCATCCTTGTAATCATGTGTTTTGCCTTACTCACACCGTAGTGAGTGTTTTTTGTGAGTACTGCATGAATGAGTTCTATGAGTAAATTTTATTGCTTTTTCTTGTCGGTTTTACTTGATGTCAAAATCAATAAAGCGACAAGGAATTAGCAGGCAGTGGATACAAGGTGCCCTTCCAAACAGACACTGAAATGGAGGTCCTCCTACCGATTCTAACTTCTCACGCCACCCCCCAACAGATTTGCAAGACAACACATGCATAGACATACTCAACGTAGCTGTGTTGATGATGAGCCGTCTCCCCTAGTCCCCCATCACAGGTGCTCTCTAACTTGGGCAGCTGTTTTATGTGGTTGCCATGTTATGTAGATGTCTAACTTGTATTGCTTCTAATTTTGTTGAATTCCATCGCTTACTTTACACATTATACTTGTGATAAGACATACGTTTCCTGTTTCTAGAACATACAATATCTGTCTATCACCCATGTTCTTACATCAAAGTACTACTGTTTTGTGTAACCTGCAACCATCACTTATCATAAACATGTTTAAACCTTGGATGTGATTAGGTTTACATCTTCGCATTCCTTTCTAGCTTGTATAACTCTAATTTGTTGAAATGGCACTCTTGACGAGACAGTTTTACACTTGGTAGGTGACTTCGTTGCATTTTTAACATGGTGGTCCTCTTGTCATTGCTTCTATTGTTGAAATGCCTTCCCATGCTTAGTTTACACATCATAGCTGTGAATTGCAATGCTGTCCTTTTTCCCACATTCAATCTCGTCTAATCCTGAAGGTCGCCTTAACATTTAAGTATGCTCGTCAGCATCATAGCATCACATGAGTTCTGGAAGCGATTTTTATTATTCATTTTTCTTGTGGGTTTGACTTGCAGGCAATAAATAAGTAGAGCGAAGAAAAAATTAAATGCAGGGCCTTCGGCGCTTCTTCGCGCGAACCGGCATCCCAGGTGCTTTCTCTGCTTGGCAGTTGTTGATATTAGTCTTGGCATGTTTTTTGCATACGGTGTCTAGCTTGTTATTGCTTGTATCTTATTAATTACTTCTCTTTAGTTTACACAAATAGTTTGTGAATATGCCATGTCGTCCTGTTTTCGTACATATTCCCCTCCTCGTCTTGTGTTTGACCTTCCATAAGGCTGATTGTTAGTACGTGCATGAAATGAGTTCTTAAAGAGTGAATTTATTGCTTTTTCTGTCCGTTTTTACTTGACAATCGCAATTCAATGTAAAGTAGAAGGAAATTAGAAGGCTTGGATAAAGGTGCTCCTTCCAAACACCTAAAACGGAGGCCTCTACAGATTCTCTACCTCGCTCATCCCCCCCAACAAATTTGCGCAAGACAACACATGGCATAGACCACTCACGTACTGTGTTGAGATGAGCACTTCTTTCCCTAGTCCACCATCTAGGTGCTCCCTCTAACTTGGCACTGTTTATATGTGGTTGCATGTATCTGTATGATTGTCTAGCTTGTATTCGTCTATTTTATTGAATTCCATCTGTTACTATTACACATTATACTTGTGAATAAGACCACGTGTTCCTATTTCTAGAAATACAATATCTGTCTATCACACCATGTCTTACATCAAGTACTACTGTTGTGTACCCGGCACACATCACTTATCATAGACCCGTTTAACTTGGGGTGGTGGATATAGGTACATCTCGCATTCTTTTCTAGGCGTTGTCTACTTCTATTTGTTGAAATGGCACTTATGACGGATAGTTTTAAATTTGGTAGAGGGATATTTGTTGCCATTTTCATATGGTGTCTACGCTTTCCATTGCTTCTAATTTGTTGAATCCTTAATGCTTATTTTATACACTCATGCTTGTAATATGCCAATGCTGTCCTTTTTTCTTACACATTCAATGTCCTATTCATGGCAGCTCAATGCGGTCACCTACATTAAAGTAGTGGCCTCTGTCAGGCGATCCTGCTTAGTAGTTCCTGAAAAGCGAATTTTTCATTCTTTTCTTGTGGTTTGAACTTGACAGGCATAAATTGAAGAAAGAGGAAGGACCAAATTAAGGCAAGGGACTGATGGCGGTCTTCCGGCGACACCGGCATCCCAGGTGCCTTTCTCTAGCTTGGCAGTTGATATTGGTCTTGCATGTGTCCATACGTGTCTACCTTGTACTGCTTGCAATTTGATAAATTACTTCTGCTTTAGTTTACACAAAGTTTGGATATGCCAATCCTCCTATTTTTCTACAATATCCATCCTCATATCTGTGTTTGCCTACATCAAGGGTACTGATTGTCAGTATCTGCATGGAATGAGTTCTGAAGAGTAAATTTCTTATTGCTTTTTCTTGTCGGTTTTACTTGACAATGCAAAATCAATAAAGCAGAAGGAATTAGCACGGCAGTGGAATAAGGTGCTCCTTCCAACAACTTAAACGGAGGGCCTCTGAATTCTAACTCCGCCATCCCCACCACCAAGATTTGGAAGACACACATGCTAACACTCAACGTAGCTGTGTTGATGATGAGCACTACTCCCCTTGTCCCACCATCACAGGTGCCCGCTCCCTCTAACATGAGCACTGTTATATGTGGTTGCATGTTAATGTATGATGTCTAGCTTGCATTGCCTTCTACTTTTATATGAATTCCAACACATCTGCTTACTTTACACATTATACTTGTGATAAGACACGTGTTTCCTATTTCTAGATCATACAATATCTCTAGTCTAACATGTCTACAATCATCTACAGTACTACTTATTGTCACCTGATCACAATCACTTTTTCTCAGACACTTTAACTTGGAGTCTGATATAGTTTACACTCTCGCATTATTTTCTAAGCTTGTACTACTAATTTGTTGAATGGACCACAATGATGAGAACATTTTTAACTTGGAGAGTGATATTTGTTGCGTCGTTACAATGGTGTCTAGCTTCATTGCTTCTAAATATGTTGAAGATGCTCTCTATTTTAGTTTACAACTATCATAGCTGTGATATGCAATGCTATAAATATGCAATGCACTAATGGCGATAGAACCTTAACTTGGGTAGTGTGATGTTGTTTACATCTTGCAATATGATTTATTTTCTCGTATTGCTTCACCTTTGTTTACAAACGCCAGTTATGATGAGACACTATTACTGGACAGAGCCGATATTTCTAGCACTCTTTCTATGGGTGTCTCCTTCCATTGCATTGCTCTAATTTATTGAATGCCTTCTGCTTAGTTTACACATCTAGTTTCTGATTATCTTCCTGACGTCCTGTTTTTCATACTATAGACAAATTTCCAATCGCTATCATGCGTTGTCTAACATCAAAGTTCAGTTCATCATGTATTGAATACTCTCCAACGATCTATATGTTATAAGTATTCATGCCAATGTTTACAATAATTTTATATGGTTTTGGTATCATTGGTTATTAGAACTAACCCTCACGGCTGAGCTGTTTAAAGGCAGAACTACCGTGGTGTCCATTTTTTTTGTGCCAGAACTAAAAGTTCTCCTCGGAATGAGTTGAAAATATTACGGATAATATTTTTTGGAAAGATACAGAGAGGAGTCCAGGCAACCACAGCGGTGGAGGGCACCCCCCCTAGGCGCGCCCCCTCTGCCTTGCGCGCCGCCTCGTGGACCCCCTTGATTGTCCCCGACGCCAAAACCTCCTATATAAAGAGAAATCCAGAATACACCTGATCGGGAGTTCCGCCACCACAACAGCTCTATAGCCACCAAAAACCAATCGGGAGCCCATTCCGGCAACCCTGCCGAGGGGAACCATCACCAGAGGTCATCTTCCATCATACCGACGGTCTCCATCACGAGGAGGGAGTAGTTCAACACCTCGGGGCTGAGGGTATGTACCCAGTAGCTATGTGATTTGATCTCTCTCTCATCGTGTGTTCTTGATTGGCACGATCTTGATGTACCTGACGCTTTGTTATTATAGTTGATCATATGGTGTTTCTTCTGTTCCCTCCTAATCTCTTGTTGTGCAGTGACTTGAGTCTTGCCTTTGAGGTTTCGTTAATGTTGGATTGATATGATTTTAGAACACTTGATGTATGTCTTGCGATGGGATTCTGATGGTGACAATGGAACTGTTCTATTGATTCAGCTTGATGTATGTTTTGGCAACTCAAACGCGTGGATTCCCACGGTACATTGTTGGACAGAGAACTTGCCCTAAGTAAAACGTATGAACCTTAGGCCCTTGTTTCTAAGCATTGCAATACCGTTTTTTGGCTCACTTTTGTTTACTAGTTACCTTGCTGTTTTTTAATATTTTCAGATTACAAAACCTCTATATACTATCCATATTACACTTTGTATCACCATCCTTCGCCGACACTAGTGCACCTATAACAATTTAACTACCCTTGTATTGGGTGTTTTGGGGACACAAGAACTCTTTGGTTATTTGGTTGCAAGGGTTGTTTGAGAGAGACCATCCTTCTCCTATACACCTCCCACGGATTGAATAAACCTTCAGGTTATCCACTTGAGGGGAAATTTGCTACTGTCCTACAAAACTCTGCGCTTGGAGGCCCAACACAGTCACAAGAAGAAGGTTGCGTAGTAGACATCAAGCGCTTTTCCTGGGCGCCAGTTGCGGGGAGGTTAGTGCTTGAGGATATCTTTAGATCTTGCAATCAAATCTTTTTTTTTCTTGTTTTATCACTATGTTTAGTTGGTATAAGAAAAACTACAAAAAATGGAATTGATGTTGCCATCATATGCTTCATCTTTTTAATGTCTTTCGTGAAATGATGGAAAGGACAATTGTGGCTCAAGTGTTCGAGGAAGAGTCTTAAAAGTTTGCACTAAATCTTTTCATGATGAGCATGATTGCAACTGTTGTTAGTGTGCTTGCTATGATATTCTTTATACGAATGATATTGCACTAGTCATGAATTAAAATTTTCTTATAAGCAGTCAATTTTTTGTGTAGTGCATAGAGTTTTGCATACATACAAAAAAGGGAGATAGTTCTTTGCAAGAGGCATAAGTATTTAGTAAACTAAATGGTTGCAAGAGAGGCTAGAATGTTGTGCTGAAAGATTTAATTTTTCTCTCGCCGTCCTTGTGAACTTTGCAATGAACGTGGTCATTACATCTCCATGCAAACTTGTTTTCCAATGAATCTCGAATCGTGTCCAAAAATTGTGATGACTTAGTTTCTTGCGTCATCATACCTGACCTTATTGGTTGCTTCTGGGATTGAAGAAATGAGAACGGATATACTAGGGATCTCCAAGAATATACCCTTACGAGTTTCTTGATTGTTGTCTGAGGAAATTTTATATGTATTGTCGGTAAATTGCACTTGAGACCTTATATTGCCAATTAACTTGAAAGACAGAAACACATCGAAGATGAAGAGAACACCTAATGAAGGGAAGAGGTTTCCCAATATCCTCCTATTTTTTCTTATGATGAATCAGGTAACGAGGAGGGCTTTTTATTCAACCAATCTCATCATATAGGCGCCTCCAAATAGTGTTAAACCCCACACCTGACGTGGAGAAGAAAAGAAAAGACGAGAAGCAAAAGGTAAAAAGTACCCTCCCAAATGATGTTTCTTCTCATTATTGTTTTATGCCTCATGAGAGGGAAATCAAAATAATGTGGAATACGTATACTTGTGATACTAATTGCTATACTATTGGTGCGTCTCATACTATTAATATAGATGATTATGCTTATGATATGCAAAGGCCCAAGCTTGGGGATGCTATGTTTTGATGAGCAAGGAACATGTTTTGAGATATTTATTTGCCTTGCAATTATGTTTTCCCAAGCTTGGTGGATGCATGTTTAATGAGAATGAATTTTTATCCCCAGAGTTTTGATGAGATAGTTATTATGATGATAGCATGCCTCCTATTTATGAATGAATTATATTTTGAAAGTGGGTTTGGGAAGAGTGTCAAACCTTTAGATAATATTCCCCTATTTTGGAGGGTGTTGACTATCTATTATAAATGATAAAAGTGATTTGGAATGTCTGACTTTATTACGTATGATTCACTATTTTTGGAAGGTTTCACTCAATTGCTATGATGAGAACAATGTTGCTACTTATGAGATTATTGTGATGTTACCTTATGTTATAAAAAGTAGTGACTAATTATTGTCTAATTTTTGAATATCCGTTTGCCTGAACATGACTCTTTTAAATTTGGAAACATTTATATTCTCAGTTTTCATAAGATTGCTCCCACTTACTATTCTAAGAATGATTTGCTTATTGTGGAGTAGTAAAAATTTCTATGCTTGTAGACTCATGAAAGAATGCTTTATGTTGATAGGTTATAGTTGCTGTTCCATTCATCAACTACTGAACATTATTATGAGAGAGGAAACTTATCTTCTACATATTGCAATAATATCAAGTTTCCTCTCTCATGTGTTGAAAATCTTGAAGTTATGCTGTTTTGCCTTCCTATGCTAGTTGATTCTTGCTCTCATAAATTGTTTGGGCTCACAAAATCCTATGCATAGGAATGGGTAGACTTAACTGTTCTGGCGCATATGCTTCATGATGCTCCCGTTAAGTTTATTCTTATCTTTTGATTGACCATCTGAAATCACTATGCCTCTAAAGGCATTAAAGAAAACGACTTGTTGGGAGAACCCCAATATTTAACCCCTACTGTTCTTTTTGTGTGTTCCTATAATTAAGTCTACTATAGTAATCCGATGTTTTAATTGCTTTGTTTGAATAAAGTGCCAAGTAAAGCCTTTGGGATAGTGTGGTTGATAGTTTGATTTGATTCTGTGCAAAAACAGAAACTTTTGCCCCTCAGTAACAGAATTATTAAATTCACTGGAACTGGAAAACTCTGATTTTTTAATATGAGGATTTGATATATAATTTTCTACGTTTTTCGTAATTTTTAAGAATTTTCCATATTAACAGAAGTATGAGTTTTAATTCAGATCTTTACAGTACTGGTCTGTTTTTAACAGTTCTGTTTTCTTGATGCTGTTTTGCTTGTTTTCTAGTTTTCTATGGCTTAATATTTCTTAATATAATTGTAGAATGATAGGGTACAGTGGGAATAATGTGAGAAAATTTTGAATCTTGTCTTGCAGTACAACAGTGAAATGATGTTTTTATCAACTAACCCATCTCAACGAAGTTTCCGTTAAGTTTTGGTGTGATTGAAGTTTTCAGTTTTGGGTTGAGCTATCGCCTATGAGGATAGACAATGAGTGCTAAGACACTATCTTGGGGATGCCCAAGGCACCCCCATGGTAATATTCAAGGAAACCACAGCAACTACGCTTGGGGATGCCCCCGAAGGCAATCCCCTCTTTCGTTCTTCCAACATTATCGGAGGTAACCTTACTTGGAGCTATATTTTTCTTATTCGTCACATGATAGTGTGTTTGCTTGGAGCGATCATTTGCTTTTTGTTTCGATTTGTTCTTGCTGTTTTATAGAAGTAAGTTTTTGTATATTTTATTCCAATAAAGTGTCGAAAAGGATCGCCTTTACCATGCTTATTTTGCACGTCTATATGTTGCTGTTTGAAACAGAAAGTCTCTATCGTTGTATGAATTCTTAAATGGAAAGTGATAACTATAAAACCTTGAAAGTGTCAAATTTAGAGCAGCAAAGTTTTCTACAGTTTGGTATTTTTCAGAATTTTTGGAAGTTAGGGAATATGGTACAAATTGCACTCTTTACAAGATGTTCTGTTTAGAACAGATTGCTGTTGATTTTGCATTGTTTGGATAGTTTTGCTTGTTTATACTGATTCTATGTGGGATGGAGTATTAAATATGCAGAGTCTCAGCGCTTTGTATGCATTTTAAATATAATTTTAGTGATTGCTACACGTGAAGAATGATAAGGTTGTGCATTTGATTTATACAACCTTTTCTCACACAGTCTTGTTGAGTTTTGTGTGCATAAATTTTTAAAGATTTAGGGAAACCGTGGATATAAAGAAAATAAGGAGACCAAAACTCAAGCTTGGTGGATTCCCAAGGCTCCCAGTTAATATTTCAAGAAGTCTAAGCATCTATAAGCTTGGGATGCCCGGTAGGCTCCACCCTTTCCTTCATCAAGATATAGCGGTTAGTATCGTTGAGCCTAAGTTTTTGCTTCTTCACCATGATGTGTGCTATTTTTAGAATGTCATTTTTTTTTATTTTGCTTGCTATTTGAATCAAATACTGAAATTCTATTTTTTTCTGAGAGATAGGTCTCAACATAGCTACTTAATTATTGTTTGACTGTACTCTTGATCTTCACTTATATCTTTTGGAGGTAGTTTGTCATTTACTCGTGTGGCTTCACTTATATCCGATGAGTAAATGGTTGATGATTGAAATCATAAATCTGAATTATATTGTTTCCATATGCCTTATCCATGGGGAGTGATGACTTCACCTATAAGGGTAGAGGTGATAAATTTGTATGAAGTTAGCAAACTATAGTAATAAATCTGGTGGGGGGGTTATTCACTTAACAATTCATGAAGAATATTGAAGGAAGAGAATTTCGCATATAAATATCTCTCTTTGGACATCTTCTATGATGTAGCCTCCTATAATTATTTTCAAACTTGAGCACACTAGTTGAAGTGGGAAGGAAGACAACGTAATGAGTTATGCTTGGGGTATAATTTTGATATAAGTTATATTGTTATGGATCCTCCACTGTGGTGCTTGTATTTAGATCTTTTGCTAGCCACAATCTCTGTACATAACGGGAATACTCTTGTGCATCCCCAAAATCCTTGAAGCCAGTTTCCTCCATGATTTCCACCATTCTACTTATTGTCGGTATTTACACTGCGTTTCACGTAAATTTGCATGTTGCCAAACTCTAAACCTTCAAATAATATCTGTTTTGTATGCCCGATCGCTCATGTAGCGACTAGGGCTGTCAGTATCTTTCCATCTAGGTGGGTTTATTCTCACGAGAGTGGTTGATTCACTTTCATTCACGAGAAATTGGCTGGTTAATCGGGATGCCCATTTCCATGCTCGAATCAAATCAAAGATATATCTCAAACAAACCCTCCCCCGGATTTGTTGTTGGTATGGCTACGGTACACCTGTTGTTTTTGGATCAGCTATGGGAGTGTGCTTGTTGGTGGAGGGGGGGGTTACAAACTTTACCATTCTGTTTGGGAACCGCCTATAATGTGTGCTAGAGTGGGATGATAGTGAGAACTCTCGGTCGTTACGTTTGACAATGAAAGCCATACTTCTCAAACATTATATCTCTCTATTTTAAAAGCTTTGAGCTCTGGGCACCTCTGCAATCCTGCTTCCTCTGCGACAGGGCCTATCTTTTACTTTTCTTGCAAAGTCCAGTAGATTCCCTTCTCATTCGCAACCTACTCTTTATTGGCAAAGCATCATGTGATGGCAAAGATCTAGCATATCATGGTCATTCAACTATCTTTGATCATGAATTTATTATTGTGACATTATCTATAAAAGTTGGGAGGCGAAACATTATGCCCCTATCTTCTCTGTGTTCATGATGCTATTGTTCTAAAAATATGATTTGAGTGGTAGCATCATGGAAGACTGTATGATAGTTGAGTATTGGGGGATTTTGCTAAATCAAATCTCTTCATAGCCCTTCTTGCGTCTTGAAAATAAGATACTTGGCCAATTGTTTTGATGACTGAGAAACCTAGTTTGTTAGTTTTGGGAAGAAAGTGTTATTATCTATGGCTTAACAGTAAAAAACTAGCTTGCCTTACCCTTGACATGAGAAAAGTTTTATGAGATGACTTACTGTTAATAGATTATAATGATGCTAGAAAAAGTGATTGAAATTATTATTGTCAAACTTGTGCCTCTTGCTAGCATTCACACTTCATAAATTATTTCTTTTATCATTTACCTACTCGAGGACGAGCAGAATTAAAGCTTGGATCTGATACGTCCCAACGTATCTATATTTATGAAGTATTCTCATGCCATGTTTACCACAATTTTGATATTGTTTTGGTATGATTTTATAAACTAACCCGGACTGACCTGTTTTTCAAGCAGAACTACCGTGGTGGCCCGTTTTTTTTTGTGCAGAAACTAAAAGTTCTCGGGGAATGAGCTAAAATTACGGAAGAATATTTTTTGAAAATATAAAATACTGGAGCGAAAAGATACCAGAGAGGAGTGCCGGGCCCACAACGGGTGGGGCGCGCCACCCCCCTAGGGCGCGCCCCCCTGCCTTGGTCGCCTCTCGTGGACCCCCTTGACTTGTCCCCGATGCCACACCTCCTATAATAGAGAAAAACCTCCAAAATAACCGCTGATCGGGAGTTCCGGCCCCTCGCCGGAGGGGTAACCATCACACGGAGGTCACTGTCCTTTTCTCTTTTTAGTTTCTGTTTAGGCTTTTGTTTTTATTTCAAAACACTTTTGTAAAATATGAGAGCTGGCCCACAAATCACAACACAATATATCCTACCACCAAAAACTAGTTTGGGGTAAATATCTTTTCATATTTATTTTAGATTAAATAAAAGGTAATTAAATATTGTCTTTAGTCACTGTTTGGGGATGTTTGAGTCACTTACCCAACTCCAATGATGTTGGTTTCAATTTTAGAATGGTCTCTGATTTATTTGCTATTTAATGAACAATTTAGTTTTTATGTTGCACAACTTTTATATTCCACTTTCATTTAAATTTGAATCTTGAGTTAGGAGTTGAAATGCATTATGATGCAAATGATGATCATGCACTGTTAATCATGATGACATGGCATTATCAAAAGGGGATTACTGTAGCTAACCACTGGGGGTGTTACAAGCGGGGCGGGGTCCCCGCCCCGAGCAGGCAGGGCGCGCCAGGAGGTCGCGCGAGGACGCACCCCACACGCGGCAAGGGAGCCCGGTGTCAGGGCTCCCCCCGCGTCACGAGGTGTATGGCACCACCACCGCGGTGGTGCGTGCCATCCGGAAGTGTGTCCTTCTCCGGGGAAGGCACCGGCGAGCCCTCCCCCGGCCGAGGGCCCGCGGCCACCTAACCACCGCCCGCGTAGCCCTTGCCCCTTGGTCCTTTCCTGGTTTTTGGACGCCCCAACAGTGGTCGGGGTATGCGCGAAGCGGGGTACCCGCCCAGGGGGCAAGAAGCGCCCCTCAAGTCTCCGCTCGTGACACTCTCATGTAATAATGAGTGGGGCTGTACACGCCCCGGAGTCTCCTGAGTACCGCCCTGGGGCCTCACGGGGGCTCCCACCCACGTCCAAATGGAAGCCCCATGCTCCGCGCTGGCGGACGACACTGTCTTTCAACGACTATGCCCACGCCTAGTGGAAGCCCCATGCTCCACGCTGGGGAGAAGACCAGAAGACTAGTGTAGGTGCCGGACGCGGCTGTTCTTTCGCTTGCTTTCTGTAGCTGATTTTGCCACTTCTTGGAATGAAATTCGAAGTTCTTGCATCTTTATTCGAAAGGGTTGGGAATTTTTCTCCTTGCAGCATTTTAATCTCTCGAGTCTCGCCTTAGGGAGAGTGGCAGTTGCCCGTCGCTCTTTCCCACGTGTCTCGCAAGCGGGGGCTGGGTACGGTGTGTACGCCTGGGCTCGCCCACGAGCAAACCTCGCCAAAGCCTTCGTGTCCTAATCTTTGGCATCCTAATCCTCGCGCGACACCCTTAAATGAGCCAACGGGCATGTATGCCCTCTTGAGTCCGCACCTCCTGGCCTCGCCGGGCATCACGACCTGGCGTACCAGTGACGGTCAGTCCTCGCTTGAGGGCTCGCGCGGGGCGTGGCGCCCTGAGGGGCAGCTCCGAAGGCCCCATATCCTCATGACCCACTAGAGACCTCACGGCCACTGAGCGCCTCCTGAGGCCAGAGAACCTTCGGGTCCATGAGAAGGAAACCCCCGGCAAGATCTCTCTAGAACGAGAGGCACGCAGAGGACCCAAGCTCCGGAGGAACACGCCCTCGCGGCGTAGGAGTCTACCACAAGCACACCAAGCTAAGTTACCCTAATCACGGTGAACAATAGCTTGTCGGTTGGTAGTAACGCGAATGCTAAGATACGAAATAAAAGCGTTAACACAAATGACGCAAGCGCCATGGTCCATTACATGCTCTACCAGGGCCTTCTACGTTTCTTGATGCAGGAAAAAGAAAAAAAGCAAAATCGGCCTCGCGACCACTGCGATTCCTGAGGCCTGGCTCCAGCGACGCCCGCGCTCAGTTGGAGTCCTCCTCCTGCTTCACCGAAGCGCGATGGCGGGGCGGCTCATCGCCCTCCTCAGTCCGGGCCCGGCGGCGTGGCGGCTCGTCGTAGTCATCATCGCTCGTGCTCTTCCCGGAAGAAGAGCCGCCGCCGCTGGATGCGTCGCGGCCGTCGCCAAGGGCGAGTTTACCGTCGAGGATGCCTCCACCCCTTCGGCCATCATCATCGGAGGGTTGGGCGTCGTCGTCGTCATCGTCGCCCTCCGGGCAACACCCCAGGCGCCTGCCGTCTTCCCCGAAGATCCTGACATAGAGGGTCGCCACTCTGTCGTGCCTGAAGTGGAGGGTACATCTCCCCTGCAGGCCGTGCGCGCGGGCGAACGACTGCCACCCACGGTTCAGGAACGCGTTGCCGGCAGGGGTGACCTTGACCTCCACCCACGAGGCCTTTCTGCAGCAACCCTCGGCCTGCAGCCAGAGGCCGCCAGGCCCTCCGGCCGGCACCGAACCCACGAAGAAGTGCGGGAGCTGGAACCAGGTGCCTGCCGGCCTCTCCGCCCACACCACGAGCTCCGAGGACGCGTCGGCCGAGTGGGATCGCAGGCGCGGTGGCCGGACCACCGCCGTGCGCTTCCCTCCTTGGGCGCGACCACCATGGCCGTTTCAGCTACCGACACGGGAGGGCGCCCTCCCAAGACCACCAGAGATGGCACTGACCTTCGAGGGGGCGCGCCCGCGCCCCCGAGGTGCCATCGCCGGTGTCGCAGCGTGCTTGCGGGGACGACCGCAGCCCCACTTGGGTGGCGGTGAGCCTGGCCCCTCCCGCGGGGCCTTGCCCTTCTCTTCAGCGGAGAACCTCCTCACCGGCGCCATGGATTCTTCAGCAAGACGGCGCGATGACAGAGACAAAGAAGGAGCGGGCAGCAAGAAGATGTAGATGGGATGGGGGCTCCGCCCCCCTTTCCCCATTTATAGGAGGGGAAGGATAACCGGCGGCCTCTCATGTTCCAAGCCTTGATGGCCCCGCTGCATGCGCCAGGCGGTTGTCAAGTCGGGCAGTTGCCAAGGCGACATGGGGAAGCGGAGACGCTCATGTCCCATCAAGCGCCATGCGTCAGCCTGGCCCGCAGGCGATTGGGGCCCGCGGTGCTTCGCCCTTGCCCTTTGGCTTCGCCTCGAAGCCAAGTCCGAGCGCGCCTTGGGCCCGGGGGCTACTGTCGGTGTTCTGGGAACCAGGGTACCCAGACTTGCCTGCCTGCAGCCGACGGCATGGCTCCGTCGATCGCCTGGTACCGCCCACCTCCAAGGCCAACAAGACAAGACCCTCGCGAGGGGCCAAGCCTCGCGATGCGGACGACACCAAGACCTCCCGAGGGAGCAGCCTCCCCAGGCTGCCTCGTGAGGAGAGGAGATTTCTATGTAGGTACCCAACCTCAGGAGCTTGGGAAGACGCAAGCCATGATGACCAAGGCCAGGCGGGCGCCAGCAGGCGCAGAGGAGGCAGTTTCCTCTTTGGTGCTAAGGAGGCAAGCGCGGGCATGGGTTCCCAAGGAGCCCGACAAAGGTTTCTATTCCAGTGCTACAAGACCAAGACCGCCAGGATGGCAGGACGGATGTCATCGTCGAGCCCACTGCTGCGTCACAACCAGAGGCTTTGCAGGCGAAGACCACCTTTCGTCAGGATAAGATGTACTACTTGTCCCCTTTCAAATTGGCCACTATGGGATCCCTTCCCGCCTATGATTTGGGGGAAGAGGACCGAGGCCACTATAAGTATAGGCTAGCCACCACCGTAGACGGGGGGGGGGGATCGGATCCATTCCACCCTCACCCATAGACCTTGCGAGGTTGTTCATCCTTTGTACTAGTTCATCCTCAGCCCCTCGTGAGGCCAATCCACCACAAAGCAGGAGTAGGGTCTTACACCGCAAGGTGGCCCGAACCTGGGGTAAGCTGTCGTGTTCATCTTCTTCCTTGTTCGCGTGCATCGAGCTAGGCCGTAGGGCGACGAGCTGGTTGGCTGGATAGGTTGAGTCCTTCACACACGCCCCAGAGTTCGAACCTTTAGTGGGTCTGCGGAGCCCTGAGTCTGACAGAAGTCGAGGCCGAGCTGCCTCCAGGACGCCGACGTGCGCCGTACCCGAGCCAGTTCAACCACGCCGTCCTACGCCTCACCGCTGCCGCTCCAACATCGCCACCGTCCACCGCACCAGAGCTGTTCCCGGTACGCCATCCTTCGCCGCCTCAGATCTGCTTGCCCTCCACCGACAGATGACATCGCAACACAGTCAACAATTTGGCCATTGGTTCGTCCAAGGCTCCACCCTCCTCCAAAACATCGGTTCCCCCGGTAAAAAGAAGAACATCGCCATGAAATAAGGAGGGCACCACACTGGCAACCGGAACTGGTACTCCTCTTCCCTTATTCGTGCAAATCTTACGTGTCTGCTTGCACGGTATTCATCCCATGGAAGACACTAGTTGACCGCTTCTTCCTACACCTTCTTCCTGATACTAGATGTTCCTAGTAACTCGCGATGCACAAGGTTTCTCCTCATATACTATTTCACCTTAGCTAGAGGCCGTTACCCCCCTGGATTTCAATTCCTGGTTAGTTGATTCCCAATTAAAGGAAGCATTCCCTGGCGTAACAGGCGCTAGTCCGCCTGTTACGCCGGGGAAGCAGCGCCTCGGTGTTTATCTTAGGGGTGTGTGGGGCCTAGGAGCTGCTGGCGCCCGATCTGGAGGTCAGCCAGGCTTAAAGGGATGGCCGGGGGGCTTTGCCAAGCACGACGGTGGTGTGAGGTCGAGGGGAGGGCGGGGCGGCGGAGGCAGGGGTCTAGGCCGGTGGTTGCTGGCGGTTCGAGAAAGATCGTCAACAGTGACTGGCGGGAGGTAGACGAAGGCCATCTGCCCGTTCCTTGTAGATTGGACGGTTCATAAAAAAATCGACGAACCTATTTATTTTCAGTCGACTGTTATTTTGATAGGACCACATGTGGTGGTGTGTTGGAGGAGTACCTACATTTCCTAGCCATCCCTGTGCTCATATATTACAAAATCATACGGAGTAGAATCTAATTTTGTTTGACATGCAATGTTGTAGAGCTATCATATGTCTCCAGTTGTCATTTATTTTTCAGTCACCTGCTATCTGCTACTTTTACAGTGCACTAGTTCTGCACACACTTCACCCATACTCTCACTATTGTTTTTTTATGCATGGGTATTTCAGCCTTTGCCAAACGGTTGATAGAAGCACCAAATAAAAGAGAGAAGTCGCTCCAGCTTTCTTCGTGCTTAGGCAAGACACGTTTGGGCACTATAAAGGGTGCAATGTCAGCAGATGGAGACGGTAAACATAGCTCTGGAGTTGATGATCTCACTCGCCATGAACCACCATCCCAGGTGCTTGCTTTAACTTCGCGGTGTCATATGTGGTTACATGTTGCATATGGTGTCTAGCTTGTAGTCGGAAGGCCGAAGTCAGTCTTATTAAGATAAGGAAAGATATTTTTTACATGAACCACCATCCCGGGAGCACCAGAAGCCAAATAGCTAGTCAGGGCACTGGCCGAGCCAGTGACAAGCCCAGCACAGACAGGCATCACCTGCAAGCCAACTAAAAAGCCACGATGGTGGCAAAGAAGCCCGCCTCCCACCAGGCTCTCAGGTCCTCGATAATCATGGTCACCACTCCAGCCGGGTGTCTAGCTTGTATTGCTTCCAATTTGGTTAAATTGCATCTGCTTAGCTTACACATTATACCTTTGAATATGACATGCCTTCCTGTTTTTGGTACATACTACTACATCTGTCTATTAACCATGTTCTTACATCAAACTAATGTTCTTGTGTATCCCTCATCAATCACTTATGATGAGACAGTCAGGCTCATGGACTGCTGTAAGAAAAGATCCTCTTTTAAAGAATGCAGTGTCAGCCTCCCCACATGATTCTCAAGAAACAACAATGCTAGATGAAGATAGTCAACGTAGCTCTGTAGTTGATGACCGCATTTCCCCTACACCACCATCGCAGGTGATTGCTCTAACTTGGCAGCGTGATATGTGGTTGCATGTTGCATATAGTCTCTAGATTGTAATTCTTCCAATCTGGTTAAATTGCATGTGCTATTCTGCTTAGTTTATACATTATACCTATTAATGTGACATGCCTTCCTATTTTTAGTACATAGTACATCTGTCTATTAAGCATGTCCTTACATAAAACTACAGTTTTTTTGTATCCCGCATCAATCAATTATGACGAGACACCTTTAGTATATGCAGAGTGATATTGGTTGCATCTTTCATATGATTTATAGCATGCACTGCTTCTAATTTGTTGAAATGCCATTTATGATGGGACGCTTTTAACTTGCCAGAGTCATATTGGTTACATCCTTGATGTGGTGTCTAGCTTGCATTGCTTCTAATTTGTTGAAAAGGCTTCTGCTTAGTTTACACAAATAGTTGTGAATATGCCATGCCGTCCTGTTTTTCGTACATATTCCATCCTTGTATCATGTGTTTGCCTTACATCACAGTAGTGATTGTTAGTATCATGCATGAATGAGTTCTGAAGAGTAAATTTTATTGCTTTTTCTTGTCGGTTTTACTTGACAATGCAAAATCAATAAAGCGGAAGGAAATTAGCAAGGCAGTGGATAAAGGTGCTCCTTCCAAACAACTGAAATGGAGGTCCTCTACAGATTCTACTCCGCCATCCCCCCAACAAGATTTGCAAGACAACACATGCATAGACACTCAACGTAGCTGTGTTGATGATGAGCACGTCTCCCCTAGTCCACCATCACAGGTGCTCCCTCTAACTTGGCACTGTTATATGTGGTTGCATGTTATGTATGATGTCTAGCTTGTATTGCTTCTAATTTTGTTGAATTCCATCTGCTTACTTTACACATTATACTTGTGAATAAGACACGTGTTCCTGTTTCTAGAACATACAATATCTGTCTATCACACCATGTTCTTACATCAAAGTACTACTGTTGTGTAACCTGCAACAATCACTTATCATAAGACATGTTTAACTTGGGAGTGTGATATAGGTTACATCTCGCATTCTTTTCTAGCTTGTACTACTTCTAATTTGTTGAAATGGCACTTATGACGAGACAGTTTTAACTTGGTAGAGTGACATTCGTTGCATTTTTAACATGGTGTCTACCTTTCATTGCTTCTAATTTGTTGAAATGCCTTCTGCTTAGTTTACACATCATAGCTGTGAATATGCAATGCTGTCCTTTTTTCCTACACATTCAATCTCGTCCTATCATGAGGTCGCCTTACATTAAAGTAGTGCTCGTCAGCATCATGCATCAATGAGTTCTGGAAAGCGAATTTTTATTCATTTTTCTTGTGGGTTTGACTTGACAAGGCAATAAAATTAAGTAAGAGGAAGGAAAAAATTAAGGCAGTGACTTATGGCGCTCTTCCGGCGAAACCGGCATCCCAGGTGCTTTCTCTAGCTTGGCAGTGTGATATTGTCTTGCATGTTGCATACGGTGTCTAGCTTGTATTGCTTGTAATCTGATTAAATTACTTCTGCTTAGTTTACACAAATAGTTGTGAATATGCCATGTCGTCCTGTTTTTCGTACATATTCCATCCTCGTATCATGTGTTTGCCTTACATGAAGGCAGTGATTGTTAGTATCGTGCATGAATGAGTTCTAAAGAGTGAATTTTATTGCTTTTTCTTGTCGGTTTTACTTGACAATGCAAAATCAATAAAGTAGAAGGAAATTAGAAAGGCATTGGATAAAGGTGCTCCTTCCAAACAACTAAAACGGAGGGCCTCTACAGATTCTACTCCGCCATCCCCCCAACAAGATTTGCAAGACAACACATGCATAGACACTCAACGTAGCTGTGTTGATGATGAGCACGTCTTCCCTAGTCCACCATCATAGGTGCTCCCTCTAACTTGGCACTGTTATATGTGGTTGCATGTAATGTATGATGTCTAGCTTGTATTTCTTCTAATTTTATTGAATTCCATCTGCTTACTTTACACATTATACTTGTGAATAAGACACGTGTTCCTATTTCTAGAATATACAATATCTGTCTATCACACCATGTTCTTACATCAAAGTACTACTGTTGTGTAACCTGCAACAATCACTTATCATAAGACACGTTTAACTTGGGAGTGTGATATAGGTTACATCTCGCATTCTTTTCTAGCTTGTACTACTTCTAATTTGTTGAAATGGCACTTATGACGAGATAGTTTTAACTTGGTAGAGTGATATTTGTTGCATCTTTCATATGGTGTCTAGCTTTCATTGCTTCTAATTTGTTGAAATGCCTTATGCTTAGTTTACACATCATAGCTGTGAATATGCAATGCTGTCCTTTTTTCTTACACATTCAAATGTCCTATCATGCGGTCACCTTACATTAAAGTAGTGCTCGTCAGCATCCTGCATTAGTGAGTTCTGAAAAGCGAATTTTTATTCATTTTTCTTGTGGGTTTGACTTGACAAGGCAATAAAATTAAGAAAGAGGAAGGACAAAATTAAGGCAGGGACTGATGGCGGTCTTCCGGCGAAACCGGCATCCCAGGTGCTTTCTCTAGCTTGGCAGTGTGATATTGTCTTGCATGTTGCATACGGTGTCTACCTTGTACTGCTTGCAATTTGATTAAATTACTTCTGCTTAGTTTACACAAATAGTTGTGAATATGCCATGCCGTCCTATTTTTCGTACATATTCCATCCTCATATCATGTGTTTGCCTTACATCAAGGTACTGATTGTCAGTATCATGCATGAATGAGTTCTGAAGAGTAAATTTTATTGCTTTTTCTTGTCGGTTTTACTTGACAATGCAAAATCAATAAAGCAGAAGGAAATTAGCAAGGCAGTGGATAAAGGTGCTCCTTCCAAACAACTGAAACGGAGGGCCTCTAGACATTCTACTCCGCCATCCCCCCAACAAGATTTGGAAGACAACACATGCATAGACACTCAACGTAGCTGTGTTGATGATGAGCACATCTCCCCTTGTCCACCATCACAGGTGCTCCCTCTAACATGGCACTGTTATATGTGGTTGCATGTTATGTATGATGTCTAGCTTGCATTGCTTCTAATTTTATTGAATTCCATCTGCTTACTTTACACATTATACTTGTGAATAAGACACGTGTTCCTATTTCTAGAATATACAATATCTGTCTATCACACCATGTTCTTACATCAAAGTACTACTGTTGTGTAACCTGCAACAATCACTTTTCTCAAGACACGTTTAACTTGGGAGTCTGATATAGTTTACATCTCGCATTATTTTCTAGCTTGTACTACTAATTTGTTGAAATGGCACTAATGATGAGACAGTTTTAACTTGGTAGAGTGATATTTGTTGCGTCTTACATATGGTGTCTAGCTTTCATTGCTTCTAATATGTTGAAATGCCTTCTATTTAGTTTACACATCATAGCTGTGAATATGCAATGCTATGAATATGCAATGGCACTAATGACGAGAGACCTTTAACTTGGTAGTGTGATGTTGTTTACATCTTGCATATGATTTATTTCTCGTATTGCTTCACATTTGTTTAAAAGCCAGTTATGATGAGACACTATTAACTTGGCAGAGCGATATTTCTAGCATCTTTCATATGGTGTCTACCTTCCATTGCATTGCTTCTAATTTATTGAAATGCCTTCTGCTTAGTTTACACATCATAGTTCTGATTATCTCATGACGTCCTGTTTTTCATACATATTACATCGTCCTATCATGCGGTTGTCTAACATCAAAGTTCAGTTCATCTGTATTGATACGTCTCCAACGTATCTATAATTTATGAAGTATTCATGCCATGTTTACAATAATTTTATATGGTTTTGGTATCATTTTATTAGAACTAACCCGGCTGACGCTGTTTAAAGCAGAACTACCGTGGTGTCATTTTTTTGTGCAGAAATAAAAGTTCTCGGAATGAGTTGAAAATTTACGGAGAATATTTTTGGAAAAGATACCAGAGAGGAGTCCCGAGGCAACCACAAGGGTGGAGGGCACCCCCCCTAGGGCGCGCCCCCTGCCTTGCGGCCGCCTCGTGGACCCCCTTGACTTGTCCCCGACGCCAAAACCTCCTATAAATAGAGAAAACTCCAGAAATAAACCTAGATCGGGAGTTCCGCCACCACAAGCCTCTATAGCCACAAAAAACCAATCGGGAGCCCATTCCGGCACCCTGCCGGAGGGGGAAACCATCACCAGAGGTCATCTTCATCATCCCGACGGTCTCCATCACGAGGAGGGAGTAGTTCACCCTCGGGGCTGAGGGTATGTACCAGTAGCTATGTGTTTGATCTCTCTCTCTCGTGTTCTTGATTTGGCACGATCTTGATGTACCGTGAGCTTTGTTATTATAGTTGGATCATATGGTGTTTCTTCCCTCTCTATCTCTTGTTGTGATGAATTGAGTCTTGCGCTTTGAGGTTTCGTTATGTTGGATTGAGTATTGGATTTTAGAACACTTGATGTATGTCTTGCGATGGGATATCTGTGGTGACAATGGAATGTTCTATTGATTCACTTGATGTATGTTTTGGCACTCAACTCGTGGATTCCCGAGGTGACATTGTTGAGAGAACTTGCACTAGTAAAAGTATGAACCTTAGGCCTTGTTTCTAAGCATTGCAATACCGTTTTTGCTCACTTTTGTTACTAGTTACCTTGCTGTTTTTATATTTTCAGATTACAAAAACCTATATCTACTATCCATATTACATTTGTATCACCATCTCTTCGCCGAACTAGTGCACCTATACAATTTACCCTTGTATTGGGTGTGTTGGGGACACAAGAGACTCTTTGTTATTTGGTTGCAGGGTTGTTTGAGAGAGACCATCTTCATCCTACACCTCCCACGGATTGATAAACCTTAGGTTATCCACTTGAGGGAAATTTGCTACTGTCCTACAAAACTCTGCGCTTGGAGGCCCAACACGAGTCTACAAGAAGAAGGTTGCGTAGTAGACATCAAGCTCTTTTCTGGCGCCGTTGCGAGGGAGGTTAGTGCTTGAAGGTATATCTTTAGATCTTGCAATCAAATCTTTTTGTTTCTTGTTTTATCACTAGTTTAGTTTATAAAAGAAAAACTACAAAAAAATGGAATTGAGGTTGCCTCATATGCTTCATCTTTTTAATGTCTTTCGTGAAAATGATGGAAAGGATAATTGTGCTCAAGTGTTAGAGGAAGAAGTCTATAAAATGTTTGGCACTAAATCTTTGAATGATGAGCATGATTGCAATGTTGTTAGTGTGCTTGCTATGAATATTCTTGATACTAATGATGATTGCACTAGTCATGATAAAAATATTTCTTATAAGCATGTCAATTTTTGTGGAGTGCATAGAGTTTGCAATTACATACAAAAAAGGGAAGATAGATTTTGCAAGAGGCATAAGTATTTAGAAACTAAATGGTTGCAAGAGAGGCTAGATGTTTGTGCTGAAAGATTTAATTTTTCTCGCCGTCCTTGTGAACTTTGCAATGAACGTGGTCATTTAAATCTCCAATGCAAATTGTTTCATGATCGAATCGTGTCCAAAAATTGTGATGACTTGATTTCCCTTGCGCATCATAATGAACTTAGTTTGCTTCTGGGATATGAAGAAATGAAACGTATAACTAGGGATATTCCAGAATATAACCTTAAGAGATTTCTTGATTTTGATCTAGAGGAAATTTATATGTATTGTGCGGTAAATTGCATTGAGAATCCTTATATTGCCAATTACTTAAAGACAAGAAAACAAATAGAAGATGAAGAGAACACTAATGAAGGGGAAGAGGTTTCCCAATATCCTCCTATTTTTTCTTATGATGAATCAGGTAACGAGGAGGAGCTTTTTATTCAACCAATCTCATCAATAAGGAGCTCCAAAAGGGTGATTAAACCCACACATGACGTGGAGAAGAAAAAGAAAAGACGGAGAAGCAAAGGTAAAAAGGTATCCCTCCCAAATGATGTTTCTTCTATTATTGTTATGCCTCATGAGAGTGAATCAAAAATAAATGTGGAATACGATATACTTGATGATAATAATTGCTATACTATTGGTGCTATTCATACTATTAATGATAAGAGTGATTATGCTTATGATATGCAAAGGCCCAAGCTTGGGGATGCTATGTTTGATGAGAATGACATGTTTGAGAATTTATTTGCTGCAATTAATGTTTGTCCCAAGCTTGGGGATGCTATGTTTAATGAAGATGATATTTTTAGTCCCCCAAGTTTTGATGAGAATATTTATTATGATGATAGCATGCCTCCTATTTATGATGATTATATTTATGAAAGTGGGTTTGGAAGAGTGTCAACTTTAGATAATAATTATCCCACTATTTTGGAGGGTGTTGAATCTTATTATAATGATAAAAGTGAATTTGGAAATGTCATGACTTTATTTAGTAATGATTCCACTATTTTGGAAGAGGTTTCAATTGACTATGATGAGAACAAAGTTGCTACTTATGATGATTATTGTGATGTTACTTATGTTATAAAAAGTAGTGATAATTATTGTCATAATTTTGAATATCCTTTTGCTGAACATTACTCTTTTAATGTGGAAACAATTTATAGTATTCAAGTTTCATAAGATGCTCCCACTACTATTCATAAGAATGATTTTGCTTATGTGGAGAGTAATAAAATTTCTATGCTTGTAGATCATGAAAAGAATGCTTTATGTGATAGTTATATTGCTGAATTCATTCATCATACTACTGAAAATTATTATGAGAGAGGAACTTATGCTTCTACATATTGCAATAATATCAAGTTTCCTCTCTATGTGTTGAAAATCTTGAAGTTATGCTTGTTTTGCCTTCCTATGCTAGTTGATTCTTGCTCTCATAAATTGTTTGCTCACAAAATCCCTATGCATAGGAAGTGGGTTAGACTTAAATGTTCTAGTCATATGCTTCATGATGCTCCCGTTAAGTTTCAATTCTTATCTTTTATGTGACCATCATTGAAATCACTATGCCTAGCTAAAAAGGCATTAAAGAAAAGCGCTTGTTGGGAGACAACCCAATATTTACCCCTACTGTTTTTGTGTGTTCACATAATTAAGCTACTATAGTAATCATGTTTTATAGCTTTTGTTTGAATAAAGTGCCAAGTAAAGCCTTTGGGATAGTGTGGTTGATAGTTGATTTGATTCTGTGCAAAAACAGAAACTTTTGCACCCAGTAACAGAATTATTAAAATTCACTGGAACGTGGAAAAACTCTGAATTTTTTACATAGGATTGATATATAAATTTTCTACGTTTTCGTAATTTTTAAGAATTTTCATATTAACAGAAGTATGAGTTTAATTCAGATCTTTACAGACTGTTCTGTTTTTAACAGATTCTGTTTTCGATGCATAGTTTGCTTGTTTTCTAGTTTCTATGGCTTATATTTCTTAATATAAATTGTAGAAATGATAGGGTACAGTAGGAATAATGTGAGAAAATTTTGAATCTTGTCTTGACAGTACCAAAGTGAATGATTTGTTTTATCATACTAACCCATCTCACGAAGTTCCGTTAAGTTTTGTGTGATTGAAGTTTTCAAGTTTTGGGTGAGATATCGATATGAGGAGAACAATGAGTGGCAAGACACTAATCTTGGGGATGCCCAAGGCACCCCAAGGTAATATTCAAGGAATACCCAAGCAACTAAGCTTGGGGATGCCCCGGAAGGCATCCCCTCTTTCGTCTTCAACATTATCGGTAACCTTACTTGGAGCTATATTCTTATTCGTCACATGATATGTGTTTTGCTTGGAGCATCATTTTCTTTTGTTTAGATTTTCTTGCTGTTATTTAGAATAAGTTTTTGTATATTTTATTCCAATAAAAGTGTCAAGGATAGCCTTTACCATGCTTATTTTGCAAGTCTATATGTTGCTGTTTTGAAAACAGAAAGTCTTCTATCGTTGTATGAATTCTTATGGAAAGTATGAACATGATAAAACCTTGAAAAGTTTACAAAATTAGTAGCAACAAATTTTCTACAGTTTGGTATTTTTTCAGAATTTTTGGAGTTAGGGAAGTATGAGTACAATTGCACTCTTTACAGACTGTTCTGTTTAGACAGATTGCTGTTATGTTTGCATTGTTTGGATATGTTTGCTTGTTTAATGATTCTATTGGGGGATAGGAGTATTAAATATGCAGAGGCATTTAGTATGCAATGTTAAATAATAATTTTAGTGATTTGCTACAGTAGAGAATGATAAGGTTGTGCATTTGATTTATACTAACTTTTCTCACAAGTTCTTGTTGAGTTTTGTGTGCATAAAGTTTTTAAGATTTAGGGAAACCGTGATATAAAAGAAATTAAGGAGACACAAAAGCTCAAGCTTGGTGATTCCCAAGGCATCCCAAGTTAATATTTCAAGAAGTCTCAAGCATCTAAGCTTGGGGATGCCCCGGTAGGCATCCCACCTTTCTTCATCAAGAATTATCGGTTAGTATCGGTTGAGCCTAAGTTTTTGCTTCTTCACATGATGTGTGCTATTTTTAGAATGTCATTTTATTTTATTTTGCTTGCTATTTGAATAAAATACTTAAGATCTAATTTTTTTTGAGAGATAGTCTTCACATAGCTACTTAATTATTTGACTACTCATTGATCTTCACTTATATCTTTTTGGAGTAGTTTGTCATTTACTCGTGTGCTTCACTTATATCCTATGAGTAAATGGTTGAATGAATTGAATATCATAAATCTGAAATTATATATGTTTCATATGCTTATCCCATGGGGAGTGATGACTTCACATATAAGAGGTAGAGGTGATAAATTTATTGAAAGTTAGCAAACATAGTATTCGTCACTTAAACAATTCATGAAAGAATATTGAAGGAAGAGAGATTTCGCATATAAATATACTATCTTGGACATCTTCTATGATTGTGAGCCCCATTAATTATTTTCAAACTTGAGCAAACTAGTTGAAGTTGGACAAGGAAGACAACGTAATGAGTTATGCTTGGGTATATTTGTATATAAGTTATATTGTTATGGATCCTCCAACATGTGGTGCTTGCTATTTAGAATCTTTTGCTAGCCAAAATCTCTGTACTAAGCGGGAATACTGCTTGTGCATCCAAAATCCTTGAACCAAGTTTCCTCCATGAGTGTCCACCATATCTACGTATATGCGGTATTTACCTGCCGTTCCAAGTAAATTTGCATGTGCCAAACTCTAAACCTTCAAATAATAATCTGTTTTGTATGCCCGAATCGCTCATGTAGCGACTAGGGGCTGTCAGTATCTTCCATGCTAGGTGGGTTATTCTCACGATGAGTGTTGATTCACTTGTCATTCACGAGAAAGTGGCTGGTAATCGGGATGCCCAGTTCCATGCTCGAAATCAAATCAAAATATAATCATCAAACAAAACTCCCCCAGGATTGTTGTTGGTATGGACGGTACCTGTTGTTTTGGATCAGCTATGGAGTGTGATTGTTGGTGGAGGGGGGGGGGTAAAAACTTTACCATTCTGTTTGGGAACCGCCTATAATGTGTCTAGAGTGGATGATAGTGAGAACTCTCGGTCGTTACGTTGACAATGAAAGCATACTTCTCAAAATTATATTCATCTCTATTTTAAAAGCTTTGAGCTCTGGCACCTCTGCAAATCCCTGCTTCCCTCTGCGAAGGGCCTATCTTTTACTTTTATGCAAGAGTCAGTAGTATTCCTTCTCATTCCAACCTACTCTTTAGTTGGCAAGCATCATGTGATGGGCAAAGATCTAAGCATATATGGTCATTCAAATATATTTGATCATGAATTATTATTGTTGACAATTATCTATAAATAAGTTGGGAGGCGAAACATTAAGCCCCTATCTTTCTCTGTGTTCAATGGATGCTATTTGTTCTAAAAATATGATTTGAGTGGTAGCAATCATGGAAGACTGTATGATAGTTGAGTATGTGGGATTTGCTAAATCAAATCTCTTACATAGACCCTTCTTGAAAATAAGATGAATTGCAATTGTTTGATGACTGAGAACCTAGTTTGTTAGTTTTGAAGAAAGTTTATGATCTATGCTTTAACATGTGAATAGCTTGCTACTTGATCATGAGAAGTTTTATGAGATGAGCTACTGTTTATGATTTATAATGATGCTAGAAAAAGTGATTGAAATTATTATTGATCAAACTTGTGCACTTGCTAGCATTCACACTTCATAAATTATTTCTTTTATCATTTACCTACTCGAGGACGAGCAGGAATTAAGCTTGGGGATGCTGATACGTCTCCAACGTATCTATAATTTATGAAGTATTCATGCCATGTTTACAACAATTTTATATGGTTTTGGTATGATTTTATTAGAACTAACCCGGACTGACACTGTTTTCAGCAGAACTACCGTGGTGCCGTTTTTTTGTGCAGAAATAAAAGTTCTTGGAATGAGCTAAAAATTTACGGAGAATATTTTTGGAAAATATAAAAAATACTGGAGCGAAAAGATACCAGAGAGGAGTCCCGTGGCAACCACAAGGGTGGAGGGCGCGCCACCCCCTAGGGCGCGCCCCCCTGCCTTGTCGCCGCCTCGTGGACCCCCTTGACTTGTCCCCGATGCCAAACCTCCTATAAATAGAGAAAACTCCAAAAATAAACCTAGATCGGGAGTTCCGGCCCCCTGCCGGAGGGGGAAACCATCACCGGAGGTCATCTTCATCATCCCGGCGGTCTCCATGACAAGGAGGGAGTAGTTCACCCTCGGGGCTGAGGGTATGTACCAGTAGCTATGTGTTTGATCTCTCTCTCTCTCTCTCTCTCTCGTGTTCTTGATTTGGCACAATCTTGATGTACCACGAGCTTTGTTATTATAGTTGGATCATATGGTGTTTCTTCCCTCTCTATCTCTTGTTGTGATGAATTGAGTCTTGCTCTTTGAGGTTTCGTTATGTTGGATTGAGTATTGGATTTGAGAACACTTGATGTATGTCTTGCGATGGGATATCTGTGGTGACAATGGGATGTTCTATTGATTCACTTGATGTATGTTTTAGCGCTCAACTCGTGGATTCCCGAGGTGACATTGGGGTAATCTATGCATAGGGGTTGATGCACGTTTTCGTCCTATGTTCTCTGATAGAAACTTTGGAGTAATTCTTTGTTGCACGTTGAGGGATTGTTATGTGATCCAATTATGTTATCATTGTTGAGAGAACTTGCACTAGTGAAAGTATGAACCCTAGGCCTTGTTTCTAAGCATTGCAATACCATTTTTGCTCACTTTTGGTACTAGTTACCTTGCTGTTTTTATATTTTCAGATTACAAAAACCTATATCTACTATCCATATTACACTTGTATCACCATCTCTTCGCCAAACTAGTGCACCTATACAATTCACCCTTTTATTGGGTGTGTTGGGGACACAAGAGACTCTTTGTTATTTGGTTGCAGGGTTGTTTGAGAGAGACCATCTTCATCCTACGTCTCCCATGGATTGACAAACCTTAGGTCATCCACTTGAGGGAAATTTGCTACTGTCCTACAAAACTCTGCGCTTGGAGGCCCAACACGAGTCTACAAGAAGAAGGTTGCATAGTAGACATCAGTATCATGCATCAATTTATTCTGAAGAACTAAATTTTTATTCCTTTTTCTTGGCGGCTTGACTTGACATGGCATAGAGAAAGAGGAAGGAACACAGAATGGCAGGGGATGGTGTTAGTACTCAGGACGCACGGAAACGAAAGCGGAAGAATTATGTAGATTCCGCTGGTACTGATGGTGTAATAGAAGGTCAAAGTCCACCGGAAAATTGTACAAACACGGTATCCTATGCTACACCAGCTGCAAAACAAATCCAAACAGAAACTAATAGCTGCCACCAAACAAGCAGCGACAACCCTAGTTGTTGAACACCTTCCACAGTACCAACAGCTGCACGAGTTACTCATTTGTCAACTCAGCTAGCAGCAAGTTCCCAAGCTCCCTTTGCCACCTGACACTACTTTCGAAGCACTCTTGACACAAGACGAGTTGGCAAGATCAGATGAACCTTGTGAGCTTCAACAGCAAGAAGGTAGTTGCTGGAGTCAAGTTACAGTTGCATGCTTCTTTATATGTAGTCTCACAGTTTGATGTACACTAACACTTCCTATGTTCGTTGTTGGACTAGCACCTAGGCGCAAGAGGAAACAGACATCAGGGATAATGCTCGATAGGTTAACTAAATATAGAGGAGCAAGAATGGAGATCCGTTTTGAGGCAGGTTTAAAAAGGCCACGTGATGCTACAGAGTCAGCCAAGTAAGTATCAGAGGTAGCGGTTACCGTTAGGTGTCATGCACGTATCCTCCTAGCATGGATTCAGTACAGGAATGACAAAGACAAAACCCAGTTCAACACCTTCCTCGACCATTTATCTGTAAGTATGGTTATGTATGGAAATTAGTAATATCGTCTTGCTCTGTCCCATACTTTCTATGTTGCTGGTAATGAGACTCCCATAATTTTCAACAGATGCGGTTCAAGTTGGATAGCCAAGATGAAGCAACCAGACAAGCATGCACCCATGTTTTCAAGTCTGCTCTGCGACGGTATCAGTATAACTTGAGGAAAACTCACTTTGAAGGCAAGGCTAACAGTGAACTTCCCAAACATCTCCAGTGGAAAATATATCGGATGAAGACTGGATAGGCCTTGTTAAACACTAGTTTGATCCAAAGTATCAAGTACGTTATATATATGTGATCAGATCACATGTTGAACTCCTATTTACGCATGTGCCTCACAAATCTATCTTCTTGTAGGTGAACTGTTCAAAGAACAAGGACAACCGTACGAAAGTGAAATTCCAACAGACGACAGGATCTCGTAGCTATATTGCACACTGCGAGGCTCTTGTAATTAGCTGCTCTTTCACTCTTTTCGCTGTGCCATATTATCAGATCTATATTGACTTGTTCCAAATGCAGAGGAAAGCCTGCAAGGACCAAAAAGTACCTGAACCAAATGCTGTGGAAATCTTCAAGGACTGTCACACCAGCAAGACGAAGGGCATGACTACACAATTCAAAGCCACTGTTGTAAGTCCTTAATCCTCATGCCTTTTAACTACTACTTACTCTGGCTTGTGCATTGAACTGCACGGTTTGCAGCCAATGTCTATTACTCTTTTCAGTTTTATACACAATTGTCTTAGCGTATCATTGCACCTTACAAGCTTTAAAAGAGAGGAGTGATGTTCCTTTGATCTTGATCTGTAATCTAGTTCCGTGCTGGACTTGTCTACACAACATTACAACTGCCTGTTTGTCTGTTCTCAGTTGTTTTGTGATATGAATGGTGTCATACTATGCTTACCGTATTATAAAATTTGTCTCTTTATCCTTAGCTATCAATACAATGTGAAGAAATAGACAATACATTAGCCATGGTACATGGTCATATGTTTGGAACCTGGTTTTATTATGTACTTTGCAGTAAAATACAACTAATATTTTACACGGGTTCACCAGAATAAGTTCTATATATAGACCAAAGCTATTTTGTTTGGTTTTGCTGCCTCCTTAGTATCTTCTGTTCTGGTACTACTAATGTAAAAAGTCAACTTTTCAGCAAGCTATGGAACAAATGGTGGAACCGCCACCTTCTGAAGGTGACGAGGCAACTATAACCGCAATGTCACCTCTTGCTGCAGTGGGTCAGTACCTGTCCACTAACAGTGCCAAAAGCACGTTCCTGCGTAATACTGGGTTGGTTGTTAAGGCAATCTCGTCCAAACTGCCTCATGATCAAGATATGCAAGCTCAAAACAATGTTATATCTACGCTCCAGACACAAGTCCATTCCCTAAGAGAGACCCTTTGTGAAACAAGGATAGCCATTGTTTGATGTCGTCAAGATATGCATGGTTTTGAAACCAGACTATCAGACATTTTCTATGTTGTTCAGGAGCCTAGGAGAAATGAAGGCGAAGGTTATGGTGCTCCATCGGACAGTACAACATGAAAACGTAACAGTCAGGTCAAATGAACTGAGCTTCTAAACTTCTGGTGGTGCACTTATCTGCCAGACTATTAACTTTTATGCCAACCTTCCTTTTGTTTTATGGTTGTAATTTGTTTTGTTGCCATACAAAATTTGTTCTTAACATGCAGCCACCGGCTCAAGAAAACAGCAAGCCATTTTTGTATAGTGTAGGGTGTTCCCTATATTTGCACTGATGGCGAACTTTGATGCCCAGTGGATGTAATCTGTGCAATCGCCTTAATAGCCTAGCGTTAGTTTCTGGCTTATTTATTTCCCTAGTCTTCTTTTTCCTTGTTTTGCTAGTGGCCGCAACAACCATGGGCCATATACGGACCATGGTAACCTTGAGCCTACTACGGGCCATAGGATCCATGGGCCTCCAACGGGCCATTGGATAAATGGGCCTCCAACGGGCCGTAGATTCAGTCGGCCTCGGGCCGTCGGATAAATGGGCCCACATGGGCCGTAAACGGGCGTAATTGGTATCAGGCCAACACGGTAACGGGCCATTAACTGGCCGGAAGACAGCAAAGGCTTAATTCTGTCACAGGCATAACGGGTCGTTAATGGGCCAGAATATAGGACGGGCTGGAAACGACGCAACGGGTTAACAAGCCACAAACGGGCCGATTCTAACCACGGGCCGAATTTGGCCCATTAGGGGAACATGCCAGTAACGGGCCGGAAGTAATCGAGGGCCGGAAAGGAGCCCAAGAATGTATGGGCCGTCAGTAGGCCGAAAGCTAACACGTGAATCATGCGCCGTTACTGGGCATAAAGAAATTTACTGTTTATTATGGGCCAGAGTCACCGCGACCCATTAAAGGGCCCAAAGATACGAAAGGCCTCGTATGGGCCGAAAGACATCGTGGGCCATACATGGGCCGAAAATGAAACGGGCTGGTATTATACTGGACAGCCCACATGACGTTGTTGGGCCGATTTCAGGAACGCCATAACGGGCCGTGAGTTACCGGGCCATAAAATGGGCTATATGCGAACAGACCGTTAACAGGCTTTTTATGGGCCGGCCCGCTAGCTTTTGACCAAGTCAAACGGGCTGGCCTTTGTAAGCTAAATGGGCCAGTGTTGGGCCGTCGCACGTGTCGACATATCATAGGCGCCTATCTGACCCAATGACAAGTTGACACGTGTTTCCTCCGGCCAATGAGAATTTTACATGTGGAAAATTGCCATTGGTCGTTGCTATTAATGGGTTATCGGATCCAAAACCGGACCCGATAGCTTAACGTCGACCCGTTACGGTCGATGCCATGTGTCGGTTACCCTTGAAGAAAGCACTTCCATGACGCGCCATTTATCGTCATGGAAGTGAACACTTCCGTGATGATAATTTTGGATTGTCATGGAACACTTCTACGACAGCACAGGTATGACTATCTTGATTCTGTCATAAAATCGTCATGGATGTACATGCATGACAGAAAATGTGACCTACTGTGACAAAAACGTATCATCATGGAAGTGTATTTTTTTGTAGTGCTGAAGGTTGTCGAGATACATGACCTGTACATGGCGGTAAGTGGTGGGAGCGTGTGTGAAGAAGTACACCCGTGCAGGGTTAACATGATCTATTCGAATAGCCACGTCCTCGGTTATGGACTACTTGGAGACTTATATGGTACATAGACAACTTGAAGTGGATACTCTAAAATGCTCAAGAGAAGTGTGAGTGCTATGGATGGCCTTCTCGTAGGGAGACGGGAAAGAATCCATCGTGTGGTATTGTTGTGGTGATTAGTGGACTCGTGTGCACTTTCTCACCTCAAAGAAGTTACTCGTAGTCGTAGAACAGGATAGCCACTGAGTCAAAGCTAGCTTGCTGTAGCTAAACCCCACAGTACCCTTCTTGATACTAATGCATGTATGGTAGGATCTGATGTAAGTCTTGTTGAGTACCTTTGTACTCACGTTTTCTTAATTTATGTTTTGCAGAGAAGACCTCGGTCTCACTAGTAGTTCCGCAAGGACTTCGACGAGTAGCTTGTTACATCAGCTACGATCTTGAACCCTTGGGAGGGTCTTGTAGATAGTCAGGCTTCTTAGCCTTTTTCATTTGTAGTTTTCTGTAATCAGACATGTTATGCTTTCGTTGCTTGTATGCTCTGTATGAAGGGTCAGGACCCGCTGCTTGTAATAATGTTATGTTGGCTCTGCTGAGCCTTTATCTATATATGAGTTGTTGAGTTATGTTGTGATGCCATGTTGTACAACACATACTTGCATGTTATGCGTACGTATAATGTGTATTGCTATGTGTGGGGTTCGACACTTAGTTGTTTAACTTTGGTAGCCTTTCTTATGGGGAAATGCTCCTTAGTGCTTCCACTGAGCCATAGTAGTTCGCTACTGCTCCGGAACACTTGGATTGGCCGGCATGTATCCTTCTTTGTTCCTGTGTCTGTCCCTTCGGGGAAATGTCACATGGTGTTTACCGGAGTCCTGATAGCTTGCTATAGCCCGGTTACACTCGCTGATG
Source organism: Thinopyrum elongatum (assembly GCA_011799875.1). NCBI lineage: Eukaryota > Viridiplantae > Streptophyta > Magnoliopsida > Poales > Poaceae > Thinopyrum > Thinopyrum elongatum. The sequence continues at coordinate 353,141,368 of CM022302.1, read as the reverse complement.
ACCGACACGTTCATTGCTGGGTTACGCATGCCTATCCCTGTACGATTGTGCCACCTTGGTTCACGACTAACCATGTCGACCCGGGTTCTTTGTCATATGGATGCTAGCGACACAATCATATACGTGAGCCAAAAGGCGCAAACGGTCCTGGCCAAGGTAAGGCTGCAGTCATGGGAATACCGTGCGTGAGGCCGCAAAGAAATATGATGTGTTACATGCTAGATTAGTGTGACTTAGGATTGGGGTCCCGACATTTACATTCATTTACTATCAACTTTATACCATTTTTTGGGACTAACCTATTAACATAGTGCCCAGTGCCAGTTGCTATTTTTTGCTTGTTTTTTACTTCGCTGAATATCCATATCAAACGGAGTCCAAACGTAGCGAAACTTTTTGGAGATTTTTTTTCTGCCTAGAAGACAACTTGGGATCCAAGGAAGTGCAGGAGGGGAGGCCTGTGGGGCCCACAAGGCACCAGGGCGAGCCAGAGGCCCTTGGCGCGCCTTGGTGGGTAGTGGGGCCCACGGGTGTCCCCTCCACCGCCTCTCAGCGCTATAAATACCCACATATACCAGAAACCCTAGAAGAGTCGACGAAAAACAATTCCAGCCGCCACAAGTTCCAGAACCACGAGATCCAATCTAGAGCCCTTTTCCGGCACCTTGCCAGAGGGGGAAACGATCACGGAGGGGTTCATCATCCTCATTGGTGCTCCTCCGATGATGCATGAGTAGTTTATCACAGACCTACGGGTCCGTAGGTAGTAGCTAGATGGCTTCTTCTCTTTCTTTGATCTTCAATACAATGTTCTCCTAGATGTTCTTGGAGATCTATTTGATGTAATGACTTTTCGCGGTGTGTTTGTTGGGATCCGATGAATTGCGAGTTTATGATCAGTTTTATCTATGAATATAGAACTTCTCTGAACTCTTTTATGCATGATCTTTATAGCCTCGTATTTCTTCTCCGAAACTTTGGTTTGGTTTGGCCAACTAGATTGATTTTTCTTGCAATGGGAAGCGGTGCTTTGTGATGGGTTCGATCTTGCGGTGCTTAATCTTAGTGACAGAAGGAGAAGTGACACGCATGTATCGTTGCTATTAAGGATAAAAAGATGTGGTATATTCCTACATGAATAGATCTTGTCTACATCATGTCATCGTTCCTATTGCATTACTCTGTTTTCCCATGAACTTAATACACTAGATGCATGCAGGATAGCGGTCGATGTGTGGAGTAATAGTAGTAGACGCAGGCAGGAGTCGGTCTACTAATCTTGGACGTGATGCCTATATACATGATCATTGCCTTGGATATCATCATGATAATTTCTTTTCTATCAATTGCCCAATAGTAAATTGTTTACCCATCGTATGCTATTTTCTTGAGAGGAGCCACTAGTGAAATCTACTCCCCCCGGTTCTATTTCCTATCATATTATTTTCAGATCTATTATTCCCAAAACCGAAAAATACCTTGCTGCACTTTTTATTTATTTATTTTAATTTGTGTTTTCTTCAGATCTATTTATCCAATCTCATACAATTTTATCTATCTCAATACCGAGGAGGGATTGACAACCCCTCTTACGTGTTGGGTTGCAAGTATTTGTTATTTGTGTGCAGGTGCTGTTTACATAGTGTTGCTTGGTTCTCCTACTGGATTGATAACCTTGGTTTCATAACTGAGGGAAATACTTACCGTTGCTGTGCTACATCATCCTCTCCTCATCGGAGAAATACCAACGCGGATACAAGCAATCACCCATGCTGGAGCTTGTGGCTCGACGGCAAGGACTAAAGGCATCTCTTAGGCTATGGGAGCGCTGACTTCATCGCTGTCGGTGTCAAAACCGGAGGATCTTGGGTAGGGGTCCCGAGCTATGGATCTTGGATCAATGGGGAACAGGGGAAAAAGGACACGATGTTTACCCAGGTTCGGGCCCTCTCTAAGAGGTAAAACCTTACGTCCTGCTCGATTATATTGAAGTGTATAGGATGATTACAGAGTTGGTCTACCACGAGATCATATTAACTAAATCCTAGGCTAGTAGGATGATGGTTGTTGTTCTAGCCTATACGGACTAAACCCTCTGATAGGCACCAGGGGTACTAGGGTTACACATGGTCGGTTACAACAAGGGAAATAAACATGTTGAATCTCCTATCTTGACTTGGAGGACACACCAAGACTCCCAAAGTCTCATGCCCGGATATAAACCCGCCTCGTAGTCCGGCCCTCCAATAGCTGTAGCTCGGCGCATCTGCCCGGCCCATGAAAGAGGGGGCAGCGGCCCGAGGAGCCCCTAGTCCAGGTCTCCCTCAGTAACCCCCGAACGGGCCTCCAACGACGGGGTTTGTAATCGTCGGCCGTCTTGCATGTCCCAAAGTCTTTGGATTGTGAGGGGAGTGATACGTCTCCTACGTATCTATAATTTTTGATTGTTCCATGCTATTATATTATCTATTTTGGATGTTTTATATGCATTAATATGCTATTTTATATTATTTTTGGGACTAACCTATTAACCTAGAGCCCAGTGCCAGTTTCTGTTTTTTCCTTATTTTTGAGCTTCGCAGAAAAGGAATACCAAACAGAGTCCAAACGGAATAAAACTTCACGATGATTTTTCTTGGACCAGAAGACACCCAGGGGACTTGGAGTCCAAGTCAGAAGAGCCGCGAGGCGATGACAAGGGTGGAGGTGCGCCCTAGGGGGGCGCTCCCCCTGCCTTGTGGGCCCCTCGGGACTCCTCTGACCTAGCCCTTCGTCCTATATATTCACATATATTCCAGAACCGCCAGAGCAATCCACGAAACCACTTTTCCACTGCCACAACCTTCTGTTCCCGTGAGATCCCATCTTGGGGCCTTTTTCGGCATCCCGTCGGAGGGGGAATCAATCACGAAGGGCTTCAACACCAACTCCATTTCCCTTCCGATGATGCGTTAGTAGTTTACCTCAGACCTACGGGTCCATAGCTAGTAGCTAGATGGCTTCTTCTCTCTCTTTGATTCCCAATACAACGTTCTCCTCGATGTTCTTGGAGATCTATCCGATGTAATCTTCTTTTGCGGTGTGTTTGTCGAGATCCGATGAATTGTGGATTTATGATCAGCTTATCTCTAAATATTATTTGAATCTTCTCTGAATTCTTTTATGCATGATTTAATATCTTTGTATTTCTCTTCGAATTATCGGTTTGGTTTGGCCAACTAGATTGGTTTTTCTTGCAATGGGAGAGGTGCTTAGCTTTGGGTTCAATCTTGCGATGTCCTCACCCAGTGACAGTAGGGGTAGCGAGGCATGTATTGTATTGTTGCCATCGAGGATAAAAAGATGGGGTTTTCATCATATTGCTTGAGTTAATTCCTCTACATCATGTCATCTTACTTAAGGCGTTACTCCTTTCTTTATGAACTTAATACTCTAGATACATGCTGGATAGCGGTCGATGTGTGGAGTAATAGTAGTAGATGCAGGCAGGAGTCGATCTACTTGACACAGACATGATGCCTATATGCATAATCATTGCCTTGGATATCATCATAACTTTGCGCTTTTCTATCAATTGCTCGACAGTAATTTGTTCACCCACCGTATTATTTGCCTTCATGAGAGAAGCCTCTAGTGAAACCTATGGCCCCCGGGTCTATTTTCCATCATATTACTTTCCGATCTACTATTTTGCAATCTTTTATTTTCAGATCTATATACCAAAACCCCCCAAAAAATTATCTTTTGTTTATCTATCTCTATCAGATCTCACTTTTGCAATTGACCATGAAGGGATTGACAATCCCTTTATCGCGTTGGGTGCAAGTGTTTGATTGTTTGTGCAGGTGTTTGTGATTTGTGCGTTCTTCTCCTACTGGATTGATACCTTGGTTCTTAACTGAGGGAAATACTTACCTCTACTATGTTGCATCACCCTTTCCTCTTCAAGGGAAAAACAAACGCAAGCTCAAGAAGTAGCAGGAAGAATTTCTGGCGCCGTTGCCGGGGAGATCTACGCCAACTCAAGACATACCAAGTACCCATCATAAACTCTCATCTCTTGCATTACATTATTCACCATTTGCCTCTCGTTTTCCTCTCCCCCACTTCTAAAACGATTTTTGAAAAGATTTGCCTTTTTATTCGCCCTTCTTCCGTTCGTCTTTTTTGTTTGCTCGTGTGTTAGATCTATTTCTTGCCACCATGTCTAAATCTGGGGAAGTTATCATTAAAATTTTTGAGGGTTTTGCTTGTATGAATCTTGAGGAAAAACTTGGATCTTGTTCTTTGGGTCATGAAACTGAAACTCCCCCTAATTACAAAGCAAAAACTTTTCATGTGGGAGATGGTAATATTATTGGGAAAAGTGTTATTCAAGAATTCTTTAATTGTATAGGATCTATACCTATGAGTAAAAGATCTATTCTTCTCGATACAAATTGTTATGCGGATGCTATTATTATGCTTGTTGAAAAACTCGAAAGAAAATTTGTGCACATTCATCCCTCTTTACAAAAGGTGTTTTATGAACTTCCCTATATCAAGCATCCTAAAGCCAAAAAGATTGCCACTATCATCCTTATGCGAGAATTTGATTTTATAATACAAGAGGCTAGGGAGATTTTTGCTTTCTATAATAAAAATGTTGAACACCCTCCGATTGAAGATATCCTTCATGATAAAGAAACTATGCGTAGTTTGGAATCTAGGGATTATCAATCTTACAGCGACAATCTTAGGAGGAGAGCTCCCTATTCAGAGATCTCTCAAGCCTTATACCTTGAGGCCTACGAGGAATTTGATTGGATTACAAGGGGGATTTATGTAGGATTTAATAAGGATTGGTTGGATAAGATGATGAAAGAACCCGTTAGAAATGAGATACGTGTTTTATATGATGATATATATGGTGATGATCCAGATTACGGGTTTATGAATGTCAAAATCACTAATCAAAGTCCTTTTAATGATTTAAGTTCCTCCCCTAGAAGGGAAATAAAGGAAAGAATTGATTTGCTAAGACGAGTTTTGGAAGATTTAATGAGAAAGGAATTGCATACCAAAGATGACAATACCTAGATCTATGTGTTTTTATGCCTAGCTAAGGGCGTTAAACAATAGCGCTTGTTCGGAGGCAACCCAATTTTATTTTTGTTTCTACTTTTTTGTTTCTGTTTTTCAATAAATTTTTCATCTAGCCTCTGGTTAGATGTGTTTTGGTGTTTTAATTAGTGTTTGTGCCAAGTAAGACCTTTGGGATGGCTTACGGTGATAGTTGATTTGATCTTGCTGAAAAACAGAAACTTTTGCGTCCAGTCAAAGAATTTTAATAATTCACTGGAGCATTGAAAAACCCTGAATTTTTACACGAGATTGATATACAAATTGCCTCTGTTTTCCTAAATTTTCAGAATTTTTGGAGTTACAGAAGTATTAGAACAATTCGGATCTTCGCAGACTATTCTGTTTTTGACAGATTCTGTTTTCTTTGTGTTGTTTGCTTATTTTGATGAATCTATGGGTAGTATCGTGGGGTATGAACCATGGAGAAGTTGGAATACAGTAGATATTACACCAATATAAATAAATAATGTGTTCACAACAGTACCAAAAGTGGTGATTTTATTTTCTTGTACTAGCGGATCTCACGAGTTTTCTGTTGAGTTTTGTGTTGTGAAGTTTTCAAGTTTTGGGTAAAGATTTGATGGACTATGGAATAAGGAGTGGCAAGAGCCTAAGATTGGGGATGACCAAGGCACCCCAAGGTAATATTCAAGGACAACCAAGAGCCTAAGCTTGGGGATGCCCCGGAAGGCATCCCCTCTTTCGTCTTCGTCTATCGGTAAATTTACTTGAGGCTATATTTTTACTCACCACATGATATGTGTTTTGCTTGGTTCGTCTTGTATGATATGAGTCTTTGCTTTTTAGTTTGCCACAATCATCCTTGCTGTACACACCTTTTGTGAGGGACACACAGGAATCATGATTTATTAGAATACTCTATGTGCTTCACTTATATCTTTTGAGCTAGGCAATTTTGCTCTAGTGCTTCACTTATATCTTTTTAGAGCACGTCAGTGGTTTTATTTTATAGAAATTATTGAACTACCATGCTTCACTTATATTATTTTGAGAGTATTTCTAAACAGCATGGTAATTTGCTTTGGTTATAAATTTAGTCCTAATATGATAGGCATCCAAGAGGGATATAATAAAAACTTTCATATAAAGTGCATTGAATACTATGTGAAGTTTGATTCCTTATGATTGTTTTAAGATATAGAGATGGTGATATTAGAGTCATGCTAGTGAGTAATTGTGGATTGTAGAAATACTTGTGTTAAAGTTTGTGATTCCCGTAGCATGCACGTATGGTGAACCGTTATGTGATGAAGTCGGAGCATGATTTATTTATTGATTGTCTTCCTTATGAGTGGCGGTTGGGGATGAGCGATGGTATTTTCCTACCAATCTATCCCCCTAGGAGCATGCGCGTAGTACTTCGTTTCAATGACTAATAGATTTTTGCAATAAGTATGTGAGTTCTTTATGACTAATGTTGAGTCCATGGATTATACGCACTCTCACCCTTCCACCTTTGCTAGCCTCTCTAGTACCGCGCAACTTTCGCCGGTGCCATACACCTACCTTTTACCTTCCTCAAAACAGCCACCATACCTACCTATTATGGCATTTCCATAGCCATTCCGAGATATATTGCCATGCAACTTTCCGCCGTTCTGTTTTATTATGACATGCTCCATCATTGTCATATTGCTTTGCATGATCATGTAGTTGACATAGTATTTGTGGCAAAGCCACCGTTCATAATTTTTATACATGTCACTCTTGAGTCCTTGCACATCTCGGTACATCGCCGGAGGCATTCATATAGAGTCATATTTTGTTCTAAGTATCGAGTTGTAATTCTGGAGTTGTAAGTAAATAAAAGTGTGATGATCTTCATTATTAGGGCATTGTCCCATGTGAGGAAAAAATAAAAGAGGCCAACGAAGCCCACAAATAAAATAAAAGAGGCCAAAGAAGCCCACCAAAAAAATGAGAGAAAAGAGAGAAGGGGCAATGTTACTATCCTTTTTCCACACTTGTGCTTCAAAGTAGCACCATGATCTTCATGATAGAGAGTCTCCTATGTTGTCACTTTCATATACTAGTGGGAATTTTTCATTATAGAACTTGGCTTGTATATTCCAATGATGGGCTTCCTCAAATTGCCCTAGGTCTTCGTGAGCAGGCAAGTTGGATGCACACCCACTTAGTTTCTTTTTGAGCTTTCATAAACTTATAGCTCTAGTGCATCCGTTGCATGGCAATCCGTACTCACTCACATTGATATCTATTGATGGGCATCTCCATAGCCCGTTGATACGCCTAGTTGATGTGAGACTATCTCCTTCTTTTTGTCTTCTCCACAACCACCATATTCTATTCCACCTATAGTGCTATGTCCATGGCTCACGCTCATGTATTGCGTGAAAGTTGAAAAGGTTTGAGCACATCAAAAGTATGAAACAATTGCTTGGCTTGTAATCGGGGTTGTGCATGATTTGAATACTTTGTGTGGTGAAGATGGAGCATAGCCAGACTATATGATTTTGTAGGGATAACTTTCTTTGGCCATGTTATTTTGAGAAGACATGATTGCTTTATTAGTATGCTTGAAGTATTATTGTTTTTATGTCAATATTAAACTTTTGTTTTGAATCTTTGGATCTGAACATTCATGCCATAATAAAGAAAATTACATGGATAAGTATGTTAGGTAGCATTCCACATCAAAAATTCTATTTTTATCATTTACCTACTTGAGGACGAGCAGGAATTAAGCTTGGGGATGCTTTGTACGTCTCCAATGTATCCATAATTTTTGATTGTTCCATGCTATTATATTATCTGTTTTCGATGTTTTATATGCATTAATATGCTATTTTATATTATTTTTGGGACTAACCTATTAACCTAGAGCCCAGTGCCAATTTCTGTTTTTTCCTTGTTTTTGAGCTTCGCAGAAAAGGAATACCAAACGGAGTCCAACTTCATGATGATTTTTCTTGGACCAGAAGACACCCAGGGGACTTGGAGTCCAAGTCAGAAGAGCCGCGAGGCGGCGACAAGGGTGGAGGGCACGGCCCCCTGCCTTGTGGCCCCCTCGGGACTCCTCTGACCTAGCCCTTCATCCTATATATTCACATATATTCCAGAACCACCAGAGCAATCCACGAAAACACTTTTCCACCGCCGCAACCTTCTGTTCCCGTGAGATCCCATCTTGGGGCCTTTTCCGGCATCCCGCCGGAGGGGGAATCGATCATGGAAGGCTTCTACATCAACTCCATTGCCCTTCCGATGATGCGTGAGTAGTTTACCTCAGACCTATGGGTCCATAGCTAGTAGCTAGATGGCTTCTTCTCTCTCTTTGATTCTCAATACAACGTTCTCCTCGATGTTCTTGGAGATCTATCCAATGTAATCTTCTTTTGCGGTGTGTTTGTCGAGATTCGATGAATTGTGGATTTATGATTAGCTTACCTATGAATATTATTTGAATCTTCTCTGAATTCTTTTATGCATGATTTAATATCTTTGTATTTCTCTTCGAATTATCGGTTTGGTTTGGCCAACTAGATTGGTTTTTCTTGCAATAGGAGAGGTGCTTAGCTTTGGGTTCAATCTTGCGGTGTCCTCACCCAGTGACAGTAGGGGTAGCGAGGCACGTATTGTATTGTTGCCATCGAGGATAAAAAGATGGGGTTTTCATCATATTGCTTGAGTTAATTCCTCTACATCATGTCATCTTACTTAAGGCGTTACTCCGTTCTTTATGAACTTAATACTCTAGATGCATGCTGGATAGCGGTTAATGTGTGGAGTAATAGTAGTAGATGCAGGCAGGAGTCGGTCTAGTTGACACGGACGTGATGCCTATATGCATAATCATTGCCTTGGATATCATCATAACTTTGCGCTTTTCTATCAATTGCTCGACATTAATTTGTTCACCCACCATATTATTTGCCTTCATGAGAGAAGCCTCTAGTGAAACCTATGGCCCCCGGGTCTATTTTCCATCATATTACTTTCCGATCTACTCTTTTGCAATCTTTTATTTTCAGATCTATATACCAAAAACCCAAAAAATATATTTTATCTTTTGTTTATCTATCTCTATCAGATCTCACTTTTGCAATTTACCGTGAAGGGATTGACAACCCCTTTATCACGTTGGGTGCAAGTGTTTGATTGTTTGTGTAGGTGTTGGTGATTTGTGCATTCTTCTCCTACTGGATTGATACCTGGGTTCTTAACTGAGGGAAATACTTACCTCTACTGTGCTGCATCACCCTTTCCTCTTCAAGGGAAAAACCAACGCAAGCTCAAGAAGTAGCAGCGAGTTCTTCATCCTTTCCTTGTTCGGCCACTTCATTGGTTCGGCTGCTGATGACCCCCTAATCTGTCAAGTCATAGTGGGACCCTCAGGATTAATTTTTTATCAGGGGTTAAAGACAACCCTCGACACGCGTGCGTCCTTTAGAAGGCGAGCTGTCCAGCATTCCATTACAGAAATGCCCTTCCAGGACCAGAAGGCGTACCTATTTAATAGATCAAGAGCGTGATGGGTGGTTAATCCATCCCCAAGCAAGAAACCAAAGCCATCCCAAAGAAATCTCAGGTCAAATGGCTAGCGTCCCAGGTTTATCCTCACACCCTCATAGCCCTCTCTCGGTTGACTTGGCGAGCTACTCAGTTTCACGCCTCCATCTGAGCAATCTCCAAACACAAGGATATCTCCCTGCAGCAGATCTCGTTCCTGTCCGCACCAGATTGATTTCCGTGAATGGCGAGGCCTTCGCAGAGAACTTCCCTTCTCCAAGCAGGGAAGAGAGGGTATGTTTCGTGCCTTTCCTTCTATGAGTCCTAGGCTTCCCCATTCACCCCTTCCTGCGTGGCATGCTGGATTTTTACGGGATCCAGCTCCACCACCTCACCCCTGGGTCCATACTGCACATCTCTGGCTTTGTTGCCCTTTGCAAGATGTTCTTGGGCTGCGAGGCCCACTTCGAGTTGTGGAGGAACTATTTCTGTCTCGCCCCCCGCACCCGCGGGGGGTCAATTTTTGAAGTAGGCGGAGCCGAGGTATGGCGTATAGCCGGAACGGGGTATCCCATCGGGACCCCAAAGAAGGATTCCGACGAATGGACCTCAGAATGGTTTGATATTGGAGACGTCCCCCTATCCAACCCTGTTTGGTGGGGCTGCCCGAATACTCAAATGCTCCTCTAAAGAAGCGGTTCAACTGGCGGCCCAAGAGCCCCTCCCAAAAAGAAAGTGCGGAGGTGCTACTCCTGGCTGCCAAGGTTCGGCTGCTGACCCACAACACGTTGACCATGATTGACGTGATGGCCGTTGCCACAGCTCGGTGCATGCAGCCCCTTCAACAGAGGATGCACCCTCTGTGGTGTTATAACGAGACGAGCGCCGTGACCCGCTACAAGCAACAGGGGCCGGACAACCAGGCAGCCATGGCTGCAATACTAGCCGATCTCTTCAAAGGGGAAGAAGAAGAGTTTGCCCGTTTGAGGAACAGGGAGGGTTACACTAGCTACAACCCCATAGAATGGGTAAGTTTAACCCTTCATTTCATAGTACAGAAATATCATTTGTATTCTTATCAGATCTACTATTTTTTCGAACAGAATTGGAGGCGCCAGGTTGAGTCCATTAGCTGCCCTTCTCCACAACCGGAGAGCCATTCTCGTGAAGATGACCCGGGATTTCATGATGATCCGGAGACGCCTATTAATTTTGAGGACGGGGTCTTTTACCAGGAAAGCCTTGATGGTACCAAGGTGGCCCTCATAGCTGATCACCCTGGGCCCCTCCCTTCTTTTGTTGTAAGTAGCAAGAAGGCCTCTTCCCGAACAGGGCGTTTGCCTCACGCTACTCTGAGTGTGCTGACTTCTACTCCCAAGGGTCGCCGTACTACACACCGAACGCCAACGGGAGCGGCGCCAAATGCGCCGGCATAGGCCAACAATAGAGCATCCAAGCGTAAGGCCACTGGGGGAGCTGCATCGACCGCACCCTCGTCCCAAAGGTAGTGAATCCAAAGCCATTGCTAATGTTGCCACAACCGGCTCCTTTTGACATTTACTGAGATCCACAGAAGAAGAGCACCACCACCACCATCCGAAGACGTCCAGGAGGCATCAAGGCGTAGTCCGGTCCTGGGTCTTCGGCGCGAGCTGGGTCAATGTGGGAGGTGCTGCTGCAGACCCGCCTCTGGAGGATGTAGAGGATGTTTCGGTTACCGCGCATGCGATCGACTCGATCCATTAGCCCCCAGTTTAATTTGGATTTATCCTCACCGCTGCTGAGTCACCATCGCACTCGCCCCCGTCCGATTCGCCTTGGGGACCCGACGTTGTTGAGTCACCTCTTGTCCGAGCCACCTCCTGTCTGAGTCACCGTCGGACCTTGCCGCGCCTGAGCCGCCCTGTGCCACGAGCCGCCTGGCCTCGTAGTCGCCTCTGGCTGCGGTCTGGCCTCGCGCCCCTGCGCTGAGCCGCCGGCCACTACTACTATGGTATTAAGTACTACTGCTAGTACTGATGTTCTGCCATGAAGAAAAAGAGAAAAACAAAGGGGCGTGTCGCTGTCACCACCGTCGCATCACTATGAGCCGGCCGCTACTACTCCACGTGAGGTTAAGGCATTCTTTCCTGCGCTCTCTCTCTCTTCGTCCCTTTTCTCTGAGAGTCGCCACCGGCGCCCCGGCTTCTCTCCCCTTCTCCTCCGCCGGCTTTGCCGGCCGGAGTGGGGAGGGGAGGGGAGTCCGCCCTCCCGCTGTACAGAGTAGTGGTAGGAGTAGCTGTAGGGTTTGGTTTTGGCTTTATGCCTGTTTGCCCTCCGTGGCGTTTGGCGCGATGCCGTCTTCCGGTTCGGCTCCGGCGGTTTCCAGCGACGTCAGAGCGCGGTGGCTCCATTCCGGCGGCTGTTCATGGAGGACACTGCTCGGTGGTGGATCTGACCGAAACCGGCTAAATAACTCGGCTGGTGGTCTTGGCGGAGCTCAAGCCCCTGCTGCCTCTTCTAGCCCTAGCCGCCGTGGTGGCGGAAAGAGGAGCAAGGTGATGGGGTCGAGGGCTCTAGGGGAAGTTCGTGCTGCAGTTTGTTGGAGCTTCTACATGGTAGCCATGGCTGGCCGCCATGATCTTTGGCTGTTGAAGTGGCCGCTCCAGTTGCTGTCTATGGCAACAGTTCAACCTCCAAGACGGAGGCCCTGTGATGAGGGATTCTCGTTGGAGCTCATCGGCTCTGCTGTCCCAAGTGGTGACATCCCCGGTGACGGCAGAGACGGCCGGCGGAAGAGTCCTGGATGTGGTGGTAGGGACAAGGGACCTGATTGCTTTTTCATCTTTCTGTCCAGGGTCCTTCATGTAAAATGCAAGGACTACAATGTAATTTGTTGTTTCTTTAGGGTCCTCCCTGTATTTTGTACTGCCACCGATGAAAGTTAATGCAGCTTCTCGGGGTCCTTCGAGACCCCCCCTTCCCGTTCAAAAAAAAAACGTGAGGTTAAGGCTACAGTCAAGACGTGCTAGTACTATAATACTACTGTTCAAACTGGGATTAGAGACTCGCTGGAAGTGCTAGTGCCACGACAGTACAACTGACATCTTTTTCGTCCGACCGACATTATTTAATATCAGTGTCCACGTTCATCCGACAAAAATATTAGGTGCTATTTGCCTTATCTATTTTTCAGTACATATTAATTCATTCGAGCACAATTACTCTGGCTTGCGATATTTTTTATGCAGGACAATTGTTCACTGCAAGACTGATGGTCGTGCTAGCTCACGCCACGATTGTCATGCGCTAGCATCTGACCGTGCCATAATGCTCGACAAGTGTATGTGCAAGCTGCCGCCTCTGTGCCCCAGTCTACATCAACATGACGCGGCTAACTCACCCGTCCGCACGGGTTACCGCGCGTGTGATTGACTCGCCTGTCCGCGTGGCTTACCGCACCTACGATTGACTCACCTGTCCGCGCGGCTTACCGCACCTGCGATTGACTCGCCTGTCCGCGTGGCTTACCGCGCCTGCGATCGACTCGCCCGTCCGCACCGGCTTACAACGCCACGGCCGACTCATCTGTCCATGCCAGCGGCCCACTCGCCCCCGTCCGTGTTGCCTCTGATGCTGCGGTCGTCTTTACCGTTCGCCTCAAGCGGTCTGGTCTACATCAAACACACCAGGCCGTACCTGTCTGCATGAGCTGCTTATTGAGTGCAGGCAAGTCACTGCTCCGGTGGCCCAGTTTTCTTCCAACAACTCTGGAGCAAATTATCATATATTATCAGCCTCCGTCTGCACCGGATAGCTCAATGGGTAGGCGCACAAGTCACCGCCACTGCAGTTTGGTTAACTTCAACAGCCAGCTGGGATGAACCATTGGCCGAGTTACTGACATAGCTCATACAGGATCATTTATAACCCGCCGCAGTCGACCTCAACCTTCTGTGGATTCACATCGTGTTATCAACGCCAAGGAGATATACAATGAGTGTTGCAAAGATCATCAACTCACCTCCAGCTTTAACATATTCCAGCGTTCCGCTGTTCAACTATATGCCGGTTTATTTCACAGTCAAGTATGGAGAATCTCAAGACAACTCCTCGAGTCGTCTTAAGACTTGGGGGCTATAATGACATGACTTATTAAATTTTGCCAGATTCAAGAACCCCGGGTCATTGGAGGGAAAATAACCCGGTCTCGGAGGCTACTACCACATTGGTGAAAATTTAAAGGTTGTCAGAAAATTTCCGGCTTAAAAAGTGCCTGGCAATCAAAAAATTCCGGCTCAATAGAAGAGTTTCGGGTTATCAGAAAAGATTCCGGTTCAAAATCCGGCTCAAGGGAAATCTCTCTCCCATAATGTTTCGAGCTCTCAATATCCGCCTCAACATCCGGTTCAAGAGGAATTCATCTGTAGCAAGTTCGAGTTCTCAGGAAAAATTAAAGGTTACCAAAGAGAACTTGCGGCCATGATGCGCGGTTCAAACATGGGTATCCTGCCTTATGGGCTTATCATATTATGATCAACTTAATAAAGTCGGCATCCCTGAAATTCGGGGCCTCTGTCATTTCATTTCTGTGTATTTGAGTCTTTATTGGTTGATCATAAGGTCACTTGGGGGCTTCCAACCCACCGGGTTTAGCTTTCATACCCTCTTGACCAGGCATGGACGCCAAATTATGGTTTCATCCTGCCTGTTTGCAACTTGCTACTCCGCCAGGTGACCCGCCGAACTCTTGGCAAGTCAATCTTCTTAAAGACCCTGAACTTGCCAAGGTTAAAACGACGGTTTTGTGTCATGTGTGGGCTAGCTTACAGTGAGCTAGGATGAACCACGGCTATGCGGCCATTGAAAGCAAACATGAGGCCTGTGAGCCAGGCTATGCGGCCATTGAAAGCAAACATGAGGCCTGTGAGCTAGGCTATGCGGCCATTGAAAGCAAACATGAGGCCTGTGAGCCAGGCTATGCGGCCATTGAAAGCAAACATGAGGCCTGTGAGCCAGGCTATGCGGCCATTGAAAGCAAACATGAGGCCAGTGAGCCAGGCTATGCGGCCATTGAAAGCAAACATGAGGCCTGTAAGCCAACGGCTATTGCGGCCTTGAAAGCAAAACATGGGGCCTGTGAGCCAACGGCTATTGCGGCCTTGAAAGCAAATATGCGGCCTGTGAGCCAACTTTTTTCGGTCATGCCTTGAAAGCTGGCCTAACGAATATTTGAGATTTGCATATTTTCTGTTTTGGTTTTCAGATGTTTTTATGCTCTCAAGTTTTGGATTTTGACTTTAAGTCGCCAGTATGTTGTTGCTTATGTTTGAGTATTTCGGGTTGTCACCCGCCCTGGCGTGTGATTTTAAGTCGCCAGGATGTTTTAGCTCATCAGCCATGTTCATGATTTTTTCAATGGCTGGATAAGACTAAAGTCTTTGGGGTTGTCACCCGCCCTGGCTCTTGACTATAAGTCGCCAGTATAAATTTGGCTAACAACCGTTAGCATAACCTTTTCAATGATTGTTTATGACCATGAGTCTCTGGGTTATAACCCGCCCTGGATTCGAGCCTTAAAAGCCGACTCATGAATTATATTGTTGTGCATATCTGTAATTTTTATAACATCTTTGTTTGTAGGGGTTATCAATTCTTGATTTTTTACAAAGGCTATAAGCCGCCGGGTTGCATCCCGGAGTACAATGGATGCGCATTAAGTCACCATCGGCCAAGAGCCGCCGGGTATTTAACTCCGGATTTACTTGTCAATAGACAAAGTATTCAAATCTTTAATAGCCAAACTTGGCTGGATTTTCATTATGGTTGTCTTAACCAGTATTGAATGATTGAGGTTTTCATACCGGATTATATTATTCAAATCTTAAATAGCCAATATGGCTGGATTTTCATTATGGTTATCATAACCAGTATTGGATGAGTGAGGTTTTTAAAGCACTTTCAGAGTGATGGCTATTATTCCATCATCCAAAAATACCAGCTCACAACAGAGAGCATGGTTCAATATTGATATGCAAGGCTTTCTGCAATATCATCCGGACAATGGATATTGTTTTATTTTACAATGGAAGGAATAGTCCCGAGTTGCTGCAGGCATACGACCCGGCACTTGGGGGCTACATTATTCAAATCAAGATTACATCAAGTATGCAAGTCCCATGTCGCTGCAAGCATGCACCAAGGCACTTGGGGGCTAATGCAAAGTCATTTTCAACTCGCCTCATGGAAGACCCGGCCCATCACATAGTGATGAGCCGGCCCTTGGGGGCTACTAATTGCTCCTGTCAAAGGTAACCCGAAACTTGGGGGCTACATCATATGGTGTTATTTTTAATGAAGTACATGTAAAGTCCCAGCTCAGTATTATCTTACTGAGCCGGCCCTTGGGGGCTGCACGTTGCTGCTCAAGTCTACAAAATTAGATCTGCAAAGTCCCTGCTCATTATTGCATAATGACCCAGCCCTTGGGGGCTACACATGAGAAGTACAAAATGTTCAGTTTATGCTTGGCGACTTTCATGAACAACCCAGATTTCTCAAAAGTTGCGGCAGTTATATTGAAGCAAGTTTTAAGCTATCACTTTGTTCTACTCAAGACTTGGGGACTACAGGTGATATGCATATAAGGGAGGAACATCTTCAAATTTTCAGTTTTGAGCAAACCAGGTATCATATTCTTATTGGAGGAATTTGCAAAATTTATTTCCTCCAAGCTATTCATAGAAAGGCTTGGAGAGCCGATTCAATGATTGGAAGCTATATTTACATAAGCAAGCACTAGGTCGCCATAAGATTGACCCGGCGTCAGCAACAATCATGACCCGGTTTCATCAGTTTTTGTAACCCGGCAGTTTTGGTGATTGTAACTTAACAAGTTCTACATCTTCAAGCCGGCTGAACATTAGATGAATATTTTAAAGACCAAATTTTTTGCCAAGTCAAGGCATTGGAGGCCGATTCAAATGGATTATTTTTTCACAATGTCTTTCCACAAGAAACCAATGTCAGCAAATTGACTATGAAGCGGGTCTATTGACCCGGACTTTCCAGAAGAAGGAAATGACAAGGACTTAAGGACGATCAGGTGCTAGTTCAAAAGAATTTTTAGCCCGGAGCACAACCTGTCAAATTTGTTCTTGTGTTTATTTTGCAGGATCAGTTTAACATGGATAAATCCAAATTAAACTGGGGGCTAATGTCGGGGATATACCCCGCGGTGTAACCCGGCCTGATGTATGACCCGGCTGGAGCTTGGCGACTCACTGGTGACCCGCCTGGACCTTGCAACTCACGGGTAACCCGCCCGAGCTTTGCGACTCATTAGTAACCCGGTGGGCGGGTCAGACGGACGACAAGACCCAACGGCCCGTAAGGTGGCTCATGGGAAGGCCGACTCACATTATGGTGGGCCGGCTTGAGAAGGAAGGCAAAAGGAATAATTCCCTTACAAGGGAAGCAAGACTAGGATTCTACTTGTAATAGAATAGTCCTAATCCTACTAGGACTCCACATGTAACCCGCCCCTCCAATTTATATAAGGAGGGGCAGGGCACCCCAAGAGGGACAAGTTAAGACAGACAAGTCAGTAGCTTTCGAGGTAGAGGTAGCGAAAGAGCACCCTTGTAATCATGAGCATCACCATGATCAATATCAATGAAGCAGGATGTAGGCTTTTACCTCCACCATGAGGGGCCGAACCTGGGTAAAACCTCGCGTCTCTCGATTCCGACCAACCCCGTTCAAGCTACTACCTAGTTGCGACGGCCTCACGACAAGTCCTCACACAAGGAAATCTGCCGTGACAAAACCACGACAGTTACTAATTACGAAGTCGAGAGTGTGATGAATCACCGTCGGCGGAGGGAATGCTTGCGCCACGTGGCCTTTTCCAATCAAGTGTTCAATGCGTTTAATTCGGTGGACGCATACCTCAGAGCAGTCTAAACAGGGCTTGAGGGGATTGCCAACCTCCTGTCCACCAATATGCAGGTATGAGATTGGTTTTAAAAACTGATCATAAATCCTAACCAAGTAGCCTCGAGCCTTAATTTGGGTGGGACGGCCGAGTTAATCATCTGTAACTATATGTATTGTTGGTATTTTGCAGTCAACGAGGGAACATAATAAGAAATTATCCGAGGACCACGAGCTAAACCGAACACAGTTGGCTGATGCAAAAGCCAAACTGGAGGCGGTCAAGAAATTCACCAGCGAAGCCCATGGTGAGGAAGAAAGCTTTCGAATGCTTGAATTATTTAAGGTACCTTGTTTAACACATGCTTCCCTTATAGCAGCCGAATCCATAGGTCAACTACAGAAGGACCTGGACGCGGCCAAAGAATCTTAGAGGTACGCCGAGTCGTAGTATGAGGCTGGCCGCCGAGTACTGACACAAAGCCATGAGAAAAAGAACAAATAGAAGGCAGAAAACCAGCAACAAGCCAAAGAAATCAAGAGTTTAAAATCACAATTGGCCCAAGCCCTTGAGGAGAACCAGAGATTGAAAGGTGGCATGTTCGGTAAGCAATAATTTGACTTACATGCACGTAGATACTCGCAGTGTTTTAATGTAAATGACATGTCGTGCCTTGTGCTAGGTCTCCTGACAGGGCGTCCCGAAGAAGAGGTCAGCTCATTTGGAGGGAACCTTTTGAAGGAGCTGTCCATTGTGCATGAGAGAGCTCTGAAAGCCATGAAAAGTATTGTCAAGGCGTTATGGCCGACAGAGACACCTCCGGAAGGCATGGCCGAATTGGCCAATAGCTTCAAAGGAGCGCGGCATCGTTTTGTGTTATGGAAGATATCGGCTTGTCGAGAAGGAGCGTGCAAGGCCTGAGCGATGGTGAAGACCCAGTTTACCAAACTCGATCCAGAACATATGGCTCGGGTTGGACGAGCGGGGCTGGACGGGTAAGAAATACCGCTTCGCCTGGTGTATGACCAAGTGATGCCTCCTGCTCGGTACTCCCAAGAGGACTGTGCCCTGGACAGCTTGATAGACAATATTGACAAAGAGTAGGGTGCTTGATTCTATGTATCTATGTATTGTACATCAAGCCTTCTCGATCCACATTGAAAATGCTGTCTTAACTGGCCATCGGCTTCTGCCTCCCCGGCCAGTGGTCGGGGAGTGTTCCGTACTATGTGACCTGAGAAACAGGGAATCACTTCGGGTAACCAGGCAATCCAGCCATTTGGTGTAAACGGACAAAAGCGTGTGCGGAGAGTTATGTTATATTACTTTTTAACGTAAGAAACATCTTCCAAAGAAAATAGTTCCTCCAAGCGTTTGTTTCTTTAGGTTTGACATGTTGACCATAAACATTGAGACCGGATACATGTAGTATGCGGGTGTTAGTCATGTTGGGAACCGACCCAGGATTTTGGTGGTGAACACCTTGTTATTTTCACTTCCCTCGAGGCCGACCCATTATTTTCTTAAGAACGCTAGCTTTCAGCTTCACCCGTCTGAGGTACGTATATGGCTGACCCGGTTGTAGCAATCGCAGAGGTGCTCCCTTTACCCCCTAGCCGAACAATCAGGAATGTAGGGGGTAAGCACAGTAGCCAGGCAACCCAGCTTGGCAAAAACTTAAGTCAAATAGGTGCATATAATGGCTTGAAAGGTACGGGAAGGGTGTGAGCACAATCAAGACGAATATGTGCACGAAAAGTATATTAATTGGCTTCTTTAAAAGGAGCCCCAGGTAAATCTAGGTGGTGCATTTGAAGATGTATACTTAAGGAACTTAACGCAGTTTGGTTTATCCGAACATAGGCCTGGAGGTGATAGCTCCATAAAGGTAAAAAAGAAAAAACTAAAACAAAGAAAAAGGGGAGTTAAAATGACGACACCGAACTAGTCGTAGAAGCGCCGAAGCCGAGCTGCGTTCCACGGGTTTGGTTCGAGGCGATTGTCCGATGGATTGCGAAGATGATACGCCCCTCCTGCTAGTACTTCATCTATTATGAAAGGGCCCTCCAATTTGGGTGAGAGCTTGTTCTTCTGCTTCTTAGGGAGGCGGAGGACGAGTTCGCCTACATTGTATGCCTTCGCTTGAACTTCCCTTCTCTGATAGCGCCGGGCTTGCTGTTGATAGAATGTAGAGCATGCCCGAGCTATGTCGCGCTCTCCTTCCAGGGCATCCAGGTCGCCCTGCCGATCTGGCCCGGCTTCCTTTTCTTTGTACATGCGTATTCTAGGTGCGTCATGGATGAGATCGCATGAGAGAACTGCTTCTGCGCCGTACACCATGAAAAAAGGTGTGTATCCCGTTGACCGGTTAGGGGTGGTGCGCAGCCCCATAATACGGAGTCGAGCTTCTCTACCCAGTGGTAATCAGATTCCTTCAGGGAACGGACCAGACGAGGCTATATGCCAATCATGATTAGTCCATTGGCCCATTCTACCTGTCCATTAGTTTGTGGATGATACACCGAGGCATAGTCAAGTTTTATGTCCATGTTAGTGCACCAGTCTTTAACTTCCTGGGCTGTGAAATTGGATCCATTGTCTGTGATTATGCTGTGGGGAACACCATAACAGTGTACCACACTGGATATAAAGTTGACAACTGGTCTGTATTCTGCTGAAGTTACTAGTTTCTCCTCGATCCATTTAGTGAATTTGTCGACCATAACCAGTAAATATTTCCTTTTCTTGGTCCCCCCTTTAAGTGGTCCAACCATGTCGAGCCCCCAGACCGCAAACGGCCAGGTGATCGGTATTGTTTGAAGAGCCGTGGGGGACATATGGCTTTGATTTGCAAAAAGCTGGCACTCCACGCAGTGTTGGACTAGAGTATGTGCGTCCGCGCGAGTGGTGGGCCATAAACCCCTGCTTGGAAGGCCTTGCTTACCAAAGATCGAGCTGCCGCGTGGTGGCCGCCCATGCCGGTGTGTATCTCAGCCAGAAGTTGTTACCCCTTCTCTTCGGATATGCATCTTTGGAGGACTCCAGTAGTGCTTTTCTTATACAGCTCACCCTCATGGGCCTTATAGGCTTTAGATCGCCGGACTATGCGTCGTGCCTCGGTCTGATCATCAGGGAGCTCTTGCCATAGAAGATAGGCAAGGAAGGGCTCGGTCCATGGTGCGATTACGAACCATGACTTCATGAGCCGAAGGTGTTTCTTCGAGTACTGAGCCACTGATGATGTCGTCGTCTGGCTCAATTCTAGAGGGACGATCTGCTCGGGCCCATTGGCTATCGCACCATTGTCCCCATCTTGCCACACCTCGGATGGCTTGAAGAGTCATTCCAAGAAGGTTTTCTTAGGGACTGGGTCATGTTTAGCATCCATGCGGGTGAGGACATCCGCGGCTTGGTTACTGTCTCTAGAGACATGGTGATGAAATTCTAACCCTTCAAATCGGGTTGATATTTTAAGGACGGCATTTCTATATGACGCCATTTTTGGGTCTTTGGCATCAAATTCGCCATTGACTTGGGAGATGGAGAGGTTCGAGTCTCCCTGCACCTCGAGCCGCTGTACACCCATTGACGTTGCCATCTGAAGACCGTGCAACAGGGCCTCATATTCGACTGCATTATTAGAGTCTGTGTACATGATTTGTAGGACATACCGAATGTTGTCACCCATGGGAGATGTAAGGATCACCCCAGCCCCCAGTCCAGCTAACATTTTAGAGCCATCAAAGTACATTGTCCAATGTGAATATGTACTATATTCCCGGGGGAGCTCGGCTTCTGTCCATTCGGCGAGGAAATTGGGCAACACCTAAGATTTGATAGCTCAGCATAGTTTGTACACAATTTCGAAGGGAAGGAGCTCTATGGCCCATTTGGCAATGCGGCCCGTGGCATCCCTATTATTAATGATGTCATTCAAGGGTACCTCGGATGCCACTATAACCGAACACTCTTGAAAGTAGTATCGGAGTTTTCGGGATGCCATGGAAACTGTATAGGCTATCTTCTGGTAATGTGGATACCGAGACTTGCATGGGGTAAGCACTTCTGATACATAGTAGACTGGCTTGTGTACCTAAAACTTGTGGCCCTCTGCTTCTTGTTCTACCACGAGTACCGCGCTCACCACTTTATTTGTGGCCGAGATGTATAATAACATGGGTTCGCCAATGCCGAGTGCAGCTAGTATAGGGTTGCCTGCTAGTATTGTTTTTATTTCTTCCAGTGCAGCAGTTGCCTCATCGGTCCACTTGAAGTTTTTTGTCTTTTTGAGCAATCTATAGAGTGGCAGTGCTTTTTCACCAAGGCGGGAGATGAAGCGGCTCAGGGCTGCCACACAGCCAGCCAGCTTCTGGACGTGTTTAAGCTCCGTGGGTATTGCTAGCTGGGACATGGCTCGGATTTTAGCCGGATTGGCCTCGATCCCTCTGTGGGAAACAATAAATCCGAGTAGTTTTCCGGTGGGAACCCCGAAGACGCATTTGTCCGGGTTGAGCCATATATCGTAAGTCCGTAAATTTTTGAAGGTCTGGCGGAGGTCGTCCACTAACTGGCTGACGTGTTTGGTTTTAATGACCATGTCATCTACATATGCTTCGCCTGTTTTGCTGATTTGGTTTTTGAGGCATGTTTGAATCATGTGTTGGTATGTGGCTCCTGCGTTCTTTAACCCGAAGGGCATCGTGTTGAAGCAGAATGGCCCGTAGGGGGTGATGAACGCAGCTGCGGCTTGGTCGGACTCCTTCATCTTGATTTGATGGTATCCAGAGTAGGTGTTGAGGAAGCATAATGAGTCGTGTCCGGTGGTGGTGTCGATGATCTGGTCTATCCGGGGTAAGGGGAAGGGATCCTTAGGGCAGGCTTTATTTAGGTCTTTGAAATTGACACATAGCCGCCAGGATTTATCCTTCTTGGGTACCATGACCAGATTTGCCAACCACCCGGGATGTTTGATTCCATGGATGAATCCGGCTTCGAGTAACTTTGCTAATTCCTCCCCCATGGCTTGACATTTGGGTTTGGAAAATTGGCGCAATGCCTGTTTGACTGGCTTGAAGCCCTTTATTATGTTCAGGCTATGTTCCGCTAGTCTTCGTGGGATTCCTGACATGTCCAAAGGGTGCCAAGCAAATATATCCCAATTCTCGCGCAGGAATGTCCGTAGTGCTTCATCGACTGCGGGGTCCAGCTGGGCTCCAATGGATGCTGTTTTATTGGGATTTGGTGGATGCACTTGGAATTTGACTATTTCGTCAGCTAGTTTGAACGATGTTGCTTTGGTCCTTTTACTGAGGACCATGTCGTCCCTGTCAATCATTGCGCGGAGTGTAGTCAATTCCTCGGCTGTGAGAACCTCGGATAGTGCTTCGAGGGCGAGCGATGCTGTTTTGTTTTCGGCTCGAAGGGCTTTATCCGGATCGCTTGCGAGTGTGATTACGCCATTGGCCCCTGGCATTTTGAGTTTCATATACCCGTAATGTGGTATGGCCTGAAACCTTGAGAACGCCTCACGCCCCAATAGGGCGTGGTATCCGCTATGTGAGGGCACAATGTGGAACAGTGATGCTTCGGACCTGTAGTTCTTGGGATTGCCAAATACTACGTCCAGAGTGACTCGTCCGGAGCAGCGCGCCTCTCTGCCGGGGATAATTCCTCGAAAGGTGGTATAGCTTTGTTCGATGTGAGATCTGTCGATATGCATTTTGTCAAGGGTGTCCTCATAAATGAGGTTTAGACCACTGCCTTCATCCATCAGCACTTTGGTTAGTCTAAAGCCGTCCACTATAGGGTCGAGGACTAGAGTGGCGGGTGCTCGGGCGGGGCGGGCCCTTGGCTCATCTTCTTCATTGAAGCTGATTGGTGTATCCGTCCATGAATGTGCGGCTGTATCCTGGTGGACCTGGCCGAGCTCTCGAAGGGCTCTTTTCCTTTGATTGTTTGAGGAGAATGTCTCGTAGATTGTCATAACATCATTGCCGCTATATGGGGGTGTTGCTGATCGTTGATACGTCTCCAACGTATCTATAATTTTTTATTGTTCCATGCTGTTATATTATCATTTTTGGATGTTTTACAATCATTTTATATCAACTTTATATCATTTTTTGGGACTAACCTATTGACATAGTGCCCAGTGCCAGTTGTTGTTTTCTTCTTGTTTTTTACTTCGCAGGAAATCAATACCAAACGGAGTCGAAACGTGGCGAAACTTTTTGGAGATTTTTTTTGGACCAGAAGACATCCAGTGGGCCAAAGAAGTACCGAAGAGGGAGCCCGAGGTTAGCACAAGACATCAGGGTACGCCTGGGCCCCTAGGCGCGCCCTGGTGGGTTGTGCCCATCTCGGAGACCTCCTGCACTGTTGGGGAACGTAGTAATTTCAAAAAAATTCCTACGCACACACAGGATCATGGTGATGCATAGCAACGAGAGGGGAGAGTGTGTCCACGTACCCTCGTAGACCGAAAGCGGAAGCGTTAGCACAACGCGGTTGATGTAGTCGTACGTCTTCATGATCCGACCGATCCAAGTACCGAACGCACGGCACCTCCGAGTTCAGCACACGTTCAACTCGATGACGTCCCGTGAGCTCCGATCCAGCAAAGTTTCACAGGAGAGTTTCGTCAGCACAACGGCGTGGTGACGGTGATGATGATGCTACCGACGCAGGGCTTCGCCTAAGCACCGCTACGATATGATCGAGGTGGATTATGGTGGAGGGGGGCACCGCACACGGCTAAGAGATCAATGATCAATTGTTGTGTCTATGGGGTGCCCCCTGGCCACGTATATAAAGGATGGAGGGAGGAGGAGGCCGGCCCTCACAGGGCGCGCCCAAGGTGTGGAGTCCTACTAGGACTCCCTAGTCCTAGTAGGATTCCACCTCCCACATGGAATAGGAAAAGGGGAAGTGAGAAGGAGAAGGAAGGAAGGGGGCGCCCCCTTTCCCTAGTCCAATTCGGACCAGTCCATGGGGAAGGGGCGCAGCCACCCTTGAGGCCTTTCTCTCCTTTCCCGTATGGCCCATTAAGGCCCAATACGAATTCCCGTAACTCTCCGGTACTCCGAAAAATACCCGAATCACTCGGAACCTTTCTGATGTCTGAATATAGCCTTACAATATATCGATCTTTACCTCTCGACCATTTCGAGACTCCTCGTCATGTCCCCGATCTCATCCGGGACTCCGAACAAACTTCGGTCATCAAATCACATAAACTCATAATACCGATCGTCACCGAACTTTAAGCGTGCGGACCCTACGGGTTCGAAAACTATGTAGACATGACCGAGACACGTCTCCGGTCAATAACCAATAGCGGAACCTGGATGCTCATATTGGCTCCCACATATTCTACGAAGATCTTTATCGGTCAAACCGCATAACAACATACGTTGTTGCCTTTGTCATCGGTATGTTACTTGCCCGAGATTCGATCGTCGGTATCTCAATACCTAGTTCAATCTCGTTACCGGCAAGTCTCTTTACTCGTTCCGTAATACATCATCCCGCAACTAACTCATTAGTTACAATGCTTGCAAGGCTTATAGTGATGTGCATTACCGAGTGGGCCCAGAGATACCTCTCCGACAATCGGAGTGACAAATCCTAATCTCGAAATACGCCAACTCAACAAGTACCTTCGGAGACACCTGTAGAGAACCTTTATAATCACCCAGTTATGTTGTGACGTTTGGTAGCACACAAAGTGTTCCTCCGGTAAACGGGAGTTGCATAATCTCATAGTCATAGGAACATGTATAAGTCATGAAGAAAGCAATAGCAACATACTAAACGATCAAGTGCTAAGCTAACGGAATGGGTCAAGTCAATCACATCATTCTCCTAATGATGTGATCCCGTTAATCAAATGACAACTCATGTCTATGGTTAGGAAACATAACCATCTTTGATTAACGAGCTAGTCAAGTAGAGGCATACTAGTGACACTCTATTTTGTCTATGTATTCACACATGTATCAAGTTTCCAGTTAATACCATTCTAGCATGAATAATAAACATTTATCATGACATAAGGAAATAAAATAATAACTTTATTATTGCCTCTAGGGCATATTTCCTTCATGCACTACCTCTTTGCTCTATAAATACCCCAATATTCCAAAAACCCTGGGGGAGTCGACGAAAATCAATTCCAGCCGCCACAAGTTCCAGAAACCACAGATCCAATCTAGACACCATCACGGAGGGGTTCATCATCCTCATTGGTGCCTCTCCGATGATGCTTGAGTAGTTCATTGTAGACCTACGGGTCCGTAGTTAGTAGCTAGATGGCTTTCTCTCTCTCGTTTGATTCTCAATACAATGGCCTCTTGGAGATCTATTTGATGTAACTCTTTTAGCGGTGTGTTTGTTGGGATCCGATGAACTTTGAGTTTATGATCAGATCTATGTTTTTATCCATGAAAGTTATTTGAGTCTTCTTTGATCTCTTATATGCATGATTGCTCATAGCCTCGTATTTCTTCTCCGATATTTGGGTTTTGTTTGGCCAACTTGATCTATTTATCTTGCAATGGAAAGAGGTGCTTTGTGATGGGTTCGATCTTACGGTGCTTGATCCCAGTGATAGAAGGGGAAACGGCACGTATGTATCGTTGCTATTAAGGATAACAAGATGGAGTCTATTTCTACATAAATAGATCTTGTCTGCATCATGTCATCATTCTTATTGCATTACTCCGTTTCTCCATGAACTTAATACACTAGATGCATGCTGGATAGCGGTCGATGTGTGGAGTAATAGTAGTAGATGCAGGCAGGAGTCGGTCTACTAATCTTGGACGTGATGCCTATATAATGATCATTGCCTGGATATCGTCATGATTATTTGAAGTTCTATCAATTGCCCAACAGTAATTTGTTTACCCACCGTATGCTATTTTTCTCGAGAGAAGCCACTAGTGAAACCTACGGCCCCCGGGTCTATTTTCTCATCATATATTTTCAGATCTATTTGCTATTTGCCTTCATGATCTATTTTTATTTGCTTTTATTTTCAGATCTATATTATCAAAAACACAAAAATACCTTGCTGCAATTTTTACTTATTTATTTTATCTCGTGTTCCCGCGAGATCTATTTATCCAATCTACTACAATTTTGCCTATCTTTTTACCCGTGAGGGATTGACAACCCCTCTCTTACGTCGGGTTGCAAGTATTTGTTCTTTGTGTGCAGAAGCTGTTTACGTGGTGTTGCGTGGTTCTCCTACTGGTTCGATAACCTTGGTCTCATCACTGAGGGAAATACCTACCGTTGCTGTGCTGCATCATCCCTTCCTCTTTGGGGAAATACCG
Source organism: Thinopyrum elongatum (assembly GCA_011799875.1). NCBI lineage: Eukaryota > Viridiplantae > Streptophyta > Magnoliopsida > Poales > Poaceae > Thinopyrum > Thinopyrum elongatum. Next base: position 353,114,500 of record CM022302.1, on the reverse strand, counting down.
ACGTAGTTCAAGAAAACATCAATCGTCTACTGGGGGTGTAAGTCCAAGGATAGCTTCGCCGCTCTTGGCAACCTGCTTGACCACCCAACAAGCTCAAAGCCTATGGGCTGGGCTTGTATTAAGCAAGGCCAAGTGTATGGGGCATGGTTTGTCCAGTAGTTCATCCAGGACTGTTCTGGGTCCTGCGAGGGATCTATTCTTCTTTTCGGCGGGCTCGTGTTCAGGCGACCGCCGTGGGTATGCACGTTTTGCCTGAGCTTTTCTAGGTTGCTCGGCATGGGTTGATTCCACACGCATTTGTTGCGCCTTCCAGGCGCTTTCCAGGGCGGAATATTTGCATACCAGGTTCGATAATTCGGTGAAGCTTTGCACATGGCGACGGGCGAGGGCATTCAAGATTCCTAAGTCCCGACAATTGAACCGAAAGGTTGCTATTATTTCTTGGTCGCGGCAATCTGTCACCTTCTTTTTAACCAGGAGGAATCTAGCTCAGTAATGATGGACCGTTTCTCCAGGCTGCTGCTTAATGTACATCAGATCCCATACGTCAGGGTTTCTTGAGTGTGGGGAATATTCGACGTGGTAGGGGTGGGTGGGAAAAGACTCCGTGCTCCGGCTGGTGGTTTATCCGGAATTTTAGCGGCGGTGTTGGGTATCCTTGGGATATCTGGTGTACCGAGTGCGGATTCTGAATTGTACACATAATGTGGTGCAGATTCGAGGTCGCATTTCGAATTAAGGTCTGGTTTCGGGCTCTCTTCGGGGTGAAAGCCGGAATCTAGGCCCGAAGCCTGAGCGAGGTCGTCGCCAATAGGGACGTCGCTTGTTTTCAGTTTTGGCAACTGCGAGCCTTCGGCGAATTCCTCAATGGTGGCCACAAGGTGTGTGATAGGTGGGATATAAATTTCCATGTTGTCAGGCTTGAGCCTGATTCGTTCATAGACCGAGGGCTGGCCATCAGAGATTCCCATGGCTCGGATCCGGTCTAGTAGATCGTTTAATGATGAATGATCTGACGGGTCTACGCCCTCCGAATATCCGGGATAAACTTGTAGCGCGGCCGCTATGAGGACGCCTGAGGTTGTGCCCAGGCGGTGTTCGGCTGGGATCAGCTCGGTCGAATTGACGGAGTCGGGCTTTAGGGCCGGGCTCCATGTTACATCAACCCCTGGCGAGTTTACCTCCCCTGATGTTAAAGCATTAGGATTAGTGAGTTTTTCTAAGGAAGTTGAGGTTCTTGACAGGGTGAGGTGTCCCCGGGGGCCCGCGGTGAACTCTAGGCTCCCGAACCCGACCTCCTAGCCGGGGGCGAAGTTTCAAATCTGGCCGATGCGACCGGTCGGATCGGCACGCAGTATGATGCTGCCAAACGCGAAATCTTGACCGAGGACAGAGAGATCCCCGGCATGGATGGCGTTGTTGATGAACAGGCGAGCCATTAATCCTTTCGGTGATCCAACAATGGAACTCTCAATGAAAGCACCAATGTCAGTGTCAAAATTGGCGAATCTTGGGTAGGGGGTCCTGAGCTGTGGATCTTGGATCATTGGGGAACAAGGGATGAAGGAAACGATGTTTACCCAGGTTCGGGCCCTCTCTAAGAGGTAAAACCCTACGTCCTGCTCGATTATATTGAAGTGTATAGGATGATTACAGAGTTGATCTACCACGAGATCAGATGAACTACCACGAGATCAGTTGAACTAAATCCTAGGCTAGTAGGATGATGGTTGTTGTTCTAGCCTATACGGACTAAACCCTCTGGTTTATATAGGCACAAGGGGTACTAGGGTTACACATGGTCGGTTACAACAAGGGAAATAAATATGCCGAATCTCCTATCTTGACTTGGAGGACGCACCAAGACTCCCAAAGTCTCCTGCCCGGATACGAAGCCACCTCATAGTCCAGCCCTTTAATAGCTGTAGCTCGGCCCATCTGCCTGGCCCATGAAAGAGGAGGCAGTGGCCCGAGGACCCCCTAGTCCAGGTCTCCCTCAATCGCCAAGAACCTAGGGTTCTACACGGAGCCACTGCTCACCAGCAGTTGCATCGTTGCTCCCAGCAACTTTCTTGTCGGTGGATCCTGGGAGCTCTGTCGGGAAATACTTGCCGGTACTCAACTTTCTTCTCTTATTGGTTTGTGTTACCGGAGGGACTGATGGCTGGTTCAAATGGAGCACAAAAGTCCCTGGTTCCACCGGTAGCTTTTGAGCAGCACACTTTGACAGATGATCAGCAATATTGTTCTCTACACACGGGATATGCTCCATTTGCAACCCGTCAAAGTGTTCCTCCTATTTCCTCACTTCATCCAAGCATGCTTCCATCAAAGGGCTTTGATAGTCTTTGTTTACTTGCTTAACAATAAGCTGTGAATCTCCATGAACAATCAACTTTCTGATCCCGAATTCTACTGCAATCCTGAGGCCGGCAAGGAGCCCTTCATATTTTGCAGTGTTGTTGGTTTCTTTCTCCGTGGGAAAGTGCATTTGAACCACATACTTGAGGTGCTCTTCGGCAGGTGCGGCAAGCAGCACTCCAGCACCGGATCCTTGCAGCGAGATGGCACCGTCAAAGTACATGATCCAATCTTCCTCAGTTTCCTTGCCGGGGAGAGCTGATTCCTAAATTTCTTCATCTTGCGTTGGTGTCCATTCCGCGATGAACTCCGCCAAGGCTCTGCTCTGAACGGTTGAAGTGCTCTCAAACTTGAGTGCAAAACTCAACAACTCTAATGCCCACTCCACTATCCTGTCTGTTGCTTCTAGACTTCTCAAAATACGTTGCAATGGAAAGCGAGTGACAGCGGTTATCTCATGCGCTTGGAAGTAGTGGCGCAACTTTCTTGAGGCCATGAGGAGGCCAAAAAGTAGTTTCTGCACCCCAGAGTACCTTGATCTAGCTCCTTGTAAAAGGGAGTTGACGAAGTATACTGGTCGCTGCACCATCTTCTTCTCTGGCACCATCTGTTGATTGGCTTCATTTGCTTGCTCTATTTCTGATCTGTCGACATCAGATCTTGCCGGAGAGGATTCAGGCTTGTTGTGGGACGGGCTTGCCATTGTTGATCCTTCACCATCAGCTTCCCTCTGCACCACTAGTGCAGCACTGACCACCTGGTTTGTTGCCACGAAGTATAGCAACAACGCTTCCCGAGGCTTAGGCACAACTAGCGTTGGCACAAAGGACATGTACATTTTTAGGTCCTGCAGCGCAGCCTCCACTTTCGGAGTCCATTTTACTGGACCTGCCTTTTTCAATATCTTGAAAAACGGCAGGGCGTGCTCAGTAGATCTAGAAATGAACCTACTTAAAGCAGCAACACAGCCGGCAAGGCGCCGCACGTCCTTGACGGTTTTAGGTGCTTGAATCTGCTCAATGGCTCTGATCTTGTCGGGATTTGCTTTTATCCCACGCTGAGACACAAAGAACCCGAGGATTTTGCCAAATGGAACACCAAATGCACACTTCTCAGGGTTGAGTTTCATGTTAATTTTGCACAAGTTTGCAAATGTTTCTTCAAAATCTTGAATGAGGGTTGATTTGTCCTTGGTCTTAACCACTATATCATCCATATAGGCTTCCACATTCCTGTGCAGCTGCGGTTCAAAACTAATCTGGACTACTCTTGCAAACGTTCGACCAACACTCTTTAGTCCGAAAGGCATACACACAAAGCAGTATGTGCCACATGGAGTAATGAATGCGGTTTTATCCTCATCTTCCATAGCCATGAATATCTGATGATATCCAGAATATGCATCAAGGAATGAGAGTAAATCACAGCCAGTGGTGGAGTCTACAATTTGATCAATGTGCGGCAAGGGGAAAGGATCCTTTGGACATGCTTTATTGAGATCAGTGTAATCAATACAAAGCCTCCACTTCTCATTTGCCTTGCGCACTACCACTGGGTTCGCCAACCAAGTTGGATGTAACACTCCTCTGACCAAACCAGCTACTTCAAGTTTCTTGATTTCCTCTGCTATAAACTGTTGTCATTCCAAAGCTTGCTTTATGACCTTCTGCTTGACAGGCCGAGCATGGGGACAGACAACAAGGGTGCTCAATTACCTCCCCGGGAACGCCGGGGATATCAGATGGTTGCCATGCAAACACATCGACATTCCCCTGCAGGAAGGCAATGAGCGCGCTTTCCTATTTGCTGTCAAGGGTGGCGCTGACGGTGAAAGTACTGCCAGTGTCATCCTCCTTTGCTGGCACCTTCTTCGTTGCAGGTGGAGTGGCTTTGGATCTCTTGCCGGAAGAGCTCTCCGGCAACTCTTTGATAGGTGCGCAGCACCCCGATGAGGTGCGCTTCCCGGAATTCTCGCTAGATGTCTTGCCGGGCTTCTTGCTCTTCTTTTTCTTGGCAGGAGTTGCTGCCTTGGTGATTTCTGCCGCAACAACATCCCTGTAAAGCTTGTCAACGCATATGACTACATCCTTCTTATCAGAGTTGATAGCCCATTGGCCCTGGCATCTTCAACGTGTTATAGGCATAATGAGATGCTGCCATAAACTTCGCCAGAGCTAGGCGGCCAAGAATTCCATTAAATGGCAAGGGGATCTTGACAACATCAAAAATTATCTTCTCTGTTCTGTAGTTTAGTTCCCGCCAAACGTCACCGGCAGCGTGATCTTCCCCTTGGGCTGGCTTCTCCCTGGGTGGATTCCCTGAAACGTCCCAATTTTCTCGAGCTCTTCATCCAAAATCTTTGATCTCTCGATTACTTCTGGAGAGATCAAGTTCAAGCCGGCCCCACCGTCAACTAGCACTTTTGTGACTTTGAGGTTGCGAATCGTTGGTGAAACCAACAACGGCAAACACCCGACCACAATTGTGTGATCAGGGTGGTCCTTGGCATCGAAAATGATAGGTGTGTGTGACCACTTGAGGGGTTTCTGGGCATCTGCCGCTGGTTCCACTGTGTTGACCTCACGCGCCCACTGTGTTGACCTCACGCACCCAGGAATGCAAAGACGCACCCTCGTCAATGCACATGGCTTCCGTTGCCTTATGTAATTCCTGCTCACTGGGCTCATCATCGTCTTCCTCTTCACTCTCATCATTTTCTTATTTCTTCTCATGGCCCCTGGAAGGTTGATTGCTTGTATCTGCGTTGGTATTTCCCCGAAGAGGAGAGGATGATGCAACACAGCAAAGGTAAGTATTCCCCTCAGTTATGAAACCAAGGTATCAATCCAGTAGGAGAACCAAGCAACACTATGTAAACAACATCTACACACCACTACTGCAGGATGCTGCTAACGCGACACTACAATCTAATCTTCACCGGCTTCTCAGCCTTATCTGAGACGCCCACAGACCCTAACGTGGCTTGAGACTGCGTCAGTATTTCCCCAAAGAGGAAGGGATGATGCAGTACAGCTACGGTAAGTATTTCCCTCAGTTATGAAACCAAGGTTATCAATCCAGTAGGAGAACCAAGCAACACTATGTAAACGGTACCTGCACACAAAGAACAAATACTTGCAACCCAACGCGTAAGAGGGGTTTGTAGGAGATATGCCCTAGAGGCAATAATAAATGTTATTAATTATCTCCCTGTTCATAATTAGGTTTATGTTCCATGCTATAACTGCTATGGTTCTCGAGTCTGCAAATAAAACGAGGCTCGGAGGAAGACTCATATGCACGTGTGGAATAATAAACGATAAAATGTATTCCTAGTCTAGCCTCTAAGACTAGCTCAAGTGTTGCATGATGGTTTTGTTTTCCTGATCATGAGCATGTCTATGCCAGCAACTTTGAGGGCACAATGTTAGAAGAACATTTGTGTTGAATCGACCCGAATTGATGTTATGCTATGAGTTACATTCGTCACAATTTAATGGTTAATAACACAGAGATGGTTGACGTTTGCATGATTCCTTAGACCATGAGAGTGTCGAGTTTCTTCATGCTTGCTTCATGAACTTTGGGGTTTGTTAAACGTCATACGTAAATGGATGGCTATTACGACGGCTTACGGGTTCATGGAAAAGTGTGTCAAGTAACTTGATAGCTCGAGATTGGGATTTGCTCCTCCGACGATGGAGAGATATCTCTGGGCCCTCTCGGTGTTACGGTATCCATCATCGTCTGGCCAGACACTTTGTGATTTGATCATGGGGATGCCGGAACACGGTAACGAGAAAAGAGAACAATACCGGTAATGAGGTAACTAGCATAGTGGACAAGTTGTTGATCCACGGGAATGCCAACATGTCTCACCTCAGGTAATTGTAACATATCATGAAGCAACAGGAATAGCACACGGCAACTGGAGGTTCACTCGAATATTCATTCGTGTGGGTATAGGGGTCAATATGGGTGTCCACGGCTCCGATGTTGATCATTGATCGGAAGGGGTTCCATGTCATATCTATACTTCACCGAACCTATAGGGTCACATGCTTAAGGGTCATTTATCTGCTGAATACTAGACAGGGAGTCCGAGAGAAAGTCACTGGAAAAGTTTCAGAGACAACGGAAAAGTTCCGGAGAGAACACCGAAAAAGTTTTGGTAAAACCAAAAAGTTGTTTCAGATAAAACCATTGATCCAAAAAGGTTTCGGCAAGCACCGGGAATGTTTTGGAGGTTGACAGATTGGTCTGGTAACTTCTGGAATTTTTCTGGAGAAAAAACCGAAAAAAGTTTTCGGAGCTGCCGGAATTGTTTACCGGGTAAACGAAGATGGTTTTAAATTAAACCACCATACTGGAAATGTTCTGGAGCGTGTCCGGATAATTTTAGAGGGTGCCGGAAATGTTCAGGGACCTTCAGGAATTTTTCTGGAAATTACACGCGGGAAAACATCTTGTCCCAGCGAGAGGGGACAAGATCCCACATTTCATGGGGGCTGTTTTTGGGCTGTTTTTGGGGGGGGGCCCTTTGGGGGCAGCCCCCTTGTTGGTGGACAAGGTGTTGGGGGGCCCCCCATGGTGGGGGGGCAGCCCCCACAAATGGTGGAACATGTTGGGAGGAGGTGGCAGCCCCATGGTGGTGGCGCCATGGATGTTGGGGGGACCCCCCATGGGACATCTCCCCACCTTTGGTGGGTGCATGTTTTTGGGGAGGGGCCCCCTCATGTGGGCTGAAATTTTCAGCCCCCCTCCACCCCTTCCACCACTATAAAAGGAGGTGGAGAGGAGCTCTCCATCCCCACTCCAACTCTCTCACATAAGCCATGCATGATCTGGCATTCTCTCTCCCTCCCACGAAATAGTTTCGTAGTGCCGAAAGGCTGTCTGGGTTCCGGTGGGAACTAGTTCTGGACGGCGAAGCCCTGCCGGATAGATGACACCGTATGTGTGCAACTCTGTAGAGAGGTCATAGTTTCAATCTTAGTGCCCGTGGGGCTGTTCGTGAGTGCCTCCCGGAGGGCTGTCCAAGTGACGGTCCGAGTTCTGTGAGTCCTCCCGAAGGGCTGTCCGCGACACCGTCCGGGGGACTGTCCGACCGCCTCCCGGAGGGCTGTCCGGGTGGTGGATGAGGGTATACATCCTCGCGGTTGGGAGGTTGTAAATCCTAGCTGCGGGGATCTGCACCGACGATCGTCATCGACTCTACTTCCGCTGCGCTACGAGTCGGTAATGAAAATGATCAAACCTTGTATGCAGTCTCCATTGTGTTCCTGGGCTGGTGCGTAGGTCGGAAAATTTTGTTTTCTGCTGCATTACCCTACAGTGGCATCATGAGCCGTGCTATGCGTAGATGCAGGTTGCGATCTAGAATACATGAGATGTATGGGTGTTGCACAATATAATTAGGTAGTAGATGAGTTTTGCTACTGAAAATTATTTGTGCGGGTAGCAGATGAAATCTGTTACCCGATGTTCTTGTTGCTTCCCTCTAATTTGCGTAGTCCTGATCTTGACAGCATTGTGGAATCTTACAAAGTTCTGTCAATCCGCGATCCTTTCATGCTGCTCCTGAGTATGCTGATTGACAGATCAACGAAGTGCTAACAGTTCTTTGGGTTCCACTTTAGTCAAAGAAAGATGGATGTTTCGTAGACGAAAGGGCAATGTAGATATGATTTGCATGGGGGTCATGCGTATGACGAAGTTTAGTATGGGGCTCGAGATTTTATTATCTCATGTTTCATACACCCCGCGTTGTTAATCTAGCGACTTGGATAATCATGCTTGATGATGGACGTTGGTAGCTTCGGTTTGTTTTGAAACCTTAGAAGCCACGTAAAACCAGTTTTTGCATGAACCGATTAGAGGCGTCTAACTTGGTTTTGTAGGAGGGTTTGCATGTGCATATGATGTGGTATAGCAGTGCTCATAATAATTTGATTATGTATGAGATGACTATATGATGTAAATTGATTAACATGACCTGCGTGTCATGATTCGGCATGATGGCTGGAGCCATATGATTGCACTTTAATGACCTGCGTGTCAACCTTATGTAATGCACTTATTTTATTAGCTATAGAGATAGCAATATTATCTGGTGCATCGACAAGGTGGTGGCAATCTTCGCGAAGGTGAACACCGACGCGAATGCCGAAGACGAAGAAATACAAGACTTCTCCGTCAGAAAGGGCTATACCATATCATGCTATTATGAATTGCCTGAGATGTTTATCCCTTTTGATGCACCCTTCTTGATTGCGCGGTAGTCACTTTTTATTAGGGTGATCTCTCACAAAAATATCAAGTAGTTAGTGTTCTCCCAAGTGTAGCACCGTCTGAAATATGTGTCTTTTCGGGGTGCGCCATGTAAACATGGGTACGAACGAATTGAGAAGTATGAGGCGGGTGAAGGTCAGACCTCACAGCGAGATCACTTGGTTGTCTTGACGTTCATGGCAGGATCGTCCTGAGCTCGGAACACACGCATCAAAAGATGAACAAGAGTCACATAGAGATGTGATCGGCAAGTTGGCCTACCGATTGAGATTTTCGTCATCAGTGATGACTAACATCAATGGCGTTAAATTTCAATATGGGTCTTGTATCACTCAAAATCAATTATGAGAGATATTGATTTGAGTGGGAGCGCACTGTTGAATTAACTTGTTTAATTCTCAGTGCAATTAATTTTTAACACTGTCTAAAGTGTAATTTGCATAATAGTTGTAGAATAATGGCTCGCGTTTCCACCTTCACTGTTAAAATTGAATAGCTGTTAAATATCTGGTTAAAACTTTACGGTTGGTAACGTAATGTGAGGATTGTCCTCAAGAGTGCCGAGAAGGACCTTGTCCTATCGCGTACTTTCGGTATTCTCCCGCTAATGCTATGGATCATGTGACTCTCGTCCTTCAATCCAAAAGCTAGAATTCTGTTACGGTCAAATGCAATATGTTTGCTTCCATGAGACCCGAACTTCGAAAGTTTGGATAGTTATGTGATATTCATGGAATCTGAAAATCATTTTCAGAGACAGACAAAGGCTAAAAGATATGAGATATCCAAAGCAATGTTTGTTTGCAAACTATTAGTAAAGGAGTTTACTATGCATTAGACTGATAAGAGAGGGATCCAGAAGAACACCTGTCATATGATGAAAGGTGAATAAAACAACAACTTAAAGAGAAAGGAAGTGTCCGAAGGATGTTAGTGTGACTTACACACCTAGGAAGTCCGGGGCTAACGCCACTCTTAAGTTCGGTGCTTCTTCTGATAGTAGGAGAAATACTAAAAGTTAAACTGTTAGAAGTATAATGGCAAAAAGGAAAGAAGACTGGAATATCCAGCTCATGTATGAATGTCATACAAGTTTTTGATGTATAGAAGGCTGGTCAAAGATATAGTTCTTGGGAATTATGGTTAAACATGTTAATCATTAATTTTTGGGTATTGTGAGTTAATCACAAAGATACCCGCTCGATTGCATTCTGTTGCAACTCGATGTAAGAACTACTATGGCCTGAAAGACTAGCCAGGAATGAGGTTTAGGTATACACAAGGAACATAGTAAATGTTACTATACCTTCCATCGGTGTATTACCGTATGTATTTATTTTCATAATTCATTTGGAGTTTTACACACTCTAGCCCATTGAATAAGGAATCTTGCAAGAAGGTTGTTCATAAGAGAACTTTTGATGTTCGGTGTTATGAATAACATAAGGGCCATACTTTCATTGAGAATGAGATGTATGTTATGAATATTGATAATAATACATTACCTCTGGGTTTACTTTCATAATTCATTTTAGAGTTTCATACACTCTAGCCATTGCACAACGTTTGTTGCAAAAGAGTTGTTCATAAAAACAACAATTGTTGTTCAGTATTATGAATAACATGAAGGGCCATGTTTCCATCCTAGATGGGATGTATGTTATGAATATTGATGGTAATATGATACATCCATAACACTGACGCTAAATGTCGCAAGACTAAAAGAATACCACACAAGTGTGGCACTACATTTGGTCACATTGGAGAAACCCGCATGGAAATTCCATTATGATGGATTTTGAAGTCGTTTGATTTTGAATCATCCAACGCTTGCAACTTTCCTCCGAAAAGAGAAGTGACTGAAATTCCATTCACAGGCCATAAGGAACGGACAACAAACTTATTGGTGATCATACATTTGATGTGTGTAGTCCGATAAAGGTTGTTGCAAGTAGTGGATTTATCTATCTTCAGAAATGACTCAAGTAGATATGTGGATATTTACTTGATGAGACGTAAGTCTGGATCTTTTGAAATCATTCGAAAGGTTTTCAAATATGAAGTAGAAGTTATTGTAACAAGAAAATTATGTTTCTACAATTCGATTGCAGAAAGAAATATTTGAGTTACAAGTTTAGCGAATGTCTGATGAGTTGTGAAAGGGGTTTCATAACTTGCACCTCCCAGAACACCACTGCAAGTGGAAAGTCCGTGAAGATGTAATGGAACCATTTATGACATGGTGAGATCAAAGATGACATAAATAAATTTGGCATTATCCCTTTTAAAAGTGATGCTTTAGAGACTGCGGCTTTTACACTGAAAAGAGCTTCATCAGGTCTGTTGAAATGACACAATAGTATGGTACGCCCAACCATGTTATATCTTTTCTTAAAATTTGGAATATGGGGCTTGTGTAAAAGGTTACAAACCTATTCCAAATCAGACAATTGCTACTTTGTAGGTTATCCCAAGTCATTGGGTATTCCCCCACCACTATACCGAGGCAAAGGTTTTCATCACAAAACGGTATGCCTTTAAAGAGAATAGTTCTTACAAAAGGTGAGTGGGAGGACAGTGCAACTCGACGAGATAACCAGTATCTTCGTCATCAGGTCAAAGGAAAGAGACCTTGGAAGTAATTCCAGAGTTTCCTACTGCGACTGATACGGAAGTCTCTACAATAAAATGTATGGACTTCGGTCGAACTTGCAGCTGAACCACGTAGGCAAGGCTCGTGTAAACCTCACAGGTGCGCAAACGAGATATTGTTGTTAGACAACAATATACCTACGATACACAAGGAAGCGTTGATGGGCCCTGACTCCGGAATTGGCTAAATGCCAATGCAACCCGAGTTAGTTTCCACATAAGTGATTCAAGATTAAAACCTTGATACACCTTTCGGAAGACTTAGAGTCTAACGAATATTTATGGAACTTAAAACTGATATGGATAAAAATGTTTTATCCATAAAGCTCGACTTGTTGCAATAGCAAGTTCAAAGAGTTGACTACGATGAGATTGTCTCACCGTAGCGATACTTAAAGTCGGTTCGGGTTGAACTAGCAATTAATACATATTTCAATCATGAGATATGAAACATGGATGACAAAAGGATTTCCATCTGATGGAAATAAAACCTAGGACTTGTATGTGATACAGTCCAAAGTAATTTGTCGATCTAGAGGATGCTAGTAGGTATGCAAACTTCAGAGTTCCAGCGATGGACAGAAGAGAGCAAAATGGAGTCGGAATCTTCGTGTTTTGATGAAATGGTCAAAGGGGTTTGACTTCATCAATGGGTAACAAAGATGCTTGTAATTCAAGAAAGTAAGTGGGAGCATAATAATATTTCTAAAAACCTTGTGTGCTTGACACATTGGTAATTGGAAATAAATTTCTTGACACGAATTAGGACTTCGTTTGAAAATAGTTTTTTGATGAAGTGCTTAGGCTAAATAGCCTCAATATTAGGCATGATGATCTATGGAGATAGATTTACCTAATGGGGCTAAGCAATGAATACATATTGACAAGGTGCTAAAATCGTTTAGCATTTAAAACACCAAGGAGTGATTCTTGCCGAAGTCACATGGAAAGAGTTTTTGCAAGACTCGGTGTCCCAAAACACTGATGAGCAAAATACATGATGGAGATTCCACACACTCTTGTGTTTGGATCAATCATGTATTCCATGGTATGTAAAACAACCAGATATGTCTGATACTCCCAAGGTGTTGCGAGTATAGATACCAAAGTGATCAAAAGAACTGATCATGGGACAACAGTGAAAAAGGGTCATTGAGTACCATAGTAGCACTGATGACATGTTTTCTCGCAAACGGAGATCATGAAGAGTTCGTTGTAAAAGTTTACATCGATACAGTCTTCATCAATGCTCCATGCGATTTTCGATTTAAATTAAGGGTTTTGTGTAATACACAATATGGTGGCACGGTAGTTGGAAATTGTTCCAAACAGGATACTGTGGCGAATTCTATAACAGGGGCGAAGTATGTTGCCGTTTTTACAGCGACAAAGAAGATGTTGAATCATATAGTTCATTCATGAACTTAGTATGGTTCCAAGATGGCTTTTGTCAATGGGACACTACTGCAGGTAGTTGCTCCATAACTCGGTCTGAGGAATCCAGGTTCGACCTGTGATTCGCATACATACAAAGCCAAGTCCACACAAAATATGAATTTTGTGAAAGCGTGAAAACGCAAGGATATGCTTTTGTCATCCGTAAAAGATACACACGGAGCTGAAGTCGTCAGATCCGTTGGACATCAGGCTATACCACAAGCAAAGCATATTTACACCGGTGTGCCACAGGTGTGAAGTGCATTAGCATTAACTAGATTATTGACTCTAGTGCAAGTGGGAGTCTGTAGGAGATATGCCCTAGAGGCAATAATAAATGTTATTGATTATCTCCCTGTTCATAATTAGGTTTATGTTCCATGCTATAACTGCTATGGTTCTCGAGTCTGCAAATAAAACGAGGCTCGGAGGAAGACTCATATGCACGTGTGGAATAATAAACGATAAAATGTATTCCTAGTCTAGCCTCTAAGACTAGCTCAAGTGTTGCATGATGGTTCTATTTTCCTGATCATGGGCATGTCTATGCCAGCAACTTTGAGGGCACAATGTTAGAAGAACATTTGTGTTGAATCGACCTGAATTGATGTTATGCTATGAGTTACATTCGTCACAATTTAATGGTTAATAACACAGAGATGGTTGACGTTTGCATGATTCCTTAGACCATGAGAGTGTCGAGTTTCTTCATGCTTGCTTCATGAACTTTGGGGTTTGTTAAACGTCATCCGTAAATGGATGGCTATTACGGCGGCTTACGGGTTCATGGAAAAGTGTGTCAAGTAACTTGATAGCTCGAGATTGGGATTTGCTCCTCCGACGATGGAGAGATATCTCTGGGCCCTCTCGGTGTTACGGTATCCATCATCGTCTGGCCAGACACTTTGTGATTTGATCATGGGGATGCCGGAACACGGTAACGAGAAAAGAGAACAATACCGGTAATGAGGTAACTAGCATAGTGGATAAGTTGTTGATCCACGGGAATGCCAACATGTCTCACCTTGGGTATTTTTAACATATCGTGAAGCAACAGGAATAGCACACGGCAACTGGAGGTTCACTCGAATATTCATTCGTGTGGGTATAGGGGTCAATATGGTGTCCACGGCTCCGATGTTGATCATTGATCGGAAGGGGTTCCGTGTCATGTCTATACTTCACCGAACCTATAGGGTCACACGCTTAAGGGTCATTTATCTGCTGAATACTAGACAGGGAGTCCGAGAGAAAGTCACTGGAAAAGTTTCAGAGACAACGGAAAAGTTCCGGAGAGAACACCGAAAAAGTTTTGGTAAAACCAAAAAGTTGTTTCGGATAAAACCATTGATCCAAAAAGGTTTCGGCAAGCACCGGGAAAGTTTTGGAGGTAGACAGATTGGTCTGGTAACTTCTGGAATTTTTCTGGAGAAAAAACCGAAAAAAAGTTTTCGGAGCTGCCGAAATTGTTTACCGGGTAAACGAAGATGGTTTTAAATTAAACCACCATACTGGAAATGTTCCGGAGCACGTCCGGATAATTTTAGAGGGTGCCGGAAATGTTCAGGGACCTTCGGGAATTTTTCTGGAAATTACACGCGGGAAAACATCTTGTCCCAGCGAGAGGGGACAAGATCCCACATTTCGTGGGGGCTGTTTTTGGGGGGGCCCCCTTGTTGGTGGACATGGTGTTTGGGGGCCCCCCATGGTGGGGGGGCAGCCCCCACAAATGGTGGAACATGTTGGGAGGAGGTGGCAGCCCCATGGTGGTGGCGCCATGGATGTTGGGGGGACCCCCCATGGGACATCTCCCCACCTTTGGTGGGTGCATGTTTTTGGGGAGGGGCGCTCTCATGTGGGCTGAAATTTTCAGCCCCCCTCCACCCCTTCCACCACTATAAAAGGAGGTGGAGAGGAGCTCTCCATCCCCACTCCAACTCTCTCACATGAGCCATGCATGATCTGGCATTCTCTCTCCCTCCCACGAAATAGTTTCGTAGTGCCAAAAGGCTGTCTGGGTTCCGGTGGGAACTAGTTCTGGACAGCGAAGCCCTGCCGGATAGATGACACCGTATGTGTGCAACTCTGTAGAGAGGTCGTAGTTTCGATCTTAGTGCCCGTGGGGCTGTTCGTGAGTGCCTCCCGGAGGGCTGTCCAAGTGACGGTCCGAGTTCTGTGAGTCCTCCCGAAGGGCTGTCCACGACACCGTCCGGGGGACTGTCCGACCGCCTCCCGGAGGGCTGTCCGGGTGGCGGATGAGGGTATACATCCTCGCGGTTGGGAGGTTGTAAATCCTAGCTGCGGGGATCTGCACCGACGATCGTCATCGACTCTACTTCCGCTGCGCTACGAGTCGGTAACAAAAATGATCAAACCTTGTATGCAGTCTCCATTGTGTTCCTGGGCTGGTGCGTAGGTCGGAAAATTTTGTTTTCTGCTGCGTTACCCTACAGGGTTGTCAATCCCTCCACGGTAAAAAGATAGATTAAATTGTATGAGATTGCATAAATAGATCTAGCGAAAACAAAAAATAAAATAAGTAAAGAAAAAGTGCAGCAAGGTATTTTTGGGTTTTTGGAATAATAGATCTGAAAACAATATGATAAAAGATAGACCCGGGGCCGTAGATTTCACTAGTGGCTTCTCTCGAGAAAATAGCATACGGTGGGTAAACAAATTACTGTTGGGCAATTGATAGAAGAGAAAGTAATTATGATGATATACAAGGCAATGATCATGTATATAGGCATCACGTCCAAGATTAGTAGACCGACTCCTGCCTGCATCTACTACTATTACTCCACACATTGACCACTATCCAGCATGCATCTAGTGTATTAAGTTCATGGAGAAACAGAGTAAGGCAATAAGAACGATGACATGATGTAGACAAGATCTATTCACATTGGAATAGACCCCATCTTTTTATCCTTAATAGCAATGATACATGCGTGCCTCACTATCGCTTCTGTCACTAGGTGAGGACACCGCAAGATCAAACCCATCACAAAACACCTCTTCCCATTGCAAGAAAAATCAATCTAGTTGGCCAAACAAAACCAAAGTTTCGGGGAAGAAATACGAGGCTATAACAATCATGCATATAAGAAATCAAAGAAGACTCAAATAATATTCATAGATAGATCTGATCATAAACTCGCAATTCATCGGATCCCAACAAACACACCGCAAAAAGTCATTACATCAAATTGATCTCCAAGAACATCGAGGAGAACATTGTATTGAGAATTAAAAAGAGAGAATAATCCATCTAGCTACTGCCTATGGACCCCTAGGTCTATGGTGAACTACTCATGCATCATCGGAGGAGCAGCAATGAGGATGATGAACCCCTCCGCGATCGTGTTTGTAAGTGCATCTAGTGCCCCTTAGTGATTTTGGTGTATTGAAGACTTATAGGTTAAGGGACTAATGTGTTTTGTGAGTGTACACAGGTTCTATAAGTATCTGAGGAGTTTGATATTTTCAAAGAAAGTCGACCCCTAAAAATGAATGTCTTCATTTGTACTTTGGTTTTCTTGAAGACTTTGAAAATGAGTAAATCGGTGTGACCTCGAAGACATTGATATTGATGCGAGGATTATGAAGCGTGATGACTTTTTTTTCATAGTTTCATTTTCTCTTTCTTGAGTCATAGGAAACACCGTACTGTTAAAGGGGGTCGAGGTAAAACTAAGGATAAATTTCCATGTGATGCTCATCTCAAAGCCTACACATACCCAATCCTTCGAGTGAAGCCTTTGGAAATCTCATATAGTTCAGTCAAATTCTTCAGTGACAGAGACGAAGATCTTCTGGTCTCTGAGGAATTTGTTCTGACTGAGGAGTTAGGAATTCGCCAGTGCGGATTGCCTACAAGTGAGGAATATGATAGCCCTGAGGAATTTGAGAGCTCAAATTTCTGACCGTTGTTGTGCTACGTGCCAGCTGTCCCGAATATCTTATCCACCTAACTGTCATATCATTGAAGGGCATTTATGTCTTATCATGCCGGGCTGCTCCCTGGCTATAAATAGCCGCCCCCTCAACCACTAGCTGGTTGGCTGCTCCGAGAGAAACTGACACTTGTCATTTAGAGCATCCCATCCTCCGATGACTTTGAGAGAAAATCATCAGTGCGGAAAAGCCCAAAACCTAAAACCCAAAGTGATTGAGCATCACTATAGAGATTGTTCCTGTGTGGAACCGACGCTTGTTACCTTTGAAGACTATGCATCTTCCAGACGGTTAGGCATCAAGGTCTAGAGCATCCAAGAGGAATTGTGGATCGCCGGGTGACCTAGTCTGTGAAGGTTTGGAAGTCACCTTGAAGACTTACCATGAGTGATTGGGCGAGGTCTGTGTGACCTTAGATCAACGAGAATACAGTAAGGACTGTGTGTCCTTTGGTTTAAATACCAAGCTGCTCCAACCAGACGTACAACTGTCACAGTAGTTGGAATTGGTCTGCCAAATCACTGTCTTCACCGAGCTACTGGTTCTATTTCCTCAACCCTTTCAATTCCTCACTCATGTGTTGATGAAATTGATCGTTACTGTTTGAAGACTTTGACTCAAGACTTTCTCAATTTCTTCAATCCTATTTCTTCAGTTATCTTGTCTTCTGCCTCCTTATCCTGTTTACATGCTACCTGTGCTCTGTGTATGTTTCGTTTCATCATGATGACTTTGTTTCTGTCTTGTTATGCATGCACCTGAGTACTTATTCCGCTGCTTGTAGTTCGTCACTTATCAAATTCCTCGTGTAGTATTTCCTCAGTGACGAATTTGTAAAAATCGCCTATTCACCCCCCCTCTAGTCGATATAACGCACTTTTAGTTGGTATCAGAGCAAGGTACTCCCTTGTTCTGTGTGATTTTGGTTTAACCACCTAAAGTTTTAGTTATGTCGACTGCAGGCATGATCAAGGTCTCGGCTGGGTGTCCTACCTTCGATGGGACGGACTACCCCTACTGGAAAAACAAGATACGCATGCATCTTGAGGCAATTGACAACGATCTCTGGTACGTTGTGGAAAATGGTGTTCCCTCCATCACTCCTTCCGTGAACGCTGCTGATGTGAAGAGATTCAAGCAACTCGACTCTCAAGCGAAGAATATCATATGTGGCCATCTGAGCAAAGGACAGTACGACAGAGTGAGTGCTTTGGAGTCTGCAAAGCTTATCTGGGATAGGCTGTCCAAGGTCAATGAAGTAATCTCAACCCAACATGATTCTCGAGTTGACGTTCTTCGCAATCTCTTCACCCGCTTCAAAAGACTCGACAACGAAAATGTTCAGCAAACCTTTGATCACCTCACTGACATCTCAAATGAGCTTCAAGCACTTGGTGCCACTGACATCACCGACCATGAGGTGGTGAAGAAATTGCTGAGATCACTTGATTCCTCATTCGATACACTGGCAATGATGATTCAAGAATGTGGAGACTACAATTCACTAGATCCTGCTGATATCCTTGAGAGGCTGAACACTCATGAATTCCAACAAGCTGAGAAGAGAGATCTCTACGGGCCAAGCTATGGAAAGATCACGTGCACTGAAGGCCAAGGCAATTTCCTCATCTGAAGGAGAAGATTCTGACAGCAGCCTTGGTGATCCTGAAGAACTAAGCTAGGAGCTAGCAATGCTCATGAAGAAATTCCAGAAGTTCTCAAGGCGTGGCCGCTTTGGAAAATCTTCAAGAGGTGATGACATAAGATCAGATTCTTCATCCCGCGATTACAAGAAGAGGACATGCCACAAATGCAAGAAGCCTGGTCACTACATAACTGATTGTCCTCAGTGGGTGAAGGAATCAAAGAAGAAGAAGTACAAGGATGACAGTTCGGACGACTCGAAGAAAAAAAAGAAATCTTCAAAGCCTCATCGTCAAAATCTTCAAAGTCTTCATCTCACAAGAAGAGCAGTTCCAACAAGGCTCGGGCATTCATTGGCAAGGAAAATGGACTCTGAAGCTGAATCTGAGGAAAATGAGGAAGAGGAGGAATCTGATGAGTCAGACTCTGGTGTGGCGAGCCTAGCTCTTGCTACTTCTTTCGTCAGCAAGTCCATCTTCAACACTGAGGAAAATGGCAACCACAACACTACTGACGATGGCGATGATGACTTTGATCCCACCTATTGCTTCATGGCAAAAGGTGCCAAGGTACTCAAATATCCCTCCTTTGAATCAAGTGAGGATGAATCTGATGAAAATCTCAAACCTAGCTATTCCAAACTTGCTAATATTGCCATAAAACAACAAAAGGCTTTGGAAAAGGTTCAAAATTTGCTAGACAAAAGCGGTGACCTGTTGGGTGAGGAAATGAATCGAGCTCAAACCCTGACTGATAATCTTCAACGACTACAGTCTAAGTTAGACAACCTTCAAGGTCATCATGAAACACTCTTAGCCGATCATGAGAAGCTTTCTTATGAATTTCTTCAAAAAAAGCAAGATCTTGAGAAACTAAGGGTGAGTCATGATGATCTTCAGAAGGAAAACGATTCATTGCTGGCTCAACAGATCAGTTCCACTTAGGAAGAATTCATTCCACCATGTTTGAAATGCATTGAACGTGAATCTGCTAATTCTTCACCTGAAAGTTTAAATGCTTTTATTGCTGCAAATTCTTCAATTATCTCTGTGGTCACAAATTCCTCATCTGAGGATACCCCAAGTATTACTGACGAAAATGCAGGGTTGAAGGAATTGTATGTGACAGGCATGTACAAAATCCTCAAAGGGCATCAGACTCTTTATGATGTGCTCAAAAAGCAGATCCTTAACAGAAACCCTAGGAAAGAGGGTATTGCATTTGAGAGGAAACTCAATGCTGATGGGTCCTACTGGAAACCTGAGCAGTACCCCAAAACCACATGGGTTGCTGCAAAAGGACCTCCCATAGATCCATCCACTTTATCTGGCTTTACATGTGAATCCTCATATTCATCTGATGAGTCATTTGACTCCAACTATAAACTGTTCAAGAATCAGAATGGTGAGGTATTTGCTAGATATGTTGGAACTAACTGTAGGAACAGTCCTCCTATGAAGAAAATCTGGGTTCCCAAAAGGAGCCTTGAAAGTCTTCAGGTGAATGTCCTCATGACACCACCTGTGAAGAATAGGAACCCCATATCAAATTCTTCATATGGACCAAAGTCTTCATATGGATCATATTCCTCATATGAACATCATTGTGCTAATGCATCTGTTTCACAGGGAAACTCTAAGAGTCGTGAATATGTGCATTATTCTTCAAATCATTATGTTCATAAGTCCTCGAAGAATTTCTCTGCTTATTCGTATGCATACTCTAACCCCTCTTCTGTGAAACGAAGTGCACTAGCTTCAATGCCACCTTTCTTTTATGGAGCTCGCAGAATGATGAACTCTTTGCCACCCCTCCAGATGTGGGTGGTGAAGAAAAAGAACTAATCTCTTATGTAGGGTCAGGTCTCCAGACGAACTTGAACGTCTGAAGAATTTGCTGGAGACCTGAATATGCTTGAAAGGACACAAGCTAATCATGAAGAAATGATTTACTCATTTCTCACGTCCTCATACTGCTATATCTTTTGCACTATTTGATGAAATTCTATCTGATGAATTTGATTTCATATTCTTCACTCTGAAGTATATGAGTTCGTAAGATGAACTAATTCATCTACAGGATGAAACACCCAAAGCTACTGAGTGGGTCCTCGATAGTGGATGTACAAATCACATGACCGGTGACAAGAGCTTACTGATGGACTCGGCTCTATCTCCATCGCATCTGAAGCAAATCAACTACGCTGACAAAGGAAAAAGCAAGGTATTGGGTCTAGGTAGGGTTGCAATCTCAAAGGATCGACACATGGACAAAGTCATGCTTGTCGAGTCCATCGGATTCAACCTCATGTCTGTCTCAATGCTTTGTGATCTTGATATGGTTGTCGTCTTTGGCAAATATCGCTGCATTGTGCTCATGGAATCTGACAATTCCGAAGTCTTCAAAGGCTTTAGGACAGGAGACTTGTATATTGTTGATTTCTCTGCAGGACCACAGCCTGCCACATGTCTACTTGCAAAAGCTTCAGAAGGCTGGCTATGGCATCGTTGACTCGGTCATGCTGGCATGAGGAACTTGCACACGCTTGTGAAGAAGAAGCACGCCATTGGCATTGAGGGTGTCAAATTCCTCAAAGATCATCTTTGCGGGGCTTGTGAGGATGGAAAGATGACCAGATCCAAGCACCCCTCGAAGACTATCATGACTACCACTCGTCCTTTTGAAGTGCTTCACATGGACCTCTTTGGCCCTACTCATTATGCCACAATAACAAATGCAGCATCTCTATATGGCTTTGTTATTGTTGATGACTATTCTCGTTACACCTGGGTGCATATCATTATGTACAAAACTGAAGTGCACGAAGTCTTCAAACGATTTTCCTCAAGGGCCTCGACGAATTTTGGTGTGAAGATCAAGCATATCCAGAGTGACAATGGGACCGAGTTCAAGAATACTGGTCTTGATGACTATCTTGATGAACTTGGTATTACTCATGAGTTATATGCCCCATACACTCCTCAGCAAAATGGCATCATGGAGCGCAAGAACATGACTCTTGTTGAGATGGCTCGCACTATGCTTGATGAATACAAGACGCCTCGTCGCTTCTGGCCTAAGGCTATTGATACTGCATGCCACATCATCAACAGGGTATATCTTCACAAATTCTTCAAGAAGACCTCATATGAACTCCTCACTAACAAGAAACCCAATGTGAGTTATTTCAAAGTCTTCGGTGCTAAATGTTGGATTAGAGATCCTCATCACAACTCAAAATTTGCACCGAAAGCACACGAGGGTTTTATGCTTGGTTACGGAAAGGACTCGCACACCTACAGAGTCTTCAACACCTATCACAACAAGGTTGTTGAAACTGTAGATGTGCGGTTCGATGAAACTGACAGCTCGCAAAGAGAGCACCTACCTCCTGTGCTAGATGAAATGTCTCCTGAGGAATCCATCAAGTTCAAGGCTACTGAGGATGTCATACCCACTGAACAATCTGCTGAAGAAGTGATTCCGGATCATGAAGAAAATCATGCTGGTGCATCTGAAGAAAATGTCGCTGAAAAAAATGCTCAGCCCAATCAAAGTCATCAACCTTCTCATCCTCACATTGCAAATGAAGTGCAGATTGAGAAAATCATCGATGACATCAACGCACCAGGTCCTCTCACACGCTCAAAAGCTTCACATTTGTCTAACTTTTGTGGGCACTTTGCTTTTGTCTCTATCACAGAGCCCACCAAAGTTGATGAGGCTTTTCTGGAGCCTGAGTGGATTCAAGCTATGCAAGAGGAATTACATCAATTCGAGCTCAACAATGTGTGGGAACTTGTCAAGCGACCAGACCCTCGCAAGCACAATATCATCAGTACCAAATGGATCTATCGCAGCAAGCAAGATGAAAATGGCCTAGTGGTGAGGAACAAGGCTTGTCTTGTAGCTCAAGGCTACACACAGGTTGAAGGAATTGATTTCGATGAAACTTTTGCACCTGTTGCTAGACTTGAGGCTATTCACATATTGCTTGCTTATGCTAACCATCATAATATCATCTTATATCAAATGGATGTGAAAAGTGCATTCCTCAATGGTAAGCTTGAGGAAGAAGTATATGTTGCTCAACCCCCCGGTTTTGAAGATCCTAAGCATCCTGACAAAGTCTTCAGACTCAACAAGGCCCTCTATGGCCTCAAGCAGGCCCCTCGGGCATGGTATGATACACTGAAGGAATTCCTCATGAAGAAAGGCTTCAAACCCGGTTCACTTGACCCAACTCTTTTCACCAAAACTTATGACGATGAACTATTCGTCTGCCAAATATATGTGGATGATATTATCCTTAGCTGTACTAACCAACGTTACAGTGATGAATTTGCCTATATGATGAGTGAGGAATATCAAATTTCTATGATAGGAGAATTCAAATTCTTCTTAGGTCTCCAAATTCGTCAACAACGCAACGGCATCTTCATATCTCAAGAGAAATACCTCAAGGATGTTCTAAGGAAATTTGGCATGCAAGATTGCAAAGACGTCAAAATCCCTATGCCCACTAATGGCCATCTATGCACTGATGAAAATGGTAAATACTTCGATCAAAAGGTATACCGCTCCATGATTGGCTCTTTATTGTATCTATGTGCATCTAGGCCAGATATTATGCTTAGTGTTTGCATGTGTACCCATTTTCAAGCTACACCGAAGGAATCACACCATAAGGCTGTGAAACATATTCTTCGATATCTAGCTCACACTTCAACACTTGGATTATGGTATCCCAAGGGCTCGGCTTTTGATCTCATTGGATATTTTAACTCTGACTATGTTGGTAATCGAGTGGATCGCAAGTCAACATCAGACACATTCCATTTCCTCGGACGATCCTTAGTATGTTGGTCCTCGAAGAAGCAGAACTGTGTATCACTCTCTACTTCTGAAGCTGAGTACATTGATGCTGGTTCTTGCTGTGCTCAATTGCTGTGGATGAAGCAAACCCTCAAGGACTATGGCATCAATATGAAGAATGTGCCACTCTACTGCGACAACGAGAGTACCATCAAGATTGCTCACAACCCAGTTCAGCACTCGAAGACTAAGCACATCCAGATTAGTCATCATTTTGTTCGAGATCATGTCTTGAAGGGCGACATCTCCATCGACCATGTGAAGACTGAAGAACAGCTGGCAGATATCTTCACAAAGCCATTTGATGAGAAGAGATTTAGCAGGTTGCGGTGTGAGCTAAATATCTTAGAATCTTCGAATGTTCTTTGAAAGGACACACATCCTAACACTTATGCAAAATTGATGACTTAGATGTGCAACACACGAAGTAACATTTTTTGTTCAATCAATGAAGACTAACCCTCTAAGTGTGAAGAAATTACTGAAGAATTTGATTCTGAGAGCCCTACTACAATTGTACGCGGTGTCTGAAATCATCATTCTTATACGGTGGGTCACGCCACCAACCAGAGTTGAAAATCTTCAAATTTGAGTTTTTCTTCATTTTGCAAATTCTTCAATTTTCAAATTCCTCAAGTTTGCAAATTCTTCAACTTTTCGTCTGATGTTCTTCATTGACTATATATATATATATATATGAGTTTTCAATGTCCTCAACAGCATTCACTTATTGCTATTTCTTCAAGTTGATTTTCCTCTAAGTGAATGTGATCGGACCCGTTCCCCCTCTATGCTAAACACAACCTAGTCTATTCACAAATTCTTCATGTGCGTTCTATTTGAAACTCATTCAAAGTCTTCACTGTGTCCTTGACAGCCGAAGAATCTGCGAACAAAACTTTAAAAATTTCACATCTAAATTTTTGGTTCTTGCCGCTCAAACCGTTCTGCTTCCCATGATGGATTAATCTAATCACCCACGATCCCCCACGATCTCCACCTCTCTGTACGTGGGTGACAAATGTCGATAGGATAGCAAGGGTCAGGGGCATGTTCGTCCAAAATCTTCGGACAAGCAGTTTTTCACTGCGGCTATAAATACCCCTCACCCTCCTCATACTTCATTCACTCCGCTCGACCTTAACTCCCCTCGCTCGAGCTCTCAGACCTAACGCCACCGCTACACTTCATCGTCGCCAGTGAGGAAGAGCTTCACAGCCTCGACCTCGTCGCCGTCGTACTCGCGCCGCCCGAGGAAATCTTCACTCCACCGTCGCCGTAGTTGTCTTCCTCCGCCGAGTTAGGGCGTGGGAGATCTGATCTGACGAACTTCTCCATCTCCACTCCTAGTTCGTCGTGTTCTTCATCAAGGGTAATTAAAATCTAATTTTACTACCCTACTTTGATTCTTATAATTTTCACAAGATCTTTAAAAGGTGTTTATTCTTCAACTTCCCACTCCATAAACACTGGAATGCTTCTTTCCCTTGATTTGTTTCTCTAAGCTATGATTTTCCTCAAGATTCCTCAATTGTGTGGATTTTCAAATCTGTACAACTCTGGAACCTGAGTCAAGAACGCTTAGTGAAATTCCTCAAGACATCTATGGTCAAATTCCTCAAACTTGATACTTTTTGAAAAATTTCTGAGAACGCATATGACCTCTCCAAATTCTTCGCACCTATACTCTATTCACAGGTACAAAATGCCTGCTACTGAATCACTAGGTTCTCATCAACTTAACTCATTTGCAGCGTTCCTCGAAGAAAATTTGCATACTTCCTCAGAAACATCCAAAGTTCAAAGTCCTCAAGTGAGGAAAATGGCAGATGGGAAGAGACCTCAGAAGGGAGGCAAGAGGCCTGCGACTAACACAACGTTTGAGATCCCTGAGGACATATA
Organism: Thinopyrum elongatum; assembly: GCA_011799875.1. Taxonomy (NCBI): domain Eukaryota; kingdom Viridiplantae; phylum Streptophyta; class Magnoliopsida; order Poales; family Poaceae; genus Thinopyrum; species Thinopyrum elongatum. The sequence continues at coordinate 353,089,381 of CM022302.1, read as the reverse complement.
TGATGAATATTGCACACCCGATGAAGAAACTCATGGGAAGGAAAACAAGAATCAGCGCAAAATGCGCATACAAAGGATTGAGAGGAGATGGGCAAAGGAATGGAGGGAATACCGCTATGTAACTCCAAAGTACATGAAGAAATTCGTTGTGAACCCTCCATGTCCAAGACCACCTTTGGCAGCTGGCCAACGAGCTGATCCCACCATCCTCAAGCGTGGTGAGGAATTTCCTAAAGAATGGGCCAAGCGCCAAGCCAAGCTTCAGAAAGTTGCTATAGAAGCAGTGAGGAAATTTAATGTGGATTCTCAAGCTGCTGCCGCTGAGGCCTCTGCTAGTAAAGCAGCACCTAAGAAGGCCATTTTGAAGAAGTCTGCTGTGAAGAAATCTTCAAGCTCTATGCCCTCACGGCCAAGTTCTTCAACGGCAAAGCCCTCAGGGCAAATTTCTCAAGCAACTTCTTCAAGGGCAGTGCCAATCCCCTCAGTTGCTTCAAAATCCTTAGCAGCTGCCTCAAAGTCCTTAACTCCTGTGCACCTTGCAATGTGTCAGTGGACTGCAGGCTTCTCTATTGCCTCAGGGGCATCTGCATCTTCCTCAGCACAACCACAATCCTCAAGTGGTTCAACTCTGCTGAAGGTCAAGACCACTGCTGGATGTGGAAAGAGGCCGAGTCCTCACAAGAAGCAAGTGGCATTCCATATTCCGTCTGATAATGATGATGAAGCTGATGATGAAGAACTAACTGATATCATCAAAGATAGACTAGAAAGGGCTGCAAGAGTCAAAGGAAGCTTTGTGCCTCTCATGCTGGATCCGAAGAAGATCCTCGATTTCATTGACATATGGCACAAAGACCCCAACACTCCACTTCCTGACTTTAACCTGACCCCTGGTCAAAGTCACATGTTGACCACCTTCATAGGTGAAGAAAAATGGAAATTTCAGAAGGTCAGGCAAGTCAAGAAGGCTCAGTACAAGAAGGAGTGATTCTTGAGCAACAACGTTCTTACACTGGCTCCTGAAGAACTTGTCACTGTTCAGAAGGAGATCAGAGACCTCAGTGATGAATTTGATAGATATCATGCAGATTGGCTCGGTGCCAAAGTCAGATTTGTCAAGATTGCCAAGAACCTCAAGGCAGACATTGCAGCGCCATCGCAACAGCAAATTCCTTAGGCTGAAGCATCTGCTCAGCATGCTGAAGAAACTGCAAGCGCAGCTGATGAAAATCAGGCTACTAAAGAAGCTACCAGGGCTGAAGAAATTCCAGCTCCTGAAATCACTGCCAGGGCAACCATCAGTGTTGCGCCTGAAGATCAACCCAGGTCAGCTGAAGAATTTGCTGTGTCTGAAGAAATTGCACCAACTTCATCTACTCCTCCTGCAAAATCTTCAAAGGTGAAGAAAACCACACTTCCTTCTGCAACAGAAGTGAAGAAAACGAAGGCTGCGGAGAAGGAAGCCGCAAAGAAGAGGAAAGCATCAACCACTGCAGAGTCCTCAGCTCCCAAGAAAGCGAGGACTTTGTCGAGCTCTTTCATTGAACCAATTGATGCTATTCCTATCTCAATAGTGCCATCAAAGGAGCTCATTTTGCTGCGTCTTCAGAGCAGTTGGATGAAGAAATTCAAGTGGAAGATGTTATTTCCACTCCATTGGTATCATCGCCTGTGCCTCAGTTCACTGCTAAATAGGCGGGTGTTGAAGAAATAGAAGAAGATGTGGACATTGGCTCTACAACTCCTGTGCTGAATAATGACTATTGGGAAAATCTTCACCCCAACTCTCCAATGGCCACACCTTTGCATCCAATTCCACAGTCCTCTGTACAAACTGAAGAAATATTGACTGGGTCTGAAGGACGTCCAACTTCTCTCTAGTCCATACCTGAAGAAATTCCAGCTGCAACAGCTGAAGAAATTGAGACACAGACTGCTGATGAAACTGCCACTTCAATTCCTCAGTCTGCTGTACCTAAAGTTGTGACACAAGAGGCTATAAGGCTTGCTACTGCAAATCTTCAGCCCAAGCCTCAAAGTCCTCATACAAAGAGGCCAAAATTCAAGGCTGATGATTTATTTGATGAGCATCATTTCTTCACTGACACGAATCCATATGACTCAGCCAGGCTAAGGCGCAAGAGGTTTTGGACTGCAAGCCAGATGAACTTCTATGCATATGTTATGTTTGACAAGGATAAGGTATTTCAGCACCGTCAAATTCCTCATGTGGATATGGAGTCCATTCCATGCTTCCAACCTGTTCTCAATGTTCTTCATGAAGCTGGGCCCCTCAATTTCTATGCTGATATATGTGACTGGAATGAAGAGCTAATTCTTCAGTTCTATGCAACCCTGCATCTCACTGGTAATGTGGCTGATGTCAATTCATGGGTGCTAGACTGGATGACTAAAAATACTCACTATAAAGCTCCGGCCTCTGAATTGCTTCATGCCATCCCAGTCAGTCCTCCTGCTGAAGGCGCAAGGCTGATCTATGAAGAACCTGAACTTCAAAATCATCTCATGCAAGTGTTGATGAAGCCTTTGCGGCCTGGCCAAGCTCCAAGAACCACCTTCGTAGTGAAGGATTTGTTATATGTGCCAAGGACTATATACCGCATCTTGACCAAAACCCTCAGTCCGATCAAAGGCCACAACTCTGAAGAATAAGTTGTTGGCATCATGAGAATCTGCTGTTCAACATCATACATGGGATTCCCATTAACTACAACGATTTCTTCATGAGGACTTTGGCTAATGTTGCACTGTCGCTGTTTGAATAGAAGCCCTATGCTCCCTGGATAATGAAATTCATTAGAACCAGGTCTTCAATTCCATACAAGGCTGATTTTCAGAATCACCTCAGCTTTTTGCCTCCTATTGAAGTCCTCAAAAGGACTATTTCTTCAGTTGATGAAAAAGGCAAAGCTGCTGTAATTGATGAAGGCACTCGTCCATTGGATGGTCAGTTTCGTAAGGCTGCATCATATTCCACCAATGATGACTCTGCTACTCAAGATTCTGCCAGAGCCCATGAGCAAAATCCTCAATCCACTTCCCCACGAGTGATGACTGATCGTGAGCTTCTTCTAAGTCTTCACCAGAAGGTCGATCGCAATCACAAGTGGGTCAAGCGCCAATTTGCGTCAATTCTTCAGAACATGACTGTCACTCAGAATACTGTAAAGAAGAATCACTACTATGTGCATGAAATCTTTGATCGCACTTGGGCCATACTTTCTCATCTCTACAGTGCTGAAGACCTCAAGCAGATGGACTTTCAGCAGAACTTTGACTAGGCTCATCCTCCTTAGAAGAAATTCAAGGAGGTCAAAGTTCCTCAGCTGGTCACCAGTTCATTTTCTTCATCGCGTGAGACGGATGAAGCTGAGGATCTCGACAACACTGCGGCAGGCCCTACTTCGACAAACGACCCTGACAACGCTGGCGCTCCTCCATCGACATCATGATGATATTCTTCAGGGGCGTTAGTCCTCATTTTTCATCCCTTTTGGTCATTCGATGACAAAGGGGGAGAAATTTGAGTTAGTCTTCAAGCGGGTCTTATATATGGGCTGTTTTATTTCTTTAAGTTACAACTCTCGCTCTTCTGAAGTGTTTGTTGGTTGAGTTGTAAACTGAAGTCCGATGGTGGTCTGATAATTTTGAACTGCTTTCTGCATGCTTATTTCCTCAAGTACCTTCATGCACGCATGATGAAATTCGTCAGACACCATTTTCCATCATGCATTTCAAATTCTTCATATTATATGTTAAATGCGTGTATGGATTACAAGATATAGGGCGAGATCTCCATGATTTTATTCTACAATGTGCATTTGCAGTCAAAGCAAATTCCTCAAATATGCACATCTTCTGGGGGAGTTCTTCTATATCTTGCAACCAAATTCCTCAATATCAGTATTTACACTTCATATGTTTATCCCCGTTGAAAACTTAACCTATTTGACATCAATCACCAAAAAGGGGGAGATTGTAAGTGCATCTAGTGCCCCTTAGTGATTTTGGTGTATTGAAGACTTATAGGTTAAGGGACTAATGTGTTTTGTGAATGTACACAGGTTCTATAAGTCTCTGAGGAGTTTGATATTTCCGAAAAAAGTCAACCCCTAAAAATGAATGTCTTCATTTGAAGACTTTGGTTTTCTTGAAGACTTTGAAAATGAGGAAATCGGTGTGACCTTGAAGACATTGATATTGATGCGAGGATTATGAAGCGCGAAGACTTTTGTTTTCATAGTTTCATTTTCTCTTTCTTGAGTCATAGGAAACACCGTACTATTAAAGGGGGTCGAGGTAAAACTAAGGATAAATTTCCAAGTGATGCTCATCTCAAAGCCTACACATACCCAATCCTTGGAGTGAAGCCTTTGGAAATCTCATACAGTTCAGTCAAATTCTTCTATGACAGAGACGAAGATCTTCTGGTCTCTGAGGAATTTGTTCTGACTGAGGAGTTAGGAATTCGCCAGTGCAGATTGCCTACAAGTGAGGAACATGATAGCCCTGAGGAATTTGAGAGCTCAAATTTCCGACCGTTGCTGTGCTACGCGCCATCTGCCCCAAATATCTTATCCACCTAACGGTCATATCATTGAAGGGCATTTATTTCTTATCATGTCGGGCTGCTCCCTGGCTATAAATAGCCACCCCCTCAACCACTAGCTGGTTGGCTGCTCCGAGAGAAACTGACACTTGTCATTTAGAGCATCCCATCCTCCGACGACTTTGAGAGAAAATCATCAGTGAGGAAAAACCCAAAACCCCAACACCTAAAACCCAAAGTGATTGTGCATCACTGAAGAGATTGTTCCTGTGTGGAACCGACGCTTGTTACATTTGAAGACTATGCATCTTCCAGACGGTTAGGCATCAAGGTCTAGAGCATCCAAGAGGAATTGTGGATCGCCGGGTGACCTAGTCTGTGAAGGTTTGGAAGTCACCTTGAAGACTTACCATGAGTGATTGGGCGAGGTCTGTGTGACCTTAGCTCAACGAGAATACAGTAAGGACTGTGTGTCCTAGGACTGTGTGTCCTTTGGTTTAAATACCAAGCTGCTCCAACCAGACGTACAACTGTCACAGCAGTTGGAACTGGTCTACCAAATCACTGTCTTCATCGAGCTACTGGTTCTATTTCCTCAACCCTTTCAATTCCTCGCTCATGTGTTGATGAAATTGATCGTTACTGTTTGAAGACTTTGACTCAAGACTTTCTCAATTTCTTCAATCCTATTTCTTTAGTTATCTTGTCTTCTGCCTGCTTATCCTGTTTACACGCTACCTGTGCTCTGTGTATGTTTCATTTCATCATGATGACTTTGTTTCTGTCTTGTTATGCATGCACCTGAGTACTTATTCCGCTACTGGTAGTTCGTCACTTAGCAAATTCCTCAAGTAGTATTTCCTCAGTGACGAATTTGTAAAAATCGCCTATTCACCCCCCTCTAGTCGATATAACGCACTTTCAGTGTTCCCCTCCAACAAGGTGATGGAATAGGGCTCTAGATTGGATCTCGTGGTTCTGAAACTTGCGGCGGCTGGAATTGTGTTTCATTGACTCCCCTAGGGTTTCTGGAATATTTGGGTATTTATAGAGCTGAGAGGCGGTGGAGAAGACCTCCATGGGCCCCACCACCCATCAGGGCATGCCAGGGGCCTCTAGCGCGCCCAGGTGGGTGGTGGGCCCCACGCGCCTCCCCTCGTGCACTTCCTTGGCTCCCAAGTTGTCTTCTGGGCTAAAAAAATCTCCAAAAATTTTGCTGCATTTGGACTCCGTTTGATATGGATATTCTGTGAAGTAAACAAACAAGCAAAAAACAGCAACTGGCACTGGGCACTATGTTAATAGGTTAGTCCCAAAAAATGATATAAAGTTGCTATAAAATGAATATAAAACATCCAAGAAAGATAATATAATAGGATGGAACAATAAAAAATTATAGATACGTTGGAGACGTATCAAAGGTTTCTCCTTTTGCTGACTAGCATTGCCGCGGCACCCTCCTCGGCCACCGCGGCCTTTCTTGCCGGACCCACCAGTACCATCCTGGCCCTTCTCCTTCTCGCGCTTCTCATACTCAGCCTTCTGCTTTTCAACTAGCTGTTCGACTTGCCAGCACTCCTAGAGGTCATGACCCTTGGTACGGTGAATCTTGCAGTATGGCCCATCAGACTTGCCGGACTTCTCGCCCGCCGCGGCTACCTGGAAATGAGCGCATGCAGCAACTTCCATGCCGGAGCTCTCTGTTTTGGTTTTCTTGGCGGGACTTGAATTACCTGACCCTTCCACAGCCATAAATACCTTGTCTTTGCGCTCTTTGTTGCGCTTCTGACCTTTCTTTTTCGGGGTGGCAATGTCATCATCCTCAGAATCAACTTCAGCACCAGCATCCTCCCCAGGAAATCTCCTCCCCTATTCAGCCCATGCGTATTTGTCCGTCAACGTGTAGAGCTCATTGACGTTCTTCGGCAACCGTACGTTCATCTTTTCCCTCATCTTATGATTGCGCACGTTCGTGTGGAATGCGGCAATCACAGCAGCCGGGTGAACATCAGGTATGCTTCGATGCACATGGCTGAACCTTTGTATAAACTTGCGCAGATTTTCATGTTCTCTTTGTGGGATCGGTTGCAAGTCACTGGGCCGTCCCGGGCCTTTCTGGCCTCCGGTAAAGGCGCCAACGAACTCGTTGCACAGATCTGACCATGAGGAGATAGAGTTTTCTGGCAAATTCATCAACCAGGACATCACATTAGGCTTGAGCACTAACGGAAAGTAGTTGGCAAGAATCTTTTCATCTCTTCCCCCGGCAGCTTGCACGGTGATCGTGTAGATGCCCAAGAACTCTGTCGGGTTAAGCTTGTCATCGTACTTCTCTGGCACTTCTATCTTGAACGCCCGAACAGACGGCCAGCGGACTTGCCGCAACTCACGTGCGAAGGCAGGGCACCCAACTCGTAAGGTAGATACCGACCAACAACGGGCATAGGCTCATCGACAATTGGGCCATTGCGCTCATCGGATTAATGGCGCGTCTCTCCGTGTCGCTCAATGGTGGTGCGGGTATCTTTTGCCCACCTTTCACGTAGCACTTCTCGTTGATCTCGCTGCGTCTCCAGGCCTGAGGAAGCCATCGACATCTCATCGGGCTCCGCAGTCCGCTGGGTTCGTCAGGGCTGCTGGTGTTGCTGTTGTTGTTGTTGAAGTTGTTGCCGTGGAGGTGACTGCACGGTTGGTGCACCACCTACAACGTGGCTGTCAGTTTGAGCTACTCGTGCTGTTCACAGGCGTCGCGAGGGCTCCGCCTGCTGCGGCTTGTTTGACTTGGCAAATCCAATCAGACTCTACATAATGGCCCTCCACTCATCCATCTTTTCTGCTGTCGGAGGTAAGTTCAACAGCATCTGGGCTTGCGCCATTGCCTCCGCCACTGTTGCCAGCAGGGCCAGCGGCGAAGAACGCGACGTCGCTCGACTCCGGGCAGAGCCAGCAGGAGCGCCATTGCGATGTTGCCGCCATGGCTCATGCACAGCGGCAGGTTGATGTGACGGGAGTGGTGCATGAGGATCTTGACTTGATCAACAGGTGTTTTGTCGTGTGGGCACAGCTGTCTGTGTCCAGCGGTGCCGCTCTACGTCGTTGCAGCAGGGAGGTCTTGGCACGCACTTGTCCGCACAGTGTTACTTCGGTGGCTGCGCTTGCCGGCACGTCGGGGAGGCGGATTCTATCCGTCCGCACCGCCCGGGCCATCGTTGTTGCTCTCGCCATAGGGTCGAGGAAGATGATCACCTCCGGTGCCCCACCCCTATTCCCGTCGTGGTGGGCACGGCGATCGCGCCGCCTGCGCCAGCCGTGCCAACCGTGGAGTTCGCACTGTCCGCATCGGTGGGGCCTCCCCCGGACGCGCGCGAAGGAGCTCTAGAGGCATAAGGCTTCGTCGTCGTGGTGCCCTTCTTCTTGGGTGTCATTGATGATGAACATGGTGATGAAATTTTATGAAATCAACGCGCCGTCTGCTGATTTAGATTCACACCAGTGATCCCCTCCCTGGCGCGCCAAAGATATCGGTGTGGAACGACCATCTATGGGGTCGTCAAGCCCCTTGTGGTTTGGCTAGGGAGATGCACAAGACACAAAGAGCAAAATCAAGGGAGGATGCATGGATCTTTACCCAGGTTCGGGCCACCGAGAGGTGTAAAAGCCTACTCCTGCGTGCTATATTGGGTGTATGTGTTGAACACAATTACAAGGAGCGCTATCCCGACAAGGTGAGGGAGGGAGCAGCTACGCGTGTAGTTGTGCCAAGGGTCGATCCTTGTAAACGTTTCCCTGGCCCTCCTTTTATAGCATAAAGGGGTTACCACAGTGGCAAAAAGGTAATTACTGTTGGGAAACATAATAGAAGACAAAAAAAATTTGCACCTACAATCACCAAGATCAATATGAAGATGCATAATGGGTTGTGATCAATGATCGTTACCAACTCCGGATTGCAGCAGAAGAAGAAGAGTCGGTGTAGATCATGCTCGAAGTCCCTCGAAAGTTGATGATGATCCCGCGAACTGCCCTCGAACGATCCCTCGAACCGAAGACCGAAAGCACGACCTCTCTACTTGGTTGCAAGTGTACGATCTTCACGATTTGGCAGCGCTTCACCGTCCAGATCTAATCGTTGCCGGAGAATTAGAGAGAGGAGATTAGAACCACACTGGGCTTCTAATTATGAGGATTAGAGGTGGGTAGGGCTAGCTCTAATTAGTCTAGGACCAACTAGAACTAGAACTAGATCAACTAGAAGAGGCACCCAAAACTTGTTCTTAAAAGGGTGGAAAACATCTAGTATATATAGGTTTAGGGGGGAGGAGAGGGCAGCCACCAAGGGAGGAAAACCCTCCCTTGGTGCACCGGCCTAGGGGGGAGTCCAACTCCCTCCCCTAGTAGGATTCGGCCCCCCCACAAGGAAAGGGGGGCGTGCTACTTCTTGAGATTGTGTTGATTTTTCCCATTAAGAGGAAAGGGTGATGTAGCAAAATAGAGATAAGTATTTCCCTCAGTTAAGAACCAAGGTATTAATCCAGTAGGAGGCACAAGCAAGTCTCCAATCTATGCACCTGCACAAACTAACAAACACTTGCACACAACGCGAAAAAGGGGTTGTCAATCCCTTCACGGTCACGAACAAGAGTGAGATCTAAAAGAGATAGGTATAAAAGATAAATAAAAGATCAAACTAAGTAAATATAAATAAATTGCAGCAAGTTATTTTTGTGTTTTTTGGTTTATAGATCTGAAAATATATGATGGAAAATAGACCCGGGGGCCATAGGTTTCACTAGAGGCTTCTCTCTTGAAGATAGCATACGGTGGGTAAACAAATTACTGTTGAGCAATTGATAGAAAAGCGCAAAGTTATGATGATATCTAAGGCAATGATCATGAATATAGGCATCATGTCCATGACAAGTAGACCGACTCCTGCCTGCATCTACTACTATTACTCCACACATCGACAGCTATCCAGCATGCATCTAGAGTATTAAGTTCATAAGAACGGAGTAACGCCTTAAGCACGATGACATGATGTAGAGGGATAAACTCAAGCAATATGATATAAACCCCATCTTTTTATCCTTGATGTCAACAATACAATACGTGGCTCGCTACCCCTTCTGTCACTGGGTGAGGACACCGCACGATTGAACCCAAAACTAAGCACCTCTCCCATTGCAAGAAAAACCAATCTAGTTGGCCAAACCAAACTGATAGTTCGAAGAGAAATACAAAGATATCTTAATCATGCATAAAAGAGTTTAGAGAAGACTCAAATAATATTCATAGATAATCTGATCATAAATCCACAATTCATCGGATCTCAACAAACGCACCGCAAAAGAGTAATACATCGAATAGAACTCCAAGAACATCGAGGAGAACATTGTATTGAAGAGCAAAGAGAGAGAAGAAGCCATCTAGCTACTAGCTATGGACCCGTAGGTCTGTGGTAAACTACTCACGCATCATCGGAAGGGCAGCAAGGTTGATGTAGAGGCCCTCCATGATCAAATCCCCCTCCGGCAGATCGCCAGAAAAGGCCCCAAGATGGGATCTCATGGGAACAGAGGCTTGCGGCGGCGAAAAAGTATTTTGGTGGACGCTTCTAATGGTTGGGGAATATTTTTGAATTTATAGAGGTGGAATTTGTAACACCCCCGGTGGTTAACTACAGTAATCACCCTTTTGATTATGCCATGTCATCATGTTTAACAGTGCACGATCATCATTAACATCGTATTGCATTTCAACTCCTAAGCCAAAATCCAAATTCAAATGAAAGTGGAAAATAAAAGTTGTGCAACATGAAAACTAAAATGTTCAATAAATGGCAAATAATACAGAGACCATTCTAAAATTGTAACCAACATTAAATAAATTAATTAGGTGACCCAACCCTCTTTTAACAGTGGCTGAAAATAATATTTACAAGCCTTTTAATTAATCTAGATCAAATATGAAATGGTGTTTTGCCCAAACTAGTTTTTGGTGTTAGGGTATAAAGCACTGGTATTTATGGACTAGGTCTCCTTTTTTACAAAAACCATTTGGGGCCTAAACAATTAACAGAATAGAAAAGAAAAGAAACCGAAAAAGAGAAAAGGAAAAAGGCCTAAAGGATCTACTGTGCACTAGGCCTACTGCTACAGCGCAGCCCAGCCCACCCCCGCGCCGTCCCTCACCTCGCACTGCTCACGCGCGCGCTGTCGAGCACCTGCCGCGCGCGGCCAGGCCCCCCCTCACCGCTGCTCGACAGCACGCCGCGCCCATGCCAGCACCTACAAGGCCCCCTCCTCGACCCCCTGGCACTCCCTTGCCTCACTTCCCCCTCTCCCTGCCTCGTCCCTCTCCTCTCCCGCAAGCCCGAGCACGACCATGGCGCTGCCGCCGTGCCCCTCTGGCCTCCCCGACGTGTCCACGGTGCCCGCCATCGTCGCCTCCTTCGACTGCGCCACCGAGCCGAAGCCGAGCGCCTCTGCTTCGCCTCCTACGCCGTCGTCTTCAACCTTCGGGTGCCCGCATCGCCGCCGCCGATTCGCCGCCGTCGACACCTCCCCGACCCCGCAGCCACTCCCCTACGGCTCACCATGAGCCTCTGCTTCCTCCCCGCTCTCTCTCGTCGCCGCTAGCTAGCTGTGGGCGCCGCCCCCTTCGTCACCGAACGCGCATCCGCCTCGCTCGTCGCCGGCGTGCTCCCGGCGACCCTTGGGCCCCGTGCCCGTGCGCATCGTGTTCCCCGTGCCGCGTTGGGCCTCGCTAGCGCTTCGCCTCGCCCCGTAGCGCGCCGTAGCGCTGTCCCCGTTGTGCACCCGAAGTCGTCACCGCTGCGGTCATCGCCGGCGCCGTTTCCGGTGACCCCTGACCCAACCACCACCCGCACGCGATGCGGCACCTCGCTAGCTATCGAACGCGCTAAGCCGCGCGCAAAATAATGCCCTGTGGGCGATTCCCGAACTCGCAGGAGTTGCGCCGCCGCGGGCGAGCTCGCCGGCGTGCTCCGGTGGCCGGCGCCGACGTGGCACGTGGCCCCCACCGCCTGTGCCATTGACTGTGGGGCCCCGCGGGCCCCCAGTTGACATGTTGACCAGGTCAATAGCTGACGTGGCCGCCCTGTCTCGCTGACATGCGGGCCCCACTCGGTTAAACTGATTTAATTAACTAGAAAATCTGTTAATTAATTAGTTTAAACACTAATCAGTCACTGACTTCTGGGGCCCACCCACTAATTAACCCAGTTAGTTAATTTTAACCCCACTGTTAAGTCACAGTCTACGACATGTGGGTCCCACCTGTCTGGTTTGACTGGTCAGCCGACCAGTTGACCTGCTGACATCAGCAACACGTCACGATGACGTCACTCTGCACTGTTTTGGATAATTCGAATTTAATTAATTAAATAAATTCCAGAAATTAATAAAAACTTTAGAAAATCATATTAAATAATCCGTAACTCCGATGGAAAAACTTTGTACATGAAAATTGCTAAGAAGGACGAGACGAATCCGAATACGCGGTCCGTTTGTCTGCCACACGTCCCTAACTATCCGAACATGCAATCGTTCCCCTCTTTTCGTCTGTCTGAAATGCCGGACACTGGGAATACTTTCCCGGATGAATCCCACCTTCGCCAGTATCACCCGGCACTGCGTTAGATCACCTCCGTCACCGCGTATTGCCATGTTATGATTTGTGCTGCACTTGTTCGCTGTGTATTTATACTGTTTCCTCCCCCTCTTCTCTCTCGGTAGCCCCCCGACACCGACGTCGTCCCCGAGACCGACGCAGCTCCGGAGCCCGAAGACACCATTGACAACCTTTCCCTTGCCGCCGAGCAACCAGGCAAGCCCCCCCCCCCTTTGATCATCCCGATATCGCCCATTCTATTTCTCATGCTTGCATTAGAATTGCTGCTGCTACTGCTTTACCTATTCTGATGCATAGCCTGTTTACTGTAGCCTGCTGTTGATAATTACCTGCATATCCTAAACTGCTTAGTATAGGCTGGGTAGAGACCTATCAGTGACCCCACTTATCCCGACTGCCGCACTGGATCGTCAGAAGACCCGATCAACGGGATTGAAGACCAGGACCCGACACCGCACATCACCCCCCCTTAGTTGTAACGAAACTGCAGCGTTACTATCGAGTGCCGAGGGTGAAACCTCTTGTAGCACTTCTGATGTTAACTCTGTAGAGTAGCTATTCGGTCGTGGCCATCGAGGGTGACTCCTCCTTCACTGCTTCCGATAACGACGCTGTCGTACAACACCTCAAGTGTGAACCCAGCGAGGGTGAATCCTCCGAGTTCACCTTGACAGACACATCGAGTAGGAATCCAACGAGGGTGATACCTCGGATTCCCCTGATGTTATGGACACACGGATACGTGGACTGTACTGTTGATTACTTGGAAAGGCGGGTCGACCCTGAGGGGTACCCGCGTGCGCCTGATAGGCGAGTGTTGTGAAGACGGGTGCCAGTGTGGTGCCCGAGAGGTGAATACGAGGCGCGGCCGGGCATTCTTAACCCTTGCAGCAAGTCCTCGAGACGGGGTGACGGGGTCACATCTTTCGTGAGTCTCTGCTCGTTACCGCAAGCCCTAGTCCATTAACGATTTGGATATTTGATCCGAGCAGGTCTCTGGCCTGATAGCACTAACCATCACGTGGGCATAGTATGGGCGTTCTGCATCGTAGCATCAGCCGACAGTTCTGTCAGACGTCCAGTTCAGCATTGTGGCACGGTCGGATCGTACCGACCCTCCGAGGCGGTGCTGGTATCCACCCTGCACACAACGACCCGGAGTGCACAGGGCGATGGCCCAAGACCCCTGAGTGCTTAGGATGTAGACCGGCGGGGACTTCTCTGCTGAGCTTTAGGTAGGGCTGCGGTGTGTCGTTTGACCGAGGCCGGGCATGACCCAGGAAAGTGTGTCCGGCCGGAGTTAATCGAGCGTGTTGGGTAAGTTGGTGCACCCCTGCAGGGAAGAACACTTCTATCGATAGTCGGTCTTACGGTAAAGGACACTCGGAGTTGTATCCTGATTGATACAATTTTAGAACTGGATACTTGGATACTATGGCTCTGGGATTGCTTCTCGCAGGGAGTCGAGAAGGGATCTCCGGACAAGGTTGATGATTGTATGGCTCTGGGATTGCTTTCTTGCAGGGAGTCGAGAAAGGATCTCTGGGTGAGGTTGAGACTTATGATACTGCTACATTATATTGTACTATTCTTGTCTCTTCTATTGCTGCAAGACCTCTGAAGATGCTAGTCTTCGATAGGACTAGGCCTACTCTCTATTCTTGCATTTCTGCAGCCCAGTCCACATATACAGCCTCCCCTTGAAAATGTTGCATATGTAGTGTAGATCCTTGCTTGCTGAGTACTTCTGAGTACTCACGGTTGCTTTGTTCTCCTTTTCTCCCCATATCAGTTTGTCGCGACCAGAGGATGGAGCCCCTTGAGACAGATGCCCCGTCGATCGACTACTACTACTACCCCGAGGATGAGTACTAATACGAGTTGACTGACGACCAGGAGTAGGATCGGAGGGTCCCAGGCAGGAGGCCTACGCCTTTCGATCGTAGTGTTTTATTTTGCCCCGCCTTTCTAAAGGCCTTTCTGTGCTTTCTTTTATATCTGTACATAGATATCTGATGCTTCCGCTGACGCTTGTTCGCAAGCTTATGTATTCGAGCCCTCGAGGCCCCTGGCTTGTAATATAAAGCTTGTATGACTTTATTTATGTTTTAGAGTTTTGTTGTGATATCTTCCCGTGAGTCCTTAGGCTTGATCGTGTGCATTTGCGTGTATGATTAGTGCACGATCGGGCCGGGGGCGTCACAAGTTGGTATCAGAGCCGACTGACTGTAGGAACCCCCCTTTCCAACTCCTTGGCCGAAGTTGAGTCTAGTAACCGAAAACTGTTTTACTAACTTGGCTGTGTGGCTTACGGGCCCACGTCGCCAATTGGGTGGTATTAGTATCTTTTATTCCTCGTCTATACTCTGGGACTCTGATCTCTCTTCCTTTCGGGTTAACTAAAGTTTACTAACGCCGACACTTAGGATCTCGTAATTCTCATCCACCCGGAGAGCTGGATATCTGTGCGATTTCCCTGACATTGATCTGATTAGTCTGATAATCATTTTCCTTTCCATTGTTTTGTTTAACCTTTCTCTCCGAGAGCGGTTATACTTCTCCTTGTCTTTTGACAATCATGAGTTTCCTCTGTTTCAGATGGATCGTTTGTTTCCACCACACCCTGCGACGCAGCTACCAGCTGTTCGAGCAGGGATACATCCAGAGTACATTCTTTATCCACTGGGGCAGATGTCAATCCGTTACAATACCCCAGTACTATCTCCTCCAGATACCCACAAAGACTTTGTGATTTATTGTGATGCATCCCGTGAAGGATTAGGCTGTGTCCTAATGCAAGAGCGTAAGGTGATTGCCTATGGCTCTCGTCAGTTGCGCCCACATGAAGAAAATTATCCGGTACAAGATTTAGAACTAGCTGCTGTCATCTATGCACTGCAGTTGTGGCGACATTACCTTCTCGGTAATCGTTGCGAGATCTACACGGATCATAAAAGTCTGAAGTACTTGTTCACTCAACCTTCTCTAAACCTCCGTCAGCAAAGATGGATGGAGGCCATTGCGGACTATGATTTGGGTATTTCCTATACCCCTGGCAAGGCTAACGTGATGGCTGATGCCTTAAGCCGCAAGTCCTATTGCGACAACCTCATGGTTAGGCGAGCTCAACCTCGTCTTTTTGAAGAACTGTGCAAGCTAAATCTGCGTATTGTTCCACAGGGCTCTCTTAATAACCTTGTGATACAACCAGATCTTGAGAAAGCTGTTAAGGATGCGCAAGCTAAAGATGCTGAAATTGATCTGATGAAGAAAGACCTTCACCTTGTAAAGTACAGGGATTTCTCGCTGTCTGAAGATGGAACCTTGTATTTCAGAAACCGCATTGTCGTACCTTGCTTCGAACTTATGACTGACAAGGTCATGAAGGAGGCACATGATACCCCGCTGTCTATTCATCCCGGTAGCACCAAGATGTATCGTGATCTCCGTCAAAGATACTGGTGGTCTAAAATGAAGCAGGACATTGCTTGTTATGTTGCCGAATGTGATGTGTGTCATCGCGTTAAAGCAGAACATCAGAAGCCTGCTGGAATTCTGCAACCACTTCCTATTCCTCTATGGAAATGGGATAAGGTTCAGATGGATTTCGTTACAGGACTTCCCAGGTCACAGAAGGTTCACGATGCTATTCTTGTCGTCGTCGACCAACTCTCTAAAGTTGCACACTTTCTGCCTGTCAAAGAGACTATCACTGCTAGTCAGTTAGCAGAATTGTATATCTCCAGAATTGTTTCACTCCACGGTATTCCGAAGGAGATCAGTTCGGACCGAGGTGGCCTTTTCACTTCCAAATTCTGGGAAAGTTTTCAAACAGCTATGGGAACTCATATTACCTGGAGTTCAGCTTATCACCCCCAATCCCAAGGCCAAGTTGAACGAGTTAATCAAGTGCTTGAAGACATGCTTCGGGCTTGTGTTATTTCTTTCGGCAAGAAGTGGGAAGAATCTCTCCCGTATGCCGAATTCTCTTACAACAACAGCTATCAAGCCAGCTTGAAAATGGCCCCCTTTGAAGTAATTTATGGACGTAAGTGTCGAACCCCTCTGAATTGGTCAGAAACTGGGGAACGACCGCTCGTGGGTCCGGATATTATTCAACATGCCGAAGAACAAGTCCGTATTGTCCGAGAAAACCTCAAGGCGGCTCAGGACCGCCAAAAGAGCAACTATGATCGCAAACGATGGGGTTTGACTTATCAACCTGGTGATCAGGCTTATCTG
The DNA here is from genome assembly GCA_011799875.1 of Thinopyrum elongatum. Taxonomy (NCBI): domain Eukaryota; kingdom Viridiplantae; phylum Streptophyta; class Magnoliopsida; order Poales; family Poaceae; genus Thinopyrum; species Thinopyrum elongatum. The sequence continues at coordinate 353,072,916 of CM022302.1, read as the reverse complement.
CGAGTCACTCCTATGAAGGGCACTCACCGTTTTGGAATCAAGGGCAAGCTAGCTCCACGCTACATTGGTCCTTTCCGCATTATTGCTAGACGTGGTCAGGTGGCACATAAATTGGAGTTGCCGCCGCAATTCTCTCATATCCACGACGTCTTCCATGTGTCGCAACTTCGTCAGTGCTTCAAGGAATCTCCGCACCGAGCTGTGGATCACGAAATGCTCGAATTGCATGATGATCTTTCATATAAGGAACATCCGATCCGCATTCTCGATGAAGCTGAACATCGGACCTGTCAGAAGGTTACCAAGTTCCTCAAATTGCAGTGGTCAAATCATACTGAAGAAGAAGCCACTTGGGAACGCGAGGATAATCTTCATGCGGAATACCCCGAACTTTTTCCTTCTACCTCTTAATTGTCGGGACGAGAATTCTTGTTAGTAGAGGAGATTTGTAACACCCCCGGTGGTTAACTACAGTAATCACCCTTTTGATTATGCCATGTTATCATGTTTAACAGTGCATGATCATCATTAACATCGTATTGCATTTCAACTCCTAAGTCAAAATCCAAATTCAAATGAAAGTGGAAAATAAAAGTTGTGCAACATGAAAACTAAAATGTTCAATAAATGGCAAATAATACAGAGACCATTCTAAAATTGTAACCAACATTAAATAAATTAATTAGGTGACCCAACCCTCTTTTAATAGTGGCTGAAAATAATATTTACAAGCCTTTTAATTAATCTAGATCAAATATGAAATGGTGTTTTGCCCAAACTAGTTTTTGGTGTTAGGGTATAAAGCACTGGTATTTATGGACTAGGTCTCCCTTTTTACAAAAACCATTTGGGGCCTAAACAATTAACAGAATATAAAAGAAAAGAAACAGAAAAAGAGAAAAGGAAAAAGGCCTAAAGGATCTACTGTGCACTAGGCCTACTGCTACAGCGCGGCCCAGCCCACCCCCGCGCCGTCCCTCACCTCGCACTGCTCACGCGCGCGCTGTCGAGCACCTGCCGCGCGCGGCCAGGGCCCCACTCACCGCTGCTCGACAGCACTCCACGCCCACGCCAACGCCTACAAGGCCCCCTCCTCGACCCCCCTGGCACTCCCTTGCCTCACTTCCCCCTCTCCCTGCCTCGTCCCTCTCCTCTCCCGCAAGCCCGAGCACGACCATGGCGCTGCCGCCGTAACAGCCGCGGCCACCGTGCCCCTCTGGCCTCCCCGACGTGTCCACGGTGCCCGCCATCATCGCCTCCTTCGACTGTGCCATCGAGCCGAAGCCGAGCGCCTCTGCTTCGCCTCCTACGCCGTCGTCTTCAACCTTCGGGTGCCCGCATCGCCGCCGCCGATTCGCCGCCGTCGACACCTCCCCGAACTCGCTGCCACTCCCCTACGGCTCACCGTGAGCCTCTGCTTCCTCCTCGCTCTCTCTCGTCGCCGCTAGCTAGCCTTGGGCGCCGCCCCCTTCGTCACCGAACGCGCATCCGCCTCGCTCGTCGCCGGCGTGCTCCCGGTGACCCTTGGGCCTCGTGCCCGTGCGCATCGTGTTCCCCGTGCCGCGTTGGGCCTCGCTAGCGCTTCGCCTCGCCCCGTAGCGCGCCGTAGCGCTGTCCCCGTTGTGCACCCGAAGTCGTCGCCGCTGCGGTCATCGCCGGCGCCGTTTCCGGTGACCCCCGACCCAGCCACCACCCCCACGCGATGCGGCACCTCGCTAGCTATCGAACGCGCCAAGCCGCGCGCAAAATAATGCCCTGTGGGCGATTCCCGAACTCGCCGGAGTTGCGCCGCCGCGGGCGAGCTCGCCGGCGTGCTCCGGTAGCCGGCGCCGACGTGGCACATGGCCCCCACCGCCTGTGCCACTGACTGTGGGGCCCCGCGGGCCCCCAGTTGACCTGTTGACCAGGTCAACAGCTGACGTGGCCGCCCTATCTCGCTGACATGCGGGCCCCACTCGGTTAAACTGATTTAATTAACTAGAAAATCTGTTAATTAATTAGTTTAAACACTAATCAGTCACTGACTGCTGGGGCCCACCCACTAATTAACCCAGTTAATTAATTTTAACCCCACTGTTAATGTCACAGTCTATGACATGTGGGTCCCACCTGTCTGGTTTGACTGGTCAGCCGACCAGTTGACCTGCTGACGTCAGCAACACGTCTCGATGACGTCACTCTGCACTGTTTTGGATAATTCGAATTTAATTAATTAAATAAATTCCAGAAATTAATAAAAACTTTAGAAAATCATATTAAATAATCCGTAACTCCGATGGAAAAACTTTGTACATGAAAATTGCTCAGAACGACGAATGCGCGGTCCGTTCGTCCGCCACACGTCCCTAACTATCCGAACATGCAACCGTTCCCCTCTTTTCGTCTGTCCGAAATGCCGGACACTGGAAATACTTTCCCGGATGAATCCCACCTTTGCCAGTATCACCCGGCACTGCGTTAGATCACCTCTGTCACCGCGTATTGCCATGTTATGATTTGTGCTGCACTTGTTCGCTGTGTATTTATACTGTTTCCTCCCCCTCTTCTCTCTCGGTAGCCCCCCGACACCGACATCGTCCCCGAGACTGACGCAGCTCCGGAGCCCGAAGACACCATTGACAACCTTGCCCTTGCCGCCGAGCAACCAGGCAAGCCCCCCCCTTTGATCATCCCGATATTGCCCATTCTATTTCTCATGCTTGCATTAGAATTGCTGTTGTTACTGCTTTACCTATTCTGATGCATAGCCTGTTTACTGTAGCCTGCTGTTGATAATTACCTGCATATCCTAAACTGCTTAGTATAGGCTGGGTAGAGACCTATCAGTGACCCCACTTATCCCGACTGCCGCGCTAGATCGTCAGAAGACCCGATCAACGGGATTGAAGACCAGGACCCGACACCGCACATCACCCCCCCTTAGTTGTAACGACACTGCAATGTTACTATCGAGTGCCGAGGGTGAAACCTCTTGTAGCACTTCTGATGTTAACTCTGTAGAGTAGCTATTCGGTCGTGGCCATCGAGGGTGACTCCTCCTTCACTGCTTCCGATAACGACGCTGTCGTACAATTCCTCAAGAGTGAACCCAGCGAGGGTGAATCCTCCGAGTTCACCTTGACAGACACATCGAGTAGGAATCCAACGAGGGTGATACCTCGGATTCCCCTGATGTTATGGACACACGGATACATGGACTGTACTGTTGATTACTTGGAAAGGCTGGTCGACCCTGAGGGGTACCCGCGTGCGCCTGAGAGGCGAGTGTTGTGAAGACGGGTGCCAGTGTGGTGCCCGAGAGGTGAATACGAGGCGCGGCCGGGCATTCTTAACCCTTGCAGCAAGTCCTCGAGACGGGGCGACGGGGTCACATCTTTCGTGAGTCTCTGCTCGTTACCGCAAGCCCTAGTCCATTAACGATTTGGATATTTGATCCGAGCAGGTCTCTGGCCTGATAGCACTAACCATCACGTGGGCATAGTATGGGCGTTCTGCATCGTAGCATCAGCCGACAGTTCTGTCAGACGTCCAGTTCAGCATTGTGGCACTGTCAGATCGTACCGATCCTCCGAGGCGGTGCTGGTATCCACCCTGCACACAATGACCCGGAGTGCACAGGGCGATGGCCCAAGACCCCTGAGTGCTTAGGATGTAGACCGGCGGGGACCTCTCTGTTGAGCTTTAGGTAGGGCTGTGGTGTGTTGTTTGACCGAGGCCGGGCATGACCCAGGAAAGTGTGTCCGGCCGGAGTTAATCGAGCGTGTTGGGTAAGTTGGTGCACCCCTGCAGGGAAGAACACTTCTATCGATAGCCGGTCCTACGGTAAAGGACACTCGGAGTTGTATCCTGATTGATACAATTTTAGAACTGGATACTTGGATACTATGGCTCTGGGATTGCTTCTCGCAGGGAGTCGAGAAGGGATCTCCGGACGAGGTTGATGACTGTATGGCTCTGGGATTGCTTTCTCGCAGGGAGTCGAGAAAGGATCTCTGGGTGAGGTTGAGACTTATGATACTGCTACATTATATTGTACTGTTCTTCTCTCTTCTATTGCTGCAAGACCTCTGAAGATGCTAGTCTTCGATAGGACTAGGCCTACTCTCTATTCTTGCATTTCTGCAGCCCAGTCCACATATACAGCCTCCCCTTGAAAATGTTGCATATGTAGTGTAGATCCTTGCTTGCGGAGTACTTCTGAGTACTCATGGTTGCTTTGTTCTCCTTTTCTCCCCATATCAGTTTGTCGTGACCAGAGGACGGAGCCCCTTGAGACAGATGCCCCGTCGATCGACTACTACTACTACCCCGAGGATGATTACTACTACGAGTTGACTGACGACCAGGAGTAGGATCGGAGGGTCCCAGGCAGGAGGCCTACGCCTTTCGATCGTAGTGTTTTATTTTGCCCCGCCTTTCTAAAGACCTTTCTGTGCTTTCTTTTATATCTGTACACAGATATCTGATGCTTCCGCTGACGCTTGTTCGCAAGCTTATGTATTCGAGCCCTCGAGGCCCCTGGCTTGTAATATAAAGCTTGTATGACTTTATTTATGTTTTAGAGTTGTGTTGTGATATCTTCCTGTGAGTCCTTAGGCTTGATCGTGTGCATTTGCGTGTATGATTAGTGCACGATCGGGCCGGGGGCGTCACAGAATTAGGGTTGGAGGACACCCAAGGGGCCCACAAGCCCTCAGGGCGCCCCCTAGGGCGCGCCCTACAGGCTTGTGGCCTCCTCGGGACTCTTCTGGCCCTCTCTCCAAGTCACGTAGGTGTCTTCTGGTCCAAGAAAAATCATCGTAAAGTTTTATTTCGTTTGGACTCTGTTTGATATTCCTTTTCTGTAAAAGTCAAAAACAAGGAAAAAAATAGAAACTGGCACTGGGCTCTAGGTTAATAGGTTAGTCCCAAACATAATATAAAATAGCATATTAATGCATATAAAACATCCAAAACAGATAATATAATAGCATGGAACAATCAAAAATTATAGATACGTTGGAGACGTATCAAGCATCCCAAAGCTTAATTCCTGCTCGTCCTCGAGTAGGTAAATGATAAAAACAGAATTTTTGATGTGGAATGCTACCTAGCATATTTATCAATGCAATCTTCTTTATTGTGGCAAGAATATTCAGATCCATAAGATTCAAAACTAAAATTTAATATTGACATAAAAACAATATTACTTCAAGCATACTAATAAAGCAATCGTGTCTTCTCAAAATAACATGGCCAAAGAAAGTTATCCCTACAAAATCATATAGTCTGGCTATGCTCCATCTTCATCACACAAAGTATTTCATCATGCACAACCCCGATGACAAGCCAAGCAATTGTTTCATACTTTTGGTGTTCTCAAACTTTTTCAACTTTCACGCAATACATGAGCGTGAGCCATGGATATAGCACTATAGGTGGAATAGAATATGGTGGTTATGGAGAAGACAAAAATAAGGAGAAAGTCTCACATCAACTAGGCAAATTAATGAGCTATGGAGATGCCCATCGATTGATATCGATGCAAGTGAGTAGGGATTGCCATGCAACGGATGCACTAGAGCTATAGGTGTATGAAAGCTCAAAAAGAAACTAAGTGGGTGTGCATCCAACTTGCTTGGTCACGAAGACCTAGGGCAATTTGAGGAAGCCCATCATTGGAATATACAAGCCAAGTTCTATAATGAAAAATTCCCAGTAGTATATGAAAGTGAGAAAATAGGAGACTCTCTATCATGAAGATCATGGTGCTACTTTGAAGCACAAGTGTGGAAAAAGGATATTAACATTGTCCCTTCTCTCATTTTTTTTGTTTGGGCTTCTTTGGCCTCTTTTTTATTTGGGCTTCTTTGGCCTCTTTTATTTTTTTAATAAAGTCCGGAGACTCATCCCAACTTGTGAGGGAATCATAGCTTCCATCATCCTTTCCTCACATGGGACAATGCTCTAATAATGATGATCATCACACTTTTATTTACTTACAACTCAAGTATTACAACTCGATACTAGCACAAAATATGACTCTATATGAATGCCTCCGGTGGTGTATCGGGATGTGCAATGATCAAGCGTGACATGTATAAAAAATATGAACGGTGGCCTTGCCACAAATATCATGCCAACTACATGATCATGCAAAGCAATATGACAATGATGGTGCGTGTCATAATAAATGGAACGGTGGAAGTTGTATGGCAATATATCTTGGAATGGCTATGGAAATGCCATAATAGCTAGGTATGGTGGCTGTTTTGAGGAAGGGTATACGGTGGGTTTAATGCACCGGCAAAAGTTGCGCGGTACTGGAGAGGCTAGCAATGGTGGAAGGGTGAGAGTGCGTATAATCCATGGAATCAACATTAGTCATAAAGAACTCATATACTTATTGCAAAAATTTATTAGCCATCAAAACAAAGTACTACACGCATGCTCCTAGGGGGATAGATTGGTAGGAAAAGACCATCGCTCGTCCCCGACTGCCACTCATAAGGAAGACAATCAAAAAATAAATCATGCTCCGACTTCATCACATAACGGTTCACCATACGTGCATGCTATGGGAATCACAAACTTTAACACAAGTATTTCTACCAATCCACAATTACTCACTAGCATGAATCTAATATCACCATCTTTATATCTCAAAACAAATGCAAAGAATCAAACTTCTCATCTTATTGAATGCTCTTTATATGAAAGTTTTTATTATATCCCTCTTGGATGCCCATCATATTAGGACTAAATTCATAACCTAAGAAAATTACCATGCTGTTTAAGACTCTCAAAATAATATAAGTGAAGCATGAGAGTTCACCAATTTCTATAAAATAAAGCCACCGCCGTGCTCTGAAAAGATATAAGTGAAGCACTAGAGCAAACTGCCTAGCTCAAAAGATATAAGTGAAGCACATAGAGTATTCTAATAAATTCACGATTAATGTGTGTCCCTCTCAAAAGGTGTGTACAGAAAGGATGATTGTGGCAAATTAAAAGGCAACTACTCATATAATACAAGACGCTCCAAGCAAAACACATATCATGTGGTGAACAAAAATATAGCCTCAAGTAAATTTACCGATGGATTGAACACGAAAGAGGGGATGCCATCCGGGGCATCCCCAAGTTTAGATGCTTGGTTCTCCTTGAATATTACCTTGGGGTGCCTTGGGCATCCCCAAGTTTAGGCTCTTGCCACTCCTTATTCCATTTTCCATCAAATCTTTACCCAATACTTGAAAACTTCACAACACAAAACTCAACAGAAAACTCATAAGATCCATTAGTATAATAAAATAAATCACCACTTTAGGTACTGATGTGAACTCATTCTTAATTTATATTGGGTTGATAATTTAAAAATATTGGGTTGTCTCCCAACAAGCGCTTTTCTTTAAAGCCTTTTAGCTAGGCGTTGATAATTTTAATGATGCTCACATGAAAAAAAATTGAAGCACAAAGAGAGCATCATATAGCATGTGAAAAACAAGTTTAAGTCTAACATACTTCCTATGCATAGGCATTTTATAGGTAAAAGATTTGTCAAGACAAGCAAAAACTAGCATATGCAAGGAAGAAGAAAGAAACAATAGCAATCTCAACATAACGAGAGGTAATTTAGTAACATGAAAATTTCTACAACCATATTTCCCTCTCTCATAATAATTGCATGTGGGATCATATTCAAATTAAACAATATAACTATCACATAAAATATTCTCTTCATGATCCGCATGCATGCAAAGTTGACACTCTTCCAAAATAGTGGGATTATCATCAAATAAAGTCATGACTTCTCCAAGCCCACTTTTATCGAAAATTTCATAAGATTGATCAAACTCCAAAGTACTGGGATCATTATTTCCTAAAGTTGACACTATTCCAAACCCACTTTCAATATTATTGCAAACATTATTATCATGAGGCTTAAATAAATTTTCAAGATCATAAGAAGCATTATCACCCCAATCATGATCATTGCAATAAGTAGTGGACATAGCAAAACTAGCATCCCCAAGCTTGGGGTTTTGCATATTATTAGCACAATTGACATTAATAGAATTTATAATAACATCATTGCAATCATGCTTTTCTTTCAAGGAGCTATCGTGAATCACTTTATAAATTTCTTCTTTTAGCACTTCATCACAATTTTCAGATTCACGAATTTCAAGCAAAACTTCATAAAAATAATCTAGTGCACTCAACTCACTAGCAATTGGTTTATCATAGTTGGATATTTTAAAGAGATTAGCAAGTGGATGAGGATCCATAAACCTTTTGTTTTTTATTTCCAATAAATACACAATTATGCCAAGCGAAAAAGCAACCAAACCAAATAAGACATAAAAGGAAAACGAAAAGAATGCAAATAAAAAGAAAAATATTTTTGTGTTTTTCTGAAAATGTTTTAGAAGTGCGGGAGAGGAAAACGAGAGGCAAATGGCAAATAATGTAAGTGCAAGAGATGAGAGTTTATGATGGGTACTTGGTAGGCTTGATGTAGAACCTCCCCAGCAACGGCGCCAGAAATTCTTCCTGCTACTTCTTGAGCTTCTGTTGATTTTTCCCTTGAAGAGGAAAGGGTGATGCAGCAAAGTAGAGATAAGTATTTCCCTCAGTTAAGAACCAAGGTATCAATCCAGTAGGAGGCACAAGCAAGTCTCCAATCTATGCACCTGCAGAAACTAACAAACACTTGCACACAACGCGAAAAAGGGGTTGTCAATCCCTTCACGGTCATGAACAAGAGTGAGATCTAAAAGAGATAGGTATAAAAGATAAATAAAAGAGCAAACTAAAGTAAATATAAATAAATTGCAGCAAGGTATTTTTGGGTTTTTTGGTTTATAGATCTGAAAATATATGATGGAAAATAGACCCGGGGGCAATAGGCTTCACTAGAGGCTTCTCTCTTGAAGATAGCATACGGTGGGTAAACAAATTACTGTTGAGCAATTGATAGAAAAGCGCAAAGTTATGACGATATCTAAGGCAATGATCATGAATATAGGCATCATGTCCGTGACAAGTAGACCGACTCCTGTCTGCATCTACTACTATTACTCCACACATCGACCGCTATCCAGCATGGATCTAGAGTATTAAGTTCATAAGAATGGAGTAACGCCTTAAGCAAGATGACATGATATATTGTACTAAACTACTCACCCATCATCGGAAGGGCAGCAAGGTTGATGTAGAGGCCCTCTGTGATCGAATCCCCCTTAGGCAGATCGCCAGAAAAGGCCCCAAGATGGGATCTCATGGGAACGGAGGCTTGCGGCGACGAAAAAGTATTTTGATGGATGCTTTTGATGGTTGGGGAATATTTCTGAATTTATAGAGGTGGAATTAGGGTTGGAGGACTCCCGAGGGGCCCACAAGCCCTTAGGGCGCCCCACCCCTGGTGCATGCCCTAGAGGCTTGTGGCCTCCTCGGGACTCTTCTGGCCCTCTCTCCAAGTCACATAGGTGTCTTTTGGTCCAAGAAAAATCATCGTAAAGTTTTATTCCGTTTGGACTCCGTTTGATATTCCTTTTCTATAAAACTCAAAAACAAGGAAAAAACAGACTGGCACTGGGCTCTAGGTTAATAGGTTAGTCCCAAAAATAATATAAAATAGCATATTAATGCATATAAAATATCCAAAACAGATAATATAATAGCATGGAACAATCAAAAATTATAGATACGTTGCAAACGTATCAGCCGGCGGCCGTCCTGGGCTCCTGCCCTGGCTGCGCACCCCCTTCCTTCTTTGGCGCGTGGGGGGAAGGCAGGAGGGGGTGCCCCCCCTTTCCTTTCTCTCATGTGGAGGGGAAGGCACGAGGGGCTAGCCCTCCCCCTTTCCTTCCTTAGGGCTGGCGGCCTAGAGGGGGGGCGCGCCAGCCCCTTGTGGGCTGGTGTGCTCCCCTCGTTTGGCCCATATGGCCCAATAACCTCCCGGGGCCTCCCGGAACCCCTTCCGGTGATCCAATGAATACCCGATGCATTCCGAGAACTTTCCAGTGACCAAATAGCATCGTCCTATATATCAATCTTTACCCCCTGACCATTCCGGAGCTCCTCGTCATGTCCATGATCTCATCCAGGACTCCTAACAACATTCGGTCACCAACTCACATAACTCATATAATACTATATCGTCAATGAACGTTAAGCATGCGGACCCTACGGGTTCGAGAATGATGTAGACATGATCGAGACGCTTCTCCGGTCAATAACCAATAGCGGGACCTGGATGCCCATATTGGTTCCTACATATTCTACAAAGATATTTATCGGTCGAACCTTTATAACAACATACGTAATTCCCTTTGTCTGTCGGTATGTTACTTGCCCGAGATTCGATCATCAGTATCTCCGTACCTAGTTCAATCTCGTTACCGGCAAGTCTCTTTATTCGTTCCGTAATACATCATCTCGTAACTAACTGCTTAGTCACTTTGCTTGCAAGCTTCTTGTGATGTGTATTACCGAGAGGTCCTAGAGATACCTCTCCGATATACGGAGTGACAAATCCCAATCTTGATTTACGCCAACTCAGTAGACACCCTCGAAGATACCTATAGAGCATCCTTATGATCACCCAGTTACGTTGTGACGTTTGATAGCACACAAGGTATTCCTCCGGTATCCGGGAGTTGCATGATCTCATGGTCGAAGGAATATGTATTTGACATTAAGAAAGCAGTAGCAATAAACTCAATGATCATATGCTAAGCTAATGGATGGGTCTTGTCCATCACATCGTTCTGCTCATGATGTGATCTCATTATCAAGTGACAACTCATGTCCATGGTGTAACATCCCGATTCTCGGAATGTTTAAGAAAAAGTTTTCCAAAATTCAGGGCGAGAAAATTTTATTTGTTTTATTTGTTAACAAAGCTTAAATTGATCTTTTTATAATTAGAGGATTTAATTTAAACTAATGCAAACCTAAATTAAAATTTAGTTTTGTTTTTTGTTCGGTTCATTTGTTTTCTTGCCTTAGCATATAAATTATGTGCGTCTATTTTTTTTGCTTTGATTTTCTTAAGTTCGTTTGGTTTTATTTGGGTTTTTATGAATTTCTGGATTTTCCTAAAAGGGAAATCTTATCTTCTCTCTCACGGGTATGAGTCTCTCTTTACCTCACCTGGGTGCGATCCACATTATTTCCTTCCCTCCAAACCGAATGGGCCTAGCCCAATATGCTTCACATTCTTATATTTTTATTCCTTCTCACATGGGCCTTAGCCATTTACCCCATGGTGGCTGAACCTCTCCTTGTCACCTACACACATAAGCATGCGTTATCCCTGGGTTTCGGTCGCCATGTCTGGTTAGGCCACCCAGGAAATTTGGATTTCCTCCCTGTAAACCTTGTGACGGGTGAATAAAGCTTTGTGAGGTTGTCTAAAAAAAACCTACACACATAAACCTCTCGTGCATACACTAGGGAACCGTACGGTGTTAAAACCCACTGAGAGTCACCGTTGTCTCCTTAATTCTCTCTCCTTGACTCTTCCCTTGCCTTAATTCTCTCCACTTGCCCATCTTCCGACCAAAGCCCAAGCGCTTCTCCTTCCTCAGCGCTCCACCCACATTTGCACGTACATACTCACAGGAAGGTGAAACGTACAGGCACTAGCACCCTCTAATTCTCTTAACTCTCAACCGTTTCTCAAATCCGTAAGTATATATATGTGTGCCTCGACCTCCTCTTCCATTCCCGCAAGAACCCCTGCCCTCTCCCTTACCCGTGCTTCCAAGTTTTCTCCTTGAACTCTTGTTGTCCATGAACACGAGGTTTCGATCCCGGTGACTAGGATCATCTCCATCCAAACCCTTGCGCCAAGTTCTTCCTTTCCACACCACGAATCCATTCAGAGAAGAATGAACGCGTTCCGTCAACTACATGTGAAGAATTCAGCATGTTCGTCTACACCGTTCATCAAGTTCGTCGGATCGATTCGTCACGCTCGGTGAGTTTCTATCCAATTCCTTTTGCAAATTCACTAAACCATGTTCAATCTATCTCCTAGACATCCTAGTTTGGTCTATTTCGTTGGCCGTGCCAACCACGCCATGTCCATGAACCGGAGACCATCCGACGGTATTCACATTTTTTTTTAGTTTTATTCGTCATATGACTTCGAGCCCCATAGATGAAATATTCCCTAGGACATTCATAACAACATGGTGGCGCTAGATTGCTAGTTTGGTCAATCTAGATTTTGTACAGATTTTTTTACACTTGTTTTGGCCAAGATTGAAGGTGTTTTTCTTCATCGGTTAAATTTTCGTGCTAATATGTTACCGTTCGTATGTTCGTAATATGCTAGGAGTGCATGCTATTGGTTTCTTAATGTTGCACGTGACAAGGACTTGTTAGATTTAAATTGTTTTAGCGATTACAGTTATTTAGAATTATTTAACATGTAGTTTCACGATGATATTTTCTTGGGTGCGGTGCGTAGTCGTAGTATATGCCACATACAAGTTTTGTGAATTATTGCCATGTGTAGGAATTGATTTGGCGTACCAGATTATCTTTTTTCATACAAGCTTAGTGGGTGTTATTATTTTAATTAGATTTGGGTCATCGTTAGGATAATCTTATTATTATTATTTTGGTAACGTTCGATACTTATTGTATGCGTACGTACAAATTTTAGTGAATGTTTGTCATGCTTATAATTCCTTTGAATTTTTTTAGGTGTGGCTTTATTTATCTAATCTTGGATTCTTCATGTTTTAATTAGGTTAATTTTTTTAACATTGCGATATTTTAAATATGGTTTACATATGCATTTTCATCCATGTCGCATGTTTGTTTTATTGGTTTTAAAATCACGCCATGTCTATGATAGATGCCTACATTATTTTGCACGCGTGTTGTATAGTTTTGATGTCACACCATCATGTAAGTTGATGTTTATTTCAATCGTGTGTGCTATCTAGTCTTGTTTATACTAGTTATCATGAATCAGTATATTAACTTAGAGTATTGTCATGCTTGTGGTGAATTGCTTGGCGTAGGCATACTATTAGCATTTAGATTATATGTTGTATCATGTCATGAAATTATTACTTATTATGATATGAGAGTGACACATTATTGCATAATGTTCCTCTTATTTCGTAGATGTTTGGCTTCCAATATTATATAGTTAGTGGTTGTATTTCTTAAATTGGTGTTGTGTTGTTATTGTCAAATTTATGATTTACTTTATAGTTGCTTGTTAATTGTCCTAGGTGTCTTATTTACCTAGGATGGTAGCTATGCATGCTTAGTTGATTGACATGTGATGTTAGCACTTTCTCAAAGTTGAATCATGGTTTCATTTGGTCCTACCATGTGTTATGAGGTTGCTAGCACATTCATATGTTCACACATATGGTTAACCTTGAATTGTTAGTAGATACATGTAGTAGTTTATGGTCTCACATATTTTAGTTAGGTGGGATTCCTTCTGCTTGATCAATACCATACCATACTGTTGTGATTTTGTAAGTAGAATGCATACTGTGGGTGAACCAATTTGTGTTTAGTATGATGCCTATGTTGTTCATCTATGCAATTTCAAGTGTATGATGTACTAGATAGAAAACGATGCCATCTTGGTATCCATATGATTATAATACATGTTGATTTGATGCCATGATGTAGTTGTCCACTTGCCTACAAGCTAGTCTGCTTACCAGATGTGCTTATTTCTCATAACTAGTATGATAGGATGGTGTGTTATTGCCATGCTTGATGTTTAGTATAGTTGACATGAACTAAGTTATGTTATAGTCATGGGTTATATGTTATATTGGTAGCATAGTGTGGTAACGTGTGTGATGACCATCCCATGCTTACAGTATTATATTAGTTTATCTTTTCACTGCATTGTTATATGCCTTAGCGTTCTTTATATTTTTTACCTTTCTTTTGTGTTACGGTACACATATACTTCTTTTCTGCAAGTAATCTTTCATGTCTTATGATGTTCTGTGTGTTATAGTTGCCTAGTTTAGATCTTCCTTATAGATGTTTAACTTTGTCACATGATATTATTATGAGTGTTCTATACTTGTTGCCTTAGTTCATCATATGTTTAGTACGAGTGATATGTCATGTTAATAGAGTTGTGCTTTGATCATACACTTAGTGTGTGTATCGTCATTTGTTATTTCAAGCATGTGAAGGTAATCTTATAGCTAGTTGTGCTGTTATTGGATAATTTTTGTTTCTTATTGTAAGGAGCATATCCTTGTTTAGTATCTTCTCATGATCACTCGTATGTCTGATGTTTGTGTTATTTGTTAAGACCTTTAGTTATTCTCCATTCACATGCCTTGTATGATGTGTGTCTTACTATTAATGGTTTGATTACCTTTCACCTTAGTGTTAGTTTGGCTTTTGTTGTGGAATGCTTGCTATTAGATGCTTGGTGCATTCATATCCTTTAGTTAATGTTTGACCATTATAAATATTTAGAGTTATCCAAACATTTATTTGTGGTTGATTACCGCTCTTAATCATACCATGTTTAGGATAGTTGTTCATCCTTTTGTTCTATTTGTTGTATAGTTTCTTGTTAATTGTGTGATATAATTGATCCTATTATATTTTAGTAATGATTTAGGTCTAGACCTAGATCAACTCAATTCATTTTATTGAATGATGTTTGACTGCTTGACTAGTATGGTTTATAATGTTGGTTTGGTTATCTTAGAGAATGCTTTCTTTCGAATTAGCATATAGCTGATCTAAATGTTTGGCTGCTATTGACCATTGTAAATATTTAGGTTCTATCTAAATACTTATCTAAGGTTAACTTTTAACTTTATCATGCCATGTTGTGATTGTGTAGTTAAAATGCATATGTTGGTTTCATTCCATGTGTATTGATGCCATTGCTAGATTATGAAGTAGTTTCCTATATAGTTAGTTGTGATGTGTGGTGGGCACTACTAGTTCAGAAGAGAACTTTAGTCTTGATCGCAAAGCCTTCCTTAGCTGTGTCAACCTAACCCTGTCACTTCATTGAATCATCTCTCTTACGTCCCTATCATGCTATCTCATTTCAGAATCTCCATTTGATCGATATCCCGCTATCCATCCACTCTTAATTTGTTTTGGATGTTATTTGGATTTATTTTTATTTGGTATTTATTTGATTTTCATTTGCTATCGTTACTACGAGTAGGGAGTGACGACGATGTTGGACATGGAAAGAACCAGGTTACCAAAGAAGGACTCAACAATGAAGGCATGCCTCCTTCTTTGATCATACTTATCCTATGTTTTACAAAATTGCATTGAGTTTTATGGTCACTATATGCATGCTATTTTTTTAATTCTTGTAGCTAGCGTGTCAATTGACACATTACCTTGATCCGCTTGTCGCCTATTCATTTGACACCTGAGTAGAAGTATATAGTATTCTGGTAGAGTAGAAATGCTTAGCCATGCTTATCACCCTATAGGTGCTTTGTTGAATGACCTCTCAGTCATTGACAGTTGAAACTTATCGCTGAGCTAGGCCAGTTGGCCTTGTTGACCATCTCTATCCTCTTCTACTCTGGGTGAAACTTACCATCTGAATACTGGCGCGGGCGACAGCTGAATCAAGGATTGAAGGAGCGATTGGCTGCCCTTCATGAGCTGAAGGGGGCAATCAGTCGTTCGTGTCGCATGAGGCCTAATAAGTCTTGGATTTGAAGATTGTGATAACAGTACAGCCACATGATATATGGGCACTCGCTTGGTTAATTAGTTAGTTCACTCTTATTGTCGTCATCGCCATACCGCAGATGGGATAGCTGCCTTGCAAGGAGTATCCTCGGCACAAAAGGGGGGCCCGGACTGTGAACTACGGTTACTTCCATGTTGAAACCTAGTGGGCTTGGCATAGTAAGTGTGGTCTAATGAAAGACCTCATCACAATCTCCCTGCCGGTATACCAAATGGTGTACTACGCCAGCGACGGCAAGTGGCAACAAGTCGTGATTGTGTTGTGTGGGTAAAGTGTACAACCTCTGCAGAGTGGAAAACTATTCGAATATGCTTATTCCCTCTTTGCCCCTATTCTTGGAACCTATAAAGAGTGTGAGTTGATTGAGGATGCTCACTTTGATGAAAGTTATTCTGGAGATAAAACATGTTTTCATCAAAAACTGCTTTTATCCAACTGCTATATTGTTTTCAAATAAAATTAGCTTTTATGCAAATGAGCCATACAGCCTTCCTTTGAAGCCACATGTAGCTAATAGGACCTTCCCCGAGGGAGGCATGTTGAGTACGTAATGTACTCATGGCAATAATTTTGTTGACAACAGAGTTCCATGAAGATGAAGGTGATGACTACGACTACTATGGCAATTCGTAGGAGTGAGGTCACGTGGACTACATCGACTGCCTGTGGTTGAGATGGAGTCGCTACGCATTGTACTTTTCGCTGTTTTCTGATTGTAATAAATGTCATGAGACATTTCACTAGGTATGTCTTGTGAAAAATATACTACAGTTAATGCTTTTACGTATTCTGCAATGATACCATTTCACTGTGTTGTCAACAATGATCCTGGGGTTGACAATTAAACACAGGAGGATCTGGAAGATAATTCCGGGTTCTCACAGAAGTGGTATGAGAGCCGATGTCGACCTAGTCGCGTGGCCTTAGTTAGAAATGAAAAGCCTTGGGGACTATTTTTATAAGAAAAACTATTTTGAAAAGGATCATTCTCGTACTCTTCTCCTTCACTATTGCTATTGTCATCTCATCTTCTTCAATTGAAATTTAAACTCTACTTCTCTACCATCTTCATTGTAGTATGTGAAACCCTTTTCCCTGCCCATGGTGTTGAAAAGTCAGAAGCTTCACAAGATGTGCCAAAAATTTCAAGATAAGTTCAACCCCTAATGCTCTATGTAGCAACATTTTGCCGAGAGAAGACACCTGAGAACTCAAGAAGTCAACAACTATCCATCATGCTTCAATCATCAATGTTGAAGATCTGCACCAAGTTATAATGTGACCTGCCATATAGGATTAGGTTGGTTAACAACCCTGTAGTGGTAGGACTCGTAGCTAGTAGACGCAAAACTTTTTGTTTGAGTATCGTCTGCATATTTTTCTTCAGGCATTTTTCTTATGCAGTCATGCTAAAACCCTATTTGCCAAAATGAGTTGCTTTTGAGTTTTATTTGGATAGCTTCAAGGCTATCTTGGTGTTATTTTTATCTTCTGGGGTATCTCCGCCTTGCCTAGGATTCTTTTACTCCTCTTATGCTCTTTCCCTCTTATCTATAAACCCTAGAAGACACTTTGAGAGCAAGGAAGACGCAACAACCGTTTGGAGGTCTATTATTAAAGTGAGCCTTATGGAAAACCTCTTTTAAGGGGGGTAGTAGACGGTTATTCGTGTCGAGATCGAAGATTTGAAGACCTTCATTTGCACATAAGACGAAGATATGAAGACCTTCACTGCACCTACCATAAAGTTCAACCTGAAGAAGAATCAAAGAGTCCAGCCGCACCAAAGCTTGACCTAAAGAAGAAGGGAAGTACCAAAGAATGTTCAACAACTCAGAGATGCTATTAGATTACCATCGCCAAAACCGAAGGACTGTTTCCAAGCCTTGAGAAACAAGGGATAATATCGACAAGAGAAGTATGTCCAATCAACACCCCAAAGTTTCTTATCACCAAGATCAGAATCGACCGCCACCCACAACTGTGTTTGAAGAGAACTGTGTCGAAGATAAAGCTAACCCAAACCCATTCTCTATAGTCAGTCTGAATCTCGGGGACGAGATTACTTTTAAGGGGGGTAGATTTGTAACATCCCGATTCTCGGAATGTTTAAGAAAAAGTTTTCCAAAATTCAGTGCGAGAAAATTTCATTTGTTTTATTTGTTAACAAAGCTTAAATTAATCTTTTTATAATTAGAGGATTTAATTTGAACTAATGCGAAACTAAATTAAAATTTAGTTTTGTTTTTTGTTCGGTTCATTTGTTTTCTTGCCTTAGCATATAAATTATGTGCGTCTATTTTTTTTTGCTTTGATTTTCTTAAGTTCGTTTGGTTTTATTTGGGTGTTTATGAATTTCTAGATTTTCCTAAAAGGGAAATCTTATCTTCTCTCTCACGGGTATGAGTCTCTCTTTCCCTCACCTGGGTGCAATCCACATTATTTCCTTCCCTCCAAACCGAATGGGCCTAGCCCAATATGCTTCACATTCTTATATTTTTATTCCTTCTCACATGGGCCTTAGCCATTTACCCCATGGTGGCTGAACCTCTCCTTGTCACCTACACACATAAACCTCTCGTGCATACACTATGTAACACCCCCAGTGGTTAACTACAGTAATTCCATTTTGATAATGCCAAGTCAGCATGATTAACAGTGCACGATCATCATTTGCATCATAATGCTTTTCAACTCCTAACTCAAAATTCAAATTTAAGTGAAAGTGGAAAATAAAAGTTGCCTGAACCTGAAAACTAAAATGTGCATCATGTTGCCAATATTCTCATAGCATTTATAAAAATGATTGCAACATTTGTTGGAATTGTAAAAGGACTCGAACAACAAGGAACAGCAGCAACATAACACTGTTTAATCCTTTTTCAATTTAAATAAAATCCAAACAAAAAGATATGGACCCCAAACCAATTTCTAGCAGTGACAGATAATGCACTGTAAATAATGGAGCAAGTCTCATATTTTACAAAAGTCTTTTGGACTAAAAATAAAAGACAAAACAGAAAAAAAGGATAAAGAAAAAAAAAGGAGAAACCCCCCCCCCCCCACTCGGGCCTCGGCCAGCAAGCAACCGGGCCGCCGAGGCCGGCCCCAGCCAGGCGCAGCAAAGAGAAGGAGAAAAAAAAAAAAAAAAGCAGACGGGGAAAGAATAAAAAAAAGAGAAAGAAGGAAAAAGAAAAAAAAAACAAAGAAGAAGAAAGGATGCGATAGGGATACGAAACGAAGGGAGCAAAATAAGAGAAGAAGTAGGAGAAAGTAGAGGCTTACAAGAAGACAGTAGAAGGAAGTTTGCATGAAAAGCTAGACGGCCGCATACACTAATCATTGACACGATCGCAAAAGAAAAGAGAAGCAGAAAAAAGAGAAAGGAGTAACAGGAGAAAAAAGATAAAATGAGAAAGAAAGAAGGAAAGAAGAAGGAGAAAAGAAAAAGTAGATTAGGGAATGGAAACTCCAAGGCAACAGAAGAGAAAGAGAAGAGGGAAGAGAAGGGGAAGGATAGAAGAAAGAAAGAAGTAAATAATGAAATTCTCATAAAAATAAAATGGAGAGGAAAGGGGAAAGGAGAAAAGATTAAAGTAGAAACGGAGAGAGACGATAAAAAAGAATGATATGAGAGAGATTAAGAATAGAAGCAAGTGGGAGCGAGGAAGACACGGTTCGACGGACATCGCCCTCCCCGTCTAAAAAAGAATCCGATCGCATAAGAGACACTGGATAGAAAAAGTAGTAAAACTGAAAGAAGAAGTAGAAGAAGTATCGGAAGGCCATCGTAGAAGGAGATTACAGAGATAGCATCATAACCGTCCCGGGCCCACCATGTGAGCCGCCGCCCCCTATCTCTTCCTCTATCCCTGACGCCGAGCCGCAAGTGGAACATTGTACAGTTCCAGATACGCGAAAGGCATAAACCCTTCACAGTCGCGCGTAACATGCTCAGCCACGAGAAGAATTACAAAAAATAAGGTAGAACGACAGACGAAGAGAAATGAGAGACGAAACTGAGAAAAAGACAATAGACTTCACCGGACCAAGCAGTATGAAGAAAGGAGATACGAAGAAAAGAAGAGAGAAAACGAGGAGCAAAAGAACAGATTTTGCGATTTTACGTCATCCGCGCCCGTGGCCACGTGCCACTGACCGGTGGGCCCTGCCCCCCTGGCCGCTGACAGACGGGGCCCAGCCCCAAAAACGTTTTAGGAAAATAAATGTAATTAAAAAAATATATAAAAAAATAAAAATAAAAATAATTAAACTAATTAATTAAAAAATTAGTTAATTAATCCTGATTAGGTTAATTTAATTGAGTAGTTAGTGTTAATTAAACAGTAATTTAATTAGTTAATCACTAATAACCTTTTTAGCCTATGACAGGTGGGGACCCACTGGTCCTGACGTCATGCTGACGTCAGCAAGACACGTTTCGGATAATGTTAATTTAAATAATTAATTAAATTCCAGAAAAAATAAAAACTTTAGAAAATCATATAAAATAATCCGTTTAGCTCAGATGAAAATACTTTGTACATGAAAGTTGCTCAGAACGACGACGAGACGAATGAAAAGGGTGGAAGAAAAGCGGCGCAACCAGTCCGAAGCAACCGATCCCCCTCTACCCACCGTATTAAGACCGGCTACAATATCGTAAGAGATTTCAGATAGTGTTAGTTGATGCTGCGTTAGGACCCCTAGCACCGTGTATCGTATTTGTCAATGCTCATGTTTGCTATATATTTATATGTTTCCTCCTCCTCTCTGATAGAGATGACGCGTACCGAGAAGAAGCTCCGGATCACCGAAGACACCATAGACGACCTTGCCCTTGCCGCAGAGCAACACAGAGGCAAGCCCCTTGAGCATACCGATATCGCCCATTCTAATTTCTCATGCTTGCATTAGAATTACTGTGCTGCTGCTTACCTATTCTGATGCATGCCTGTTCATGTGAACCGTGTTAATTACTAATATACTACAAATGTTTAGTTTAGGAGGGTAGAGGACTATCAGTGCCCCACTTATCCCGACTGCCGCGCTGGATCGTCAGAAGACCCGATCAATGGGATTGAAGACAGGACCCGACACCGACACATCACTAGTAGTTGGAAAAACAATGCAACGTTATATATCGAGTGCCGAGGGTTGATGTGAAAACTTTGTAGCACTTCTGATGTTAACTCTGTAGAGTAGCTATTCGGTCGTGGGTCATCGAGGTGTGATTCCTCCTTCACCGCTTCCGATAACGACGCTGTCCTACAAACACCTCAAGTGTGGACCCAGTGAGGGTGATCCCCTAGTTCACCTTGATGGATACATCGAGTGGGAATTCAAATTGAGGGTGATACCTCGGATTCCCTGATGTTATGGACACACGGATACTTGGACCTTACATTGTTACTTGGAAAGGCGGGTCGACCCTGAGGGGTACCCGCGTGTGATGTGAAGGCGGGTTGCCAGTGTGGTGCCCGAGTGGTGAATACGAGGCGCGGCCGGGCATTCTTAACCCTTGCCGCAAGTCCTCGAGACGGGGCGACGGGGTCACATCTTTCGTGAGTCTCTGCTCGTTACCGCAAGCCCTAGTCCTAACGATTTGGATATTTGATCCGAGCAGGTCTCTGGCCTGATAGCACTAACCATCACGTGGGCATAGTATGGGCGTTCTGCATCGTAGCATCAGCCGAAAGCTCTGTCAGACGTCTAGTTCAGCCTTGCGGCCGGGACGGACCGGCGCCCCCCTGGTGCCTGGCTTCCCCCTGCACGCAACGACTCGGAGTGCACAGGGCGATGGCCCAAGACCTCTGAGCGCTTAGGATGTAGACCGACGGGGACCTCTCTTCTGAGCTGTAGGTAGGGTTGCGATGTGTCGTTTGGCCGAGGCCGGGCATGACCCAGGAAAGTGTGTCCGGCCGAAGTTAATCGAGCGTGTTGGGTAAGTTGGTGCACCCCTGCAGGGAAGAACACTTCTATCGATAGCCGGTCCTACGGTAAAGGACACTCGGAGTTGTATCCTGATTGATACAATTTAGAACTGGATACCTATGATGAGACCTGTATATATGGCTCTGGGATTGCTTCTCGCAGGGAGTCGAGAAGGGATCTCAGGACGAGGTTGATGAATGTATGGCTCTGGGATTGCTTTCTCGCAGGGAGTCGAGAAAGGATCTCTGGGTGAGGTTGAGACTTAATGTTACTACTACATTATATTGTAATGTTCTACTCTCTTCTACTGCTGCAAGACCGCTGAAGATGCTAGTCTTCGATAGGAGTAGGCCTTCTCTCTATTCTGGCATTTCTGCAGCCCAGTCCACATATACAGCCTCCCCTTGAAAATGTTGCATATGTAGTGTAGATCCTTGCTTGCTGAGTACTTTTGAGTACTCACGGTTGCTTTGTTTACCTTTTCTCCCCATATCAGTTTGTCGTGACCAAGATGACGGAGCCCCTGAGACAGCTGCCCTGCCGACGATCGCTACTACTACTACCCAGAGGATGGATACATCTACGAGTTGACTGACGACCAGGAGTAGGATCGGAGGGTCCCAGGCAGGAGGCCTTCGCCTTTCGATCGTAGTGTTTTATTTTGCCCCGCCTTTCTAAAGGCCTTTCTGTACTTTCTTTTATATCTGTACTCAGATATCTGATGCTTCCGCTGACGCTTGTTCGCAAGCTTATGTATTCGAGCCCTCGAGGCCCTGGCTTGTAATATAAAGCTTGTATGACTTTATTTATGTTTTAGAGTTGTGTTGTGATATCTTCCCGTGAGTCCTTAGGCTTGATCGTGTGCATTTGCGTGTATGATTAGTGCACGATCGGGCCGGGGGCGTCACAAGTTGGTATCAGAGCCGACTGCCTGTAGGAATCCCCTTTCCAACTCCTTGGCCGAAGTTGAGTGTAGAAACCGAAAACTGTTTTACTAACTTGGCTGTGTGGCTTACGGGCCCACGTCGCCAATTGGGTGGTATTAGGATCTTTTACTCCTCGACCTTTACTCTGGGACTCTGACCTCTCTTCTATTCGGGTTAAATGATTTTACTAACTCCAGCATTAGGCTCTCGTGCTCACATCCACCCGGAGTTCTGAAATATTCCCCCCTTGCTTCAAGATTGTGGGCCAGGTTCTGCTTACAGGATCCTTTTATCGAGGGCACCCTGTGTTGTCACGTGCAGATTCCTCGCTCCAACAGTTTTCTCCGACGTGGATCTAGCCTTTGCTATGTCTCGTTGTGTACTCCCATATCGCGTGCCTGCGCGCCGCCTAGATGTCTAGCCTTTCCCTTTTCAACTGTCGTAATGCCGGATGCTAACCGAGGCTATGTGTGGCTTTGAATGTCTGGTGCGAATATGATGAAGTATCTATTGCACTTCCTTCTGTTGTGCGTGTTACTTCATAGATAATTCCATACACCTGCAAGTTACTAGCTAAATTGCCCCTGTTGATTTGGCAGGATGGCTGACGATCCTCCACCTCCACCCTATATTGCCGCAATGATGCAGCAGTTTGAATTGAACCGTCAGCTCAACGAGAGTCTGGTAAGACGTTTGGAACGCAATGAGGCTCGTCAGGAGCCTGGACCGATCTCGCTGCCAGAATTTGTGCACCTCAACCCGTCCGTTTTCCGCAACTCCACCAATCCTATGGATGCTGATGATTGGCTCCGTGACATTGCCTTTCAGTTGAAGTCGGCCAATGTTACCCCTGACAGTTACGTCACCTATGCGACGTATCACCTGAGGGGATCAGCTGCTCAATGGTGGGAAAGCCACAGGGCTATGTTGCCTGCAGACACTGTAACCACTTGGCAGGAATTTCAGTCAGCTTTTTGTGCATGCTACATTCCTCAAGGTCTGATGGACCAGAAGAAACGGGAGTTCCGCAAACTCTCACAGGGCACAATGACTGTCGATGGATATCAGAGGAAATTTCTCGAGTTATCCCGCTATGCTGAAGATGACGTCTGCACTGACGCCCGCAAGCAGGATAAATTCCGTGAAGGACTCCGTACTAACATAAAACTCGCACTTGTAGTCCATGATTGCACAAACTACGCAACGCTTGTCAACAAATCTTTCCAAGTTGAAATAGCTCTGACTGAATGCCAGGAGTCGCTCAAGCGCACTCATGGAGCTGGCTCATCATCGGGTCAGCCTGTTCAGAAACGACGAGTCTGGATCCCACACAATGTTCATCACCGACCTGCTCCAACACCAAGGCCGTCATATGTTGCACCTCGTCTGCCTTCACCGCCGAGACAGCTATCGGTTCATGATGGACCGCCTAATGTTACGGCTTCTCCTCAGGATGCCCCATGTCCTCCTGATGGTCGTATGAAGGGCCATCGAATCCATCGTTGTAGGAATCGTAAGGCCAGGATGTCTGCTATGGACCGAGGCCAGGTCACTCACGTCAAAATGGGAGAAGCTCGTGAGTCTACAAAAATCGTGATGGGAACTCTGTCAGTTAATTCAGTTGCAGCTTCTGTTCTCTTTGATTCCGGGGCATCACATTCCTTTGTGTCTCAACAATTTGCTCAGCGGCATGAGCTACCTCTAGAGTTATTGCCCACACCATTAGAGATTATCACTCCCCGTTCCAGGTGGCAAACCAAGATGGTAAGTCACAACAATCAAATCGAGATTGAAGGGTTGATATTCTCTGCTTCCCTTATTGCTCTTGGACCTTCCGACATAGACATCATTCTCGGTATGGACTGGTTGACAGCCCATAATGCTTTGATTGATTGCGCTGCTAAGACAGTCCAGCTCACTCATCCTTCCGGACAGACACTCAGATACTCGGCTCGAACAGTTCAGGACGCCGAAGATCAGATTTATCTTCTGAATGCCTTGAATGCTTCACCTCTTGAAGGCATCGAGAACGTTCCAGTTGTTCGTGATTTTCAAGATGTATTTCCAGAAGAACTTCCAGGAATACCCCCTGCTTGAGCTGTTGAGTTTGTCATCGACTTGAAGCCTGGCACAACACCTATCGCGAAGCGTCCTTATAAGATGCCTCCGCACCATCTTCTCGAGCTTAAGGAAGAAATCGACACGTCACTTAAGAAAGGTTTCATCCGCCCCAGTTCCTCTGCTTGGGGAGCACCTTCACTCTTCGTTAAGAAGAAGGATGGAACTAACCGATTGGTTCAGGATTATCGACCAATCAACCGAGCAACAATTCAGAACAAGTATCCGCTTCCTCGGATCAATGATTTGTATGATCAACTTGTTGGTTCCTCAGTATTCTCTAAGCTTGATTTGAGATTGGGTTATCATCAGATCCGTGTTCGTGAAGAGGATATTCCGAAGACTGCTTTTGTTACTCGCTATGGCTCTTATGAGTACACTGTCATGTCATTTGGCTTAACCAATGCTCCAGCCACATTTTCCCGTCTGATGAATTACATCTTCATGGATTACCTCGACAAGTTCGTCGTGGTATATCTAGATGATATTCTGGTTTATTCAAAGAATAAGGAAGAACATGCTGAACACCTCCGTCTTGTACTGGAAAGGCTCCGAGAACACCAACTGTATGCCAAATATTCTAAATGTGAATTCTGGTTGTCTGAAGTGACATATCTCGGCCATGTGATTTCGAAAGATGGCATTGCCGTTAACCCAGAACGAGTTCAGGCTATTCTTGACTGGACCCCTCCGAAGAACGTCAAGCAAGTGAGAAGTTTTCTCGGCCTCGCAAGCTATTGCCGTCGGTTTGTTGAGAATTTTTCTAAGATTGCTAAGCCGTTGACTGATCTGCTTCACAAAGGCGTTAAGTTTGAATGGACAGAAAAATGTCAGGAAAGTTTTCAAACACTCAAAGACAAGCTAACGTCTGCCCCAGTACTTGCTCCTCCAGATTCCTGCAAAGATTTCGTGATTTATTGTGACGCATCCCGTGAAGGATTAGGCTGTGTCCTAATGCAAGAGCGTAAAGTGATTGCTTATGGCTCTCGTCAGTTGCGCCCACATGAAGAGAATTATCCGGTACATGATCTAGAACTAGCTGCTGTGATCTATGCATTGCAGTTATGGCGACATTACCTTCTCGGTAATCGTTGCGAGATATACACGGATCATAAAAGTCTGAAGTACTTGTTCACTCAGCCATCTCTGAATCTCCGTCAGCAAAGATGGATGGAGACCATTGCAGACTATGATTTGGGTATTTCTTATACCCCTGGCAAAGCTAATGTAATGGCTGATGCATTGAGCCGCAAATCCTATTGCTGCGAACTTGAGGTTCAGCTACAGCAACCCCTTCTGTATGAAGAGCTTCGAAAGCTAAATATCGAGATAGTTCCTCAAGGATATCTAAAAACCTTGGTTGTTGAACCAGACCTTGAGAAAGCTGTTAAGAATGCGCAAGCTAAAGATGCTGAAGTTGATCTGATGAAGAAAAGTCTTCACCTTGAAAAGTACAGGGATTTCTCGCTGTCTGAAGATGGAACCTTGTATTTCAGAAACCGCATTGTCGTACCTCGCTTCGAGCTTATGACTGACAAAGTCATGAAGGAGGCACATGATACACCGCTGTCTATTCATCCGGGTAGCACCAAAATGTATCGTGATCTTCGTCAAAGGTACTGGTGGTCTAGAATGAAGCAGGACATTGCTCGTTATGTTGCTGAATGTGATGTGTGTCGTCGCGTTAAAGCAGAACATCAGAAGCCTGCTGGAATTCTGCAACCACTACCTATTCCTTTATGGAAATGGGACAAAGTGCAAATGGATTTCATTACAGGACTTCCCAGGTCACAGAAGGGTCACGATGCTATTCTTGTCGTCGTCGACCAACTCTCTAAAGTTGCACACTTTCTGCCTGTCAAGGAGACGATCATTGCTAGTCAGTTAGCAGAGTTGTATATCTCCAAAATTGTATCACTCCACGGTATTCCGAAGGAGATCAGTTCGGACCGTGGCGGTCTTTTCACCTCAAAATTCTGGGAAAGTTTCCAAACAGCTATGGGAACTCATATTACCTGGAGTTCAGCTTATCACCCCCAATCCCAAGGCCAAGTTGAACGAGTCAATCAAGTGCTTGAAGACATGCTTCGGGCTTGTGTTATTTCATTTGGCAAGAAGTGGGAAGAATCTCTTCCATATGCCGAGTTCTCCTATAACAACAGCTATCAAGCCAGCTTGAAAATGGCTCCCTTCGAAGTACTCTATGGACGTAAGTGTCGAACCCCTCTGAATTGGTCAGAAACTGGGGAACGACCTCTTGTTGGACCGGATATTATTCAACACGCCGAAGAACAAGTCCGTATTGTCCGGGAAAATCTCAAGGCGGCTTAGGACCGCCAGAAGAGCAACTATGATCGCAAATGATGGGGTTTGACTTATCAACCTGGTGATCAAGTTTATCTACGTGTCACTCCTATGAAGGGCACTCACCGTTTTGGAATCAAGGGCAAGCTAGCTCCACGCTACATTGGTCCTTTCCGCATTGTTGCTAGACGTGGTCAGGTGGCATATAAATTGGAATTGCCGCCGCAATTCTCTCATATCCACGACGTCTTCCACGTGTCGCAGCTTCGTCAATGCTTCAAGGAATCTCCGCACCGAGCAGTGGATCACGAGGTGCTCGAATTGCAAGATGATCTATCTTATAAGGAGCATCCGATCCGCATTCTCGATGAAGCTGAACGTCGAACCCGTCAGAAGGTTACCAAGTTCCTCAAAGTGCAGTGGTCAAATCATACTGAAGATGAAGCCACTTGGGAACGCGAGGATAATCTTCGTGCGGAATACCCCGAGCTTTTTCCTTCTACTTCTTAATTCTCGGGACGAGAATTCTTGTTAGTAGAGGAGATTTGTAACACCCCCAGTGGTTAACTACAGTAATTCCATTTAGATAATGCCAAGTCAGCATGATTAACAGTGCACGATCATCATTTGCATCATAATGCTTTTCAACTCCTAACTCAAAATTCAAATTTAAGTGAAAGTGGAAAATAAAAGTTGCCTGAACCTGAAAACTAAAATGTGCATCATGTTGCCAATATTCTCATAGCATTTATAAAAATGATTGCAACATTTGTTGGAATTGTAAAAGGACTCGAACAACAAGGAACAGCAGCAACATAACACTGTTTAATCCTTTTTCAATTCAAATAAAATCCAAACAAAAAGATATGGACCCCAAACCAATTTCTAGCAGTGACAGATAATGCACTGTAAATAATGGAGCAAGTCTCATATTTTACAAAAGTCTTTTGGACTAAAAATAAAAGACAAAACGAAAAAGGAATAAAGAAAAAAAAAAGGAGAACCCCCCCCCCCCCCGACTGGGCCTCGGCCAGCAAGCCACCGGGCGCCAGGCGGCCCAGCCGGCGCCTACATAGCCGGCTACCCCCCCCACCCCGGTAACCCTAATCCCCCCCCTCGCTCCTCTCCCCTCCCCCCCGATCCAGAAATTCTGGATCGGGATCGAACCCCGTCGCCCGCGCCGCCTCGGCGCCCGTCGCCGGCTCCCCGACGCCATCGCCGGCCTGCCTGCCCCGCCGCCGGCCGCCTCCTCCTCCTTGACACGCTCGCAGCCCCGCGCCTCACCGCGCCCTCGGCGCCCGGCGCCACCTCACCGTCGCCCGAAGCCGTCCCCGACGTCGCCCCTCCACCTCGCCGGCCGTCCCCGACCGCCTCCCCGCGCCGATCTGCCTCGCCTGTCGCCTCTCCTACCGCCTCCTCCACTCGACCCCCCTCCCCTGGATCGGACCGGGGCAGAGGCGCCCCGATCCCGTCGCCCGTCGCCGCGCTCCCCGCCGCTGCTCGCGCTCGCTTCCGCCTCGCCACCCGCGCTCGGACGCCGTCGCCGGGACCTCGCCTCCCCGTCTCCTCCCCGAATCGCCTCAGCGAGCGCTCGCACCCGTCGCCACTGCCCGACGCCGTCGCCGATTCGGCCGCATCGTCGCCGTCGCTTCCTCGCCTCGCCATCATCCCCGTCCGGCCCCCTGTGAGCCGCGCCCCTCTCCTCTCCTCTCTCCCTGACGCCGCGCCCGCACGTCGCCGCCAGTCCCGCTCGCGCACGGCCTCACCCTTCCCCGTCGCCTCGTCCCCTGCTCCGCCCCGAGCCGCCCACCGTTCGCCGCGCGCGCGCACGCGCGAGCCCGCGCCCACGCACCGCGCTGCCGCTCTGCGGCCCGTCGCCGCGCCCCGCCGCGCGCCCGCGCGCACGCACCGCGCGCCCGTCACCCGCGCCCGTGGCCACGTGCCACTGACCGGTTGGCCCTGCCCCCCTGTGCCGCTGACAGACGGGGCCCAGCCCCAAAAACGTTTTAGGAAAATAAATGTAATTAAAAAAAATATAATAAAAATAAAAATAAAAATAATTAAACTAATTAATTAAATAATTAGTTAATTAATCCTGATTAGGTTAATTTAATTGAGTAGTTAGTGTTAATTAAACAGTAATTTAATTAGTTAATCACTAATTAACCTAACAGCCTATGACAGGTGGGACCCACTGGTCCTGACGTCATGCTGACGTCAGTAAGACACTGTTTCGGATAATGTTAATTTAAATAATTAATTAAATTCCAGAAATTAATAAAAAATTTAGAAAATCATATAAAATAATCCGTAGCTCAGATGAAAATACTTTGTACATGAAAGTTGCTCAGAACGACGAGACGAATCTGAATACGCGGTCCGTTCGCCCGTCACGCGTCCCTAACTATCCGAACTTGCAACCGTTCCCCTCTTATCCTCTGTCCGATAATTCCAAAGACCCGGGAAATATCGTCAGATATTCTCCCGCTCCGTCTGTTACGTGTGATGCTGCGTTAGACTACCCCTAGCACCGTGTATCGTATTTGTCACGCTCATGTTTGCTATATATTTATACTGTTTCCTCCCCCTCTTCTCTCTCGATAGCCCCCGACCCTGACGTCGTCCCCGAGACCGACGCAGCTCCGGATCCCGAAGACACCATAGACGACCTTGCCCTTGCCGCCGAGCAACCAGGCAAGCCCCTCCCTTGAGCATACCGATATCGCCCATTCTAATTTCTCATGCTTGCATTAGAATTACTGCTGCTGCTGCTTTACCTATTCTGATGCATAGCCTGTTCATTGTAACCTACTGTTGATAATTACCTACATATCCTAAACTGTTTAGTCTAGGCTGGGTAGAGACCTATCAGTGACCCCACTTATCCCGACTGCCGCGCTGGATCGTCAGAAGACCCGATCAATGGGATTGAAGACCAGGACCCGACACCGCACATCACCCCCCTTAGTTGTAACGACACTGCAGCGTTACTATCGAGTGCCGAGGGTGAAACCTCTTGTAGCACTTCTGATGTTAACTCTGTAGAGTAGCTATTCGGTCGTGGTCATCGAGGGTGATTCCTCCTTCACCGCTTCCAATAACGACGCTGTCCTACAACACCTCAAGTGTGGACCCAGTGAGGGTGATTCCTCCTAGTTCACCTTGATGGATACATCGAGTGGGAATTCAATGAGGGTGATACCTCGGATTTCCTGATGTTATGGACACACGGATACTTGGACCTTACATTGTTACTTGGAAAGGCGGGTCGACCCTGAGGGGTACCCGCGTGTGATGTGAAGGCGGGTTGCCAGTGTGGTGCCCGAGTGGTGAATACGAGGCGCGGCCGGGCATTCTTAACCCTTGCCGCAAGTCCTCGAGACGGGGCGACGGGGTCACATCTTTCGTGAGTCTCTGCTCGTTACCGCAAGCCCTAGTCCTAACGATTTGGATATTTGATCCGAGCAGGTCTCTGGCCTGATAGCACTAACCATCACGTGGGCATAGTATGGGCGTTCTGCATCGTAGCATCAGCCGAAAGCTCCGTCAGACGTCTAGTTCAGCCTTGCGGCCGGGACGGACCGGCGCCCCCCTGGTGCCTGGCTTCCCCCTGCACGCAACGACTCGGAGTGCACAGGGCGATGGCCCAAGACCTCTGAGCGCTTAGGATGTAGACCGACGGGGACCTCTCTGCTGAGCTGTAGGTAGGGTTGCGATGTGTCGTTTGGCCGAGGCCGGGCATGACCCAGGAAAGTGTGTCCGGCCGAAGTTAATCGAGCGTGTTGGGTAAGTTGGTGCACCCCTGCAGGGAAGAACACTTCTATCGATAGCCGGTCCTACGGTAAAGGACACTCGGAGTTGTATCCTGATTGATACAATTTAGAACTGGATACCTGTGATGAGACCTGTATATATGGCTCTGGGATTGCTTCTCGTAGGGAGTCGAGAAGGGATCTCAGGACGAGGTTGATGAATGTATGGCTCTGGGATTGCTTTCTCGCAGGGAGTCGAGAAAGGATCTCTGGGTGAGGTTGAGACTTAATGTTACTACTACATTATATTGTAATGTTCTACTCTCTTCTACTGCTGCAAGACCGCTGAAGATGCTAGTCTTCGATAGGACTAGGCCTTCTCTCTATTCTGGCATTTCTACAGCCCAGTCCACATATACAGCCTCCCCTTGAAAATGTTGCATATGTAGTGTAGATCCTTGCTTGCTGAGTACTTTTGAGTACTCACGGTTGCTTTGTTTACCTTTTCTCCCCATATCAGTTTGTCGTGACCAAGATGACGGAGCCCCTGAGACAGCTGCCCTGCCGACGATAGCTACTACTACTACCCAGAGGATGGATACATCTACGAGTTGACTGACGACCAGGAGTAGGATCGGAGGGTCCCAGGCAGGAGGCCTTCGCCTTTCGATCGTAGTGTTTTATTTTGCCCCGCCTTTCTAAAGGCCTTTCTGTACTTTCTTTTATATCTGTACTCAGATATCTGATGCTTCCGCTGACGCTTGTTCGCAAGCTTATGTATTCGAGCCCTCGAGGCCCTGGCTTGTAATATAAAGCTTGTATGACTTTATTTATGTTTTAGAGTTGTGTTGTGATATCTTCCCGTGAGTCCTTAGGCTTGATCGTGTGCATTTGCGTGTATGATTAGTGCACGATCGGGCCGGGGGCGTCACACACTAGGGAACCGTACAGTGATAAAACCCACAGAGAGTCACCGTTGTCTCCTTAATTCTCTCTCCTTGGCTCTTCCCTTGCCTTAATTCTCTCCACTTGCCCATCTTCCGACCAAAGCCCAAGCGCTTCTCCTTCCTCAGCGCTCCACCCACATTTGCACGTACATACTCACAGGAAGGTGAAACGTACAGGCACTAGCACCCTCTAATTCTCTTAACTCTCAACCGTTTCTCAAATCCGTGAGTATATATATGTGTGCCTCGACCTCCTCTTCCATTCCCGCAAGAACCCCTGCCCTCTCCCTTACTGGTGCTTCCAAGTTTTCTCCTCGAACTCTTGTTGTCCATGAACACGAGGTTTCGATCCCGGTGACTAGGATCATCTCCATCCAAACCCTTGCGCCAAGTTCTTCCTTTCCACACCATGAATCCATTCAGAGAAGAATGAACGCGTTCCGTCAACTATATGTGAAGAATTCAGCATGTTCGTCTACACTGTTCATCAAGTTCGTCGGATCGATTCGTTACGCTCGGTGAGTTTCTGTCCAATTCCTTTTGCAAATTCACTAAATCATGTTCAATCTATCTCCTAGACATCCTAGTTTGGTCTATTTCGTTGGCCGCGCCAACCACGACATGTCCATGAACCGGAGACCATCCGACGGTATTCACATTTTTTTTAGTTTTATTCGTCATATGACTTCGAGCCCCATAGATGAAATATTCCCTAGGACATTCGTAACCCCATGGTGGCGCTAGATTGCTAGTTTGGTCAATCTAGATTTTGTACAGATTTTTTTTACACTTGTTTTGGCCAAGATTGAAGGTGTTTTCTTCATCGGTTAAATTTTCGTGCTAATATGTTACCGTTCGTATGTTCGTAATATGCTAGGAGTGCATGCTATTGGTTTCTTAATGTTGCACGTGACAAGGACTTCTTAGATTTAAATTGTTTTAGCGATTACAGTTATTTAGAATTATTTAACATGTTGTCTCACAATGATATTTTCTTGGGTGCGGTGCGTAGTCGTAGTATATGCCACGTACAAGTTTTGTGAATTATTGCCATGTGTAGGAATTGATTTGGCATACAGGATTATCTTTTTTCATACATGCTTAGTGGGTGTTATTATTTTAATTAGATTTGGGTCATCGTTAGGATAATCTTATTATTATTATTTTGGTAACATTCGATACTTATTGTATGCGTACGTACAAATTTTGGTGAATGTTTGTCATGCTCATAATTCCTTTGAATTTTTTTAGGTGTGGCTTTATTTATCTAATCTTGGATACTTCATGTTTTAATTAGTTTAATTTTTTTTAACATTGCGATATTTTAAATATGGTTTACATATGCATTTTCATCCATGTCGCACGTTTGTTTTATTGGTTTTAAAATCACGCCATGTCTATGATAGATGCCTATATTATTTTGCATGCGTGCTGTATAGTTTTGATGTCACACCATCATGTAAGTTGATGTTTATTTCAATCGTGTGTGCTATCTAGTCTTGTTTATACTAGTTATCATGAATCAGTATATTAACTTAGAGTATTGTCATGCTTGTGGTGAATTGCTTGGCGTAGGCATACTATTAGCATTTAGATTATATGTTGTATCATGTCATGAAATTATTACTTATTATGATATGAGAGTGACACATTATTGCATAATGTTCCTCTTATTTCGTAGATGTTTGGCTTCCAATATTATATAGTTAGTGGTTGTATTTCTTAAATTGGTGTTGTTTTGTTATTGTCAAATTTATGAATTACTTTATAGTTGCTTGTTAATTGTCCTAGGTGTCTTATTTACCTAGGATGGTAGCTATGCATGCTTAGTTGATTGACATGTGATGTTAGCACTTTCTCAAAGTTGAATCATGGTTTCATTTGGTCCTACCATGTGTTATGAGGTTGCTAGCACATTCATATGTTCACACATATGGTTAACCTTGAATTGTTAGTAGATACATGTAGTAGTTTATGGTCTCACATATTTTAGTTAGGTGGGATTCCTTCTGCTTGATCAATACCATACCATACTGTTGTGATTTTGTAAGTAGAATGCATACTGTAGGTGAACCAATTTGTGTTTAGTATGATGCCTATGTTGTTCATCTATGCAATTTCAAGTGTATGATGTACTAGATAGAAAACGATGCCATCTTGTTATCCATATGATTATAATACATGTTGATTTGATGCCATGATGTAGTTGTCCACTTGCCTACAAGCTAGTCTACTTACCAGATGTGCTTATTTCTCATAACTAGTATGATAGGATGGTGTGTTATTGCCATGCTTGATGTTTAGTATAGTTGACATGAACTAAGTTATGTTATAGTCATGGGTTATATGTTATATTGGTAGCATAGTGTGGTAACGTGTGTGATGACCATCCCATGCTTACAGTATTATATTAGTTTATCTTTTCACTGCATTGTTATATGCCTTAGCGTTCTTTATATTTTTTTACCTTTCTTTTGTGTTACGGTACACATATACTTCTTTTCTACAAGTAATCTTTCATGTCTTATGATGTTCTGTGTGTTATAGTTGCCTAGTTTAGATCTTCCTTATAGATGTTTAACTTTGTCACATGATATTATTATGAGTGTTCTATACTTGTTGCCTTAGTTCATCATATGTTTAGTACGAGTGATATGTCATGTTAATAGAGTTGTGCTTTGATCATACACTTAGTGTGTGTATCGTCATTTGTTATTTCAAGCATGTGAAGGTAATCTTATAGCTAGTTGTGTTGTTATTGGATAATTTTTGTTTCTTATTGTAAGGAGCATATCCTTGTTTAGTATCTTCTCATGATCACTCGTATGTCTGATGTTTGTGTTATTTGTTAAGACCTTTAGTTATTCTCCATTCACATGCCTTGTATGATGTGCGTCTTACTATTAATGGTTTGATTACCTTTCACCTTAGTGTTAGTTTGGCTTTTGTTGTGGAATGCTTGCTATTAGATGCTTGGTGGATTCATATCCTTTAGTTAATGTATGACCATTATAAATATTTAGAGTTATCCAAACATTTATTTGTGGTTGATTACCGCTCTTAATCATACCATGTTTAGGATAGTTGTTCATCCTTTTGTTCTATTTGTTGTATAGTTTCTTGTTAATTGTGTGATATAATTGATCCTATTATCTTTTAGTAATGATTTAGGTCTAGACCTAGATCAACTCAATTCATTTTATTGAATGATGTTTGATTGCTTGACTAGTATGGTTTATAATGTTGGTTTGGTTATCTTAGAGAATGCTTTCTTTCGAATTAGCATATAGCTGATCTAAATGTTTGGCTGCTATTGACCATTGTAAATATTTAGGTTCTATCTAAATATTTATCTAAGGTTAAATTTTATGTAGCGACCCGACCCGAATGGATCGAATCTCTGTGTTCAAGTGTCATCCCTGGATCGGTAATGCTGACACACACAGTACTTGAGGGATTTATAACAGAGTAGCAATCACACACTTATTACATCGAATGTCTCAAAAGAGAACTGATTTCAATAAATATGGCTTAAGGCCATCTAAATAAGATAACAGCGGAAGGCTTGGAAGAAAAAGTGAGTCCATCAACTCCAACGGCATAGCTGAGTGCACGACAACGACCTAGCACACCTTACTCTTCGTCTGAAAAGTCTGCAACATGACACGTTGCAGCCCGAAACTGGTCAGCACATGGAATATGCTGGCAATATAACACAGTAGAGCAATGAACAGAATAGTTGCTAATACTACATGCATATTTGGCTGGTGGAAAAGCTCTAGGGTTATACTGTTTTGCGAAAAGCCAATTTTTCCCTACAACAAAGGAATATATTTTATTTAACTATCATGGTGGTTGTTGAACATTGAGAAGGTAAAACCCCCTCTCAATCCCAATTAAAAGTAATCATTAATCCCAACAAATTAATTTAGAGTGATGGGATTCAATATGATGATCCAAGAACCAGATACTCAAGATGTCCATAACCGGGGACACGGCTAATCATGATTAGTTTGTACACTCTGCAGAGGTTTGTGCACTTTTCCCCACAAGACTCGATCTCCTCCGTTGGATTTCTCGCACTTCATGGTGTTTGAGAAACGGATGACCGAGACACAGTCTTTCTGAAGCATTTACTCTTTACTCTGGGTAGACAGTTACACCTACTTTCCCCTACATCTGCTAGCCTACCACTGAAAGAGGTCCTGCAACATACTCAACTATGCTAGAGCCCATAATAGCTTGTGGCTGCACACGGAAGTTTCTAGCATGAATAATCTTATGATCCCTTTGAGCCTGGGTGGCGGACCGTAGGAGGATCACACGGTATATCCCCGGGATCTCCTAGGACAACACTGGTATATCCCCAGGTGCCCAAACAAGCAATCCACCCAGATGTGTATTAAAGTTGCCACCTTAAGTTGAACCATTAATTAAAAATCTCACATCTGTCATGGATACACTCAAAACCCAATCCACGTCTACGAGCATAGCATGGCAACATAAGCATAGCGTAGAATTAACTCCCAAGGGTTTGTTATTAAAAAGGACAATAGGTTCTACCTCATCATCTACTTCCCAGTACCCACAAGTTAATCACATCCTAATCATGCAATATTTGAGGGTCGAAACTAATGCATAAAAACTGGGTAACGAAGAAGTATGATCAATGTGTTACTTGCCTTGCTGACGATCTGCAAATCCTAGGGACTCGTAGTAGCACGCTTCGCACTCCGGGAATTCTATCGCAAACAAACAATAGCATACATAAGCAATCAAGCGAAGATGCACGGGTAAAACCCAAATGAGAAGACCTAACCAGAAAGTTCAACTGAAGAACTCCGGTTTGCAAAAAGAATCAAATCAAACGGAGCAACGAAACTCAAACTGCGAAAGAAACAAGCTTTGATTGCTAATCTGGACTAAAGTCAAATTTTACAGTAGCAAAAACTTGTTTAAGTTGGTTAAACAGAAAGAGGGCTTCGAGACGAAGATCTAGGCGCTTGAATCGCCTGATTCCGACAAACGAGCGAAAAGTTATACTAAAACGAAAATCGGATCAGAAATCGCGATTGAAAATAATCGCGGAAAATCCGAGAAAAAGAAAAACTAACGAACAGGCTAACAAACGAACGTTCGCTGTCTATGGTTAAACGGTGAAAACCGTTCGTTAAAACGAACGTACGAACGGGCGTTCGCTAAATAACTAAACCGACGGAAAACCGAACGAACCGAAAAAAAATGCATCTAGGGTTTAAACAAAAACCGATCGGTTTTTCTCACGAAAACCGACGGCGGCGGCGGCTACCTCCGGCGGGGCTCCGGCGGGACGGCGGGGTGCGGCGCGGCGGCGTGAGCGGCGTGCGGCGGCGAGGCTGCAGCGGCGGCGGCGCTCGGGAGGCGGGGCGGCGGCGGCGGCGGCGCGGCGAGCGAGGCGGCGCGGCGGCTCGGCGGCGCGGCGAGGGCAGGCGGCGGTGGCGGCTTGGGGCTCCAGGGGGGTCGGGGCGGCGGCTATTTAAGGGGGGGCTGGGGCAGGGTGGCTTGGGGCAGGGGGCGACGAGGCGGCGGCGTCCCGGACTCCGGCGGAGTCCGGCTCGGGCACGGGGCGCGCGCGAGCGGAGGCGGCGGCGTTGCCGGGCCGGCTGGGCTTCGGCCCAGTTCGGTCCGGCGGAGTTTTTTTTTTTATAAATAATTCCGCGCAGAAAAACAAATAAAAGAAATACTAAACAGACTCCAAAATTCCCGAAATAAATTTTCCCCGTCCTCTAAAAATCTCCCGGACAAGGTAAACATTTATTTGGGACTCTAATGCAATTTTGAAAAATGCATATTTTTTCTAAATTCAAATAAAATTGCAATAAAAATCCAAATAAAATATTTATTTGATTTTAATATTTTTCCTCCAATATTCCATTTATTTTGGAGAAGTCATGTTATCTCCTCTCATATATTTTTAATATGAAATATTTTCGGAGAAAAAAATAATTAAACCAAATTGATCCTTGTATCAATATTTGAGAAAATTCAAATATGAAAACGGTGAAATCCCCAACTCTCTCCGTGGTCCTTGAGTTGCTCAGGATTTCGAGGATCGCAAAATGAAATGCAATAAAATATGATATGCATGGATGACCTATGCATAACATTCCAAATTAAAAAATTTGGGATGTTACAAACCTACCCCCCTTAAGATGAATCTCGCCCTCGAGATTCGGGTTGGCTAGAAAACAGGTGTGGGTGGTCCTTCCGGAGGTCTTCCTCTCGTTCCCAGGTGGCTTCATCTTCGGTATGGTGGCTCCACTGAACTTTGCAAAACTTGATAACTTTGTTGCGTGTAACTCGGCTGGCAAACTCGAGAATCTTGACGGGTTTCTCCTCGTAGGTTAGATCACTATCCAATTGAATTGCTTCTAGGGGCACTGTATCTCTTAGAGAAATATCAGCCATCTCCGCATGGCACTTCTTCAACTGGGAAACGTGGAACACATCATGAACTCCTGACAGTCCTTCGGGCAATTCCAACTTGTAGGCAACTTCACCCATACGTTCCGATACTCGGTATGGTCCTACAAACCTCGGGGCTAACTTCCCTTTAACTCCAAAACGTTTCACTCCTCGTAAGGGTGATACTCGTAGATATGCTCTGTCTCCGACTTCATAGGTTACCTCCTTGCGTTTTGGATCGGCATAACTCTTCTGTCTGGACTGGGCTACTTTCAGTCTATCTCGAATCAGCTTAACCTTCTCTTCGGATTCCTTAATCAAATCCGGTCCAAACAACTGACGGTCTCCAACTTCATCCCACATCAACGGTGTTCTGCACCTCCTTCCATACAAAGCCTCGAAAGGTGCCATCTTCAAACTGGCTTGGTAGCTGTTGTTGTATGAGAACTCCGCGTAGGGCAAATTGTCATCCCAACTAGATCCATAATCTAGCGCACAAGCTCTTAACATGTCCTCCAGAATCTGATTGACTCTCTCGGTCTGTCCATCTGTCTGCGGATGAAAAGCTGTACTAAACTCTAGCCTGGTTCCCAATGTCTGGTGTAGTTGGCGCCAAAACTTTGAAGTAAACTGGGTTCCTCTATCTGATATGATGGTCCTCGGAACTCCGTGCAGACATACGATCCTGGTCATATATATCTTGGCCAACTTCGCACTCGTATATGTGGTTTTCACTGGGATAAAGCGAGCTACTTTGGTCAAACGATCCACTACTACCCAGATAGAATCATACCCTGATCGGGTCCTGGGTAATCCGGTGATGAAATCAATGCCAAGTTTATCCCACTTCCATTCGGGTATTGGCATAGGCTGTAGCAATCCTGCGGGCTTCTGATGCTCTGCCTTCACTCTCTGACATACATCACATACGGCTACATACTCAGCAATATCCCTCTTCATACCCGTCCACCAGAAACGCTCTTTTAAATCCAAATACATCTTGGTGTTTTCGGGGTGTATCGAGTATGGCGAGTCATGAGCCTCCTGTAGTATCAACTTCCTGATCTCGGCATTATTGGGTACATACACACGGTCCTCAAACCATAAGGTGTCGTGCTCATCTTCACGAAAACCTTTGGCTTTTCCTTTGCGCATTCTATCCTTTATCTCGGCAATTTCTTTGTCCTCTTTCTGAGCTTCTCGAATCCTTCCCAATAATGTTGACTGAACTTCCATAACTGCGACAAAACCTCTAGGGACTATCCCCAAACGAAACTCCCTAAGATCTTCGGATAACCCCTTTGGTAAACCTCCGCTTTTGAGGGTATTGACATAACTCTTCCGGCTCAAAGCGTCTGCTACGACATTGGCCTTTCCTGGATGATAATGCAACTTCATATCATAATCCTTTATAAGTTCCAACCATCTCCTCTGCTTGAGGTTCAGCTCCTTCTGAGTGAAAATATACTTCAAGCTCTTGTGATCCGTGTACACATCACAACGGTTCCCAATAAGAAAATGTCTCCAAGTCTTAAGTGCATGAACTACAGCTGCTAACTCCAAGTCATGCGTGGCATAATTCAACTCATGCGGCCGAAGCTGACGTGAGGCATATGAAACAACTCTTCCTTCCTGCATAAGTACTCCTCCCAGTCCTAAGCGAGAAGCGTCGCAATACACTTGGAAATCCTTGCGTATATCTGGCAGAATCAGAACTGGGGCTGTAACCAAACGTTTCTTCAGTTCCTGAAAACTTGCCTCACATTCATCTGTCCATTTGAACTTAGTGTCCTTCTTCAGTAACTCCGTCATAGGCTTCGCAATCTTAGAAAAATTCTTGATAAATCTCCGATAATATCCTGCAAGTCCAAGAAAACTGCGGATCTCCCCCACTGAGGTTGGTGCCAACCACTCAGTGACAGACTGAACCTTAGTGGGGTCTACTGCTATACCTTCGCCCGATATAACATGTCCAAGAAATCCAACTTCCTTCAACCAAAACTCACATTTGCTGAACTTGGCATACAACTGATGTTCCCTGAGCTTCTCGAGAACTAAACGCAGATGCTCCTTGTGCTCCTCTTCATTCTTTGAGTATACCAAGATATCATCGATGAACACCACGACAAACTTATCCAAGAACTCCATGAACACCTTGTTCATCATACTCATGAAATAGGCAGGGGCATTAGTCAATCCAAATGACATAACTGTGTACTCATATAGCCCATACCGGGTGGTGAAGGCTGTCTTAGGTATATCCTGTTCTCGGATCTTCAGCTGGTGATACCCTGATCTCAGATCGATCTTGGAGAACACTTTAGCTCCTTGCAACTGATCAAACAAATCATTAATCATTGGCAGTGGGTACTTGTTCTTAATCGTCACTTCATTCAATGCGCGATAATCAACAACCATTCTCAAGGATCCATCCTTCTTCTCAACTAAGAGCACTGGGGCTCCCCACGGTGATGAACTTCGTCGAATGTAACCTTTCTCCAATAATTCCTTGATCTGCTTCTTAATCTCCTCCAGATCATTTGCGGGCATACGGTATGGTCTCTTTGATATTGGTCCGGTGCCTGGCAACAACTCTATCAAGAATTCAATGTCTCGATCCGGCGGCATGCCTGGTAACTCCTCTGGAAATACATCTGGGTAATCCTTCACAATAGGCACCTCCTCCTGAACAACTCCCGTGAGGGAATTTACTTGGCTCCTTCTAGGCACATGCCTAGATACATACTTGATCCTTTTTCCCTCCGGGGTGGTAAGCAAAATCGACTTACTCGCACAATCGATGCTTCCTCCATACATCGATAGCCAATCCATTCCTAGTATCACATCCAATCCTTGTGACTTCAAAACTATCAGGTCTGAGGGGAAAACATGACTTCCAATGATCAATGGCATCTGAAAACATCCTTGTCTTTCCATATACTCCGCACCGGGTGATCTTACTAACATGGGTGTCCTAAGCACCTTAGTGGGCAACTTATACTTATCCACGAATCCCCTTGATATGTATGAATGCGATGCACTAGTATCGAAAAGAACAATTGCAATAAAAGACTTAACCAAAAACTTACCGATAACTGCATCAGGCTGCTCCTCAACCTCC
Source organism: Thinopyrum elongatum (assembly GCA_011799875.1). NCBI lineage: Eukaryota > Viridiplantae > Streptophyta > Magnoliopsida > Poales > Poaceae > Thinopyrum > Thinopyrum elongatum. The sequence goes on along the minus strand of CM022302.1, from coordinate 353,031,637 downwards.
TCCACGTTCACGTGGTTCACTTGTCCTCGGTTGAATGGATTGGGCTTCTTCCCAGCGCTTCCATTACCATTGCCGTTCCTCAATTCTGGACATTCGTTGGCATAATGTCCCGTCTTCCCGCACTTGAAACAGGTAATGTGGCTTTGATCCTTCTTGGCGGGTGTGGCTGGGTTAGAGCGGTTCTGATTGCTGCCTGCTCCATTTCCATTTCCATTCTTGTGGCCATTATGGTTATGTGAACTTCCTCCATTGTGAGAATGGCCTCCATGGTTATGAACAAGCCTTCCCGAGTTCGGGGTGAACCGGGGCTTCTGCTGAGCTCCTGAGTTGAACTTCCCTTGTCCATACTTCCTCTTGCGGCTATCAATCTGCTGCTGCTTCCCTTCAATCATAAGAGCTTTGTCTACCAACTCCTGGTAGTTGTTGAATGTTGCCACCATCAACTGCATACTCAGCTCATCATTCAACCCTTCCATAAACTTCTCCTGCTTCGCGGCATCAGTGGCCACATCATCCGGGGCATAGCGAGCTAATTTACTGAACTCATCCACGTACTGCCCCACGGTACGGTTTCCCTGGCGTAAGTTGCGAAAGTCACGCTTCTTCATGCTCATTGCCCTTGCTGAGACATGTGCAGTGCGGAAAGCTTGCTGAAACTGATCCCAAGTGACATTGGCTATAGGGAATGTGGCTGTGTAATTCTCCCACCATGAGGCTGCGGGTCCATCCAATTGATGTGCGGCAAAACGCACCTTCTCAGCGTCAGTGCATCCTGCGGTGGTCAACTCCCTTCCAATCCTGCGTAGCCAGTCATCCGCAACTATTGGCTCGGTGCTACTGGAAAACACCGGCGGCTGCAACCTCAGAAAACGGGCTAAGTTGTCAACTGGTGGTGGTGGCGGTGGGTTGTTGTTGTTGTTGTTGTTGCCTTGGTTCTGAACTAGTAGCTGCATCAGGGTATTCTGCTGTTGAATCAACTGAGTGAGCTCCGGTGGGAAAACAAATCCGGTGTCGCGTCTCGGAGGCATCTGATGGGTTTAGAGGGAAGAGATTACCATTCTCAAGGATCCATCCTTCTTCTCAACTAAGAGCACTGGGGCTCCCCACGGTGATGAACTTCGTCGAATGTAACCTTTCTCCAATAATTCCTTGACCTGCTTCTTAATCTCCTCCAGATCATTTGCGGGCATACGGTATGGTCTCTTTGATATTGGTCCGGTGCCTGGCAACAACTCTATCAAGAATTCAATGTCTCGATCCGGCGGCATGCCTGGTAACTCCTCTGGAAATACATCTGGGTAATCCTTCACAATAGGCACCTCCTCCTGAACAACTCCCGTGAGGGAATTTACTTGGCTCCTTCTAGGCACATGCCTAGATACATACTTGATCCTTTTTCCCTCCGGGGTGGTAAGCAAAATCGACTTACTCGCACAATCGATGCTTCCTCCATACATCGATAGCCAATCCATGCCTAGTATCACATCCAATCCTTGTGACTTCAAAACTATCAGGTCTGAGGGGAAAACATGACTTCCAATGATCAATGGCATCTGATGGGTTTAGAGGGTAGAGATTAGAATAGGGTAAGGTCTAGTGAGAAGGCACTACCCATATGCACATGAGACAAACACATTCATAACACACCACTCAATTCAAGCAAGAGCATACAATCGATCTAACTACCGTTACAAAAGTGCTCGGACTATTACTATTTACATGGGGAAAAATACTAATGATAATATGGTGGTCATCTAGAAATTTTGATCGGTGGAAGACTCCATGATATCCGCTCCAGCTTCGTCTTCATAATCATCATCACTACTGTCGGGGTCGGAGTCGGTGTCGTCGATGATGATGTAGTCTTCAGATCGAATTTCCTCAGGTTCGTCGTCTTCTTCTCCGGGCGCGGGGTCTCCCATGAATACTCCTAGCTTCCTTGTCAGGTCGTCATTCTTTTCCACTAGTATTGCGATTTCCTCCTCGTATCCATCGCGTGTAGACTTGAGTTCCTCTGCTAGTACAGTGGCGGTGTAGGTCCCGGTGAAGCTTGGTATTCCGATGTTCAGGTACCTAGTGATTTCCTTCAAGTGTCGTCCAAAAGGTGTGTCTTCATCCGGTTGTGTAAACTTGTTCCTTGAGTCCGCCATCCTAGGGAATAGGAGATGGAGAGAAGTCAGAAATGAGTAGAGAAGAGTGACCTATGGCTTTTCTTAGTGGTCGTGTCCTACAGTCAGCGTGTGCTCTGATACCATCTCTGTAGCGACCCGACCCGAATGGATCGAATCTCTGTGTTCAAGTGTCATCCCTGGATCGGTAATGCTGACACACACAGTACTTGAGGGATTTATAACAGAGTAGCAATCACACACTTATTACATCGAATGTCTCAAAAGAGAACTGATTTCAATAAATATGGCTTAAGGCCATCTAAATAAGATAACAGCGGAAGGCTTGGAAGAAAAAGTGAGTCCATCAACTCCAACGGCATAGCTGAGTGCACGACAACGACCTAGCACACCTTACTCTTCGTCTGAAAAGTCTGCAACATGACACGTTGCAGCCCGAAACGGGTCAGCACATGGAATATGCTGGCAATATAACACAGTAGAGCAATGAACAGAATAGTTGCTAATACTACATGCATATTTGGCTGGTGGAAAAGCTCTAGGGTTATACTGTTTTGCGAAAAGCCAATTTTTCCCTACAACAAAGGAATATATTTTATTTAACTATCATGGTGGTTGTTGAACATTGAGAAGGTAAAACCCCCTCTCAATCCCAATTAAAAGTAATCATTAATCCCAACAAATTAATTTAGAGTGATGGGATTCAATATGATGATCCAAGAACCAGATACTCAAGATGTCCATAACCGGGGACACGGCTAATCATGATTAGTTTGTACACTCTGCAGAGGTTTGTGCACTTTTCCCCACAAGACTCGATCTCCTCCATTGGATTTCTCGCACTTCATGGTGTTTGAGAAACGGATGACCGAGACACAGTCTTTCTGAAGCATTTACTCTTTACTCTGGGTAGACAGTTACACCTACTTTCCCCTACATCTGCTAGCCTACCACTGAAAGAGGTCCTGCAACATACTCAACTATGCTAGAGCCCATAATAGCTTGTGGCTGCACACGGAAGTTTCTAGCATGAATAATCTTATGATCCCTTTGAGCCTGGGTGGCGGACCGTAGGAGGATCACACGGTATATCCCCGGGATCTCCTAGGACAACACTGGTATATCCCCAGGTGCCCAAACAAGCAATCCACCCAGATGTGTATTAAAGTTGCCACCTTAAGTTGAACCATTAATTAAAAATCTCACATCTGTCATGGATACACTCAAAACCCAATCCATGTCTACGAGCATAGCATGGCAACATAAGCATAGCGTAGAAGTAACTCCCAAGGGTTTGTTATTAAAAAGGACAATAGGTTCTACCTCATCATCTACTTCCCAGTACCCACAAGTTAATCACATCCTAATCATGCAATATTTGAGGGTTGAAACTAATGCATAAAAACTGGGTAACGAAGAAGTATGATCAATGTGTTACTTGCCTTGCTGACGATCTGCAAATCCTAGGGACTCGTAGTAGCACGCTTCGCACTCTGGGAATTCTATCGCAAACAAACAATAGCATACATAAGCAATCAAGCGAAGATGCATGGGTAAAACCCAAATGAGAAGACCTAACCAGAAAGATCAACTGAAGAACTCCGGTTTGCAAAAAGAATCAAATCAAACGGAGCAACGAAACTCAAACTGCGAAAGAAACAAGCTTTGATTGCTAATCTGGACTAAAGTCAAATTTTACAGTAGCAAAAACTTGTTTAAGTTGGTTAAACAGAAAGAGGGCTTCGAGACGAAGATCTAGGCGCTTGAATCGCCTGATTCCGACAAACGAGCGAAAAGTTATACTAAAACGAAAATCGGATCAGAAATCGCGATTGAAAATAATCGCGGAAAATCCGAGAAAAAGAAAAACTAACGAACAGGCTAACGAATGAACGTTCGCTGTCTGTGGTTAAACGGTGAAAACCGTTCGTTAAAACGAACGTACGAACGGGCGTTCGCTAAATAACTAAACCGACGGAAAACCGAACGAACCGAAAAAAACGCATCTAGGGTTTAAACAAAAACCGATCGGTTTTTCTCACGAAAACCGACGGCGGCGGCGGCTACCTCCGGCGGGGCTCCGGCGGGACGGCGGGGTGCGGCGCGGCGGCGCGAGCGGCGTGCGGCGGCGAGGCTGCAGCGGCGGCGGCGCTCGGGAGGCGGGGCGGCGGCGGCGGCGGCGGCGGCGCGGCAAGCGAGGCGGCGCGGCGGCTCGGCGGCGCGGTGAGGGCAGGCGGCGGTGGCGGCTTGGGGCTCCAGGGGGGTCGGGGCGGCGGCTATTTAAGGGAGGGGGGGAAGGGGCGGCTTGGGGAAGGCGGAGGAAGAGGCGGCGGCAGTACCGGACTCCGGCGGAGTACCGGCTTCGGGCACGGGGCGCGCGCGAGCGGAGGCGGCGGCGTTGCCGGGCCGGCTGGGCTTCGGCCCAGTTCGGTCCGGCGGAGTTTTTTTTTTTTTATAAATAATTCCGCGCAGAAAAACAAATAAAAGAAATACTAAACGGACTCCAAAATTCCCGAAATAAATTTTCCCCGTCCTCTAAAAATCTCCCGGACAAGGTAAACATTTATTTGGGACTCTAATGCAATTTTGAAAAATGCATATTTTTTCTAAATTCAAATAAAATTGCAATAAAAATCCAAATAAAATATTTATTTGATTTTAATATTTTTCCTCCAATATTCCATTTATTTTGGAGAAGTCATATTATCTCCTCTCATATATTTTTAATATGAAATATTTTCGGAGAGAAAAATAATTAAACCAAATTGATCCTTGTTTCAATATTTGAGAAAATTCAAATATGAAAACGGTGAAATCCCCAACTCTCTCCGTGGTCCTTGGGTTGCTCAGGATTTCGAGGATCGCAAAATGAAATGCAATAAAATATGATATGCATGGATGACCTATGCATAACATTCCAAATTAAAAAATTTGGGATGTTACATTTTAACTTTATCATGCCATGTTGTGATTGTGTAGTTAAAATGCATATGTTGGTTTCATTCCATGTGTATTGATGCCATTGCTAGATTATGAAGTAGTTTCCTATATAGTTAGTTGTGATGTGTGGTGGGCACTACTAGTTCATAAGAGAACTTTAGTCTTGATCGCAAAGCCTTCCTTAGCTGTGTCAACCTAACCCTGTCACTTCATTGAATCATCTCTCTTATGTCCCTATCATGCTATCTCATTTCAGAATCTCCATTTGATCAATATCCCGCTATCCATCCACTCTTAATTTGTTTTGGATGTTATTTGGATTTATTTTTATTTGGTATTTATTTGATTTTCATTTGCTGTCGTTACGACGAGTAGGGAGTGATGACGATGTTGGACATGGAAAGAACCAGGTTACCGAAGAAGGACTCAACAACGAAGGCATGCCTCCTTCTTTGATCATACTTATCCTATGTTTTACCAAATTGCATTGAGTTTTATGGTCACTATATGCATGCTATTTTTTTAATTCTTGTAGCTAGCGTGTCGATTGACACATTACCTTGATCCGCTTGTCGCCTATTCATTTGACACCTGAGTAGAAGTATATAGTATTCTGGTAGAGTAGAAATGCTTAGCCATGCTTATCACCCTATAGGTGCTTTGTTGAATGACCTCTGAGTCATTGACAGTTGAAACTTATCGCTGAGCTAGGCCAGTTGGCCTTTTTGACCTTCTCTATCCTCTTCTACTCTGGGTGAAACTTACCATCTGAATACTGGCGCGGGCGACAGCTGAATCAAGGATTGAAGGAGCGATTGGATGCCCTTCATGAGCTGAAGGGGGAAATCAGTCGTTCGTGCCGCATGAGGCCTAATAAGTCTTGGATTTTAAGATTGTGATAACAGTACAGCCACATGCTATATGGGCACTCGCTTGGTTAATTAGTTAGTTCACTCTTATTGTCGTCATCGCCATACCGCAGATGGGATAGCTGCCTTGCAACGAGTATCCTCGGTACAAAAGGGGGGCCCGGACTGTGAACTGCGATTACTTACGTGTTGAAACCTAGTGGGCTTGGCACAGTAATTGTGGTCTAATGAAAGACCTCGTCACAATCTCCCTGCTGGTATACCAAATGGTGTACTATGCTAGCGGCAGCTAGTGGCAACAAGTCGGGATTGTTTCATGTGGGTAAAGTGTACAACCTCTGCCGAGTGTAAAACTATTCGAATAGCCGTGTCCATGGTCAAGGACGACACATGAATCTTTCTTGACATACAGGACCTGTCTTGCTTATTCCCTCTTTGCCCCTATTCTTGGAACCTATGAAGAGTTTGAGTTGATCGAGGATGCTCACTTTGATGAAAGTTATTTGGGAGATAAAACATGTTTTCCTCAAAAACTGCTTTAATCCAACTGCTATATTATTTTCAAATAAAATTAGCTTTTATAAAAATGAGTCATACAGCCTTCCTTTGAAGCCACATGTAGCTAATAGGACCTTCCCCGAGGGAGGCATGTTGAGTACGTAATGTACTCATGGCAATAATTTATTTGACAACAGAGTTCCATGAAGATGAAGGTGATGACTACGACTACTATGGCGATCCGTAGGAGTGAGGTCACGTGGACTACATCGACTGCATGTGGCTGAGATGGAGTCGCTACGCATTGTACTTTCTGCTGTTTTCTTATTGTAATAAATGTCATGAGACATTTCACTAGGTATGTCTTGTGAAAAATATACTACAGTTAATGCTTTTATGTATTCTGCAATGATACCATTTCACTGTGTTGTCAACAATGATCCTGGGGTTGACAATTAAACACAGGAGGATCTGGAAGATAATTTCGGGTTCTCACACATGGTTAGGAAACCTTAACCATCTTTGATCAACGAGCTAGTCTAGTAGAGGCTCACTAGGGACACGGTATTTGTTTATGTATCCACACATGTATTTAAGTTTCCGGTCAATACAGTTCTAGCATGAATAATAAACCTTTATCATGAATAAGGAAATATAATAATAGCAACTTTATTATTGCCTCTAGGGCATATTTCCATCAGTCTCCCACTTGCACTAGAGTCAATAATCTAGATTACATAGTAATGAATCTAACACCCATGGAGTCTTGGTGCTGATCATGTTTTGCCCGCGGAAGAGGTTTAGTCAACGGGTCTCCATCCTTGACCTTTTCACAAATGGAGTTGAAGCGTCTCTTGATGTGTTTGGTTCTCTTGTGAAACATGGATTCCTTTGCTAAGGCAATTGCTCCAGTGTTGTCACCAAAGATTGTCATTGGACCCGATGCACTGGGTATTACACCAAGATCGGATATGAACTCCTTCATCCATCCTCCTTCATGCGCTGATTTCGAAGCAGCTATGTACTCTGCTTCACACGTAGATCCCGCCACGACGCTCTGCTTGGAACTGCACCAACTTATAGCTCCACCATTTAATATAAATACGTATCCGGTTTGCGACTTAGAGTCATCCAGATCTGTGTCGAAGCTAGCATCGATGTAACCCTTTACGACGAGCTCTTCGTCACCTCCATAAACGAGAAACATATCCTTGGTCATTTTTAGGTACTTCAGGATGTTCTTGATCGCTGTCAAGTGATCCACTCCTGGATTACTTTGGTACCTCCTTGCCAAACTTATGGCAAGGCACACATCAAGTCTGGTACACAACATGGCATACATAATAGGACCTATGGTTGAGGCATAGGGAATGACTTTCATTTTCTCTCTATCTTCTGTCATGGTTGAACATTGAGTCAGACTCAATTTCACACCTTGCAACACAGGCAAGAACCCTTTCTTTGACTGGTCCATTTTGAACTTCTTCAGAACTTTGTCAAGGTATGTGCTTTGTGAAAGTCCTATTAAGCGTCTCAATCTATCTCTATAGATATTGATACCCAATATATAAGCAGCTTTACCGAGGTCTTTCATTGAAAAATTCTTATTCAAGTATCCTTTTATGCTATCCAAAAATTCTATATCGTTTCCAATCAACAATATGCCATCCACATATAATATCATAAATGCTACAGAGCTCCCACTCACCTTTTTGTAAATACAGGCTTCACCATAAGTCTGTATAAAACCATATGTTTGATCACCTCATCAAAGTGTATATTCCAACTCTGAGATGCTTGCACCACTCCATGGATGGATCGCTGGAGCTTGCACACTTTTTTAGCACCTTTAGGATTGACAAAACCTTCTGGTTGCATCATATACAACTCTTCTTTAAGAAACCCGTTAAGGAATGCAGTTTTGACGTCCATTTGCCAGATTTCATAATCATAAAATGCGGCAATTGCTAACATGATTCGAACAGACTTAAGCATCGCTACGGGTGAGAAAGTCGAAAACCTTGTAAACAGTGATATTACCATCAGCGTCCGTCTTCCTCTTGAAGATCCATTTATTCTCAATGGCCTGCCGATCGTCGGGCAAGTCCACCAAAGTCCACACTTTGTTCTCATACATGGATCCTATCTCAGATTTCATGGCCTCAAGCCATTTGTCAGAATCTGGGCTCATCACAGCTTCTTCTTAGTTTATAGGTTCGCCGTTGTCTAACAACATGACTTCCTGTGGTGGGAAAACTCGGCCACCTATGGGGCCATGGGCCCCTTGTGGTTCGGCAGGGGGGAAGAACGCATTGCACAAAGAGCGGAGGGCACGGAGCAGCATGACAGCGATCACACGGGCAGTTTTTACCCAGGTTCAGGCCGCCGCGAGGCGTAAAACCCTACTCCTGCTTTGGTGGATTGATGAGAGGACCGTGGTGGAGACGCAACGCTCTAGCCCGGCAAGGTCACCTTGGGGCGAGAGCAGCTACGCGTGTATGAGTGTACAAGGGTCCGAATCCTTTCTAAGGTTGCCATGGCCCTCCTTTTATAGATCAATGGGTCACCACAATGGCAAATCAGTCATTGCGTACTGATTAGATAGCAACCAGTGCTATCATACCTAACTCTGCAGACAGGACAGAGCGCATTAAATGCATCGCTTAGTGTCACATCGTAGCGTAGCCCGACAAGCCTTGCCGTGCTGTTCGGCCACCTTCTCGCCTACCTGCGTGACATGTCCTTGGACGGGTGTCATTTGGAGGTGATTTCCTCTAGAAGTGGCTGCCACGTGCCAAATAACAGCCACTTAGTCACTTGGGGGCTCGACACCTCACCGATCGGTGACTTGCGTTGCCGTGAGGTGGAGTGGTGGAGCCTTGGCGAGGCAATCCGACCTCGGTGTCTCTGGCAAGCCTGCCGTGGCAATCTTGGGACTTGTCTTCGGGGCAACCTCATCCCTGCCAGGCTCGCTTGTCCGGCAAGGGAGGTTTTTCCTTAGCGGTATCTTGCTCCTTTGGTTGGTCTTGGTCTTCTTGATCCGCCCTTCGATTTCTCAAAGAGCTGATCTCTTCTGCTTGGTCTTGTCTTGGATGCTGAGAGTTGCCGGGTGATATGTCTCCAACGCATCTATAATTTATGAAGTATTCATGCCATGTTTACAACAATTTTATATGGTTTTGCTATGATTTGCATGGAACTAACCCGGACTGACGTTTTTTCAGCAGAACTACCGTGGTGTTGTTTTTTGTGCAGAAATGAGAGTTCTCCAAATGAGCTGAAACTTTTTGATGATTTTTTGGAACAAAAGAGACCCCCGAAGCTTCGTGGAAGGACTAGAAGGTGAAGGAATAGGGCACAAGACACCGGGGCGTGCCTGGGCCCTTGCCCGTGCCCCGGTGGGTTGTGCTCACCTCGAGGCCCATCTTAGCGTGAAACCAACGCCAAAAATTCCTATAAATAGAGAAACCATCAGGGGTAACCCTAGATCAGAAGTTCCACCACCGCAAGACTCAGTAGCCTCGAAAAACCAATCTAAACCCCGTTCCGGCACCCTGCCGGAGGGGGAGATCATCACCGGTGGCCATCTTCATCATCCCGGCGGCCACCATGATGAGGAGGGAGTAGTCCACCCACGAGGCTGAGGGTTTGTACCAGTAGCTATGTGTTTAATCTCTCTCTCTCTCTCTTGTGTTCTTGAGATGGCTCGATCTTGATGTATCGTGGGCTTTGTTAATATAGTTGGATCATATGGTGTTTTCCCCTCTCTATCTTGTTGTGATGAATTGAGTTTTCCCTTTGAGATTTCGTTTTATCGGATTGAATACTTTTATGGATTTGAGAACACTTGATGTATGTCTTGCTATGAATACCCGTGGTGACAATGGGGTATCATATTGATTCACTTGATATATGTTTTGGCACTCAACTCGTGGATTCCCGAGGTGACATTGGGGTAATCTATGCATAGGGGTTGATGCACGTTTTCGTCCTTGTTTCTCCGGTAGAAATCTTGGGGCACTCTTTGAGGTTCTTTGTGTTGGATCAAATATTATGAATCTGAATTTGTTTTGGTGTTATTTTAGTACGAACTCTTGATAGATCGATCGGAAAGAATAACTTAGTGTTATTTTAGTATGAACTCTTGATAGATCGATCGGAAAGAATAACTTGGTGTTATTTTAGTACGAACTCTTGGATAGATCGATCGAAAAGAATAGCTACAAACAATTTTCTCTTATGTTCTCCGCTAGATAAGAACTTTAGAGTGATTCTTCATCGCATGTTGAGGGATGGTTATATGATCTAATTAGATTAGCATTGTTGAGAGATTGCACTAGCGAAAGTACGAACCCTAGGCCTCATTTTCAAGCATTGCAATACCGTTTGTGCTCCGTTTTATCACTTGCTACCTTGCTGTTTTTATTTATTCAGATTATAAAAATATATTTCTACCATCCATATTACACTTTTATCACCATCTCTTCGCCGAACTAGTGCACCTATACAATTTGCCATTGTATTGGGTGTGTTGGGGACACAAGAGACTTTTTGTTATTTGGTTGCAGGGTTGTTTGAGAGAGACCATCTTCATCCTACGCCTCCCACGGATTGATAAATCTTAGGTCATCCACTTGACGGAAAATTGCTACTGTCCTACAAAACTCTGCGCTTGGAGGCCCAACACGAGTCTACAAGAATAAAGTTGCGTAGTAGACATCAAGCTCTTTTCTCGCGCCGTTGCAGGGGAGGTGAGTGGTTGAAGGTATATCTTTAGATCTTGCAATTGAATCTTTTAGTTTCTTGTTTTATCACTAGTTTGGTTCGTAAAAGAAAACTACAAAAAAATGGAATTGAGGTTGCATCATATTATTCATCTTTATAATGTCTTTCGTGAAAATGATGGAAAGGAAAATTGTGCTCAATTGATAGAGGAAGAATTCTATAAAATGTTTGACAAAAAATCTTTGAATGATGAGCATGATTGCAATATTGTTGGTATGAACTCTTTGAATATCCATTATGCTAACGATATGCAAAGACATAAGCTTGGGGATGCTATGTTTGATGAACATGGTATTTTTAGTCCCCCAAGTTTTGATGAGAAAATTTATTATGATGATTGCATGCCTCCTATTTATGATGATTATATTGATGAAAGTGGATTTGGAGAGGTAATGACTTTATTTAATGATGAATCCATTATTTTGGAAGAGGTTTCAATTAATTATGACAACAAAGTTGCTACCTATGATGATTATGGTGATGACATATATGCTATAAAGAATAATGATAACCATGAAACTTGTCATCATGATTTTAATTTTCAATCCCATGATAGTTATTTTGTTGAGTTTGCTCCCACTACTATTCATGAGAATAAATTTGCTTATGTGGACAGTAATAAAAAATTTCTGCATGTGGATCATGAAAAGAATGCTTTATGTGATAGCTACATTGTTGAATTCATTTATGATGCTACTGAAAATTATTATGAGAGAGGAACATATGCTTTTACATATCATCCTGTCTTTATGTTGAAAGTTTTGAAGTTGCACTTGTTTTGCCTTCCTATGCTAGTTGATTCTTGCTCCCATAAATTATTTGCTCACAAAATCCCTATGCATAGGAAGTGGGTTAGACTTAAATGTGCTAGTCATATGCTTCATGATGCTTTCTTGTGTTTCAATTCTTATCTTTTATGTGAGCATCATTGAAATCATCATGCCTAGCTAAAAGGCATTAAAAAAAAGCGCTTGTTGGGAGACAACCCAACATTTACCCCTACTATTTTTGTGTGTTCACATGATTATTATACTGTATTAATCATGTTTTATAGCTTTTATTTCAATAAAGTGCCAAGTAAAGCCTTTGGGATAGTGTGGATGATAGTTGACTTGATTCTGTGCAAAAATAGAAACTTTTGCGCCCAGTAACAGAATTGTTAAAATTCACTGGAGCATCTAAAAATTCTGCATTTTTTTTACAGTTGATGGGTATACAAATTTCCTACGTTTTCCTAAATTTTCAGAATTTTTGGAGTTACATAAGTATGACCTTAATTCAGATCTTTACGTACTGTTCTGTTTTTGACAGATTCTGTTTTCAACGCATAGTTTGCTTGTTTTATGGTTTCTATGGCTTATATTGCTTAATATAAATTGTGGAAATTGTAGAGTACAGTAGGAATTGTGTGAGAACAATTATGAATCTTGTCTTTGACAGTACCAAAGTGAATGATTTGTCTTTATCATACTAACTCATCTCACGAAGTTCCGTTAAGTTTTGTGTGATTGAAGTTTTCAAGTTTTAGGTGAGATATCGATATGAAGAGAATAAGAAGTGACAAGTCCCTAAGCTTGGGGATGCCCAAGGCACCCCAAGTTAATATTCAAGGAATATCCAAGCAACTAAGCTTGGGGATGCCCCGGAAGGCATCCCCTCTTTCGTCTTCAACATTATCGGTAACCTCACTTGGAGCTATATTTTCATTCGTCACATGATATGAGTTTTGCTTGGAGAGTCATTTTATTTTATTAGGATTAGCTTGCTCTTATTTAGAATAATATTTTGCATCTCTTACTTCAATAAAAGTGGCAAGGATAGCCTTCACCATGCTTATTTTGCAATTATTTGAGTTGCTGTTTCAAAACAGAAAGTTTATCGCTGTTGCAATAATTCTCCAGAAAAGTCAGAATGTTATTAAATGTTGAAATTTTTGCACAATAAGCTATGATAAATTTTATACAGTGTGGTAAATTTTCAGAATTGTTGGAGTTAGGGAAGTATGCTTACAATTGCACTCTTTACAGACTGTCCTGTTTAGACAGATTGCTGTTATGTTCGCATTGTTTGCATATGTTTGCTTGTTTAATGATTCTATTTGAGGATAGGAGTATTAAATATGCAGAGGCATTTAGTACGCAATGTTGAATAATAATTTTAGTGATTTTCTACAGTAGATAATGATAAGGTTTTTGCATTGATTTATACTAACTTATCTCACGAGTTCTTGTTGAGTTCTGTGTGGATGAAGTTTTTAAGATTTAGGGAAACCGTGATATAAAAGGAATTAAGGAGACACAAAAGCTCAAGCTTGGGGATGCCCAAGGCATCCCAAGTTAATAATCCAAGAAGTCTCAAGCATCTAAACTTGGGGATGCCCGGTAGGCATCCCACCTTTCTTCATGAACAACTATCGGTTAGTATCGGTTGAGCCTAAGTTTTTGCTTCTTCACATGATGTGTGCTTTTCTTAGAATGTCATTTTATTTTGTTTTGCTTGCTGTTTTAATAAAATACTTAGATCTGAAAGTTTTTAAGAGAGATTCCTCAATTAGCTACCCATTTACTTAACTACTCATTTGATCTTCACTTATATCTTTTTGGAGTAGTTTGTCGAACACTCTCATGCTTCACTTATATTATTTTGAGAGTTGATAATAGTGATGAAAATTTGCACAAGCTTTGAAATTGGTCCTAATATAATGAATACCCAAGAAGGATATAATAAAAACTATCATGTAGATCATTGGGTATGATCAGTTTGATTCCTTGCAATAGTTTTGCGATATGGAGATAATAATATGTGAGTCATGTTGGTGAGTAATTATGCTTTAGTAAGAATATTGGTGTTAAGGTTTGTGATTCCCTATGCAAACACAAAATTCAATAGTTATGCAATGAAATTACATCCTACTTGTGGTGCATTATTCGGTGTTAGTTATGCTCAATGCTCGTTTCTGTGAATTTTTGTTTCTTGGTTGGTTGCTTCTCAATCTATTTGCTAGCCTCAATTTGTACTAAGTGGGAATACTACTTGTGCATCCAAAATCACTAAACCCAGTTTTGCCACATGAGTCCACCATACCTACCTATATGCGGTATTCCCGTGCCGTTCTAAGCAAATTTGTATGTGCCATCTCTAAAATTTCAAAATATTTTCCTTTTTGTGTGCTCGTACCGCTCATGAAGCGGCAGGGGGTGGCCAATACTTTCCATGCTAGATGTGTTATTCTCAAGATGAGTGTTTATTCACTTGTCATTGCACGAGAGTACGACAAAGGTAATAGGGATGCCCAGTCCCGAAATGAAAAATGAATTTACTTTATGTTGTCAAATAATAAATTCCTTGGGAAGTGTTGGTATGGAGGGCACCCGTGGATACGGCTAGCCATGGAAAGTGAAAGAAATGGTGGAAAAAGGAATAAACTTTATTTTCTGTTTGGGAACCGCCTATGATGTATCTAGCATGGAAAGTATTGGGAACTACTCGATCGTTTTCGTTGACGGGAAAAGCATGCACCCCAAAGTAATTTTATCTCTCAATTTTTGCTTTGAGCTCTGGCACCTCTACAAATCTCTACTTCCCTCTGCGAAGGGCCTATCTATTTACTTTATGCAATTTTTATTTTTATTTGAGTCTCCATCTTCTCTTATAAAGCACCAACTAAGGGGCACTATGATTGTACTTGAGCATTGGATGTAGCTAATATGCGAGTGTGTTTTGCGAATTGATCAATGATTGAGCATGATGGGCTAGGGATAACTTTCTTTAGTGTTGATATTTTGAAAGACATGGTTGCTTGTTGATATGCTTGAGTATTGATGTCTTCATGTCAAATTATAGACTATTGCTTTGAATCATTCAAGTCCAAATGTCCATGCTACAAAAGAAAGAGTATATGATGAATATGATAGGTACCTTTCCACAACAAAAATTCCGTTTTCAATTGCTACTTTATCATGATAAGTTTTATGAGAAAGAGTTGCTATTATGATGCTAAGAAAAGTGATTGCATTTATCATTGATCAAATTTATGCACTTTGCTAGCATTCACATTTCATAAATTATTTCTTTTATCATTTACCTAGTTGAGGACGAGTAAGAATTAAGCTTGGGGATGCTGATACGTCTCCAACGTATCTATAATTTATGATGTATTCATGCCATGTTTACAATAATTTTATATGGTTTTGGTATGATTTGCATGGAACTAACCCGGACTGACGCTGTTTTCAGCAGAACTACCGTGGTGTTGTTTTTTGTGCAGAAATGAAAGTTCTCCAAATGAGCTGAAACTTTTTGACGATTTTTTTTGGAACAAAAGAGACCCTCGAAGCTTCGTGGAAGGACCAGAAGATGAAGGAGTAGGGTACAAGACACCGGGGCGCGCCTGGGCCCTTGCCCGTGCCCCGGTGGGTTGTGCTCACCTCGAGGCCCATCTTAGCGTGAAACCAACGCCAAAAATTCCTATAAATAGAGAAACCATCAGGGGTAACCCTAGATCAGAAGTTCCGCCGCCGCATGTGACGCCCCCGGTTCAATCGTACACTAGTCATACACGCAAACGTGTACGATCAAGCCCAGGGACTCACGGGAAGATATCACAACACAACTCTAAACACAAATAAACGGAGGTCCACAATATTACAGACCAGGGATCCGAAGATCCGAATACATAAGTCAGTCATACAAATAATATCTGGGTACAGACATAGTTAGACAAGTTCTGCCTTAAGAAGGCTAGCACAAACAGCGACACTAGATCGAAAGGCGTTGGCCTCCTGCCTGGGAGCCTCCGATCCTACTCCTGGTCAGCTGGCTCGATCCAGTAGTACGTGCCCTCTGGACCCGCCTGGTAGTAGGCTCCGGTGGTGGCGTCTGGCTCCTGGACTCCATCGTCTGGTGTATCATCAAGGTGGGGTATATGGGGGAAAGGAGAAAATAAAGCAACCGTGAGTACTCATCCGAAGTACTCAGCAAGCAAGGATCTATAGAATACTAGCATACAACTGGGTGTTTCTCGGAGCCTTTCTAGAACAAGGCAGAGATGTTCAGATGTTCCTCTTCTTTACTGAATAGACCAGAATATCTCTAGATTATACACGACGAATTTGCGAGTGGTATCCATGAATAATAAATTCATCAGGCTGGGGGAAAGAATGTTAGCTGGAGCATTCGTTAGCAAATGACAGGACGGTGATTCATCGGAGCCATAACGAGGTGGGATCCGAATGCAGTCTTGGGAATGTCTCTTCACGGACAGGACTCGGTGATGAACCCAACTCAAGTCGAGTTATGAGAGAAACCGAGTGATCACGGCAAGTTGATCATAAAGATCATTGATCCGGGGGCAGGGGTTTTATTATGGATTGAGTGGCTTGTTATAGGCCGGTAATCCTGAAACAATCGGTTAGTCACTTCTTCTTAACGTAAGAGTGAAGTGCTGCCCCAAGCAGCAGGAACTGGGGCGGATGAAACCACTCTTAAGTGACTTGTCATTCTTCCTTAAGCTCAAGAAACGCGGATGATCGGAGGCATCTATAACGGTCGCTTGGCCAATAGGAAGACGGTTGCCCGGGCTTCAAGTCGATGACGAACTCGATAGCTAGTAGACCGGGGTTATTCCTGGAAGTTCTTCTGGAAAGAGTCGTGAAAATCTGAACGACGGAACGTTCTCGATCCTTCCACGAGGGTGAGGCGTTCAAAGCATTCAGTAACATATACCATCAGCTTGCAGAGTCTCGAGTAATTCGGCATGTAGTGAGTTCACTATATCATCGGAGGGGGTGAAGAAGGTGGTAATTTTAGTGGCACCATTGATCGAAGCAATGTGAGCTTCAACCCATCATGTCCAGTATGAGGTCTATGGTGGAAGACTTGCAGGAATAATAAGGGGAATCTAGGAATCAATTCCTCGTGATTTCAACAGAGGACTATTTGCCATCCTAGTTGTTTACTATGTGGCCTCCAGGGGTACACGGACACTATTGGCAGGTCATCTATTTTCGATTGCAATGTAATGAGATAATGCAAATGACTTCGACATGATCATTGAATGCGATGCTCCTGATATCAAATAATACGAAGCAGGTACTAGGTTAACAAGAGAAGGGTACCCGCATAACAGTAGCAGGTTGATCATGGACTTCTTCAATTTGTCAATGTTGTAAGCTTGGACCACGACCACGTGAAACGAGACCCAGTATCTATAGTTGCGGGTCTGATGAGTTGCCAGGCCATATCCACGGCGGCACGAGGAAAATCATTTAACTGATTCTGACGTCTAGGCGGGCAGTCTTTATGCCTGGGGCTGGGTTTGCGGCACTTGAAACACACAAACCATTTCGGACGAAGAGGGGCATGTTGGCTGAATAGCAGCTTTGACGGCCTCGGGGTGGGGAGGCACAG
This sequence comes from Thinopyrum elongatum, assembly GCA_011799875.1. Lineage (NCBI taxonomy): Eukaryota > Viridiplantae > Streptophyta > Magnoliopsida > Poales > Poaceae > Thinopyrum > Thinopyrum elongatum. Next base: position 353,014,008 of record CM022302.1, on the reverse strand, counting down.
ACGTAGTGCAGCATTGTTCTTTGGCACAGAAGCATTGGGAGGAAGACACGTTGTGGGGAATCCAAACTCTACGCTTCGGTGCTGAGCCCGAGATGAGCCAGAATCACGATTAGCGATTCGCGAGTCCTTGTGTTCATCTGAGCGGCTCACACGAGAATAAGCATTGTTTCACTAGAGTGAGAAGTCATTGAGTCTTGAGCAGCTAGTGGGCAAGCTGAGGTCAGGGTTGTAGTCCATTACGGAACTCTCCTGTCTGCGAGCATCTGTGGCGATGTCCTTTCAGCATAGCGGGGGAGAGATCAAGAAATTCCCGCTGATAAGTTCGCGGTGTTATATTGGCCCTGAAGTGAGGTGGCGGAACTAGGTTCATGCGTTCCATTAATGACTGAGGGATGTTTGTGTAACGTTGTACGGGAAAAGCATCCGGGAAACTCATACCAAGTGAGATTGTTCCAAAAGGCGAGGAGCTCGTGGTGTCCACCATTGAGCAGCGGGGGGGCCTTAAGAAAAAAGGCCGCCGAAGGTGACAAAGTTGGCCCGGGGGCCGCGGCGACAATTAGAAGACTCACAGTCTCGCGATGGAGTGAGTGACCCCACCTGCCCATGAGGGACCAGTCAGTCGTGCATCCAGGGGCTGTCAGAGTTGCGGAAACGCGTTGGGTGATGTCGCGTAAACTCTGTCAAAAGTTACTGAAGCTGGGTTCTGGTTCTGGTGGTATTGCGGAACACGAGCAATGATTCCAACCAGAACTGGCGGTATTAATGCCTATCGAACTGTTGCTATAGCTGCCCATAGTCTGGCGTGCGGGTGGTGGACGTCAGGGCAACGACCACGACCACGACCACCTGGTCTAACCATACTGCTACGTATCAAACAGGGTGGGTAGTTAGTAAAAGCAATTTGCGAGTGTTTAGCGACAAGTATGATTTAACACGACAATACCTTAACAGTGTGTAATAGATAACATAACAATAGTCGATTAAGACATACAGATCCATAACAAAAGAACGGGTTCATGCGGAGCATGCATAACAGCGCCAAATTAAAAGCTAGACGACATTACTAGGCGGCGCGCAGGCACGCGGTAAGGAAAAAGTACACAACGAGACTATGCGAAGGATCTACATCAACGTCCGGGGGTAAGGAGAGAGGGGAAAACCACTGTGTAAACGGGGCGTAACTGCGAGTGCGGACGAGAATTGCGTGCGGAAGGATCCTGTGCTCCCATGTGCACTCTGATGCAGAACCCTGGTTCTGAACTGTAGAAGAGGTCCCACGGTGTAGTGGTGTGTGACCATCCACAGCAGGCATCATTACCAGCATACATATCTGAGCCTGCGGGGGTAAAGGAGTTGCTCCGGATGTATCCCTGCGCGAACAGAGGGGGGGATCAACTGCCTCAGAGCATCGTAGGAGAGTGCTCGAGTGGCAACAAACTCAACGGCAAAGAGCTCCACGAACAGTGCGATCAGAGCCTGAGTGCACAATCAAGAACCGTAGGTGGTGTCCCTCATATCGGCGAGGGGCTCGTACGGGGCACAAGGTATGCTGTGTCAGTATCCGGTAGCATGCTCCAGCAGGGATCACGGAATGTATCGGAACTCAGAGCATCACAGATATAACTAACGGTTGCCTCGAAGACAGTGCGATAGCAGAGTAGGCGGCATAGTACTGCTCATCTCAATCGTTCCACGCCGATCCGTGGAAAAGTTGGCTATGCAGCTCCGGTGTTGAGCCATAAATTCTGCAGATCAAAGATGCGAAACATCAGCTGTACTGCTGTGAGTAAACTCGCGGGTAATCCTCGTAAACCATGTAACGCAGGGTACCAGGGTGGTAGCAAAGTCTGGTCATGAGACGCATCAGGACAGCTGGAAACCGGGTTATTACTGAGCCCCAAGGGCGAAGCACTAAGCTGTGTCGTAGGAGCGCGTAGTGAACAGGTGAAACAAACGGCCATCTGAAACAGAGGAAATTCAGATTGCAAAAGACAATGAGAGTTAACTAAACTGGAGAGAAAGGTTAAACCAAAACAATGGAAAGAAAATGATTTTATCAGACTAATCGAGCAATGACAGGGAAATCGCACAGAATATCAGCTCTCCGGGTAGATAAGGGATTTACGGCAGGATCCTCAATGTCGTCGGCGTTAGTAAACTTTCATATTGAACCCGAATAGAAGACAGATATTAGAGTCCCAGAGGTAGTAGACGAGGATAAAAGATCCTAATACACCCAGTTGGCGATTGGCCCGTAAGCCACAAGCCAAGTAGTAATTAGTTTCTCTGGTTTCTAGACATAGACTTCGCCAAGGAATGGGGGGGCTTCCTACAGGCAGTAGTCGGGCTCTGATACCAACTTGCCAATTCCAATGATGTTGGTTTCAATTTTAGAATAGCCTCTGGAATATTTGTTATTTATCTGACATTTTAGCTCCTATGTTGGTCAACTTTTATATTCCACTTTCATTTAAATTTGAATTTGACTTAGGAGTTGAAATGCAATATGATGCTAATGATGATTATGCACTGTTGATCATGCTAACATGTCATTATCAAAAGTGATTACTGTTGCTAATCACCGGGGGTGTTACAACTCTCCTCATCTATTAAGAATTCTCGTCCCGAGAATTAAGAGGAAGACTGAAAGAAAGAGGGGTATTCTTCGCGAAGACGATCCTCGCGTTCCCAAGTGGCTTCATCTTCAGAATGATTTGACCACTGAACCTTGAGGAACTTGATTGACTTTTGACGTGTTCGACGCTCAGCTTGATCAAGAATACGGATGGGATATTCTGGATATGACAGATCTTCCCGTAATTCAAACACTTCATGATCCACAGCTCGAATAGGATCCTTGAAGCAGCGGCGGAGTTGGGATACATGAAAGACGTCATGTACTTGAGAAAGGTTTGGCGGCAATGGCAACTGATATGCCACTTCTCCTCGACGGGCAAGAATACGGAACGGGCCAATGTAGCGTGGAGCTAACTTGCCTTTGATTCCGAACCGATGAGTGCCTTTCAACGGAGTGACGCGGAGGTAAGCTTGTTCGCCAGGTTGATAGACCATTTCCTGGTGCTTACGGTCATAGTTGCTCTTCTGACGAGACTGAGCAGATTTCAAATGTTCACGAACAATACGGACTTGTTCTTCAGCTTGCCGAATAATGTCCGGTCCGACGAGTGAGCGTTCCCCAGTTTCTGACCAATTCAGAGGGGTTCGACACTTACGACCGTATAGAACTTCAAACGGTGCCATCTTCAGACTAGCTTGATAGCTATTGTTGTAAGAGAATTCGGCATACGGGAGAGATTCCTCCCATTTCTTACCGAAGGAGATGACGCAAGCTCGAAGCATATCTTCGAGCACTTGATTAACTCGTTCAACTTGACCCTGTGACTGAGGGTGAAAAGCGGTGCTGAAAGACAGATGAGTTCCCATAGCTTCTTGGAAACTATTCCAGAATCTGGAGGTGAAGAGGCTGCCACGATCAGAACTGATCTCCAACGGAACACCGTGGAGTGACATAATTCGGGAAACATACAAGTCTGCTAACTGGCTAGCAGTGATTGTCTCCTTAACAGGCAGAAAGTGGGCAACCTTAGAGAATCGGTCAATGACAACAAATATAGCATCATTACCCTTCTGGGATTTGGGAAAACCAGTAATGAAATCCATTTGGACCTTGTCCCATTTCCATTCAGGAATTTCCAGGGGTTGCAGAGTTCCTGCGGGCCTTTGATGTTGAGCTTTAACGCGGCGGCAAACGTCACACTCAGAAACATAACGAGCAATGTCTCGCTTCATATTAGGCCACCAGAATCTTTGACAAATGTCACGGTACATCTTTGTGCTACCAGGGTGAATGGACAAGGGAGTGTCATGAGCTTCCTTCATAACGTTTTCCCTCTCATTCTTGAACTTGGGTACGAAGAGACGGTGTTGGAAAAATAGGATCCCATCTGCATCAAGATGGAATTCCGACGGCTTTCCTTTCTCGAGGTATCGCTTGATCTTTTCAACTTCAGTGTCATACCTTTGCATAACCTTAATGCCGTGTTCTAAATCTGGTTCGACAACCAGGGTATTGAGATAACCCTGTGGAACAATATGGAGGTTCAATTTGCAAAGCTCTTCATGGAGAAGAGGTTGTGTTTCTTGAACCATAAGATTGTTGCTATAGGACTTGCGACTTAAAGCATCGGCCATTACATTTGCCTTGCCAGGGGTGTATGAGATATTCATATCATAATCGGCTATTGTCTCGAGCCATCTTTGCTGACGAAGGTTCAGATCCGGTTGAGTATATAAATACTTCAAGCTTTGGTGATCCGTGTATATCTCGCAACGGTTACCGAGAAGGTAATGTCGCCATAGCTTCAAGGCATAGATAACCGCAGAAAGTTCAAGATCATGCACGGGATAATTTTCTTCATGAGGACGCAATTGTCGGGAGGCATAAGCAATCACTTTGCGCTCTTGCATTAGGACACAGCCTAATCCTTGACGAGATGCATCACAGTATATCACGAAATCCTTTTGGGAATCCGGGGGTGCTAGTACTGGGGCAGATGTCAATTTATCTTTTAGTGTCTGAAAGCTTTCTTGACATTTTTCTGTCCACTGAAATTTAACACCTTTGTGAAGCAGATATGTCAATGGTTTTGCAATCTTGGAAAAGTTCTCAACGAATCGACGGCAATAACTAGCGAGTCCGAGAAAACTTCTGACTTGCTTAACATTCTTTGGGGGAGTCCAGTCGAGAATAGCCTGAACTCGTTCGGGGTTAACAGCAATCCCATCCTTGGAAATCACATGTCCAAGGTAAGTTACTTCAGGAAGCCAAAATTCGCATTTGGAATACTTAGCATACAACTGGTGTTCTCGGAGCCTTTCTAGAACAAGGCAGAGATGTTCAGCATGTTCCTCTTTATTCTTAGAATAGACCAGAATATCATCTAGATATACCACGACGAATTTGTCGAGGTAATCCATGAATATATAATTCATCAGGCGGGAGAATGTAGCTGGAGCATTCGTTAGGCCAAATGACATGACGGTGTATTCATAGGAGCCATAACGAGTGACGAATGCAGTCTTGGGAATGTCCTCTTCACGGACACGGATCTGGTGATAACCCAACCTCAAGTCGAGTTTAGAGAACACCGATGATCCGGCAAGTTGATCATAAAGATCATTGATCCGGGGCAGTGGGTATTTATTCTGGATTGTGGCTTGGTTAATGGGCCGGTAATCCTGAACCAATCGGTTAGTTCCATCCTTCTTCTTAACGAAGAGTGAAGGTGCTCCCCAAGCAGAGGAACTGGGGCGGATGAAACCACTCTTAAGTGACTTGTCGATTTCTTCCTTAAGCTCAAGAAGGTGATGCGGAGGCATCTTATAAGGTCGCTTGGCAATAGGAACGGTGCCAGGCTTCAAGTCGATGACGAACTCGATAGCTCTAGCCGGGGGTATTCCTGGAAGTTCTTCTGGAAAGACGTCTGGAAAATCTCGAACGACAGGAACGTTCTCGATCCCTTCCAGAGGTGAGGCGTTCAAAGCATTCATAACATATACCTCAGCTTCAGCGTCTCGAGTAATTCGGGCAGTGTAGTTCACTATCTCATCGGAGGGGTGAAGAAGTTGGATAATTTTAGTGGCACAATTGATCGAAGCAATGTGAGCTTTCAACCAATCCATTCCAAGTATGAGGTCTATGGTGGAAGACTTCAGGATAATAGGGGAAGCTAGGAATTCAAATTCCTCGATTTCAACAGGGACATTATGTGCCATCATAGTGGTTTGACATTGGCCTCCAGGGGTACGGACAACTATTGGCAGGTTCATCTTTTCGAATGCAATGTCATGAGATAATGCAAATGCTTCAGACATGAATGAATGCGATGCTCCTGAATCAAATAATACAGAAGCAGGTACTGAGTCGACAAGAAGGGTACCCATCACAGTAGCAGGTTGATCCTGGACTTCTTCAATGTCAATGTTGTAAGCCTGACCACGACCATGTGAAGCAGACCCAGTATTATAGTTGCGGGTCTGATTGTTGCCACGGCCATATCCACGGCCAGCACGAGGAAAATCTAACTGATTCTGAGTCTGGCGGCAGTCTTTAGCCTGGTGGCCTGGTTTGCGGCACTTGAAACACAAACCATCTTCAGGACGAAGAGGGGCATGGTTCTGAATAGCTTGAGCCTTTGACGGCCTCGGTGGTGGAGGAGGCAGACGTAGTGCAGCATTGTTCTTTGGCACAGAGGCATTGGGACGGAACGCGTTGTTGGGAATCCAAACTCTACGCTTCGGTGCTGAGCCCGAAGATGAGCCAGCATCACGATAGCGCTTCTGCGAGTCCTTGTGTTCCATCTGAGCGGTCTCAACGAGAATAGCCTTGTTCACTAGAGTTGAGAAGTCATTGATGTCTTGAGCAGCTAGTGCAAGCTTGAGGTCAGGGTGTAGTCCATTACGGAACTTCTCCTGTCTGCGAGCATCTGTGGCGATGTCTTCTTCAGCATAGCGGGAGAGATCAAGAAATTCCCGCTGATAAGCTTCGACGGTTTTATTGCCCTGAGTGAGGTTGCGGAACTAGGTCTTCATGCGTTCCATAATTGCTTGAGGGATGTAACGTGTACGGAAAGCATCCTGGAACTCATACCAAGTGATGATTGTTCCAACAGGCAGAGTACGCTTGTGTGTGTCCCACCATTGAGCAGCGGGGCCCTTTAAGAAAAAGGCCGCGAAGGTGACAAAGTTGGCGGGGGCGACATTAGCAGACTCCATCTCGTGAGTGATGTCGCGGAGCCAGTCATCGGCATCCAGGGGCTTGTCAGAGTTGCGAAACTGCGTTGGGTTGAGTCGCGTAAACTCTGTCAAAGTTACTGAAGCTGGGTTCTGGTTCTGGTTGTTCTGATGCGGAAACTGAGCCATGATTCCAACCATGAACTGGCGGTTAAGCTCGAACTGTTGCATCATAGCTGCCATATAGTCTGGCGGTGGTGGACGTTCAGGGGCACGACCACGACCACGACCACCTGGTCTAACCATCCTGCTACGTATCAACAGGGGGTAGTTTAGTAAAAGCAATTGCGAGTGTTTAGCGACAAGTATGATGTAACACGACAATACCTTAACAGTGTAATAGATACATAACAATAGTCGATTAAGACATACAGATCCATACACAAAGTCGGGTTCATGCGGACAGCATAACAGCGCAAATTAAAAGCTAGACATACTAGGCGGCGCGCAGGCACGCGGTAAGGAAGTACACAACGAGACATAGCAAAGGCTACATCAACGTCGGAGAAAACCACTGTAACGGGGTAACTGCGAGTGCGGACGACGAATATTCGTCGCGGAAGGATCCTGTGCTCCATGTGCACTCTGATGCAGAACCCGGTCTCGAACTGTAAGAAGAGGTCCACGTGTAGGTGTGTGACCTCCAACAGCAGGCCAGTCAATACCAGCATACATCTGAGTCCTGCGCGGGTAAAGGATGTGCTCCGGATGTATCCCTGCGCGAACAGCGGGCATCAACTGCGTCATAGCATCGTAGAGACGTGCTCGAGTGGCAACCAACTCAACGGCAAGAGCCCGAACAGTGCGATCCAGAGCCTGAGTGCACTGAATCAGAACGCGGTGGTCATATCGGCGAGGCTCGTACGGGGCACAGATAGCTGTGTAGTATCCGGTAGCATCTCCAGCAGGGGCATACGGAATGTATCGGAACTCAGAGTCATCCAAGATATCACTGAACTGTCCTCGAAGACGTGCGATAGCAGAGTAGGCGGCATCATGTACTGCCATCTCAATCGTCACGCCGATACCGTGGAAAAGGTGCAGCTCGGTGTCTGAGTCATTCTGCCGATCATAGATGCGAACATCAGCATGGTACTGCTCCTGATTAAACTCGCGGTAATCCTCGTAAACCATGTACTCAGGGTACCAGCGGTAGCCAAGTCTGGTCATGAGAGCGATCAGGACAGCTGGAAACCCAGGGGTATTACGAGCCCAAGTGCGAAGCACAAGCTGTGTCGTAGGACGCGGTGGAAACAAACGGTCCATCTGAAACAGAGGAAATTCAGATTTGTCAAATGACAATGAGAAGTTTAACTCAACTTGGAGAGAAAGGTTAAACAAAACAATGGAAAGGAAAATGATTATCAGACTAATCAGATCAATGACAGGGAAATCGCACAGATATCCAGCTCTCCGGGTAGACGGGATTTACGAGATCCTAAGTGTCGGCGTTAGTAAACTTTATTTAACCCGAATAGAAGAGATATTAGAGTCCCAGAGTATAGACGAGGAATAAAAGATCCTAATACCACCCAGTTGGCGACGTGGGCCCGTAAGCCACACAGCCAAGTTAGTAAATTAGTTTCTCGGTTTCTAGACTCAACTTCGGCCAAGGAATTTGGAGGGGGCTTCCTACAGGCAGTCGGCTCTGATACCAACTTGTGACGCCCCCGGTTCAATCGTACACTAGTCATACACGCAAACGTGTACGATCAAGCCCAGGGACTCACGGGAAGATATCACAACACAACTCTAAACACAAATAAACGGAGGTCCACAATATTACAGACCAGGGATCCGAAGATCCGAATACATAAGTCAGTCATACAAATAATATCTGGGTACAGACATAGTTAGACAAGTTCTGCCTTAAGAAGGCTAGCACAAACAGCGACACTAGATCGAAAGGCGTTGGCCTCCTGCCTGGGAGCCTCCGATCCTACTCCTGGTCAGCTGGCTCGATCCAGTAGTACGTGCCCTCTGGACCCGCCTGGTAGTAGGCTCCGGTGGTGGTGTCTGGCTCCTGGACTCCATCGTCTGGTGTATCATCAAGGTGGGGTATATGGGGGAAAGGAGAAAATAAAGCAACCGTGAGTACTCATCCGAAGTACTCAGCAAGCAAGGATCTATACTACATATGCAACATTATCAATGGAGAAAAGGCTGTATATGTGGACTGGGCTGCAGAAATGCCAGAATAGAGAGAAAGGCCTAGTCCTATCGAAGACTAGCATCTTCAAACATCTTCTCAAAGCCATCATCTTGTAGCAGTAGAAGAGAGTAGAATAGCATTTTATTTAGCAAACATGTTGAAGTACAGCTCAAAGATCCTTTCTCGACTCCCAGCGAGAAAGTAATCCCGAAGCTTCAATTAAGTAACAAGTATCCAGTTTAAGTAGTAGATCGGGATACACAAACTGAGCGTCCTTTACCGTAGGACCGGCTATCGATAGAAGATTCATCCCTGCAGGGGTGCACTACTGTTACCCAACACGCTCGATCAACTCTGGCCGGACATACTTGATGGGTAATGCCCGTCCTCGGAAGATCAACACGAAGCAGCGCTCTACCTAGGCTCAGCAGAGAGGTCAGCACGCCGGACTAACCTATGCACCCAGGGGTCTCGGGCCATCGCCCTGGGCACCCTGCGCGTTGCGTGGCTGGCCGGGGTGCAGGCGCGACACTGAACTCGCCAGTGAAGTATCCAGCCCAATCCCGACGATCAGCCCGCACGGTGAATCGTGACGTCTGATAAGCTTTCGGCGAAACGTACATCGCAGAGGGCCCCATAACCATTATCCCGCGTGGTGGCAGGGCGTATAGGGCACGTCGACCCACTCAGATCACACACCCAAATCCAATAGGCTCAATTAGTATCAAGCGGAGACAATCAGAGTCTCTGATGCTCCGCCACAATGTCACACTCGAGTGCCCTTCCGGCACACCCGAAATCATAGATCCCCAGCGGGTACCCACCAGGGTGGACCCGCCTGTGAAAAAGGTCAAGTAACCGTGTGGTCATAATCATCAGGGTGAACGTAAGAGGTATCACCCTCGAGGTTCACACTGAGGGGTTGCACGACAGAGTCGTATCGGACATGGAGAAGGAGGAATCACCCTCGATGACCACGACCGTACAGCTATGCTGCAGAGTATTCATCAGGAGTGCGTTACGAGGTATCACCCTCGGCACTCGATAGTTACTACGCAGAGTCGTACAACTAAGGGGGTGTGAAGTGAGGCGTCTGTCTCTGATCGACGATCACATTGATCGAGTCGTCGATGAACAAGCAGGGGCGACAAAGTAAGGTGGTGGGGTCACAGATGGTTCATACCAACCTATACTAAACAGTTTATCATAGGCAAGTAAGATAGCAATGAACAGGTTACAACAGCAGGCTATGCATCAGAATAGGAGCATACATTAACAGTAGCGAAATCTAATGCAAGCAGGAGAATAGAATGGGCGATATCTGGAATGCTCAAGGGGGGGGCTTGCCTGGTTGCTCTGGCAAGAGAGGGAGGTCGTCAACGGGCTGCTCGTCGGTAGAGTAGCCGTAACCTGGTGCAGCGTCGTCGGTCTCGGCGTCTATCGAGAGAGAAGGAGGGGGAGAGAAACAATAAATTCACGGCAATAATGCAAACAATATGTATGACATGCCTAAATGATATGCCGGGGTGTTCTACTGCCTAACTAAATGATTTAGTTAATTTAGGAATTTATTCGGATTTATTTAATTAGGGTTGGACACTATTCATTTATCGAAATCGGTCTAATTGTTCAACGTTCTTATAGTTGCGGGTATCTGACGGGAATACAGAGGGCGTATCCGGGTTCGTATCGTCGTTCTGAGCAAGTTTCATGTATAAAATATTTTCATCGGAGTTACGGTTTATTTAATATGATTTTCTAAAGTTTTATTAATTTCTGAAATTTAATTAATTATTTAATTCAACATTATCCGAAACAGTGATTGATGACGTCAGCATGACATCATGCTGACGTCAGCAGCCACCTGACAGGGTGGGTCCCACCTGTCATAGGCTGTTAGGTTAATTAGGTTTAATTAATTTAATTACTGATTAATTAACACTAATTAGTTAATTAGATTAACCTAATCAGGATTAATTAACTAATTAATTATTTAATTAATTATTTTATTTATTTCTATTTTTATTTTCTATTTCTTTTAAATCGTTTTTAGGGGGTGGGCCCCATTTGTCAGCGTCACAGGGGTTCGGGCCCCACTGGGCAGTGGCCCAGGGGGGGTCTAACGGGTCGGGGCGACGGGCGCAGCCCGAACGGGCGCTGGCCCGCGGGTGCGCAACCGACCGGGCGGCGCGGGGCAGTCGGCGGGCGCGGGCGCCGGCGAGGCCACGGCGGGGCGGGGCCGTGGCGATGCGGGCGGCCACCGGAGGGAGACGCCGGGGCCGTGGAGGGGTACGGCCGGAGCGGGCGGTTGGCGCGCGGGCGGTCGGCGGCGAGGAGCGACGCGGACGCGCGAGCGAGGGCAGTGGGCGGCGCGCGCGCGCGGCGAGGTGCGGGAGCAGAGAGGGGGAGGAGAGGCCCGAGGCCTCACCGTGATCCGTAGGGACGGGGCAGCGGGGGTCGGGGTGGTCGACGGGGACGACGGCGATGGGGAGGCAGGCCGGCGGGGAGGCGCGGGCTTCGGGCGGCGGTGAGGTCGTCGCGGCGTCGGGCGACGGGATCGGGGGTTTGCCCCGATCCGGATCCAGTCGAGGGAGGGGGCGACCGAGCGCCAGGCGGCTGGTCGGGGAAGAGGAGAGGACGGGGCGACGTCGGTGTGGCGGCGGCGTCGGCGCTGGCCGATCGGCGCGGGAGCGGGGCGGCGTCGGCGAGCGGCGTCGGCGACGGGGCCGTTCCCGCGATCCCGATCCCGATCTGGATCGGGAGGTGGGGGCTGACGAGGGGGAGGCGGCGACGGGCGGCGACGGGCGGACGGGGATCGGGGCGACCCGACCAGATGGGGGGGGGGAGGAGGGGAGGAGAAGCGCGGGGAGGGGGGGATCGGGGGGGGGAGTGGCACGGTGGGGAGGGTTTGGGTCTCCTGGGGGAGGCCATTAGAGAGGGGGGGCGCAGCGGGCCGGCGGCTGGGCTTGGCCCAGTTGGGCCGGGGGGGGGGGTGTTTGCTTTTTTTTTTTTTTTTCTGTCCTTTTCCTTTCTTTATCTTTTTCTCCACTGTTAAAGTTTAGGCCCCAAATGGTTTTTGTAAAAAGTGTGGACCTATTTCAAAATACCAGTGCATTATTCCCTAACACCTAAAATTTGTTTGGGCAAAACATAATTCCACATTTATTTCAGTAATAAATGGTTACTAATATTATCTTATCCACTGTTGAGGTTGTTCGGTCACTTATCCAATTCCAATGATGTTGGTTTCAATTTTAGAATAGCCTCTGGAAATTTGTTATTTATCTGACATTTAGCTCCTATGTTGGTCAACTTTTATATTCCACTTTCATTTAAATGAATTGACTTAGGAGTTGAAATGCAATATGTATGCTAATGTGATTATGCACTGTTGATCATGCTAACATGTCATTATCAAAAGTGATTACTGTTGCTAATCACCGGGGTGTTACAACTTTCCTCATCTATTAAGAATTTCGTCCGAGAATTAAGAGGAAGACTGAAAGAAAGAGGGGTATTCTTCGCGAAGACGATCCTCGCGTTCCCAAGTGTTCATCTTCAGAATGATTGACCACTGAACCTTGAGGACTTGATTGACTTTTGACTGGTTCGACGCTCAGCTTGATCAAGAAACGGATGGGATATTTGGATATGACAGATCTTCCCGTAATTCAAAACTTCATGATCCACAGTCGCTCGAATAGGATCCTGAAGCAGCGGCGGAGTTGGGATACATGAAAGACGTCATGTACTTGAGAAAGGTTTGGCGGCAAATGGCAACTGATATGCCACTTCTCCTCGCGGGCCAGAATACGGAACGGGCCAATGTAGCGTGGAGCTAACTGCCTTGATTCCGCACCGATGAGTGCCTTTCAACGGAGTGAGTGGACGGGGGTAAGCTTGTTCGCCAGGTGATAGACCATTCCTGGTGCTTACGGTCCTAGTGCTCTTCTGACGAGACTGAGCAGATTCAAATGTTCACGAACAATACGGACTTGTTCTTCAGCTTGCCGAATAATGCCGGTCCGACGAGTGAGCGTTCCCCAGTTTCTGACCAATTCAGAGGGGTTCGACTACGACCGTATAGAACTTCAAACGGTGCCATCTTCAGATAAGCTTGATAGCTATTGTTGTAAGAGAATTCGGCATACGGGAGAGATTCCTCCATTTCTTACCGAAGGAGATGACGCAAGCTCGAAGCATATCTTCGAGCACTTGATTAACTCGTTCACTTGACCCGTGACTGAGGGTGAAGGGTGAAAGCGGTGCTGGAAAGACAGATGAGTCCCATAGCTTCTTGGAAAACTATTCCCGAATCTGGAGGTGAAGAGGCTGCCACGATCAGAACTGATCTCCAACGGAACACCGTGGAGTGACACATTCGGGAGGAAACATACAAGTCTGCTAACTGGCTAGCAGGTGATTGTCTCCTTAACAGGCAGAAAGTGGGCAACCTTAGAGAATCGGTCAATGACAAACAAAAATAGCACTCATGACCCTTCTGAGATTGGGAAAACCAGTAATGAAATCATTTGGACCTTGTCCCATTTCCATTCAGGAATTTCCAGGGTTGCAGAGTTCCTGCGGGCCTTTGATGTTGGGCTTTAACGCGGCGGCAAACGTCACACTCAGAAACATAACGAGCAATGTCTCGCTTCATATTAGGCCACCAGAATCTTTGACAAATGTCACGGTACATCTTTGTGCGTACCAGGGGTGAATGGACAAGGGAGTGTCATGAGCTTCCTTCATAACGTTTCCCTCTCATTTTGAACTTGGGACGAAGAGACGGTGTGTTGGAAAAATAGGATCCCATCTGCATCAAGTGGAATTCCGAGGCTTTCCTTTCTCGAGGTGGTATCGCTTGATCTTTTCAACTTCAGTGTCAACCTTTGCATAACCTAATGCCGTGTTCTAAATCTGGTTCGACAACCAGGGTATTGAGATAACCTGTGGAACAATATGGAGGTTCATTTGCAAAGCTCTTCATGGAGAAGAGGTTGTGTTTCTTGAACCATAAGATTGTTGCTATAGGACTTGCGACCTAAAGCATCGGCCATTACATTGCCTTGCCAGGGGGGGGTGGTATGAGATATTCATATCATAATGGCTATTGCTCGAGCCATCTTTGCTGACGAAGGTTCAGATCCGGTTGAGTATATAAATACTTCAAGCTTTGGTGATCCGTGTATATCTCGCCAACGGTTACCGAGAAGGTATATGTCGCCATAGCTTCAAGGCATAGATAACCGCAGAAAGTTCAAGATCATGCACGGGATAAATTTCTTCATGAGGACGCAATTGTCGGGAGGCATAAGCAATCACTTTGCGATCTTGCATTAGGACACCGCCTAATCCTTGACGAGATGCATCACAGTATATCACGAAATCCTTTGGGAATCCGGGGGTGCTAGTACTGTGGGCAGATGTCAATTTATCTTAGTGTCTGAAAGCTTTCTTGACATTTTCTGTCACTGAAATTTAACACCTTGTGAAGCAGATATGTCAATGGTTTTGCAATCTTGGAAAAGTTCTCAACGATACGACAGGCAATAACTAGCGAGTCCGAGAAAACTTCTGACTTGCTAACATCTTTGGGGAGTCCAGTCGAGAATAGCCTGAACTCGTTCGGGTTAACGCAATCCCATCCTTGGAAATCACATGTCCAAGGTAAGTTACTTCAGGAAGCCAAAATTCGCATTTGGAATACTTAGCATACAACTGGTGTTCTCGGAGCCTTTCTAGAACAAGGCAGAGATGTTTCAGCATGTTCCTCTTTATTCTTAGAATAGACCAGAATATCATCTAGATATACCACGACGAATTTGTGAGGTAATCCAGTGAATATATATTCATCAGGCGGGAGAATGTAGCTGGCATTCGTTAGCCAAAGACATGACGGTGTATTCATAGGAGCCATAACGAGTGACGAATGCAGTCTTGGGAATGTCCTCTTCACGGACACGGATCTGGTGATAACCCAACCTCAAGTCGAGTTAGAGAACACACTGATCCGGCAAGTTGATCATAAAGATATTGATCCGGGGCAGGGTTTGGGTATATTCTGATTGTGGCTTGGTTAATGGGCGGTAATCCTGAACCAATCGGTTAGTGCCATCTTCTTCTTAACGAAGAGTGAAGGTGCCCAAGCAGAGGAACTGGGGCGGATGAAACCACTCTTAAGTGACTTTGATTTCTTCCTTAAGCTCAAGAAGGTGATGCGGAGGCATCTTATAAGGTCGCTTGGCAATAGGAACAGGCCAGGCTTCAAGTCGATGACGAACTCGATAGCTCTAGCCGGGGCGGGGGTATTCCTGGAAGTTCTTCTGGAAAGACGTCTGGAAAATTCGAACGACAGGAACGTTCTCGATCCCTTCCAGAGGTGAGGCGTTCAAAGCATTCATAACAATACCTCGATTCCGCGTTACGTAATTCGGGCAGTGTAGTTCACTATCTCATCGGAGGGTGAGAAGTTGGATAATTGTGGCACAATTGATCGAAGCAATGTGAGCTTCAACCAATCCTTCCAAGATGAGGTTATGGTGGAAGACTCAGGATAATAGGGGAAGCTAGGAATTCAAATTCCTCGATTTCAACAGGGACATTATGCCATCATAGTGGTTTGACATTGGCCTCCAGGGGTACGGACAACTATTGGCAGGTTCATCTTTCGAATGCAATTCATGAGATAATGCAAATGCTTCAGACATGAATGAATGCGATGCTCCTGAATCAAAAATACAGAAGCAGGTACTGAGTTAACAAGAAGGGTACCCATCACAGTAGCAGGTTGATCCTGGACTTCTTCAATGTCAATGTTGTAAGCTTGACCACGACCACGTGAAGCAGACCCAGTATTATAGTTGCGGGTCTGATTGTGCACGGCCTATCCACGGCCAGCACGAGGAAAATCTAACTGATTCTGAGTCTGGCGGCAGTCTTTAGCCTGGTGGCCTGGTTTGCGGCACTTGAAACACAAACCATCTTCAGGACGAAGAGGGGCATTGTTCTGAATAGCTTGAGCCTTTGACGGCCTCGGTGGTGGAGGAGGCAGACGTAGTGCAGCATTGTTCTTTGGCACAGAGGCATTGGACGGAACGCGTTGTTGGGAATCCAACTCTACGCTTCGGTGCTGAGCCCGAAGAGAGCAGCATCACGATAGCGCTTCTGCGAGTCCTTGTGTTCCATGAGCGGTCTAACGAGAATAGCCTTGTTCACTAGAGTGAGAGTCATTGATGTCTTGAGCAGCTAGTGCAAGCTTGAGGTCAGGGTGTGTAGTCCATTACGGAACTTTCCTGTCTGCGAGCATCTGTGGCGATGTCTTCTTCAGCATAGCGGGAGAGATCAAGAAATTCCCGCTGATAAGCTTCGACGGTTTTATTGCCCGAGTGAGGTTGGCGAACTAGGTCTTCATGCGTTCATAATTGCTTGAGGATGTAACGTGTACGGAAAGCATCCTGGAACTCATACCAAGTGATGATTGTTCCAACAGGCAGAGTACGCTTGTGTGTGTCCCACCATTGAGCCAGGGGCCCTTAAGAAAAAGGCGCCGAAGGTGACAAAGTTGGCGGGGGCGACATAGCAGACTCCATCTCGTGAGTGATGTCGCGGAGCCAGTCATCGGCATCCAGGGGCTTGTCAGAGTTGCGAAACTGCGTTGGGGTTTGAGTCGCGTAAACTCTGTCAAAGTTACTGAAGCTGGGTTCTGGTTCTGGTTGTCTGATGCGGAAACTGAGCCATGATTCCAACCATGAACTGGCGGTTAAGCTCGAACTGTTGCATCATAGCTGCCATATAGTCTGGCGGTGGTGGACGTTCAGGGGCACGACCACGACCACGACCACCTGGTCTAACCATCCTGCACGTATCAACAGGGGGTAGTTTAGTAAAAGCAATTGCGAGTGTTTAGCGACAAGTATGATGTAACACGACAATACCTTAACAGTGTAATAGATACATAACAATAGGTCGATTAAGACAACAGATCCATACACAAAGTCGGGTTCATGCGGACAGCATAACAGCGCAAATTAAAAGCTAGACATACTAGGCGGCGCGCAGGCACGCGGTAAGGAAGTACACAACGAGACATAGCAAAGGCTACATCAACGTCGAGAGAAACCACTGTAACGGGGTAACTGCGAGTGCGGACGACGAATATTCGTCGCGGAAGGATCCTGTGCTCCATGTGCAATCGATGCAGAACCCGGTCTGAACTGTAAGAAGAGGTCCACGTGTAGGTGTGTGACCTCCAACAGCAGGCCAGTCAATACCAGCATACATTGCTGTCCTGCGCGGGTAAAGGATGTGCTTCGGATGTATCCTGCGCGACAGCGGGCATCAACTGCGTCATAGCATCGTAGAGACGTGCTCGAGTGGCAACCAACTCAACGGCAAGAGCCCGAACAGTGCGATCCAGAGCCTGAGTGCACTGAATCAGAACGCGGTGGTCATATCGGCGAGGCTCGTACGGGGCACAGATAGCTGGTAGTATCCGGTAGCTCTCCAGAGGGCATACGGAATGTACGGAAATCAGAGTATCCAAGATATCACTGAACTGTCCTCGAAGACGTGCGATAGCAGAGTAGGCGGCTCATGTACTGCCATCTCAATCGTCACGCCGATACCGTGGAAAAGGTGCAGCCTCGGTGTCTGAGTCATTCTGCCGATCATAGATGCGAACATCAGCATGGTACTGCTTGATTAAACTCGCGGTATCCTCGTAAACCATGTACTCCAGGGTACCAGCGGTAGCCAAGTCTGGTCATGAGAGCGATCAGGACACGCTGGAAACCCAGGGGTATTACGAGCCCAAGTGCGAAGCACAAGCTGTGTCGTAGGACGCGGGTGGAAAAAACGGTCCATCTAGAACAGAGGAAATTCAGATTTCAATGACAATGAGAAGTTTTAACTCAACTTGGAGAGAAAGGTTAAACAAAACAATGGAAAGGAAAATGATTATCAGACTAATCAGATCAATGACAGGGAAATCGCACAGATATCCAGCCTTCCGGGTAGACGGGATTTACGAGATCCTAAGTGTCGGCGGTTAGTAAACTTTATTAACCCGAATAGAAGAGAATTAGAGTCCCAGAGTATAGAGAGGAATAAAAGATCCTAATACCACCCAGTTGGCGACGTGGGCCCGTAAGCCACACAGCCCAGTTAGTAAATTAGTTTCTCGGTTTCTAGACTCAACTTCGGCAAGGAATTTGGAGGGGGCTTCCTACAGGCAGTCGGCTCTGATACCAACTTGGACGCCCCCGGTTCAATCGTACACTAGTCATACACGCAAACGTGTACGATCCAGCCCAGGGACTCACGGGAAGATATACAAACACAACTCTAAACACAAATAAACGGAGGTCCACAATATTACGACCAGGATCGAAGATCCGAATACATAGTCAGTCATACAAATAATATCTGGGTACAGACATAGTTAGACAAGTTCTGCCTTAAGAAGGCTAGCACAAACAGCGACAATAGATCGAAAGGCGTTGGCCTCCTGCTGGGAGCCTCGATCTACTCCTGGTCAGTCGGCTCGATCCAGTGAACGTGCCTCTGGACCCGCCTGGTAAGTAGGTCCGGTGGTGGTGGTGGCTCTGGCTGGACTCCATCGTCTGGTGTACATCATCAAGGTGGGGTATATGGGGGAAAGGAGAGAAAATAAAGCAACCGTGAGTACTCATCCGAAGTACTCAGCAAGCAAGGATCTATACTACATGCAACATTATCAATGGAGAAAAGGGTTGTGTATATGTGGAATGGGCTGCAGAAATGCCAGAATAGAGAGAAAGGCCTAGTCCTATCGAAGACTAGCATCTTCAAACATCTTCTCAAAGCCATCATCTTGTAGCAGTAGAAGAGAGTAGAATAGCATTTTATTTAGCAAACAGTTGAAGTACAGCTCAAAGATCCTTTCTCGATCCCAGCGAGAAAGTAATCCCGAAGCTTCAATTAAGTAACAAGTATCCAGTTTAAGTAGTAGATCGGGATACACAAACTGAGCGTCCTTTACCGTGAGACCGGCTATCGATAGAAGATTCATCCCTGCAGGGGTGCACTACTGTTACCAACACGCTCGATCAACTCTGGCGCGACATACTTGATGGGTAATGCCCGTCCTCGGAAGATCAACACGAAGCAGCGCTCTACCTAGGCTCAGCAGAGAGGTCAGCACGCGGAACTAACCTAGCACCCAGGGGTCTCGGGCCATCGCCCTGGCACCCTGCGCGTTGCGTGGCTGGCCGGGGTGCAGGCGCGACACTGAACTCGCCAGTGAAGTATCCAGCCCAATCGACGATCAGCCCGCACGGTGATCGTGACGTTGATAAGCTTTCGGCGAAACGTACATCGCAGAGGGCCCCATAACCATTATCCCGCGTGCGTGGTGCAGTGCGTATAGGGCACGTCGACCCATCAGACACACACCCAAATCCAATAGGCTCAATTAGTATCAAGCGGAGACAATCAGAGTCTCTGATGCTCCGCCACAATGTCACACTCGAGTGCCCTTCCGGCACACCCGAAATCATAGATCCCCAGCGGGTACCCACCAGGGTGGACCCGCCTGTGAAAAAGGTCAAGTAACCGGTGGTGCATATTCTATCAGGGTGAACGTATGAGGTATCACCCTCGAGGTTCACACTGAGGGGTTGCACGACAGAGTCGTATCGGACATGGAGAAGAGGAGAATCACCCTCGATGACCACGACCGTACAGCTATGCTGCAGAGTATTCATCAGGAGTGCGTTACGAGGTATCACCCTCGGCACTCGATAGTTACTACGCAGAGTCGTACAACTAGGGGGGGTGTGTGAAGTGAGGGTCTGTCTCTGATCGACGATCACGTTGATGAGTCGTTGATGAACAAGCAGGGGCGACAAAGTAAGGTGGTGGGGTCACAATGGGTCATACCAACCTATACTAAACAGTTTATCATAGGCAGGTAGTAAATAGCAATGAACAGGTTACAACAGCAGGCTATGCCTCAGAATAGGAGCATACATAACAGTAGCGAAATCTAATGCAAGCAGGAGAATAGAATGGGCGATATCTGGAATGCTCAAGGGGGGGGTGGCTGCTGGTTGCTCTGGCAAAGAGGAGGGAGGTCGTCAACGGGCTGCTCATCAGTAGCGTAGTCGTACTCGACAGCAGCGACGTCGGTCTCGGCGTCTATCGAGAGAGAAGGAGGGGGGAGAGAAACAATAAATTCACGGCAATAATGCAAACAATATGTATGACATGCCTAAATGTATGCCGGGGGTTTCTACTGCCTAACTAATGATTTAGTAATTTAGGAATTTATTCGGATTTATTTAATTAGGGTTGGACACTATTATTATCGAAATCGGTCTAATTGTTCAACGTTCTATAGTTGGGGTATCTGACGGGAATACGAGGGGGATCCGGGTTCGTATCGTGTTCTGAGCAAGTTTCATGTATAAAATATTTTCATCGGAGTTACGGTTTATTTAATATGATTTTCTAAGTTTTATTAATTTCTGAAATAATTAATTAATTATTTAATTCAACATTATCCGAAACAGTGATTGATGACGTCAGCATGACATCATGCTGAGTCAGCAGCCACCTGACAGGGTGGGTCCCACCTGTCATAGGCTGTTAGGTTAATTAGGTTTAATTAATTTAATTACTGATTAATTAACACTAATTAGTTAATTAGATTAACCTAATAGGATTAATTAACTAATAATTATTTAATTAATTATTTTATTTATTTCTTTTTTATTTTCTATTTCTTTTAAACGTTTTTAGGGGGTGGGCCCCATTTGTAGCGTCTCACAGGGGTTCGGGCCCACTGGGCAGTGGCCCAGGGGGGTAACGGGTCGGGGCGACGGCGAGCCCCGAACGGGCGTGGGCCCGGGCATCGGGTGCCACTGGGACAGAGCAGCGAGTCCTAGGGGGGGCATCAGGGGTAAAGGGTCAGGCGGCGACGGGAGCATGAAAGGGCGTGGGCAAAGGAGAGGCAAAAATGAACAGGGGAGGCAGAGTGGCGGGCCAAGGGGGGAAGGGGTCCGTGGCGAGGCGAGGGGCACCGGGGGCGAGGCCCACGGCCCCCCCCCCACCGACGAGGGGCACGTGGAGGGGTACGGCCGAGGGAGCGAGGTGGCGATGCGGCGCGGGCGGGCCGGCGAGGGAGCGACTAGCGACCACGCTCGGCAAGCCCGAGCGGCAGGGAGGCGGCGGCGCGAGGACGCGGCGAGGTGCGGGAGCAGAGAGGGGGAGGAGAGGACCCGAGGACGCCGTGCATCCGTAGGGAGCACGTGGGCGGCAGCGGGAAGGGGGGGTCGGGGTGGTCGACGGGGACGACGGAGATGGGGAGGCAGGCACGGCGGGGAGGAGCGGGATTCGGGCGGTGCTGTGAGGTCGTCGCGGCGTCGGGCGACGGGATCGGGGGTTTGCCCCGATCGGATCAGTCGAGGGAGGGGGCGAAGCGAGCGCCAGGCGGTGGTAGGGGAGAGGAGAGGAAGGGGGAGACGTCGGGATGTGAGCGGTCGTAGGCGCTGGCCCGATCGGAGCGGGGAGCGGGACGGCGTCGGCGAGCGCGTCGGCGACGGGCCGTTCCCGCGATCCGATCCCGATCTGGATGGGAGGTGGGGGCTGACGAGGGGGAGGGGGCGGCGACGGGACGGAGTCGGGGCGAGCGCGTCGGCGACGGGGCGGACGGTATCGGGACGATCCCGATCCAGATGGGGGGGGAGGAGAAAGCGAGGGGGAGGGGGGGATCGGGGGGGGGGGAGTGGCACCGGTGGGGTTAGGGTTTGGGTCTCCTGGGGGAGGCCAATAGAGAGGGGGGGGCGAGGCGGCCGGCCGGCTGGGCTTTGGGCCCAGTGGGCGGGGGGGGGGGGGGTGTTGCTCTTTTTTTTTTTTTTTTTCTGTCTCTTTTTCCTTTTCTTTATTCTCTTTTCTCCACTGTTAAATGTTTAGGCCCCAAATGGTTTTTGTAAAAAGTGTGACCTATTTCATAAATACCAGTGCATTATTCCCTAACACCTAAAATTAGTTTGGGCAAAACATAATTCCACATTTATTTCAGATTTAATAAATGGTTACTAAATATTATCTTTATCCACTGTTTGAGGTTGTTCGAGTCACTTATCCAATTCCAATGATGTTGGTTTCAATTTTAGAATAGCCTCTGGAATATTTGTTATTTATCTGACATTTTAGCTCCTATGTTGGTCAACTTTTATATTCCACTTTCATTTAAATTTGAATTTGACTTAGGAGTTGAAATGCAATATGATGCTAATGATGATTATGCACTGTTGATCATGCTAACATGTCATTATCAAAAGTGATTACTGTTGCTAATCACCGGGGGTGTTACACCGCAAGACTCTGTAGCCACGAAAAACCAATCTAGACCCCGTTCCGGCACCCTGCCGGAGGGGGAGATCATCACCGGTGGCCATCTTCATCTTCCCGGCGGCCACCATGATGAGGAGGGAGTAGTCCACCCTCGAGGCTGAGGGTTTGTACCAGTAGCTATGTGTTTAATCTCTCTCTCTCTCGTGTTCTTGAGATGGCATGATCTTGATGTATCGCGAGCTTTGTTAATATAGTTGGATCATATGGTGTTTTCCCCTCTGTATCTTGTTGTGATGAATTGAGTTTTCTCTTTGAGATTTCATTTTATCAGATTGAATACTTTTATGGATTTGAGAACACTTGATGTATGTCTTGCTATGAATGCCCGTGTTGACAATGGGCTATCATATTGATTCACTTGATATGTGTTTTGGCACTCAACTCGCGGATTCCCGAGGTGACATTGGGGTAATCTATGCATAGGGGTTGATGCACGTTTTTGTCCTTGTTTCTCCGGTAGAAATCTTGGGGCACTCTTTGAGGTTCTTTGTGTTGGATAGAGTATTATGAATCTGAATTTGTTTTGGTGTTATTTTAGTACGAACTCTTGATAGATCGATCGGAAAGAATAACTTAGTGTTATTTTAGTACGAACTCTTGATAGATCGATCGGAAAGAATAACGTGGTGTTATTTTAGTATGAACTCTTGGATAGATTGATCAAAAAGAATAGCTACAAACAATTTCGTCTTATGTTCTCCGCTAGATAAGAACTTTGGAGTGATTCTTCATTGCATGTTGAGGGATGGTTATATGATCCAATTAGATTAGCATTGTTGAGAGATTGCACTAGCGAAAGTACGGACCCTAGGCCTCATTTTCAAGCATTGCAATACCATTTGTGCTCCATTTTATCACTTGCTACCTTGCTATTTTTATTTATTCAGATTATAAAAAGATATTTCTTCCATCCATATTACACTTTTATCACCATCTCTTCGCCGAACTAGTGCACCTATACAATTTGCCATTGTATTGGGTGTGTTGGGGACACAAGAGACTTTTTGTTATTTGGTTGCAGGGTTCTTTGAGAGAGACCATCTTCATCCTATGCCTCTCCCGGATTGATAAACCTTAGGTCATCCACTTGAGGGAAAATTGCTACTGTCCTACAAAACTCTGCGCTTGGAGGCCCAACACGAGTCTACAAGAATAAAGTTGCGTAGTAGACATCACCGGGCCGGAGGGTTGCTGTCCGTGCACAAGTTAGGGGAAAACATACACCCCTGTTTGTGTACCCCGACAGAAGCCCCCGGGCCTGAGGCATACGTGTCGCTAAGCACGTTGGGTTAGGCCCCAAACAGTGCAGGGACACGTGGCGAAAGAATGCTGCTCGTGCAGCGGTTTGTCATGATGACTAGTCAATCCAATGTCCACTTCGCATAATCACCGCAAGTCATGGGGGCGTGGGACTGCAGCAGTTAATGTAACACTGTAACTTTTTGAAGAGTCGTGCCCTTCCCCCATGTCCTTTCCCTTAAGAGAGAAAAATGCGAAGGGTACTGCTCATTCATCGTCTGCCTCGCCCCTCCACCATCTTCCTCCGCAGTGCCTAGGAGGAGAGGGACAAGAAAGGGTTTACGGGGCACTTATCATTTTTCAGTTAAAAATGTGTAGGCATTGGCCAAACTTTAGTCTAAATAATGTAAACTTCCTTATCCATGTGTGTGTTCTGTAAGATATGTACTTGCTTATCAGCATATTTAATGAAAAAGACAAGCTTTGCCGGGTACTTGTGCATGTATCATATCCATGCAGAGGTGAAATGCCTCTATACATTTAAGTAAACAAGTTTCCCCGGCAGGCTATCCTGCCGGTGCCCTCAGTTTGTTGCCGCGGGGCTAGGCCTGCCGGGCACAAAACCATAGGAAGGGACCAGCCCCCCACCGAACCTTTTCCGTCAAAGGCCACTGCGACCACCCTGACCGAAGCAGCGTTCGAGTCTAAGGGTAGGAGCACCTATGTTTCGAAGGTGGCAGGGTTTTCATATGCGCAAGTTTTCAAATTATAGAATAGGTATGGATAAGAAGGAACTTATCTGTTTGGTCTGCCGGGGATCATCACATAGACTCGTCTTCATTTCTTCTCTTCGGGATCAAGTCCACGGCAAGAACCCTGCAACTTAGTGCAGATGAAAACAATGCCACATGCGACCTTATCTACATGATCATGCCATGCTCATGATATGCTTATGCATGCATGCAAGTTTCGGGGGGCCCCCAGCGCTTCATTTATTTCTCTGTTGCTCAGGGTCTGCACCTATCTTTGTACAAAGGGTTACATGCAACTTCGGCAAAGCTTGTACAAAAGGGTGGCTGCCGGGCAGGGCCCGACAGCCGCGCCTTACGGGTAGAATTTACGGAGATGCTCAATGTTCCAAGAGTTTTGCAATTGAATGCCTTCTCCGGTCTCCATACGGACTGCGCCAGGTCTGGTGACTCGTACTACCCGGTAAGGGCCTTCCCACTTTGGCGTCAACTTGTTTGCACCCTTGGCGGACTGAACACGCCTAAGGACAAGGTCGCCTTCCTCAAAGCTCCGGGCATGAACCCTGCGGCTGTGATAGAGACGCAGGGCTTGCTGGTAGCGTGCAGCACGCGTAGCAGCCCGGAGACGGTTCTCCTCAAGTAGCACAGCGTCGTCACGCCGGTGCTGTTCCTATGCTACTTCATCATAGGCAAGCACTCGAGGAGACCCGAATATGAGTTCCGTGGGGATAACTGCTTCTGCCCCATAGACTAGGGAGAAGGGAGTCTGCCCGGTAGCTCAATTTGGTGTCGTACGGAGGGACCAAAGAACCACCGGCAGCTCATCGATCCATCGCCTGCCGCACTTCTGCAGCCTATCAAAGTTTCTTGTCTTGTGACCTCGCATCACTTCAATGTTCGCCCCTCTTAGCTTGCCCGTTGCTTCTGGGATGGGCCACAGAGGCAAATGAGACATTGCTTCCGAGGGCATGAACGTATTGCATGAAGGCGCGGCTTGTGAATTGGGTGCCATTGTCGGTGATGATTTGGGCAGGTACCCCGAAGCGGCACACCAATCCTTTCAAGAACTTGATAGCTGACTGTGCGGTCACCTTTCTCACGGGCTCTACTTCCGGCCACTTTGTAAACTTGTCGATTGCGATGAACAAGAATTCAAAGCCCTCAGTAGCACGGGGGAAGGGGCCCAAGATGTCGAGCCCCCAGACCGAAAATGGCCATGACAAAGGGATTGTTTGGAGAGCTTGAGCAGGCTGATGGATATTCTTGGAGTGGAACTGGCAGGCTCCGTACTTGGTGACTAGCTCAATTGCGTCTTGGAGGGCTGTGGGCCAGTAGAAATCTTGCCGGAAAGCTTTCCCGACCAAGGCCCTTGGTCCGACGTGGGAGCCACACATACCCTTGTGTATCTCTGCCAGCAGTTCCTTTCCTTCTTCCTGGTAAATGCACGTCAATTTTGTAACACCCCATGTATTAAGCTACAGTGATCACCCTTTTGATTATGCCATGTCATCATGATTATCAGTGCCTAATCATGATTTGCATTCAGCTCCTAACTCAAGATTCAAATTAAAACTAAAGTGGATAATAAAAGTTGTCCAAACCTGAAAACTAAAATGTGCCTCATGTTGCAAATATTCCCAAAGCATTGATAAAAATGATTGCAACATTTAATGGAGTTGGGAAAGGACTCAAACAACAAGAAACAACAGCAAACATCACTATTTCATACCTTTTTAATTAAATAAAATCCCAAATGAAAACCTTTGGACTCAAAACCTTTTTATAACAGTGGCATATAATGCACTGATATTATTGGACTATGTCTCATATTTTGCAAAAGTCCTTTGGAATGAAATTAAAAGGCAAAACAGTAAAGAAAAAGAAAAACAGAAAAGAAAAGGAAGAAAAAGAAAAAGGCCTAGTCTACTATGCACTTACCGGCCTGCCCAACACAGTGCCGGCCCAGCCCAACACCTCCCGTCCCCTTCCCCTGTTCACCACCGCACGCCGCTGTCGCCCGCACCGCGCGCCGCGCCCCGGCCCCCCCTTCTCCTCGCTCGACACCGCGCCTCGCCGCTCGCCGTGGGTGGATAAGATCCCCCCTGGCTCCCCACTGGATCCTCTGGTCTCTCCCCCTCTCCATCGCTCCTCCTTCTCCTCCTCTCTCTGTCGAACACCGTCGCCGCTCGCTGCAGCCGACGCGGCCACCGGCGGCCCCGTACTCGCTGGTGTTGTCCACGAGCTCTGCCGCGGACGACCTCCCCTCTTGGTGCCTCCAGACGGAGCCAAGGAGGCCTGCTGCTGCTGATTCTTCTTCCTCCCCATCTCCGGCCACCGCAAGCCCTCGCCGTTGATTCGCCGCCTTTCCTGCGCTTCCGTTCACCCAGGGGTCTTTCCGTGACCGCACGGTGAGCATCCCAGTCACCTACCCCTCTTTTCTTGCTCTGCTAGCTGCCTCATTAGCCGCTCCTGCTCCGCCTGAGCTCGGCGACGCCATTGCCGGCATACAGCTCAAGTCACAGTCGTCCGAGACGCCACACGCCGTCTGTCGTGCTCCAGGCACGCGCAGTAGGCCGCCCTACCACTTGGCCCGCTCGAAACCTCCCCTAGTCGCAGCTCGCGTGATGGCCGAACTCCGGCGCCCGCCGCGGGCTCAACACCGGCGAGCACCGTCCACCCCAGAACCTGCAACTGCCCTAGATCGATGCGGCTCGGTGTGGCCGTTCAAAAGAACTCAATCCGCGCTCGATTCGGCCCTCCGTAGCGGATTTCCGAGCTGCTCCGGCGAGAGCGCCACTGCGGGAGGCCACCGGAGCGATTCCGGCGCCGGCCGCCAGTGTGGCAAGGCCTGGGGCCCACCTGGGTCACTGCATGTGGGTCCCGTTGACCTGTTGACCGGGTCAACGGCTGACGTGGCACCCGCAGTGTATGACATGTGGGTCCCGTGTTGTTTAAAATGATTTTTATAAATAAATAAAACACTAATTAACCTGTTAATCCTAATTAAGCTAATTGGTTAACTAAAGCTGACACTAACAGTGGGTCCCACAAGTTAATTAGTTAAGTTTAATCCTCTGTTAATTAGCACTGTGAATGACATGTGGGCCCCACCTGTCAGAGTTGACTCTGGTCAGCTGGTTTGACCCGCTGATGTCATGCTGATGTCAGCTGCTACTATTCTGGATAATTTGTATTTAATAATTAAAATAATTCTAGAAAATCAATAAAAACTTTGGAAAACCTTATCTTTTAATCCGTAACTCCGATGAAAATAATTTATATATGAAAAACGATCAGAAAAATGAGACGGATCCGAATACGCTACCCACATACCTATTAGATGCCTCTAACTAACTGAACATGCAACTTTTTGCCTGTTTCAGATAAATGAATAGTGCATGAATCTAATAAAATAAATCCAAACAAATTCCTAAAATAACTAAATGACTTAGACATGTCTTCAGGCAACCCTGCACTGCACGTTAGCGTAGCCTGCTCTGTGTTACTCCTGTTTGCTGTGTATTTATACTGTGTCCTCCCCCACTTCTCTCTCGTTAGACCCCGACGCAGTTCCCGGTACCGACGCAGCTCTGGTGATTGGCTACACTTCTGACGACCTTGCCCTTGCCGCCGAGCAACCAGGCAAGCCCCCCCCCCCTTTGATCATCCCGATATCGCCCATTCTAATTTCTCATGCTTGCATTAGAATTGCTGCTGCTACTGCTTTACCTATTCTGATGCATAGCCTGTTTATTGTAACTTGCTGTTGATAATTACCTGCATATCCTAAACTGCTTAGTATAGGCTGGGTAGCGACCTATCAGTGACCCCACTTATCCCGACTGCCCCGCTGGATTATCCGAAGACCCGATCAACGGGATTGAAGACCAGGCCCCGGCACCGCACATCACCCCCTTAGTTGTAAGGACACTGCAGCATTACTATCGAGTGCCAAGGGTGATACCTCGTGTAGCACTTCTGATGTTAACTCTGTAGAGTAGCTATTTGGTCGTGGTCATCGAGGGTGATTCCTCCTTCACCACTTCCGGTAACGACGCTGTCGTGCAACACATCAAGTGTGAACCCATCGAGGGTGATTCCTCCGAGTTCACCTTGACGGATACATCGAGTAGGAATCCAACGAGGGTGATACCTCGGATTCCCCTGATGTTATGGACACACGGATACTTGGACTGTACTATTGTTACTTGGAAAGGCGGGTCAACCCTGAAGGGTACCCGCGTGTGATGTGAAGACGGGTTGCCTGTATGGTGCCCGAGTGATGAATACGAGGCGCGGCCGGACATTCTTAACCCTTGCAGCAAGTCCTCGAGACGGGGCGACGGGGTCACATCTTTTGTGAGTCTCTGCATGTTACCGCTAGCCCTAGTCCACTAACGATTTGGATATATGATCCGAGCAGGCCTCTGGCCTGATAGCACTAACCATCACGTGGGCATAGTATGGGTGTTCTACATTGTAGCATCAGCCGACAGTTCTGTCAGACGTCCAGTTCAGCATTGTGGCCGGGTCGGATCGTGCCGTTGGCGCTGGTATCCACCCTGCTCGCAACGACCCGGAGTGCACAGGGCGACGGCCCAAGACCCCTGAGCGCTTAGGATGTAGACCGGCGGGGACCTCTC
Source organism: Thinopyrum elongatum (assembly GCA_011799875.1). Taxonomy (NCBI): domain Eukaryota; kingdom Viridiplantae; phylum Streptophyta; class Magnoliopsida; order Poales; family Poaceae; genus Thinopyrum; species Thinopyrum elongatum. The sequence continues at coordinate 352,985,014 of CM022302.1, read as the reverse complement.
TGCTGAGCTGTAGGTAGGGCTGCGGTGTATCGTTTGGCCGAGGCCGGGCATGACCCAGGAAAGTGTGTCTGGCCAGAGTTAATCGAGCGTGTTGGGTAAGTTGGTGCACCCCTGCAGGGAAGAACACATCTATCGATAGCCGGTCCTACGGTAAAGGACACTCGGAGTTGTATCACGATCGACACAACTAGAACGTGAGATGATACCTGGATATATGGCTCTGGGATTGCTTCTCGCAGGGAGTCGAGAAGGGATCTCAGGACGAGGTTGATGAATGTATGGCTCTGGGATTGCTTTCTCGTAGGGAGTCGAGAAAGGATCTCTGGGTGAGGTTGAGACTTAATGATACTGCTACATTATATTGTACTGTTCTACTCTCTTCTATTGCTGCAAGACCGATGAAGATGCTAGTCTTCGATAGGACTAGGCTTTCCTCTCTATTCTAGCATTTCTGCAGCCCAGTCCACATATACAGCCTCCCTTTGAAAATGTTGCATATGTAGTGTAGATCCTTGCTTGCTGAGTACTTCTGAGTACTCACGGTTGCTTTGTTTTCCTTTTCTCCCCATATCAGTTTGTCGTGACCAGAGGACGGATCCCCCTGAGACAGATGCCCCGTCGATCGGCTACTACTACTACCCAGAGGATGGATACTACTTCGAGCTTGCCATCGACCAGGAGTAGGTTCGGAGGGTCCCAGGCAGGAGGCCTACGCCTTTTGATCGTAGTGTTTTCTTTTGCACCGCCTTTCTAAAGGCCTTTCTGTGTTTTCTTTTATATCTACACTCAGATATCTGATGCTTCCGCTGACGCTTGTACGCAAGCTTATGTATTCGAGCCCTCGAGGCCCCTAGCTTGTAATATAAAGCTTGTATGACTTTATTTATGTTTTAGAGTTGTGTTGTGATATCTTCCCGTGAGTCCTTAGGCTTGATCGTGTGCATTTGCGTGTATGATTAGTGCACGATCGAGCCGGGGGCGTCACAAGTTGGTATCAGAGCCGACTGCCTGTAGGAACCCCCCTTTCCTACTCCTTGGCCGAAGTTGAGTCTAGTGGTCCAAAACTATTTTACTAACATGGCTGTGTGGCTTACGGGCCCACGTCGCCAAATGGGTGGTATTAGGATCTTTTATTCCTCGTCTATACTCTGGGACTCTGACCTCTCTTCTATTCGGGTTAAAATTTTACTAACTCCAACATTAGGTTCTCGTGATCACATCCACCCGGTGTTCTGAAAATTTCCCCCCTTCCTTCAAGATTGCGGGCCATGTTCTGTTCGCAGGATCCTCTTATCGAGGGCACCCTGTTTTGTCACTTGCAGATTCCTCGCTCCAATAGTTTTCTACGACGTTGATGTAGCCTTTGTTATGTCTCGTTGTGTACTTTCTTGCCGCGTGCCTGCGCGCCGCCTAGTTGTCTAGCCTTCCCCTTTCAGCTGTCGTATTGCCGGATTGTAATCGAGGCTATGTGTGGATTTGAATGTCTGGTGCGGATATGATGAAGTCTCTATTGCCCTTCCTTCTGTTGTGCGTGTTGCTTCATGAATCATTCCATACACATGCAATTTTACTTGCTAAACTGTCCCTGTTGTTTTGGCAGGATGGCTGACGATCCTCCACCTCCACCCTATATCGCCGCCATGATGCAGCAGTTTATGACCGGACTATTGGCTCAGTTCCCAAATCAGAATGCTCATCAACAGCCTACACCAATAACTCTGCCAGAATTTGTGTGCCTCAATCCGTCCATTTTCCACAACTCCACCAATCCTATGGATGCTAATGATTGGCTTCGTGACATCCTGTTTGAGATGGAGTCAGCTAATGTTGCCCCTGACAGTTACATCACCTTTGTGACATTCCACTTGAAGGGTCCCGCTGATCAATGGTGGGAAAGCCACAAGGGTATGTTGCCTGCTGAAACTGTAACCACTTGGCATGAATTTCAGTCAGTTTTTCGTGCACGGTACATCCCTCAAGGTCTGATGGACCAGAAGAAGCAGGAGTTCCGCAAACTCTCACAGGGCACAATGACTGTGGATGAATATCAGAGGAAATTTCTCGAATTATCCCGCTATGCTGAAGATGACGTCTGCACTGACGCCCGCAAGCAGGAGAAATTCCGTGAAGGACTGCGTACGGATATAAACCTCGCACTTGCTGTCCTTGATTTTGCAGACTTCGCAACGCTTGTCAGCAAATCTTTCCAAGTTGAAACAGCTCTGACTGAGTACCAGGAGTCGCTCAAGCGCACTCATGAAGCTGGCTCATCCTCGGGTCAGCCTATTCAGAAGCGTCGAGTCTGGATTCCCCACAATGTTTACCACCGACCTGCTCCAACACCAAGGCCGTCATATGTTGCATCTCGTCTACCTTCACCGCCGAGACAGCTTAAGGTTCATGATGGACCGCCTGATGTTATGGCTTCTCATCAGGTGGCGCCACGTCCTCCTAATGGTCGTAAGAAGAATTGTCGAAACCGCCGACTCAGAAACCGTAATGTCATACCATCTACTGTTGTACTTGGCCATGCCAATCACGTCAATGCTGAAAAGGCTCAGAAGGAACCGACTATCGTGCTGGGAACACTCTCTGTGAATTCAGTGCCAGCTTCTGTTTTGTTTGATTCAGGTGCATCACATTCCTTCGTGTCCCAGCAATTTGCACAACTGCATGGGTTAGCTATGAGCTCATTACCCACTCCTTTTGAAATCATCACTCCCCGTTCCAGGTGGCAAACCAAAATGATAAGTCACAACAATCAGATCAGAATTGAAGGGTTGATGTTCTCTCCTTCCCTTATTGCTCTTGGACCTTCCGACATAGACATCATTCTCGGTATGGACTGGTTGACCGCCCACAATGCTTTGATTGACTGTGCCGCTAAGAAAGTCCAACTTACCCATTCTTCTGGCCAGACAGTCAAATACTCAGCCCGAATGGTTCAGAATGCCGAGACTCAGATATATGTTCTGAATGCATTGAATGCTTCACCTCTTGAAGGCATCGAGAATGTTCCAGTTGTTCGTGATTTTCAAGACGTCTTTCCAGAAGAACTTCCAGGAATACCCCCTGCTAGAGCTATTGAGTTCGTCATCGATTTGAAGCCTGGCACTACCCCTATTGCGAAGCGCCCTTATAAGATGCCTCCGCATCATCTTCTCGAGCTTAAGGAATAAATCTACACGTCACTTAAGAAAGGTTTCATCCGCCCCAGTTCCTCTGCTTGGGGAGCACCTTCACTCTTCGTTAAAAGAAGGATGGAACTAACCGATTGGTTCAGGATTATCGGCCCATTAACCAAGCCACAATCCAGAACAAATATCCGCTTCCTCGGATCAGTGATTTATATGATCAACTTGCTGGATCATCGGTATTCTCTAAACTTGATTTGAGGTTGGGTTTCCATCAGATCTGTGTTCGTGAAGAGGATATTCCGAAGACTGCATTTGTTACTCGTTATGGCTCCTACGAGTACACGGTCATGTCCTTCGGCTTAACCAATGCTCCAGCAACTTTCTCCCGTCTGATGAATTACATCTTCATGGATTACCTCGACAAGTTCGACGTGGTTTATCTAGATGATATTCTGGTATATTCGAAGAATAAGGAAGAACATGCCGAACACCTCCGTCTTGTACTGGAAAAGCTCCGAGAACACTAGTTGTATGCCAAATACTCCAAATGTGAATTCTGGCTTTTTTAAGTAACCTACCTTGGTCATGTGATTTCCAAGGATGGAATTGCTGTTAACCCGGAACGAGTTCAGGCTATTCTTGACTGGACTCCTCCGAAGAATGTCAAGCAAGTGAGAAGTTTTCTCGGCCTTGCAAGCTATTGCTGTCAATTTGTCGAGAACTTTTCCAAGATTGCTAAGCCGTTGACTGATCTGCTTCACAAGGGCGTTAAGTTTGAATGGACCGAAAAATGTTAGGAAAGTTTCCAGACACTCAAAGACAAGCTAACCTCTGCCCCAGTACTATCTCCTCCAGATTCCCGCAAAGACTTCGTGATTTATTGTGACACATCCCTTGAAGGATTAGGCTGTGTCCTAATGCAAGAGCGTAAAATGATTGCTTATGGCTCTCGTCAGTTGCGCCCACATGAACAGAATTATCCGGTACATGATCTAGAACTAGCTGCTGTCATCTATGCACTGCAGTTGTGGCGACATTACCTTCTCGGTAATCGTTGCGAGATATACACGGATCATAAAAGTCTGAAGTACTTGTCACTCAACCTTCTCTAAACCTCCATCAGCAAAGATGGATGGAGGCCATTGCGGACTATGATTTGGGTATTTCCTATACCCCTGGCAAGGCTAACGTGATGGCTGATGCCTTAAGCCGCAAGTCCTATTGCGACAACCTCATGGTTAGGCGAGCTCAACCTCGTCTTTTTGAAGAACTGTGCAAGCTGAATCTGCGTATTGTTTCACAGGGTTCTCTTAATAGCCTTGTGATACAACCAGATCTCGAGAAAGCTGTTAAGAATGCGCAAGCTAAAGATGCTGAAATTGATCTCATGAAGAAAGATCTTCACCTTGAAAAGTACAGAGATTTCTCGCTGTCTGAAGATGTAACCTTGTATTTCAGAGGCCGCATTGTCGTACCTCGTTTCGAGCTTATGACTGACAAGGTCATGAAGGAGGCACATGATACCCCGCTGTCTATTTATCCGGGTAGCACCAAGATGTATCGTGATCTCCGTCAAAGGTATTAGTGGTCTAAAATGAAGCAGGATATTGCTCGATATGTTGCTGAATGTGATGTTTGCCATCGCGTTAAAGCAGAACATTAGAAGCCTGCTGGAATTCTGCAACCACTGCCTATTCCTCTATGGAAATGGGATAAGGTTCAGATGGATTTCATTACAGGACTTCCCAGGTCACAGAAGGGTCACGATGCTATTCTTGTCGTCATCGACCAACTCCCTAAGGTTGCACACTTTCTTCCTGTCAAGGAGACTATCACTGCTAGTCAGTTAGCAGAGTTGTATATCTCCAGAATTGTTTCACTCCACGGTATTCCGAAGGAGATTAGTTCGGACCGTGGCGGTCTTTTCACCTCCAAGTTCTGGGAAAGTTTCCAAGAAGCTATGGGAACTCATATTACCTGGAGTTTAGCTTATCATCCCCAATCCCAAGGCCAAGTCGAGCGAGTCAATCAAGTGCTTGAAGACATGCTTCGGGCTTGTGTTATTTCTTTCGGCAAGAAGTGGGAAGAATCTCTCCCGTATGCCGAGTTCTCTTATAACAACAGCTATCAAGCCAGCTTGAAAATGGCTCCCTTCGAAGTACTTTATGGACGTAAGTGTCGAACACCTCTGAATTGGTCAGAAACTGGGGAACGACCGCTTGTGGGTCCAGATATAATTCAACACGCCGAAGAACAAGTTCGTATTGTCCGGGAAAATCTCAAGGCAGCTCAGGACCGCCAGAAGAGCAACTATGATCGCAAACAATGGGGTTTAACTTATCAACCCGGTGATCAAGCTTATCTTCGTGTCACTCCTATGAAGGGCACTCACCGTTTCGGAATCAAGGGCAAGCTAGCTCCGCGCTACATTGGTCCTTTCCGCATAATTGCTAGACGTGGTCAGGTAGCATATAAATTGGAGTTGCCGCTGCAGTTCTCTCATATCCACGACGTTTTCCATGTGTCGCAACTTCGTAAATGCTTCAAGGAATCTCCGCACCGAGCTGTGGATCATGAGATGCTCGAATTGCAAGATGATCTATCTTATAAGGAGCATCCGATCCGCATTCTCGATGAAGCTGAATGTCGGACCCGTCAGAAGGTTACCAAGTTCCTCAAGGTGCAGTGGTCAAATCATACTGAAGATGAAGCCACTTGGGAACGCGAGGATAATCTTCGTGCGGAATACCCCGAACTTTTTCCTTCTACCTCTTAATTCTCGGGACGAGAATTCTTGTTAGTGGAGGAGATTTGTAACACCCCATGTATTAAGCTACAGTGATCACCCTTTTGATTATGCCATGTCATCATGATTATCAGTGCCTAATCATGATTTGCATTCAGCTCCTAACTCAAGATTCAAATTAAAACTAAAGTGGAAAATAAATTTGTCCAAACCTGAAAACTAAAATGTGCCTCATGTTGCAAATATTCCCAAAGCATTGATAAAAATGATTGCAACATTTAATGGAGTTGGGAAAGGACTCAAACAACAAGAAACAGCAGCAAACAGTACTATTTCATACCTTTTTAATTAAATAAAATCCCAAATGAAGACCTTTGGACTCAAAACCTTTTTATAACAGTGGCATATAATGCACTGATATTATTGGACTATGTCTCATATTTTGCAAAAGTCCTTTGGAATGAAATTAAAAGGCAAAACAGTAAAGAAAAAGAAAAACAGAAAAGAAAAGGAAGAAAAAGAAAAAGGCCTAGTCTACTATGCACTTACCGGCCTGCCCAACACAGTGCCGGCCCAGCCCAACACCTCCCGTCCCCTTCCCCTGTTCACCACCGCACGCCGCTGTCGCCCGCACCGCGCCCCGGCCCCCCTTCTCCTAACTCGACACCGCGCCTCGCCGCTCGCCGTGGGTGGATAAGAGCCCCCTGGCTTCCCACTGGATCCTCTGGTCTGTCCCCCTCTCTATCGCTCCTCCTTCTCCTCCTCTCTCTGTCGAACACCGTCGCCGCTCGCCCCAACCGACGCGGCCACCGGCGGCCCCGTACTCGCTGGTGTTGTCCACGAGCTCCGTCGCGGACGACCACCCCTCTTGGTGCCTCCAGACGGAGCCAAGGAGGCCTGCTGCTGCTGATTCTTCTTCCTCCCCATCTCCGGCCACCGCAAGCCCTCGCCATCGATTCGTCGCCTTCCCTGCACTTCTGTTCACCCAGGGGTCTTCCGTGACCGCACGGTGAGCATCCCAGTCACCTACCCCTCTTTTCTTGCTTTGCTAGCTGCCTCATTAGCCGCTCCTGCTCCGCCCGTGCTCGGCGACGCCATTGCCGGCGTACGGCTCGAGTCATAGTCGTCCGAGATGCCACACGCCGTCCGTCGTGCTCCTGGCACGCGCAGTAGGCCGCCCTACCACTTGGCCCGCTCGAAACCTCCCCTAGTCGCAGCTCGCGTGATGGCCGAACTCCGGCGCCCGCCGCGGGCTCAACGCCGGCGAGCACCGTCCACCCCAGAACCTGCAACCGCCCTAGATCGACGCGGCTCGGTGTGGCCGTTCAAAAGAACTCAACCGCGCTCGATTCGGACCTCCGTAGCAGATTTCCGAGCTGCTCCGGCGAGAGCGCCGCCGCGGGAGGCCACCGGAGCGATTCCGGCGCCGGCCGCCAGCGTGGCAAGGCCTGGGGCCCACCTGGGTCACTGCATGTGGGTCCCGTTGACCTGTTGACCAGGTCAACGGCTGACGTGGCACCCGCAGTGTATGACATGTGGGTCCCGCGTTGTTTAAAATGATTTTTATAAATAAATAAAACACTAATTAACCTGTTAATCCTAATTAAGCTAATTGGTTAACTAAAGCTGACACTGACAGTGGGTCCCACAAGTTAATTAATTAAGTTTAATCCTCTGTTAATTAGCACTGTGAATGACATGTGGGCCCCACCTGTCACAGTTGACTCTGGTCAGCTGGTTTGACCCGCTGATGTCATGCTGATGTCAGCTGCTACTATTCTGGATAATTCATATTTAATAATTAAAATAATTCCAGAAAATCAATAAAAACTTTAGAAAACCTTATCTTTTAATCCGTAACTCCGATGAAAATAATTTATATATGAAAAACGATCAGAAAAATGAGATGGATCCGAATACGCTACCCACATACCTGTTAGATGCCTCTAACTAACTGAACTTGCAACTTTTTGCCTGTTTCAGATAAATGAATAGTGCATGACTCTAATAAAATAAATCCAAACAAATTCCTAAAATAACTAGATGACTTAGACATGTCTTCAGGCAACCCTGCACTGCACGTTAGCGTAGCCTGCTCTGTGTTACTCCTGTTTGCTGTGTATTTATACTGTGTCCTCCCCCTCTTCTCTCTCGTTAGACCCCGACGCAGTTCCCGGTACCGACGCATCTCTGGTGATTGGCTACACTTCTGATGACCTTGCCCTTGCCGCCGAGCAACAGGCAAGCCTCCCCTTTGATCATCCCGATATCGCCCATTCTAATTTCTCATGCTTGCATTAGAATTGCTGCTGCTACTTCTTTACCTATTCTGATGCATAGCCTGTTTATTGCAACCTGCTGTTGATAATTACCTACATATCCTAAACTGCTTAGTATAGGCTGGGTAGAGACCTATCAGTGACCCCACTTATCCAGACTGCCCCGCTGGATTATCCGAAGACCCGATCAACGGGATTGAAGACCAGGCCCCGGCACCGCACATCACCCCCTTAGTTGTAATGACACTGCAACTTTACTATCGAGTGCCGAGGGTGATACCTCGTGTAGCACTTCTGATGTTAAACTCTGTAGAGTAGCTATTTGGTCGTGGTCATCGAGGGTGATTCCTCCTTCACCACTTCCGGTAACGACGCTGTCGTGCAACACATCAAGTGTGAACCCATCGAGGGTGATTCCTCCGAGTTCACCTTGACGGATACATCGAGTAGGAATCCAATGAGGGTGATACCTCAGATTCCCCTGATGTTATGGACACATGGATACTTGGACTGTACTATTGTTACTTGGAAAGGCGGGTCGACCCTGAAGGGTACCCGCGTGTGATGTGAAGACGGGTTGCCTGTATGGTGCCCGAGTGATGAATACGAGGCGCGGCCGGGCATTCTTAACCCTTGTAGCATGTCCTCGAGACGGGGCAACGCGGTCACATCTTTCGTGAGTCTCTGCTCGTTACCGCAAGCCCTAGTCCACTAACGATTTGGATATTTGATCCGAGCAGGCCTCTGGCCTGATAGCACTAACCATCACGTGGGCATAGTATGGGCGTTCTGCATCGTAGCATTAGCCGACAGTTCTGTCAGACGTCTAGTTTAGCATTGTGGCCGGGTCGGATCGTGGCGTTGGCGCTGGTATCCACCCTGCTCGCAACGACCCGGAGTGCACAGGGCGACGGCCCAAGACCCCTGAGAGCTTAGGATATAGACTGGCGGGGACCTCTCTGCTGAGCTGTAGGTAGGGCTGCGGTGTATCGTTTGGCCGAGGCCGGGCATGACCCAGGAAAGTGTGTCCGGCCGGAGTTAATCGAGCGTGTTGGGTAAGTTGGTGCACCCCTGCAGGGAAGAACACATCTATCGATAGCCGGTCCTATGGTAAAGGACACTCGGAGTTGTATCACGATCGACACAACTAGAACGTGAGATGATACCTGGATATATGGCTCTGGGAGTGCTTCTCGCAGGGAGTCGAGAAGGGATCTCAGGACGAGGTTGATGAATGTATGGCTCTAGGATTGCTTTCTCGCAGGGAGTCGAGAAAGGATCTCTGGGTGAGGTTGAGACTTAATGATACTGCTACATTATATTGTACTGTTCTACTCTCTTCTATTGCTGCAAGACCAATGAAAATGCTAGTCTTCGATAGGACTAGGCTTTCCTCTCTATTCTGGCATTTCTGCAGCCCAGTCCACATATACAGCCTCCCTTTGAAAATGTTGCATATGTAGTGTAGATCCTTGCTTGCTGAGTACTTCTGAGTACTCATGGTTGCTTTGTTTTCCTTTTCTCCCCATATCAGTTTGTCGTGACCAGAGGACGGAGCCCCCTGAGACAGATGCCCCGTCGATCGGCTACTACTACTACCCAGAGGATGGATACTACTTCGAGCTTGCCATCGACCAGGAGTAGGTTCGGAGGGTCCCAGGCAGGAGGCCTATGCCTTTCGATCGTAGTGTTTTCTTTTGCCCCGCCTTTCTAAAGGTCTTTCTGTGTTTTCTTTTATATCTGTACTCAGATATCTGATGCTTCCGCTGATGCTTGTACGCAAGCTTATGTATTCGAGCCCTCGAGGCCCCTGGCTTGTAATATAAAGCTTGTATGACTTTATTTATGTTTTAGAGTTGTGTTGTGATATCTTCCCATGAGTCCTTAGGCTTGATCGTGTGCATTTGCGTGTATGATTAGTGCACGATCGAGCCGGGGGCATCACAAATTTCACTTCTGTATAGCGTGTCGTCAATGAACTGATACATACTGGCCCTCCGGGCTACTCTTTCAGCTTCTTCTTGTTCTTCGGGAAGTTCTCCTGTTTGGAGGAAATGAACAATGTGCCACGCCCAAGTTGGATCCTAGGGCTCGGCAACAAGGACTAGTGGCACCTCCTCTTCGATGGGAGCGCATGCCTGACCGCAAAGACCGGTAGTTTGGCGGGAGGGTGCAGCTCACTGATCGAAGGGGAGTTGTTCCCGCCAAGATCTCTGCCGGGGGATTCAGGAAGCTCTGCCAGGAGAGGCTTGCCGGAGTTCACTTTCCTCCTCTTGCTGGCCATTGTTGCTGGGGATACGGAGGGTTGAGTCAGATGGAGAACAAAAGTCCCTGGTTCCACAGGGAGTTTTTATGCAGCGCACTTTGACAGATGATCAGCAATGCTGTTTTCTGCACGGGGCACGTGCTCTGTTTGCAATCCATCAAAGCGCTCCTCCAACTTCCTCACTTCCTCGACGTATGCCTCCATCAATGGGCTTTGATAATCCTTGTTGACTTGCCTCACCACAAGTTGTGAGTCTCCACGGATGATCAGCTTCTTGATTCCCAGTTCTGTTGCAATTCTGAGCCCGGCAAGGAGCCCTTCATACTCTGCAGTATTGTTGGTAGCCTTCTTCCAGGGGAAATGCATTTGAACAACGTACTTAAGGTGCTCCCAAGTGGGAGCAACGAGAAGCACGCCAGCTCCTGCACCTTGTAGGGAGAAGGCACCATCAAAATACATAATCCTTTCTTGGGGCGCTTCCTTGCCGGGGATGACTGTCTCTAGTACTTCTTCATCAGGGGTTGGCGTCCACTCCGCAATGAACTCTGCTAGTGCTCTGCTCTGAATAGTTGATGTGCTTTCAAACTTCAAACCAAAGCTGGATAACTCCAAAGCCCATTCCACGATTCTACCGGTGGCTTTGAGGTTTCGGAGTATACGTTGCAAGGGGAAGCGGGTGACAACCGTGATCTCGTGGGCTTGGAAGTAGTGGCGCAGTTTCCTTGAGGCCATGATGAGGCCAAAAAACAACTTTTGCACACCAGAGTACCTCGACCTAGCCCCCTGCAGCAGGGAGCTGACGAAGTACACTGGGCGCTGCACCACCTTCTTCCTTGTTATGATCTTGGAACTATCTCCGCTGCCTTGCTCTTCCTTGTCTTGAACTGCATCTGACTTCGCCGGGGCGGGTTCACTTTCCTCACCAGAGGGGACGGCGATGGCGGTTGCTGCTTCATCTACCTCCCGATGTGCCACCAGCGCTGCGCTAACCACTTGATTGGTCGCTGCTAAATATAGCAGCAACGGCTCTTGTGGTTTAGGAGCGACTAAGGTGGGAACAGAGGAAAGGTAGGTCTTCAAATCTTGTAGCGCAGCATCTGCCTCCGGGGTCCACTCCACGGGCCTTGCCTTCTTCAAGATTTTGAAGAACGGCAAGGCGCGTTCGGCGGACTTGGAAATGAACCTGCTTAGCGCGGCAACACATCCTGTCAAACGCTTCACGTCTTTAACTGTCTTGGGTGCTTGTATCTGCTCGATAGCCTTGATCTTATTGGGGTTGGGCTTTATCCCCCGATGTGACACGAAGAAGCCAAGTAGCTTGCCGGAAGGAACGCCAAACACACACTTCTCCGGGTTCAGCTTCAAGTTGATCCTGCGTAGATTTGCAAATGTCTCTTCCAAATCCTGAATGAGAGTCATTCTGTCCTTGGTTCTGACCACTATATCATCCATGTAGGCTTCAATATTTCTGTGCAACTGGGACTCAAAGCCAATCTATACTGCTCTTGCAAAAGTGGATCTAGCGCTCTTCAACCCAAAGGGCATCCATACAAAACAGTATGTGCCACATGGGGTTATGAATGCGGTCTTCTCTTCGTCTTCCTTGGACATGAAGATTTGGTGGTATCCAGAGTAGGCATCCAGGAAGGAAAGAAGGTCACACCCGGAGGTGGAATGCACAATTTGGTCGATGTGCGGAAAGGGGAATGGGTCCTTCGGGCATGCTTTGTTCAGATCTGTGGAATCTATGCAAAGCCTCCATTTCCCATTCGCCTTGCGCACCACCACTGGATTTATTAACCACGTTGGATGCAATACTCCTCTGACCAAACCAGCTACCTCGAGTTTCTTGATCTCCTCGACAATAAACTGCTGCCGTTCCAAAGCTTGCTTCCGGACCTTCTGCATGACGGGCCGGGCATGTGGGCCGACAGCAAGGTGCTGCTCGATTACCTCCCTGTGAACATCGGGGATGTCAGATGGTTGCCAAGCAAACACATCGACATTCGCCCGCAGGAAGGCAATGAGCGCGCTTTCCATTTGTCATTGAGGGTGGCACTGATGGTAAACGTACCATCAGTGCTAGCCAGCCCTACCGGGACCTTCTTCACATCGGGTGCAGCAGCCTTGGATCTCTTACTATTGGAACTCTCCGGCAAGTCATCAACAGGCGTAGCGCACTCCGAAGAGGTACGCTTCCCGGATTCCTTGCTGGCATCCTTGCTGGCTTTCTTCTTTTTCTTGCTTTCCTTCGTGGGAGCAGTGGCTTCCGTGGCGTCTGCAACGACTGCTTCCTGGTACATCTTGTCCATGCATATGATTGTGTCTTTCTTGTCTGATGGAATGGAAATGACGTCCATTGGCCTTGGCATCTTCAAAGTGTTGTAGGCATAGTGGGATGCCGCCATGAATTTGGCCAGGGCAGGGCGACCAAGGATTCCATTGTAGGCAGGGGGAGGTCAGCCACATCAAACACGATCTTCTCAGTCCGGTAGTTTAACTCCCCCCCCCCTCGAATGTTACCGGCAGTGTGATCTTCCCCTTAGGACGACTCCTCCCGAGATTGATCCCTTGGAACATACCAGTAACCTTGAGCTCTTTATCTGCTATCTGGAGTTTGCTGATGACTTATGGAGAAATCAGATTCAACCCGGCCCCGCCGTCAACCAACATCTTTGTGACCTTGAGGTTGCGGATCGTTGGTGAAACCAACAACGGCAAACACCCTACCACGGTAGTGCGGTCAGGGTGATCCTCCTCATCAAAGATGATGGGCGTGCGGGACCACTTGAGCAGTTTCCGAGAATCTGCCGCTGGTTCCACAGCATTGACCTCACGCGCCCACTTTTTAAGTTGGAGGTGAGAGGAGTGCAAAGATGCACCCCCGTCAATGCATAGGGAATCAGTGGCTTTCTGGAACTCCTGCTCGCTGGTTTCCTCTTCATCTCCTTCGTCACTCTCGTCCTCGCAATCCTTCCTCTCACGGCCTTTGGCGGGTTTCCCCTGATACTGAGGAGCCTTGCCGGGGCGACCTGTTCTGCCGCCTCGGCCCTTCCTGTCAGCACCATCCTGGTCTTTCTCCTTATCACGCTTCTCGTACTCAGCCCTCTGCTTCTTGACGAGTTGCTCAACCTGATGACATTCCTGAAGATCGTGGCCCTTGGTCCGATGGATCTTGCATTACGGCCCATCACCCTACCCACCCTTCTCGGCAGCCGCGGCTTCCCAGCAATCAGTGCACGTGGCAGCTTCCTTGCCGGGGACCTCGGTCTTGGCCTTCTTGCCGGTACTAGGTGCACTCAATCCTTCAATGGTCATCACCGCTTTATCCTTGCGCTTCTTGTTGTGCTTCTTGTTCTTGTTCTTCTGGTTGGTGGCGTCGTCATCCTATGAGTCGATGTCGATGCCATGTTCTTCACCGGGGAGTCGTATCCCCTCTTCTACTCAGGCACACTTATCCACCAGAGTTTATAGCTCATTCACAGTCTTGGGCAACCGAACGTTCATTTTAGAATATATCCGACGGCTGCGCACGTTGGACTGGAACATGGCTATCATGGTTGCCGGGTGGATGTCTGGAATATTCCTATGCACCCAGCTGAACCTCTACATGTACTTCCGCAGACTCTCTCCTTCCTTCTGTGGAAGGAGCTTTAAGTCACTGGGCCGCCCTGGTTCTTGATGGCCGCCCGTGAAGGCGCCAACAAACTCATGGCACAGGTCAGCCTAGGTCGAGATGGAATTCTCTGGCAAGTGCATCAGCCAAGACCTCACATTTGGCTTGAGTGCCAAAGGGAAGTAGTTGCTGAACACCTTCTCGTCTCTTCCCCCGGCAGCTTGAACAATGATGGTGTAGATGCTCAAGAACTCTGCCGGGTTCAATCTTCCATTGTACTTCTCTTGTATTTCTGGCTTGAACATGCGAGCAAATGGCCAACGGACTTGCCGCAGCTCGTGAGTGAAGGCGGGGCACCCAACCTCGAAAGGTAGGTACCCACCTTCACCGGGCGTGGGCTCGTCGAAATCGGGGCCATTGCGCCTATCAGACTGGCGTTGGGTTTGGCGGCGTCGTTCGATGGTGACGCACGCGTCTTCCCTCCACCTGTCTTCCAGGACTCACCGCTGGTCTCGTCATGCTCGAGGATCGGACGAAGCCATCGATACGTCATCAGGTTCTCCACTGGGATGTTGTTGGCGCTGTCCTTCTTCGATGCCTCCTGCTCCCGTTTCGGCCATAGGGGAGGTGGTGACAACGCCGCCTGCGCCAGCCATGTCCCCCGCAGCATCCACGTCCCCGTGCGCCCCCGTAGCCCACACGGCATCCACGGCCGCGTGCGAAGGGGCCTTTGAGGTGGACGGGTGAGCTGCGGCACCGGGTTTCTTCTTGGGCGCCATGGATGATGAAGCCGTCGATGAACAGAATGATGATGAAGATGACGCGCTGCTTGTACTCTCGGGTTCGCGCAAGCACTTCCCCCTACATGGCACGCCAAAGATGTCATGGGAAAACACGGCCACCTATGGGGCCATCAGCCCCTTGTGGTTCGGCTGGGGGGAAGGACGCATTGCACAAAGAGCGGAGGGCACGGAGCAGCACGACAGCGATCACACGGGCAGTTCTTACCCAGGTTCGGTTTGCCGCGAGGCGTAAAACCCTACTCCTGCTTTGGTGGATTGATGAGAGGACCGTGGTGGAGACGCAGCGCTCTAGCCCGGCAAGGTCCCCTCGGGGCGAGAGCAGCTACGCGCGTATGAGTGTACAAGGGTCTGAATCCTTTCTAAGGTTGCCATGGCCCTCCTTTTATAGATCAAGGGGTCACCACAATGGCAAATCAGTCATTGCGTACTGATTAGATAGCAAACAGTGCTATCATACCTAACTCTACAGACAGGACAGAGCGCATTAAATGCACTGCTTAGTGTCACATCATAGCATAGCCCGGCAAGCCTTGCCATGCCGTTCGGCCACCTTCTCGCCTGCCTGCGTGACACGTCCCTGGACGGGTGTCATTTGGATGTGATTTCCTCTAGAAGCGGTTGCCACATGCCAAATAACGGCCACTTAGTCACTTGGGGGCTCGACACCTCACCGATCGGTGACTTGCGTTGCCGAGAGGTGGTGCGGTGGAGCCTTGGCGGGGTAATCCGCCCTCGGCGTCTCCGGCAAGCCTACCGGGGCAATCTTGGGACTTGTCTTCGGGGCAACCTCGTCCCCGCCAGGCTCGCCTGCCCGGCAAGGGAGGTTTTTCCTTAGCGGTATCTTGCTCCTTTGGTTGGCCTTGGTCTTCTTGATCCGCCCTTCGATTTCTCAAAGAGCTGATCTCTTCTGCTTGGTCTTGTCTTGGATGCTGAGAGTTGCCGGGCCGGAGGGTTGCTGTCCGTGCACAAGATAGGGGAAAACATACACCCTTTTTTGTGTACCTCGACACTTCCAGGACAGGGTTACCGTACCACTCTAGTGCGGAATGTGTTCTGGTTGACCAACGAGGTTCAGTAGTAACTTGATCTGAAGTTTCATGATCATCATCATTAGCTTCCTCTCTAGTTGGTGTAGGCATCACGGGAACGGTTTTCTCTGATGTGCTACTTTCCAATTCGAGAGAAGGTACAATTACCTCATCTAGTTCTACTTTCCTCTCACTCACTTCTTTCGAGAGAAACTCCTTCTCTAGAAATGACCCATTCTTAGCAACAAAGATCTTGCCTTCGGATCTATGGTAGAAGGTGTACACAATAGTTTCTTTAGGGTATCCTATGAAGACACACTTCTCCGATTTGGGTTCGAGCTTATCAGGCTGAGGCCTTTTAACATAAGCGTCGCATCCCCAAACTTTAAGAAACGACAGCTTAGGTTTCTTGCCAAACCATAGTTCATACGGTGTTGTCTCAACGGATTTAGATGGTGCCCTATTTAACGTGAATGCGGCTGTCTCTAATGCATAACCCCAAAATGATAAAGGCAAATCGGTAAGAGACATCATAGAACGCACCATATCTGATAAAGTACGATTATGATGTTCGGACACACAATTACGCTGTGGTGTTCCAGGTGGCGTGAGTTGTGAAACAATTCCACATTGTCTTAAATGAAGGCCAAACTCGTAACTCAAATATTCGCCTCCACGATTAGATCGTAGAACCTTTATTTTCCTGTTACGATGATTCTCCACTTCACTATGAAATTCTTTGAACTTTTCAAATGTTTCAGACTTGTGTTTCATCAAGTAGATATATCCATACCTACTCAAATCATCTGTGAAGGTCAGAAAATAACGATACCCACCGCATGCCCCAACACTCATCGGGCCGCATACATCGGTATGTATTATTTCCAACAAGTCATTAGCTCTCTCCATTGTTCCGGAGAATGGAGTTTTAGTCATCTTACCCATGAGGCATGGTTCGCAAGTATCAAATGATTCATAATCAAGTGATTCCAAAAGTCCATCCGCATGGAGTTTCTTCATGCGCTTTACACCAATATGACCTAGACGGCAGTGCCATAAGTATGTTGCACTATCATTATCAACTTTGCATCTTTTGGCATCAATATTATGAATATGTGTATCACTACGATCGAGATTCAACAAGAATAGACCATTCATCAAAGGTGCATGACCATAAAAGATATTACTCATATAAATAGAAAAACCATTATACTCTGACTTAAATGAATAACCGTCTCGCAATAAACAAGATCCAAATATAATGTTCATGCTCAACGCTGGCACCAAATAACAATTATTGAGGTCTAAAACTAATCCCGAAGTTAGATCAATGATGTAGAGGTAGCATGCCGACGGCGGTCACATCGACTTTGGAACCATTCCCGACGCGCATCGTCACCTCGTCCTTAGCCAATCTTCGTTTATTCCGCAGCTCCTGTTTTGAGTTACAAATATGGGCAACCAAACCAATATCTGTTGGATCGAAAGTATGTCGAGAGGGGGGGGTGATTAGACTACTTGACCAAATAAAAATCTAGACTTTTCCCAATTTTATGTCTTGGCAGATTTTAGCGACTTAACACAAGTCAAGCAAACAACCTACACATGCAATTCTAAGAGTATAGCAGCGGAATGTAAATCATTGCATATGAAGGTAAAGGGAGGAGTTTGGAGGGAGCAAACGCAATGTAGACACGGAGATTTTGGCGTGGTTCCGATAGGTGGTGCTATCGTACATCCACGTTGATGGAGACTTCAACCCACGAAGGGTAACGGTTGCGCGAGTCCACGGAGGGCTCCACCCACGAAGGGTCCACGAAGAAGCAACCTTGTCTATCCCACCATGGCCATCGCCCACGAAGGACTTGCCTCACTTGGGTAGATCTTCACGAAGTAGGCGATCTCCTTGCCCTTACAAACTCCTTGGTTCAACTCCACAATCTTGACGGAGGCTCCCAAGTGACACCTAACCAATCTAGGAGACACCACTCTCCAAAATGTAATAGATGGTGTGTTGATGATGAACTCCTTGCTCTTGTGCTTCAAATGATAGTCTCCCCAACACTCAACTCTCTCTCACAGATTTGGATATGATGGAAAAATCATTTGAGTGGAAAGCAACTCGGGGAAGGCTAGAGATCAAGATTCTTGTGGTTGGATTGGAATGTCTTGGTCTCAACACATGAGTAGGTGGTTCTCTCTCAGAAAATGAGTAGTGGAAATGTAGGCACGTTCTGATGGCTCTCTCTCAAATGGAGAAGGGGGTGGAGGCGTACTTATAGCCTCCACACAAAATCTAACCGTTACACACAATTTACCAAACTCGGTGGGACCGAATAGTGAAACTCGGTGAGACCGACCTGGTTCAAAATGTGAACGTTAGGCTTTTTGGTGGGACTGACAAGGTCAACTCGGTGAGACCGATGCGCTAGGGTTAGGGCGAAACCTCATCTCGGTGAGACCGATCACATGAACTCGGTGAGACCGATTTCAGTAATAAGCAAACAGAGACTTGGTCAGGCAAACTCGGTGGGACAGATCGCTCATTTCGGTGAGACCGAAACGTTATGAAAAGGAAACAGAGAGTTTGCATTGCCAACTCGGTGGGACCGATTGCTCATCTCGGTTAGACCGAAATGTTACGAAGGGAAACAAAGAGTTTGCAATTCCCATCTCGGTGAGACCGAGATCCCTATCGGTGAGACTGAATTGATTAGGATTTCTGGCAATGGCTATGTCAAGTGAACTCGGTGGCGCCGGATAGATCAAATCGGTGGGGCTGAGTTTGACTTTAGGATTAGGACATATGTGGAAGTGAGAAAGTGGTTGAGGGCTTTTGGAGCATATCACTAAGCATTTTGAGCAAGCAAGCCATTAAGCAACACCTCATCCCCTTTTAATAGTATTGGCTTTTCCTATGGACTCAATGTGATCTT
The DNA here is from genome assembly GCA_011799875.1 of Thinopyrum elongatum. Lineage (NCBI taxonomy): Eukaryota > Viridiplantae > Streptophyta > Magnoliopsida > Poales > Poaceae > Thinopyrum > Thinopyrum elongatum. Next base: position 352,966,203 of record CM022302.1, on the reverse strand, counting down.
GGATCACTAAACTGAAAAAGTAGAGTCTTGAGCTTTTGCCAATATGTGTCCTTAGCATTTTGAGGGGTCCACATCTCTAGTCCATGCCATACCAATCATTGAACTTTCTGAAACATTAATCTTGAATGGATATTAGTTCAATGAGCTATATGTTGTTATGAATTACCAAAACCACCCGGGGATTAGTTGCACTTTCAATCTCCCCCTTTTTGGTAATTGATGACAACATATAGATCAAAGCTTCGACAAATGATAATATAAATGAAGTACATCATCGCTTTGAGAAGTATGTGATAAGCAAGAGCTCCCCCTAAATTTGTGCATTATTTAAAATTTGCTTTTGAATGCAAATGCACAATCGATTAGGATCATGGGTTACTCTTCCATGTCACATACATCTTGGTGGAGCGCTCAAAATGATAGAATATGAAATATGCACTCATTACGAAGACAAGATATGAAAGATCATATATGAGAGATAGAATATCATCATTCAAGCACAAACATTAAAGTATGATATGATCAAGCACATGATCATATAAGTATTTCACACACACATAAGTAGAGTATCAACCAGACGAGCAAGCAAATAAAGTAGCAAGAGAGGAAAAAGAAGCAAAACACTCTCTCTCAAAGCCTATGATCTATACACTTTCTCCCCCTTTGGCAACAAGTTACCAAAAAGCTTGAAAATGCATAGTGCTATGCGGCTCTCTAAGCACGATCGCCGGGAGCTCCGGAGTGCAAAGGTGGCGTGGAGAGGAGTCCTGCAACGAATGCATCTGAAGAGGTCTGTGGAGCTGGTGGAGTAGCAACTGGAGGGACAACAGAGGCTGTAGCTGCTGGTGATGATGTAGTAGCCCTTGTGTCACTGGATGGCACAGCTACAGACCTTTGTGCCCTAGGCACTCTCTGAAAACCTTCAGTGGTAGCTCTCTCTCTTCTCTCTTTAGCTTCATCCTAGAGTTGCTCAACTGTAGTCTGGATCTTTGTGACCTTCAAGTCTATATCATAAAACTTTGTCTCAATGATCCTATCAAGACTCTCTTGATTTTGAGTCAGGGTTGTTAATCCTTTCTCAATTCTGACAGTGGCCTCAAGCAGATAACTCAGCTGGTCCTGCTTGGTCTTGAGGTGAGCAGTTGAAGCATCTGGAACTTGTGAAGATTGTGCTGCCTTCTCTGCTTTAGCTTTCTCCCTCTTCTCCTGAGCCTCTACTGAAGTAGGATGTGTAGCATGTGTGCCATGGAGTTGTGTCCTTTCCTTGGCTTGGCATACACATCTGTGTCATCCTCTTTCTCTTCAGGGGCATTGATAAGCTTGGCCCACTCAGCAACTGTAGACTGGTACCTAGTACCCTCAGTCATCCAAGCAATTTTACCATCTGGGTAAAAATGTGATGTGGAGTAGAACTGCATCACCATCTCATCATTCCACTTGGTGAGTTTCTGGCCAACAAATTTGTCAACTCCAGTTAGTCTGAAGCTGTCATGAACTCCTGGGAAGTGATCTGCATTGTTGTCAATGTAAGTCCAGTCAACCCATCTCATATCACTGACTATGGGCTTCTTGTCCAGGAGCACAGTCTCATAGAAATCTTGCTGTTCCTTTGTGTGGAACCTGTAGTCTACAGCAGTCCTCCTTCTGGTGGCATATGGGTTTGTCTGCCCCCATAGCCTGAGACCTGCATCCTTTCTTAGCTTCATGTTCTCAGCCACATGATGTGTATCATCATGATCTGGGATCTTGGGCTTTAATTTCTAAGAACTTGGGCTTCTTCTTCTTCTTCCACTTCAGGCACTAGGGCCTTGTTCTTCTCAGCAGCTAGTATGTTCCTAGTTGATCTCTTGGGTGCTGCAGGCTTAGAAGCTTGAGCAGCAGTAGCAGCCTTGGGAGCAGTCTTGGGCTTTGATGGAGCAGCCCCTAACTTGATGGCATCCCCCATCAACTTCTGAGCTTTGGGAGTTGGTGCAGCATCTTCTTCGTCCTCATCTGAATCCCTGACCATGGATGGTCTGCCAATTACTCTGGCCATGGTCTTCTTGACCCTTTCCTTCCTCTTCTTGCCTTCACCAGCCTCCTTTGGTTCAAGAGTGAACTCAATGGTTTCCTCTGTTGAGGCTCTGGCTTTGGACATTGGGATCCTTCTGGCTGGTGCCTTATTCTTCATACCTTGCTTGGTTGAAGCTTTTGTGCCAAACTCTTTCTTGACAACCTTTTTCCTTGAAGTGACTTCCTCATCAGCCACAAAATCTTCATCTTCTGAATCTGAATTCCTTTTCCTCCTCTGCCTAGTAGCAGCCTTAGGCAGGTTGCTAGGAGTACTTCTGCTCCCATCATCATAGCTGTCAGAGGGACTAGTGCCCTCACTTAAGTTAACCTATTCCTCAGACCTGTTTTGGCTGTCACTGTTGTCTGACATGGCTGAAAGCTGAAAGCTGACCCTATGAATAGATATAGTTGAGACAGAATGGATGAGCATCACAAAGTGCAGAGATTTTGCAAAACAAATGAGTCAAAAACATAGTTTTAGTTTTCTATAGAAGTCATTTCGGCGCTACCGATTTGTTAAACTCGGTGACACCGAAGCAATATTAGAGTCTAAACTAGTGAAATCGGTTAGACCGAGACACAGTTCGGTGACTCCGAGATTGCTAGGGTTTCACTGAGAATCGAACTCGGTCACACCGATTTGTAAGTTTGGGTCAGACCGAAAATCACAAGTGCAATGGCCTGAGCCAAATCAGTGAGACCGATTTCTACAACTCGGTCGATCCGAGATGAATTCGGCGGAAACCTAACCCTAAGTTTTTGAATCAAAACTAATCTAAAGGAGTTTTTGATTGGATAGAAGTATCTCAAATGTGGAAAGATTCATGGCATTGACCTAAGTGCAGGAATCAGAGGTAAAGATTGCACAAAGGGGTCGAGTTCATACCCTAACTCGGTGGTGAACTCGCTACGGCGACAACGGCGGCGAAGATTCCGTTGATGGCGACGGAGACCAGCGGCAGGAGGTCGCTGGCGACGAAGGAGACGATCCGGAGACCTTAAGTCGGCAGAGCTGGACACGCGCGGGCGAAGGGTTTCGGAGAAATTTCCAAAATTCGACCCGTGGGTATATATATCCAGACCCTGTCGGTGTGACCGAGTTGAGCAACTCGGTGGCACCGAGATGCAGAATCACAAGCGGTTACTGCAACTCGGTGAGACCGAACTGTTCAAATCGGTTGCACCGAGATTGAAACCTAGATCAACTCAATGAACTCGGTATTACCGAAAGGAATTAATCGGTTAGACCTAAATACATCGAGAGGTTTTGGAAGTTTAAGTCTATGATGAATCGGTGGCTCCGAGTGCTCCTCACCCAGAGGGTTCGAATCTGACTTGATCAAACTTTGTGATGTAGTATGAATAGAGTTTGAGACGAGAAAAGCATAGATAGCTAGAGGGAGTACTTAGGCATTCTTGTCCATCCATTTGGCAAAAGAAAAGCCCAAACAATCAAAGCAACAAATGGATGTCCTTGAATGAAGAAAATTATGCATCCAGCATGCTCACACAATAAGATGGCAAATGAAATATGTGGCAAAGCATGCACAAACACTCTAGCATCTATCAAGCAATTGGCGATGACTAGGTCATCTATATATGAGTATATTGACTTAGGAGTCAAATGAGAACATTTGATCATAGGTCATACTCATCGTTTAAGCACAAGTGGGGTTACTACTTCTTCATAAAGCGTTGTTGTGTTCACACCATTAGAGTTGCTTTAGCTCAATTCTTAGAGTAAAGCTCCCCCTAGATGTGATATCCCCCTTTTAGAGGGATGAACTAAGCTTGGGTTTCGTCAATGATGACTTCATGTAGATGTTGAAGATGTGGATGCTCAATGTTGATGTAGTTTATTTGGAGCAATCCATTTGAGTGAGTTGTACTATCAATACCTACATGGGTTAGTCCCATAAGGAACAAACAAGGATATCCATTGTCGGGGCACGACACCTATGGGATCCCGAGAGATCCCTTTATGATTCGGCGGGGGGAGAGGTATACGCAAAGAGCAGAACCAATGATCGACGCGGGAAGTTTTTACCCAGGTTCGGGCCGCTGATCAGTGTAAAACCCTACTCCTGCTTTGTGTTCTTATTGGTGTTCTTGAGCCCAGCCTTCAGGAGCGCTCGCAATGAACAGTGCATTCAAAGAGCAGCTACGCATGCAGAATGGGCCAGAAGTTCTCCTCCTCTGTAGCAGTTGCCTTGGGCCTCCTTTTATATGCTCAAAGGGGTCTCCACAGTGGCAAAATGTACATACATTGAGGTGTAAAGTAGCTACAGGGTATCATACCTAACCCCTGACGGATTAGGACAAGCGCATTTAATGCACCGTGAGGTGTCCGCTTAGGTGTCCTCACTTTCTTGGGGATGGAGAAAGGGGCCATCCCATCAGCACCGCTTAAGCTCTCCTCCACTGGCGCGTTGCCACGCATCCAGAGAAGGACCCAGAATGTCAGACTTGTTACTGTGCCGAAGCGGTGGCACAGTGGCAGAATTTCGCCAGGCGCCAAGCCTTGCCGGGCGCCAAGCCTTGCCGGGCGTCAAGCCTTGCCGGACGCCAAGCCTTGCCGGGCGCCAAACTTGCCGGGCTCCACAGGCCCTCCCAGCAAGGATCTTGCCGGGGAAGCTGGCCTTCGGATTCCAGCTTTGCTTATCTGCTGATCCTCAGATCTCTGACTTGATGATGTCCTTGATGACTTGAATCGACCTCGAGCTGTTCCCGGCAAGCCTTGCCGCGAGGATGGCTACAACTGCCCGTGCACAAGTACGGGGTACTAGTGGCCCAATACTTAGTACACCGACAGGAGCCCCCGGGCCTAGCCCACACACGAGTGCGAGGCATTGTTGTGCTAGGCCCAAACAATGCACGGGCACGCGTGGCAGGGAATTTACTGCTCGTAAATATCTCATTTTACTGTGCCCCCCACAACGCGCATCGAGCGCACGACGTGGGAAGCATGCCAAAAAGGCTACAACTGCCTCGCGCCTATAGAGGCGCATTCGCATTGGGGAATAAAAGAGGCGGCCCCGCTCCTTCCCCATAAAAAGGAGAAGCCGCAGAGGCACAAGCCTATTTACCCCCCTCTTCTTCTCAATCTGGCCATCGCCATCGCCTTCCTCCTCGCGAGCTCAGAGCGAAGCCTTTTCCTCTTCCGCCCACTGCTTCCACGCTCGCTCCACCCCCAGCTTCTGTCCCCACAGCCGCCATGCCGCCCAAGGCCAGCAAAGGCAAGGGCAAGGAGGCGAAAGCTGACGTTCCGGAGAGCGAACTGGCGAAGATGCGGAAGAGACTCGTCGTCTTCCCTCCATCGCTCGATGCTGAAGCTCTGAAGGGGCGATACCAATGCATGTGGGCGAAAGAGACGCAAGCTCATCCCGCCACACACGTAATCCCAGGTGCTTGCTCCAAAGGTGGATCGGACAGATACCCTTTCTTCACTGCATATTTCTATTGCGGGCTCTGTCCCCCCTTTTCCGACTTCTTCAATGATATCATGTACACATACGGCTTTCGTCTTCTCGATTTCACGCCGAATGCGGTACTTTGCATGTCCATCTTTGCCCATCTCTGTGAATACTTCGTCGGCGTGATTCCCAATTTTGCTCTTTTTTGCCATTACTTCTTTCCTCGCATGCAAAAAGGAGAGGCCCTCTCTGGTTCTATCGCCTGGATTCCAAGGGCTTGGAATAAGGAGATATACCCAGAAGGAGTTTACCGCGAAAAGTGGGACGGGTGGTGGGCTGAATGTTGCTGGATCCAGGAAGCAGATCCCCATCCGTTTTGTCATCCCCGACAACAGAAGGTGGTCCGCGGCAAGGATTGGAGCGATCCCGATGCGGAAGACGAGAGGCTCATAATTGCCACCACCAGGATCCTTCGTCTGAAGGCTGCCGGGCTGACGATGGAGATGATCGGCTTCGACTTTCTCCACCGCCGCATCGCCCCTCTGCAGAACAGGGGAAGGCCAGCTTGGGAATACAAGAACGCGGCAGATATCATGAGATTGCGCCCCGGGCTGAACAACAATCTGACCGCTATGCAACTTGGCGCTCTCCGTCAGAAATTATTCCAGCGCGAAGACAAGCACCGGCTGCCGGCAAGGATTGTTCCCTTGTGCAACAATTCTGCCTTGGGGTCAATCATTGCCTTCCTGCCGATGTTCAACGCCCACGGTCTTGACCCGACCTGGGCCGAGCCAACTGAGGAGGAAGCGCAGAAGTTTTTTGACAGCTTGACGGAGAGGCCTGTCCGGCAAGAGTCAGATTTCATCTGAGTCACCACCGATCAGGAAGTAGCTTACATTGCTACTAGGGTGGAGGAGGCAAATCTTTCCGCGGAGGCCGGCAGCGTCGGCTTCACAGAGTGGGAAGCCAGCGACGCAGAGGTGGTAGTGGAGGTAAAACCTGCCGGGGAGGACAAGGTTGCCGGGGAAGAGAGCAGCGCAGCCGCTGAGAGCTCGTCCGGCGAAGACACGGCCGAAGAAGAAACGCGAGAAGAGCTCCCACCCCCAAAGAAGACGAAGCGTGTTCTTCGGAAGGCTGCATCTGGCATCCCGGCAAGCCAGCCTTCTTCGAGCGGCGAAGCTCCCGGCAAGAAAGTGGCTGGCAAGACTGGACCGCGGCAGGGGGCTCGACAGCAGCCTGCGCGGCGCGCGAGACCCACACCAGCGGCCACTGCTGGGGCGGCAGGAGGGTCTCGTACTGCGGCACCGGAAGCTGCCCCGGCGCCTGCCACAGCCAAGCGGCCCAGGACTCCTCCTCCGCCTCCCCACTCAGACATCGCAGCGGAGGTCGACTTCGACATCTCCGGCTTTAGTCCGGAGCGAGAGGAAGAAGAGTGAGTACTTTGCCGCAGCCTTTATATTCCAATCCTGGATCAATCTTACTAAGTTGCTCGTATTGTCTCTGCAGTGACACAGAAACATTGCTGGAGAGGATGGCGAAGAGGTCAAGGACTTCTACGGGTGACGAGCCCCCGGCAGGCTCCACGAGCGTGCCAGAAACCGTCATTGTCAGCCCGGAGTCCAGTCCTCAACGCAGCCCCCAGCACAGCCCCCAGCGTAAGTTCACTGTTCTTTTTCTGCTGGCGGGTGCCGAGGCTTTCATTCTTGCCGCTGATATCTTTGGGTTCGCAGGAGAAGAACGGCAACACGGAGAGCTGTCGGAAGACATCCCCATTGTGCCTCCTTCATCGACCGCTTCGCCCACAAGCACGTCCCCGGCAAGAGATCCTGCCGATGAGCCCATCCTAATTGAGGAGGAGCCAGCAGGCGCGGACTCCGGCAACCCACCCCCGGCAACCGGAGTTGCCGGGAGGAGCGAAGCCACCTCCCGACAGCCCGACGCAGGTACTCGATTGCCTCAGAGTGCTTGTTACTCTTTTTCCCTTATCTCTCTGTCTTTAGTCACTCCAAACTTCTACTTCGATCTTATTCTGTTTTCCTCCTTCGTCCCTCAGAGTTCCCTGTGATGGAACACATGGACGTCGACGTTGTCATCGAGGAGACCGCCAGGCACGCTGCCGCCGAAGCAGACAGGATCGCTGCCAGCGAAGCCACCAAGGATGATACCGTCGAGGCTGGTGGTGCTCTTGACGGGGAGGCTGCCAAGACTGCACAAAAGGAACCCGCCGAAGAACCTACTGAAGGGGGCGACAGGGAGGCTGAGGACCGCACTAACGGCATTCCTGCCGCAGGAGCGCCAGGCGCTGCACCGGCCACAGAGCCCCCTGCCACTGGTGAGGCGGCCACTGAAGACCAGCCATCAACATCTGAAGGCCCCTCATCTAGCAAATACCTCAAGGTTGGCGAGAACCTGTTTGTCAACTTGCCGGGGACGGCAAGCACTGGGGCACCAGCCGAAGGAGAAGTTTTTGAAGAAATCATTGCTGCTGCCGGGCTCGAAGTTGTTGACGATCCCAGCACTAGCAGCGGCAAATCTGAAGAGGATCAGCTCCTTCAGGCCATGGGCGAGAATTTCCGCAAACTTCAGGCTCTCCATCGCGCCCGGAAAGACAAAGCGGACTCCAGAATGGCAGTTGTCGAGGCGGCCGAAGCAGATTTTCAAAGGCGCGTCGCACAAATGCAGATCTGGCACACTGAGGCCCTCCAAGAGTTGGTTGCCGGCCGGGAACAAGTGAGCCAGCAGTGGACTGAGATCCTCCTGAAGCAATCCGATATGGAGAAGGCGCATGATGAAGCTGCTCAAAGGATTGCTGCCGAAGATGCCCTCCTAACGGGGCGCCGCATTGCTCTTGATGCTCATGAGGAAGATCTCACCTCACGTGAGTAGGCGCTCGCTGCCAAGCTTCGCAGCAAGGATGAAGATATCGAGAATCTTGTCGCACGGCGGACCCAGGAGCTGGAGCAAAAACATAAGGAGGCGCTCGAAGCTCTGACTGCAAGTCACGCCGGCAAGCTCAAGGAGGCCGTCGATGCTGCCGAAGCTGCAGAGGCCACCAAGAATGAGCTGAGCGACAAGGTGAAGAGGCTGGAAATAGATCTTGAAGAGCACGGCAAGGAGCTCTCGACGCTCAAGGACGACAGGGAAAAAACCCTCCACTCCTTGGCGGAGATGCAAGTTGCCCTGTCCGACAAAACCAAGAAGCTCTCCTCTGTGGCTGATAACATTGCGGTTCTGGAGCTGAAGCTGACCATGCTGCAGAAGTCTCTCGAGGCCGGCAAGGCTCGTGAGAAGGCTCTACTCAAGGATCTCCAAGGAGAGAGGAACCTGCTCAAGAGCGCCGCCGCCGCCCAAAACGAGTACGAGAAGGGAGTGGAGATCTGGACTGGACGTCTCATCGCCACTGCGGAGAAGCTTACCGCAGAACTGTCAACCATGGGCCTGTCGAACTTCAAGTATTCTTTCGAGGAAAGAATCTCTCCAAGTGCCAGGTTGACGATGTTCTTTGAAAGCATCATCAACGCGTTGAGGGTGCTCTAGTCTAGCCGGGCGACCCAATTGGCCAACGAGACTCGCCGGCTTTGCCGGGCCGTCCTCCGCAAGGTGCTCATCAAGGTGGTGCACAGCAATCCCGGCATCGACCTCTCCAATGCGCTCGGCCATCTGCCAAGGGACGCAAATGTCGAGGCGCTTGAAGAGTGCATCACGCCTATCCTTGAGAAGGTGGACTCCATCAAAAGGATCAAAGGCCAGCGCAGGGATTGAGTGCTCCCCTTTTTCTTGCCGTCATCATTCCATGTAAAAGACAATTAAGTCTCAAGTTAGAATTGCGGCAACTCATGGATGTAATATAATTTTCTTATGTTTAGGTTTATGCTTGCTATTTTCCTTGTCTGATTCCCTTATGTATGGAGTTCACCCTACGCTTACTGAAAAACTTGCCGGCGCGCAACCTGCCGTGAGCGCTGGGTGCGGGACTTCAGCAGCCTGCTGGAGGCGCAGCAGCCGGCAAGACTCCTTGATGTTCCCAGTGCAGCCACTTAAATTGCTGAGCGGGCTCGAAACAAAATAAGTGCGCGACCGATTACAACAAGGGTTCCTTCGCGTGCAGATTTTCCATACAAGAGCCGGAATCGTCCAAGGAAATAACCTTGTAATAAAAGAAAAACTTGCTCTGAGTTTTTAGGACTTAGCTTTCTATCACTGTCCTTCCTCCGGCAAGCGTCGATTCCGAACGTCGCCAACTGGTATTCATATCTCCCTTCCCCCCCGGCAAATGTGCACGCGAGGAATCCTTCTGTCTTTTGAGAAAAAGAAAGAAGAGAAAATAAAGACATGAAACCTTGGCGGTTTGTTAGAACTTACCAGGAGTAGGTGTCATACAACATCTTAGACAATCATGCATATATATAAATATGAACATGGGAATCAATAAGGGAATGTACAACACTTAAATTTATTCATCTGTGCTCAGGGTCTGCGCCTGGCTTTGTACAAAGGATCACATGCCTCGCCGGCAAGACTTGTACAAAAGGGTGGTTGCCGGGGGCCCCCGGCAACCGCGCCTTATGGGTAGAATTTGCGAAGATGTTCGATATTCTAGGAATTACTCACTGGAACGCCATCTTCGGTCTCCAGGCGGACAGCGCCGGGCCTGGTGACTCGTACTACCCGATAAGGGCCTTCCCACTTTGGCGTTAACTTGTTTGAATTCTTGGCGGACTGAATCCGTCAAAGAACAAGGTTGCCTTCCTCAAGGCTTCGGGCATGAACTTTGCGGCTACGATAGCGGCGCAAAGCTTGCTGGTAGCGTGCAGCTCGCACAGCAGCCTGAAGACGATTCTCCTCAAGGAGCACAGCATCATCTTGCCACAGTTGCTCTTGCTCAAGCTCATCATAAGCGAGCACTCGAGGAGATCCGTATATGAGTTCCGTGGGGAGAACTGCTTCCGCTCCGTAGACCAGAGCGAAGGGCGTCTGGCCGGTGGCTCGATTTGGTGTCCTTCTGATTGACCAAAGAACCGTCGGCAACTCATCAATCCAGCGTCTTCCGCACTTTTTCAGCCTGTCAAAGGTTCTGGTCCTGAGACCGCGCAGCACTTCAGCATTGGCCCTCTCCGCTTGGCCGTTGCTTCTTGGGTGAGCAACAGAGGCAAAACAAATCTTTCCGCCAAGGTCTTGGACGTACTGCATGAAGGTGTGACTTGTGAATTGCGTGCCGTTGTCGGTAATGATCCTGTTGGGCACACCGAAACGGCAAACAATTCCCTTGAAGAACTTCACGGCCGATTGTGCTGTCACCTTCCTCACTGCTTCCACCTCCGGCCACTTTGTGAACTTGTCGATAGCAACGTACAAGTACTCAAAGCCCCCGGTAGCACGGGGGAAAGGGCCCAGTATGTCGATCCCCCAGACCAAAAATGGCCAGGAGAGAGGGATTGTCTGAAGAGCTTGAGCTGGTTGATGTAATTTCTTCGAATGAAACTGGCACGCTTCACACTTGTTTACTAGTGCAGTCGCATCCTGGAGAGCGGTGGGCCAAAAGAAACCTTGCCGGAATGCTTTCCCAGCAAGCGCTCTTGACCCTATGTGAGAGCCACATATGCCCCCATGTATCTTCGCCAACAGCTCTAGTCCATCCTCCCGAGGAATGCACTTCAATTTCACACCGTTTGGTCTCTTTCTGTACAAGACGTCATCGACGAACTTGTACATAACAGACCGACGGGCTACTCTCTCTGCTTCTTCCTGTTCCTTAGGGAGTTCACCTGTCTGAAGGAAATGGACAATGTGCTGCGCCCATGCTGGAGCCTGAGGCTCGACAGCTAGGACTAAAGGCATCTCCTCTGCCGGGGGAACGTTCGTCTCGACAGCAAGGGCCTGAGGCCCTGCCGGAGCCTGTTGTTCCCCGGCAGGCATGTCGATCCCGGCAACTTCCTTGCCGGCGGCTCCGGGGAGCTCTGCCAGGAAGTACTGGCCAGAGTTCAACTTTCTTCTCTTTTCTTGCCGCATCGATGGCGCCACGGATGGTTGAGTCAATTGGAGCACAAAAGTTTCTAGTTCCACAGGCAACTTGAGGGCGGCACGCTTTGACAGGTCGTCAGCAATACTGTTCTCGGCATGAGGAACGTGCTCCATTTGCAGACCGTCAAAGCGCTCTTCCAATTTCCTCACTTCATCTACGTAGGCTTGCATCAATGGACTTTGATAACTCTTGTTAACTTTCCTGACGACAAGTTGTGAATCGCCTTTGATGACGAGCTTTTTGATACCAAGGTCTGCCGCGATCCTGAGACCGGCAAGCAAACCCTCGTATTCCGCAGTGTTGTTGGTCGAACTCTCCCGGGGAAAGTGCATTTGGACTACATACTTGAGGTGCTCTCCGGTGGGTGTGACAAGCAGCACGCCAGCACCGGCGCCTTGCAGCGAGAAAGCCCCGTCAAAGTACATAACCCATTGCTGATCAATTTCCTTGCCGGGGAGAGTTGTTTCTTGAACCTCTTCGTCTGGCGTTGGGGTCCATTCTGCAATGAACTCTGCCAAGGCCCTGCTCTGGATCGTCGAAGTGCTTTCAAACTTGAGGCCAAAACTGGACAACTCCAACGCCCACTCCACGATCCTGCCGGTTGCTTCTGGATTTTGCAAAATCCATTGCAACGGAAAGCGAGTGACGATGGTGATTTCATGTGCCTAAAAGTAATGGCGCAGCTTCCTCGAGGCCATAAGAAGGCCGAAAAGCAACTTCTGCACACCAGAATATCTTGACCTAGCTCCTTGTAAAAGAGAGCTAACAAAATAAACTGGGCGCTGCACCACCTTCTTCTTCTGCACGGGTTCTTCTGTTTGCGCAGATCCTGTCTTGCCGGGATCAACCCTTGCCGGGGAAGATCTTGCCGCACCGTCTGGCGGTCCTGCCGCTGGTGTTGCTTCCTCATCAGCTTCTCTCTGCACCACTAGCGCAGCGCTAACCACTTGATTTGTTGCTGCCAGATACAGCAGCAACGTCTCTTGTGGTTTAGGCGCGACTAGCGTCGGCGGAGAGGAGAGGTATTTCTTCAAATCTTGCAGCGCAGCCTCCGCCTCCGGAGTCCATTTCATTGGGCCTGCCTTCTTCAAAATTTTGAAAAAGGGCAGGGCGCGCTCAGCAGATTTGGAAATAAACCTGCTTAGAGCAGCAACACAGCCGGCAAGACGACGCACATCCTTGACGCGTCTCGGCGCTTCAATCTGCTCAATAGCTTTGATCTTGTCGGGGTTTGCTTCGATTCCCCAGCAAGATACAAAGAACCCGAGGAGCTTGCCGAAAGGAACACCGAACACACACTTCTCAGGATTGAGCTTTAAGTTGATCTTGCACAGATTTGCAAATGTTTCTTCTAAATCTTGAATGAGCGTTGCTTTGTCCTTGGTTTTGACCACTATATCATCCATATACGCCTCCATATTTCTATGGAGTTGTGGCTCAAAACCAATCTGATTGCCCTGGCAAATGTTGAACCAGCACTTTTCAACCTGAAAGGCATTCGTATAAAACAATACGTACCACATGGGGTGATAAAGGCGGTCTTCTCTTCATCTTCTTTTGCCATAAAAATCTGATGATACCCTGAATAGGCATCAAGGAAGGACAGAAGATCACAACCAGTGGTGGCATCCACAATATGGTCGATGCGCGGCAAGGGAAAAGGATCTTTTGGACAAGCTTTATTGATATCTGTATAATAGATACAAAGCCTCCATTTCCCATTCGCTTTCCGCACTACAACCGGATTGGCCAACCAGGTTGGATGAAGCACTCCTTTGACCAGTCCTGCTGCCTCCAGCTTTTTGATTTCTTCGGCAATGAATTCTTGCCGCTCCAAGGCTTGCTTCCTGACCCTTTGCTTGACGGGCCGCGCATGAGGACAAACATCAAGGTGTTGCTCAATTACCTTCCTAGGAACACCGGGGATGTCAGACGATTGCCATGCAAACACGTCGACATTCACCCGCAGGAAAGCAACGAGCGCGCTTTCCTATTTGTCATCTAGGGTGGAACTTATGGTGAAAGTTCCCCCCGTTCCGTCCTCTCTGACAGGCACCTTCTTGGTCTCCGGCGTTCACGCCAAGGTTCCTGCCGGTCTTCTTCTTCCCCCCGGGAGTTCCAGCGGCAGGAGCAGGTGCCTTGATGGCAGGTGCTGCAACTGCTTCCCGGTAAAGTTGGTCGGCACAGATGAGCGCATCCTTCTTATCGGAATGGATAGTGATGATGCCCAACGGCCCAGGCATCTTCAAGACATTGTACGCGTAGTGTGATGCCGCCATGAACCTAGCCAGCGCTGGCCGACCAAGGATCCCATTGTATGACATGGGGATCTTGGCGACATCAAACACCACCTTCTCGGTCCTGAAGTTGAGCTCGCTGCCAAATGTTACCGGCAGTGTAATCTTGCCCTTAGGCTGGGTTCTTCCCGGATTGACCCCTTGAAACATACCCATTTCTTCGAGGTCCTCGTCGGGAATCTGGAGCTTTCTGAGCACATCCGGTGAGATTAAGTTTAGGCCGGCCCCGCCGTCAACTAACATTTTCGTCACCTTGAGGTTGCGAATCGTTGGCGAGACCAACAATGGCAAGCACCCGACTGCAGTTGTGCGATCAGGGTGATCCTCGGCGTCGAAAATGATAGGCGTGCTGGACCACTTCAGGGGCCTACATGCATCTGGGGATGGCTCTGCCGCATTGACCTCCCGTACCCACTGTTTGAGTTGCCGGTGGGAAGAATGCAGTGAGGCACCCCCATCGATACACATGGCCTCCGTAGCCTTCTGGAATTCTTGCTCATTGGATTGATCATCCTCCTCATCATCATCTTCTTCTTTGTCTCGGCCCCGAGCGGGCCGATCCTTTTGCTGCTTGGCCTTGCCGAGGCGCCCCCCTCGGCCACCGCGCTTCTTGCCGGACCCATCAGCACCATCTTGGGCCTTCTCCTTATCTCGCCTCTCGTATTCGGCTCTCTGCTTCTCGGCAAGCTGCTCAACTTGCCGGCAGTTCTGGAGATCGTGGCCCTTGGTGCGATGGATCTTGCAATATTGCTTGCCGGAGTTCTCTGACTTGTCGGCAGCCGCCAAGGCCTGGCAGGAAGGGCACCAGGCAAGATCCTTGCCGGGGTCACCAACCTTGGCCTTCTTGGCGGCACCGGGGTTGTCGGATTCCTCGACAGCAAGCACGGCCTTGCCTCCGCGCTTCCTGTTTCGCCACCGGCCTTTCCTTGACGGGGCCGCGGCGTCTTCATCTTTGGACTCGCCCGCCGCGCCAACAGTCTCGCCAGGGAGTTTCCTCCCCTCTTCAGCTCGGGCGCACTTGTCAGCCAGAGCGTAAAGCTTGGCAATACTCCTGACTTTGTTCATTGCCAGCTCTTCCCGCATTTTGCGGTTACGCATGTTCTGGTGGAACGCGCTAACGACAGCGGCAGGGTGAACGTCAGGAATATTATACTGCACCCGGTTGAATCTCTGGATAAACTTGCGTAGGGACTCGCCCTCCTTCTGAGGGATGATGTGCAAATCGCTCTCTTGGCCAGGAGCTTGGTGGCCTCCAACGAAGGCGCCAACAAACTGATGGCACAGGTCTGACCAGGAAGAAATAGAATTCTCCGGCAGATGCATCAACCACGACCTGACGTTGGGTTTGAGCACCAACGGGAAGTAGTTGGCAAGTATCTTGTCGTCTCGGCCCCCGGCAGCCTGCACCGCAATGGTGTAGATGCTCAGGAACTCCGAGGGATGGGTCTTACCATCATATTTCTCCGGGACCTCCGGCTTGAAGGTTCGGGAATTGGGCCACCGAACTTGCCGCAGCTCACGGGTAAACGCTGGAGTCCCTACCTCATAAGGCAAGTCTCCTACGTCCCCTGGCACATGCTCGTCGACAGCCGGCCCCGCGCGCTTATCAGACTGGTAGCGCGCTTCCCGTCGCTGCTCGATGGTAGTTCGAGCATCCTCCTTGCCTCGTTCCTGGAGAACTTGACGCTGATCGCGGCGCATCCGTGGATCGGATGACGCCGTGGAAACTTCTTCATGGCGGTCGACTTGCTGGGTTGTCGGCCGCTGCTGGTGCCGTGGAGGGGAGTGCATAGTGGTTGCACCACCTCCGGTTTTCTCTACATCAGCTCGCGCCGGATCGATAGGCCTCCGCTGTGAGGGCCCTGCCTCTTGCGGTCCATCTTTGTTGGCGAAGCCGATAAGGCTCTGGATAGTAGCTCGCTACTCCTCCATCTTCTTCGGAGCAGGAGGAAAATCGAGGAGCAGCTGCGCACGTGCCAAGGCTTCTGCTGGTGTAGGCAGCGGCGACAAGTGCGAGGTACGTGAGGTGCTCTGACTCCTAACCATGTTAGAAGGAGCACCACCACGGTCACGCGACCGCGCGCCACCTCCGCTGGCACCTCGGTGTGCATGCCGGTCCCGCGCATCTTGGGATCGATGCGCAGAAACCTTTTCATGGGGACGCCCTGAAACACCAGCGCCATGACATCGCTCATGATGCACGACCTGGGTAGGTCGTGATGCTTGCGCCGGCGCGGGAGCTCCAGCAGGCGCCCTCCGATCTCTGGAGTTTGTTGTGCCACCCGTAGGCAACACAGCGCCATCTCTAGATCCAGCGGCGTGCAGGTTACCACTGCCACTGCGAACGATACCGCTCGCTTGGCTCGGATCACCAGAATGCCGCGGGGGTTATAATCCTCTTCCTTCTGCACCCACGCCGTCGCCTGTACGCGAAGGTGTAGGCAAAACAGACGTGGACGGTTGCGCCGTCGCAGCGCTCTTCTTCTTGGGCGGCATGATGATGAAGATGATGAAGAAACTAAGGCGCCAATCACTAGATTAGGTTCACGCAACCTTCAATCCCCCTACCTGGCGCGCCAAAGATGTCGGGGCACGACACCTATGGGATCCTGAGAGATCCCTTTACGATTCGGCGGGGGGAGAGGTATACGCAAAGAGCAGAACCAATGATCGACGCGGGAAGTTTTTACCCAGGTTCGGGCCGCTGATCAGCGTAAAACCCTACTCCTGCTTTGTGTTCTTATTGATGTTCTTGAGCCCAGCCTTCAGGAGCGCTCGCAATGAACAGTGCATTCAAAGAGCAGCTACGCATGCAGAATGGGCCAGAAGTTCTCCTCCTCTGTAGCAGTTGCCTTGGGCCTCCTTTTATATGCTCAAAGGGGTCTCCACAGTGGCAAAATGTACATACATTGAGGTGTAAAGTAGCTACAGGGTATCATACCTAACCCCTGACGGATTAGGACAAGCGCATTTAATGCACCGTGAGGTGTCCGCTTAGGTGTCCTCACTTTCTTGGGGATGGAGAAAGGGGCCATCCCATCAGCACCGCTTAAGCTCTCCTCCACTAGCGCGTTGCCACGCATCCAGAGAAGGACCCAGAATGTCAGACTTGTTACTGTGCCGAAGCGGTGGCACAGTGGCAGAATTTCACCAGGCGTCGAGTCTTGCCGGGCGCCAAGCCTTGCCGGGCGTCAAGCCTTGCCGGGCGCCAAGCCTTGCCGGGCTCCACAGGCCATCCTGGCAAGGATCTTGCCAGGTAAGCTGGCCTTCGGATTCCAACTTTGCTTATCTGCTGATCCTCAGATCTCTGACTTGATGATGTCCTTGATGACTTGAATCGACCTCGAGCTGTTCCCGACAAGCCTTGCCGCGAGGATGGCTACAACTGCCCGTGCACAAGTACGGGGTACTAGTGGCCCAATACTTAGTACACCGACATCCATAGGCATAGAGTGAAGTACACACAAGATGATGTCCATGAAAGCATTAGGTTACCTTGTCCCTTGACTTACCAATAAGAGGGTTCGTGACTCCTTGAACTAGTGCAAGATGTGGAAGTTGATTGCACTTGTCCTTGCCAATATGAATATGAGTGAAGTATGTTGGCGGAGTCACCCTCATGAGCTCTCTAGTTCTTCTTCTTCGGGACCCACATCATCTTGATGGGAATCCTTGGAGTTGTAGATGTACTTGATGAAGTAGAACTTGATGTAGTCTTGGGAACCCACTTGACAAAGGCCTTTGGAGCTTCTTCAAATGCATCAATCTCCTCTTGAAGCTTGTCCTTGCCTTTTAGCTTGTGGTCTTGTGGTGGAAGATCATCTTGAGCTTGTGTCCCCTTGAAGGAAGTAGGATCATACTTCTCTTGTTGAGGAACAAACTTCGTCTTGGGGTATTGATCTTCTTCCCACTCAACTCCATTGGCATTCAACTTTCGTTCAAAACCAACACCTTAATTCTTTCGGTGCCTCCCTTGCTTGCGTACAATTTCCTCAAATTGCTTACTTCCGACAAGGCTCTTGTAAACACATTTCTCTATAATTCCCTTCAATAAGCTATTTTCTTGCTCAAGTGTAACTTGGCTAAGAGAATCATTAGTGGAATCAAGAGAACTACTAAAAGCAACAATATTGGATTTAGCATGATTATTGTTACTACTAGAAGAAGAATCTTTCTTACTCTTGTTGCTAGATTTTACTTGTGGCATGTAAGTAGACAAGAGTAAATGCTTGGCAATGTAAGAAGAACTTTTCTTCCGAAGATCATCATTGAGAGCTTTTAAGAACCCATGTTCTTGCTCTAGGATGAGCTTCTCGAAGCGTAGCTTCTCATGAGTTTTTAAAAGTTCTCGATGATCTTCTAAAGTAGTTTCATGAGCTAACTTAAGAGTGTTTAGTTCTTTAGTTAGACGCTCAATCTCCTTCTTATCATTTTCATCCGTTTCATCTCGATTAGCATGATTAATAGTAGTTTCATCATAGTTTTCATCACTAGCATTGTCAACAAGTAACTCATCATCACCTAGCAAATCATCTTCCTCACTATTGAAATCAATATACTCGGGGTGTGATACCTTGGGGCCTTTAGCCATGAAGCACCTTCCAATTCCTTCATTTGGTGAGTCAAATATGTCATAGGAGTTGGTTGAAACAAGTGCAAGACCGGCAACACCTTCATCTTGAGTATATTCGGAGTCGGAGTGATAACTTCTCTCGGAGTGATGGTCGGAGTCAGAACCGGATACCCATTCACCAACATGATCTTGATGTCTTCGTTTTGTATAGCTCCTTGATGACTTGTCCTTCCTTTCCGAATCCTTGCTTCTGCGAGAGGTTCTTCATTCATAACGGTCATCTCTACTCCTTCTCTCTCTTGGAGGTGATTCTTCTCTTCTACTTCTTCTTTTAGGTGAGTCTTCTTTTCTTTTGTATGGGGCCGTACACTCATTGGAGTAGTGTCCGGGTCTTCCACAATTGGAGCAATTACGTTCACGACTAGAAAATCTTTTGTCATGGTAGGATCTTGATTTGGAACTTCTCTCTTTGCTTCTACTCTTGTAGAATTTCTTGAAGTTCTTCACCATTAAGCTCAATTCCTCATTGAAGACTTGTTTTTCACTTGATGTGGCAGGAGCATCACATGAGGCTTTCTAAGCACCACTAGACTTGTTGTGAAGCTCTTCTTTGTCCTTGAGTGACATCTCATGAGCAACAATTCTTCCAATGACTTCCGTTGGCTTGAGATCTTTGTAATTGGGCATCATTTGGATCAATGTGCACACGGTATCATATTTTCCATCCAAGGCTCTTAGGATCTTTTTGATGATGAATCTGTCAGTCATCTCTTCACTTCCTAAGCCAGCAATCTCATTTGTGATGAAAGCAAGCCTAGAGTACATTTCAGCGACACCTTCATCATCCTTCATTTTGAACTTGTCTAGCTGATGTTGAAGCACATCCAACTTGGATTCCTTGACGGACTCGGTACCTTCGTGCATATCAATCAAAGTATCCCAAATTTCCTTTGCATTCTCAAGGCAGCTGATTTTGTTGAATTTTTCGGGGCACAATCCATTGAAGAGGATATCGCAAGCTTGAGTGTTGTATTGCAGCATTTTCAACTCTTCCGCAGTTGCTTCGTGATTTGGTTCTCTCCCATCGAAGAATTCACCTTGCAAGCCAATACACACAATAGCCCAAACGGTGGGGTTATGTCCAAGAATATGCATTTTCATCTTATGCTTCCAACTAGCAAAATTTGTACCATCAAAGTAAGGACCTCTACAGTGGTAATTTCCCTCGCTAGACGCCATACTCTCCTAGGTTGTGAAACCAAGGCTATGATCACCAAAGCTATGGAAATCAAGGCAAATGGAGACCAAAGCTCTGATACCACTTGTAGGATCGAAAGTATGTCTAGAGGGGGGGGGGTGATTAGACTACTTGACCAAATAAAAATCTAACCTTTTCCCAATTTTATGTCTTGGCAGATTTTAGCAACTTAACACAAGTCAAGCAAACAATCTACACATGCAATTCTAAGAGTATAGCAGCGGAATGTAAATCATTGCATATGAAGGTAAAGGGGGGAGTTTGGAGAGAGCAAACGTGTCGGTGTACTAAATATTGGGCCTTAAGTACCCCATACTTGTGCACGGGCAGTTGTAGCCATACCTGCGGTAAGGCTTGTCGGGGAACAGTTGAAGATTAATCCAAGGTTATCAAAGAGACATTCAAGCCAAGGACCAGGAGATAAGGAGAACTGAAGACCAAAGGCTCGGCTCTAGGCAAGATCTTGCCGTGGTAGCCTGCGGAGCCCGGCAAGATTCGCGCCCCGGCAAGGTACCGCCACTGTGCCACCGCTCCAGCGCAGCGACCAGCCTGGCATTCTGGTCCCATCTCTGGATGCGTGGCGAGGCGCTAGTGGAGGCGAGCTTAAGCGGTGCTGATGGGATGGCCCCTTTTTCCATCCCCAAGAAAGTAGGGACACCTAAACGGACACCTCACGGTGCATTAAATGCATTTGTCCTAAACCATCAGTGGTTAGGTATGATAACCCTGTAGCTACTTTACACCTCACATATCAACAGTTTGCCACTGTGGTGACCCCTTTAAGCATATAAAAGGAGGCCCAAGGCAACTGCTATAGGGGGAGGAGAACACTCTCGGCCCATTCTGCATGTGTAGCTGCTGCATGAACACACTGTTCATTGCAAGCGCTCCAAGAATTGGGATGAAAACACCGATAATAAACTAAAGCAGGAGTAGGGTTTTACGCTGATCAGCGGCCCGAACCTGGGTAAAAATCCCCTCGCGTTGATCATCGGTTATGCTCTTTGTGCATACTTCTCTCCCTGCCGAATCGTAAAGGGGTCCTTTGGATCCCATAGGTGTCGTACGCCGACATCTTGGGCGCGCTAGGTAGGTGGATCGAGGTTGCGCGAACCTGATCCGGTGATCAGCGTGTCAGTTTCTTCACCGTCTTTGTCACCATGCCACCCAAGAAGAAGGGTGCGGCAGCGGTTGTTCCGTCTACGTCCGTCTTGCCCGTGCCTACTCGGACGGGTGACGGCGTGGATGCAGGAGATGGGAGTTTAGAGCCTCCACGGCGTTCTGGTGATCCGAGCCAGGCGAGCGGCGTCATTCGCAGCGGCGATGGCAACCCGCACGCCACTAGATCCAGAGATGGAGCCGTGCTGCCTACGGGCAGCGCAGCGAACTCCAGAGATCGAAGGGCGCCTTCCAAGACTCCCATGCCGGCGCAAGCGTTGCGGCCTTCCCAGGTCGCACGCGATGAGCAGCACCGAGGCGTTGGTGGTTCTGAACATCCCCATGGGAAGACTTCTGCGTAACGATCTCAAGGTGCGCAGGCCCACCATGCATGCCAAACTGCCAATGGGAGTGGCGCGTAGTCGCGTGATCGTGACGGTGCTCCTTCTAACACTGTTAGGAGTCAGAGCACCTTACGTACCTCACACCTGTCGCCGCCACCTACACCAGCAGAAGCCTTGGCATGTGCGCAGCTACTCCTCGATTTTCCTCCTGCTCCGGAGAAGATGGAGGAGTGGCGATCTACTATCTAGAGCCTCATCGGCTTCGTCAACAAGGATGGGCCGCAGCCTGCGGGGCCCTCGCGGCAGCGATCTATTGATCCGATGCGAGCCGATGGTGAGAAGACTGGAGGCGGTGCGACCACGGTGCACTCCCCTCCACGACAGCAGCAGCGGTCGTCAGCCCGGCGGACTGACGGCCGTGATGATGATTCCACTTCGTCATCCGATCTGCGGATGCGCCGCGATCAGCGTCAAGTTCTTCAGGAACGGAGCAAAGAGGACGCTCGAACTACTATCGAGCGGCGACAGGAGGTGCGTCATCAGTCCGATAAAGACGCAGGGCCTACTATCGACAAGCCTGTGCCGGGGGACGTAGGCGACTTGCCCTATGAGGTAGGTTGTCCAGTGTTTACCCGTGAGCTGCGGCGAGTCCAGTGGCCCAACTCCCGAACATTCAAACTAGAGGTCCCGGAGAAATATGATGGCAAGACTCACCCCTCGGAGTTCTTGAGCATCTACACCATTACGGTGCAGGCTGCCGGGGGCCGAGATGACAAGATACTTGCCAACTACTTCTCATTGGTGCTCAAACCCAACGTCAGGTCGTGGTTGATGCATCTGCCGGAGAATTCCATTTCTTCTTGGTCAGATCTGTGCCATCATTTTGTTGGCGCCTTTGTTGGAGGCCACCAAGCTCCTGGCCAAGAGAGTGATTTGCATATCCTCCCTCAAAAGGAGGGCGAGCCCCTATGCAAGTTCATCCAGAGATTTAGCCGGGTGCAATACAATATTCCAGATGTTCATCCTGCCGCTGTTGTTAGCACGTTTCATCAGAACATGCGTAACCACAAAATGCGCGAAGAGCTGGCGATGAACAAGGTCAGGAGTATTGCCGAGCTTTACGCTTTGGCCGACAAGTGTGCTCGAGCTGAAGAAGGGAGGAAACTTCCTGGCGAGGGTGTTGGCGCAGGGGGCAAATCAGAAGATGAAGATGCTGCAACCCCGCCAAAGAAAGGCCGGCGGCGGAAAAAGAAGTGCAGAGGCAAGGCCGTGCTTGCTGTCGAGGAATCCAGCAACCCCGGCACCGCCAAGAAGGCCAAGGTTGACGACCCCGGCAAGGAAGTTGCCGGGTGCGCCTCGTGCCAGGCCTTGGCGGCTGCCGATAAGTTGGAAAGCTTCGGCAAATAGTATTGCAAGATTCATCGCACCAAGGGCCACGATCTCCAAAACTGCCGGCAAGTTGAGCAGCTTGTCAAGAAGCAGAGAGCTGAGTACGAAATATGAGACAAGGAGAAGGCCCAGGACGGTGCTGAGGGATCTAGCAAGAAGCATGGTGGTCGAGGAAGCCGCCGCGGCAAGGCTAAGCAACAGAAGGAGAGGCCCGCCCAATGTCGCGACAAGGACGAGGGAGGCGATGATGATGAAGAAGACGACGAATCCAGTGAGCATGAGTTTCAGAAAGCCACAGAGGCCATGTGTATTGACGGGGGCGCCTCATTGCATTCTTCTCATCGCTGACTTAAACAGTGGGTGCATGAGGTTAATGCAACGGAGCCGTCGTTTGATGCACGCAAACCTTTAAAGTGGTCCAACACGCCTATCATTTTTTACGCCGAGGATCACCCTGATCGCACAATTGCGGTCGGGTATTTGCCCTTGTTGGTCTCACCAACAATCTGCAACCTCAAGGTAACAAAAATGCTAGTTGACGGTGGGGCCGGGCTGAACTTAATCTCGCCGGACGTGCTCAAGAAGCTGCAAATTCCTGATGAAGATCTCGAGGAAACGGGCACCCTTTCAAGGGATCAATCCAGGAAGGACCCAGCCAAAAGGCAAGATTACGCTACCGGTAACATTTGGTAGTGAGCTCAACTACAGGACAGAGAAGGTAGTGTTCGATGTCGCCAAAATCCCTATGTTGTACAATGGGATCCTTGGCCACCCAGCGCTGGCTAAGTTCATGGCGGCATCACACTATGCGTATAATGTGTTGAAGATGCCCGGACCGGTAAGTGTCATTACTATCCACTCTGACAAGAAGGATGCTCTTATCTGTACCGACCAACTCTACTGGGAGGCAGCCGCGGCACCTGCCGTCAAGGCATCTGCTCCTGCAGCTGGAACTCCCGGGGGGAAGAAGAAGACCGGCAAGATCTCTGGCGCAAATCCCGGCAAGTGCACCTCTTCGGAGTGCTGCGCTTCCGTTGAGGACGCACCAGAGAGTTCCACCGGCAAGAACAAGAAGTCCAAGGCTGCTCCACCAGAGACCAAGAAGGTGCCCGTCAAGGAGGACGGAACGGGAGGAACTTTCACCATAAGTTCCACCCTAGATGACAAATAGAAAAGCGTGCTTGTTGCCTTCCTGCGGGCGAATGTCGACGTGTTTGCATGGCAACCGTCTAACATCCCCGGTGTTCCCAGGGAGGTAATTGAGCACCACCTTGATGTCTGTCCTCACGCACGACCCATCAAGCTGAAGGTGAGGAAGCAAGCCTTGGAGCGGCAAGAATTCATTGCCGAAGAAATCAGGAAGCTAGAAGTGGCAAGCTTGGTCAGAGGAGTGCTTCACCCAACGTGGTTGGCCAATCTGGTTGTATGCGCAAGGCGAATGGGAAATGGAGGCTGTGTATTGATTATACAGACATCAATAAAGCCTGTCCAAAAGATCCTTTCCCCTTGCCGTGCATCGACCAGATTGTGGACTCCACTGCTGGTTGTGACCTACTGTCGTTCCTTGATGCCTACTCGGGATATCATCAGATCTTCATGGCAAAAGAAGATGAAGAAAAGACCGCATTTATCACCCCATGTGGTACGTATTGTTTTATACGAATGCCTTTCGGGTTGAAAAGTCCTGGTTCTACATTTGCGAGAGCGGTCCAAATTGGTTTTGAGCCTCAGCTACATAGAAATATGGAAGCATACATGGATGACATAGTGGTCAAAACCAAGGATAAAGCAACGCTCATACAAGATCTAGAAGAAGCATTTACAAATCTGCGCAAGATCAGTTTAAAGCTCAATCCTGAGAAGTGTGTGTTTGGCGTCCCTTCCGGCAAGCTTCTCGGGTTCTTTGTATCTCAACGTGGAATTGAAGCGAACCCCAACAAGATCAAAGCTATTGAGCAGATTGAGGCGCCAAGACGCGTCAAGGATGTACGTCGTCTTGCCGGCTGCGTTGCTGCCTTAAGTAGGTTCATCTCCAAATCCGTTGAGCGCGCCCTGCCCTTTTTCAAAAATTTGAAGAAGGCGGGTCCAATGAGATGGACTCCGGAAGCGGAGGCAGCGCTGCAAGATTTGAAGAGGTCCCTTTCCTCTCCGCCGACGCTAGTTGCACCTAGACCACAAGAGCCGTTGCTGTTGTATCTAGCAACAACAAATCAAGTGGTTAGTGCTACGTTAGTGGCGTAGAGAGAAATTGAGGAGGAAGCAACGGCAGCGGCAGGACCATCAAGTGACGCGCCTGGACCTTCCCCGGCAAGATCTGGTGCCGGCAAGACAGGATCTGCCCAATCAGAGGAATCAGTGCAAAAGAGGAAGATGGTGCAACGCCTAGTTTATTTTGTCAGCTCCCTTTTACAGGGAGCTAGGTCAAGATATTCTGGTGTGCAGAAGTTGCTTTTCGGCCTTCTCATGGCCTCGAGGAAGCTGCGCCATTATTTTCAAGCACATGAGATTACCGTTGTCATTCGCTTCCCGTTGCAGCGGATTTTGCGAAATCCAGAGGCAACCGGCAGGATTGTGGAGTGGGCGTTGGAACTATCAAGCTTTGGTCTCAAGTTTGAAAGTACTTCAGCAATTCAGAGCAGAGCCTTGGCGGAGTTCATTGCGGAATGGACCCCAACGCCAGACGAAGAGATTCAAGAAACGACTCTTCCCGGCAAGGAAACAGATCAAGAATGGATTATGTACTTTGACAGGCTTTCTCGCTGCAAGGCGCCGGTGCTGGCGTGCTGCTTGTCGCACCCACCGGAGAGCACCTCAAGTACGTAATTCATATGCATTTTCCCCGGGAGAGGTCGACGAACAACACTGCGGAGTACGAAGGCCTGCTTGCCGGTCTCAGGATCGCGGCAGACCTTGGTATCAAGAAGCTCATCATCAGAGGCGATTCGCAGCTTGTTGTCATGCAAGTCAACAAAGATTATCAAAGTCCATTGATGCAAGCCTATGTGGATGAAGTGAGAAAAATAGAAGAGCGCTTTGACGGTCTGCAAACAAAGCACATTCCTTGTGCCGAAAACAGTATTGCAGATGACCTGTCAAAGCGCGCTGCCCTCAAGTTACTTGTGGAACCAGGAACTTTTGTGCTCCATTTAATTCAGCCATCTGTAGCGCCATCAATGAGGCAAGAAAAGAGAAGGAGGTTGAATTCTGGTCAGTACTTTCCGGCAGAGCTCCCAGGAGCCACCGGCAAGGAAGTCGCCGGGATCAGCGGCAAGCCTGCCGGGGAACAACAAGCTCCAGCAGAGGCTCAGGCCCTTGCCGTCGAGACAAACGTTCCCCCGGCAGAAGTGATGCCTTTAGTCCTAGTTTTCGAGCCCCAGGCTCCAGCTTGGGCACAGCCCATTGTCCATTTTCTTCAGACAGGAGAACTCCCTGAGGAGCAGGAAGAAGCGGAAAAAGTAGCCTGTTAGTCTAGCATGTACCAGTTTGTCGATGGCGTTTTGTACAGGAAGAGATTGAACGGTGTGAAATTGAAGTGTATTCCTCGGGAGGATGGACTGGAGCTGTTGGCAGAGATACATGGAGGCATATGTGGCTCTCACATAGGATCAAGAGCGCTTGTCGGAAAGGCTGTCCGACAAGGTTTCTTTTGGCCCACTGCTCTCCAGGATGCAGCTGCACTAGTAACCAAGTGTGAAGCGTGCCAGTTTCATTCAAAGAAATCACATCAGCCAGCTCAAGCTCTTCAGACAATCCCTCTCTCCTGGCCATTTTCGGTCTGGGGGCTCGACATACTGGGCCCTTTTCCCCGTGCTACCGGGGGCTTTGAGTACTTGTACGTTGCAATCGACAAGTTCACAAAGTGCCCGGAGGTGGAAGCGGTGAGGAAGGTGACAGCACAATCAGCCGTCAAGTTCTTTAAAGGGATAGTTTGCCGTTTTGGTGTGCCCAACAGGATGATCACCGACAACAGCACGCAATTCACAAGTCGCACCTTCATGCAATACGTCCAGGATCTTGGCAGCAAAATCTGTTTTGCCTCTGTTGCTCACCCGAGAAGCAACGGCCAAGCAGAGAGGGCTAATGCTGAAGTGTTGCGCGGTCTCAGGACCAGAACTTTTGACAAGCTGAAAAAGTGCGAAAGGCGCTGGATTGATGAGTTGCCGGCGGTTCTTTGGTCAATCAGAACGACACCAAATCGAGCTACTGGCCAGACACCCTTAGCTCTGGTTTACGGAGTGGAAGCAGTTCTCCCCACGGAACTCATATACGGGTCACCTCGAGTGCTCGCTTATGATGAGCTTGAGCAAGAGCAACTGCGGCAAGATGACGCTGTGCTCCTTGAGGAGGATCGTCTTCAGGCTGCTGTGCGAGCTGCACGCTACTAGCAAGCTTTGCGTCGCTACCATAGCCGCAAAGTTCATGCCCAAAGTCTTGAGGAAGGCGACCTTGTTCTTCGGCAGATTCAGTCCGCCAAGAATTCAAACAAGTTAACGCCGAAGTGGGAAGGCCCTTATCGGGTAGTATGAGTCACCAGGCCCGGCGTTGTCCGCCTGGAGACCGAGGATGGCATTCCAGTGAGTAACTCTTGGAATATCGAACATCTTCGCAAGTTCTACCCATAAGGCGCCGTTGCCGGGGGCTCCCAACAATCTCCTTTTGTACGAGTCTTGCCGGCAAGGCATATAATCCTTTGTATAAAGCCAGGCGCAGACCCTGTGCGCAGTTGAATAAGTTTAAGTGTTGTACATTTCTTGTTGATTTCCATGTTTATATATATGCATGCTTGTCTGAGATATTGTATGACACTTGCTCCAGGTAAGCATTAACGAACCACCAAGGTTCCATATCTCTATTTTCTCTTCTTTCTTTTTCTCAAAGGATAGAAGGTTCCTTCACACACAAGTTTGCCGGGGGGGAAGGAAGGTATGGATACCAATGGGCGATGTTCAGAATTGATGTCTTGCCGGAAGGAGTACAGCGACAGAAAGCTAAGTTGCGAAACTTTGAGCAAGTTTTTTAATTTTTACGATCAGGCTATTTTCTTTAGACGATTTCGGTCCTTGTATGGAAAACCTGCACGCGAAGGAACCCTTGTCGTAATTGGTTGCGCCCTTATTTTGTTTCGAGTCCGCTCAACAGTCTAAGTGGCTGCACCAAGAGCTCCAAGTGTCTTGCCGGCTGTTGCACCTCCAGCAGGTTGCTGAAGTCCCGCACCCAGCGCTCGCGGCAGGTTGCGCACCAGCAAGTTTCCAGTAAACGTAGGGCGTATACCATACGGAAAGAAATCGGACAGGGGAAATAGCATGCATGTATTCAATCATAGCAAGTTATATTACGTCGATAGTTGCCGCAGTTCTAACTTAAGACTAAATTGTCTTTGGCATGGAATGGTGGCGGCAAGGAAAAGTAAGACGGCTAGTCCCTGTGCTGGCCTTCGACCCTCTTGATTGAATCTACCTTCTCAAGGATGGGCGCGACAAGTTCCTCAAGTGCCTTGAGATCTGCATCCTTCGGCAAGCAGTCGAGCATGTTGGTGAGATCAACACCAGGGTTCTTATGCACCACCTTGATAAGTACCTTGCGGAGGACGGCCCGGCAAAACTTGCGGGATTCATTGGCCAGTTGGGTCGCTCGGTTGGACTGTAGCAGCTTCAGAGCATCAATGATGCTTTCGATGAACATGGTCAGCCTGGCGCTCGAGGATATCCTTTCTTCAGAGGAATACCTGAAGTTTTGTAGGCCATCCTGGCTCATGGTTGACAGTTGTGCCGTGAGCCTCTCCGCGGTGTCAACAAGGCGATCAGTCCAGATTTTCACACCCTTCTCATAGTCAATTTGGGCGGCGGCGGCGCTCTTAAGCAAGTTTTTCTCATCCTGAAGATCTTTGCTAAGGGCCTTCTCACGGGCCCTGCCATCCTCAAGAGACTTTTCCAGCGTGGTTAGCTTCAGCCTCAGATTGGCAATGGCATCGTTGGCTGAAGAGAGCTGCTTGGTCTTGTCGGATATAGCAATTTGCATCTCCGCCAGGCTGTGGAGAGTTTTCTCCCTGTCACCTTTGAGCGTCGAGAGCTCCTTGCTGTGTTCCTCAAGATCCGTCTCCAGCTGCTTCACTTTGTTGCTCAGCTCATTCTTGGCGGCCTCTGCAGCCTCGGTGGCATCGATGGTTTCCTTGAGCTTGCTGGCCTGATCTGCAGTTCAAGCTTCGAGCGCTTCCTTGTGTTTCTGCTCCAGCTCCTGGGTCCGCTGTGCGACAAGCTTTTCAATTTCTTCGTCCTTACCGCGGAGTTTGGCAGCAAGTGCCTGCTCACGCGCGGCAAGATCTTCTTCGTGAGCGTCAAGCCCAATGCGGTGCTCCGTCAAGAGAGCATCTTCGGCTGCAACCCTTTGCGCAGCTTCCTCTTGCGCCTTCTCTATGTCAGATTACCTCAGGAGGAGCTCCGTCCAGCTTTGGCTCACTTGTTCCCGGCTGGCAGTCAACTCTTGAAGGACCTCGGCGTACCAGATCTGCATTTGCTCAACGCGCTTCTGGAAATCC
Organism: Thinopyrum elongatum; assembly: GCA_011799875.1. Lineage (NCBI taxonomy): Eukaryota > Viridiplantae > Streptophyta > Magnoliopsida > Poales > Poaceae > Thinopyrum > Thinopyrum elongatum. Next base: position 352,937,162 of record CM022302.1, on the reverse strand, counting down.
GCCTCGGCTGCTTCGACAACTGCAGCTCTGGAGTCTGCTTTCTCCTTTCGAGCACGGTGGAGTGCTTGGAGCTTGCGGAAATTATCGCCCATGGCCTGAAGGAGCTGATCTTCTTCAGATTTGCCACTGCTGGCGCTTGGTTCATCAATGATCTCGAGCCCGGCAGCGGTGATGATTTCTTCATCAAAAGTTTCCCCTTCGGTCGGCGCTCCAATACTTGCCGTCCCCGGCAAGTTGACGAATAGGTTGTCGCCAACCTTGAGATATTTGCTCGATGAGGGAGCCTCGGATGTCGATGGTTGATCCTCGACAATCGTCTCACCGGTGGCTGGGGGTTCTGTGGCCGCTGTAGCGCCTGGCGCTCCTGCAGCAGAAATGCCGTCAGTATGGTCATCAGTCTCCTTGCCAGCCCTCTCAGCAAATCCCTTGGCGGCTTCCTCGGTAGCAGCTTCGCTGACCTCGACAGTGGCGTCTTTGGCGGCCTCGCTAGTAGCGATCTTGTCGGCTTCGGCAGCAGCATCTCTGGCGGTCTCCTCGATGACAACGTCGATGTCCATGTGTTCCATCATAGGGAATTCTGGAGGACGAAGGAGGGAAACAAAATAAGATCAAGATTGAAGTTCAAGAAGACAAAGAGAGAGAAAGATAAAGGAAAGAATGACAAGTGCTCTGAGGCAAGCAGTCAACTGCGTCAAGCTGTTGAGGGGTGGCTTCATCCCTCCTGGCAACATTGGTTGCCAGGGAAATGTTGCCGGTGCCCATGTTTGCCAGCTCCTCCTCCTCCAAGGTAGGCTCGTCGGTAGGAGCTCTTATCGGAGATGCGCTTGCGGGCGGCGTGGTTGACAGAGGCGGCACGACGGGGGCGTCCTCCAATGACTCTCCCTGTTGTTGTCCTTCTCCTGCAAGCCCAAAGATATTAGCGGCAAAAGTAGAAACCTCAGCACTCGCCAGCGGAAAATGAGTAGTGAACTCACGCTGGGGACTGCGCTGGGGGCTGCGTTGAGGGTTAAGCTCCGGGCTGATGATGATAGTTTCTGGCATGCTCGCAGAGCCTGTCGGGGGCTTGTCGCCCGTGGAAGTCTCCGCCCTCTTCGCCATCCTTTCCACCAAAGTTTTTGCATCACTGCAGAGACAAGACAAAGCAAGACGATGAGATCAACCAAATTCAGAATTTGGGAGATAAAGGCTGTGACAGGATATTTACTCTTCCTCTTCTCATTCCGTGCTGAAACCGGAGATGTCGAAATCGACCTCCATTGCGGCGTCGGTATGGGGAGGTGGAGGAGGGGTCCTGGGTCGCTTGACCGCAGCAGGTGCAGGGGGTTGGCGTGACTCTGCCGCCTCAACCTCTGGTGCTGTTGTGTAAGACGCCCCTGCCACCCCAGTGGTTGCCGCAGGCGTGTGTCTCGTGCGCCGCACAGGTTGCTGTCGAACTCCTTGCCGCGGTGCAGCCTTGCCGGCCGCCTTCTTGTCGGGAGCATCACCGCTCGAAGAAGGTTGATTTGCTGGGGCACCAGAGACGGCTTTCCGAAGGACACGCTTTGCCCTCTTTGGAGTTGGGGGCTTCTCTTGTGGCTGTTCTTTGGCAGCGTCCTCATCAGATGAGCTCTCGGCGGCTGTGCCGCTCTGTTTCCCAGCAGCCTTATCCTTCCCGACAGGATCCTCTTCCAAAATGACTTCTGCATCGCTAGTTTCCCATTCTGTGAAACCGACGCTGCCGGCCTCCGCGGCAAGATTCGCCTCTTCCACCCTGGTGGCAATATACGCCACTTCTTCATCAGTGGTGGCGCGGACGAGGTTTGTTTCTTCCCGGATGGCCCTCTCCGACAAGTCGTTGAAGAACTTTTGTGCCTGCTCCTCAGATGGCTCGACCCAAGTTGCGTCAAGGCCATGGGCGTTCAACTTTGGCATCGTGGCGATGATTGACCCCAGGGCAGAGTTGTTGCACAAAGGGATAATTCTCGCCGGCAACTTATGCTTGTCCTCACGCTGAAATAGCCTATGGCGGAGAGCGGCAAGCTGCATGATTGTCAAGTTACTGTTTAATCCGTGGCGCAGCCTCATGATGTCTGCCGCGTTCCAGAACTCCCAAGCTGGTCTCCCCTTATTCTGCAGAGGGGCGATGCGGCGGCGAAGGAAGTCAGAGCCAATCATCTCTATTGTGAGTCTGGCAGCTTTCAAATGGAGGATCCTGGTGGTGGCAATCGTGAGCTTGTCATCATGAGCATCGAGATTACTCCAGTCCTCGCCACAGACCACTTTCTTCTGTCGGGGCAAATAGAATGGATGGGGATCTGCTTCCTTGATCTAGCACCACTCGGACCGCCATTCTTCCCACTTCTCGCGGTAATCCCCATCCGGATATATCTCCTTGTTCCATGCCCTTCGGATCCAGCGATAGAACCGGAAAGGGCGTCCCCTTTTTGGATGCGAGGAACAAAGTAATGGTGGAAGAGGGCAGTGTTGGGAACTACTCCGGCGAAGTTTTCGCAAAGATGAGCAAAGATAGACATGCATGTTACGGCATTCGGCGTGAAATCCAGAAGACGAAAGCCGTATGTGTACATGATGTCAATAAAGAAATCAGAGAATGGAGGACAGAGCCCGCAATAAAAGTAAGCGACGAAGAAGGGATATTTATCTGGTCCGCCTTTGGAAGAAGAACCTGGGGCCACGTGAGTTGCGGGGTGAGCCTGCGTCTCCCTTGCCCACATGCACTGGTACTGATTCTTCAAGGCTTTCACGTCGAGCGTCGGAGCAAAGACGATGTACTTCTTCCGCATCTTCGCCAGCTCGCTCTCAGGGACATCGGCTTTTGTCTCCTTGCTCTTGCCTTTGCCCTTGCTAGCCTTGGGCGGCATGGCGATTGCGAAGGCGGAAGCCGAGGATAGAGCGGGTGCGGAGGCGGTGAGCGGATGAGGAGAAGTTCTGCTCTGGGCTCGGGGAAAAGAAAGTAATGGCGGATTCCAGATTGGAAAGAAGAGGGGGTAAATGGGCAATGCCTCTGCGGATTCCTTTTTACGGGGAAGGAAATAGCTGCCTCTTTTACTGCCCAATGTGAACACGCCTATACGAGCGCGCTGCGGCCACGGCCATTCAGCGCACGCTTCCCACGTCGCGCATTCAACGCGCGTAGTGGGGAAGCACAGTAAGCGGAATAATTACAAGCAGTTAACCCCTGCCATGCGTGCCCGTGCACTGTTTGGGCCTAGCCCAACAATGCCTCGCACTCGTGTGTGGCCTAGGCCCGGGGGCTCCTCTCGGTGTACTAAATATTGGGCCTTTAGTATCCCATACTTGTGCACGGGCAGTTGTAGCCATTCCTGCGACAAGGCTTGTCAGGGAACAACTGAAGATTAATCCAAGGTTATCAAAGAGACATTCAAGGCAAATGGAGACCAAAGCTCTGATACCACTTGTAGGATCGAAAGTATGTCTAGAGGGGGGGTGATTAGACTACTTGACCAAATAAAAATCTAGCCTTTTCCCAATTTTATGTCTTGGCAGATTTTATCAACTTAACACAAGTCAAGCAAACAACCTACACATGCAATTCTAAGAGTATAGTAGCGGAATGTAAATCATTGCATATGAAGGTAAAGGGGGGGAGTTTGGCGAGAGCAAACGTGTCGGTGTACTAAATATTGGGCCTTTAGTACCCCATACTTGTGCACGGGCAGTTATAGCCATACCTGCGGTAAGGCTTGTCGGGGAATAGCTAAAGATTAATCCAAGGTTATCAAAGAGACATTCAAGCCAAGGACCAGGAGATAAGGAGAACTGAAGACCAGAGGCTCAGCTCCCGGCAAGATCTTGTCGGGGTAGCCTGCGGAGCCCGGCAAGATTCGCGCCCCGGCAAGGTCCCGCCACTGTGCCACCGCTCCAGCGCAGCGACCAGCCTGGCATTCTAGTCCCATCTCTAGATGCGTGGCGAGGCGCTAGTGGAGGCGAGCTTAAGCGGTGCTGATGGGATGGCCCCTTTTTCCATCCCCAAGAAAGTAGGGACACCTAAACGGACACCTCACGGTGCATTAAATGCATTTGTCCTAAACCATCAGTGGTTAGGTATGACAACCCTGTAGCTACTTTACACCTCGCATATCAACAGTTTGCCACTGTGGTGACCCCTTTGAGCATATAAAAGGAGGCCCAAGGCAACTTCTACAGGGGGAGGAGAACACTCTCGGCCCATTCTGCATGTGTAGCTGCTGCACGAACACACTGTTCATTGCAAGCGCTCCAAGAACTGGGATGAAAACACCGATAATAAACTAAAGCAGGAGTAGGGTTTTACGTTGATCAGCGGCTCCAACCTGGGTAAAAATCCCCTCGCATTGATCATCGGTTCTGCTCTTTGTGCATACTTCTCTCCCTACCGAACCGTAAAGGGGTCCTTTGGATCCCATAGGTGTCGTACGCCGACAAAATGCAATGTAGACACGGAGATTTTTGGCGTGGTTCCGATAGGTGGTGCTATCGTACATCCACGTTGATGGAGACTTCAACCCACGAAGGGTAACGGTTGCGCGAGTCCACGGAGGGGTCCACCCACGAAGGGTCCACGAAGAAGCAACCTTGTCTATCCCACCATGGCCATCGCCCATGAAGGACTCGCCTCACTTGGGTAGATCTTCACGAAGTAGGTGATCTCCTTGCCCATACAAACTCCTTGGTTCAACTCCACAATCTTGACGGAGGCTCCCAAGTGACACCTAACCAATCTAGGAGACACCACTCTCCAAAAGGTAATAGATGGTGTGTTGATGATGAACTCCTTGCTCTTGTGCTTCAAATGATAGTCTCCCCAACACTCAACTCTCTCTCACAGATTTGGATATGGTGGAAAGATGATTTGAGTGGAAAGCAACTCGGGGAAGGCTAGATATCAAGATTCTTGTGGTTGGATTCGAATATCTTGGTCTCAACACATGAGTAGGTGGTTCTCTCTCAGAAGATGAGTAGTGGAAGTGTAGGCACATTCTGATGGCTCTCTCTCGAATGGAGAAGGGGGTGGAGGGGTACTTATAGCCTCCACAAAAAATCTAACCGTTACACACAATTTACCAAACTTGGTGGGACCGAATAGTGAAACTCGATGAGACCGACCTGGTTCAAAATGTGAACGTTAGGCTTTTCGGTGGGACCGACAAGGTCAACTCGGTGAGACCGATGTGCTAGGGTTAGGGCGAAACCTCATGTTGGTGAGACCGATCACATGAACTCGGTGAGACCGATTTCAGTAATAACCAAATAGAGACTTGGTCAGGCAAACTCGGTGGGACCGATCGCTCATTTCGGTGAGACCGAAACGTTACGAAAAGGAAACACAGAGTTTGCATTGCTAACTCGGTGGGACCGATCGCTCATCTCGGTTAGACCGAAACGTTACAAAGGGAAACTGAGAGTTTGCCATTCCCATCTCGGTGAGACCGAGATCCCTATCGGTGAGACCGAACTGATAAGGGTTTCTGGCAATGGCTATGTCAAGTGAACTCGGTGGCACCGGATAGATCAAATCGGTGGGGCCGAGTTTGACTTTAGGATTAGGACATATGTGGAAGTGAGAAAGTGGTTGAGGGCTTTTGGAGCATATCACTAAGCATTTTGATTAAGCAAGCCATTAAGCAACACCGCATCCCCTTTTAATAGTATTGGCTTTTCCTATGGAATCAATGTGATCATGGATCACTAAACTGAAAAAGTAGAGTCTTGAGCTTTTGCCAATATGTGTCCTTAGCATTTTGAGGGGTCCACATGTCTAGTCCATGCCATACCAATCATTGAACTTTCTGAAACATTAATCTTGAATGGATATTAGTTCAATGAGCTATATGTTGTTATGAATTACCAAAACCACCCGAGGATTAGTTGCACTTTCAATATCAAATGCCCAGGCGCTACTATGAGCATTAGTAAGGAACACATTAATAACGTGTATATCAAATATACCTTTGTTCACTTTGCCATCCTTCTTATCCGCCAAGTATCTGGGGCAGTTCCGCTTCTAGTGACCATTCCCTTTGCAGTAGAAGCACTCAGTTTAAGGCTTGGGTCCAGCTTTGGGCTTCTTCACGGGAATGACAACCTGCTTGCCATTCTTCCTGAAGTTCCCTTTCTTTCCCTTGCCCTTTTTCTTGAAACTAGTGGTCTTGTTAACCATCAACACTTGATGCTCCTTCTTGATTTCTACCTCCGCGGCCTTAAGCATTGTGAAGAGCTCGAAATCATTTTTGTCATCTCTTGCATATTATAGTTCATCACAAAGCCTTTGTAGCTTGGTGGCAGTGGCTGAAGAACTCTGTCAATAACACTCTCAACTGGAAGATCGATTCCCAGCTGAGTCAAGTGGTTATGATACCCAGACCTTTTGAGTATGTGTTCACTGACAAAACTGTTCTCCTCCATCTTACAGTTATAGAACTTGTTGGAGACTTCATATCTCTCAAGCCGGGCATTAGCTTGAAATATCAACTTCAGCTCTTGGAACATCTCATATGCTCCGTGGCGTCCAAAATGTCTTTGAAGTCCCGGTTCTAAGCCATAAAGGATGGCACACTGAACTATTGAGTAGTCATCAGTCTGCGTTTGCGAGGCATTCACAATGTCTAGATTAGCGGGAACGGGTTGGTTACCTAGCGATGCATCAAGGACACAATTGTTCTGAGCAGCAATGAGGATAACCTCAAGTTACGGACCCAGTCCATGTAGTTGCTACCATCATCTTTCAACTTAGCTTTATCTAGGAATGCATTAAAATCCAAGGGAGTGGTAGCACGGGCCATTGATCTACAACATAGATATGCAAAAACTATTAAGACCCAGTTCATGATAAATTTTAGTTCAAATAATCAAATTACTAATTAACTCCCACTTAAATCAACATCCCTCAAGTTGTCTAAGTGATACATGATCCAAATCAACTAACCCATGTCCGATCATCACCTGAGATGGGGTAGTCATCAATGCTGAACATCTCTATGTTGATCATATCTACTATATGACTCACGTTCGACCTTTCGGTCTCTAGTGTTCCGAGACCATGTCTGTACATGCTAGGCTCGTCAAGGTTAACCCATGTATTCTGCATGTGCAAAACTGGCTTACACCCGTTGTATGTGAACATAGAGTCTATCACACCCGATCATCACAAGGTGCTTCGAAACGACGAACTTTAGCAACAGTGCATACTCAGGGAGAACACTTTTATCTTGAAATTAAGTGAAGGGATCATCTTATAATGCTACCGTCATTCTAAGCAAAATAAGATGCATAAAGGATAAACATCACATGTAATTAAAATATGTGACATGATATGGCCATCATCATCTTGTGCTTTTGATCTCCATCTCCAAAGCATCAGCATGATCTCTATCATCACTGGCATGACACCTTGATCTCCATCGTAGCATCGGGGTCGTCTCGCCAACTATTGCTTCTACAACTATTGCTAACACATAGCGATAAAGTAAAGCAATTACATGGCGCTTAGTGATTGACACGCAGGTCATACAATAATTAAAGACAACCCTAAGGCTCATGTCGGTTGTCGTACTCATTGACATGCAAGTCGTGAACTTATTACAAAACATGATCATCTCATACATCAAGATATATCACATCATATCTTGACCATATCACATCACAACATGCCCTGCAAAAACAAGTTAGACGTCCTCTACTTTGTTGTTGCCAGTTTTACGTGGCTGCTACGGGCAACTAGCAAGAACCGTTCTTACCTACGCAAAACCACAACGGTGATTATCAAGTTTGTTGTTTTAACCTTCTTCAAGGATCGGCCGTAGTCAAATTCGATTCAACTAAAGTAGGAGAAACAGACACCCGCCAGCCACCTTTTTGCAAAACAAGTTGCATGTCAGTCGATGGAACCAGTCTCATGTGCGTGGACATGTAAGGTTGGTCCGAGCCGCTTCATCCCACAATGCCGCCAAATCAAAATAAGACATTGGTGGTAAGCAATATGAACCTCACTGCCCACAACTCCTTTGTGTTCTACTCGTGCATATCATCTACGCATAGACCTGGCTCATGATGCCACTGTTGGGGAACGTTGCATGAAAAACAAAAAAAATCTACGCACACACTAGATCTATCCATGGAGATGCATAGCAATGAGAGGGGAGAGTGTGTCTACATACCCTTGTAGACCATTAAGAGGATGTGTTTATCAACGCGGTTGATGTAGTCGTACACCTTCACGATCCGCCTGATCAAGTACCAAATGCACGGCACCTCCGCGTTCAGCACACATTCAGCTCGATGACGTCCTGGCCTCGTTGGTCCAGCAAGTCGGGTGAGGTAGTAGATGAGGTCCGGCAGCACGAGGGCGTGGTGACGGTGGTGGTGCAACTATCTCCGCAGGGCTTCGCCGAGCACTACGAAAATTATGACCGAGGACGAACTAGAGGGAGAGGGGCGCCGCACACGGCTTGGGGATCGTGGTGTGTGTTGCCCCTCTCCCTCCTCACATATATATAGGTGGGGGAGGAGGGGAGGCAGTCTAGGGCGCCCCAAGGGGGCCGGCGGCCGCCCTGGGCTCCTGTCCTGGCCGCGCCCCCCTTTCCTTCTTAGGCGCGTGGGGGGAGGCAGGAGGGGGTGGCGCCCCCCCCCCCTTTCCTTTCTCTCATGTGGAGGGGAAGGCAGGAGGGCCTAGCCCTCCCCCTTTCCTTACTTAGGGCCGGCGGCCTAGAGGTGGGGCGTGCCAGCCCCTTGTGGGCTGGTGTGCTCCCCTCGTTTGGCCCATATGGCCCAATAACCTCCTGGAACCCTTTCCGGTGATCCGATGAATACCCGATACATTCCGAAACCTTTCCGGTGACCAAATAGCATCGTCCTATATATCAATCTTTACCTCCGGACCATTTTGGAGCTCCTCTTCATGTTCGTGATCTCATCCGGGACTCCGAACAACATTCGGTCACCAACTCACATAACTCATATAATACTATATCATCAAAGAACGTTAAGCGTGCGGACCCTACGGGTTCGAGAATGATGTAGACATGACCGAGGCGCTTCTCTGGTCAATAACAAATAGCGGGACCTGGATGCCCATATTGGTTCCTACATATTCTACAAAGATCTTTATCGGTCGAACCTTTATGACAACATACATAATTCCCTTTGTCTGTCGGTATGTTACTTGCCCGAGATTCGATCATCGGTATCTCCATACCTAGTTCAATCTCGTTACCGGCAAGTCACTTTACTTGTTCCGTAATACATCATCTCATAACTAACTCCTTAGTCACTTTGCTTGCAAGCTTCTTGTGATGTGTATTACCGAGAGGGCCCGAAGATACCTCTCCGATATACGGAGTGACAAATCCCAATCTTGATTCACGCCAACTTAACAGACACCTTCGAAGATACCTGTAGAGCATCTTTATGAGCACCCAGTTATGTTGTGACATTTGATAGCACACAAGGTATTCCTCCTGTATCCGGGATTTGCATGATCTCATGGTCGAAGGAATATGTATTTGACATTAAGAAAGCAGTAGCAATAAACTGAACGATCATATGCTAAGCTAATGGATGGGTCTTGTCCATCACATCATTCTCCTAATGATGTGATCTCGTTATCAAGTGATAACTCATGTCCATGGTTAGGAAGCCTTAACCATATTTGATCAACGAGCTAGTCTAGTAGAGGCTCACTAGGGACACGGTATTTGTTTATGTATCCACACATGTATTTAAGTTTCCGGTTAATACAGTTCTAGCATGAATAAGAAACCTTTATCATGAATAAGAAATATAATAATAACAACTTTATTATTGCCTCTAGGGCATATTTCCATCAAATCTTGTCCTAGAAGTTATGTTATTGAACAACGGTGAACCTACGAACTATAAAGAAGCAATGATGAGCCCGGATTCTGACAAATGGCTTGAGGCCATGAAATCCAAGACATGATCCATGTATGAAAACCAAGTATGGACTTTGGTAGACTTACTTGATGACCGGCAGGCCATTGAGAACAAATGGATCTTTAATAAGAAGACATACATTGGTGGTAATGTCACCATCTATAAAGGTTGACTTGTCGCAAAGGGTTTTCGACTGATTCAAGGGGTTGACTATGATGAGACTTTCTCACCGTAGCGAGGGTGAAGTCTATTAGGATTATGTTAGCAACTGATGCATTTTTCGATTATGAAATCTGGCACATGGATCTCAAAACAACATTCCTTAATGGTTTCCTTAAGGAAGAGTTGTATGTGATGCAACTGGAAGGTTTTGTCAATCCTAGGGATGCTAATAAGGTATGCAAGCTCCAGCGATCCATCTATGGACTAGTGCAAGCATCTCGGAGTTGGAATATACACTTTGATGAGGTGATCAAAGCTTTTGGTTTTATACAAACTTATGGAGAAGCTTGTATTTACAATAAAGTGAGTGGGAGCTCTGTAGCATTTCTAATACTATATGTAGATGGCATATTATTGATTGGAAATGATATAGAATTTCTGGAAAGCATAAAAGGTTATTTGAAGAAGAGTTTTTCAATGAAAGGCCTGGGTGAAGCTGCTTACATATTGGGCATCAAGATCTATAGAGATAGATCAAGACGCCTTATAGGACTTTCACAGAGCACATACCTTGACAAGATTTTGAAGAATTTCAAAATGGACCAGTCAAAGAAGGGGTTCTTGCATGTGTTGCAAGATGCGAAGTTGAGTAAGACTCAAAGCCCGACCGCGACAGAAGAAAGAGACAGGATGAAAGTCATCCCCTATGCCTTAGCCATAGGCTCTATAATGTATGTCATGATGTGTACCATACCTGATGTGTGCCTTGCCATAAGTCTGGTAGGTAGGTACCAGAGTGATCTAGGAGTAGATCACTGGACAACGGTCAAAAATATCCTTAAGTACCTAAAGAGGACTAAGGAAATGTTTCTCGTTTATGGAGGTGACGACGAGCTCGTCGTAAAGGGTTACGTTGATTCATGCTTCGACACTGATCCAGATGACTCGAAGTCTCAAACCGGATACGTATTTATCTGAATGGTGGAGCAGCTAGTTGGAGTAGTCCCAAGCAAAGCATCATAGTGGGATCAACATGTGAAGTGGAATATATAGCTGCTTCGAAAGCAACACAGGAAGGAGTATGGATGAAAGAGTTCATGTCTGATCTAGGAGTGCTACCTAGTGCATCGCTCTCTGTTGTAACAACACTAGCGCCATTGCCAAGGACCCAAGGTTTCACAAGAAGACCAAGCACATCAAACGCCACTTCAACTCCATTCGTAATTACATTAAGGATGGAGATATAGAACTTTGCAAAATACATACAGATCTGAATGTGGCTGTCCTGTTGACTAAACCTCTTCCACAAGCAAACATGATCAACACCAGGACTCTATGGGTGTTAGATTCATAATTATGTAAACTAGATTTTTGACTCTAGTGTAAGTGGGAGACTGTTCGAAATATGCCCTAGAGGAAATAATAAAGATGTTATTTTCATATTTCCCATTCATGATAAATGTTTATTATTCATGCTAGAATTGTATCGACCGGAAACTTAAATACATGTGTGGATACATAAACAACACTGTGTCCCTAGTGAGCCTCTACTAGACTAGCCCGTTGATCAAAGATGGTTAAGGTTTCCTAACCATAGACATGAGTTGTCATTTGATAATAGGATGACATCATTAGGAGAATGATGTGATGGACGGACCCAATTTTAAGCTTAGCATCTGATCGTATCACTAAGTTTACTTTGTCGTAGCTTTCGCAACGTCAAGTATCTATTCCTTAGACCATGAGATCATTCCACTCCCGGATACCGGAGGAATACTTTGTGAGCTACCAAACGTCACTTTGTATAACTGGTGATCATAAAGGTGATCTTTAGGTATCTCTGAAGGTATTTTTTGTGTTGCATGGATCGAGACTGGGATTTGTCACTCCGTGTGGTGGAGGGATATCTCGGGGCCCTCTTGATAATACAACATCACAAGAAGCTCGCAAGCATGTGACTAATGAGTTTAGTCACGGGGATCTTGTATTATGGACGAGTAAAGAGACTTACCGGTAAAGAGATTGAACTAGGTATGGCGATATCGACGATCGAATCTCGGGCAAGTAACGTATCACTGGACAAAGGGAATTGTATACGGGATTAACTGAATCCTTGACATCGTTGTTCAACCGATAAAGATCTTTGTCGAATATGTGGGAGTCAATATGTGCATCTGCTACTTGTGAGCTGCATTGGGATTTTCCCTGAAGAGGAAGAGTGAAGCAATATAGTAGCTGATAAATATTTCCCTCGGTGAGAACCAAGGTTATCGAGCCAATAGGAGAATCATGCAAAGCCTAGTGAATAGTACCTGCACACACAAAAGCAAATACTTGCACCCTATGCGGGCAAGAGGGTTGCCGATCCCCTTGAATTCGTTACTCACAAGGATCAAATCTAGTAGTGGTGGATATATAAATGGCAAAACAAAATAAAAGATAATAAATTGCAACAAGGTATTTTTGGTTTTTGTAATATGATAAAAGTAGACCCGGGGGCCATAGTTTTCACTAGAGGCTTCTCTCTTGAATAAAGAGCATACGTTGGGTAGACAAATTACTGTTGGGCAATTGATAGAAAAGAGTGTAGTTATGATGTTATTTATGGCAATGATCATGTATATAGGCATTACGTCCGTGACAAGTAGACCGAAACGATTCTACATCTACTACTATTATTCCAGCAATCGACCGCTATCCAGCATGCATCTATGGTATTAAGTTCATGAAAAATAGAATAACACTTTAAGCAAGATGACATGATGTAGACGGAATAAACTTAAGCAATATGAATAAACCCCATCGTTTCACTCTTAATGGCAACAATACAAATACGTGCCTTGCTACCCCTTCTGTCATGAGGTGAGGACACCACAAGATTGAACCCATTACAAAGCACCTCTCCCACTGAAGATAAATCAATCTAGTTGGCCAAACAAAACGGATAGGTCGGAGAGAAATACAAAGCTATAACAATTATGCATAATAAATTTCAGAAAAGACTCAATTACTTTCAATGAATAATCTGATCATAAACCCACAATTCATCGGATCCTAACAAACACACCGCAAAAGAAGATTACATCTGATAGAACTCCATGGAGATCATGGAGAACTTTGTATTGAAGATTGGAGAGAAAGAAGAAGCCATCTAGATACTAGCTATGGACCTGGAGGTCTGTGGGAAACTACTCACACATCATTGGAGGTGCAGCAACGATGATGTAGAAACCCTCCGTGATCGATTCCCCCTCTGGCAGAGTACCGTAAAATGCCTCTACATGGAATCACGGAAGAACAGAAGCTTGCGGCGGTGGAAAAAGTGTTTTGGGTGGCTCTCTATTGGTCTGGGAATATTTAGGAATTTAGGGAGTCAGAATTAGGTCAATCGGAGCTTCATGGGACCCACGAGCTTAGGGGACGCCCCCACCCCCCTGGGGGGCGACGGGTGAGCTCGTCGATGTCCCGTAGATCTTCTGGCCTCCTCCCGAATGTGCTAGGGTCCCTTCTGGTCCAGAAAAAATCACCGTAAAGTTTTATCGTGTTTGGACTTCGTTTGGTAGTGATTTTTTGAAAAGCCAAAAACAAGCAAAACAACAAAGGCTGGCACTGGGCATCGAGTTAATAGGTTAGTCCCCAAAAATGATATAAAATTTCATAGAAAGTATCTAAGATTGGTAATATAATACCATGAAACAATAAAAAATTATAGATATGTTGGAGATGTATCAGCATCTAGGTCCCGCTATTGGTTATTGATCAGAGAGGAGTCTCGGTCATGTCTGCACATTCTCGAACCCATAGGGTCACACACTTAATGTTCGGTAGTGCAAGGGTAGTATTGAGATATTCATATGGTGAAGTCCAAAAGTTGTTCAAAGTCCCAGATGGGACCTGGGACATCACGAGGAGCTCTGGAATGGTCTAGAGGTAGAGATTTATATATGGGAAATCATATTCAGGGTTCCGAGAAATGTTCAGGATTTTTCGGTATTGTACCGGGAAGGTTCTAGAAGGTTCAAGAGTGGGGCCCACCTGCATGGGGGACTCACATGGACGTGGATAGAGGGGCAAGGCCCCATACCCCTGATCTAGGTGCACCAAGATCCCCCATAAAAGGAATATGATCATATCCCGAAGGGATAAGATCAAGATCCCTAAAAAGGGGGGATAGCGATCGGTGGGGCAGGAAAGGAGGGATTTCCTTTCTCCCCCTTGGACAATGACCCTATGGGCCTGGAGGGAAAGCCACCAGCCCCTCCCACGCCTATATAGAGGTGGGGAGGCATGGGGGGGGGGGGGGCAGCAGGCTTCCACCCCTTGGTGCCTCCCCCTCCCGTTACTCCTCCTCCACCTCGCGCAGACGCTTGGCGAAGCACTGCTGCAGTTCCGCTACCTCCACCACCACGCTGTTGTGTTGGATCAAATCTCATCTACATCCTCTCCCTCGCTTGCTGGATCAAGAAGGAGAGTACGCCACCGAGCCAGATTTGTGCTAATCTCGGCGGTGCCTGATTGCTTGTATCTGTGTGGGTATTTTCCCGAAGAGTAGAGGATGATGTAGCACAACAACGGTAAGTATTTCCCTTAGTTATGAAACCAAGGTTATCAATCTAGTCAGAGGATCCACCCAAACTATGTAAACAGTACCTGCACACAAATAACAAATACTTGCAACCCAACGCGTAGGAGGGGTTGTAAATCCCTCCTCGGTATTGAGATAGATTAAATTGAATGAGATTGGTTGAATAGATCTAACAAAAACACAAAATAAAATAAATAAATAAAAAGTGCAGCAAGGTATTTTTGGATTTTTGGATTAATAGATCTGAAAATAATATGATAGGAAATAGACCCCGGGGTCATAGATTTCACTAGAGGCTTCTCTCAAGAAAATAGCATACGGTGGGTAAACAAATTACTGTTGGGCAATTGATAGAAGAGAAAATAATTATGATGATATCCAAGGCAATGATCATGTATATAGGCATCACGTCCAAGATTAGTAGACCGAAACGATTCTGCATCTACCACTATTACTCCACACATCGACCGCTATCAAGCATGCATCTAGTGTATTAAGTTCATGGAAAAATGAAGTAATGCAGTAAGAACGATGACATGATGTAGACAATATCTATTCATGTAGGAATAGACCCCATATTTTTATCCTTAATGGCAACGATACATGCGTGTCATGTCTCTTTCTATCACTGAGATTGAGCACCACAAGATCGAACCCATCACAAAGCACCTCTTCCCATGGCAAGAAAAATCAATCTAGTTGGCCAAACCAAACCAAAGTTTTGGAGAAGAAATACAAGGCTATAACAATCATGCATAAAAGAGTTTAGAGAATACTCAAATAATATTCATAGATAGAACTGATCATAAACTCGCAATTCATCGGATCCCAACAAACACACCGCAAAAAGTCATTACATCAAATAGATCTCCAAGAACATCGAGGAGAACATTGTATTGAAGATTAAAAAGAGAGAAGAAGCCATCTACTACTGCCTACGGACCCGTAGGTCTGTGGTAAACTACTCACGCATCATCGGAGGGGCAAGGGTGTTGATGAAGAACTCCTCCGTGATCGTAGAACCCTCCAGCAGAGTGCCGGAAAGGCCTCTAGATTGGATCTCGTGGTTTCTGGAACTTGCGGAGGCGGAAACTATTTTCTCTCGACTCCTCTATGGTTTCTGGAATATTAGAGTATTTATAGAGCTGAGAGGCGGTGGAGGGGGTGCATGTGGGCCCCACTACCCACCAGGGCGCGCCAGGGGCCTCTGGTGTGCCCTGGTGCCTAGTGGGCCCCACAGGGCCCCTCTGGTGCACCTCCTAGGCCTCCTAGGAGTCTTCTGGGCAGAAAAAATACTCCAAAAAGCTTCACTGCAATTGGACTTCATTTGATATGGATATTCTGTGAAGTAAAAACAAGCAAAAAACAGCAACTGGCAGTGGGCACTACGTCAATAGGTTAGTCCCAAAAAATGATATAAAGTGTTAGGACCAAGAGTATATCGACCAAAGGGGGGGGGGTGAATGGGAGATTCAAAAATTCTTTGGAATGTTATGAACTGATCCCAAACACAGTAGCAGAAATAAGGTTCGGTATAAATGAACTTAATTTAGTACGTTATTGAGGAACATATCTATCGAAGTAGGAAGCAATAATAGTTCGAGTATAGGATATCACAGGTTTGACAATAATGGTGGTAATGCAATATGCGAACATATGCAGTAGCATGAGAGAAAACAGGGTATGAACTACGAATGAAAAGCACGAAAAGAAGGTGACCAGGTGAAAGAAAGCGACACAGGGAAATCATGCAAGTCTTAATAAGATAAGTGTGAAGAGAAATTTAAACGACTGAGACGACTAAACTGAATGATGAGAATGCAACATGGAGAGCAACAAACTTTAACAGATGGGAATGAGAGGGATGATAGAAACAAATGATATGCAACAGTCAATGATTGATCAGATAAACCATCGTCATAGAGCACGAAAGTAAACTGTTGAAGGTAATGTTGTAAGGTAAAGTGAACCCGTGGTGCTCGATGGCGACAGATGGATTTGGTAGACCAGTTCGCCCTTCTACCAAAGGACTACGTCTGGTTGTAGGGGTTGTGATTTAACACAGAAGATAAACTCTCTTCGCCTATTCTCCTTCAACTTGGAGCTGATCAGACTCCAGTTGATTTCACTCATGGTAGATACTTGCCAGCGATCTCCAAACCTTCGACAGACCTCTTCGCGAACTACAATGACTCTTGGTTGCTAAAGATTTTGCTTGGTGAAGACAATGACTCTTCAACACTCGAGCGGACACCTATTAGTCATTGTCTTCACCGAGCAAAATCTTCAGCAACCAGGAATCATTGTGGTTCGCGAAGAGGTCTGTCGAAGGTTTGGAGATCGCTGGCAAGTATCTACCATGAGTGAAATCAACTGGAGTCTGATCAGCTCAGAGTTGAAGGAGAATAGGCGAAGAGAGTTTATCTTCTGTGTTAAATCACAACCCCTCAGCTCTCAAGAGTAATAGGTACAAGAATTCTTAACTCAGAACTACTATGATGCTCAACCACTGTCTAAGTTTCAGCTCTTGATTTTTCTCTCGGTGGATCTTAAACTCAAACCACTCGGAGAGGGGATGCTCAATCAATCTTCTCAGAAATCTTAAGCGGAGCAGCCAACGGGCAATGTTGGAGCGGGGTGGCTGTATATAGCCGAGCCTTCCCTGAAGGGAAAAAGACCAAATTGGACATGTGGAGCAGCCAATGGCCGAACAACATGAGTCCAATGGTTGGAAATTGAGCACAACGGTAACATTCCTAGCGGAGCAAGTAATGCTAACTCCCCAGTTTGAAAGATATCTCCTGCAACACGAAGAACAATGTCTACTGCTGGCAGGTAATCATTCGAAACATAAAGAGATTTCTCTCTGTCTTACATAGGTTTTGGTCTAAGATCACAGCGGATTTAAGCTTTGAGAACCTGTACCCCTCTTAATAGTACGGAGGTCCTATGACTCAAATGAATGAAAGAAGAACAACGAAATGAATACTACGTCTTCACTTTGTCTTCGACTTCCATTCGCTGTAGTCAATTTTCTTTGAACAGAATCTCCGAACCAATTGCTTCACATCAGCAATAAATTTTCAAGGGTTTAACTCCTTCACATCAATCTTCTCGCCTACATGTTTTCAACAGATGTAGCTCATTCTTCTCTGCAACGCAGATATTCTTCGGTGAAGTTCTTTGAACTTGACACCAGAATATCTCTTCTAGAGAATCATGATTTCGAATCCTCCTTGAAATGCTTTTACTTTCCCTGCACGATAGATAATTATCGAGGATAATTATTGCAAGGAAGTAAGCTTTCGATTACACCTGCAAATAGATAATTGGAAGCGAATAGCATTGCAGGGGGGTTATTAATGGTACATGACGACCAAGTATTTCAACACCACAGGCGGTGCTCCAAGTTCCAAAAGCAAATAGTTCGACGAAAACCAAATAGTTCGACAGAAAAGCAAATAGTGAAAGGGAACACCCTGCAAATAACCCGCTTATCTATCACTCGATGTTCTTCTCCCCCTTTTTGCCAAAAAGTGTCAAAAAGGAAAGAGAATGCATGCGAGGAACTACTCATCCGAAGAATCCTCAGAATCAGAACTTGAACTGTTCGGCGAAGCAGAGCTAGCGATGGTCGAGGCCGAAGTAGGAGTTGGAGTCATAGCATGGGCTTCGGTTCAGCTTCGGAAGTAGCAGCGCGAGGTCCATCTGGATTGAAGATAAATGTGTCTGCTGTGTCTTAGAGATCATCATTTGGTTCAACAAACAGTAGGTCGGTGAAGGCGGAACACTGAGGAAGCAATGGGGTTTGCCTTCGGATGCGAGGAACTTCAAACAACTCTAGATGATCGTATTCTCTCTCGTTACCCTTGGCAGATAGTTATTTGCGAGAATAATGCTTGCGCAGAAGGGTCCAGGAGCGCTTCTTTTGTTCCTTCTCATACAGGAGAGCTTGGCGAGCATAATTGTGAAGCAGATTTATCTCAGTCATCGTTTCCAGCTTCACTTTCCCGTCGAGCTTGCTATGACTTTCCAGGGCTTGCTGAGTGCGAAGAAAAATCTCGTACAATGAAGGATTCTCTTCACGAGGGATTTCAACTTTTGCCTTCTTGACCTTTGGAGCTTTAGCAGAAGCAAACATAGAAGCAGAAATAGTAGCATCAATCGGTATCTTCCCTTTGCCGTTGTCCTTCACAATCCGGAGTGTGTCGTGGACTGGTGGCATATAAACTTTCAGGATATGTGGTCAGAAAAACTTTTCCTCAATAAGCTGCTCAATGGAAAACATGACCCAAGGTGCATATGGCTTCAAAGCTTGAGGGCTATCAGCCCCATAGGCTAGGTTGCGAATGAAAACATCCCGAATGTCAAAACAAATCCCCTGAGCTGTGGCTAGAGGAGCATTTGCCACGATGCCCTGAATTGTTTCTGGCCTGTTTGTTTGGTGTGAGGGAGTTGTAGAGGATATAGAACAACACTTTGTTCTCATAAGCCAGATTCTTTGGATTTGCCTCTGTACATTCATCACCAACATTTTGGGGTCCATCAGCAGATGAAGTTGAGCTTCGGATACATCCCGATAGTGTAGTCTATGTTCACTAGTAGCATCAAATTCGCACCGAGGAAGATTCAACAGTGCTAAGAACTGGTTAGCCGAACATTTGTTCTTTTCTTCTCCTGTCATACATTCGAGAATCCAAGTACTGCTATTTGCAAGGTCTCCTGAGATATAAAGAGTTGCATAGAACTGAAGAATCACTTCACGATTCCAGCCATGATTGAAACGAAGGAAGCTCTTTAGGAAGACTAGTTCAATCTACTCGATGGTATGATGGAAGCATGGTAGACTTTCGAGCTCTGCGAAATCCAGAATCTTGTGCTTGAAAATGCGATTCTTGTCATATAGAATACAAGCATAGTACACGGCTTGTTCCTTTGTCCAGAATCTTGGTGACAAGGAAGTTCTTTCTCCATCATATGGGCTGGTTCCAAAGAATGAAAGTTTCGAATGATGAAACTTCTCATTAAAGGCAGGACCATTCGGGCCATCTTCGACAGGAAACAAGGGAAAGGTTTCCAATGGGTTTCTCAGATGTTCCTCTTCACCCATAATTCGGGTCCGAATGTCATCAGGTGCAGGCACACCTTCCTCAATAGGCTTGAGAGGAGCACGAGGCTTCCTTGATTTCTCTTGTACGAATTGCTTTGAGGAACTTGACTGTCTATCATTTTTGCTTGCTGGAACTCCTTCAGCAGCTTTTTGTCTTTTGGGCACTAGGGCATTTGCTTTCAATGTATTTCCTTCGATTGGAGGCACAATGACCTCTTTCTAAGACGCTTGGGGCACAACTAGTGGAGCAATTACTTCTTGAGCCATCGGCTCATCAGATTTCCTTTCTTTCTCTTCCAACAGTGGTGCAGTAGAATGAGGAGCAGGATCAACATCCATCTGGGCACCAGATGATGCGACCAGGGTGGATATGTCTCGGGAAGCATTTAGCACCCCCTCATTCTTGTCAATCTCCTCCTTGTTTGATTCGGAGGACTCAGCTTGCAATTGTCTCGGAGGCGATGGACCTGCCTTCTCAACTTTGATTTCCTGATCAACATCATCAATTGGGGCTTGCTGCCTAGGCAAAGCATTTTCTTCATCAGTCTTTTCTAGGAAGATATCAACAACATCAGGTTGTTCTTGGGCTGCTGGAGTAGGAATGATAGCCTCTACCTGGCTAGCTTGCTGCATTGGTTCATCCTCGTGAGGTGGAGATGGTGGAATCTGCTGCAAGGGAGTACTGGAGTTAAGTGGAGCATCAACAACAGTCTGAAGGCGGCAATTTTTGTTTTCTTTGGGTTTGCTAACTCTCGCTCTAGCCTTCTGACATTTTTCTTCTTTAACTCTTCTTCGAGCAAGATCTGCCTTGTGGTTAATCTCCTCGTTTCTTCTATCACACAACCGAGATACCTCCATGTGCAACCGCGAGTGCCAATCAATTTTCTCATTCTGCATGAGACTGAGAGCCTTGGTGAGTTCAACAATCTCTTTGTTCAGATTATTTCTTTCAAATTCAGATTTGGCCTGCCTCCTTATTTGCTCGACGGCTTGCTTGTCTTTGATAACTTGATTCAGCTTCTTGGAGATTTTTCTCAGCTCAATGAAATGCTTCGTTACCATTTTGGTAACATCACCAGGTAGTCCCAGACTACTTATATCATCAGATTTTGCATCACATGCAACACTATCAATCACATCAATTATGAGATTGAAATCATACTTTTGTTCCTCTATGGAAGCAGGAACACAGGGTCTGGCCTTTTTAGCAGATGCATCCGGTTTTCCTTCAGATTGTAGCTTTCTCTTCGTTGCAGAGTTAGTCAAAGATCTTGGAGCCGCAGAACCCGAAGGTTTGTCAGTGAAGGGAACGGGTGCACGCCTTAGTGATCTCCTTGGAGAGGGTAAAACTTTCACTGGTGAAGGGCTCTTGGATGGCTTGTTGAGAATGGCACGTTGGTCATACATTGGAATTTCATCAGGAGCATCTTCACTGGATGACTCATCAGACAAGTTAGAAACGACATTCTTTGATTTCCTGATGACGGTTTTCTTTCGGGGAGCACGAGGGGAATCCGATTTCCTGGACTTGGTTCCCTTGGAGGCAGAAACACGATCCTTCTTCTTTTGGACATTTTGCTGAGTCAGCGCGACATTTTTCGCTTCAACTTGGTTTTTCTTTGCTTCCCTAGCATCACGCTTGGCTTTGGCCTTCGCCCTCTTAGCCGCTTCCTGGGGAAAATCAGCGAGGGAGTCGGGATGAGCTTTTGAAGGATGTGATGGTCTGACTTTTTCATCATCAGGGCCAATGCAGTGTTCAGCAATGCAGTCATTCCACGGTGGTGTGAAGGCAAACATAATCTGGTACTTCTCGCGAACATTTTCATAATTGTACCATTTTCTTGCCCAGTGGCGGCGAATCCTTTGAAGCCTATTGTTGCATTCAGTCGTTGATTCACCCTCTAGTGGAGTTCTGTAACTATCTGGATCAGACATATTAGTCGTGGAATTCTTTTCCCTGCCGAGACCACCCTTTTTAGGATTACCAACCGAGAAGATGGTTAGGGCGTTTGTGACCAATTCATCTTCGGACTGACTATGAGCAAATGGAATCTCCTCATTATCTTCTTCGGATTCAGACTCATGTTTCTTTTTCGGTGCTTTGGAAGGCTTCGAAGATTTTCCTCCTCCTGTTAATCTCATTCGATCAGACCTTGGTGGAAACTGAGGCAATTCTCCTTCAGAATCTGAATACTTTTTTTAACTCTGTGCCATGACCAACCTATGAGAAGAATAGATACAAGGGAAAATGGGGTAGGGTCATAAGCAAGCACAGGAGTTATCTTGAATGAAAATGAATGTCTTTTTGGAAGAAACATAGGAATTCATGGTAGTCTTAGAGAAGATGTCCTCGATAGATTTTAAACTAGCCATAGAATGTTCAAGGCTGATTTAAGACTATCTAATCTTTCAGATAAACACACATGGACCCTAGGTCGGGGAGAACAAGTATGAGGAAGATCTACAAACCGTACCAGTCAAATTAGTGATTTCTAATGATCTACCGCGGTGACATAAATCATGGAAAATAGCATCGGAAAGAACTGCCCTAAGAACAGAATTATGGATAGGAGCAGTTCCAAATCCAAGTGCACTAACTTGGCAACTTGGATCAGCTACGACAATGCGGGAGGAAGGATTACTGCACCGGCGTGATCAACCACAATGAAGTTTCACCAGAGTAGCACGGCGAGGCTCCTCGCCGGAGTTGCTTCACGCAAGGGCTCGGGTGGAGGTGGACGAGGGTTTGAGGAACTGGGAGGAAGAAGATACAGTGAGGGATATTTATAGATGGCGAGCTGAACCTCCTCTCCGAAATCTACGGCTCTCAGTTGCGGGATGTTCCGCATTCGACGGACATGATCATGATCGTGGGGATTGTGGGTACGTGGCAATTATTTTCTGTGAGAAACTCCGGAAGAGGGCGGGAGACCGAAATGTTTGAAGAAGGGCAGACGCCAAAAATGGTTAAAAGTTCGAAGACGATTTCTTTCGCGACCAAAGGACGTCGGACAGAAATTTTTGTCAGATCAAATTGCATGCTTATGACGGACAGCATAGATTTGGATGAGAAAGAATAGAGGGATAAAAGGGTCCGAAACAAAAACACTCAGCCAGAAGAGAGGAAACACAAAAACACGAAGCTATGAGTGATTTCTTCATCGGACGAAACACAAACACGGTGAAATGAAGACAAACACACGAACGCGAGCAAATAAACACAAAGAACGAGCACCAACAATATAGATCTCAGGGCTAAGAATAAATCAGTAGAATCCCTGAGAGAGTTCCTGCAAGAAGGGTTAGATGTGTTTCGCAACCCTCACTTGCGTGGGCAGCGAGAATCTCATTTTCTTGACTGACCAGGGACATTCCTTCGATGAGTTTTGTACTTCGCCTGTGCATTTCGAGAGTAATCATATGAATATGCATTTAAATTGTTTCCAAAGACATGAGCATAATGATTCGAGGAGGTACGCATGTACTCCTTCTGTCGAAGGTTTGACCGATATCCATTCGAGGAAGTTCCAGCACCAATATGCGAATGATAATCATTTCCTCGAAGGGAATTACTCTGCATATTCAAGTTAGCAGTGATAGGTAAATTTTCAATGATGCACTTCTTCACCTAGATTTGCTTCTTGGGTGAACCATACGTGCAGTTAGTCCCAACATACCGAGCGAAAACCTTACCATTCTGTTGTTTCAAGAATTTGTAGTTTGAGTCATCAGACTCGTCAGAAACAATAGAAATGGGAGTGTCATATCCAGACAGAATTGCAGGTGCAAGAGTTTTCCTTTTAGCACAAACCCAACTCGTTCGAGGATATTGCTCGGGAGTCTAGTAGGTTCCATCAATGGTGAGTTTTCTTTTGAAACCCAATCCTTCCTTTTGGGGTTTTTTGTGTAGTATTGACTTCTTGAGCACATCATAGAGAGTTTGATGCCCTTTGAGGCTCTTTAGCATTCCTATCTCAAGAAAGTTCTTTAACCTGCAATTTTCTTAAGAGATAGCAACAAATTCCTCGGGAGAGGGGTTACAAATACCATTCGTAGTTGTTGCAATATTCTCGATGACAGCAATAGATATTTCAGCATTTGAATCAGCATTGCTATGTTTTAGGCATTGTGAGCAAGGAGGCACAAAATCATCAGGAAGTCGTTTAGATTGCTCGGTGAAGGGAGACGCTTTTTCTTTTGCTAGCACGTTATGAGACTCTTTCAGTGACTCGAGTTCTTGATTCCTGTTAAGGAGTTCATCTGATAAACTCTCATAGTCGACTGTAAGGGAATCATATCGGTTGGAAAGATCATCAATAGTTGAAGAAAAAGCATCATGCTCTTCGATCAACTTGTGATTCTTCTCCATCTCTTCGACCAGTAATCCTTCGGCTTTCCTAAGATTCTTCTCGAGTTTTTCAAGCTCATCTTGTTGAGATTTCGCAATCTTAACCAGTTTAGCATAGGCAATGTATTCAGGAGAATATTTAGTCATAGATTCTCGGTGTTTTGTTGATACCTGATCCTTAGAGGTCTTTGCCATGAGACATAATGTGATTGGTTCATCATCACTTGATGCATTGTCATCAGTGTCCAATTCGAGTGATTTCTCAGATGATTCATAAGCAACGAAAGCATTGCTTCTTCCTAATCTTCTTTGAAGCTCTTTATCTTTTGATTCTGATTCGGATGTCCCATCTTCAGATTCCATATTCATTTCAACACATACTCTGTTCAGCTGCGATATTTTCTTCATATTAGATTTGATGGTTGCCTTGGCTTGCACGTCAGTGACTGGTCTCGTCGAAGAGGATGAGAAAGATTCATTTTTCTTTGAGAGCTTAGTGTGATGATCCATTCGAGTGAATCCATTGCAGTGAAGATACATCCATCTGTTGCTAGGTTTTCCATCCCAGCAAGGACAGTCTGCTATTTGGTGACCGAATTGTTTGCACTTGAAGCACTTTTTTCTTTCGAAGGTAAGTTTCTTGAAGATTCAGGCAAGTCAAATTTGTCATCATTTGTGAGACACAGATTCTGTCTTCTGAGATCACCTAACCTTTCTTTGAGCATTTCTAGTTCCCTTGTGATAGTGTGTTGATTCTCGACATCTTCTTCTTGTTAACTACCATTGTGTGAAAGAATTTCCCCTTTACTTTCCAAAGAAGATTCTTGATACCCATTTTCAAGTTCCATCTTTTCTTCATGAATAGTCAATAGCGTCATGACCTCGACGTAGTGAAGTTCTTCATAGTCTGGTCTTTGCTTGATTTCAGCTACGATTAGATCGAAGGTTGCATCATGAGCACTTAGTAGCTTGTTGACTACATCTCTACCGGTGATATCTGTTACTCCTCCTTGATGAAGTCTTTCAATAATATTGGTCAACCGATCAGTGAGTTCCATAGCACTTTCCTTGCGAAGACTTCTGAAAACAGCAAACATGGCACGAAGCATTTTAGTGTGAGGATCTGTTCTGGTAATGAATTCTTCATGAGCATTTTTGATGGCATCCCAGAGTTGCTGTGCAGTGTCAAGTTTTTGAAACCGAATGAAAATGTCTTTCGAGATACTTTCATAGATAATATCTTTTGCTTGTGCATTCAACCGCAGTGTAGCTTTGTCATCAGAATTTGGAGCATCAGGGTGCTGAATGGTGTATCCATTTTCCACAATCTGCCAAAGTTCTATGTTGATGGCTTGAAGTCTAGTTCTCATTCTCTCTTTCCAGTAGACATAGTCATTTCCATCGAAGATAGGAAATCTTTCAGAGTGCGAGGATCTACCTGTATATGACATACTCAAAACTCCAAGGTTGTTAGACCTTTAATAAACAGAGACAGGGAGAACCTGCTCTGATACCAATTGTTAGGACCGAGTGTATATCGACCAGAGGGGGGGTGAATGGGAGATTCAAAAATTCTTTCGAATGTTATGAACTGATCCCAAACACAGCAGTGGAAATAAGGTTCGGTATAAATGAACTTAATCAAGTACGTTATTGAGGAACGTATCTATCGAAGTAGGAAGCAATAATAGTTCAAGCATAGGATATCACAGGTTAAATATGCAGAGGAATTTAGTATGCAATGTTAAATAATAATTTTAATGATTTGTTATAGTAGAGAATGATAAGGTGTTGCATTGATTCATACTAACTTATCTCACGAGTTCTTATTGAGTTTTGTGTGGATGAAGTTTTTAAGATTTAGGGAAACCGTGATATAAAAGGAATTAAGGAGACACAAAAGCTCAAGCTTGGGGATTCCCAAGGCATCCCAAGATAATATTTCAAGAAGTCTCAAGCATCTTAGCTTGGGGATGCCCCGGTAGGCATCCCACCTTTCTTCATCAACAATTATCGGTTAGTCTCGGTTGAGCCTAAGTTTTTTGCTTCTTCACATGATGTGTGCTATTCTTAGAATGTCATCTTATTTTGTTTTGCTTGTTGTTTTAATAAAATAGTTAGATCTGATAAAAAATGAGAGAGAGTCCTCACATAGCTATCTATTTACTTAACTACTCATTTGATCTTCACTTATATCTTTTTGGAGTAGTTTGTCGAACACTCTCAGGCTTCACTTATATTATTTTGAGAGTTTACAATAGTGATGAAAATTTGCACAAGCTATGAAATTGGTCCTAATATGATGAATATCCAAGAAGGATATAATAAAAACTTTCATATAGATCATTGGATATGATAAGTTTGATTCCTTGCAATAGTTTTGAGATATGGAGATAATAATAAGTGAGTCATGTTGGTGAGTAATTGTGCTTTAGTAGGAATACTGGTGTTAAGGTTTGTGATTCCCTATGCAAGCACGAAAGTCAATCGTTATGCAATGAAATTACATACTACTTGTGGTGCATTATTCGATGTTAGTTATGTTTAATGCTCGTTTATGATCATTTTCGTTTCTTGGTTGGTCGCTTCTCAATCTATTTTCTAGCCTTCATTTGTACTAAGCGGGAATACTGCTTGTGCATCCAAACTCCTTAAACCAAGTTGTGCCAAATGAGTCAACCATACCTACCTATATGCGGTATTTCCATGCCATTCCAAGTAAATTTGCATGTGCCAACTCTAATTTTCAAAATAAATTTCCTTTTTGTGTGCCTGTACCGCTCATCAAGCGGTAGGGGGTGGCCAATATTTTCCATGCTAGATGCGTTATTCTCAAGATGAGTGTTTATTCACTTGTCATTGCACGAGAGTGTGGCAAAGGTAATAGGGATGCCCAGTCCCGAAATGCAAAAAAAAATTATTTATGTTGTTCAATAATAAATTCCTTGGAAAGTGTTGGTATGGAAGGCACCCGTGGATACGGCTAGCCATGTATTATGAAAGAATGGTGGAAAAAGGAATAAACTTTATTTTATGTTTGGGAACTGCCTATGATGTATCTAGCATGGAAAGTATTGGGAACTACTCAATCATTTTCATTGACGGGAAAATCATGCCTCTAAAATATTTTATCACTCAATTTAAGCTTTGAGCTCTGGCACCTCTACAAATCTCTGCTTCCCTCTGCGAAGGGCCTATCTATTTACTTTATGCAATTTTTATTTTTATTTGAGTCCTCATCTTCTCTTATAAAGCACCAACTAGGGAGCACTATGATCATACTTGTGCATTGGGCATAGTTAATATTCGAGTGTGTTTCATGAATGGATCAATGATTGAGCATGATGGGCTAGGGATAGCTTTCTTTAGTGTTGATATTTTGAAAGACATGGTTTCTTGTTGATATGCTTGAGTATTGATGTCCTCATGTCAAATTATAGACTATTGCTTTGAATCATTCAAGTCCAAATGTCCATGCTACAAAAGAAAGAGTATATGATGAATATGATAGATAGCATTCCACAACAAAAATTCCGCTTTCAATTGCAACTTTAACATGAGAAGTTTTATGAGAAAGAATTTCTGTTATGATGCTAGGAAAAGTGATTGAAATTATCATTGATCAAACTTATGCACGTTGCTAGCATTCACACTTCATAAATTATTTCTTTATTCATTTACCTACTCGATGACGAGTATGAATTAAGCTTGGGGATGCTGATACGTCTCCAAAGTATCTATAATTTATGAAGTATTCATGCCATGTTTACAACAATTTTATATGGTTTTGGTATGATTTGGATGGAACTAACCCAGACTGACGCTGTTTTCAGCACAACTACCGTGGTGTTGTTTTTTGTGCAGAAATAAAAGTTCTCCAAATGCAACGAAACTTTTTGAAGATTTTTTTTGGAACAAAACAGGCACTAGAAGCTTCATGGGAGGGCCAGAAGATGCACGAGGTGGGTACAACCCACCAGGGCGCGCCAGAGGGGCCTGGCTTGCCCCGGTGGATTGTGCTCACCTCGAGGCTCATCTTAGCATGATTCCAACGCTAAAAAATCCTATAAATAGAGAAACCATCAGAAATTACCCTAGATCAGAAGTTCCGCTACCGCAAGCCTCTATAGCCATGAAAAACCAATCTAGATCCTGTTCCGTCACCCTGCCGTCGGGGGAAATCATCACCGGTGGCCATCTTCATCATCCCGGCGGCCACCATGATGAGGAGGGAGTAGTCCACCCTCGGGGCTAAGGGTTTGTACCAGTAGCTATGTGTTTAATCTCTCTCTCATGTTCTTGAGATGGCATGATCTTGATGTATCGCGGGCTTTGTTAATATAGTTGGATCATATGGTGTTTTCCCCTCTCTATCTTGTTGTGATGGATTGAGTTTTCCCTTTGAGATTTCATTTTATCGGATTGAATACTTTTATGGATTTGAGAGCACTTGATCTATGTTTTGGCACTCAACTCGTAGATTCCCGAGGTGACATTAGGGTAATCTATGCATAGGGGTTAATGCACGTTTGCGTCCTTGTTTCTCCAGTAGAAATCTTGGGGCATTCTTTGAGGTTCTTTGTGTTGGATTGAGTATTATGAATCTGAAATTGTTTGATGCATATCGTATAATCAACTCACGGATACTCGCAGTGACATTGGAGTATCTAGGTGACATTAGAGTTGGTTGATGTGTATCATATGGTGTTATTTTAGTACGAACTCTTGGTTAGATTGATCGGAAAGAATAGCTTGGTGTTATTTTAGTACGAACTCTAGGATATATTGATCGGAAAGAATAGCTTTGAGGTGGTTTTGTACCCTACAAACAATTTCTTCTTATGTTCTCCGCTAAATAGGAACTTTGGAGTGATTCTTCATTGCACGTTGAGGGAAGGTTATATGATCCAATTATATTAGCATTGTTGAGAGATTTCACTAGCGAAAGTATGGACCCTAGGCCTCATTTTCAAGCATTGCAATACCGTTTGTGCTCCATTTTATCAATTGCTACCTTGCTGTTTTCTATTGTTCCTATTACAAAAATCAATATCTACTATCATTACTACGCTTGTATCACCATCTCTTCGCCGAACTAGTGCACCTATACAAATTACCATTTTATTTGTTGTGTTGGGGACATAAGAGACTTTTTGTTATTTGGTTGCAGGGTTGTTTGAGAGAGACCATCTTCATCCTACGCCTCCCATGGATTGATAAACCTTAGGTCATCCACTT
The DNA here is from genome assembly GCA_011799875.1 of Thinopyrum elongatum. Lineage (NCBI taxonomy): Eukaryota > Viridiplantae > Streptophyta > Magnoliopsida > Poales > Poaceae > Thinopyrum > Thinopyrum elongatum. Next base: position 352,907,828 of record CM022302.1, on the reverse strand, counting down.
GAGGGAAAATTGCTACTGTCCTACAAAACTCTGTGCTTGGAGGCCCAACACGAGTCTACAAGAACAAGTTGTGTAGTAGACATCACGTAGCAGCTCTCCCCAAGGCCACCTTGCCGGGTTTGGGCGCTGCATGTTGTCGTGTTCCTCTATCCAATCCACAAAAGTAGGAGTAGGGTTTTACGCTTCACAGCGGCCCGAACCTGGGTAAAACCACTAGAGTCTCATCATCGTGCTGACTCATGGCCTCCGCTCTTTGTGCAACGCGATCTCCCCCCTACCAAACCGCAAGGGGCCCGTGGCCCCATAGGTGATCGTGTCCACCAATGACATCTTTGGCGCGCCAGGTACGGGGAATTCACTTGCGCGAACCCGAAGTTGTGAACATCACATCGATCTTCATCATCATCTTCTTCGTCCTCATCTTCTCCGTCCATGGCGCCCAAGAAGAAACTCGCCGTGACCGCACACCCCTCCACTTCGTAGGCCCGCTCGCACGCAGCCGCGGACACCGTAGGCGCCGCGACAGTGTTGGATGAGGCAAGTACCACGGGTGACAAGACCGGCGCAGGCGGCGTCATCGTTGTGTCCCCCATGGCCGAAGCCGGAGTGGGCAACGTCGGGGCTGGGCAGTATCAGCAATGTCCTGATGAGCTTGGCCCAGAAGCCACGGGTGGAGGGAACGTCCAGCCTCCACCTCCCCACCGCACTGGCGGACGCAGTCGCAACAGCGACGCCCGCTCCAACGCAAGCTGCGATCCTCCAGTTGCGCTCACCACGGGCGCGGCTGCAAGGCGCGCGCCTTGCCCAGAGCAAGACGGGCAGGACGGAGCACCGAACGGGGCCGTCAACCCCCAAGCACGGCCTACTCATCGCCAGACCGCCTTGGCGATCAGTTCACGGTGGCAAGAACGAGGCTACTCTCCTGCTGGTTCTGCCAGGAGTCGAGCGACGTCGCGGTCTGCCTCGTTAGCCATGCCAAGCATAGCCGCGAAAGCAATGGCGCGGGCCCAACTCCTATTGAATTTTCCACCTGCGGCTGACAAGATGGATGAGTGGAGGGTCACTATCCAGAGCTTGATTGGCTTTGCTGAAGCCGGTAAATCATAGTATGTGGAGCCGTCGCGATGCCCGCGAACGACGATGGCGGCCCGAGCTGATGGCCGTGTTGAGGGGGCTACACCAACAGTGCAATCCCCTCCACGACGACAGGCCCAGTGCCAGCCTCAGCAAACTCAACGTGTCGACGAGCCCGGCGAGACGTCGATGGCTTCATCTGGCCCGCAAACCCGCCGGGATCAGCGGCGGGTTCTGTAAGACCGGCAGAAGGAAGACACGCGCGTCACCGTAGAGCGGCGCCGGAGGCACACCGTTAATCCAACAGAAGCAATGGCCCAGACGTTGACGAACCCGTGCCCAGTGTTGGCGGGTACTTGCCTTACGAGGTTGGGTGCCCTGCCTTCACTCATGAGCTATGACAGGTCCGCTGACCATCTGCCCGAGCCTTCAAGCCTGAACTGCCGGAAAAATACGACGAAAAATTATACCCAACAGAGTTTTTGGGCATCTACACGATTGCCGTTCAAGCCATCGGGGGCAGAGATGAGAAGCTGCTCGCCAACTATTTCCCTTTGGCGCTCAAGCCAAATGTGAGATCGTGGCTAATGCACCTGCCGGAGAACTCTATTTCATCATGGGCTGACTTGTGCAATGAGTTTGTCGGCGCCTTCACAGGTGGCAACCAAGAGCCTGGACAGCCCAGTGACTTGCAAGCCCTTCCGCAGAGGGAAGGGGAGGATTTGCGTAAATATATACAGAGGTTCAGTCGAGTACGCCATAACATTCCAGAGATACACCCAGCAGCCATGATTGTCGCGTTTCATTCGAACGTGCGCAATAGGAGGATGCAAGCCAAAATGAATGTCCGGCTGCCCAAGACTGTCAACGAGTTGTACACCTTGGCAGACAAGTGTGCTCTGGCTGAAGAAGGGATGCGACTCCCCGGAGAGGAGGCCGACGTCAATATTGATTCAGATGATGACGACAATGCCGCCAACCCGAGGAGGAGAAGCCGAAGGCGCAATAGGAAACGCAAAGAGAAGACAGTGTTGGCCGTTGAGAGCTCTGGTGATCTTAGTGCCAGCAAGAAGGCCAAAACCGAGGCCCTCGGCAAGGAGCTGCCACGTGCGCTGATTGCCGGGAGGCCGCGGCAGCAGAGAAAGCCGGGAAATCCGACGGGCCATACTGCAAAATCCACCGCACCAAAGATCATGATCTCCAAGAGTGCCGCCAAGTTGAGCAGCTTGTTGAGAAACAAAAGGCAGAATACGAGAAGCGTGATAGGAAGAGAGGCCAAGAGGGTGCTGGCGGAAAAGGCCGTGGTGGTAGAGGGGGCCGCCGCAGCAAGGCCCCGCAGCAAAAGGAAAAACCTCCTAGAGGCCGTGAAAAGAAAGAAGGAGACGATGGGAGTGATGAAGAGGATGAGGAAGAAACCAGTGAGCAAGAATTCAAAAAGGCAACCGAAGCCATATGTGTAACATCCCAAATTTTCAATTTGGATGTTATGCATTAGATCATCATATGCATCCATTATTTGTGCACTTTGAATTTGTTTTATTTGGACTTTTGATCCTAGAGACCTTAAGCAACTCAAGGACCAATTGAGAGAGTTGGAGGTTTCCACAAAAATCCATTTTTGATTTATCAAAACTTGGAAAATTGGATCAAATTATTTTTTCAAAATTCTTTTCCAATTATTTTAAAATAATGAGAGAAGATAATATGACTTCTTCAAAAATAGAATAAAAATGTTGGAAATTGAATTTTGAGTAAAAATAAATTTATTGGATTTTTATTTGCAAAAATATTTATTTTATTTATTTTATTAGTACTAAAATGTTTGTTTTTATTTTAGGCATTTAGGTCCAGAAAAATGTTCACTAGGTCACTAATAAGGCCATAGTATTACGTGAATTTTTCTGGAACTTTTAGGATTTATTTTATATTTATTTTTGCGTATTTTTATTCTCTGGAAAATTGTTTAAAAAAAATGTTCGCGGCCGTACTAGGCCGGCCCAGCTAGCGCCAGGCCAAGGCCCAGCCGCCACCTCCTCGCCCGAAACCTCCTCGGGACGGAGTCCCGAGCGCCGCCACCACCCGCCGGAGTCCGGGTCGGACTCCAGGCCGCCGCTGCCTTGCCTTGCCCCTCGCGCAAGCCGCACCTCCCCCGGCCCCTTTAAATACCGGAGCCCCCGGCCCTCTCCTGCCCAAGCCGCAAGCCGCCGCCGCCCCACATCGCCACCACCGCCGCTGCCGCTGACGCCACCGCCGCACTCCGCCGTCGCCGCCGCACTTCGCCGCCGCACGCCGCCAGCGCCGCCGCCGCTCGCAGCCGCCCGCGCCGCCGCCGTGCCGCGCCCCGCCGCCGAAGCCTCGCCGCCGGAGCCCGCCGCCACCTCGCCGTCGAACCCGCCGTCGTCGCCGTCGAACTGGTATAAACCGCCGGTCCGATCCGGTTTATTTCGTGTTTTCTTTTAGATCGGTTTATTTATTTAGGTTAGTTTAATTAGCGAACGTTCGTCCGTTTAGTTTCTGTAGCGAACGAATTCGTTAGATTAGGTTCTGTAGCGAACGTTCGTTCGTTAGATTTTTTCTTTTTTCTATTTATTTTCGGCCAGAGACCTATATGTAATTATTTTCTTCGCAGATTAGTCCTTGATCTTTAAACCCTCGTACCTTTTAGCTCGTTTGTCCAAATCCAACGAAACCAACGCCAAATTCTTCGTCTTGTTTCCCTCTATCCAGATAATCAACTTGAACATGTTTTTGAAAGTTTAAAATTTGGTTTCTAACAGTTTTGAATTTGAACTTCTTTTGATCGTAATTTGAGTTTCGTAATTCCAATTTGATCGATTCTTTTTGCAAATCGAAGCTCTTCACTTGAACTTTCTGTTTAGATATTTTTATTTGGTTTTACCTTTGCATCTTATTCTTGAGTGCTTATGTATGCTATTGTTTGTCTACGATAGAGTATTCGGAGTGCGAAGCTTGCTACTACGAATCTCTAGGGTTTTCCGATCGTCAGCAAGGCAAGTTACACTTTGATCATACTTTTTCAATACCCAGTTTTTACTATGCATTAGTTATACCCTCAAAGATTTGCATGAGTAGGATTGGGAACATGTGGTTTGGTTGTAGTTTATGAGGTAGGAACCTATTACCTTTGATCACCCCGGGATTATACGCTTTGTTACTTATTGCTTAGCCATGCTCGTAGACGTGGATTGGTATGTGAGATTCATGAAAGATGCGAGAGTAATTTTTTTAACTAAGGGAAACTTAAGGTGGCTACTTTAATACACATCTGGGTGGATTGGTTGCGGGCACCTGGAGAATCCAGTGTTGTCCTAGGATATCCCGGAGTACCCGTGTGATCATCCTATGGAATGCCACCCAGGCTCAAAGGGATCATAATATTATTCATGCTAGAAACTTTCGTGTGCAGCCACAAGCCATTATGGGCTCTGGCATAGTTGAGTATGTTGTGTGACCTCTTTCAGTGGTAGGCTAGCAGATGTAGAGGAAAGTAGGTGGTATGGTCTACCCAGAGTAAAGAGTTAACGCTTCGGAAAGACTGTGTCTCAGTCATCCGTTTCTCAAACACCGTGTAGTGCGAGAAATCCAACGGAGGAGATCGAGTCTTGTGGGGAAAAGTGCGCAAACCTCTGCAGAGTGTATAAACTAATCATGGTTAGCCGTGTCCCCGGTTATGGACATCTTGAGTATCTGGTATTTGAATTATTGGTTGATCTCATCACTTTTATTTAACGAATTTATTGGGTTACCATTAATTATACAGGTTAATTTTGGGATTGAGATGGAGGAACCATTCTCAATATTGCTTAATTCAACATAGTAGTAAATAAAATTTATTCCTTTATTGTAGGGAAAATTAGCTTTATGCAAAAAAAAATAAACATAGAGCCTCCACCAGCCAAATATGCATGTAGTGGTAGATATTGTTCATCATTGCTCTATAGTGTGATTTTGCCAGCATATTCCATGTGCTGACCTACACGGCTGCAACGTCTCATGTTGCAGAGTTTTCAGACGAGGATTAAGGTGCGATAGGTCGTTGTCATGCACTCAGCTATGCCATTGGAGTTGATGGACTCATTTACCCTCGAAGCTTCCGCAGTTATTTAGTTTAGATGGCCTTCAGCCATATTATTATTGTAATAATACTCTTTATGAGGACCTCGATGTAATAAGTGTGTGATTGAACTCTGTTATAATTCCTCGAGTACTGTGTGTGTCAGCATACCGATCCAGGGATGACACTTAAGCACAGAGACTTTGGTCCATTCGGATCGTGGTCGCTACAATATGTGTTGATGGGGTTGCATCTTTGCACTCCTCTCATCGCCGGCTCAAACAGTGGGCGCGTGAGTTCAATGCCGTGGAGCCAGTTGCAGACTCCCAAAGGCCACTTAAATGGTCCCGCACGCCTATCATCTTTGACGAGGAGGATCACCCTGGCCGTACCACTGCGGTTGGGTGTTTGCCGTTGTTGGTTTCCTCAACAATCCGCAACCTCAACGTAACAAAGATGCTAGTTGACGGTGGGGCTGGGCTGAACTTAATCTCCCCTAGAGTGGTTGGCAAGCTGCAGATCCCTGATGAGGAGCTCAAGGCTATGGGTACGATCCAAGGAATCAACCCCGGTAGGAGCCGGCCTAAGGGGAATGTTACATTGCCTGTGACATTTGGCGGGGAACTAAATTATCAGACCAAGAGAGTCATGTTTGACGTTGTTGAACTTCCTTTGCCTTACAATGGAATTCTTGGTTGTCCAGCTCTGGCAAAATTCATGGCAGCATCCCATTATGCCTACAACACCTTGAAGATGCCAGGGCCGATGGGTATCATTTCCATTCCGTCAGATAAGAAAGATGCAATTATATGTGTGGACAAGATGTATCGGGACGTGGTAGCAGCTGAGGCCATAGAAGCCCCAGCTCCCGCCTAAGAAAGAAAGAAGGGGAAGAAGGCTAGCAGGGATGCCGACAAGGACTCCAGGAAGTGCGCCTCTCCGGAGTGCGCTGCGCCTATTGACGACCTGCCGGAGAGTTCCACTAGCAAAAGACCCAAGGTTGCTTCACCTGCTGTGAAAAGGGTCCCAGCAGGGCAGGATGGCATTGACGGTACATTCACCATCAGCGCCACCCTTGATGACAAATAGGAAAGCGCGATCGTTGCCTTCCTGTGGGCGAATGTCAATGTGTTTGCTTGGCAACCGTCTGACATCCCCGGTGTTCCCAGGAAGGTAATCAAGCACCACCTTGCTGTCTGCCCTCACGCTCGACCCATCAAGCAGAAGGTCAGAAAGCAAGCTTTAGAACAGCATCAGTTCATTGTCGAGGAGATCAAGAAACTTGAAGCAGCTGGTTTGGTCAGAGGGGTGCTGCATCCAACTTGGTTAGCAAATCCAATGGTAGTGCGCAAGCCAAACGGGAAATGGAGGCTCTGCATTGATTTCACTGACTTGAATAAAGCATGCCCAAAAGACCCTTTCCCCCTGCCGCGCATTGATCAAATTGTTGACTCCACTTCCGAGTGTGATTTGCTTTCCTTCTTGGATGCGTACTCCGGGTACCATCAGATATTCATGCCCAAGGAAGATGAAGAGAAAACCGCGTTCATAACTTGGCACGTACTGCTTTCTGTGTATGCCTTTCGGGTTAAAGTGCGCCGGATCCACTTTTGCGAGGGAAGTACAGATTGGTTTTGAACCCCGGCTGCCCAGAAATGTGGAAGCTTATATGGATGACATAGTGGTCAAAACCAGGGATAGATCAACACTCATTCAAGACTTGGAAGAGACCTTTGCAAACTTGCGCAAGATCAATCTAAAACTAAACCTCGAGAAATCTATGTTTGGTGTCCCATCCGGCAAGCTCCTTTGTTTCTTTGTGTCCCAATGGGGAATAGAAGCCAATCCCGACAAAATTAGAGCAATCAAGAAAATACAAGCGCCCACGACTGTCAAGGCCGCAAGGCGTTTGGATGGATGCATTGCCGCACTGAGTAGGTTAATCTCCAAATCTGCCGAGCGCGCCTTACCTTTTTTCAAGATCTTGAAAAAGGCTAGCCCGATGAAGTGGACCCCGGAAGCAGAAGCAGCGCTACAAGACCTGAAAACTTACCTTTCCTCTGCTCCCACCTTAGTCGCGCCTAAACCGCAAGAGCCGTTGTTGCTATACTTATCTCCAATGAATCAAGTGGTTAGTGCAGCGCTGGTGTCACAGCGAGAAGTGGATGAGGAAGCAGCCGCAGCAACTGACCCCTCCGGAGATGGAGCCGAAGCACCCACGGCAGGACTTGACACAAACCAAGGGAGGCGAGGCAAGCAAGCGAAGGCAATCCCAAGACCGCGGCAAGGAAGAAAGTGGTGCAGTGGCCAGTGTACTTTGTCAGCTCCCTGTTACAGGGGGCCAGGTCGAGGTACTCTGGAGTACAAAAGCTGATCTTCGGCCTTATCATGGCCTCGAGGAAGCTGTGCCACTACTTCCAAGCCCACGAGATCATAGTTGTCACCCATTTTCCACTGCAGCGCATATTGAGGAACCCCGAAGCCACTGGCAGAATAGTCGAGTGGGCACTAGAGCTGTCAAGCTTTGGCTTAAAATATGAGAGCACCTCAACTATTCAGAGAAGGGCATTGGCGGAGTTCATTGCGGAATGGACGCCCACTCCAGACGAAGAAGTACCAGAGACAGTTCTCCCCGGCAAAGAGGTGCCTCAGGAGTGGATCATGTATTTTGATGGTGCTTTCTCGCTGCAGGGCACCGGAGCTGGCGTGCTTCTTGTCGCACCCACCGGCGAGCATCTCAAGTATGTGGTTCAAATGCACTTTCCCCGGGAGAAGGCCACCAACAACACTGCTGAGTATGAGGGCCTCCTTGCCGGACTCAGAATTGCAGTGGAGTTGGGAATCAAGAAACTGATTATACGTGGAGACTCTCAACTCGTGGTGAGGCAAGTAAACAAAGATTACCAGAGTCCGCTGATGGAGGCATATGTGTAGGAGGTGAGAAAGCTGGAAGAGCACTTTGATGGATTACAAGCAGAGCACGTGCCACGTGCGGAAAATAGCATCGTTGATCACCTGTCAAAGTGCGCCGCACAAAATCTCCCTGTGGAACCAGGGAATTTTGTCCTCCATCTAACTCAGTCGTCAGTGTCCCCTTCAACAATGACCAGAAAAAGGAGAAAGTTCGACTCTGGCAAGCATTTCCCGGCAGGACTTCCCGAAACTGCTGGTAGAGAGGCTGCCGGGGACAACCTCGCTTCGGTTGGTGAGCAGCACCCTCCTGCAGAACCACAGGTTCTTGCGGTGGAGGTGAGCGCTCCCACGAATGAGGAGGTGCCTTTAGTCCTTGTTGTCGAGCCACAGGCTCCAATTTGGGCGCAGCACATAGTCCATTTTCTTCAAACAGGAGAGCTTCCCGAAGGGCAAGAAGAAGCTGAAAAAGTAGCCCGATGGTCCAATATGTATCAGTTTGTCGATGACACACTATACAGAAAAAGGCCAAACAGTGTGAAATTGAAGCGCATTTGCCGGGAAGATGTGCTGAAGCTGTTGGCAGAGATACACAGGGGTGTGTGTGGCTCTCACATTGGATCGAGAGCCCTAGTCGGAAAAGCCTTCCGGCAGGGTTTCTATTGGCCCACAGCCCTCCAGGATGCAACTAAACTATTCTCCAAGTGTGAAGCCTGCCAGTTCCATTCCAAAAACATTCATCAACCAGCTCAAGCTCTCCAGACGATCCCTTTGTCCTAGCCATTCTTAGTCTGGGGGCTCGATATCTTGGGCCCCTTCCCCCGTGCTGCCGGGGGCTTTGAATTCTTGTACGTAGCAATCGACAAGTTTACAAAGTGGCCTGAGGTGGAGCCAGTGAGGAAGGTGACCGCACAATCAGCTGTCAAGTTCTTGAAAGGATTGGTGTGCCGCTTTGGAGTACCCAACAGAGTGATTACCGATAATGGCACCCAGTTCACGAGCCGCTGATACGTCTCCAACGTATCTATAATTTTTGATTGTTCCATGCTATTATATTATCTGTTTTGGATGTTTTATATGCATTAGTATGCTATTTTATATTATTTTTGGGACTAACCTATTAACCTAGAGCCCAGTGCCAGTTCCTATTTTTTTTCCCTGTTTTTGAGTTTCGCATAAAAGGAATACCAAACGGAGTCCAAACGGAATAAAACTTTCGCGATAATCTTTCTTGGACCAAAAGGAAAGCAGGAGACTTGGAGATGAAGTCGGAGGAGCCACGAGGCGGCCACAAGGACGGAGGGCGCGCCCCCACCCTTGTGGGCCCCTCGTGCACCCCCTGGCCTAATTCTTTCGCCTATATATACTCTTATATGCCCAAACCACTAGAGGCATCCACGAAAATACTTTTCCACCGCCACAACCTTCTGTACCCGTGAGATCCCATCTAGGGGCCTTTTCCGGCATCCTGCCGGAGGGGGATTCGATCATAGAGGGCTTCTACATCAACACCATTGCCCTTCCGATGAAGCGTGAGTAGTTTACCTCAGACCTACGGGTCCATAGCTAGTAGCTAGATGGCTTTTTCTCTCTCTTTGATTCTCAATACCAAGTTCTCCTCGATGTTCTTGGAGATCTATTCGATGTAATACTTTTTTGCAGTGTGTTTGCCGAGATCCGATGAATTGTGGATTTATGATCAGCTTATCTATGAATATTATTTGAATCTTCTCTGAATTCTTTTATGCATGATTTGATATCTTTGTAATTCTCTTCGGACTATCGGTTTGGTTTGGCCAACTAGATTGGTTTTTCTTGCAATGGGAGAAGTGCTTAGCTTTGGGTTCAATCTTGTGGTGTCCTTTCCCAGTGACAGTAGGGGCAGCAAGGCACGTATTGTATTGTTGCCATTGAGGATAAAAAGATGGGGTTTTCGTCATATTGCTTGAGTTAATTCCTCTACATCATGTCATCTTGCTTAATGCGTTACTCCGTTCTTTATGAACTTAATACTCTAGATGCATGCTGGATAGCAGTCGATGTGTGGAGTAATAGTAGTAGATGCAGAATCGTTTCGGTCTACTTGACACGGACATGATGCCTATATTCATGATCATTGCCTTAGATATCGTCATAACTTTGCGCTTTTCTATCAATTACTCAGCAGTAATTTGTTCACCCACCGTAATATTTTCTATCTTGAGAGAAGCCTCTAGTGAAACCTATGGCCCCCGGGTCTATTTTCCATCATACAATCTTCTACTTTCCAATCTACGAGTTTCCGATCTACTATTTTGCAATCTTTTATTTTCAGATCTATAAACCAAAAAACCCAAAAATATTTACTTTATCTTTTGTTTAGTTTTACCTATCTCTATCAGATCTTACTTTTGCAAATAACCGTGAAGGGACTGACAACCCCTTTATCGCGTTGGGTGCAAGTTGTTTGATTGTTTGTTGAGGTATTCGGTGATTTGTGCGTTGTCTCCTACTGGATTGATGCCTTGGTTCTCGAACTAAGGGAAATACTTATCTCTACTTTGCTGCATCACCCTTTCCTCTTCAAGGGAAAAACCAACGTAAGCTCAAGAAGTAGAAGGAAGAATTTCTGGCGCCGTTGCCGGGGAGATCTACGCCAAGTCAAGCCATACCAAGTACCCATCATAATCTCTCATCTCTTGCATTACATTATTCGCCATTCGCCATTCGCCTCTCGTTTTCCTCTCCCCCACTTCTAAAACGATTTCCGAAAATATTTGCCTTTTTCTTCGCCCCTCTCTTTGCCTTTTTTTGCCCCTCTTCCGTTCGTCTCCTTCGCTTGCTTTTTGTGTGCTCGTGTGTTGGATTGCTTGCTTTGTCACGATGCCTCAAGAGAATACCAAATTGTGTGACTTTTCCAACACCAATAACAATGATTTTATTAGTACTCCAATTGCTCCCGCTACTAATGCGGAATCTTGTGAAATTAATGCCGCTTTGCTGAATCTTGGTATGAAAGATCAATTTTCCGGCCTTCCTAGTGAAGATGCCGCATCCCATCTAAACAATTTCGTTGATTTGTGCGATATGCAAAAGAAGAAAGATGTGGATAATGATATTGTTAAATTGAAGCTATTTCCGTTCTCACTACAAGATCGTGCTAAAACTTGGTTTTCATCTTTGCCTAAAATAGTATTGATTCATGGAATAAGTGTAAAGATGCTTTTATTTCCAAGTATTTTCCTCCCGCTAAGATCATCTCCCTTAGGAACGAGATTATGAATTTTAAGCAACTTGATCATGAACATGTTGCACAATCTTGGGAGAGAATGAAATTGATGATACGAAATTGACCTACTCATGGTTTGGATTTGTGGATGATTATACAAAATTTTTATGCCGGATTGAATTTTGCTTCTAGAAATATTTTAGATTCGGCCGTGGGAGGCACTTTTATGGAAATTACTCTAGGAGAAGCTGCTAAACTCCTAGATAATATTATGGTTAATTATTCTCAATGGCATACCGAAAGATCTTCCACTAGTAAAAAAAGTGCATGCAATTGAAGAGATTAATGTTTTGAGTGGAAAGATGGATGAACTTATGAAATTATTTGCTAGCAAGAGTGCTTCTTTGGATCCTAATGATATGCCTTTGTCCACTTTGATTGAAAATAATAATGAATCTATGGATGTGAATTTTGTTGGTAGGAACAATTTTGGTAATAACGCGTATAGAGGTAATTTTAATCCTAGGCTGTTTCCTAGTAATTCCTCTAATGATTATGGTAATTCCTACAACAATTATTATGGAAATTATAATAATATGTCCTCTGATTTTGAGAATAGTGTTAAAGAATTTATGAGTTCGCAAAAGAATTTCAATGCTTTGATTGAAGAAAAATTGCTTAAGATTGATGATTTGGCTAGGAACGTGGACAGAATTTCTCTCGATATTGATTCTTTGAAACTTAGATCAATTCCACCCAATCATGATATCAATTAGTCTCTCAAAGCTATGATAATTTCCATTGATGAGTGCAAGGAAAGAACCGCTAAGATGCGTGCTAAAAAAGATTGGTTTGTAAAAATGTGTTCTTCTGTTTCCGTGAAAATAATGATGAAGATCTTAAAGTGATTGAGGTGACTCCATTGAATCTTTGTTTTCCAATATAAATCTTGATAAAGATGGGACTGGAGATGAGTCAACTTTAGTTAAAAGGCGTCCCAATGATTCAGAGTTTTTAGATCTTGATGCAAAAATTGATAAAAGTGGGATAGGAGAGGTCAAAACTTTAAGTAGCAATGAACCCACTCTTTTGGATTTCAAGAAATTTAATTATGATAATTGTTCTTTAATAGATTGTATTTCCTTGTTGCAATCCGTGTTGAATTCTCCTCATGCTTATAAACAAAACAAAGCTTTTACTAAACATATCGTTGATGCTATGATGCAATCTTTTGAAGAAAAGCTTGAATTGGAAGTTTCTATCCCTAGAAAACTTTATGATGAGTGGGAACCTGCTATTAAGATTAATATTAAAGATTATGAGTGCCATGCTTTGTGTGATTTGGGTTCTAGTGTTTCCATGATTCAAAAAACTTTATGTGATGTGTTAGGTTTTCGTGAATTTGATGATTGTTCTTTAAATTTGCATCTTGCGGATTCCACTATTAAGAAACCTATGGGAAGGATCAATGATGTTCTTATTGTTGCAAATAGGAATTATGTGCCCATAGATTTCATTGTTCTTGATATAGATTGCAATCCTACATGTCCTATTATTCTTGGTAGACCTTTCCTTAGAACGATTGGTGCAATTATTGATATGAAAGAAGGAAACATTAGATTTCAATTTCCGTTAAGGAAGGGCATGGAACACTTTCCTAGAAAGAAAATTAAATTGCCTTATGAATCTATTATGAGAGCCACTTATGGATTGCATACCAAAGATGATTATACCTAGATCTATTCGTGTTTTTATGCCTAGCTAAGGGCATTAAACAATAGCGCTTGTTGGGATGCAACCCAATTTTATTTTTGTTTTTTGCTTTTTTGGTTCTGTTTTGCAATAAATAATTCATATAGCCTCTGTTTAGATGTGGTTTTATGTTTTAATTAGTGTTTGTGCCAAGTAAGACCTTTGGGATGGCTTACGGTGATAGTTGATTTGATCCTGTTGAAAAACAGAAACTTTTGCGCCCAGTCACAGAATTGTTTAGATTCACTGGAGGGTGGAAAACCCCTGAATTTCTTACACAAGATTTATATACGAATTTTCTCTGTTTTCCTAATTTTTCAGAATTTTTGGAGTTACATAAGTATTAGAACAATTCAGATCTTCACAGACTGTTCTGTTTTTGACAGATTCTGTTTTTTATGTGTTGTTTGCTTATTTTGATGAATCTATGGGTAGTATCGGGGGGTATGAACCATGGAAAAGTTTTAATACAATAGATATTACACCAATATAAATAAAGAATGAGTTCGCAACAGTACCAAAGTGGTGATTTATTTTCTTATACTAACGGAGCTTATGAGATTTTCTGTTGAGTTTTGTGTTGTGAAGTTTTCAAGTTTTGGGTAAGGATTTGATGGACTATGGAATAAGGAGTGGCAAGATCCTAAGCTTGGGGATGCCCAAGGCACCCCAAGGTAATATTCAAGGACAACCAAGAGCCTAAGCTTGGGGATGCCCTGGAAGGCATCCCCTCTTTCGTCTTCGTCTATCGGTAACTTTACTTGAGGCTATATTTTTATTCACCACATGATACGTGTTTTGCTTGGAGCGTCTTGTATGATTTGAGTCTTTGCTTTTTAGTTTACCACAATCATCCTTGCTGTACACACCTTTTGAGAGAGACACACATTAATCGTGATTTATTAGAATACTCTTTGTGCTTCACTTATATCTTTTGAGCTAGGCAATTTTGCTCTAGTGCTTCACTTATATCTTTTAGAGCACGACGGTGGTTTTATTTTATAGAAATTGTTGAACTCTCATGCTTCACTTATATTAATTTGAGAGTCTTTAAACAGCATGGTAATTTTCTTTGGTTATAAATTTAGTCCTAATATGATAGGCATCCAAGAGGGATATAATAAAAACTTTCATATAAAGTGCATTGAATATTATGAGAAGTTTGATTCCTTATGATTGTTTTGAGATATAAATATGGTGATATTAGAGTCATGCTAGTGAGTAATTGTGGATTTGAGAAATACTTGTGTTAAGGTTTGTGATTCCCATACCATGCACGTATGGTGAACCGTTATGTGATGAAGTCGGAGCATGATTTATTTATTTATTGTCTTCCTTATGAGTGGCGGTCGGGGACGAGCGATGGTCTTTTCCTACCAATCTATCCCCCTAGGAGCATGCGCGTAGTTCTTCATTTCGATAACTAATAGATTTTTTCAATAAGTATGTGAGTTCTTTATGACTAATGTTGAGTCCATGGATTATACGCACTCTCACCCTTCCACCATTGCTAGCCTCTCTAGTGCCGTGCAACTTTCGCCGGTACCATACACCCACCATATACCTTCCTCAAAACAGCCACCATACCTACCTATTATGGCATTTCCATAGCCATTCCAAGATATATTGCCATGCAACTCTCCACCACTCCGTTTATTATGACACATTCCATCATTGTCATATTGCTTTGCATGATCATGGAGTTGACATCGTATTTGTGGCAAAGCCACCGTTCATAATTCTTTCATACATGTCACTCTTGATTCATTGCACATCCCGGTACACCACCAGAGGCATTCATATAGAGTCATATTTTGTTCTAAGTATGGAGTTGTAATTCTTGAGTTTTAAGTAAATAAAAGTGTGATGATCTTCATTATTAGAGCATTATCCCATGTGAGGAGAAGGATGATGGAGACTATGTTTCCCCCACAAGTCGGGATGAGACTCCGGACGAAAAAAAAGAGGCCAAAAAAAGAAAAAGAAATGAGAGAAGGCCCAGAAAAAAAGAAAGAAAAAAAATGAGAGAAAAGAGAGAAGGGGCATGTTACTATCCTTTTACCACACTTGTGCTTCAAAGTAGCACCATGATCTTCATGATAGAGAGTCTCCTATGTTGTCACTTTCATATACTAGTGGGAATTTTCATTATAGAATTTGGCTTGTATATTCCAATGATGTGCTTCCTCAAATTGCCCTAGGTCTTCGTGAGCAAGCGAGTTGGATGCACACCCACTTAGTTTCTTTTTTGAGCTTTCATAAACTTATAGCTCTAGTGCATCCGTTGCATGGCAATCCCTACTCACTCACATTGATATGTATTTATGGGCATCTCCATAGCCCATTTATACGCCTAGTTGATGTGAGACTATCTCCTTCTAATTGTCTTCTCCACAACCACCTTCTATTCCACCTATAGTGCTATGTCCATGGCTCACGCTCATGTATTGCGTGAAAGTTGAAAAAGTTTGAGAACATCAAAAGTATGAAACAATTGCTTGGCTTGTCATCGGGGTTGTGCATGATTTAAATACTTTTTGTGATGAAGATGGAGCATAGCCAGACTATATGATTTTGTAGGGATAAGCTTTCTTTGGCCATGTTATTTTGCGAAGACGTAATTATCTTGTTAGTATGCTTGAAGTATTATTGTTTTTATGTCTATTAAACTTTTGTTTTAAATCATACGGATCTGAACATTCATGCCACAATAAAGAAATTACATGGATAAATATGTTAGGTAGCATTCCACATCAAAAATTATGTTTTTATCATTTACCTACTCGAGGATGAGCAGGAATTAAGCTTGGGGATGCTTGATACGTCTCCAACGTATCTATAATTTTTTATTGTTCCATGCTATTATATTATCTGTTTTAGATGTTTTATATGCATTAATATGCTATTTTATATTATTTTTGGGACTAACCTATTAACCTAGAGCCCAGTGCCAGTTCCTGTTTTTTCCCCTGTTTTTGAGTTTCGCAGAAAAGGAATACCAAACGGAGTCCAAACGGAATAAAACTTTCGCGATGATCTTTCCTGGACCAAAAGGAAACCAGGAGACTTTTAGATGAAGTCGGAGGAGCCACGAGGTGGCCACAAGGATGGAGGGCGCGCCCCCCACCCTTGTGGGCCCCTCGTGCACCCCCTGTCCTAATTCTTTCGCCTATATATACTCTTATATGCCCAAACCACCAGAGGCATCCACGAAAATACTTTTCCACCGTCGCAACCTTCTGTACCCGTGAGATCCCATCTAGGGGCCTTTTCCGGTGTCTTGCCGGAGGGGGATTCGATCACGGAGGGCTTCAACATCAACACCATTGCCCTTCCGATGAAGCGTGAGTAGTTTACCTCAGACCTACGGGTCCATAGCTAGTAGCTAGATGTCTTTTTCTCTCTCTTTGATTCTCAATACCAAGTTCTCCTCGATGTTCTTGGAGATCTATTCGATGTAATACTTTTTTGCGGTGTGTTTGCCGAGATCCGATGAATTGTGGATTTATGATCAGCTTATCTATGAATATTATTTGAATCTTCTCTGAATTCTTTTATGCATGATTTGATATCTTTGTAATTCTCTTCGAACTATCGGTTTGGTTTGGCCAACTAGATTGGTTTTTCTTGCAATGGGAGAAGTGCTTAGCTTTGGATTCAATCTTGCGGTGTCCTTTCCCAGTGACAGTAGAGGCAGCAAGGCACATATTGTATTGTTGCCATCGAGGATAAAAAGATGGGGTTTTCATCATATTGCTTGAGTTAATTCCTCTACATCATGTCATCTTGCTTAATGCGTTACTCCGTTCTTTATGAACTAAATACTCTATATGCATGCTGGATAGCGGTCGATGTGTGGAGTAATAGTAGTAGATGCAGAATCGTTTCAGTCTACTTGACACGGACGTGATGCCTATATTCATGATGATTGCCTTAGATATCGTCATAACTTTGCGCTTTTCTATCAATTGCTCGGCAGTAATTTGTTCACCCACCGTAATATTTTCTATCTTGAGAGAAGCCTCTAGTAAAACCTATGGCCGCCGGGTCTATTTTCCATAATACAATCTTCTACTTTCCAATCTACGAGTTTCCGATCTACTATTTTGCAATCTTTTATTTTCAGATCTATAAACCAAAAAACCCAAAAATATTAAATTTATCTTTTGTTTAGTTTTACCTATCTCTATCAGATCTCACTTTTGCAAATAACCGTGAAGGGATTGACAACCCCTTTATCGCGTTGGCTGCAAGTTGTTTGATTGTTTGTGCAGGTATTCGGTGATTTGTGTGTTGTCTCCTACTGGATTGATACCTTGGTTCTCAAACTGAGGGAAATACTTATCTCTACTTTGCTGCATCACCCTTTCCTCTTCAAGGGAAAAACCAACGCAAGCTCAAGAAGTAGCAGCCGCACCTTTATGTAGTACATCCAAAGCCTAGGAAGCAAGGTCTCCTTTGCCTCTTTTTCTCATCCGCGAAGCAATGGACAAGCCGAGGACGATGGCTGCGCTTACCTCCCTGATGACCCGCTTCTGCGCTGGAGAGGATAGTTGGCTGGCTCGTAGAATCACCAACCCAGAAGCACCCGGCACCTCTGAAGTCTCAGACGGGAACGAAAAGCCACGGCGCAACAAGAACAAGCATCGCCACAACAACGGTGAAGTCGACGAGATGGCAGTAAATGTCGGATTCCGTAATCTGAAGTCCGGGTCATGGAAAAAGCCTTCTAAAGGCAACCAGGATGGACCAACCAAGTTTGATTCAATCTTCGACAGGCCCTGCCAGATCCATGGCACCCCTGAGAAGCCCGCCAACCACACCAACCATAACTATTGGGTGATCAAACAAGCCGGCAAGCTCAAGGCCAAGGACTGCGCCAGAAGTCCTCGGAGCGAGGACGACAAGGATCCCCGCAGGCCGAACAGTGTAGGCCAAAAACCCTTCCTCCTGAGGTCAAGATGGTGAACATGATATATGCCACCCATATACTGAGAAAGGAGAGGAAGCGCGCACTATGAGATGTATACGCTGTCGAGCCCGTAGCGCCGAAATTCAACTCATGGTCGGCTTGCCCGATCACCCTCAACTGCACGGACCATCCGACCAGTATCCGTCATGGAGGATCGGCGGCCCTGGTACTCGACCCCATCGTTGATGGGTACCACCTCACGAGAGTCCTTATGGATGGAGGCAGTAGCCTCATTCTGATTTATACAGATACAGTGAGGAAAATGGGGATCGATCCATCAAGGATCAAACCCAGTAACACCACCTTCAAGGGGGTTATTCCGGGCGTAGTGGCCCGCTACTCAGGTACGGTGACTCTGGAAGTGGTATTCGGCTCGCCAGATAACTTCCGCAGTGAAGACTTGATTTTCGATATTGCCCCTTTCGGCAGTGGCTACCATGCCCTCCTCGGCCGAATGGCGTTCGCCAAATTCAAAGCTGTCCCGCATTACGCATACCTCAAGCTGAAGATGCCTGGTCCTTTGGGCGTCATAATGATCAACGACAACACGGAGCGCTCACTCCGTACCGAGGAACATACCGCGGCCCTGGCAGCCGGCGCCAACGGGCCTAGGTATCAGCCCGCCGTAAAGGCCAGAGATACAACTAAACGGACTCGAGCCCGGTCCCCGTCATGGGAGCCCGCCTGCGTTCGCCGCAAATAGGGACACGCGCCCCACGGCATGCCCATCATAGTCGCGCTCTACGTGCCTTGTCAGCACAACTTCGCGCTCAAGATACCGTGGGTAGCCGTGGGGCCTATATCAAACAAACAACACCATGTGTTTGGCTTAACTGAACTATGGGGTTATCACATCCTTGGACGGCAACGGGTATGACTCCAGACTCGCCCAACATCAAGCTGTGACAACATGACTACCTCTCAAGGTTCCTATTCAAGGCCCCCCTCGCCGGCATGCGTTTTTCTACACGGATGTCCCCCCTACCCACCAGAAGCAAAGGCGCAGACGTGCAGCAGGGCACATTTGAGGCTTCGACCCACGCATTAAGGCCCTGTATAAACCTTTGTCTATAAAATTTTCTTTTCTTACTCATCATAAACACCTCGGCAGTTCAAATTGTACGGATAGACATCCCGAGCTTATGGAAAATAAAAACACCTATTACGGTGTTCGGGCATCCGTATTGTCTAGCCTTTCTTTTTCTTTTTTTTCACTCTTTGAACAGCTTGGCATGCACACATTGTGCAACAAATACACATTGGTTAATTAACCAACAGCTTGATCTCTTCATCAGCTCCACGTACCAAGTCCAGCACCATTTTCCACTGTGTGTTCGGCGTCTCGGATGTTGCACTATATGCATCCGTTCCTAACTATGTCTTGGGTCAATAGTTGGGTTGCCCGGCTCCTGTGTCTACCTTCTTACATTCCACACGTTCGGCTAAGAAGGTAAAGGGAGAACCCCTGTGATTGTACTTCTGGCTAGCCTAGTTAAGCACCTCAGGGGAGAAAGCTGAAAACTGACCATCATAGTAAGCGTGAACTGGTCGGCGATCCGATGATAAATGTTAAACTCAAAAATCGTTGGCGATTTATCCGTGTCATACGCAGGGTTCGTCCTAGCACAAACCACATGATTACAAAGGCATGCCTCGGCTTCCTCGTACATCACAAAGCATTGGGGGCTAGTCATTAGCTCCCGTAGTCAAGCTCCTATGGCTAAGTGAAAGCAATAAAGCCGCATAGTCCGATTGCCTAGTCTCTCTCACGAACTACCACCTTCGGGCACTGAGACGTCGGCTAAGGGTAATAGTGCGGAGATGAAACACCCCTCATATTATTCACTTGGGGGCGGAAGCCGACAACTGGTAACTTTCAGAATAAAAAACGGCCGCACAGGAGTCAAAATAAAATCACCATAGCATAAAACATACAAACGAGCCGCATTATAAAGCAAAAGGTCTAGTTGACAACATCATACAATCAGTCAATGATTACATCTTTGGAACACTGGCCCTCTATCGCCCGAGAACCATCCATAACATCTGGGAAGTACATTTCGGGGCGACGATGCTCTTTTCCAGCTGGTGGGGGACCGGTGGCCATATCCATTGGCTTGATCTTAGGCCAATGAATGATGGTCTTCGCAAAGGCCAACCGAGCTCCCTCAAGGCAGGCAGAGCACTTCACCACGTCAATCTGGGATGGCGCGTCATGCAGCTTCTGCACCAGGCTGAAGTAGCTGCTCGGAATCGGCTCTGAGGGCCACAGCCGGACACAAAGGTCCTTCATGGCTGGCCAGGCCATCCGATGCAGCTCCATTAGCTGTTTCATATTTTTGCTGAGGAGGGGAGGATGCTCAAGCGCCTGGAATTGCGCCCAGAAAAGCCGCTGCTCGGTGTCTCCCTCCCATGTGGCGTAGTGCTCCGTCGCATCCACCACACTCCTTGGAGGCTCGACGAAAATGCCTGCGGAGCACCAGACCCGTGTCAGCAATGTGAACTTGTTGCCACCAAAAACACTCTACGGTAAGTATGGCTTACCATCTGTGATTTGCCTCACTTGGCGGAGTTCCTCTCGGGCACCCCGCACTTCTATTCTGGCCTCCCAGAGCTCTTTTTCCACCTTGGATAGCTTGGAGGTCTGCTCTTTCTGTTTCTGCACAAGGTCCTCACATTTCGTGACGGCATCCTTGAGCTCCTGTTGCACTTCGGCCACTCGAGCCTCGTGCTTCTCGCCGACGGTCTTCACCATCCCGAGTTCGGCCATCACCTTTTCAGCAGCCGCCTTATTTTCGGCCGCCTCGGCCTCGACCTTCTTCAGCGCAGCCTTGAGGCCCTCGACCTCCGCGGCAGCAGTTGCAGTCACCAAAACACCATGGGCTCAGCATACAATCCGACACATAACTGTCCGGCGGTATTGACTATGCATTTCGATAGGGGCTTACCTTGCGCCTCATCAAGCCGCTTGTTGACAAGGTCAAGCTCTGCATCGGAGCGTTTCAACTTTCGATCCATCTCCTCCAGCGCCGCGGCATTAGCACTCACCACCAAGGATGATGCCTGCAATATCAAATCAATCATGACGCCTCAACTACTGCCTACGGATATTTGATCCTCTGTAAGGTTTTTTGCAATCCTCACAGAGTCTCGGGGGCTGTTATGCAGAAGGCCTGCCCAAACTCTAGTTAAAGATTAAATCCGTTCTGCGGGGAAAGTGCATTACTTGACTCACCTCGAAGCCTGTTAAAAGGCCTTGGACTGCATCGTTCAGTCCGGTTTCGACGGACCGAACACCTTGTAGAACCGCACCCATAAGGGTGCGGTATTTGGCGACGATGACGAAGCTATTCACCAACTCCTCCATCGCATCCGGCTAGCCTGGCACTGCCCGGTTATTGGTGTTCGATGCAGGCAGCGGGACCCCGGCTCCCCCTTCGTCAGAAGGCGGGATCGGCACCTCTGAGGGCCTTGGGGGCTCCGGTGGGGCTGTTTGGGAGGGCCTGGACGGTCCGGACTCCCCTCCTGTGTCCACCAAGAGGGACGCATCCTCCTGGTCTTTGGTGACCGAGGCATCAGCCTCGGCCATGATCTTGTCGCCGCCCTCCCTTGTGTTTGGACAGGGAGGGATCCTTCAGGACAACACCTCCCCGGGTTCTTCAGGGACCAGGGGAGGCGCGGAGCGCGACGCTGATCCGCTATCCGCTTGCTCGGCGGGCGGAGAGGTCCCCTCCAAGGTTGGCTCGGCAGGGTGGCCACGTGGGGGGCTATCACGTGATCAGATTCTATCAATAAAAGACTAGTAAAATGAAGTAAGCAAGAAATGTTGAGGTTCATACCTCGTGGCGGGGGGCTTGACCCTCAGGTCCTTCTCCGGGACCTCTTCGGATGCCACGGACTCCTTTTCGGAGTCCGAGCTGTCGGGCAGGACCAATTTGGGTTTGCACTTCCTCTTCAGGGCTCAAGGAGGTTGCTCCTCCTCGGCGTCTTCGGACGCCGCCCTCTTCTTGGAACGGGAGGAGGCACTTTCCTCCTCGTCTTTATCCTCTTCCCCGTCTTGGGCAGATGGGGCCGTAGCTCTCCGACCTTGGTGTCCGGACGCCCTTTTGGGTGGAGGCCTTCCCTGGCCTCCGGCAGATCTTTCTTCTTCTTTCCCTTCTTCTCTGGCGCCTTGTAAGGCGCCTCGACCAGCAACTCCTCCAGTTGAGCTGTCCGAGGCTCTTCAGGCAGCGGAGCCAGACTGCTGATCTTCTTGGCCTTCTCAAGCCAGCCCTGTAGAGGCACCAAAAAAAGTTTAGAATGAACTTCGTGTAGTGCAAATGGCAACAGATGAAACGGCAGAAGCTCAATTACCTTCTTCGGAGCAGTTTTGGCATCAAGACCAATGTCTTCTTGCTCGGCCGGCCAATCCTCCTGGGGCTTAAACAGCAACCTCCATATTTTGTCGTGGGTGGTGCCGAAGAAGTATCGCATGTTGGACGGGTCCTCGGACTTGTAAGTCCACATCAGAGCGGCCCTTTGCTGACAAGGGAGGAGACGGTGACCGAGCATTATCTGGATCACGTTGGTCAACTTGGCGCCAGTTTCCATCACATTGGAGATGCATTTTTGCAGCATCTTCACCTCGTCGGCGGATCCCCAGTTAAGACCTTTCCTAGTCCACGAGGTCAATCTCACGGGGGGTCCGGACCTGAATTCGGGAGCCGCCGCTCATGCCACCTCCCGTGGTTCGGTAACATAGAACCATTCCTTCTGCCAAACCTTGACGGTCTCGATGAATATGCCCTCTGGCCACTGGACTCGAGTGAGCTTGCTCATCATCGCTCCACCGCAGTCCGCCTGGGCGCCGCCGACTATCTTCGGCTTGACGTTGAACACCTTCAGCCACAGGCCGAAATGCGGCTGGACTCGCAGAAGGGTCTTGCAGACGATGATGAAGGCTGAGATGTGGAGGAAGGAGTTGGGGGCCAGATCATAAAAATCCAGCCCATAAAAGAACATCAACCCCGAATGAAGGGATGCAGAGGAAAAACCAGCCCCCGGATAAAGTGGGGGAGGAACACCACCCTCTCGCCTGGCTTGGGCGTGGGGACGACCTGGCCCTCCTCCGAGGCCCGGTGAGCGACGTTGGCCGACAAGTAGCCAGCTCGCTTCAGCTCCTCGATGTCACTGTTGGTGATGATGGAGGCCTCCCACTTGCCGTTAGCACCAGATCTGGCCATGGCCGAAGCTGGGAAGGGACTCTCTACAGAAGGGAAAGGCAGGGCACTGGAGCTCTGGGAACGGGAAAAGTGACAGCGAGAGGTGGAAGAAGGTGTAGGCCGATAGCGACAGCCGTTCCCCTTTTTATAGGATGCTGATATAACAAGGGGCCCTTTTTCCACGCCGCAGGCCTCTCCACTTCCTGATATACTTGCGACATTATGCGCGGGTGGGATGATCGAAATCATTCATCATATCCCCTAAAAAGCGGGGCACGATCTCCGCCTTGATGAGACACGACGATGGAGGTGCGGCCTCGAACCGCGCATCAACGACTTCCAGCCGTTCAGTGTTATGACCGAACGTGACCTTTCACCAGAAAGTTGTCAGATGAGGGCACTGTTCACATCGGAATGCTTTGACCTTCAGGGCTAAGTAAAGCCAATGCTCCGGATTCTAGATACTACCCTACTCCGAGCGTGCACAGGACAAGATGGAGAACTTGCCTCGCAAGCCGTAGACTGAGGGAAATGCGGATGCCGATCACAGGCCCTGGCATTGGAGGCTACTTCGGGGGCTATTGAGGGAGTCCTGGATTAAGCGGTCCTCGGGCCGCCGGCCCCTTGCTTATGGGCCAGACTAATGGGCTACTATGGAGCCAAGCTACGGCGTGGGCCCATGACCAGACAGAAGATCTTCAAAGCCGTGGTGTGCCCTCCAAGTCAAGATTTAGCATGATCTTCCTTTATTGTAACCGACCGTGTGAACCCTAACCCTACTAGTGTCTATATAAACCAGAGGGCTTTAGTCTTTAGGGTTAGAGCAACATTCAATACCCCATCAATCTAGGGTTTAGCTCACCTAATCTCAAGGTAGATCGACTATGTAATCATACCATACACATCAAATACAATCAAGGAAGACGTAGGGTTTTACCTCCTAGAGAGGGCCCGAACCTGGGTAAACACCATGTTCTTCGTCCCTTGTTCCCCATTGATCCTAGATCCACAGCTCGGGACCCCCTACCCGAGATCCGCCTGTTTTGACACCGACAACTAGCCCCCGGTGTTTTGTGATGTTCGGGAGAGCCGAAGTATATACCTTTATCACGTGGTTTGTGCAAAGACAAACCCTTCGTATAACACGGGGTAGTCGCCATTGATTTTTAGTTTGACACTTACCATCGGATCGCCGATCAGTTCTCGCTTATTATGACAGTCAGTTTTCGGCTTTCTCCACTGAGGTACTTAACCGGGCTAGCCAGAAGTACAATCACAGTGGTTCTCCCTTTACCTTCTTAGCCGAACGTGCGGAACATAAGAAGGTAAGCACAGGAGCCGGGCAACCCAACTATGGACCCAAGACATAATTCAGAACCGATTCATATAATGGAATATCCGAGATGCCGAACACACAGAGAGAAGATAGTGCCAGACTTGATGCATATGGCGAGTATTATGATCGAGCCCCCGGTCTATTAGCCGACTGCATCTTAGAGAAAATGTGTGCCGAACTAGTTTATGGCAGCGTCGAAGAGCTGGAAAAAAAGTGCAATTTAAATGACCGCAAGAGGACCGTAAGAGGTGGTCTTTATTTCCAATGAGCTCATGACGTCTAGCCGTACAATTCGAACTGCCAAAGCATCTGTTACAGGTACTTTGTAAGAAAAAGAAAAAAGTTTTACAGATGAAACGTTTACACAGGGCCTTCATGTGTGGGTTGATGCCGGTACTGTGCCCTGCTGCATGTCTGCGCCTTTGCTTCTGTTGGGAAGAAGAACTCTGTGGAGGGGGTGATAATCGGCCGACGGGCCCTTGACAAAGAGCCTTGAGAGGTCGCTGTGCTATTCTAGCTTAATGCCGGATAGGTCCTAGATGGTACCTATTGACCTCCCGAGGCGTGCGTGACCATAGCTCGGTTGAGCCGAACACTTGGCGTTTAGTTTAATTGGGCCCCACAGCTGCCCATGATATCTGGAGCGCGAAGTTGTGCTTACGAGGCATGTAGCGTGCGACTGGGGTGGGTATGCTGGGGGGGCGTATCCCTATTTACATCGAGCGTAGGGAGGCTCCCTGAATGGAGACAGGGCTCAGGCCCGTTTACTTGCCTCTAGTCCCTTGACGGCGGGCTGGTACTTCGGCCCCTTGACGCCGGTTTGGTCTTCGGCTGCCAGAGCTGCGGTATGTTCCTCGGTCCGGAGTGAGCGCTCCATATTGCTATTGACCATGATGACGCCCTTGGGTCCGGGCATCTTTAAATTTAGGTATGCATAGTGGGGGACACCGTTGAAGCGAGCAAACACTGTTCGACCCAGGAGTGTGTGATAGCCGCTGCAAAAAGGGACAATGTCTAAGATCAAGTCTTCGTTGCGGAAGTTGTCCGGTGAGCCGAACACCACCTCCAGGGTCAGGGTGCCTGAGCAGCGGGTTTCCGCGCATAGAATTACCCCTTTAAAGGTAGTGTTACTGGGTTTGATCCTTGACGGGTCAATACCCATTTTCCTCACAGTATCTGAATAAAACGGATTGGGGCTAATGCCTCCGTGCATGAGGACTCTAGTGAGGTGGTACCCATCGATAATGGGGTCAAGAACCAGGGCCGCCGACCCTCCATGATGGATACTGGTCGGATGGCCCCTGCAGTCAAAAGTGATCGGGCATGCCGACCATGGGTTAAAATTCGGGGCTACAGGTTCTACGGCGTAGACATCCTGAAGTGCGCATTTCCTCTCCTTCTTGGGTATATGAGTGGCGTAGATCATATTCACCATCTTTACCTCAGGAGGGAATTGTTTTTAGCCCCGTTGCTCGGCCTGCGAGGTTCCTCGTCGTCTGTGAGTTTGCCGGCCTATTTGATCACCCAACAGTTACGGTTGGTGTGGTTGGCGGGCTTGCCAGAAGTGCCGTGGGTCTGGCAGGGCCTGTCCAAGATTATATCCAACTTGGTGGGTCCATCCTGGTTCCCTTTGGAGGGCTTTCTCCGTGGTCTTGATTTGGGGTTGTGGAATCCGGCTTTCACTGCCATGTCTTCGGCTTCACCGCCGTTGTGGCGACGCTTATTTTTGTTGCGCCGTCGTTTCCCGTTTCCGTCTCGGACTTCTGAGGTGCCGGGGTCTTCTAGGTTGGTGCTTCTATGAGCCAACCAGCTATCTTCCCCCGTGCAAAAGCAGGTCATGAGAGAGGTAAGTGCCGGCATCGTCCTCGACTTATCTTGGCCGAGCTGGCGCGCGAGCCATTCGTCCCGGATACTATGCTTAAATGAGGCTATAGCTACGGCATCCGGACAGTCGATGATCTGGTTCTTTTTGGTCAAAAATCGATTCCAAATTTGCCGGGCTGATTCACTGGGCTGTTGGACCACATGGCTCAGGTCATCGGCATCCGGAGGCCGGACATAAGTGCCTTGAAAGTTAGCTCGAAAAGCATCCTCGAGCTCTTCCCAACTTCCTATGGAGTTTTCGGGGAGGCTGTTCAGCCAATGCCTGGCTGGTCCTTTGATCTTTAATGGCAAGTATTTTATGGCATGGAGGTCATCCCCTCGCACCATATGAATGTGGAGAAGAAAGTCTTCGATCCACACGGTCGGGTCTGTAGTCCCGTCGTATTGCTCGATGGGTTTAAACCCTTCAGGGAACTGATGCTGCATCACCTCATCTGTAAAACACAACGGGTGAGCGGCACCCTTGACTCGGGCCATGTCACGCTAGAGTTCGGCTGCCATCAGGGCCCGGTGCTGCTCCCGAGCTCTATCGTTTCGGTCGAGCCAAGCTTGGTATCCGTCCCGTCTAGCGGGAGGGTATTCTCTGGATCCGTAAATGGATCTTAACGGGCCTGCTCGAGCATCCAGGTCGCGCCGTAAGTCGTATTCATATTCTGGATGCACCGGCTCCTTGCCTCTTCGGCAAAGAGGCATGGGTGGGTGTTCGGCCTCTCCAGCCAGCCTGTCCCGTCCTCGAGTGGGCAGTCTGGCTGATATGCCTGAGTGTATCTTGGTGGTGCGGTCTCAAGGGCCTCATCGTCAAATTGCGGTAGCAATTTCCTCTTTGGGTAGCTTTTGGTTTGCTGCTCATAGTCGTACCCTTCCTCAGCTGCTAGGACTTTTGTCCATCTGTTGTTGAGTGTGTCTTGTTCGGCTTTTATTTGTTGCTGCTTCTTCTTCAAGCTTTGTGCGGTGGCAATAAGTTGCCTTTTAAACCGCTCTTGGTCCAATGGATCCTTGGGGACGATGAAATCCTCGGCTCCAAGGCTGACCTCCTCCTCGGAGAGGGGGGGTAGTTACTATCCTCGGAGTCGTTGAGGTCCTTGGGATTAAACTGATCCTCGTGCTCCTCCAAGTTGTCTGGCTGTTGCTCGGTGACAGCGGGGTCGCCGAGGTCTTCTGATACATCTCCAACGTATTTATAATTTTTTATTGTTCCATGCTATTATATTATCCATCTTGGATGTTTTATATGCATTAATATGCTATTTTATATCATTTTTTGGGACTAACCTATTAACCTAGTGCCCAACGCCAGTTGTTGTTTTTTCCTTGTTTTTGTCTTTTACAGAAAATCAATACCAAACGGAACGAAATTTTTTGAGGATTTTTCTTCGACCAGAAGACAACCACGAAGCTTTGGGAGGAGGCCAGAGGAGCCACGATAGGGCCACAAGCCCTAGAGGCGCGCCCCAGGGGGGCGACTCCAGGCTTCTGGGCCCCTCGGGACTCCCCTAACCCTAATTCCAGCTCCATAAATGCCCAAATATTCCCCATATACTAGGGGACACACCAAAAATACTTTTCCGCCGTCGCAAGCTTCTATTCTCATGAGATCCCATCTTGGGGCCTTTTCTGGCACTCTGTCGGAGGGGGATTCGATCATGGAGGACCTCTACACCAACCTTGCTGCCCTTCCGATAATGTGTGAGTAGTTTACCACAGACCTACGGGTCCATAGCTAGTAGCTAGATGGCTTCTTCTCTCTCTTTGATCTTCAATACAATGTTCTCCTTGATGTTCTTGGAGTTCTACCCGATGTAATCTTCTTTTGTGGTGTGTTTGTTGAGATCCGATGAATTGTGGGTTTATGATCAGATTATCGATGAATATTATTTGAGTCTTCTCTAAACTCTTTTATGCGTGATTAAGATAGCTTTGTATTTCTCTCCGATCTATTGATTTGGTTTGGCCAACTAGATTGATCTATCTTGCAATGGGAGAGGTGCTTTGTTTTGGGTTCAATCTTGCAGTGTCCTCACCCAGTGACAGTAGGGGTAGCGAGGCATGTATTTGTATTGGTACCATTAAGGATAAAAAGATGGCGTTTTTACCATATTGCTTGGATCTATCCCTCTACATCATGTCATCTTGCTTAAGGCGTGACTCCATTCTTGTTAACTTAATACACTAGATGCATGCTGGCACTACAAAAAAAATACACTTCCGTGATGATACGTGTTTGTCGTAGTATGTCACGTTTTCTGTCATGCATGTACATCCATGACGATTTTATGACAGAATCAAGATAGTCATACCTGTGCTGTCGTAGAAGTGTTCCATGACAATACCAAAATTATCACCATGGAAGTGTCCACTTCCATGATGATAAATGGCGTGTCATGGAAGTGTTTTCGTCAAGGGTAACTAACACGTGGCATCCACCGTACCGGGTCGCCGTTAAGCTATCGAGTTCTGGTTTGGATCCGATAACCCATTAACAGCCCCGACCAATGGGGATTTTCCACGTGTAAAATTCTCATTCGCCGGAGGATCCACGTGCCGGCTCAGCGTTGGGACAGATGTCATCCACTGATTGTACGAGAGGCGCCTATGATATGTTGGCACGTGGCAAGGCCCAACAGTGGCCCATTTAGGTGAAAGAGGTCGGCCCAGTCAAAATTAGCAGGCCGGCCCATATAGGGCCTACTTGTGTCTGGTCCATCTAAGCTCACGGCCCATACGAGATGTGCCAATTCGGCCCGTCAATGGCCCGTTAACTATTTAACACCATTGCAGCCCATCGTCAGTTCGGGCCCGTTAACAGCCTGCTATATATTTGGGCTCAATATCGGCCCGATGTGGTTTCGGCCTGTTAACGGCCCATTCAAAGGATGGGCCAATTTTCAGGATGTACGTCTTTCGGCCTTTTAGAGACCCATTTAAGTGTTGGGCCAATTTCCAGCCCGGTGTGTCTGTCAGCCTGTTAATGGCCCATAAATGAGTTGGGCCATTTGTAGTCGGACCTGAGTTTTGGCCTCTTAACGGCCCATGCTCTTCATGGTCCAATACCAGACCGGTTTCTCTTTCGGCCTGCTAAAGGCCCACAACACAGTTGGGCCATATACAGTCCGACCTGACTTTTGGCCTCTTAGCGGCCCATGCTCTTCATGATCCAGTACGAGCCCGCTGTCTCTTTTGGCCTGCTAAAGGCCCATAGTACAGTTGGGCCATATATAGCCTAACCTTAGTATCGGCCTATTAACGGCCCGTGAAATCGAGTAGGCCCACTTATTGCCCGCTTCAATGACGGCCTGTTAATGACCCAGGAGGTAACAGGGCCAAGCATTAACTGTTGGCCTGTTTCAAATATAGCGGCCCAATAGAGCTTTCGGTCTTGTTACGGCCCATCAACTTAATGGGCCCGCTAAAGTTCGAACATGTCTGTAGGCCCAATTAGATAGCGCGATTCTGGCCCAGCTATAATTTGAGCCCATTACGACGAGCATTTATGGACAGGACCAAAACCGATCAATCAAAGGCCTATGAGAATTTTGGCCCCTGCGAGCCCATTAGGGAAGCCCATTAAGGGCAGTGGGCCGCTATCCTTCATATAGTGCCCATGACTGTTCGTGCTAACTAATAATTTCACTACTTGTTTGGCTTCCTAGCGACCAGTTAGCTGGAAGGCGAGGCGCGCTAAGCAAACGTACGGCATACAAGGAGAAACGTAGCACATCCAGCATATATTACAGGAAATTACATCCACTGGGCAATCAAAGATTGATGCCAGTGCAAATAAATGAACAGAACTTAACGATCTGCAACCTCAGCGCGGATGACGCCCATAAGCATGTGAGTAAGTTCTTCCTTCTTTGCTACACTATCTCTGAAAACATTGATCAGTTGTTGTCATGCAAGAATGTGCACCTCTGATTCCTCCACGATTTCCATCATTGCTTCGGCCAGTAATTGGTTCACAAACATAAAAATTTTCTGTTGGATTCAAGACAGAGGAAACTGAACAGATTTAGATGGTGATTTTGGCAGGCTTGTATTATTGATAGTGGAGAGTGTCTCGACCACTGCATCATAACATAAATTAGGAGGGGAACCGAACAGATTAATCAAGAGTTATTGCCATATTACCTGGCCTAGATTTATTGGAAAGAAATAATGGGGTTGCCTTGCTGTTTTCAGAGTTTGTCTTCTTATCTTTAGCAGCCTACACCAAATTAACACACTAGCATTGCTATCATTGGCCAGGTCAGATAAATAGAAAAGCAACATTGACACAACAAACGTTTGGGCAACCAGACCACACCAGCCTACACCAAATTAACACAATATGGCACAGCTATCATCACCCAGGTAAGGTAATAGGAAAGCAACATTGACACAATGAATGATTGGGCAACCAGAACAACACTACAATTTAGTAATGTGCATGATATGAGATAGTACACTCATGCAGCTCAGGATGCAAAACTACCTGGCAGTTTTCCTTACAAAAATCAACATTGTCGCCTTTAATTTTACATTTTGCTAGAAGTAAGTTTAGATCAGATAAAGGTTGGATTCACGCTAATTAACAAAATATATTCTGATGTAAAAATATAGTGATATATACAACAGATACTTACATCAGCATTGGAGCACAGAGAATTCCCGCAAGATACTTTCCTCGAACACGATCCCAGTTTAGAAAGTATTCTATCCTTTAAGCTTATTTTCTAAAAGAGAGATGGGTAAGAAACATGTAGAAAATATGAACTGAATGCTACAAAATTTCATGATGTGAAGATACGCACACGCTTTTTAGAATGGAGTTGACATATTTTTGCTGGACTGGAGCGGACTTGTTCGTTGGCCACTTGAATCTGCTTATTATCAGTAGGAGTTGGGTTTCTCTGTGCTGGAGCAGTATCTATGAACACTGGAGTTGGTTTACTATCTCCTGGCGTTTGGATCTTTTGCAAATACCTTGTTTGTAACCCTTCAGATTCTAACATAGCCGTCTTCCCCTTGCATGCCTTATATAGAAGAATGGTGCTTCAGTTATAAAACATGCTACGGCAGAGAGATGGAATAGGTACTGAAGAATAGAAAGGCATGACATATTGACATGTATTCCCTCCATCCAGAAATAAATGGATGTGTCTAGGCGTATTTCAGTTCTAGATACATCCATTTTTATCTATTTCGGCGACATGTAATCCAGACAAAGGGAGTATGATGTAAGAGATAGGGATACGACAGGACAACAGAGTAAAAAAACAATAGTTGAATGTAAAACTGTATGATAGCGGAATACATACAGAAAAACACTAAGGCAGCATATGCATGTATGATTGGGAAACTAAGATGGCATTGCAACAGACCACTAGAACAGCACTTCAATGTAAAAAAACATGGTATGGTAGACAGATGGAGTACATACTGATGAATAACAATGCATAAGATATTCAGAAGCATGATGTCCAAACTAAGTAGATGGCATTGCGACAAAGTAGAATGATAGTACTTGAATTTGAAAACATGTTATCATGAATGGAATAGGTACTGAAAAACAGGAAGGCATGACATATTTACATGCATGATCAGCAGGCTAAGCACATGGCATTGCAATAGAGTAGATGCACTCCAGGACATTATATGCATGTTGTACCCATGTCACGGGCCAAGTTAGAGCAAGGACCTTATGGGGTGAATAGGATTCATCATATTTCTGCAAGTCTTCTGAAGAACTGCCTTTACATGTTCCATCATATTGGGTATCATTGACGTCAAGTTTGTTGGCCGTTACATTGCTCCGCGAGGTTCTTGTGGATATATTAGTGTGTGCAATTATATCTGACATGCATGGAAGACAACTAGTAGTTAGATTTATGTAATGAGTGCCTATAGGAGAAGACATAAATAGTAGGACTGGGCTTAACTAGCAGCAATAGGTCTCAAGAACTAAAGGGAGAACACAGATGAAAGCTACGGAATATGTATCATTTGTACTCTTGATTAACTAGATGGCACAAAAAAGTATTAAAGAACAACATAGGTAATACTAGAAGTGGTATAATCACCAGCCTGTGGGATAGCATTGGCTGATGGATGATAACTATGGAACAGCGTTACCTAAAGAACACGTCTCTTATCTAAACTATGGAACAACGTTTACTCCTGCACAAGACTCTTAAGAGATCAGCATGAATATACAGTGAAATGTGATAATCTATTTTCCATGCTTAGATGAATAACAAAGCCATAAATGTTACACACAAGTAAGATGAGGGTACAACCTATCTAGCCACCATCCATAGGAGTGAGCATCATTTGCTGACTTGTCGATGGCCCTGCAGTTGTTGTGGTTGTCCATGTCGGGAACGCACATTCAATGCAAGGAACTATTGAGTGGGGACTAGAGCTCCCTTCTGGTGTATGCTTCCCTTGTTGGAGCAGTTGCGGTGAGAAGGAAAACGGTGTGGCTGAAGATGCAGAAAACGCATAATGTTAAGAACGACACATATCTCTGATCTGAAGAAATACCCTAAGAGATCAACAGTAAGGTACGACAGTGATCACACGTCTGTTGACTGAAAACTAAATTGGGGTCACACGATTTTATTTTATTTTGGTATAGTCTGATCTGCGTCGAATGGCTTGATGGTCATCTTGTGCCTCCCGGCTGACAATGTTCAGAATCTTACCCGAAGAGCCAGCGACCACTGGTAGAGCAGCCTGCCTCCGCCGTCCCTGGCTGCGAGAGCTCCGACCAAAACCCTGCTCCCCACCCCACTGCACTGTCGTGGTTGCGCCGCCCCCGGCCAATCCACAAAGACTCGCACTACAAAAAAAATACACTTCTGTGATGATACGTGTTTGTCACAGCAGGTCACGTTTTCTGTCATGCATGTACATCCATGATGATTTTATGACAGAATCAAGATAGTCATACCTGTGCTGTCGTAGAAGTGTTCCATGACAATACCAAAATTATCATCACGGAAGTGTCCACTTCCATGATGATAAATGGCGCGTCAAGGAAGTACTTTCGTCAAGGGTAACCAACACGTGGCATCCACCGTAACGGGTCGCAGTTAAGCTATCGGGTTTTGGTTTGGATCCGATAACCCGTTAACAGCCAGTACCAATGGGGATTTTCCATGTGTAAATCATCATTGGCCGGAGGAAACACGTGTCGGCTCCTCGGTGGGCCAGATGTCGTCCATCCAATGGAGGAGATGTGCCTATGATACGTCGACATGTGGCAGGGCCCAACAGAGGCCCATATAGGTTAAAAAGGCCGGCCTAGTCAAAGGCCCGTAGTATTTACTCAGGTACTAGTGGGCCAGCCCACTAACGACCTGCTTAAACATGGCCCATTTACGGCCCGAAGCCAGATCTGGCCCGTTATTTGTTTGCCGAGTATTTGGGCCCAATTACGGCCTAGTGACATTCCGGCCTGTTAGAGGCCCGATGTAGACATGGGCCCATTTCAGCCCGGTGTGTATTTCGGCCTGGGAATGGCCCGTGCTGCCCATGGGCCATATATGGTCCGACACGACATTCGGCCCACTAACGGCCCGTGATCAAGGTGGCAACAGTTCAGCCCAACGTGACTTTGGGCCTGTTAAAGGGTTGTCATATAATTCGGCTCGTTGATGCCTCTACTAAGCTTTCGGCCTCTTAAAGGCCCATGATATAAGTGGGCCAACTAAGGCCCAAGATATGTTTCGGCCTGGTAATGGCTCGTCATATAACTGGGCCAATAATAGCCCGGCCTACATTTCAGCCTGCTAAAGGCCCGTGGACGAGTATTGAAAATTGAGGCCCAACATGCATTTCGGCCTTCTAAAGGCCCATGGTATCTTCTGGGCCGTAACAGGCCAGAAGAATATTCTGCCTTTTAATGGCCTGAAGCTACATGGGCCCAACTAAGCGCTGGGTCCACTAAAGGCCCAACTAAACTTTGGGCCGAATGGAGGCCCGTGTAAGTTGTGGGCCTGGCGCAAAGTGTGAAGGCCCCAATGGCCTTTCAGGTGCAAGAAAGTTGCAGGCCGGCCAAATTGTGGCCCGCTAAAATGCAGGCCCGTTAGAGGCGAATGTTTCGGCCCGGTCACCTACATCAGATTTTTGCCATTTTTTTCAAATAGCTAATGATGTCATATATGGTAACTAGTAGAAATTAAGAACAAACCTAGTCTATACAATAAAGAAATTACGGCATAGTAACTTAGAATAAACCTACACTATACAATAAAGGATTTATGGTATATTACATCCACTGGGTATCAATGTTCGCCACCAGTGATCATAAAGCGCAACAAAGAAGCAGATTACAAAAAGTGGGCGCCATTGCAGTGTAACAAAATAATACTGAACCAAGACCACTTCCAGGATAGTTCAAGAAAGGTTAGCCTTGCGCGGGAGCTGCTGCACAAGCTGCTGAGCAAGGCAGTGAGACTAGCCTAGCATATCGTTCATAGCTTCCAGCTGTAGCTATTTAGCAATGAGGTTCTCATTGGTGTTCTCCGCGATCTTCCTTAGAGATAGGACTTCAAGTCGAAGTTGAGTTGCAGAATGCCTTTCTGCTTGAACTTGGGACTGAAGAAGTCAAACTGATTCAGACAGCGAATTATGTGAGCTTGTCTGACTACTAGTATCAAGTAACTTGAACACTGCATCAAGACATGACTTTGGGGTTGTCTCGCTATCTTCAAGATGTTTTGCCTTCTTTGCTGCAATATATGTTGGGTTTGTCTCACAGCCTTCAGCAGACTTGTGCATGCCATCAGGCATATCACCCTGAAACAAGCAAAGAGATGACAGGTTTTGCACGTGTATAAACAAAGATGGTAATTGTGCTGTCAATTCCATCCAATTTCAACTTAGAAAATAAAGAGTCAGTTCAAAATATCAATAGCATAATTTGGCATTGTTCATAATGCAGGCAGCTTCACCACACTACTGGATTACCATGTCAACAAAACAAGCATAGATGAAGGGCAAAGACAATCATTGTATCTATTTTGGTTAATGTGCATGGCATGTTGTTCATATCATCAGCCATATCAGTAAGATAAAACAGGAGATGACAAGGTGCAAACGTGGGTGGCTTCACCACACACTGAATTATAGATCCACAAAAACAACCATACATATAGGGAGTATTAAGTAATGTGCATGGTATGAATAAGGAATTTGGTTTTACAACTAAAACTTGGAACTTACAGTTTTTGCGAACATGCATTTTGATAGAAACAACAAACTAAACAGTAGTTGACAATAGGGAGTATGAGCAAATTAAACATCAGTTGAGGATAAAGGCTTTAGAAGGACTGACTTACATTAATAGTTAACACCAGCTCTATAATGCCCTTCTCCATGTCAAGGGAAGGATAACTCCAGAATTTCAGCACAGAAACTTCTTCATAAGCATTGCATGTACTCTGCATTTTGTAGAGAGTAATTATAGATATGATAATACTGGAAGGGATAGAGGATAATGAAGATAAGATGTAGATTGATGCTACATAATCAACTACCAATCCCTGTAAGTGCAAGCGTTACAGGACAAAATGTACTGACAAGAGCAATGGGCTACACTTCTGCACTGGCATTGTCTGTTTATTCAACTTTTTGGTAAGATTAAATATAGATCTGATATTTTTTTAGTAAATGGTGGGCGAGGGAGATAAGATGCAGAATGCTACACAATGAACCAGTCCCTCCTTCCCATAATATAAGAGTGTTTTGTACACTGGTGTACTATACAAAACGCTCTTATATTATGGGACGGAGGGAGTAGCTGTTAATGTAAGTACAGTGATAGACGATGTTCAGTCCTTACAAAAGGACTGCAGAGCTAAACCTCTTCAAAATCATTGGGTTGATTCTAAATTTATGTAAGAGTCGATACAGATCTTATAATGTCCACCAAATGGAGGATAACGAGGTTAACATGTGCAGTGATGCTACATAATCAACCAGCTATGAAAGTAAGTATGGTCATACAGGGCAAGAGGTACTCAGAAGAGCAACGCAGTGTGTAGTATAGTTGCGAGATTCTGTGGTCCCTTGAGAATGAATGTTCTTCTGCAAACAGTTTTCGTACAAGTGAGACGGTAAGGCACATGCAGAAATGTAGTTCAAATTGTGATGTGATGTCATAGACAGTACCTTACGCTGCAGATGAGACCAATGTGTAACAAGATTATTCTAGTTACTGTCTGATAAATCTAGCACCGGGGACTTTACAAAATTTTATTTAGAGGCTTGCCATCTGAAAGGATCGAGAAGAGGTGTCTAGAGGGGGGGTGATTAGACCCTCAACAAATAAAGGTGGCAATTTTTAAGTTCTTCAAGTTAAGGTGGAGTTTTAGCACAAGTTTAAACATTCACAATACATATCAAGCAAGCATGGCAAGAGTATATGTGCAGCGGAAAGTAAAGCATGCAACTTGCAATAATGTAAAGGGATGGGATTGGAGTGTGCAAATGCAATTGGAGACACGGGGATTTTTGGCGTGGTTCCGATAGGTGGTGCTATCGTACGTCCACGTTGATGGAGACTTCAACCCACAAAGGGTAACGGTTGTGCGAGTCCACGGAGGGCTCCACCCACGAAGGGTCCACGAAGAAGCAACCTTGTCTATCCCACCATGGCCATCGCCCACGAAGGACTTGCCTCACTAGGGTAGATCTTCACAAAGTAGGCGATCTCCTTGCCCTTACAAACTCCTTGGTTCAACTCCACAATATTGACGGAGGCTCGCAAGTGACACCTAACCAATCTAGGAGACACCACTCTCCAAAAGGTAATAGATGGTGTGTTGATGATGAACTCCTTGCTCTTGTGCTTCAAATGATAGTCTCCCCAACACTCAACTCTCTCTCACAGACTTGGATATGGTGGAAAGATGATTTGAGTGGAAAGCAACTTGGGGAAGGCTAGAGATCAAGATTCTTGTGGTTGGATTGGAATATCTTGGTCTCAACACATGAGTAGGTGGTTCTCTCTCAGAAAATGAATGCTAGTAGTGTAGGCACGTTCTGATGGCTTTCCACACGAATGGAGGAAGGGTGGATGGGTATATATAGCCTCCACACAAAATCTAACCGTTACACACAATTTAGCAAACTCGGTGGGACCGAATAGTGAAACTCGGTCAGACCGATTTAGTTCAAAATGTGAACGTTAGGATTTTAGGTGGGACCGATATGTCAACTCGGTGAGACCGATTTCGTTAGGGTTAGGGCATAACGTAATCTCGGTGAGACCGATCACATGAACTTGGTGAGACCGATTTCTGTGATAGGCAAATAGAGAGTTGGTCAGGCAAACTCGGTGGGACCGATCGCTCATTTTGGTGAGACCGAAACGTTACGAAGAGGAAACAAAGAGTTTGCATTGCGAACTCGGTGGGACCGATCGCTCATCTCAGTTAGACCAAAACCTTACGAAGGGAAACAGAGAGTTAGCAATCCCATCTCGGTGAGATCGAGATCCCTGTCGGTGAGACCGAACTGATTAGGGTTTCTGGCAGTGGCTATGTCAAATGAACTCGGTGGCGCCAGATAGATCAAATCGGTGGGGCAGAGTTTGACTTTAGGTTTAGGACATATGTGGATATGAGAAAGTGGTTGAGGGTTTTGGAGCATATCACTAAGCATTTTGAGCAAGCAAGCCATTAAGCAACACCTCATCCCCTTTTAATAGTATTGGCTTCCCTATGGACTCAATGTGATCTTGGATCACTAAAATGAAAACAGTAGAGTCTTGAGCTTGAGCCAATATGTGTCCTTAGCATTTTGAGGGGGTTCCACATCCTCTTGTCCTGCCACTCCACTGTTGAACTTATCTGAAATATACTAGATAAAAGTATTAGTCCAACAAGAGATATGTTGACATTAATTACCAAAATCACCCAGGGAGCACTTGTGCTTTCACCATCGAAGTGCGCTTGCCTCAGGTAGGAATGATACTTCATCAATGAGTGCTTGAAAAGCGCAACCAACCCTTGCTCATCTTGACTATCCAGTTTGGTCCTCGCCTATTTAAAAGAATGAAATCTTCTGTCTTCTGTCAACAGAAACATATGCACTAATTACCATGAATAACATTAGTACATTACGTACACGTAAGTTGTGGAGGAAGATTGGAAATTGTTTTGTGTCTGTGGTATAATCTTTCCATGAAGGAAAGATGTGCACAAAGTTCCTGACAACAATATAAGCTTCCTCTTCTAAACTGGGAAGAAGTGGAACAGGGGTCCTATTTGCTGCAATTGGGGCTCGCTCTTGTTCGAAAAAGGATTTGGCAACTGGATTTGGTGTACTCTTTGCTGGAATGGGGGTTTTGCATCGTAGAGCTGGTGCTATGTCAACTGGCATCATCATACTATTTGCTGCACTTGGGGTCTGCTGAGTTGGGGCATCAGAGATGACCAGTGTAGTAGGGCTAGAGTCTGCTAGAGTTGGGGCCGTGTTTTGTGGGTCTGGTGATATTGCAACTACACCTAATGGGATATTTGATTTATCAGGTGTCACTACCTTTTCCAAATACTTTGTTCGTGCTTCTCCGCGATCAGCAATCGCCCTCTTCCTTTTGAACATCTGATACACAAGAACAACATTTGAATGGATAAATATGGTATGATGACAGATGGAATATGTACTGAAAATGGATAGGCAGGGCGTATTCACATACAAGATGTGTAAACTAAGCTAATGGTAGTGCAACAAAGTAGAAGCAATGCAAAGCATCAGTTGCAAGATATGTGCAACCAATATAACCTTGGAAAGTTAGAGCAAGCACCTTGATGGGTGAATAAGATAGGGCATCTGCCTCTGACTCCTCCACTAGGGAGCTACATTGACTAAGGTCTCCCTCTAGCTCAGAATCATTGTTAGGATCATATTCTAAGCACGAATCTGTAGGTGGAGAGCGTTTGCATTGCATTGCATCCAGACTTGATTTCAATCCCTTAATGCCAAGTTTGACAGCCATGGCATTGTTCTGCTTTATTCTTTTCATGCGCGCAAGCTCATAATCATTATGATGCGGTTCAATATCTGAGATTCATGAAAACATAAAAAGTAGTCATATTATCTATGGAATGCATTGCGGATTCAACTCAGAGAGTGCCTCCCTACAAACCCCTGCGTATACAAAGTTCATCCCCCAACCGTGCTGCCAGACCACACACAGAAATACAAACCTCTTATGTCTCTATAACAGGCGGACACACATTTCAAAACTGAAGTAGGAACATTAGAATCATATCAAATTCGTATTTGAACAAATAAACTAAGGAATTATGAGTGGCATAATGTTTAGCTTCAAGGGTGGAGTGTTGGTAGTGCGACAAAAAGCAAGTAGGCAGATTGTATTCCATGTAAAAGATCGTAATCTATGTAAAAGGTGGATATGACACTTTCTTTCTATACAATGCAGTGTTCGTTGCCCACACATGATGGAAGAGATCACACAGAGAAATACTATTCACTCATGTATGCGGTTCCAGTATTTTGAAACAGGGTGGTCCACCCTAAAAGAATATTGACAACAAATATGACAAGGCAAGCATAGAGGTAGTGAATCAATCATTACTTGTGAGCTTACTAGGACAAGTATGCAGAATTGTAACTGCAGTAAGAGACCATTCAAAATCTGAATCAAGAAGTTGGTCTAGCACATATTGTTTGCAACTAATCGACATGAATAATTGGATATCATATCGAATGAGTAAGAAAGACAAGTAAAATTGTCAACAAACCTGGCCTACAGTAGTAATCTGGGTCAATGTCACTATGACCAACAATCCAACATGACTACTGTCTGTTCCTAGGGCCGGAATATTGAAACCCTGTGAACTTTATAGGTACTAAAGATTACTGAAATATCTGAACCATTAAGTGTAGGTAGCACTCAGTACACAACAAACCCTAATGACAGTCCTGCCTAATGAGTAATGAATCAATAAGAAAATGGGTGATGAGGAGTGGCTGCTAAGTGTTGGGGATGTATCTCAGGATAAATCGGGTTGGCTTAGTGGGTGTTGCACGCCTGAGCCCTGAACGGACTGGGAAGGTAGGCACGGCGGCGCGCTCGGGCAGCGGTGATTCTGTTGGGCGAGCGGCTCCTGACCTCCTGTTAGTCCGGCGTCTCCTCCTAGAGTCATGCCATCCGGGGACGGCAAGTCACCGGCGAGGCAGGCGGCTAGGGGCGAGTAGAGATCGGAAGCGCAGCAGAACAGAGGGGAATCGGGGTCTGGGCCGACCTAAAATCCCAGGGTCGGCCGTGGCCCACCGTGGGCACCCTATAGATCCACACCTCAGCGGCGTACATGCATTTTCGAAACTAAATTAGGAACATTTTGCTGACCAATTAAACGAC
Source organism: Thinopyrum elongatum (assembly GCA_011799875.1). Lineage (NCBI taxonomy): Eukaryota > Viridiplantae > Streptophyta > Magnoliopsida > Poales > Poaceae > Thinopyrum > Thinopyrum elongatum. The sequence continues at coordinate 352,867,042 of CM022302.1, read as the reverse complement.
TCTGTTTTAATAATATCATATTCGTATTTGAACAACTAAGCTAGTTTAGCTTGATGGGTGGAGCAGTGCTATTATGAGACGAAGCACGTAGGCTGATCATATAGTGATCATAAAAGGGGGGAAACCCTAAGCATGATCAATTAAACCCTATTATGACTGTGCCATGGCAGATTTGAAGCTGCAAACTGCAAAAATGCTATTTAGCAACCATTGTTTGCTTCGAACTAAGAACTAAATTTTAAGAGCTGAAAAGAAAGTACAGTAACCAAGTTACGATCTATTTTCTGGTTGAGATCAAAAAGTTGAGCAGATATGAAGTAGTACCACCTCTCTTGCGGTGTCGTGTAGGCATAGGGGGTGCGATGGCTGTCGGTGGCATTGAAGCAGATCTACGATGGTAGATGGGTGCATCGGGGGATAAGTCCCGTTGCGGTGGACGAGAAGGTCGTGGGAGCGGCCCCGGCAAGGAGGACGATGGCGCCGATGAAGCAAGAGGACGTGATGCAAGGCTCCTGGTCCGTTGCCGTGGATGAGAAATGTCCATCTCTAGCAGTGGACGATGTGGTCTTGGTAGGCGCTCCGGCATGGTGGAGGACGGCGGCGATGGATGGGGTGGAGGACGGCGGCGATGGATGGGGTGGCGGACGGAGGAGGCTAGTGTGGGGATGGTGTTCTAGCGCGGACGTTGTATGAATGGGAAATGGAGGGAGAGGTACGGGGAACCATGTTTTTGGGACGCACATGTCTGAAATATGGGAAATTTACGAACTTAGCCCCCATTTAAAATTTGGACGTCTCGTCGGTTGGGGATAGGACGGTAATCTCGCATCTCCCCCAATATTTGCCCAGAGCGATTTTGGGCGAGGAGAGGGTGTTTTGGCGCCCACAGTTGGCGCCCACGATGTATGGACGGGGCTAACAGGTAGGGCGGTTGTGTCATGTCTAAGTGAAGTTACAAACCTGCCCCTACTAAAAATATTTGCCTACTTCGATTTCGGCTGAGTCGAGTTTGTTTTGCTGCCCACCGTGTATGAATGGGGAAATGAAGGGAGAGACAGAGGTCTTTCGTACGAGCTTGAATCAAATGTGTTTTGCCGCCCATGTTTGATGCCCACCGTGTCTGAATGGGCTCAGAGGCGGTCGTGTCATGTCTAATTGAAGTTACTAACCTATGCCTATTGAGAGTAGTGGAAATCGGGCTGATGGATTGTCCGTGTTAGGGGTAGATAGTAATTTCCATCTCGCAAACACTGGCTTTGGGCAGCCGACATGGGAGTGGATATTTTGCCACTTCTATCAAATTTTGGGACAATAAGCATTCACGTTTACCCTGGCAACTAAATTCGAATCCATTTTTTATTCTTATACAAATCTTTATAAATCATTCTATGTTTTTTTATATATCTTCAAAAACACAACAAAGATGTATTCCACTATCATATATGAATATGATTTACAAATGCCGATACTCGAATTCAGAAGGTAGAATCCAGTTTAAGGTGAATTCGAATATTTGAAACCACTTTATGTCCAACTCAAGTGTAACATGTATGACACACACATCATATAGTGTACTCCCATTTAGATATGTACACAAGCGATGTCTTAAGATTCAAAATATCGAGTCAATCAACCAATAATGTTCAAAACTAACAGACATATAAACACTTATAAAGTATATGGATCAATAATATCAACTAACATACATAAGCCAGGTCGCTGTACTTTTTTTGCTAGAAGAGCATAATTTTTTTAGCAAAGCTAGTACATCATCTTGGCCCTTTCAGATGCGTGCCACTTAAGGACCATCTATACTACTATTATTGCTGAATGCACATTCAGCCCGATTGCATATTTGTAGGTCTGGCATAGCAATCAAAATGAAATGTCTCAGAGTCTTATCAATTAATACAGACTCGTGCTAAAAAAAATTACAAACCAAAAAACAAAAAACAATTATTACATGATCTCTAGAACAAATGGTTTGATCGATTACATGAACAAACAACTCAAAGGTTATTCAACGATGGAAAAAACATTTCACCTGTGATTTACCAAGTGGAAATTTAATTCCCTTTTTTCCTTCAGGACCTTAACAATGCGGTCAGTCTCAGCTTGCTTCGTTTGAAATCCACCAAATATTTAATGGTTGTCTTGAGTACTACTTGTGATTGTGATGTTTGCTTCCTCAACATGTCAACTTCATCTCTAAGTGAAGAAGCAGAATCTCTTTCTACCAATAGTTTAGCCTCTAGAGCATCAGCAGTTGGCAATTCATGATGCACGATTGGGCCGGTGCCACTGTTGTGGGATGATACAACGTCCATCGGGCTAACCTGTTTTGCCATTAAAGTTCCGATTGGATTCCGAAAAGTTGAAGTTAGCAAAACATCTCAACTGGGAGTTAGAACAGCAAACCAATTAAACAAACAAGGAATTAAAGAGTTTCGATTAGATGCTGAAAAGTAGTTATTAACATCATTGTAACCGGTTGCAGCAGCAAAGCAGTTAAACAAACAAGTTTTGCAAAAGGTACCTGTTGTGGCATTGGAGTTTCTCTTGGATCCTGAAAAGTTGATTAGCCAGTAACGTGATTAGAGCAACCGGTTGCAGTAGCAAAGCAGTTAAACAAACAAGTTTTGCAAAAGGAACCTGTTCTGGCATTGGAGTTTCTCCTGGATCCTGAGTTGAGTAGTCAGTAACTTTATTAGAGCAACAAGTTACAGCAGCAAACCTGTTACACAAATATATTTTTGAAAATGTACCTGCTGTGCAATTGGACTTCCAATTGGATCCTGAAAACTTGAAGTTGGTAAGATGATTACAGCAACAAGTTACAGCAGCAAACTAGGTAAATAAGGAAGTTTTTGCAAACATACCTGTTGTGCCAACGGAGTTTCAGTTGGATCCTGCAAACTTGAATGTTAGCAATCATAAATAAAGTGTTGCAAGAGCCATAAGAAACTAACATCAAACTAGTAAAACTAACCAGTTTTGGCAATGCATTTAATTACACATGAACTAGTAAAACTAACAAGTTCTTGGCAATGTATTAAAGTAACAAGTCGGTACCATTTACCAGCAACACAGACATCTATAAATATCTTTGATGTAAGCAAAATGATTCCGACACACACACACACACATATATATATATATATATATATAAGTTAAAAAGATGTCCCTCATATAAACCTGACAGTTGTCTGTCTATGAACTTGCAAACATTACTAGTGCTACAAGTGATAACAGCAAACCATTTAAACAAATAGGATATCAGAACGTGAATTACACATGAATTTTGCTGCACCCTAGAAGTACATATGACCAGCTATCTACGTGCTTAAGTAGCTATTTAAGTTTAGGCAAACAGGTAATTCTTAACAGTAAGTATGAAACACATAAATAGGCGCAGTCTATAATAGGATTAATAGGCTATGGCATTATGTAATCAGTAGCAAACTAAATTAAGCCAAGCAACGTAATTGAACAATTTTGCAATCAGTGGCTAACTAAAATTCCGAGAAGCAGGTAACTGAACTTACGCTAGCTCTTTGTACAGGCACACTGTAACTTCATTTTCACTTACATGGTTCTATGAAGGAGTCCATCGCATCAATTGCTTGGATACGCAGTCCCAATACTTCTTTCTTCCCACACTGCATTGGCAAGTCGAATGGTTAATCTGATAAGATGGTGCGTCCTTGATATGTTATATGAGGACGGATTGTCAGACTAGTTGTAGCAATACACATCACACTGGCTTTTACTGTATATTTCATGCGCTTACATTTGGCATATCGAGATCTAAGCAATCTACGATAGGATGAAAAGACTGGCATCCTTCACATTATTGGCGAACTCAGTTCATAGAAACAAGCAATTCAACCATTCTGTGGGTAAATCAAAAGCACCACTAGAATATTTTTCACTACCTCAATCATACACGCAAAAAGGGGCGACGCCACCGTAGGGGCTGGTATGGGCGGCCGCCTCGGGTGGCTGGAAAGTGTGCACCTAGTTTGAGTCATCCAGGTTGGCCCAGGCTAGTTTTGTTCATCCCAGAGCACGAGCAGGCAATGTAAAAAATGAAGAAAAACGTTTCAATTTAGATGGGCCAATAACGTAAGTGCAAGGCAGCCCTATAGCAGGCTTGCAGCCCAAACGAGCACCTCCCATATCGATCGACAGCATGAAAAATCCCCAATTCGTTCGCTCCAGCCTCCAATCTGGTTCGCTCCTAACCTAGCCGCCGCTGGACAGATAACACAACACTTCCTCGCGCCCTTGTTGGACGCCGGTCGCCGGGCTTCAAGCGAATAGAAGGACAAGAAGATGAAGATCCAACCCTCGGTGTAGCCTGCGTGGGAGGCAGTGGCGGCAGCACGGGCATGGCATCGAGCTTGCGCAAACGGACAGTCGCAGCTTGCAAGAGCAGCATGTGCAACGAGCAGGTACATCACATCCCTGATTATATCTAATTCAAGTGTTCAATTTCTGGCCAATAGTTTAACCTGACGGTGTTGTAAAACTGCTTGTATGTAGGGAAACTATAAGAAAATGAAACCAATTTCTGCTTATTTTATAACTCCCCCAATCAATACTGAACTGACTGAACCTGATGTGTCCAATCAAGTTTCCGGTGCAAACATACAAGCTCATGTTGTTTTTGAGCCTGAAGTGTCTAATGAATAGACTGCTAATGAAGGATTTGATGCAAACATTTTACATGCTCCTGGTGATGAACATATAGTGTCTAATGAGGGATCTAATGCAAGCATTTTGCAAGCTCCCATTGAAGGATTTAGTGTCTAATGATGATCTGCTATGTTGAGACAGAGAGAGAGATTTGCAGGAATTGATGACAAGCAAATTATAGTACATTTTCATGGCTTGAGGAAATGTCGAGGCCATCTACCAGAAAGTCCCCGTATCATGACAACCTAGCATAAATACTTTTCTAATCTGTTGTTTGAAACTATTGGCATACTTGTGCAGGATAGATATATTGATATGCAGTTTGCGCACTGGTTATAGGCGCAATTACACTTGGATATTTTCGGCCAGAGAATGAATAATTCAAGCAGGTACAGTCCATGTTAGTAGTCCTTGTACACCATGTTGCATTTTGTGTTTTTTGGTGCTTACATCATTTAGTGTTTTATAATCTGGAACTACTTTGGATCATTAGCTGGTTTTCAAAGTGGATGTAGCTTCACATTTCTCAAGTTATGTTGATTTCCGGAGTGCAAGTGCCTTCGTGTTTTTTAAGTTAAATTTTCGCCCCTGGTAACTTGAATTCATGGATCCGCCACTGCACACAAATCATACACGCAGGCCAGTACGAATTAAATGAAATGCAGGGACTTATGCTAGCTCGTTGTACAGGCTCACTACAGCTCTGCTTGCGCTTGGGGTGTTCCATGTACAAGTCCATGTTACCACTTGCTTGGATGTGCAGGCCTTGTGCTCCATGCATCCCCCTCTGCATTTTTGACACAGCGAATGGTTGATCAAATGAGATGAATCGACCTTGCTGTTGTACCAGAGGACAGGTACTTACAAGGTTATACATGCATGCAGGATGTGTACCAAATCCCGTAGCGCCGTCATGCTTTTCTAAAAAATGGTTTTTCTTGTTTCAGATGATATCTCCAGAAGAAATAAGAGTTAAAGTCAGAGTTGCATAGGCGTGTAAGCTAAGAGAGCAGTAAAAGGATATCCAAACATCGTCGGAACAATGCACAAGGGAGTGATATGTGGATACCTAGTTCGGGCCGGCGTTTAGGCATGCTCTCCTAGCTAGAGTGCGGGTCAATTCAGAGCCGTTGAGGGTGATGCGCTGGCGTTGGCTGGCTGCATACGGATGCAGATCTCAAGCAGTAGCGGAGCGTTACAATGCGGTGGACAAGGCCTTTGGTGAAGCACCAACGGTGTCGGGAGGGTGGAGGTGCGACGATGTTCTCAGTGAAGTGGCCCCGGTGAGGTGGGAGACGTCGTCGGTGAAGCGCACCTGATGCGGTGGAAGTCGGTGTCTGAGGCACGTCGACTACGGCGGCCGACGTTGTAAGTGGACCACCCGATGCGATGGATGAGGGGTAGATGAGGTAGCTCTGGTGCAGTGGTGAAGCGCGACTGCCGTCTTCGTCGTCATCGTCCGGCACAGAGGTGGGGAAAGAGACGAGATGAAGGGCGATTCGAATTTTTCTTGGGTTGGCGGCGAATTAGGGATTTGAGAGCTCTGGGCATGGAAGGGGACGGGGGGAAGGGAGATTTTGCAGGGCTGGAATTGGGGCCGCCAGATATTTCAATCCGAAACATGGAAGCGCGAACTTTTTTTGTCGTCGTTCTTTTGGGGGGGAGGAGGGAGGGGGTGCTAGCGTCCGTACGACACACGCGACCACCACGACACGACCCTGGTCTGCCTGGTGCGCCTACATTTGAGAATGCAAACGAATCTTCTTTCATTGGCAAACAAATCTTGTACTATGTATTACCATGCCCGTGTTTTCCTTGCAAATAATTAGTCCTTCGAAACGAGATACTATGAATTAATTAATGAGGAGTTCTTTGAATTAGAGTGTATTTGTCACATGGCGATCTCCAATTCTAACGTGGATTTTGCATTTCAGGGTATCCACGCTACTTTTTTAATACAAAATCATATATGTATAAGATGAACACCATGGTAGTGGGAAAACTTTGGATGGATTCAAGCATATGACCACACACATACAAAATACCACAACAATCGAGTCAAAATCAACCTTTCCAAACCTAGTATGGCATGAATTCGAAATAAATACGGAAGCCATATGCATGGTCCTCAATTCAAATCTTACAATGTACACTAAATTAAAATGTCAATATTAAGTCTAGTACTATCTACATTCAAATGTTGTCTCGGCACACACGCTACATACTTCCTCTATTGATCAATCTTCCTCTCCTAACCACCTTACAAAGCTATTGGTTTCCGCATGTTCATTCTTTCTCTCCATGTTTCGATCTCTAACTCTAACATACCCTCCATTGCACTCCATGCCTCTCTCTCTCTCTCCCCCTCCCACCCTCTCTCGGTAGATATGTGCATTGCCTATCTAGACCCCCCTCCCTCCCTCTTGTGCACACGCACGCACATTGTCTATCTAGGTCACTCTCGAGAGACCGTCTCACTCTTTATTCCGCACAGTGGCCCACACTCGCTTAATCTCTCTCTCTTTATCTAAGTCTTGATTAACCTCGCTTTCTCTCACACACAAACGATATATCTCCATGTTCGGGCCTTCATCGACACACTCTATACTCTCTCACGTAGATTGTCTATCTAGATCAGTTTCTCCAAGTCGTTCCACTCATTCGACCTCATGGCGGCCCACACTCGCTCAAACTCTCTCTCTCTCTTTCTCTCTATGCATGTCTCGATTGACCTCGCTCTTTCTCACACACAAACGATATATCTCCATGTTTGGGCCTAATTCGACATATTCATAGTGTAAACTCTCACATGCACATTGTCTATCTAGGTCACTCTCTCCAACCTATCTCACTCTTTCGATCACATGACGACCCACACTCGCTCAATCTCTCTCTCTCTCTTTATCTATGTGTCGATTGACCTTGCTTCCTCCCACGCACAAATGATATGTGTACCTGTCTGTGATTGGATCATCTCTCAAGCTCTCTCTTACAGCCCTCACCCTTCCCAAAAGCACAATCGGACAATATCTATCCACGGCATATATATCTTTTCAATGAATGTCGGGGCACACTCACATTGTCTCTCTATCTATGTCTCGATTGACCTCGCTTTCTCACGCCGTCTCTTCCGCACATTGAAGCTACCTCTCCATCCCACGCAGAGCCGGAGCTATTTACATTGCGAGGGGGACTCCAACCTTCGATTAATTTGTGAAGGCATTTATTCCGGTGGGTTTAGATTATATTTTTGTAGCATTCGCCCCACAACTACTCCAAACACCGTTTCAATCCCCGCCCCTCCCACAATTGTTCTCCCTCTGGATCAGTCACCGCTCTCTCGCACGCCCTTTCTAACCTTCCATGTCGCACCATGGTATTTTTGCAAAAAAAACTCTGGTGTTCTCTTTAATTATTACAAATAAGCTACAAACTACACACCCGGAGTCCACCTGTAATGGAACGAATTTCGACCCAGAAATTAAAGTGCTACAAACTACACACCGGGGGGCCCAACTGTCACGGAGCAATTTGGAACCATATGTACACCCCTATATAGTGTGCGAATAACTTTGAAAGATGGTCGTTGGATGAAGCCAATCTGACGGTGCAGAGATCGCAAATCCTAGCACCACTGGCCATTGGATATCTTCTACATTCCACCACATTCTGCCACACGTACAATCTAGAAGACTGCATGGTTGAACTTAAGCATAATGCACAAACCTCAAAACACAAGCACTTCTCCTTTGTTCTAGAATCTTCTATATCATAATTGCCCAATTTTCTTTTTTTTAAATGAATTGCCATTATTTGTTTTTACTTTATGCTCTACAATGCACAATTCCATGAATCTTAAAATAGATTAACTTTTTTATAAAACTTATTGATTTTGAATGAGATGAACTATAAGAATTAAACGAACATCTACATCATGCAAATATGAATCAAAGCTTACATGCTATGGAGTGGTATTTATTCATAATTTGGTTGCCAAATCTCATGCGTGCAATGCACGTGTACCTTACTAGTATAAATTAAAAATGAAAAAGGACGAGGATCGAACATGCGACCAGGGACTTCAAGCCGCACGTCAATAGGCAACATAGTAGCAACATTTGTTGTACTCCCCTTTGTTGATATAATATTTTTATATTAGCACGGCCTATTTAATGGACAACATGTTTTTATACTAACTTTAGTACATTAGTGGGACCGGCTCGTGAGCACATACTATTCCACTTCACTTACTGGTGGGTTCCATGTCTGCTCTCTCTCTCTCCTCCCCTTCTATGTTTAGACGCACGGGCAAACACGAAGAACACGCGGGCGGTGTGGCCGTTGACCGAATCTGGACGCGTTCACAAGTTACAGCACCAGTTTCACGTAATCCCTACTCTTATAAAAAACAGAGTTGGTGATGATGGTGTGCCTGCCATCCTGCAATATAGGCCGTCCGATTTATATCTGACGGATAGGAAGGAAACTATGGCAATTTTGCAAAAAGATAGCCACACCCCTCTCCACATTTGCAAATAAGGCCTTCCCTCGTTCATCCTTTTCTCCCACAAGATATACTACTCATACAAATGCATCTTGATGTTCCGTGCAACGCACGGGCATCTTGCTAGTAGTACTACTAGTATTGAAGTATGTAACAAGTTTAGGAACAAAAGTGACTGTGACGGACAAGTTAGGATAGTAGTATCTACTAACAATTAAATGCATGGATAAATAGATGTATCGCCTATAGTGCTCAAACAAGGGGACTGCTCGCGCCCTACAAGTATTTGGAACTGGCTTCCCTAAAAAAAATTGGAATTGACGTGGTATTTAATATGAAACGTTTGCGATGAGAAGGAATACATGTCGCTTGATGACGTTTTATATTTAACTTGATACGGCTCTAGCAGAACATTCAATGGATCAAACCATAGATTTCATTCAGTCTGACTACTACTTTACATTCATACCACGATCGAACTAAAATAAACGCAAATGATAAATCCCAAACGTTCGGATTTTAAGCATGGAAATCCGAACGTTTTCCATGGCACATTTAGATCACGCGGCGGTAGAGGAGGCGTCTTGTGGCGGGAAGCAGCTCCTCTGCCGTGCTCTGTGTGTCGTCGGGCCACTGACCGGTGGCGATGGCGGCGTCTTGTGTCGTTGTTAGTGTACTCCTGGACGTTGGCCCTGGCTTCAAGGAAGGCTAGAATGTTCGGGACTTCAGTCTCCAGGAGCCAGTCAACTAGCGGGAGGAGGCGACTGGCGTTCGTGCAAGGAAGCGGTCAACGGCGGCGATCCATGCTGCTGAAGGGGGCACTGGCACCGGCGCGGGGACATGCTCTAGCAACGGCGCGGCGGAGACATTCATGTGCACGGGCACCAGCACGGGCGCGCGCGTCAGTGCACGTGCAGGCGCATGCGCTGGCAGGTGCACGGGTGCGTGAAAGTCAGCGGGGACCTCATGGAACCCCGTGGCTTCAAGCTCGGTGACAATGTGCGGCTCCTAGGCCATCAATGCCACGGGGATGGGCACTACCGCAGTCGGGGCGATGGGAGCTAGAACAGGAGCGGGGATAGGCGTGGCGTCTTCCCGCAAGGCCAGTTCAAGCTTGTCCCAAAGCGCCTTATGTTCTTGAGACTCCGGCTGGGTGTCTTCCTCAGGAAACTAGAAGACTAAGGGCAGACCATCGTGATGCGGCATGGTGTACGGTGAGGTCATGGTGGTTGGAGGTAGACGACAGGAGAATCCGACAGGAAGAGAGAAGATTGTAGCGAGACCGGAGAGTGCGGGGGTGATTTAAATTGCGGCGCAGGCGCCATTAAAAGTGGGGGCAGTTGAGAGGAAGGTGGGTGGCGGAGCCTGGTCAAAGGGCTCGCCTCCCGGTGAGCCTGCGCAGCGGCCTGCTTGCACGCCTTCCGGTCAGCCGGCGCAGCGGTCTACTCGCACGCCTCCCGTCGACTCACAAGCTTGCTCAGACGGCACCTGCGGATGAGACGCGGGACTCATGGAGGAACGTAGGTCTAACGGCCACGGTTTGAATAGTGAAACCGTTCGCGTTAACGTGACATGTCTTTGTTCCAAAATACCTTGGCTCTTCATTTGTGCAACTTATCATAAGCAGCTTGTCTCTTGAACAAAAAAAATACGACAGCATATTTGTGCCATATCACGTGACGATGCTCAGTTTCATGAATTTCAGGTCACTTTTGGATTTTTCTGGAATTTAAAATCTAGGATTCGAAACAATATCATAACCTGCATCATGAAATAAATTTTCAAGCCATACATCTTTCCTATTGTAGATGTTAATATTTCTTAAGAAAGGATTTGGTCAAACATTTTGCTTAGTTAGACTTCAGACAAGTTATATTTGCATAGTAAAAAGATAATCCCTCTGTACCAGTGCATTGCCTGATATAGTAACTCTAGTAGGCACGAACAACGCAAGAACAAAATCAACAAATGGAGCTCCATTCTATGCTCATCCTGGTGTAGTACTATTAGTACTAGGCAATGGAGTTGACGGGTGACCATGGGTAGCGGCGACCAAGGGAATTGAACCGTGCTCGGCACGGTAGGTAACGTGGGCTAGTTACTAAAGCATCCCTCCATTGTTCATCGGTTGTCATTATGGACCGGGGACATGAGGGGAATTTCCTAGGGCTAGAATTCTGGCCGCCAGATATTTCGACTAGAAACACGGAGGATCGAGTGGAGGCGCGAAGTTTAATATCACGGTTCTTTTGGTTGGGGTTAGCTAATGTGCGTACCACGCAGGCCACCACCAGGACACGAGCCTGGGTCTGGCTGGTACGCCGTCGGGTGCTACCATTCGAGAATGCGAAAGGAATCTTTTTTTAAAATTGCCGAACGAATCTATATGTATTACAATGCTCGTATTTTCCTTGCAAATAACTGGTCATTCCAAAAGGCACGGTAATTGATTTATGACGAGTTCTTGAATTAGAGTGAGTTTGTGATATAGTGATCTCAACGTGGATGTATGACCATGCATGTATGACACGAATTCAAAACTAAAATGTAAGCCATGCATGGTCCTCAATTCAATATTTAAAATGCACAATAAATTGAAACATGAATAATAAGTCTAGTACTATGTACATGCAAATGTTGTGTTTAGGTCTCTCCATCGACAACCCCCCCCCCCCAACCACCACACATACTTCTTGTATCGATCGATCTTCATTTCTTTCTTAATAGAGCTATTGGTATCCGACACACGCTCGCTCATTATTTCTCTTCACGTTTCGATCTCCATTTATGTCACACCCGCCCACACACTCTCAACAAATGTATTTCTCACACACAACCTAGTCGTGCCCTCCATGACAAACCCTCCCTCTCTCTCTCTCAAGACACGTACGTTGCCTTTGTAAAACACCTTCACCGTGCACGCACACACAAAGTCTATCTAGGCCACTCTTGGTAACTATCTCCCTCTAGCCCTCACTGCAACTTCGCCGCACGATATCTTGGTGTATCGTCTTTAACATTCGAGTGTACGCTAGGCCACACTCACTCGATCTCTCCCTCTATAAATGACTCGATTGACCTCGCTTTCTCGCGTCGTCTCTCTCACACCTAGATGCTCCCACTACACCTCTTGCATAGGCGGAGCTATGTAGATTGTCGGCGGGTAACCCCTTGACCTTAGATAAAATTGTGAAGCTCTGTTTAGGATTGTTTGGATTATATTTTTTGAACATTATATTTGTCCCCACCCTCCCAAACACTGATGGGTTGTGCACCCCCCCCCCCCTCCGAGAGAATATCATGTGCCCCCACACCTTAGATGCTATATGGTGATACGAGTTCCTTGGAGCGTGTAGATCTGAGATATAGCGGCTCAAAGATGTCTTAATATTTTTACAAGAAACCTTAATGAGTTTGGGAATTGCACACAATTAGTACCAAAACTACTCAGATGCCCTTGGATCCCATATCCAACGGCCTCGAAGCTTGTATCATCATAGCATCTAAGATGAGGGAAGACCTCATATTCTCTTGTGTTTAAGAATATCACGTGCTACCACACCTTAGATGTTGCGGTGATACAAGCTCCTCAGAGCCGTTGGATCTGAGATCCAACGACTCCTTGGTGGTTCAAATATTTTTGCAGAAAATCCCCCAAAGAGTTTGGGCGCAGCCCACAAGCACAAAGAATACTCAGATGCCATTGGATCTCAGATCGAACGACCTCGAAGCTCGTATCACCGTACCATCCAAGCTGCAAGAGCACCTGATGTTTTCTCGCACGGGGGAATATAAGGTGCTCCTACACCATAGATTCTATGGTGATACGAGTTCCCGGGAGATCTAATGGCTCGCAGTAGGAGATTTGAATGTTTTTGCAATATAGGCCTCAAAGAGTTTGGGAATTGCGCAGAAACTACAAATACTACGCACATGGCATTGGATCTCAGATCCAATGACCTAGATGCTCGTATCACCGTAGCGGCTAATTAAGCTACAGGGAGCACCTAATATGAGCTACTGGGAGCCGTTGGATCCAAGATCCAGTGGCTCACATGAGACCTGAATGGTTTTTTTTTTGCAAAAAAAAACCCTTGGAGAGTTTGGAAATTGCGCATAATTACAAAGACTACTCCCAAGCCATTGGATCTCAGATCCAACGACGTAAAATCTCGTATCACCATAGCATCTAAGCTACGGGGAGCATGTGATATTCTATGCCGCTATCGTGTTTGTTCCTAAACTTGCAAAATACGTGTAACTAGTGCTGTAACTTGTCTAACTGCGCAAAGTGTTTGTGCAAAAAAACAATCCTACACTGAAATATCGGAACAACACACGGGAGGCCCACTTGTCATTGATCAAATTTGGACCTAAAACTAGCAAATCTGAAGGACGAGATTCGAACTGGCAACCTGGAGTACAAAGCGTACGTCGATAGCCTGAAACCGCAACAGTTGTTGGCTTATTCGCATAACTTGATTTTATACAGTATTGCGTTGAGTAGAGTAGAGGGAGTGGCTCGTCAACAGGTGCATTAACGTTGACTGACTTACTGGTGGGTCCCATGTCTGCCATCTCTCTCTCTCCTCTCCATCTAGTAGTACAACCTTTAGACGCATGGGCACACACGAAGAGCGGCGCGAGCTTGCCATGGTGTTATTATAACTAAAAAATGCTAGGAAAATAGATGAATCGCCTAGAACAAGAGACGTTGTGGCTGGTCGAGACGGAGCTAACCACACCTATCCTCTGTGCCAGGTTAGCATGATGAAGCTATGTGGCTAGTGGGGTGTTTTCGACCGACTGGCTGGGTCCCGAGGTCGAACCATAGGTAGTTTGATACAGTTTATTTTTACATGCACATTTTTCCTCCGTGCCGAGACGTGGCACACCCTACCGCGCGGTTTCTGGGTCCTCCCGGGTGGTGCATGAGTATTTTCTTCCTTGCCGAGACATGGGACGCCCTGCCGCACATTTTATGGGTCCTCCTCGGCCGTAGCGCCGAAGAAAGTAAATGAGTCGTCAAATCACAAAAGCCCACCTTTCCCGCCGAGTACATCAGTGAAGCACGGTGGCTAGCTAGTTGGGCTAGTGCGGACAAGTAGCTAGGCTGCCGCCACATTTGTTTTTTCACCCCTTTTTTTCTTTCCTTGCCGGTAGGTAATTTTAAATATCCACCACTGCATTGCACTGGTCTTTGGGTGCGGCAGGATTTTTTTTTTTATTAACGGGAGCAGGCGCGGCAGCAATTAGTCATGATGACTCCGCCTGTAAAACCCACTGCTCCGTGAAGTGAAAAGTCGTCGACTGGTGTTTTCCCATGGTGAAAACCAAAAGATTCACCCCGCTCCTCAGCTGGCTCCCTCCACCTTCCCGTAGATTGCATTGCCTTTCAGCCGTTTCGCCCCCTTTGCTTCCTCTCCCCATTGCTTCTACCTGGTTCCATGGCGGCGCACCAGATGACGGACTCTGAGGTGAGGCGCCTGACACAGGAGCTCCATGCCAAGGATGCGGAGCTCAGGGCCAAGGACATGGAGCTCCGTGAGCTCAAGGAGGAGAGGAGTGCCATGCTCCTCCTTTATGTGCAGGAGTTCACGGAGCTTTAAAAGCAGCAGGCGTCCACCACAAATATGCTCAAGGCATCGGCGGCGTTGCTACAGAAAGCGGGAGATACGATAGGCGGTCAGGTGAGCCGGCTGGAGCGCGAGCGGGCCGATCGTGACGAGGTCCAGGATCGCCTCAACCACTTGGTGGACCATGTTGCCACACACGTGTTGCGGCTGCGCGATGCCTACCGTCGTGCCAGCGCGACCTTGCCGGCCGTCGGGCTAAACCCGTTCGACCACCCCATCGACTTCAACGAGCTGCGGCTTCCTGACCTGGTCTCCTTCTTCACCTATATCTCTAAGGAGCTGAGCCATCTCCGCGCGATGGTGGGGGCAGAGCTGGACAAGGAGGGGTTGCGGGCGGCCGTCGCCGTTGCCGGGCGAATCCTCTCAGGGCTTCGTCACCGGAATTCATTCGTGCCATTGGACGCTGTCTTTGATGAGCTAGCTCCCATCGACCGGGAGCGGGCTCTACGGGCGGTGGCACCCTGCATCACCAACATCGTGCGCCTCGAGAAGCAGAGGGACTTCGGGGGTGTTTAGGCGTCCTCTGCATGGGCATGTCCATGTCTCGGTGCAACATCACCGTTGGATCAAACTCAGACGGTGCAGATCAGTCACTATAGCACAAAGTGTGTGGGTGTGTTTGGTTGCATTCTCATCTCAATATAGTTGTTCCCTCTCGTGCATGCTCATCTCAGCACCCCTCTTCATGCATGCTCCAAGTGTATTTGTGTTAACCTACTACTGTGGACTCATGCACCCTTCATGCACTCTGCCAAACACCCAAAAGTGGGTCGAGAAGGGAACTTTTGCTCCCATGCACCCTTCATACACGTTGCCTAACACTGATTCATGCTTCATATGGTTCATGTTCCGTGGAGTACTGTAGCACCGTACTCTCCATGCGCTGTAGACCTAGTTCTGTTAACATTGATCTCACCGTTCATTCTCGACCGGACAGTCAAAAAAGGGGTATGTTACATTACTGTTCATATAGTTGACATGCGCACAACATCATTTGTTATCGTCATATCTTACTACACTAGCAACAAGATTATATAGTACAGACGTATGAACCACTGCACATGCCTAGTAGTAGGAGTATTGTGTAAGTTCAAGTGGCTGCCGTGTTTCGCACTCCTCCATCGTAAGAGTGGAAACGCTTGCTGTAATCATTTTTTTTTCTTCAAAAACAGTGGGCACGCTCTACCGTGCGGATCCTCCTCAACGATCATCGGGAACCTTACTACTCACTTTCGCTGACGTGTGGGACAGCCACCATCGGGGTCCACTTGCCATGCAGTAAATTACTCCGTACTAGAGTGCACAACTGCACGATAGACTACACCGGTCGAAGCACCGCAGTAATGCCCAATGAGCCGTCAAATCACAAAACCCCCACCTTTCCAGCAGTAAGTTGGACGGATGAAGCAACCATCATTTCACTCTTCTCCCTCATCTTCCTCTCTTGAAGAAAACCCCAACTCGCTTCTCCCTCATCTTGTTCCTCATTTATTCAAGAAAACCCCGGCGCGCTTTTGCCATTGTTCTTCTCTCCCAAAGAAGGAAAGGTGAGCGCATCAATGGTGTTGCTTCTGGCCAAGGCCCGGTCTTGCAACCCCGAGACTGACCCTATAACTCCCTCTCTGTTCTTCTTTTGGGTTTGTGATTATGGTTTCTTTTCTTTTATTTCTATTTGAAAGTTTCTTGATGGACCCTGGAGCACCGGCCGAAGTGATGTCTATGGCTCTGGCCAAAACCGTCGAGGCCCAGGGTACGAAGAAGCGCAAGCACCCCACCGAGACTACCGCAAACAAGCTTAAGGCCATCGCCCTGTCCAAGCCCCCCTCTCCGGGTTCCCTCGTTAAGCAAGTCCAGGTAATATCTCTTCTTGACGATCTTTTTGGCGATCTTGATCGTGTTTTTTCATCTAACACGCAGTACTAGTACTAGTAGTACAACTTTTTGGGTGATCTTGCATGTGATTTTTGTGTGGCAAATGACGGTTCTAAATTGCTCTTTTGACCAAAACATGCGAGAGGTTGACATACATATGATTATTGCACATAACAATGATTTCTTATAGATTACTTTTAACTACTTTATGAACATCAAGGCTAGTTGTAGGAAATGCAAGATTTTAGCTCTCATGCCTTTGAAGAGAGTATAGTAGGCTCAGTAACTTGTGTTACGGATATTGCAAGTAATCCCTCTGCTCTCATGCCTTTGAAGACATGTTCTAGTGTCTTTGATCACTCATTTATATGTGTATATGTAGTCTTATATGGAGTAAAATATCAAAAATCATCTTATATTTCTGAACGGAGGTAGTAATAAAATATTTGGTTTTTGTTTTAATTAGAACCAGGTCCATAGTGGAGATGAAGTTCTCAAAGTCATGTCGTGTGAACTGGAAGACCTGAGGATGAGTTCTACTACTAAACTATCCAGCTGATGTGTCCTTGTCACCACGTGTCGTGAACAAGTGTTTTCCGGTAGCATTGTTGTCAGGCGTGTTCTCGAGGTTGTACTTCACCACAACAATTTCATAGTTGTGCCTTCGATTACGAAGGGTGTGGTTCTTGTAAAGCTTCCCGATAAATCTGATGCAGACAATCTTCATCGTCATGTTTATGAGTGGAAAGACCACTCTGTTAGGTTCTCCAAGGTTGACGAGATGGCGATGGTGCTGGTAACATCTCTCACGAAGTCCATGGCCTAGTCAGTTATGTGGGGTACATCCCATAGGTCGGTGGCAAGAAATAGTCTGCAGAGTTTAATTAGTGCAACTTTGCTTGTTTGTAGTAAGTACTATTGTTCAGTACTTGATTTGTGTGTGTGTGAACCCTGTATTGTTTAGTACTGCCGCTTTTGTTGTGTGGTGAGCCCTAAGAACAATCTATGTGAATGTCTGTCCACTCAATTCAGTATGTATATTTTGAAGTATCCAGATCATCTTTTTTGTGAGGACGGTTTATCAATTATGGTTACACTCCAATATCTGTATGCATTGCAGGGTTTATCGCACCCACCAGGATTTCCAGTCCCATGGATGTTCGGTCCATACGATTTGTCACAACCTTTGGACTGTCCTGCTTGTGGGAGTAAGCGGGGGCCCTACATGCCACCTGTAATTGGACAATCAAGCTTCAATTTAGAACTTGAACATAGTGATTTCCTGGTAAGGATTCACTCGTGTCACATCAAGTAAATCTTATTGATTTACTCTCTAAATCTTATTGATTTACTGTCATGTTTTCTTACTTTTGCTGCAATTTTACGATGCAGGTTTTGCCATGTGACATTCGTTATAGAATAAACCGTTTGATTTGCTCTATGATGGTTATTTTTGCAGGTTTCACTTCTTATGTCGTGTCAGTAACGAAGGCACTGTCCATCACTTATATTACTAGACACAATTGGATCAGTCTGTTGTCTGAGTACAATCTGAAGCCCTATGATGAACTGCATTTTGGTTTAACAAACACGCCACAATTAGTCCTTCTCGCGTTTAGAAGAAGTGAAGAAAAAGACTAGATCAAGGTCACGGAGCCTAGTGAAGTTAGAAAGCTGAAGTATGAAATCATAGCAGACCAGAGACAATCGCTGCTGTCTCGCACATCGGTACCACCTTCAGCATCGGATCGAGCACTGGCACCTTCTCCGATGGCACTGACTCTAGCACTGACAGCGGCAGCAGCTCAGTCTGATCCACCAGAGGATTGGGCACCGACCTCGTCAGCGGATCAGGCTGATCTACCGGAGGATCAGGCACAGACACGGGCACCTGCTCCGACACTGGCACTAGCTCCACAAGGAGCACCATCTTTGGCAGTAGCAGCGGCACTACCAGTCGCACCGGCACGGGCACCAGCAATGGCTCCGGCACCTGCACCAACACTTGAAGTTGCACTTGCATCTGCTCCGGCCCATGCAGCGGCAACAGAACCAACACTTGCACCGGCAATAGACTGGGCTGCAGTTCGCACTGCATATACCAAAGTCCTTACAAAAACCGACATCTCCACCTTCTTGGTAAGCATTGGCAGCCCAAGTGCTTCGTTCTTTTTTTTTCATGTTGTTTCACATGATTCACTGTGTTGATCTAACTGTTTGTGTATGTCTTCTTGTTTGCAAACAGAGAATTCCTAGAGCAATGAGGGAGTCATTCAATAATCCGGGCGACCGTGGCCAAGTTTCTCTTACCATGCGCAGCCTTGGTGTGAATGAACCTGCTCAATATACCATAAGTACAAAGGATGGCCGCATGATGATTGATGCTAAAGGATGGTCAAGGTTCAAAACTCTATCAAATCTTGCGATAGGGGATGATGTCAAAATCGAACTTTCTCGGCAAGGAGAGCTGGTCCAAATCAACTTTGAAATTCTTCAGTAGCAGCACGCAACTGCCGAACTGATCTATCCTCCAAGAGCTTTTGATGTAATAACATGGCATGGTGAAACAAGTGTCATGTGTGTATAAGTAGTACGACAGTATTATTTATCATGTAGGATATCATGAAAGAATTGCAACTCTGATTGCTGGTTAGGAACCGTCATTCGATTTCATTCTAACAGCTGCCGTGCTTTATTTAATTTTCTATATTCGCCTTGCAACAGCATCTAAAACCAGCGACGTACCAATCTCTTGCAATATGAAATGCGCTGAGTTAGAACACATGGGCCCCCATACGTGCAGGCCCACCGGCCTGTGGCCCAAAGTCCAGAACCGTCAGCCTATCTGAGTATTATATTCTCATCTGAACCCCCATATTATGTTATATATATTCCCCTTGATTTTTCTTATGTATAAAGTTATGTGATTCTAGTTACTCCTACCTTTCTACTTCCTTTCGCTGATATGTGGGGCATCCAGTTACTCTTGCGGTAGGGGATATAAAAGATTTTTATATTTCTTTACACAGGGAGTATCTCTCTATCGAAAATATATTTATGTGTAACTAGTTACTCCTGCCTTTCTACTTCCTTTCGCTGATATGTGGGGCATCCGGCAACGGGGTCCATGTGACATGCACCAAATTAGAGTGCCCAACTGCACGGTAGACTCACCCCGATCATAGCGCCGCAGTAATGCCCAATGAGTCGTCAAATCACAAAAAAAAACCACCTTTCCAGCAGTAGCAGTAAGTTGGACGGACGAAGCAGCAATATTTCACTGGGCCTGAATCCCCTTCTCCCTCGTCTGCTGTTCAGAGAAAACCTCTCGGCGATTGCGTAGGGTTTTCTCACGGAGAACCAGGTACGAATTCTTCATCCCTCCCCGATAAATCCTAGTCCCTTGGTCATGGGTAATCCTAGGATGGCAGCCGCCGCCGTTGATGCATTTTTCTTCCTACTGAATCTGGTGTGTTTCATTTGCATTACCCGAAGTGCGAGGACCCTACAGGTTTCTGCGCCCTCGGGGAGACGCCACACTTGTTCCTTCTCATCCTAACACAGGATTTTAAAACACGCATAGTATGTTCCTAGAATCTTCTTTTCTATCCGGGAGGGTGGGGTTTTTTGAACATGCTGTCGACTAATTTGGAAATTTAGATAGCTATATTTGGATAAAAGGTACTAGTACCATGGTCAACACTGACGTGAAATAGGAAATTATTTCTAGATTTGGATAGTGAATACATTGTGTTCTCTATTATTTTTCCTGCAGTGCATTCCTTGCTCTGCCAGAACACATGTACTCAAGATGGTCGGCCTTGCCATAACTGAATACACCAGTTTAATGGTCACATTGAAGATAAGCCATGGATATAAGTTCTGAGTTCGGTTCATGAACCAAGAAGATCGCTGCTTTTTTTATGGCCGAACTTGGATAAACTTTCTCAAGTGTTACGGACTGAAAGTTGGCGCACGAATGTTGTTGGAAATAGCAGAACCTGGTCTCATCTTCACTATGATCTTCCACCCCGACGTCGTTCCAGTAGTTCATCCATGTTAGTTTTGTATCTGGTTCTTGGATGTTGCCCGATTACTTCTTAATCCACCTATTCTATCTAACTAATCACAATTTGCCTTTAGAAGTAGCAACAATTTGTGATTCCCTTCTCTCACGAAGATGCTACTTCTAACTAATATATCTTATAATTGGTGGCATGAGTAGGTTATTTCAAAGTTAAGCACACTACTCATTTGTTATTCTATAAGAACTCGACTGTTACTGATGGCACTGAAGTTGACTGGGACGACATCCACCAATTCCTACACTTTATTGATCGTCTTGAGGTCCTTGTGGGGCGTTTCAATGGTGGAAGGCCACGTGGGATATGTGTGCCACTGGTGCACACGTTGAACAGGTCCAATTGTGTCAAGAAACTTATGGTACGAGCTGTTTTCTGTTATATATGTTGTTCATAAACTCTTGCTTATACACAGTTTTACAGCTGTGATCTTCTTGCAACAGAAACTGCCCAGTTCTATTGTTCCTATACAGATGCCTGGCCATGGTCGGGTCAGACTTCTGCTTGGTCACAACATGATGTTTATGTCGACCTACTCCATTTCCCTTGGAGGTGAAAAGATACTTATTCATGGGTGGTCTCAAATAATGAAGGCTCATCCATCTTGGAGAATAGGACAGAAGGTTATCCTCATGCTTTTCCATGGCTCTAAAGCGAATATCCTGTTTATTGACCACATTGCGAGATGAAGCCGCTTTCAGAAGGTTGTGGATGCGCGGGGTGGCGCCTGGGCCTTGTCCTGGGGCTTGGTGGCCTCACCCTTGGTTAATTGTAGGCAAAGTAGCACTGTTCAAGGCGTGCTTTGTACGGTTGAACCTGTATAAGTACTCATACTTCTTTCAGCTATGGTTGTTAAGTGCCCCTGCTAGTTTCAGTTAAGGTTGTTAAGTACTATTGCTGCTTTTACAGTCTGTCGTGTTTCTTCAGTCTCGTCTTCCTCCGGCCGCCAAAACCAAACCAGTGCCGGTGGGGCCACCTACCTTCGCCTCCCACGGCTGACTGCGCCTCAGCGCACGCATCGTCGCCCCACCGTCTCCTAAATCATTAACACCGACGTCCGAGGCCTCGCCGTCGTCCTCCACGCGCTTTGGTGCGCTCGCCGCGGTGCCGCCCTCTCGTGTTGTCAACATGGTCAACAAACAAGAGGAATCGGGAGAGGACTGTATGTCGAGAGGATGAAAGTAGGGACCCACCATGTCCATGGCCGTACGCAAGCAAGTTCCTCACTTTTTGTTTTATACTCCATTGTCAGCGTGTAGAAAAAGAAAATGCTTCCTCCTAGTGGTTTGATGACATATGGGACCCACGACATTGTCAGCGTATAGTCAATAGAAAAAAGAACAGCACAAGATCGGCTGACATCTAGGACATAGCTGCTCGCGCAGTATTTTTTTTGTTATTGTTGAGACGGAGCCGGGTTTCAACTGGGCTGTGGCCCGTCTAGCCCAGGCTTCTATTTTTCGTTCACCACATGACCAGCCCAGCAATTTTTTCTTTGTGAAAATGGCCAGCCCAGTTTATTTTTTCTGAAGAATACCCAATCCAGGCCTACTTATTTTTCTCTGCCCTGCTGGGCGGCAACTCTTTCAAGACAGCTGCAAAACTTAAAAGTAATATGAAATGGGCTGTAAATATAAAAACACACGACAAATTGGCAATTACTTTCAAATTTCTGAATTTTTTCACATTTTCATATTCCAATTTCACTGAGCTTTAACCTAATTTAAATATATCTTCAAAGTACTTTAAATTTGGCTCAACATTTCGGTATTAAAAATAGTTTGGACCCCACCAAAATATGCGAAATTTAGTTTAAATTTTTAACCCTGGCCCTGGCCAACAAAAAAATGGACTGCAATAAATTGCATAAGAAGTTGCAATGAGCTGTAAATTATTAAAAAAAATAGGGAATGGTCTGACTTGTGGGCCTATT
Organism: Thinopyrum elongatum; assembly: GCA_011799875.1. Lineage (NCBI taxonomy): Eukaryota > Viridiplantae > Streptophyta > Magnoliopsida > Poales > Poaceae > Thinopyrum > Thinopyrum elongatum. Next base: position 352,844,317 of record CM022302.1, on the reverse strand, counting down.
AAGTTGACGCGTATGTAAGATTTTTTATTTATTATATACGTCAACAAATGATTCTAGCAGACATGACAGTTGGATGTCATTCCAACGGCCGTCGTGCTTCTTCAATCTCTGATCTTCTTGCTCCAGCCGCCAAATCCAGCGCTGGTGGGACCGCCTCCTCCCGCCTCCCATGGCCGGCTGTGCTGCCGCATAGGCCTCATCGCCCCCTACTACTCCCACCGCTAGCTAGGCCATCCCTCTACTCACCCACATCCCTCCACTGTTGTGGCTTTGCCGCCTCCGGGTCATTCCTTTCCTGGGTCTCGCCGTCGTGCATCGCGTTGGTGTTCTCGGCACAGCGTGGTCAACATTGTCAACAAACGACAACATCGGGAGAGGGATGTACATGGAGAGGCTGACAGTTGGGACCCACACGGTCCATGGCCGCACGCAAGCAAGTACCTCCTTATTACGCCAAAAAGAATGAATCCTCCCCATGACAGCTGGGACCCACCAGCTATATCTTTGCACGGAAGGAAGTGCCTCCTTATTAAGCAAAAAATAATGAGTGCTCCCCATGACAGCTGGGGCCCACCAGATTTGGAGGCTGCCTTGTGGCCCTACTAAGTTGACGCGTACGCAGGGCTTTGTCAACTTAGTCAACAAACTATTCTATCACCGGTGATCGTTTGATTGTTAACATCCAACGGTCGTCCTGCTTCTTCAACCTCTAATTTTCTTGCTCCAGCCGTCCAAACCACCGCGTGCTCCTACCTCCCGTGGCCGGCTGTGCTGCCGCGTAGACCTCACCACCCCCTACTACTCCCACCACCGGCCAGGCCATCCCTCTACTCACCCACACCCCCTGTTATTCTGCGGCGACGGCAGCCTCACACCGCAGCCGAACCAGTCAACCCTCGTACTACCCTCCACGTGTTCCCCGACTCCGGGTTGTTCCCTTCCTAGGTCACACCGTCGTCCACCACCTTGGTGCTCTCGGACGGTACGGAGTCGTCAACGCGGTCAACGAACGACAGCCATCAGAAGAGGACTGTACGTGCAGAGGCTGATAGCTGGTTCCATGGCTGCACGCAAGGAAGTGCCTCCTTATTACGCGCAAAATAATGATTCCTCCACCTGACAGCTCGGACCCACCGGAAGGGCCTCTGTATTTCACAAAAAAAACATTCCCCCCTGACAGCTGGGACCCACCGGCTTTATCTTCGCATGGAAGGAAGTGCCTTTTACCCCCTAACAGCTGGGACCCACCAGGTTAAAGCAAAGGTAGCATTATCTGTCTGGCCGCAAACATGTACGTACATAGCGGTCGATCTGTCTCTCTGCAGCGATGTACCGTGGCCGAGTAAGGAGCGGCACATGTTGAAGTAGAGGCGCCGACGTAGCATGTCACGCAGTCCCGTCTATATCGTGTACACGTACATACAGCCATGCTGCGAGATAGTAAATACGGCTACGTACGTACATACGGGCGGGGTCTCTAACGCGTACAGTGACGGCGTCCTGTTCATCGGCACCCAACCGGCTGGGTTGGAATGGAGTAAACAATGTCGCGTGTTCATCGGGAGCCAACCGGCTTGGACGGAACAGCCAAAACGAGGTCTGGCGTACCGCAGAACGAAGGAAACGGCCTTCAGTTCGACCACGTACGGTCGAAACTGGGTCCTGTTTATCGGGAAGGGTCTGGCGTACTGTAAAACGGAGGAAACGGACTTTTGTTCGAGTGCCTACGATCAAAATGGGGTCCCGTTGATCGGGAGGGGTGTGGCATACCGCAAAACGGAGGAAACGGACTTGTGTTGGAGCGCCTACGGTTGAAACGGGGTCCTGTTCATCGGGAGGGGTGTGGCGTACTGCAAAACGGGACTCCACGAGCTACTATTCATCCACCGTCTGCTGCCTCGCTCCAGCCTCCACGGGCTATTGTTCATCCACCATCGACTTCCTCCAGCCTCCACCTGCTACTGTTCATCCACCGCCGACTTCCTCCTGCCTCCACCAGCTACTGTTCATCCACGGGGTCCTGTTCATCGAGCCTCCACCGGCTACTGTTCAACCAGCCCTCCACGGGGTCCTATTCATCCAGCCGCAACGGCCTCTACTACCACGGGGTCCTGTTCATCCAACCCCCACCAGGAACTGTTCATCCAACCCCCACCGGGGACTGTTCATCACGAGGCAGCTTCGATCGGCTTCAGTTAGCAGCAGTAGCGAAGGAATCACTCGGGTTCAGTTAACAGGAAGGGATCGATCGGGGTTCAGTAATGTAGCTAGTGCAATCGCTCAGGTTCGGTTAGAGCCCAACGCCTCGCTCAGGTTCAGTTAGAGCCCAACGCCTAGCACACACATGCGTACGTTACGAGAGAAACACGCAAACCTCCGTGCATCGCTCAGCCCCGACCACCCACCGTAACCGGGAACTCCCCGAAATTTTCCTCGCCCTCGCTTCTACCATGATTTTTTCCGTCATGGACGGCCCAAAGAATGTCATGCAGGTGCGTCCCGGCCCTCCCAGGACGAAAAGCCCATTTTCTGTCATGCTTTCTTGTCATAGAAGTAGGAGCCCACCACATCTCGGATGATACGTGCTTTTGTCACAATTATCATCATAGAAGTGTCATAAGCATGACAGAAAAAAATTCGTTCGGCCCAAAATGTCACGGATGTGTCTTTTTTTTTGTAGTGTCGCCGTCATCCAGATCCGGCGGCGGCAGTACCTTCAACCCACGCAACTCTAAGATAGCCACCTAAGCGCTGCTTCCACGGCGAACTTGCGCCCCCGCACCCTTATGATAGATACCAGCCAACCGGCAGCCTAGGAGCTCCGCCGCCTCAAGGGGTGCTGCTTCCAATTGGGAATCGACTGGCCCAGAATAAAAATTCAGACGACTGACGCCTAAATAAAGTGATTTAAGATGAGTGTATGACCTATCTTGTGGCCCGGTGAAGTAGGCAGCTCCAACTGCCGAGTCGGTGAGGCCGGCGCGGTTGCGGTGGATCTCGGCGGCAGGAAAGTAGCGCCGGGGCCCTGGATGCCTCCGAAGTTGGAGCCACTCCGGCGCCGTGCACAACGGCGCGGTTGAATCAGCTCCGGTACGGTTCACGCGGTCATCGTCGAGGCAGCTCCGGCAGCATGGAGTAAGAGGCACATGGCCCAGTGCACGACGGCAAACGTACAGCAGCTCTGGCATTGGGGAGAAGGGCGGCAGGGAATTTGGTGTGGTGGGGGCGCCATGGAGGAGGGGCTGAGGTTTCACGGCTGGGGAGAAGGGAGCTTTCGGGCAGAAGGTGATTTGGCGCCCACGATGTATGAATTGGGAATTGGGAGGGGGAACCATGCCTTACGGACGCATTTCTCTGAAATGTGGGGGGAAGTTACAGTTCTACCCATGCCTTTAGGCTTCTGGGCTTGGGTCTGTGTCTTGAGGGTTGGGGATAGTAGAGTAACTTTGCTTCTCCCAAATAGTGGGCGCGAGCGATTTCGGGCGAGGAGGACGTGTTTTGAAATAGTGGGCGCGAGCGATTTCGGGTGAGGAGGGCGTGTTTTGAAATAGTGGGCGCGAGCGATTTCGGCCGAGGAGAGGGTGTTTTGCCGCCCATGGTTTATGAATTATTCGGCGCCTGCCATTTCGAACAAGGAGAGGATGTTTTGCCACCCATGGTTAATGAATTATTCGGCACCTGTCATTTCGGCCGAGGAGAAAGAGCGCTTGGATGAAGCTACGAACCTACCCTCGATGTACAACGGGCCAATTGATGCGTGTACCACATAGGCCGGTAATTTCGCGTCTCCCATTTATTTGCTCGGGCGAATTCCACTGAGCAGAGGGTGTTTAGCGGTTCGTTCAAATTTTGGAGAACGAGCATCCACGTCTACCTTACCAAGTCGATTCGAATCAAATTGTGAAATATTAGCTTGCCACTTCTTTTTTAGATGGTGAGATGATGCTCGGGACTAATGTGTTTTTACATGCTCGTTGCTAACGATTTACTATATGACAAATAGTTGACCCACTCAAAAACAGGAATCAGACCCAAAATGAAATATCTCGATTCAATGAAATAGCTCGTTCACCATGTCAAAATAGTGAACTAAATCCAAAATTGAACACCTCAATTGGGTAGCATGTTGTATTATATGACTCCATGAACATGCTGAAAGTCAAATTAATGAACTTGTTTGATACACATATCTCTGTTCATGTGTGGATTGCAGGAAACATGTTCTCCAATTCAAATATTTGAATGCAAATTTATATTGAAACATGGTTTATATCAGTCTTTGATGCATAAACGTGACCTCCCCCTCTCCCAGACTCCTGTTCTCTCTCTCGTTGACAATCTTCGTTCCTATCGCACGCATCCAAACACAAACCTTGTCGGTCCCTCTCCCTCTCCCTCTCCCTCCCCCCCTCTCTCTCTCTCTGTGTGTGTGTGTGTGTGTGTGTGTGTGTCGGTCTTTCTAGTTCGCATGCACACTCCATGTATAGGTCTCCCTAGCACACAATGTATGATTCTCTAGTCCAAGCTAAATATCTAGGGTGCACTCATCGTATGCACACAAATTCCCTAGCTCGTTGTCCGTAACTATCTCACACACCACTCTGCCATCTCGGAGCTCTTCCCTCTCTCTCTCTCGAACTCTCCATCTCCCTGGGTCACACATACACATGCATATCTCACTCACACTCGATAGACCCATCTAAAACTCTCTCTCTCCCTCATTCTCTCTCCATCTCTCACACACACACAATCTCACGCCTAGCTAAGTATGACTGTCTCTCACTCAATTGTAGGCACACGCAGTCCCCCCTATGTATATGACTATTTCTCAGTCTCCATCACAAACATATGCATTGTCTCTTTCCCTCACTTGGTCTATCTCGATTTCTCTCGGGGCATCTTTCTATCGCACACACACCTCGTCCCTCGATCTCCCACCCATATAGTCCCCTCACGGTCCTGAGGGGATCTCTCTATCACAAACACACCCTCTCTCCCTCCCCATGCGTCCATCTTCTCCATGCGTCCCTCTCGACCTCTGTCCCTTGTTGGCCAAATCTCTATTGGACATGTGTTATAGGGGTGACTCTCTCCGTTGCAAACAATCACGCACTAGCTATCTTCGTGTATCTCCTAACCTCGCTTTTCTATCTCGGAGATGCATGCGTGATATGTTTGCATAAGTAACGAACACACTCTCTCTCTCTCTATTTTATCATTTGTTGTCCTTTTCTCTTTCACACACACACTCTTTTGCACACTCACTCATTCTCCTTCACACGCACTTGATCTCTCTCGACTAAGGTACTCTCTTCGGTCCATAGCATATAGATTTATTGAAAAGTCAAAGTTCACAAAGTTTGACCAGGTACGTGGAGAAAAACATTTACATCTAGAACAGCAAACATATATCATTAGATTCATCATGAGATGTAGTTTCGTATGATGTATCTTTGGTATTGTAGATATAAATAATATTTGCATAAACCTGGTCAAAGTTTCCAAAGTTTAACTTCTAAAAAATTTATATGCACTGCATTATCGAACGGATGGAGTATCTATTTCCCCATCTCAGCTATCTGACGCACCACTCAGCCGTATCGGGGCTCCTCTATCTCTCTCGAACTTTATATCTCCCTGGTTCACACATGCACATATCTCGCTCGCGCTACGTAGACCCATCTAACACTCTCCGCCCTTGTTCTCTCTCTATGTGACACACACACCCTGTAAGTACCATAATCTCTCACTCCATCATAGGCACACGCACTCCCCCCCAAGTATTACTATCTCTCACTATCCATCAGGAACACACGTATTGTCTCCTTCCATCCATACGTATATCTTGATATCTCTTGGGGTATCTTCTATAGCGCACACACCTTGTCACTCAATCTCCCACCCATGTAGTCCCATCACGATCTCCAAGGGATCTCTCTGTCACAAACACACACTCTCTCCTCCCTATGCCTGCATTTTCTCCATACTTCCCTCTCGACCTCTCTCCCTTGTTTGTCAGACCTCTCTTGGCCACGTGCTAGGGGTCTTTCTCTCTCGGTTGCAAACAACCACACACTATCTCCTCACCCCACTTCCGCTATCGAAGATGCATGTGTTATATGTTTGCATAAGACACACAGGTTTTTTCTCTACTTTATTGTGTGTTGTCCATGTCTCTTTCACACACGCACACACACGTTTTTCGCTCACTCTTTATATTTCACTCACTCTCTCTCTCTCTCTCCAGATAGGTACTCTCTCACATCCATAAACATATGGATGTTTTGAAAAGTCAAACCTGAGGAAAGTTTGACCAGGTATATGTGGAGAAAAACATTTACAGCTGGAACGATCATTAGATTCATCACAACATGTACTTACTTCATACTATCATTTATCTTTGGTATTGTCGATATAAGTAATTTCTTTATAAACTTGGTCAAAGTTTCAAAAGTTTGACTTTAAAAAAAATATAGGCACTACATTATCGAACGGAGGGAGTAGCTCTTTCTCTCTCTCTACTAGTATCTCTCACGGGCCTCCCCTCTCACTCGATCTCTCTTTACCGAGGGATTATACGGTCACTGTGTCAGCGTATAGCTCCATATATTTATATTGTTTAGTTGACCGGTCAACCAGTCCACATGTTGCCTTGTCAGCTCATGTTCTCTATCTTCATGTGCTCGCCCATGTGGCAGTGGGTGAAAATAAGTAAACTAGAGGCCCATCTGACACGCGGTGAAGTAAACAAAGTTGAAACCACTCATGGTAGCACCCCGCACACTAGTAAATTAGCGCTGCTATACACACGACGCATGCACGATTCAGACGTGGCAGCACCAACAGCTAGCGTGCATGCAGGAGCACTGTTGGGGAAGGAGAATCGTGCAGGCGTCGCACGTTTACTGTCATGCAAAGCAATTCCGCTAGTAAATTAAGGGCACACTTCTTCCGCGTTAAGGATGCACTCGCGCACACTACACCACTGAACGGCGGCATGCACACAACGACGCACTCGCGCACACCCAGCATAAAATACACACCAGCACACGTGTACACCGGCGTCATCGCCGGCTGAGATGGACGGCGAGGCAGCCAACAAGCGGAGGTGGCTCGAGCCAAAACCGCATCCGGCGAGCCTGGACTTCATCAGCAGTCTCCCCAACGACATGATGCTCATCATCATCGCCCTCCTCCCCACCAAATCTGCCGTGCGGACCACCCTGCTCTCCCGACGGTGGCGCCTCCTCTGGCGCCGCGTCCCCCTCAACCTCACCATCGATAGCTGCCTCTGCAGCGGGGATTGCAAACGCATGGCCGCAGTCTCCAAGATCCTTGCATCGCACCCTGGGCCAGCCAGACGTCTTGACACCTGCATGTTCAGTACCAACTGCAAGGTCCAAGCCAAGTTCGACGAGTGGTTCTTATCCCCCGCCCTAGATCAGCTCGAGGAGCTCAGGTTTGAAGCTGGACGATGTCGCTCTCTACCGCCGTACGCGCTCCGCCTCACACCAACGCTGCGCCGTGCCAGCTTCAACTCCTGCTATTTTCCCTAGATTAATGTCGCGCCCGCCCTTCGTCTCCCTCAACTCAAGCAGCTCGACCTCTTTGACGTTGGCATCTCAAAGAAGGCTATGGAGCAACTGCTCCATAGCTGCACTGTGCTCGAGTACCTTCGTCTTCGGCAGATCCATGGGTTCATTAGCCTCCACATCGCCTCGACGAATCTCCGATGGATTTATGTGTCTTGTTGGCCCCGCAACAAGACATCAATTGGGAAGAGATCACACGAGCTGTTCCACATTATGGTCATTGAGAATGCGCCTTTCCTTGAGAGATTGCTTGTATCTGATCTAGAAGGTCCAACAAAAATCAGGGTCACTGACGCGCCGAAATTAACAGCGTTGGTGTACTCGTCTACCAAATTCTCCGAACTCTTTATTGGATCCGTAATCGTTCAGGTACAACACTCATCTTCTTCTCCGTCTTCTTGAAATTCACATTTTTAAATCTCTTCTTGATGTATTTACGACTGTCATCCAAAAAATGATTCCCACAAACTTGACCCAGTCTGTGCGCACAGTGAATATCTTGGCAATAAAATCTATCGGCCCCAATCTGGATCAAGTTGTTGGATTCCTTACATGCTTTCCGTGCACAGAGAAGCTACTCATCGAGGTGAAACTTCTTTCCGATTAGTAAACGGTAATCACAACATAGCTCAATTTTTTTGTAATTTTCCCAAATTACGATGACTAATGTAGTGTTCAAAACTGCATCTACGCACTGCACCGAAAGAAATGTTTTTAGTATTTTTTCTCATGTGATCACCTGCGTCATTTTTTTGTTGTACTAGTAGCCTAGGCTAGTCATAGTGGCAAGTAACTTAGACTAGTAACTCTATGGTTATCCTAAGAGCAAGTACTACCTCCGTCCTGGTTTACTCTTTGTACGTATTTCGTAGTATCAAAAATTGACCTTAGATTTAACTGACAAAATGTTAATGCATGTCACTAAAAATTATATCGTTGGATTCGTATTTGAACATAATTTCAAATGGTATAATTTTTGGTGACATGCATTGGCATTTTCTTAGGTAAATATATGTTCAAAATTTTACACTAAATACTACTACGGTACAATAGTGGGCTATAACGGCCCTCCAGTATGTAGGCCAAAACACGTGCCAAATTCACTTCTGATGCATTTGGCACCGATGCCCTCCATTGCTCACCTGGTGCCCCAATCTGGATCACCTACTTTGCTTCGGTGCCAAATTAACTCACGCAATGAAAAAACACTTGTGTGGGAGAGGGAGAGGACTGAGGTAATAAAAAAACACTTGTTTGGGAGAGGGAGAGGCTGGTGTAGTTGGTTTGATTGATTTGTTTGTACATGTGGGTCTGTGTGCACAGCGATGCCAACTCTCTCACATTGCAAGAGCGGTGCCAAAATCTTTTGATTTGACATTGATGCCTATTGTATGTGCCATACTTTTGAGAAATATGGCATCGGCCACATAGTGGAAGGCAACAAATGCCCAAGCTCTTCACGTGCTCCTAGGTAAATGAGAGGAAAGAGAAAGAGAGAGAGAGTGAAAAAATATCACTAGCCTTAGAGCCAACCCTATCATATGAGCGAATGATATTGGTACCTCTTGATGACATGGCAATCCTATACAGCCAGCTGCTCTAATATGTTCTCTTCTTTTGCAGATAAAAAAGACCTGAAAGTGAAAAATGTGCTGCACTATAACAATCTCATCGAATGCCTTGATCTCCATCTTACAGAAATTGATTTGATCGACTACCGAGGCAGCACATCTGAGATTAAATTGGCCAGGTTCTTTGTTCTGAAGGCAAGTGTGCTCAAGGTAATGAGGTTTGGCATTCTCTGGCGCAACAATGAATGGCGTCCTAATCACCGCAAGCGTCTAAGCCTAAACGACAAAGGCTCCGCAGAAGCTGAATTTGTTTTTGAAACATCAAGTCGCCAGAGACTCAAAAATTTATTTGCCCATTAGTGACTTGTCAGGGCGGTGGATTTTAGTTTGTACGATAATGTTGTATCCACCTAAAGTAACAAAAGTTCTTACATAAACTTCCTAATAATTCCCTCTTCGTAGGTGCAGCATTACTCCTAGCATTTGTAATATCAGTTTGAAACTTGTAATGTTACGACTATACAGCACGAGGAACTATGTTACGATAAATGTTCGAGTGCATAGGTGTGGCAATGATATACCCATTACTCGAGTACAATATTAATTATTACTCATGGCAACGCACGAGAAATTATGTCGAACACGGCTAGTTAAGCAGGCTAGCTCTACAGCCATGATGATAGTGACTGCACACGGTGAGGCTGACTTTGGTATGCCGAACACGGTGCCTACACTCAGATGTCATATCCGGTGTAGGGTCTTGTCACTTCACTGTGAGGAGCAACACGTAATAATTTGACCAACAGGTAGTACAGTACTACTACATTGGTAGTACTACTAGTACTAGCACCACCATCCGGATATAGTAGTACTACCACCTCCGTCTGGATTTAGTATTTGACTAGCAATATCTAGTAATGCATGTGACAAAAAATATACTACTCCCTCTATAAATAAATACATGGAGTATTGTTTTATTCGGTTTTGAATGTAGTTCCCGATGATATTATACACTCTCCCTTCCGGTAGATGGCTCAAATCTGAAATCTCATCAATCAGACTACTATTGTACTCCCTCCATACTGGTGCATTAGTCACGTTACAAAAACCAAGTAACCACAAAACTTTTAGGCACGGTGCATTAACTACCCACCTCGTTCCCTGTTTTTTGCCATGAAAAAAGAAATCAGCCAATAGGACACGTGGGGTTCGTATGCATTCAATGACTTGAGACTACTTAGCACAACATGCAGTGCTCAATTCCCTACATGCAATGACATTAATTACAAATACTAGTATTTATCATCAAAGTTCTCTCGTTTTGCCCAAACTTGGTCTCGGTGAGCTGACTACTACAATGCACCAGCACGGAGGGAGGGCCGAGGAGTAGATGGCCAACACACACGTGAATGCAATGCAGTCTGCACTTCTCATATAAAGGCTCCCCGCCAGTCTAATCTACGAAATCCTATGCACCTACGCACCCTAACTAAGGGCAAGAATGATCACTCCAATCACAAGATCAGTTGACTAGAAGCTAGACCCATGGAGGCGATGAGCGTAAGCATGAGCCGGCTATGCCAGATGGTCCACGATGCTGGCCTGCGGCCCGGCACCGAGGAACATCTCAAAGTCGTGCTTGAGGCCGCCAGGGCGAGAGGCCTCTTGGACGAAAGCTTCGTCTCCTTGTTCGACGAGGTCCTCGTCGCCTTCCTTGACAACTTCACCGTCGTCAAGAAGCTCGTGGATGACCTTGACGTACGCCTCCAGCCCACGTGCCCAGGCTCTGCGATGCCCGCCACCCTCAACGGCCTCTATGGTGACAACCTCTTCGACGCACTGGTGGCCGTGCGACTGCCCGCCGTCGCGCCGGAAAATGTCCACCTCGAGGTCGCGCTCGCCGCGCAGCGCCTGGTGCAGCAAGACACCATAGACATAATAACCCACGTCTATGATCAAATCATCCACAAGGACTACTACGTGCAAGAGGAGGACAATAGGACGCTAGTCTTCTTGGACCGCAGGGCAACCTTGGACGGCATTGTTCAGAAGCACGTTGAGCTCGCCGCCAACGCCGCTACTCCTCACACGTCGGTTGGTGACCCGGCACACTAGGGCGTGAGGATGTCGTTGATGGATCCGTATGTATCTTTATCTTTCCATCAATTCCATGTGGTAGTATATTGTACTAGTAATTATCTTACCTTTCGCATCGACTTCATAATTTTCGTACGTACTGTACCATGCATGAATCGCGCCAGAACCAAACTTCTCATTACTCTAGGGAAAATCGTTATTTCTATTTGGCTCGACATTTCGGTATTAAAAATAGTTTGGACCCCACCGAAATATGCAAAATTTATTTAAATTTTTAACCCTGGCCCTGGCCAACAAAAAAACGGACTGCAATAAATTGCATAAGAAGTTGCAATGAGCTGTAAATTATTTAAAAAAATAGGGAATGGTCTGACTTGTGGGCCTATTAAGTTGACGCGTATGTAAGATTTTTTACTTATTATATACGTCAACAAACGATTCTAGCAGACGTGACCGTTGGATGTCAATCCAACGGCCGTCGTGCTTCTTCAATCTCTGATCTTCTTACTCCATCCCTCTACTCACCCACATCCCTCCATTGCTGTGGCTTCTCCACCTCCGGGTCATTCCCTTCCTGGGTCTCACCGTCGTCCATCGCGTTGATGTTCTTGGCACGGCGTGGTCAACGTTGTCAACAAACGACAACATCGGGAGAGGGATGTACATGGAGAGGCTGACAGTTCGGACCCACATGGTCCATGGCTGCACGCAAGCAAGTACCCCCTTATTACGCCAAAAAGAATGACTCCTCCCCATGACAGCTGGGACCCACCAGCTATATCTTGGCACGGAAGGAAGTGCCTCCTTATTAAGCAAAAAATAACGAGTGCTCCCCATGACAGCTGGGGCCCACCAGATTTGGAGGCTGACTTGTGGCCCTACTAAGTTGACGCGTACGCAGGGCTTTGTCAACTTAGTCAACAAACGATTCTATAACCAGTGACCGTTTGATTGTTAACATCCAACGGTCATCCTGCTTCTTCAACCTCTAATTTTCTTGCTCCAACCGTCCAAACCACCGCGTGCTCCTGCCTCCCGTGGCCGGCTGTGCTTCCATGCAGGCCTCACCGCCCCCTACTACTCCCACCGCTGGCCAGGCCATCCCTCTACTCACCCACACACCCTGTTATTCTGCGGCGACAACAGCCTCACACCGCAGCCAAACCAGTCAACCCTCGTACTACCCTCCGCGTGTTCCCCGGCTCTGGGTCGTTCCCTTCCTAGGTCGCGCCGTCATCCACCACCTTGGTGCTCTTAGATGGTAGGGAGTCGTCAACGCGGTCAACGAACGACAGCCATCAGAAGAGGACTGTACGTGGAGAGGCTGACAACTGGGTCTATGGCCGCACGCAAGGAAGTGCTTCCTTATTACGCGCAAAATAATGATTCCTCCACCTGACAGCTCGGACCCACCGGAAGGGCCTCTGTATTTCGCGAAAAAAATGTTCCCCCCTGACAGCTGGGACCCACCGGCTTTATCTTCACACGGAAGGAAGTGCCTTTTACCGCCTGACAGCTGGGACCCACCAGGTGGAAGCGAAGGTAGCGTTATCTGTCTGGCCGCGAACGTGTACGTACATAGCAGTCGATCTGTCTCTTTGCAGCGACGTACCATGGCCGAGTAAGGAGCGGCACGTGTTGAAGTAGAGGCGCCGACGTAGCATGCCACGCAGTCCCGTCTATATCGTGTACACGTACATACAGCCACGCTGCAAGATAGTAAATACGGCTACGTACGTACATACAGGCGGGGTCTCTAACGCGTACATCGACGTCGTCCTGTTCATCAGCAGCCAACCAGCTGGGTTGGAACGGAGTAAACAGCGTCGTGTGTTCATCGGGAGCCAACCGGCTTGGACGGAACAGCCGAAATGAGGTCTGGCGTACCGCATAACGACGGAAACGGCCTTTTGTTCGACCGCGTACGGTCGAAACAGGGTCCTGTTCATCGCGAAGGGTTTGGTGTACTGCAAAACGGAGGAAACTGACTTTTGTTCGAGTGCCTACGGTCGAAATGGGGTCCTGTTGATAGGGAGGGGTGTGGCGTACCGCAAAACAGAGGAAACAGACTTGTGTTGGAGCGCCTACAGTCGAAACGGGGTCCTGTTCATCGGGAGGGGTGTGGCGTACCGCAAAACGGGACTCCACAGGCTACTGTTCATCCACCGTCTGTTGCCTCGCTCCAGCCTCCACGGGCTACTGTTCATCCACCGTCGACTTCCTCCAGCCTCCACCTGCTACTGTTCATCCACCGTCGACTTCCTCCAGATCCGACGGCGGCAGTACCTTCAACCCACGCAACTCTAAGATAGCCACCTAAGCGCTGCTTCCGCGGCGAACTTGCGCCCCCGCACCCTTACGATAGACACCAGCCAACCGACAGCCTAGGAGCTCCGCCGCCTCGAGGGGTGCTGCTTCCCATTGGGAATTGACTGGCCCAGAATAAAAATTCAGACGACTGACGCCTACATAAAGAGATTTAAGATGAGTGTACAACCTATCTTGCGGCCCGGTGAAGTAGGCAGCTCTAGCTGCTGAGTCGGTGAGGCCGTCGCGGTTGCGGTGGCTCCTGGTGGCAGGAAAGCAGTGTCGGGGCCCTGGATGCCTCCGAAGTTGGAGCCGCTGCGGCACCGTGCACAACGGCACGGGTGAATTGGCTAAGGTACGGTTCACGCGGTCGTCGTCGAGGCAGCTCCGACAGCATGGAGTAAGAGGCACATGGCCCAGTGCATGACGGCAAACGGACAGCGGCTCCGGCATTGGGGAGGAGGGCGGCAGGGAATTTGGTGTGGTGGGGGCGCCATGGAGGAGGGGCTGAGGTTTGGCGGCTGGGGAGAAGGGAGCTTCCGGGGAGAAGGTGATTTGGTGCCCACGATGTATGAATGGGGGATTGGGAGGGGGAACCATGTCTTACGGACGCATTTGTCTGAAATGTGGGGGGAAGTTACAGTACCCCTGCCTTTTGGCTTCTGGGCTTGGGTCTGTGTCTTGAGGGTCGGGGATAGTAGAGTAACTTTGCTTCTCCCAAATAGTGGGCGCGAGCGATTTCGGGCGAGGAGGACGTGTTTTGAAATAGTGGGCGCGAGCGATTTCGGGTAAGGAGGGCGTGTTTTGAAATAGTGGGCACGAGCAATTTCGGCCGAGGAGAGGGTGTTTTGCCGCCCATGGTTTATGAATTATTCGGCGCCTGCCATTTCGGACAAGGAGAGGCTGTTTTGCCACCCATGTTTTATGAAATATTCGGCACCTGTCATTTTGGCCGAGGAGAAGGCGCGCTTGGATGAAGTTACGAACCTACCCTCGATGTACAACGGGCCAATTGATGCGTGTACCACATCGGCCGGTAATTTCACGTCTCCCATTTATTTGCTCAGGTGAATTCCACCGAGTAGACGGTGTTTTGCGGTTCGTTCAAATTTTGGGAGAACGAGCATCCACGTCTACCTTACCAAGTCGTTTCGAATCAAATTGTGAAATATTAGCTTGCCACTTCTTTTTTAGATGGTGAGATGATGCTCGGGACTAATGTGTTTTTACATGCTCGTTGCTAACGATTTACTATATGACAAATAGTTGACCCACTCAAAAATGGGAATCAAACCCTATAGAGAGTGAAAAAATATCACTAGCCTTAGAGCCAACCCTATCGTATGAGTGAATGATATTGGTACCTCTTGATGACACGGCAATCTTATACAGCTAGCTGCTCTAATATGTTCTCTTCTTTTGCAGATAAAAAAGACCCGAAAGTGAAAAATGTGTTGCTCTATAACAATATCATCGAATGCCTTGATCTCCATTTTACAGAAATTGATTTGATCGACTACCGAGGCAGCACATCTGAGATTAAATTGGCCAGGTTCTTTGTTCTGAAGGCAAGTGTGCTCAAGGTAATGAGGTTTGGCATTCTCTGGCGCAACAATGAATGGCGTGCTGATCACCGCAAGCGTCTAAGCCTAAACGACAAAGGCTCCGCAGAAGCTGAATTTGTTTTTGAAACATCAAGTTGCCAGAGACTCAAAAATTTATTTGCCCATTAGTGACTTGTCAGGGTGGTGGATTTTAGTTTGTACGATAATGTTTTATCCACCTAAAGTAACAAAAGTTCTTACATAAACTTCCTAATAATTCCCTCTTCGTAGGTGCAGCATTAATCCTAGCATTTGTAATATCAGTTTGAAACTTGTAATATTACGACTATCCAGCACGAGGTACTATGTTACGATAAATGTTCGAGTGCATAGGTGCGGCAACGATATACCCATTACTCGAGTACAATATTAATTATTACTCGTGGCAACGCACGGGAAATTATGTTGAACACGGCTAGCTAAGCAGGCTAGCTCTACAGCCATGATGATAGTGACTGCACACGGTGAGGCTGACTTTGGTATGCCGAACACGGCGCCTACACTCAGATGTCATATCCGGCGCAGGGTCTTGTCACTTCACTGTGAGGAGCAGCACGTAATAATTTGATCAACGGGTAGTACAGTACTACTACATTGGTAGTACTACTAGTACTAGCACCATCGTCCGGATTTAGTAGTACTACCACCTCCGTCTGGATTTAGTATTTGACTAGCAATATCTAGTAATGCATGTCATAGAAAATATACTACTCGCTCTGTAAATAAATACATGGAGTATTGTTTTATTCGGTTTTGAATGTAGTTCCCGATGATATTATACACTCTCCCTTCCGGTAGATGGCTCAAATCTGAAATCTCATCAATCAGACTACTATTGTACTCCCTCCGTACTGGTGCATTAGTCACGTTACAAAAACCAAGTAACCCCAAAACTTTTAGGCGTGGTGCATTAACTACCCACCTCGTTCCTTGTTTTTTGCCATGAAAAAAGAAATCAGCCAATAGGAGACGTGGGGTTCGTATGCATTCAATGACTTGAGACTACTTAGCACAACATGCAGTGCTCAATTCTCTGCATAAAATAACATTAATTACAAATACTAGTACTAAACATCAAAGTTCTCTTGTTTTGCCCCAACTTGGTCTAGGTGAGCCGACTACTACACTACAGCGGCACGGAGGGAGGGCCGAGGAGTAGATGGCCAACACACACGTGAATGCAATGCAGTCTACACTTCTCATATAAAGGCTCCCCGCCAGTCCAATCTACGAAATCCTATGCACCTACGCACCCTAACTAAGGGCAAGAGTGATCACTCCAATCGCAAGATCAGTTGACTAGAAGCTAGACCCATGGAGGTGATGGGCGCGAGCATGAGCCGACTGTGCCAGATGGTCTACGACGATGGCCTGCGGCCCGGCACCGAGGAATGTCTCCAAGTCGTGCATGAGGCCGCCAGGGCAAGAGGCCTCTTGGACGACAGCTTCATCTCCTTGTTTGACGAGGTCCTCGTCGGCTTCCTCGACAAGTTCACCGTCGTTAAGAAGCTCGTGAACGACGTTGACATACATCTCCAGCCCACGCGCCCAGGCTTTGTGATGCCCGCCACCCTCAACGGCCTCTATGGTCACAACCTCTTCGACGCACTGGTGGCCCAGTGACTACCCGCCGTTGCGCCGGAGAATGTCCACCTCGAGGTCGCGCTCGCCGCGCAGCGCCTGGTGCAGCAAGACACCATCGACATAATAACCCACGTCTACGATCAAATCGTCCACAAGCACTACTACGTGCAAGAGGAGGACTATAGGATGCTAGCCTTCTTGGACCGCGGGGCAACCTTGGATGGCATTGTTCAGAAGCACGTTGAGCTCACCGCCAACGCCGCTGCTCCTCACACGTCGGTTGGTGACCCAGCACACTAGGGAGTGAGGATGTCGTTGAAGGATCCGTATGTATCTTTATCTTTTCGTCAATTCCATGTGGTAGTATGTTGTACTAGTAATTATCTTACCTTTCGCATCAACTTCATAATTTTCATACGTATTGTACCATGCATGAACCGCGCCAGAACCAAACTTATCATTACTCTAGGGAAAATCATCATTTCTATCTATCGGTCGCGCCAAGGAGCAGAACTAAATTTTACAAGTTACAAGTTCAGGCCTCCTTTCATTCAAAGGAATTCTATAGGATTTTTGGAGGATTGAAATCCTTTGGAATTTTTCCTATGTTTGTCCTTTGATTCATAGGATTGAATCCTATAGAAATTTTTCCAATGGAATCTTTTGTACTACATTTCATAGGAAATCTAACATCCACTCCAACCTCTTTTTACAATTCCTTTGCTTTTCCTGTGAAATCAAACACTCCTTGCTAATCGTATAGGATTCAAGTGGGCATGACACTCCAATCCTATATTTTTCCTATTCCTGCATTTTCAAAATCCTGCGAATCAAAGAGGCCCTCAAAAGGAAAAGCCTGTCGTGTTCGCGTCGCAACCCCACACGGTTCGTCCGGCACGCCGCTCAAGGGGGAATGCGTGATGTGTTGCATTTTCACTTACAAGTGGGACCGCAGTGGAGCAAACCGACTATAGGCAAACCCCCACCCCGCCCACCGCGTGATGGCTGAGTTAGAGAAAACAGGAGGGAGAAGAGATAGTTGTAGCACGGACTCCAAGAAAATTGGTGTCAGATGGGACTCGTGTGGGTGGCATGTGTCGTACTGCTAGACGTGAATGCTAGTTATGGCCCAAGCCACCCCACTATATGTAACACCCCAAAAATATTTTTCTGAAATATTTGGAAATCTTTCCTTTAAAAATAAAAGTTTTGAAAATCATTTTTTGGACCATATCACCTTTCTTCAATTTGAAAACCTTTTCAAATTTTATTTGGGTTTCAATTTTCTTTAATATTCTGTTTTGAAGGGTTTAAAATTATATGGATAATTAATTTGGGGGTTTTCAAACAATTAGTTTTCAGCCAGAAAAGTTTTGGGGGATAATTAAATAACCTTTTCACCTCCTTTTAGCCTTCCTAAAATCCATCCAACAAATTTTCTTCCACTCCAAAATTTTCCCACAAGCCAAGCACATCATCTAGGGCAGTATCCAAACCTCTCCTACCCCACAAAAATATTTTTCACCATCCAAATAAATTCCAAGATTGGAATTCATATATTCCATCCTTCCTTTGGTTTACAAAGGAACCACCATTTCTACAAGGATTCCACCTCCACCAAAATTATCCCAACAAATATATGGTACCCACAACCCATTTTTCCAAAGACATGGGGTACCCCAGTTCAAAATTTTCAAATCCCACTCAATTCAAATTTGGACCAGATTCAATATTTCTGATCCAAACATATTTTTAAATGCTCCAAAAATTCCCAAACTTTGCCAAGCCCTCTCATATGTATCAACACATCATCACAAAAATTGCCACAAAATCTAAAAATCCCCAGCACCCTCTGCCTTACACCATATGAGTAATCAGGGCACTGTTCATAACTGAAATGAAATCCAGTTAACTGAATTTCGTCAGGAAACAGAGGGAAATGGTGCCGTGCACCCCTCCCCTTCCTTCTCCTTCACGGCGACGCCAAGATCATCAATGCCTCGCCCTTCCCTGGCCCACTCCGCAGTCACTCCTCGCCGGTGAGCTGGCGGCTAGCCGGTGCAACGCCCTGCACCGTGCTCATCCACGGCGGACGAGCGGAGTCACCTCGGCCACCAACTCCCATTACTGCGCCGCAGCCTCCCCGCCTACCTCCAGCTCCACGCGTCGCCCCTCTCTGCGCCATCGCCGCACCGCCCAAACCTCTGGACCCCTCCTGGCACTCGCTGGAGTTTGTCCTCGCCGCCGCACCCGTACGGGACTCGTCCCGTGGATGAGGCCGAAGCGCTCGACCTCGATCGCGATGGCGTCTCCAGAAGACTCCGTCGCCCTCATTAACTCTCACCGTCCCTGACCACCGCCCAAACCTACCTCGCCGACCGCCGTAACTCCAGCGTGATCCGAACCTCGCCGGACCGCCTCGGATCACCTATAAAAGCCCCCCCCCAAAAGCCATCCCCCCCCCCCCGAGCTCCACTCGCTCCATCCATCGCCCCCACCACCTTCCAATCACCCTCCCATGCACTCACCCGACCTCGGGGAGGTCTTCTTCTACCCCTCCGGCCACCGCTCCGCTGCCTCTGTCACCGATCAGTTCGACAACACTACGCCACCACCTTCACCCAAACCTTGCCAGTAGCCACCTTATCCACCAAATCATCAATCCCGCGGTTCAATTTCGTTACCCGAGCCCTCTCCGGCGAGCTCCAGAACCACCCGAGCCACCGTCCGCCACCGTCGACCTCGCCGGCGTTCATGTGCTCCCCGGCGACCACCACCACCACCCACCGACGCGCCACTCCACCCGGATCACGTTCCGACCATCGCCGCCCTCTGGGACGCTGGCGATCGTCGCCGGTGACCACCGCCATCTCTCTGTCTTTGCGCGCGAGCGCAGTTTAAACCCGACGGGTGGACCCCACCCGTCAGCTCTCTCTCTCTCTCGTTTCTGTGCTAAGCGAAGGCGTATTTTGCGCTTTTACGTCTTCTCCACTGGAAGGCGTATTCGCTACTGAAACGTTTTCTTTCTGTTTTTATTATTAAGGCAGAGTTGACTGCAACTTTGACTGCATGTAGCTTTTAAACCATAAGTCCAAATGACTTGGTTCTTTTTCTGTTATTCTTATTTTTATCTCTAGTTTTTTTTAGTATTTATTTAAAAATGTTTTGAGACAACTTTTTGTACTGTTGTGAAATTTTTTAATTTAAGTTGAATTTGAATTTTTCAGAAAAAGAAGAGGGAAGCTTTGCCGAGAATTTTGAAGGGTTTTCACCTGACTACTTTGGACAAGGCAAGCATTATTGAACTTGGGATATGGTGATTGCATTTGCATGTTTGCATCCGTTGGTTTTGCACCATATGTATCACAAGTGCATGCATGTTTGGTCATATCATTTTCTTACCCATGTCTTGCACTTCACTCAAGTAAAGAATCTTTCTAACATGGTAAATTTGTGAGTATTCGGGGGAGTGTCTCCTGACTTGGACGTGCTGGTGGGCACGGGCCATTACTTTTGACACGGTGGTGTCACGTGACTATGTGGAACATACCGGCGATGATAAATAACACCTCCTGAGTCGGCCTAGATCGAGTCTTGTTCCGTTACACCTAGCTGGATACCGTGCTGCCACGGGTCCTTCTGCAAGGAAGGTACGGCTTAGTAAGTTGATAACCCCTGTCTAAGTGCACACCGTACAGAGGGCCATGATGAGGGTTTCCAGGGCCTTGGACTAAATCATGTCATTGGGTCAGGGGGCATGGGTGTTCCGGTTGTAAACGAGAGGGGGGCACCCCTTGGAATCTGTGCATATTAATAGTGATCCCATGCAGGACGTTGGTCTCTCCGTCTTAGAGTTTTTCTTGAATGATGCTTTGGGTGATTCCTGGCATCCGGAAAGTTAACCTGGTCTGTGCTGGTCAGGTGTGTTTTCAACCCAAAGACCGTAATGGGAATTAGTCAGTGTCACGATGCTGACTAAAGAAATCCTTTACTTGTGGGTAACGAGTACACCCTCTACATAGTTAAACCTATTCGAATAGCCGTGTCCTCGGTCAAAGGGCGTAGCTGGGTGGGTCAAGTGTCGGTCCCGGTGTCGGTCTCCGGAGGAAATAATTTTTAATATGCCTGATATATTTTGCAGGATAATTATAGACACCCTGTTGTTACCATGAATATTTTATGCATGTTCAATATTATTATGGTTATGCATATTATTGAGGACTAACCCGTTTCTCTTATTTTTATATTTCCTGAGTGTCTCAGGGGCTGGCCAGACTACCCTGGGCACTCAATTTTATTTTCAAGACCTCTCGTGGCGTCTCTCGAGTTAACATGTGGCTCCGCCACTACTCTTGTGGACACCCGATTGGCATTTCTCTTCAAGTCCGACCGTGGCGTCACTTGACACCCGACTGGCATTTCTTTTATTTTGCTGAGTGTCACTTGGGCTGGCTAGACTACCCGTGGCATTCATTTGTTTAATTTCTAATAAGTTTGATTATGACTAACATGCTATGTTCATGTTCATATCATTTATTTGTCATGATTTCACTTCCAGTTAGCACGAGCATATGCATCCACTATATCTTTTGTACATAATGTTTGCGAGTACATTCCAACGTACTCACTGGCTTGTCCCTGGCTATTTACTTGGCCAGACTTGGAGGAGGACGAGCTTGTGGAAGAGGATTGTGCTAGCGAGCCCGACGCTTAGAGGAGTCCCAGTCAGTCAACCTGTGAGATAGGAGTCTACCACTTGGATCATCCGCCGAGCTTCCGCTACACCAATAAAATAGTCAAGCCTCACACTGACGCTTGGCTCTATGTTATTGTACTAGTATTGTACCACCACCACACCACTGTCATAATCCGCCACTGCCATCTATTGGCAAGTTGTAATAAACTTTGTTGAGCCTCAGACTCAACCCTGTGTAATATTATCTTGTACTGGTTATCTGTATCAAGGAAGTCCACCAGTTGTGTTGATCTTGGGGCTGATGTGACTTAGGGCTATTCTGGGAATTATTCTCAGAAATGGGCCCGACAGGACTTGGTACCAGAGCCAGGCTGACTGTAGGAAGCCCTAGGCATGATCGCTAGCACTCGAGTCAGTACTAACATTTTTAGCATGCATCTCATGCATTGTAGCATTTTTCCCATGGTCATCATATGCACATGATATGACTATTTGGATTTTTGTCTACTGACGTAGATGTCTGGCGGCAACTGCCCATCCCAGATTTTCGCCAACGAGCCTGCGGGATTTTCCCGTCTTCTTACCATCATCACTAGAGATGCGATGAGATCTCCGAGCCGTCCAGAGTACACCGTTTTTCCTGACAGGATCACAGACACTCTGACTATGTACCAGGCTTCGGTATATATTCGGAGTGGAAGTACCTTGTCTTTCCGCAACTACCGTTTTATGGGGAGAGTCATGCCCTCTGAGAGGCATGCTATCCAGATGGCCGCCCGTGAGGCTATTGCTCGTCTCAGGGACATCCTGCCTGTTATGCTGACCCGTCCCTATCACTAACTTCCATGCCATGTTCCTTATACCAACCATTATGCTTTTTCCTGCACCGCAGGAGAAAGGGATGAGGCGATCGAGCCCCTTGTCCAGTATATCATGGCACTAGAGTCGGTCTTCACCGCACTGGTGGACGACCATCCTGCTGCACGAATGGACTTGGCTCGTGCGAGGATCACTCGCAGGAGTGAGTTCCATTCACCATCACCACATGCCCCTCGTATTCCGACTCCACCACACTATTCTCCTGCTCAGCCGGCGGTTCAGCACTCATCCCCGAGTGATGAGGTTAGTCGCCTAGTTGCTCCTGTTCCAACCAGGGCTCCACTGCCGACGCGCACAGTGCCACCTCAGACAGGCGTAGCATCGACCTCTACCCGACTGGAGACCATTCCAGAGGAGGAGGAGGTTGAGTCTCTAGCACCTCAGCTGGGACTTACCCTCAGCGGAGCCTACAGTGTCTTGGACACACCATGAGGACAGATCGACCATCAGCACCGCAGTAGTCTTTTATGAGACGTGGTTGTAAGATATTGATTTTCTGTATCTTCTTCTTTTTGTAAGATGGTGAGTAACAGACTCAGACCACAGCACATTGAGAGGACGAGGTAGTACGCTAGTTGAATAAGTGGTCGTGTAGTATACAGTTTCTGCAAGCATCTTGTATAATTAAGTTATACTTGTATAATTAAATCCTGCATGTATGATATAACCTGTTGTACTTGCATCCTAGGGGGAGATTTTCAGTCTCTTAAAAATTTTATTTGTTGCCGTTATTATTTCTTCTCATCGGTGTTACACAAATACCCCCAGAAAGAAAATGCATCGCCCCTGGACCTGTTCTATGCCAAGTTCACCAGAGAGCAACCATGGACAAATGGGAAATAATTTTACACAAGGACAGACTAGTCGACAGGGCAGTGACTCAGCATTTTCACAAGTGTGCCGTCTGTATGAACAAAGCCAGCAACCGCACCAAGAGATGATGCAGCATTTAATCAATATGGGAAATCACCAAGGACAAAATCAGAACAGGTCAAAATTATCTGAGCTCCAGAAGACCAATCCTACTGTGTTTTCTCACACCGACAAACCATTAGAGGCAGACGATTGGCTACATGATATCGAAAGAAAATTGGTTATTGCCCAGTGTACGGACCGGGAAAAAGTGCTTTATACCCCATACTATTTTTCTGGTACGGTAGCATCATGGTGGGAAAACTTATGTCACACTCATCCCAACGGAGCCAATATGACATGGGAACAATTCAAGGAAAACTTTTGGGGAGCACACATTCCTAACAGTATCATGAAATTGAAGAAAAGGGAATTTGAGGATCTCAAGCAGCGAGGCACCATGGTAGCCCAGTACCTGGATTAATTTACTCAGCTGGCCCGGTACGCCAACAACGAATACATGACAGAAGACAAAAAGATGGAAAATTTTCTCGACGGACTTATCCCATCTTTAAAGTGCCAACTGGTAGTCCACACCTTTCCTGATTTCAAAACACTGGCCATGATGAGGGTTTCCAGGGCCTTGGACTAAATCATGTCATTGGTTCAGGGGGCATGGGTGTTCCGGTTGTAAACGAGAGGGGGGCACCCCTTGGAATCTGTGCATATTAATAGTGATCCCATGCAGGACGTTGGTCTCTCTGTCTTAGAGTTTTTCTTGAATGATGCTTTGGGTGATTCCTGGCATCCGGAAAGTTAACCTGGTCTGTGCTGGTCAGGTGTGTTTTCAACACAAAGACCGTAATGGGAATTAGTCAGTGTCACGATGCTGACTAAAGAAATCCTTTACTTCTGGGTAACGAGTACACCCTCTACATAGTTAAACCTATTCGAATAGCCGTGTCCTCGGTCAAAGGGCGTAGCTGGGTGGGTCAAGTGTCGGTCCCGGTGTCGGTCTCCGGAGGAAATAATTTTTAATATGCCTGATATATTTTGCAGGATAATTATAGACACCCTGTTGTTACCATGAATATTTTATGCATGTTCAATATTATTATGGTTATGCATATTATTGAGGACTAACTCGTTTCTCTTATTTTTATATTTCCTGAGTGTCTCAGGGGCTGGCCAGACTACCCTGGGCACTCAATTTTATTTTCAAGACCTCTCGTGGCGTCTCTCGAGTTAACATGTGGCTCCGCCACTACTCTTGTGGACACCCGATTGGCATTTCTCTTCAAGTCCGACCGTGGCGTCACTTGACACCCGACTGGCATTTCTTTTATTTTGCTGAGTGTCACTTGGGCTGGCTAGACTACCCGTGGCATTCATTTGTTTAATTTCTAATAAGTTTGATTATGACTAACATGCTATGTTCATGTTCATATCATTTATTTGTCATGATTTCACTTCCAGTTAGCACAAGCATATGCATCCACTATATCTTTTGTACATAATGTTTGCGAGTACATTCCAACGTACTCACTGGCTTGTCCCTGGCTATTTACTTGGCCAGACTTGGAGGAGGACGAGCTTGTGGAAGAGGATTGTGCTAGCGAGCCCGACGCTTAGAGGAGTCCCAGTCAGTCAACCTGTGAGATAGGAGTCTACCACTTGGATCATCCGCCGAGCTTCCGCTACACCAATAAAATAGTCAAGCCTCACACTGACGCTTGGCTCTATGTTATTGTACTAGTATTGTACCACCACCACACCACTGTCATAATCCGCCACTGCCATCTATTGGCAAGTTGTAATAAACTTTGTTGAGCCTCAGACTCAACCCTGTGTAATATTATCTTGTACTGGTTATCTGTATCAAGGAAGTCCACCAGTTGTGTTGATCTTGGGGCTGGTGTGACTTAGGGCTATTCTGGGAATTATTCTCAAAAATGGGCCCGACACTATATCGAGGTGCTGGTTACGTAGAGCAAACACATTATCTCTCTAGGAGTACGGTACACCACTAGAACTAATCACATTGTCACGAAATTTCCTGGAGTCCATGCTCAGCCCTCCTCTCTCTCTTCTCAGCGAGCCAGCAGACACGCGGAGTGTGCCCATCGTCTGTTTGCTCACATGCGGTCCCACATGTCAGTGAAAATGCAAGACGACCCACTGAACCTGCACATCTTTCACCTCGACGTGCTGGTGATGAAAAACAAATCCAATAAAGATCTTCGATGGCCGCTTTTGGAGTTACTCAAGAGTAAGATTCTATTTACAGTTTAACCCAAGATGCACATCACGTGGCTTCATCTAGCACTCCATTGTCTTGCATGACATGACTTGGATGCTGGATGTCCCATGTGTCGGCAAAAGGAGGAAGAACTCGACCAAATCTTCTCCACATTTATATCGAAGGAGTAGGAAACATGGCAAGCCCTGTGCCTACATCATACGTACAAGCCCACCTCACGCTATCACCATATTTCTCGGCCTCCGTGCGACACCTAGCTCTAGTTGATGGTATACTACTACTAGGACTAACTATTGTACTAGCATACTATTAGGTTGGCTCTATGTGATGTGGCAACTTCATATAACCGGATGTTGGCTATACTACTACGATACTCACACTCCAAGAAGTGACTCGAAAACCATTCATAAATTGAGTTTATCACATGCATATGCAAATGTACCATTAATTACATACAACAAGTCATCAACACACAACGACAACGAGGATACATGTTGGATTATAGATTATTTCCAACAAAACATTCTAGTAAATACTAAAGTTTTTATCACACAACAAATAACAAGCAATGAAATGAACTTCATCTCAACCAATCCTCGGCGTTGGAAAGGCTTGCTTTGAACCATAAGTAAGCCTCTGGGAAGGGCCAGCTATTGTCAATATCGAGACCAACGCAGGACTCATCATCCAGGCTGAAGCGGCCTATATCAGGACGCATATTGTCATAGCCAGGGTAGGGAACCATAGCAATGTCCGAGGTATAGATATAGTTGCTTCTCATAAATGGTAGTAACGTTGTGCCAACAGCAGCTGGATCGCCTTTCACCATCATTGGATAGTTTTGTCCAAGGAAGAGCAAGTTTTCTCCAAGACTATCAATACGGAACCAGGAAGAAGGTGCTGGTGCTAGCACACTAGTACTAGTATCCATCCCGAATACCCTGCAACGGATGTTGGAATAGGCCCGGAGAGTGCGTCCATGGGAGACAACACCTGCTTCCTTAGTAACATCAATAGTGCCCTGTATACATACAAGAAGAGGTGATCCATCGGAATAAGTTGCCAGACGCCACTGAGTATGTAGGTCCTGCTCGTCCTCATGCTCGTGATCATCACCATCATCATCCCCCCCTTGGTTATAAATTTTTTCAAGTATAGGTGGTGGAATGTTCACAGGACCTTGGAAACACAAGAAGGTTAATTAGTACGGGGATACTAACTCGCATGCACGTGGATGAAACAATTCTAATTACGTGGAAGACAAACGTACCGAAACAATAAGGATTCCATGCAAAAACAGTGCCACGAGTGGTGGCAGCAAACACAAGGCGCTCGTATTGAATTGCATCACAGTACACATCCATGTACAGAAATTGATTTTTGAGCAATATCCATCGAGGCATGGAAGTAAGGACGGCAACAAGCTTGTCGAAGATAGCAACAACATGATAGTTTACTGTAATCCCAAGAGCGGTTGGGAACTCGACAAATTGCTATCTTCTTTAGATGACAGTCACCATGATTGTATTTGAACATATGTAGATCATCTGTGTGCTCAACCTCAGGGCACTCTGAGATTTTTGGAAGTGGAACCCGGTAACGAGTGTACATATTCACAAGTTCCCACTCGCAGATATACCCAATATAAACAACCTAATCTCCATTTGCGCCTGCCCAGGCCTTACCCTTAAACGATGGCATCTTAACATCACACGTATGATTATCAAGCGGCATCAACTTGCACAAGGCGAGGCTTCCGTCGTCCCCGCGCCAGCGAGCAGGGTCATGGCGAAGAAGATAGGGGAGATCAAACTGCTCCTGAACCCTTGGGTTCTTTGTAACGATGTTATTTGTTGAGTCGAGAATGGTCTTGAACGAACCTGCCATACTAGCCGAGGTGATGACGTTGCACCGATCAATGAGTTCCTCCACCACGTCATCTTTCAGATCGGGGAAAGAATAACGGGGTCGTTTCCGGCATGTTCCCTCCATGGAGAAGACAATCGAACAATGGTAGAAGGAAGGGTGAAGGCAAATGGAAGGAGGAAGAGCGTGCGATAGCAGTTCCAAATCGAAAGGGAAAGGCGAAGAGGCGGTGGACGGTTGCCATGGTACAGGAAGAGGCACCCCGGCCTACATAGACGGCCGTTCGGAAATTGTACAAAAGGACTCGCCGTCGTCTCACTGACATGTTGGAACGGGACCACATGTCAACGAAACATGGTGTGTCATTTCTCGTGCAAAATGCGATCTGGTCGCGTTGGCCCGAGGTGCCGCATTATTTCTTGACTTTATTTTTTTAATGGCGTCCTGTTCAGTTTTGAAGCACAACTAATTGGTACTGTACGCAAAGAAAATATAAACTACTCTACCACTACTCCACCTCTAGTACTAGTATCAAAAAAGATACTATATAGGCTGGAGCTTCAACGCTTGCTTGCTAAGGGCTGCCCACTTGCTTCTCGCACTATCACCCTCTCTCCAGATCTAAAAAAGACGGTGGTGGCCCCTCTCTCTCCCTCCTCACCGGTGCTCATAGATCCGCCAGGATCCCGTCCGCTGGGGAAGAAAAGGACGTGCAGTGTTGACGCACTCGTCGTCGCCGAGCGAGGTCACACACTGACGACAAGGCCGTCCTCTCAGACCTAGCGCCCGCGCGGGATGGCCTCCGTCCCCAAGCTCGCTATCGTAGTGTGTGCAGAGGACGACGACCACGAGCGAAGCCACTTCCCGCCGACCCTCAGGTATGCTACCTCTTTTCGAACCATACCCTTGTTCTATTGCCCCATCTGCCATGTCACTGCATGTGGATCTTTCTCCACTCCACCATCTCCCCAATTTGATATCATCTGCTCTGCTGGTCACGCAGACGAAAACCTTAATTTGCACTATTAAAGGAAACCCTACTTCATGCAGACTAATCCATGTCTTGGTTGAATAAGGAAAGGAAGGGAGAAAGTACTGTCGAAGAGACTAGGTATCGAACCCGCATCTAGGTTGAAAAGGGGGAAATCAGTAGCTAAGGAATGAGTCTCGTGTCTCTTGGTTGAAAAGGGTAGAAAGGCATGACAACGCAATAGAGAATGACCAGGCCGATCGGTTTGTTGTCCTCACATAGGAAAAAGGTGGCTAAAGAGAACAAAAATGGGACGTAATCCACATATACTGCCTGGATATTTGTTGCTCAAGGCAACCATACCTCCCTCACCACTCTATGCATCCGTGGAGGTACATCGTACCGGTGTGCCCACTATCCGAATGGGCCTCCCATACTCTTATTGCCACTTTTTTGCTGTTAGTATAATGCCACCGGTAAAGTCAAGCAATCCTACTGCTAAAGTGATGCCACCGATAAATTTAACTAATGCCGCACTCAGTCTAATGCCACCGATAAATTGAAGCAATGCCATTTAATGTCACTAGATTATTTCAGGGTTTGCTGTTGATTGTGGATGTATTAAAGATTTTTCAGCTAAGGCATTCTAATGTTGTTGCACAACCAGTATACCAACGATGAAACTTGTTACTACCTTCAGATTTTTGCACTGTTAATGCTTATAGATTACATACCTCACTTTCATGAGATAAGTAAATTTTTCTTGTGCAGTGTCACCAAAATGCCAAGGCGCTGATGTCATTTTATTTTGGTTAAACTGCACAAAAAATTATGAAGACAAGAGGAAAGGTCAATAGTGGGCACCTCCTCCTCCGACTGTTTTCTTGATTCGTTTGATCAAGTTTTTATGTTTGGTCGATTATCAAGATTGGGATAGCAAATTTTAGGCCCCCTTGAGTTCGAAATGATATTTACCATGAAGGTACATGGTTTTCAATTTTTTTATACTGTCATTAGTTAATAATGCTAGTTACCTTCAGACTTTTGTATTTGGTTTAATGTTGTTGCACAGCTAGTATACCAATGCTGAAACTTGTTACCTTTACATTTTATATAGTTAATGCTTATAGAAATCTTCCAGTGCTAGCTTATGGAAATCTGTTCAGTAAAACCATTGTATTGTACCTCATAATAAAAAAACTACTCTACTGTTGCACTAGCCACTGAATTAGTGTATATTTGTACTATTCGAATGGTGTTGCATTCACGTATGGACATATATAAGGTGTGGCAAGCTTTCCCAGATATGTGCTCAAGGAAACTACTGCCTGTTTTTCTAAATACTAGACGTTTGGGTACTTTAAATTGAACTGCGAAAACGTCTTATATTAAGGAACAGAGGGTGTAGAGTTCACTCAAATTATTCCGGTAAAGCTAGTCACACCTTTGTTAAAATTAATGTTCATTATGTTATCAGAGGAGGTCTGCATGTTTGTCTCTAATGCCTGTCGATTACATAACTGACATCATGATGTAATGGTAAGTCATTTCTTTTTGTATAGTATCACTGAATTGTCAAGGCGGTGATGGCATTTTATTTTAGTTGAACTGCCCAAAATATGCTTAAAAGAAGAGGAAAGGTCAGGAATGGCTCAATCTTTCAGAAAATACTGTGTATGCCTTCCTGACCTCAGCCGATGTTGCCTTATTTATTCCTTCAAACAGGTGGCTAGAAACAGTCTTGCTACCTTTTCCCATTAAGAAATTGGAATGCTTATATTTGTGAGTCTATGCTTCAACTAGTGCCACTTTTATAGTAATCACACTTTCAATATCTGTGTAAACAGGGATGCTCGATTTTAGTGGAACTGCACAAAAAGTCCAAATGGTTCAACATTATGAGCATGTTTTCTTCCAAACCGTTATATCCAATTGGTGGCACTATGAGCTATTCATTATGAAGTTACATGGTTTGCTACTATGTTGCTACTCTTTTTATACTGTCATTAGATAGTAATATTAGTGGTTTGCATGTGAATTTATTGGCGGGGTGGACCTACATTGGAGGTGCAGGACATGATTCAATGATTGAATGCTCAATTTCGGTTGTATCGATTTCACCTCTTCCATCACTGCGAACATGGATATCCTTAGTCTGATGAAGAATAGGCGCTATATTTCTGCTCTGTACCAGCAAATTAATTCAGTACAAAATTGTCCAGGGCAAAACATGACAGTATCAAATTGTCCAGTGCAAAACATGACAGATGCTAAGCGGAAACGACTAGCAGAGATGTGTTTAAACCAAAAATACAAGGTGGGGTATATGTTTACTAGCTGCTTGATATTTGTGCAAAAAGATGTCTGCCCGTTGCTATTTGGCCAACAAACAAAGTGACCTCAATTTTGGTGGAACTGCACAAGAGAATAGTATAGTCACTGCATGCAGTGCCATTTGAAAATAGACACAGAAAGATTGGATAGTCACTTCATGGACTGCACAAAAGTAGTATTATACTATTTATTGGCCAACACTAGCTGCTTCATTGCTTTGGTCTGATTATACAATGGGCATCATTTTGCCTAAGTTAAAGTTTGTTTTCCAAAAATAGTCTCGCCGTGTGATCGAGAGACTACCAAATCATATTGCAGTGGATGTTCCTCCATCATGTGTGGTTCATTCTCATGGTTCTAGCTGTTGGTGAAACCACTTACGTTTACAAGAGGAAATGTAGACTTCACAAACAAATTTGTCTTTCACTCTGTACTGAATGTTGGCCCAGAGAAGCATCCATGTTAGTAGCAAGAACAGATGTTTTTTCTAGATCTTTGCTTTTGGTGCTACATATTTGTATATGATCTGTGAATCATTGAGATGCATTAACATGTTGAACTTATGTATGGGAATCATACTAGTTGGTTGTGAATTTGGGCTACTAATGTGAACATATTACAATGCCAGGCCTGTGAGTCTCGTGTGAACATTACGAACGGATTAGCTCTTACTACTGTGCACAGCATGATCCTTATTTCTGTGTGCTCGGTGTTTACAACTTACTAGTTGTTCCTTATTTCTGTTCGCTCAGTGTTTACAAGTTACTGATCGATCACTAGCTAGCCTACTAATACGCTCCTGGAAGTTTTAGTTGCGATGCAAGATCTAAAGGTGGCAGTTTTTGAATAAAAATGCCTACCTCTGAAGAAACTGACATGCTGTTCTGAAGAAAATGCCATGCGAATCTGAATAAACTGCCAGCAAAAACGTTCACAAATGCCTTATCTCCTAGCGAACGTTCATCAGCTATTGCGATCCTACACCTACACTATCCGACCGACTCGATCCTACGTGAATAACCAGCGAATCACGCACGTACCTCATCTGGATGAATCGAGCGCCCTTGTTTGACCGTCATGCCGATGTGCGACCCAACATGGACGGGACACACCACTGACGGGACAGGACGGGACGGCACAGTCATAATTTCAGTTTTTCTAGTTTTCCACGGCAAGCTGGCGCGCTAAACCATGCCTGCTTATGCATTGAATTGTGATGACCGCGATGACCGTCGCGTTTCCCGCGACACGCTGGTTCACCTACCTTCTGCCTATAATTATTGGTTCCCTACGTTCTCCAGTGGCACCATCACCCAACTCGCCCTATCCTCATAAGCCCCCACCGGCCCGACATCGCTCGCCACTTGCCCTTGCTCTCGCCACGTCCGTCATGCCCCTGCCCGTCCACAATAGGCGACGCTGGAGGCGGTCACCGCCGGAACTAGTGTTCGGTTTTTCACCGGAAGGCAGACGGAGGGAGGAGGCATTCTATCAGTCTTTAGATGGCAATGCGGAGTGTGAGGACTTGTTGGAGCGCGACCGCCTAGTGGAGGAGCAGCATATCGCCGATTTGCGCCGCTAGTGGGGCATGGAGCAGCAGCGCACCGACTCTCTGAGTCGCGAGCAGAGCGCCCACAACTGGGCCGGCTGCGTGGAGGCCAGCGCCCGGCAAATAGCCCTGGTGGTTGTCGGGCACGCACGCGTTCACGATGTCGAATTTACTACCAGCTCATCAAGTGGGTTTCCCGCTTAGAAGCCGAAGCTTCGGTGGACCACGCTGGCATGGAAAGGGCCAACGCACGCGAGCAACGTGCCCTATCACACCTCTGGCAAGTCCGAGGCAAGGAGGAGGATGTCGGTGCCGGCGTGTAGCGTGTACCGCAGATGGCGGCCGGCATCGTCTAGTTAGCTAAGAGTAAGTTAGTACTTGTACATTACTAGAGTATTAGTGGGAGTAGATAGTTAACTTGGCTATGATGGTTGTCAACGTGGAAGTTCAGTACTCTATATCTGGATCAGACCTGTTACTTTGCTCTGAATGTTGAACCTTCCGTTTGAACGTATGGAATGGGCTGTTATTTTTTTAAATGGGTTGTATTTGTCCGCCACGGGTTTAGAGGCTGACTTGTGGGCCTACTAGGTTGACGCGTACACAATCAGGAGATGATTGTATGTGGAGAGGATGACAGCAGGGACCCACCCGGGTCATGGCAGTACGCAAGCAAGTGCCTCCTTATTTCAAGCCAAAAAAATGGTTCCTCCTAATGGATTTCTGACATCTGGGTCCCATGCCATTGCCAACGTAGTCAATAAACGAGAGAATTGCACAACGAACGGCTGACACCAGGGACCCAGCAGCTCGCCCAGGTCTTTTTGTTATTGAGACGGAAGCAGGGTGTCAACTGGGCTGTGCGGGGCACTCTAGCCTGTCTAGCCAGCCTTTTATTTTATATTTACCACAAGACGAGCCCAGTAGTTTTTTTTCTTTCTGAAAATGGCTAGCCCGGTTTTTTTGTTCTTTTGCAGAATACCTAACTGAGGCCTACTTGCTTTTGTCAGCCCTGCTGGGCTGCAAATCTTTCAAGACGAGGAGAGTTTCATTTGGCTTGCTCAGAAAATGGGCTATCAGTAATGAGAAATGGGTTGTACATTTTTAAAACACATCAAACTGGCAATTAGTTTCAAAATTCTTTTTTTTCATTTAGAGATTTTAAATTCCATTGATTTTTATGCGTGGACAATTATTTGGATTTTATATTGATATAAATTTATTTTTCAAATTAGTCTGAATGTGACTCGAAATTTCGGGATTAAAAACAGTTCGGACCGCACCGAAATATGCAAAATTTCGTAGAATATTTTAACCATGGCCACAATATGGGCTGTAATGCTAACAAAAAGAATATGGGCTCCAAAAAATCCTTAAGATTTAGCAAATGGGTTGTAAATTATTAGCAGATGGGATGTATGCTGTTTTCCACAGATTTGAGGCTCACTTGTGCGCCTACTATAGGTTGACGCGTATGCTTTCCTAAAAAAAGGTTGACGAGCACGCAAGGCCGTGTCAACTTAGTCAACACACGAGAGCAGTGAATGTTGGATGTCCATCCAACGGCCATTATGCTTCTTCAATCTCTGCTCTTCCTGCTCCAGCCGCTCAAACCAGCGCCGGCGGGACTGCCTGCTCCCTCCTTCCATGGCCGGCTTTGCTGCCGCGCAGTCCTCACCGGCCCACCCTACTCCCACCGCTGGCCAGGCCATCCCTCTATCCACCCGCACCTCCGGTTATTTTTTAGCGACGGCAGCCTCACCCCGCAACCGACCAGTCAGCCCTCGTACTCCCCTCAACGTGGGCATCCACTGCTATGGCTTCGCCGGCTCTGGGTCATTCCCTTCCTGGGCCTCACCGTCGTCCACCGCGTTGGTGCTCTCAGTGCGGCATGGTCAACATGGTCAATAAACGACAGCCATCGGAAGAGGGATGTAAGTGGAGAGTCTGACAGTAGGGACCCACGCAAGCAAGTGCCTCCTTATTACGCTGACTTGTGGGCCTACTAAGCTGACGCGTACGCAGGGCTTTGTCAATTTAGTCAACAAATGATTCTAGCAGCTGGACCGTTGGATGTTAATCCAATAGCCGTGTTGCTTCTTCAACCTCTGATCTTCTTGGTCCAGCAGCCCAAACCAGCGCCGGCGGGACCGCCTGCTCCTGCCTCCCGTGGGCGGCAGTGCTGCCGCGCAAGCCTCACCGCCCCACCCTAATCCCACTGCTGGCCAGGCCTTCCCTCTACTCACCCACACCCCATGCTATTCTCCGGCGACGGCAGCCTCACACCGCAGCGGAACTAGTGAACTCTCGTACTCCCTTTCACGTGGGCATCCACTGCCTCGTCTTCCTCGGCTCCGCATCGTTCCATTACCAGGTCTCGCCATCGTCCACCGCCTTGGTGCACTCCGTGCGGCGTGGTCAACATTGTCAACGAACGACAGCCATCGGAAGACGACTGTACACGGTGAGGCTGACAGCTGGACCCACCAGTTACATCTTCACACGCAAGGAAGTGCCTCCTTATTACACGCAAAAAAAATGATTCCTCCCCCTGATAGCTGGGACCCACCACATATATCTTCGCACGCAAGGGAGTGCCTCCTTATCCTCCCTGATGACTGGGACCTAACTGGTCGAAGCGTACGTAGCATTGTCTGTACGTACATACTGTTCGATCGGTCTCTCTGCAATGATGAACCGTGGCCAAGCAAGCAGCGGGACGTGTAGTAGTAGAGCCCCCGACGTAGCAGTTCAGGCAGTCCCTTCTAAACCGTGTACATGTACGTACAGCGTACGTACATATGGGCGGGGTCTCAAACGCCTACTCGCGCATACGTACGGCCAGGGCTCGTGTACATGGAGAGGCAACAGACGGCAGCAACGGCATCCTGTTCATCGGTAGCCAACCGGCTGGGTCGGAATGGAGAAACTGCGTCGTGTTCATCGGGGGGCAACGGAATGCGTCGTGTTCATCGGGAGCCTACCGGCTTGGACGGAACAGCCAAAATGAGGTTTGGCATACCGCAGAACGGAGGAAATGCCCTTTTGTTCGACCGCGTATGGTCGAAACAGGGTCCTGTTCATCGGGAAGGGTCTGGCGTACCACAGAACGGAGGAAACAGACTTGTGTTCAAGCTCCTACGATCGAAACGAGGTGCTGTTGATCGGGAGGGGTGTGGCGTACCGCAAAACGAAGGAAACGGACTTGTGTTGGAGTGCCTACAGTCGAAACGGGGTCCTGTTCATCGGGAGGAGTGTGGCGTACCGCAAAACGGGACTCCACGAGCTACTGTCCATCTATTGTTCATCCACCATCGACTTCCTCTAGCCTCCACCAGACACTGTTCATCCACGGGGTCCTGTTCATCCACCCTCCACCGGCTACTATTCAACCAGCCCTCCACGGGGTGCTGTTCATCCACCCCCAACCGGCTCGATCGGGGTCCTGTTCATCCAGCGGCAACGGCCTCTACTACCACGGGGTCCTGTTCATCCAACCCCCACCGGGAACTGTTCATCCAACCCCCAACAATGGTCACTGTTCATCAAGAGGCAGTAGCAGGTTCTCGATCGGCTTTAGTTAGCAGCAGTAGCAAAGGAATCGCTCGGGTTCAGTTAACAGCAAGGGATTGATCGCTCAGGTACAGTAACGTAGCTAGTGCAATCGCTCGGGTTCAGTAAGCGAACGCCTCGCTTGGGTTCAGTTAGAGCCCAACGCCTCGCACCCACGTGCGTACGTGCATGAGAGAAATGCGCAAACCTCCGTGCATCGCTCGGCCCCGACCACCCACCGTAACCGGGAACTCCCCGATATTTTCCTCGCCCTCGCTTCTACCATGATTTTTTCCGTCATGGACGGCCCAAAGAATGTCATGCCGGTGCGTCCCCGGCCCGCCCAGGACGAAAAGCGCATTTTCTGTCATGATTTTTTGTCATAGAAGTAGGAGTCCACCACATCTATGATGATATGTGCTTTTGTCACAATTATCATCATAGAAGTGTCATAAGCATGACAGAAGAAAAAAATCGTTCGGGCCAAAATGTCACGGATGTGTCTTTTTTTTGTAGTGTGGATAGCGGTCAATGTGTGGAGTAATAGTAGTAGATGCAGGCAGGAGTCGGTCTACTTGTCATGGACGTGATGCCTATATCCATGATCATTGCCTTGCACATCGTCATAACAATGTGCTTTTCTATCAATTGCTCAACAGTAATTTGTTTACCCACCGTATGTGTTCTTTCAAGAGAGAAGCCTCTAGTGAAACCTATGGCCCCCGGGTTTATTTTCCATCATATTATTTTCAGATCTATAAAACCAAAAATACAAAAATACCTTGATGCAATTTATTTATCTTTATCTTATTTAGCACTTTTATTTATCTTTTATATCAATCTCTATTAGATCTCACTCTTGCTAGTGACCGTGAAGGGATTGACAACCCCTTTTTCGCGTTGTGTGCAAGTATTTTTTAGTTTGTGCAGGTGCATCTATTGGGGACTTGTGTGTTCCTCCTACTGGATTGACACCTTGGTTCTTAACTGAGGGAAATAGTTATCTCTACTTTGCTGCATCACCCTTTCCTCTTCAAGGGAAAATCAACGCAAGCTCAAGAAGTAGCAGGAATAATTTCTGTCGCCGTTGCCGGGGAGGATCTACATCAAGCCTACCAAGTACCCATCATAAACTCTCATATATTGCATTTACATTATTCACCATTTGCCTCTCATTTTCCTCTCCCCCACTTCTAAAACATTTTCAGAAAAATACAAAAATATTTGCCCTTTTTATTTTCCTTTTTTCCGTTTGCCTTTATGTCTTACTTGGGTTGTTTGCTTGTTCGCTTGGCATAATTGCATATTTATTCCAAATCAGAAGGAAAATTTTTATGGATCCTTATCCACTTGATAATCTTTTTAAAAGGTCCAACTATGATGAACCAATTGCTAGTGAGTTGAGTGCACTAGATTATCTTTATGAAGTTTTGCTTGAAATTCGTGAATCTTAAAATTGTGTTGAAGTGCTAAAAGAAGAAATTTATAAAGTGATTCACGATAGCTCCTTGAATGAAAA
Organism: Thinopyrum elongatum; assembly: GCA_011799875.1. NCBI lineage: Eukaryota > Viridiplantae > Streptophyta > Magnoliopsida > Poales > Poaceae > Thinopyrum > Thinopyrum elongatum. The sequence continues at coordinate 352,807,085 of CM022302.1, read as the reverse complement.
GCATGATTGCAATGATGTTATTGTAAATTATATTAATGTCAATTGTGCTAATAATATGCAAAACCCCAAGCTTGGGGATGCTAATTTTGCTATGTCCACTACTTATTGCAATGATCATGATTGGGGTGATAATGTTTCTTATGATCTTGAAAATTTATTTAAGCCCTGTGATGAATATGTTTGCGATAATATTGAAAGTGGATCTAGAAGAGTGTCAACTTTAGCTAAAAATAAACCCACATATTTGGAGATTGTTCAATCTTATAATTTTTTAATAAAAGTGGGTTTGAAGAGGTCATGACTTTAGTTGATGTTAATCCCGCTATCTTTGAAGATTATAAAACTTTTATGCATGTGGATCATGAAGAGGAAATTTTATACGATAGCTATATTGTTGAATTTGATTATGATCCTACATGTAATTATTATGAGAGAGGAAAATATGGTTGTAGAAATTTTCATCTTACTAAATTACCTCTCGTTATGTTGAGATTGCTATGGTTTCTTTCTTCTTCCTTGCATATGCTAGTTTTTGCTTGTCTTGATAATTTGTTTGCTTATAAAATGCCTATTCATAGGAAGTATGTTAGACTTAAACTTGTTTTTCACATGCTACATGATGCTCTCTTCGTGTTTCAATTGCTATCTTTCATGTGAACATCATTAAAATTATCAATGCCTAGGTAAAAGCTTTAAAGAGAAGCGCTTGTTGGGAGACAACCCAATATTTTTCTTTTCTGTTTTTATGTGTTTATGTAATATTACTTCTGTAATAATTGTGTTTTATTGTTTTAGTTAGTGTTTGAGCCAAGCAAGACCTTTGTGATGATTTGGTATATCGTTGATTTGATTTTGCTGAAAAACAGAAACTTTTGCGTCCAGTAGCAGAATTGTTAAAATTAACTGGATGTGGAAAAACTCTGAATTTTTTACACAAGATTTATATATGAATTCCCTATGTTGTCTAATTTTTCAGAAGTTTTGGAGTTACATAAGTATGACTATAATTCTGGTCTTTATAGACTGTTATGTTTTTGACAGATTACATTTTTGATGTGTTGTTTGCTTATTATGATGAATCCATGGGTAGTATCGGGGGGTATGAGCCATGGAGAAGTTAGAATACAGTAGATATAATGCAAATAAAAAATTGCAATGAGTTTGAAACAATACCTAAAAGTGGAGATTTGTTTTATCATACTAACGGATCTCGCGAGTTTTTTTGTTGAGCTTTGTGTTGTGAAGTTTTCAAGTTTTGGGTGAAGTTTTGATGGACTATGGAATAAGGAGTGGCAAGAGACCAAGCTTGGGGATGCCCAAGGCACCCCAAGGTAATATTCAAGGACAACCAAGCATCTAAGCTTGGGGATGCCCCGGATGGAATCCCCTCTTTTGTCTTCAATCCATCGGTAAAATTACTTGAGGCTATATTTTTATTCACCACATGATATGTGTTTTGCTTGGAGTGTCTTGTATTATATGAGTCTTTGCTTTTTAGTTTTCCACAATCATCCTTGCTGTACACACCTTTTGAGAGGGACACACATTAATCATGAATTTATTAGAATACTCTTTGTGCTTCACTTATATCTTTTGAGCTAGGTAGTTGCGCTAGTACTTCACTTATATCTTTTTAGAGCATGGTGGTGGTTTTATTTTGAAGAAATTGATGAACTCTCATGCGTCACTTATATTATTTCGAGAGTCTTAAAAATAGTATGGCAATTTTCTCAGGTTATGAATTTGGCCCCAATATGATGGGTATTCAAGAGGGATATAATAAAAACTTTCATGAAGATCATTGAATATATGAGAAGTTTGATTCCTTGCATTTGTTTTGAGATATGAAGATGGTAATATTAGAGTCATGCTAGTTGGTAATTGTTGATTAGTAAAAATACTTGTGTTAAGGTTTGTGATTCCCGAAGCATGCACGTATGGTATCTCGTTATGCGATGAAGTTAGAGCATGATTTATTTTTGATTGTCTTCCTTATGAGTGGCGGTCGGGGACGAGCGATGGTCTTTTCCTACCAATCTATCCCCCTAGTAGCATGCATATTAGTACTTTGTTTTGAGGGCTAATAAACTTTTGCAATAAGTATGTGAGTTCTTTATGACTAATGTTGAGTCCATGGATTATACGCACTCTCACCTTTCAATCATTGCTAGCCTCTTCGGTATTGTGCATTGCCCTTTCTCACCTTGAGAGTTGGTGCAAACTTCGCCGGTGCATCCAAACCCCGTGATATGATACGCTCTTTCACACATAAGCCACCTTATATCTTCCCCAAAACAGCCACCATACCTACCTATTATGGCATTTCCATATCCATTCCGAGATATATTGCCATGCAACTTCCACCGTTCCGTTTATTATGACACACACCATCATTCTCATATTGCTTTGCATGATCATAAAGTTGGCATAGTATTTGTGGCTTGGCCACCGTTCATATTTTTTTATACAAGTCACGCTAGATCATTGCACATCCCGGTACACCGCTGGAGGCATTCATATAGAGTCATATTTTTCTTCTAGTATCGAGTTGTAATTCTTGAGTTGTAAGTAAATAAAAGTGTGATGATCATCATTATTAGAGCATTGTCCCATGTGAGGAAAGGATGATGGAGACTATGATTCCCCCACAAGTCAGGATGAGATTCCGGACTTAAAATAAAAAAAGAGGCCAAAGAGCCCAAAAAAGAAAAAAATTATAAAAATATAAAAAAGAGAGAGAGAAAAAAAGGAAAAAATGAGAGAAAAAGAGAGAAGGGACAATGTTACTATCCTTTTCCACACTTGTGCTTCAAAGTAGGACCATGTTCTTCATGGTGGAGAGTCTCCTATTTTGTCACTTTCATATATTACTAGTGGGAATTTTTCATTATAGAACTTGGCTTGTATATTCCAATGATGGGCTTCCTCAAATTGCCCTAGGTCTTCATGAGCAAGCAAGTTGGATGCACACCCACTTAGTTTTCCTTTGAGCTTTCATACACTTATAGCTCTAGTGCATCCGTTGCATGGCAATCCCTACTCCTTGCATTGACATCAATTGATGGGCATCTCCATAGCCCATTGATTAGCCTCGTCAATGTGAGACTTTCTCCTTTTTTGTCTTCTCCACACAACCTCCACCATCATATTCTATTCCACCCATAGTGCTATATCCATGGCACACGCTCATATAATGCGTGAAAGTTGAAAAGGCTTGAGAACGTTAAAAGTATGAAACAATTGCTTGGCTTGTCATTGGGGTTGTGCATGATAAATACTTTATGTGATGAAGATAGAGCATGTCAAGATTATATGATTTTGTAGGGATAATTTTCTTTAGCCATGATATTTTGAGAAGACATGATTGCTTTATTAGTATGCTTGAAGTATTATTGTTTTTATGTCAATATTAAACTTTTGTTTTGAATCTTATGGATCTGAATATTCATGCCACGATAAGAAAGATTACTTGATAAACATGTTAGGTAGCATTCCACATCAAAAATTCTGTTTTTATCATTTACCTCCTTGAGGACGAGCAGGAATTAAGCTTGCGGATGCTTGATACGTCTCCAACTTATAGCTCTAGTGCATCCATTGCATGGCAATCCCTACTCCTTGCATTGACATCAATTGATGGGCATCTCCATAGCCCATTGATTAGCCTCGTCAATGTGAGACTTTCTCCTTTTTTGTCTTCTCCACACAACCTCCACCATCATATTCTATTCCACCCATAGTGCTATATCCATGGCTCACGCTCATATAATGTGTGCAAGTTAAAAAGGCTTGAGAACGTTAAAAGTATGAAACAATTGCTTGGCTTGTCATTGTGGTTGTGCGTGATAAATACTTTGTGTGATGAAGATAGAGCATGACAAGATTATATGATTTTGTAGGGATAATTTTCTTTAGCCATGATATTTTGAGAAGACATGATTGCTTTATTAGTATGCTTGAAGTATTATTGTTTTTATGTCAATATTAAACTTTTGTTTTGAATCTTATGGATCTGAATATTCATTCCATGATAAGAAAGATTACTTGATAAACATGTTAGGTAGCATTCCACATCAAAAATTCTGTTTTTATCATTTACCTCCTTGAGGACGAGCATGAATTAAGCTTGGGGATGCTTGATACGTCTCCAACTTATAGCTCTAGTGCATCCATTGCATGGCAATCCTTACTCCTTGCATTGACATCAATTGATGGGCATCTCCATAGCCCATTGATTAGCCTCGTCAATGTGAGACTTTCTCCTTTTTTGTCTTCTCCACACAACCTCCACCATCATATTCTATTCCACCCATAGTGCTATATCCATGGCTCACGCTCATATAATACGTGAAAGTTAAAAAGTCTTGAGAACGTTAAAAGTAAGAAACAATTGCTTGGCTTGTCATTGGGGTTGTGCATGATAAATACTTTGTGTGATGAAGATAGAGCATGACAAGATTATATGATTCTGTAGGGATAATTTTCTTTAGCCATGATATTTTGAGAAGACATGATTGCTTTATTAGTATGCTTGAAGTATTATTGTTTTTATGTCAATATTAAACTTTTGTTTTGAATCTTATGGATCTGAATATTCATGTCACGATAAGAAAGATTACTTGATAAACATGTTAGGTAGCATTCCACATCAAAAATTCTGTTTTTATCATTTACCTCCTTGAGGACGAGCATGAATTAAGCTTGGGGATGCTTGATACGTCTCCAACTTATCTATAATTTTTTATTGTTCCATGCTATTATGTTATCCATCTTGGATGTTTTATATGCATTAATATGCTATTTTACATCATTTTTTGGGACTAACCTATTAACCTAGTGCCCAGTGACAGTTGCTGTTTTTTCCTTGTTTTTCTCTTTTACAGAAAATCAATACCAAACGGAGTCCAAACGGAATGAAACTTTTTGAGGATTTTTCTTGGACCAGAAGACAACCACGAAGCTTCAAGAGGAGGCCAGAGGAGCCACGAGAGGGCCACAAGCCCAAGAGGCATGCCCCAGGGGGCACCCCCCAGGCTTGTGGCCCCTCGGGACTCTCCTAACCCAAATTCTAGCTCCATAAAAACCCAAATATTCCCCGTACACCAGGGGGCACACCAAAAATACTTTTTCGCTGCCGCAAGCTTCTGTTCTCATGAGATCCCATCTTGGGGCCTTTTCCGGCACTCTGCCGGATGGGGATTCGATCACAGAGGGCCTCTACACCAACCTTCTTCCCTTCTGATGATGTGTGAGTAGTTTACCATAGACCTACGGGTCCATAGCTAGTAGCTAGATGGCTTCTTCTCTCTCTCTTTGATCTTCAATACAATGTTCTCCTCGATGTTCTTGGAGTTCTACGCGATGTAATCTTCTTTTGTGGTGTGTTTGTTGAGATCTGATGAATTGTGGGTTTATGATCATATTATCTATGAATATTATTTGAGTCTTCTCTGAACACTTTTATGCATGATTAAGATAGCTTTGTATTTCTCTCCGATCTATTGATTTGGTTTGGCCAACTAGATTGATCTATCTTGGAATGGGAGAGGTGCTTTGTTTTGGGTTCAATCTTGCGGTGTCCTCACCCAGTGACAGTAGGGGTAGCGAGGCACGTATTTGTATTGTTGCCATTAAGGATAAAAAGATGGGGTTTTTACCATATTGCCTGGATCTATCCCTCTACATCATGTCATCTTGCTTAAGATGTTACTCCGTTCTTGTTAACTTAATACACTAGATTCATGCTGGATAGCGGTCGATGTGTGGAGTAATAGTAGTAGATGTAGGCAGGAGTCGGTCTACTTGTCATGTATGTGACGCCTATATTCATGATCATTGCCTTGGATATCGTCATAATTATGCACTTTTCTATCAATTGCTCAACAGTAATTTGTTAGCCACCGTATGTGTTCTTTCAAGAGAGAAGCCTCTAGTGAAACCTATGACCCCGAGGTCTATTTTCCATCATATTATTTTCAGATCTAGAAAACCAAAAATACAAAAATACCTTGCTGCAATTTATTTATCTTTATCTTATTTAGCACTTTTATTTATCTTTTATATCAATCTCTATTAGATCTCACTCTTGCTAGTGACCGTGAAGGGATTGACAACCCCTTTTTCGCGTTGTGTGTAAGTATTTGTTAGTTTGTGCAGGTGCATCTATTGGGGACTTGTGTGTTCCTCCTACTGGATTGATACCTTGGTTCTTAACTGACGTAAATACTTATCTCAACTTTGCTGCATCACCCTTTCCTCTTCAAGGGAAAAATCAATGCAAGCTCAAGAAGTAGCATCTTCCATATTGTCCGGGGTGTCGTCTTCTCCGGTGCCCATGTTTCTTTCCCTGCCTCAACGCCCCTTGGATCATCGGCATTGTCTCCGGTGTTTGGGCGGCTCTTCGTCGGGCTTGTTGCTATCTCTCATGGGGGTGTCGTCCCCATTATTAGCGCCATCGTCATTGTCCTTGGGGGTGTCCACCATGTAAACATCGTAGGTGGAGGTGGCCGTCCATTGGCTGGTGACAGAAGGGGTAGTGTCAGTGTGGGCCATGGCTTCGCTATCTTCGTCCATGTCATCGGCCTCCTCAGAGGCATAGTCCAGCATGTCGGTAAAGTCCTCGACAGTGGCTACTAAGTGGGTGGTGGGTGGGACGTAAAATTCCCTATGGCCCGCCTCAAGGCCTGTCGCGCGTAGGCCGAGGATGGGCCATCCGTGATAGTCATCATCTGAATCCGATCTAACTCCTCGTTTAACAGGTTGAGACTAGCCAGATTAGCATATGAGATTTCTTCGGAGTCGACCTCCGGAGTGATGGTGAGGTGCTGGGTGAGTCCAGCCAGGGCTGACTCCCGGTATTCGGACGCCGAACTTGTGTCAAGGCTCAGAGCCAGGTCCGCAGTAAGGGGCGTGAGTCCGGCCGGGGTTGACTCCCGGTCTTCGGACACGGTGGTCGCATCTAGGCTCGAAGCCGGGGGCGAGGTAAGGGACGATCTATAGATCGGATCGGAAAGAGGTCCCAAAGTCGATGCTTCAGGGTCCGATATGTCTCCAACGTATCTATAATTTTTTGTTGTTCCATGTTGTTATATTATCATTCTTGGATGTTTTACAATCATTTTACAGCAACTTTATATCATTTTTTGGCACTAACCTATTGACATAGTGCCCAGTGCCAGTTGTTGTTTTTTGCTTGTTCTTTACTTCGCAGAATATCCCTATCAAACGGAGTCCAAACGCAATGAAACTTTTTGGAGATTTTTTTTTGGACCAGAAGACAACTTGGGAGACAAGGAAGCACCGGAGGGGAGGCCCATGGGACCCACAACCGACCAGGGCGCGCCAGAGGCCCCTGGCATGTTCAGGTGAGTGGTGGGGCCCATGGGGTCTCCTCCACCGCCTCTCGGCTCTATAAATTCTCAGATATTCCAGAAACCCTAGGGGAGCGATCGAAACACAATTCTAGCTGCCGCAAGATCTAGAACCACAAGATCCAATCTAGAGCCCTATTCCGGCACTCTACCAGAGGGGAACACGATCACGGAGGGGTTCATCATCCTCATTGGTGCTCCTCCGATGATGCGTGAGTACTTCACCATAGACCTATGGGTCCGTAGGCAGTAGCTAGATGGCTTCTTCTCTCTTTTTGATTCTCAATACAATGTTCTCCTTGATGTTCTTGGAGATCTATTTGATGTAATGACTTCTTTGTAGTGTGTTTGTTGGGATCCGATGAAGTGTGAGTTTATGATCAGATCTATATCCATGAATATTATTTGAGTTTTTTTATCTCTTATATGCATGATTATTTATAGCCTCGTATTTCTTCTCCGAAACTTTGGTTTGGTTTGGCCAACTAGATTGATTTTTCTTGCAATGGGAAGAGGTGCTTTGTGATGGGTTCGATCTTGCGGTGTCCTCACCCAGTGACAGAAGGGGTAGCGAGGCACGCTTGTATCGTTGCTATTAAGGATAAATAGATGGGGTCTATTCCTACATGAATAGATCTTGTCTACATCATGTCATCGTTCTTATTGCATTACTCCGTTTCTCCATGAACTTAATACACTAGATGCATGTTGGATAGCGATCGATGTGTAGAGTAATAGTAGTAGATGCAGAATTGTTTCGGTCTAGTAATCTTGGATGTGATGCCTATATTCATGATCGTTGCCTTGGATATCATCATAATTATTTGCTCTTCTATCAATTACCTAACAGTAATTTGTTTACCCACTGTATGCTATTTTCTCGAGAGAAGCCACTAGTGAAATATAAGGCCCCTGGGTCTATCTTTTATCATATTGTTTTCAGATCTATTATTCCAAAAACCCAAAAATACCTTGCTGCACTTTACTTATTTTATTTTGCGTTCTTGCTAGATCTATTTATCCATTCTCATACAATTTAATCTATCTTTTTACCGAGGAGGGATTGACAACCCCTCTTACGCGTTGGGTTGCAAGTATTTGTTCTTTGTGTGCAGGTACCGTTTACATAGTGTTGCTTGGTTCTCCTACTAGATTGATAACTTGGTTTCATAACTGAGGGAAATACTTACCGTAGCTGTGCTGCATCATCCCTTCCTCTTTGAGGGAAATACTGACGCAGTCTCAAGCCACGTCAAAGGAATTTATGTGTTGCCGTTGCCGGGGAGGCATCATCAACATCTATCAGGTTCCTCATAAATCTCATCTCCTTGCAATTTACATTATTTGCCATTTGCCTCTCATTTTCATCTCCCCCACTTCACGAAAATTTGCGTTTTTATTTGCCTTCTTTTTTGTTCGCCTTTTTATCGTCAGATCTTTTGTTTTCGTGTTCTATTGCTTGCCTATTTTGTCGTTATGGCTAGTTCTTCCTCTGTTACGTGTACCCCCAAGAATGAGGTTCTTAATTTAAAAAAAGGGGAGGGGAGAATCTAAAAGATGCTTGGTCTAGAATTTGCAATGCTCATAATAGATCTATTCGTAAGCAATATACCGTTGTTCTTCTTTGCAGTTTTTATGTGGGCATTACCACTTGGTATAGATTCCTCCTTGATACGATTAACGGTGGGAATTTCTTGATGTGTCCATCTTTGGATGCTTTTAATGCCATGGGAGATCTAGTGGGTGCACCACCTATCATTATTAATGAAACAATCTTAACTCTTGAGCATGTTATGCAAAGATTAGATGCTATTGAAAAGAAGATAATCACCGAAGAACAAATTGAAAATTTGGATAAAAGGACGCATAATCTTGCTAATAAAATTGGGTCAAAAGCGGGAGATGTTTTTAAATTACTAAGGGAAAAGGAAACCGTAGTTAACGAAAGAATAGAAGAAATTCCCTCTCGGATTGATAAGTTGGAAGAAATTTTTAGTAACTTAAGCTCGGCATTTTCTTCTGTTAAAACTATTGAAAAAACTCCCGTAAAAATTTGCAAGTCTACTCAAGTCACTAAGAACAAGGGTGCCACTTCTAGTAGCAACAAGGAAGATCTTAAAATGATTAGTATTCACCCCAATTTTGTTGACGTGGTAAAAGACCCTACCTGCAAGAATGAATTCTTCAATCTTATTCCTAGAAGTATTCTTATACTAACGGATCTCACGAAGGTTTTGCTTAGTTTTGTGTGATTGAAGTTTTCAAGTTTTGGGTGAGATCTCGATGGATGAAGGAATAAGGAGTGAAAAGATCCTAAGCTTGGGGATGCCCATGGCACCCCAAGGTAATATTCAAGGAGAACCAAGCAACTAAGCTTGGGGATGCCCCGAAAGGCATTCCCTCTTTCTTCTAACAACCATCTATAATTTTACTTGGAGCTATATTTTTATTCATCACATATCATGAGTTTTGCTTGGAGCATCTTGTATTATATGAGTCTTTGCTTGTTTTGCTTTTTAGTTTGTCGCAATCATCCTTGATGGACACACCTATTTGAGAGAGCCAAAATTATGCTATGATTTGTTAGAATTGCTCTATGTGCTTCACTTAAATTTTTTGAGCTATGGAATTGCTCTAGTGCTTCACTTATATCTTTATGAGCATGGTGTGCTTTAATTTTTTGAAGAAATATGCTCTCATGCGTCACTTCGATCTAATTGAGAGTTATTAAAAAAATTTGAAGAAATTCTCTCATGCTTCACTTATATTATTTTGAGAGATAAAATTTTTTATGCTCATGTTCTTCACTTAAATTTGTTTGAGCTTGTCAAAAGCAATTGCAATATATGAAATTAGTCCCAAAGTGATAGATATTCAAGAGGGATATAATAAAAACTTTCATGAAGATCATTGGACAAAATAAACTTGATTCTTAGTAATAGTTTTGAGATATGATGATAGTAATATGTGAGTCATGTTGGTGAGTAATTATGCTTTAGTAAGAATATTGGTGTTAAGGTTTGTGATTCCCTATGCAAGCACGAAAGTCAATAGTTATGCAATGAAATTACATCCTACTTGTGGTGCATTATTTGGTGTTAGTTATGCTTAATGCTCGTTTATGTGAATTTTTGTTTCTTGGTTGGTTGCTTCTCAATCTATTTGCTAGCCTTTCCTTATACTAAGTGGGAATACTACCTGTGCATCCAAAATCCTTAAACCCAGTTATGCCATATGAGTCCACCATACCTACCTATATGCGGTATTTCCATGTCGTTCCAAGTAAATTTGTATGTGCCAACTCTAATTTTCAAAATGAATTTCCTTTTTGTGTGCCCGTAGGGCTCATGAAGTGGCAGGGGGTGGTCAATATTTTTCCATGCTAGATGTGTTATTCTCAAGATGAGTGTTTATTCACTTGTCATTGCACGAGAGTGTGGCGGTAATAGGGATGCCCGGTCCCGAAATGAAAAAGAAATTTACTTTATGTTGTCAAATAATAAATTCCTTGGAAAGTGTTGGTATGGAAGGCACCCGTGGATACGGCTAGCCATGGATTGTGGAAGAATGGTGGAAAAAGGAATAAACTTTATTTTATGTTTGGGAACCACCTATGATGTATCTAGCATGGAAAGTATTGGGAACTACTCAGTCGTTTTCATTGACGGGAAAAGCATGCCTCTCAAAATATTTTATCTCTCAATTTAAGCTTCGAGCTCTGGCACCTCTACAAATCTCTGCTTTCCTCTGCGAAGGGCCTATCTATTTACTTTTATGCAATTTTTTTTATTTGAGTCTCCATCTTCTCTTATAAAGCACCAACTAGGGAGCACTATGATCATACATGTGCATTTGGTGTAGCTAATATTCGAGTGTGTTTCGTGAATGGATCAATGCTTGAGCATGATGGGCTAGGGATAACTTTCTTTAGTGTTGATATTTTTGAAAGACATGGTTGCTTGTTGATATGCTTGAGTATTGAAGTCTTCATGTCAAATAAAGACTATTGCTTTGAACCATCTAAAAGTCCAAATGTCCATGCTACAAAAGAAAAGAATATGTGATGAACATGTTAGGCAGCATTACACATCAAAAATTCTGTTTTTACCATTTACCTACTCGAGGACGAGCAGGAATTAAGCTTGGGGATCCTGATACGTCTCCAACGTATCTATAATTTTTTATTGTTCCATATTGTTATATTATCATTCTTGGATGTTTTACAATCATTTTATAGCAACTTTATATCATTTTTTGGGACTAACCTATAGACATAGTGCCCAGTGCCAGTTGCTGCTTTTTGCTTGTTTTTTACTTCATAGAATATCAGTATCAAACGGAGTCCAAACGCAGCAGAACTTTTTGGAGATTTTTTTGGACCAGAAGACAACTTGGGAGCCAAGGAAGCACCAGAGGGGAGGCCCATGGGGCCCACAACCCACCAGGGGGCGCTAGATGCCCCTGGTGCGCCCAGGTGGGTGGTGGGGCCCATGGGGGTCTCCTCCACCGCCTCTCGCTCTATAAATTCTCAGATATTCCAGAAACCCTAGGGGAGCGATCGAAACACAATTCCAGCCGCCGCATGTTCCAGAACCACGAGATCCAATCTAGAGCCCTATTCCGGCACTCTGTTGGAGGGGAACACGATCACGGGGGGTTCATCATCCTCATTGGTGCTCCTTCGATGATGCGTGAGTAGTTCACCATAGACCTACGGGTCTGTAGGCAGTAGCTAGATGGCTTCTTCTCTCTTTTTGATTCTCAATACAATGTTATCCTCGATGTTCTTGGAGATCTATTTGATGTAATGACTTTTTTGCGGTGTGTTTGTTGGGATCCGATGAAGTGCGAGTTTATGATCGGATCTATATCCATGAATATTATTTGAGTTTTCTTTGATCTCTTATATGCATGATTATTTATAGCCTCGTATTTCTTCTCTGAAACTTTGGTTTGGTTTGGCCAACTAGATTAGTTTTTCTTGCAATGGGAAGAGGTGCTTTGTGATGGGTTCGATCTTGCGGTGTCCTCACCCAGTGACAGAAGGGGTAGCGAGGCACGTATGTATCATTGCTATTAAGGATAAAAAGATGGGGTCTATTCCTACATGAATAGATCTTGTCTACATCATGTCATCGTTCTTATTGCATTACTCTGTTTCTCCATGAACTTAATACACTAGATGCATGCTGGATAGCGGTCGATGTGTGGAGTAATAGTAGTAGATGCAGAATTGTTTCGGTCTACTAATCTTGGACGTGATGTCTATATTCATGATCATTGCCTTGGATATCGTCATAATTATTTGCTCTTCTATCAATTGCGCAACAATAATTTTTTTACCCACCATATGCTATTTTCTCTAGAGAAGCCACTAGTGAAATCTACGGCCCCCGGGTCTATCTTTTATCATATTGTTTTTAGATCTATTATTCCAAAAACCCAAAAATACCTTGCTGCACTTTTTCTTTACTTATTTTATTTTGCGTTCTTGCTAGATCTATTTATCCAATCTCATACAATGTAATCTATCTTTTTACCGAGGAGGGATTGACAACCCCTCTTACGCGTCGGGTTGCAAGTATTTGTTCTTTGTGTGCAGGAACCATTTACATAGTGTTGCTTGGTTCTCCTACTGGATTGATACCTTGGTTTCATAACTAAGGGAAATACTTACCGTAGCTGTGTTGCATCATCCCTTCCTCTTTTGGGAAATACTGACGCAGTCTCAAGCCACGTTAGGGTCTGTGGGCGTCTCAGATAAGGCTGAGAAGCCAGTGAAGATCAGATCATCCCGAGTGTCCGCGACGTACTCTAGGTTAGCGAACCTGATCCTGTACTCAGGGGCGAAACTGTCGACCTGGTCGAGATGTTCGGTCGAGTCGGTGTGCAGAATGATGCTTCTGAACTTGAAAAGTTGGCCGGGGACGAAGATGTCCCCGGTGTTGATGCCATCTCCGATGATCAGGCAAGCCATCGATCCTTCGGCGATCCAATAGTGAAACTCTCAATGAAAGCACCAATGTCAGTGTCAAAACCGGCGGATCTCGGGTAGCGGGTCCTGAGCTATGGATCTTGGATCAATGGGGAACAAGGGATGAAGGACACGATGTTTACCCAGGTTCGGGCCCTCTCTAAGAGGTAAAACCCTACGCCCTGCTTGATTATATTGAAGTGTATAGGATGATTACAGAGTCGATCTACCATGAGATCATATGAACTAAACCCTATATGAGTAGGATGATGGTTGTTGTTCTAGCCTCTACGGACTAAATCCTCTAGTTCATATAGATACCAGGGGTACTAGGGTTACACATGGTCGGTTACAACAGGGGAATAAACATGTCAAATATTCTATATTGACTTGGAGGACACACCAAGAGTTCGAGGGTTTCTTGTCCGGACACGGAGTCGCCTTATAGCTCGGCCTTGTGGTAGTCATATAGCGGCCCACCTGTCCGGCCCATAAGAGGTAGGCCGGCAGCCCGAGGACCCCCTAGTCCAGGACTCCCTCACCTTGCGTGTACTATCCTTTTTCCATGAAAGATCATTACTTCTGGACTTCACATTCCATCTCCCAAAATTGTTGTATCTACTACTACCACCGCTGCCACCGCCACCACTCCATCTGCTCCGATCCTCTCCTCCTCCTTTCCTACTCCCCATAAACGCCTTTAGCTCTTTTCCATATTGTGGTTTCTCACCCTTTTTCAATTTTATTGAGCAGTCACGAGCACCATGTCCTATGACACCACATAAAAAACAGAAATCTGGAAGGATTTCATACTCAAATCTTGCCCGTGGCTTCTTTGTTAAAGAAAAGGTGATAGCCCGACTTTATAGATAAAACCATAAGTTCACATAGCTTCTCCTCCTTCTTACCCTCGACCTCCTTCATAACCGTGAGCCAACTACCCCTCATAAGCGGTTCAGCTACAGGCATCTTCACCTTAATGCGCAGAAATATTCCTATAGCCATATCATCTTCGCCAACATTCACATCCACTATCTCTCCCATCAAACTCCCAATGAGCTCACCATTATACCTATGCATACCTCCCAATGGTAATAGAAAAGTCGAGGTAGGTTTGATAATCATTGGCCTTTCCTTTTCGATGCTATCATAGACAGTCTAGATTTGCGAGAGGTTTCCATGATTGGAAGACAGTTAACTTGGGCGAACAGTCTTCCGGAACCGACATATGAGAAACTAGATCGCGTATTAATGGATACCGACTAGGAATCCAAATTCCCGATGGTTTTTGTACGCGCTCTACCTCGTATAGAGGATATCTTAGACCATGCACCCATCCTTTTAACTACTGGATTGCCACGACCACAGCACAAACGCAAGTTCAAGTTTGAACTGGGTTGGTTGCATCGGGATGGATTCCATGACATGGTCAAGAAGGTGTGGGATAAACCGGTTGCCGGGCTTACCCCAACACACAAATGGAACAACAAAATGCGTGCATTTGGTAAGTTCCTTGGTGGTTGGGCTAGGCACACTACGGGTATCCTAAAAAAGGAGAAGCTTCATCTTTCATCTATTATTGATGAATTAGAAGCTTTGGCAGAGGTTAGACCTTTATCTGAGCATGAAATCGAGATCAAGAGTCATTCGAATGCACAGATAGCTAGCATGCTGCGTGAGGAGGAACTCAAATGGTACAAACATAGTAACTCTCAATTTATCCTGAAAGGTGATTCAAATACTAGATTTTTCCATGGAGTCGCCAATGGCAGACACCGGAAGAAAATTATTCATTCCCTACAACAGGATGAGGGCACGATTGAGGGGCATGAGCAACTTAAATACTATATCACTAATTATTACAAAAAATTGTTTGGAGCCCCAGAGGAAGGAAACTTCTGAATGGATGATTCCCGAACAGATGACATCCCCCAGGTCTCTGATACGTCTCCAACGTATCTATAATTTTTGATAGTTCCATGCTATTATATTATCTGTTTTTGATGTTTTATATGCATTAATATGCTATTTTATATTATTTTTGGGACTAACCTATTAACCTAGAGCCTAGTGCCAGTTTCTATTTTTTCCTTGTTTTTGAGCTTCGCAGAAAAGGAATACCAAACGGAGTCCAAAGGGAATAAAACTTCACGATGATTTTTCTTGGACCAGAAGACACCCAGGGGACTTGGAGTCCAAGTCAGAAGAGCCGTGAGGCGGCGACAAGGGTGGAGGGCGCGCCCTAGGGGGGCGCACCACCTACCTTGTGGGCCCCTCAGGACTCCCCTGACCTAGCCCTTCCTCCTATATATTAACATATATTCCAGAACCACCAGAGCAATCCACGAAAACACTTTTCCACCGCCGCAACCTTCTGATCCCGTGAGATCCATCTTGGGGCCTTTTTCGGCATCTCGCCGGAGGGGGAATCGATCACGGAGGGCTTCTACATCAACTCCATTGCCCTTCCGATGATGCGTGAGTAGTTTACCTCAGACCTACGGGTCCATAGCTAGTAGCTAGATGGCTTCTTCTCTCTCTTTGATTCTCAATACAACGTTCTCCTTGATGTTCTTGGAGATCTATCCGATGTAATCTTCTTTTGCGGTGTGTTTGTCAAGATCCGATGAATTGTGGATTTATGATCAGCTTATCTATGAATATTATTTGAATCTTCTCTGAATTCTTTTATGCATGATTTAATATCTTTGTATTTCTCTTCGAATTATCGTTTTGGTTTTGTGACGCCCCCGGCTCAATCGTGCACTAATCATACACGCAAATGCACACGATCAAGCCTAAGGACGCACGGGAAGATAACACAACACAACTCTAAAACATAAATAAAGTCATACAAGCTTTATATTACAAGACAGGGGCCTCGAGGGCTCGAATACATAAGCTTGCGTACAAGCATCAGCGGAAGCATCAGATATCTGAGTACAGATATGAAACAGAAACAGAAAGGCCTTTAGAAAGGCGGGGCAAAATAAAACACTACGATCGAAAGGCGTAGGCCTCCTGCCTGGGACCCTCCGATCCTACTCCTGGTCGTCAGTCAACTCGTAGTAGTATCCATCCTCTGGGTAGTAGTAGTAGTCGATCGACGGGGCATCTGTCTCAGGGGCTCCGTCATCTTGGTCACGTCAAACTGATATGGGGAGAAAAGGAAAACAAAGCAACCGTGAGTACTCAAAAGTACTCAGCAAGCAAGGATCTACACTACATATGCAACATTTTCAAGGGGAGGCTGAATATGTGGACTGGGCTGCAGAAATGCCAGAATAGAGAGAAGGCCTAGTCCTATCGAAGACTAGCATCTTCAGAGGTCTTGCAGCATTAGAAGAGTGTAGAACAGTACAATATAAGGTAGCAATAATGATATCAACCTCACCCAGAGATCCTTTCTCGACTCCCTGCGAGAAAGCAATCCCAGAGCCATACAGTCATCAACCTCGTCCTGAGATCCCTTCTCGACTCCCTGCGAGAAGCAATCCCAGAGCCATAGTATCCAAGTCTCCAGTTCTAAATTGTATCAATCAGGATACAACTCCGAGTGTTCGTTACTGTAGGACAGGCTATCGATAGAAGTTTTCTTCCCTACAGGGGTGCACCAACTTACCCAACACGCTCGATTAACTCCGGCCGGACACACTTTCCTGGGTCATGCCCGGCCTCGGCCAAACGACACATCGCAACCCTACCTACATCTCAGCAGAGAGGTCCCCGCCGGTCTACATCCTAAGCGCAAGGGGGTCTTGGCCATCGCCCCTCGCCCTTCGGGTCGTTGCGCACAGGGTGGATACCAGCATCGCCTCGGGTGGCCGACACGATTCGACCGTGCCGCCATGCTGAACTGGACATCTGACAGAGCTTTCGGCTGATGCATACAATGTAGAACGCCCATACTATGCCCACGTGATGGTTAGTGCTATTAGGCCAGAGGCCTGCTCGGATCAAATATCCAAATCGTTAGTACCTTGGGCTTGCGGTAACGAGCGGAGACTCACGAAAGATGTGACCCCGTTGCCCCGTCTCGAGGACTTGCTGCAAGGGTTAAGAATGCCTGGCCGCGCCTCGTATTCATCACTCGGGCACCGTACAGGCACCCGTCTTCACAACACTCGCCACTTAGGCGCACGCGGGTACCCGTTAGGGTCGACCCGCCTTTCCAAGTAACAATAGTACAGTCCAAGTATCCGTGTGTCCATAACATCAGGGGAATCCGAGGTATCACCCTCGTTGGATTCCTACTCGATGTATCCGTCAAGGTGAACTTGGAGGAATCACCCTCGCTGGGTTCACACTTGAGGTGTTGTACGACGGTGTCGTTATCGGAAGCGGTGAAGGAGGAATCACCCTCGATGACCACGACCGAATAGCTACTCTACAGAGTTAACATCAGAAGTGCTACACGAGGTATCACCCTCGGCACTCGATAGTAACGCTGCAGTGTCGTTACAACTAAGGGGGGGTGATGTGCGATGCCGGGGCCTGGTCTTCAATCCCGTTGATCGGGTCTTCGGAAAATCCAGCGGGGCAGTCGGGATAAGTGGGGTCACTCATAGGTCTCTACCCAGCCTATACTAAGCAGTTTAGGATATGCAGGTAATTATCAACAGGCTATGCATCAGAATAGGTAAAGCAGTAGCAACAGCAATTCTAATGCAAGCATGAGAAATAGAATGGGCGATATCGGGATGATCAAAAAGGGGGGGCTTGCCTGGTTGCCCGGCGGCAAGGGCAAGGTCGTCAATGGTGTCTTTGGTCTCCGGAGCTTCGTCGGTCTCGGGGACGACATCGGGGTCTAACGAGAGAGAAGAGGGGGAGGAAACAGTAAATACTAAGCAAACAAGTGCAGCACAATGCATAACATGGCAATACGCGGTGACAGAGGTGATCTAACGTAGTGCCGGGTGATACTGGCGAAGGGGGGATTCATCCGGGAAAGTATTCCCGGCTCCGGACAAATGTCGGACAGATGACCGGAGGGAAACGGTTGCATGTTCGGATAGTTAGGGACATGTGACGGACGAACGGACCACGTATTCGGATACGTCTCGTCGTTCTGAGCAACTTTCATATACAAAGTTTTTCGATCTGAGCTACGGATTATTTTATATGATTTTCTAAAAATTTTATTGATTTTACGGAATTATCATATTCAATTTAAATCAGAAACAGGATTATGACGTCAGCCTGACGTCATCATGACATCAGCGGTCAATAGTGCGTTGACTGGTCAAACTGACGACCGGGGCCCACTGTCATTGTCACTTATTAATTAATCAGACTTTAATTAACTAATCAGGTAATTAGGGTTAACTAAACAGAATTAATTAAGTTAACTAACTAATTAATTAATTACTTTATTTATTAATTTATATATTTAGTATATTATTTATATTTTTTAACACATTTTTTAATACATTTTTCTTTCTTTTTGTTCTGGGGGCTGGGCCCCACGTGTCAATGGCCCAGGGGGATTAACGGGGCGGGTTCAGTGGGCGTGGGCGCCGGGCTCCGGTCCGTTTGGGCGCACGCCCAGGCTACCAGGGGGCACCGGCCACGGCGGGGTGTCGGAGCAGCACGGCGAGGGGGGAAAGGCCGGTGGCCAGGGGCGAGCGCGGGCCGGCAGCGAGGTGCGGGCGGCGAGCTACGGCGGCGCGGCGCGGAGCAGAGGACGGTGCGGTGCGGCGGCGACCGGGACAGGCGCGACCCGACGCGACTGCAGCAGTGCTGCAGGAGGCAGCAGGTAGGCGTAGCACCGCGGCGAGAGGCGGGGACCGGCGAGGTGGAGCGGGGCGAGGGGGCGAGGCAGGGCGGAGTGCGGCGGAGCGCGAGCGTCGGGCGGAGCTGTGGGAGGAGATGAGGCAGGGGGGAAGCAGATTGTGACGCCCCCGGCCCGATCGTGCACTAATCATACACGCAAATGCACACGATCAAGCCTAAGGACTCACGGGAAGATATCACAACACAACTCTAAAACATAAATAAAGTCATACAAGCTTTATATTACAAGCCAGGGCCTCGAGGGCTCGAATACATAGCTCGATGGCATACAAGCGTCAGCGGAAGCATCAGTTATCTGAGTACAGATATGAAAGAGAAACAGAAAGGCCTTTAGAAAGGCGGGGCAAAATAAAACACTACGATCGAAAGGCGCAGGCCTCCTGCCTGGAACCTCCGAACCTACTCCTGGTCGACAGCCAGCTCGTAGCAGAAGCCATCCTCGGGGTAGTAGTAGTAGTCGAACGTCGGCGGGGTAGCTGTCTCAGCGGCTCCGTCATCTGGTCACGACGAACTGATATGGGGGAAAAAGGAAAGAAAAGCAACCGTGAGTACTGTGAAGTACTCAGCAAGCAAGGATCTACACTACATATGCAACATTATCAATGGGAGGCTGTATATGTGGACTGGGCTGCAGAAATGCCAGAATAGAGAGAAGGCCTAGTCCTATCGAAGACTAGCATCTTCAGCGGTCTTGCAGCAGTAGAAGAGAGTAGAACAATACCATATAATGTAGCAGTAATAATATCAACCTCATCCTGAGATCCTTTCTCGACTCCCTGCGAGAAAGCAATCCCAGAGCCATAACGTCTTCAAACCTCGTCCTGAGATCCCTTCTCGACTCCCTGCGAGAAGCAATCCCAGAGCCATATATACAGGTCTCATCACAGGTATCCAGTTCTAAATTGTATCAATCAGGATACAACTCCGAGTGTCCTTTACCGTAGGACTGGCTATCGATAGAAATGTTCTTCCCTGCAGGGGTGCACCAACTTACCCAACACGCTCGATTAACTCCGGCCGGACACACTTTCCTGGGTCATGCCCGGCCTCGGCCAAACGACACATCGCAACCCTACCTATAGCTCAGCAGAGAGGTCCCCGTCGGTCTACATCCTAAGCGCTCAGAGGTCTTGGGCTATCGCCCTGTGCACTCTGAGTCGTTGCGCGCAGGGAGAAGCCTGGCACCAGGAGGGCGCCGGTCCGTCCGTGCCGCCATGCTGAACTGGACGTCTGACAGAGCTTTCGGCTGATGCTACGATGCAGAACGCCCATACTATGCCCACGTGATGGTTAGTGCTATCAGACCAGAGGCCTGCTCGGATCAAATATCCAAATCGCTAGGACTAGGGGCTTGCGGTAACGAGCAGAGACTCACGAAAGATGTGACCCCGTCGCCCCGTCTCGAGGACTTGCGGCAAGGGCCATGAATGCCCGGCCACGCCTCGTATTCAACACTCGGGCACCATCCAGGTCAACCCGTCTCGTAAAAGACTGTCGGGAACTCAGGTCCACCTCTACTGGGTGGTACCGCCTGTCCCTTCAGTCCTGTAGTAAAAGTAGCTTCCTCGGGTCCCCCTTCGGGGCCGACCCGTCTCTATCAAGGTTCAGCAGTAAAGTCACAGTAACCGTGTGTCCATAACATCAAGGAAATCCGAGGTATCACCCTCGACGGATGCCCACTCGATGTAACCGTCAAGTCGAACTTAGGAGGAATCACCCTCGATGAGTTCACACTTGATGTGTTGTACGACAGCGTCGTATCGGAAGTGGAGAAGGAGGAATCACCCTCGATGACCACGATCTAATAGCTACTCTACAGAGTTAACATCAGAAGTGCTACATGAGGTTTCACCCTCGGCACTTGATAGTAACGCTGCAGTGTCGTTACAACTAAGGGGGGTGATGTGCGGTGTCGGGGCCTGGTCTTCAATCCCGTTGATCGGGTCTTCTAACGATCCAGCGCGGCAGTCGGGATAAGTGGGTTCACTGATAGGTCTCTACCCAGCCTAGACTAAACAGTTTAGGATATGTAGGTAATTATCAACAGCAGGTTACAATGAACAGGCTATGCATCAGAATAGGTAAAGCAGTAGTAGCAGCAATTCTAATGCAAGCATGGGAAATTAGAATGGGCGATATCGGGATGATCAAAGAGGGGGGGGGCTTGCCTGGTTGCTCGGCGGCAAGGGCAAGGTCGTCTATGGTGTCTTCGGGATCCGGAGCTGCGTCGGTCTCGGGGACGACGTCGGTGTCAGGGTCTAACGAGAGAGAAGAGGGGGAGGAAACAGTATAAATACACAGTAAATATGAGCAACACAAAGTATGACATGGCAGTACGCAGTGCTAGGGGTAGTCTAACGCAGTACTATACGTATCAGGCGTTGCGGGAGAATATCTGGTGATATTTCCCGGGTCTTTGGATTTATCGGATAGACGAACCGGAGGGGGAATGTTGCATGTTCGGATAGTTAGGGACGTGTGACGGACGAACGGATCGCGTACTCGGATTCGTCTCGTCGTTCTGAGCAACTTTCATGTAGAAAGTATTTTCATCGGAGTTACGGTTTAAAAGATATGATTTTCTAAAGTTTAAACAATATTCTGAAATTACAGATTTATTATTAATTCGAATTATCCAGAACAGTAGCAGGGTGACGTCAGCATGACGCATGGATGACGTCAGCAGTCAACAGGGGGCCGGCCAGGTCAAACCTGATATGTGGGGCCCACATGTCAGTGACCCAGTTAACTAAACAGAGTTAGCTTAATCTATTTAAACTAATTAGCAGGCGGGGCCCAGCAGTCAGTGGGTAATTAGTGTTTTAAATCACTAATTAATTTTATTAACGGATTATTTATTTAATAAAACGTTTTACCGAGCGGGACCCACATGTCATAGACACAGGGCCTGCCCAGTCAGCGTGGACTAGGTCAACGGGACCCAGTGGGGCCCAGAGTCAGTGGCTGGGCCGTGGGGCCCGCGGCGCCACGTCGGACCGGCCGCCGGAGTCGCGCCGGAGTGCCCAGACGCGGTGGCGAGCTCCGGCGAGCTCGGGTTTCGCCCTCAGGGCGTCTCCGGGGCCGTGGCTTGGCCCGTTCGAACGGGCGGCGAGCGCCGCGTCACGTGGTGGTGTTGGCGTGGTTGGGGGCTGCCGGGAACGGCGCCGGCGATGACCGCAGCGGCGATGGCGTTCGGGTGGTGCACGGGGTCGGCCCTACGGCGCGCTAGCGAGCGAAAGGAGAAGCTAGGTGTGGCCTGCGCGATGTGGGGAGCACGATGCGCACGGGCCCGAGGCCGTTTGGTCACCGGAATGGCACCGGCGACGAGCTAGGCGGCGGTGCGTTCGGGCGAAAGAGGGGCGACGCGTACGGGCACGAAGAGCGCGCGGGGAGAGGGGGAGGGGGACGAGGTGCTCACAGCGAGTCTGTAGGTGAGCTTAGCGTGCGCGGGGAGGGCTCGGAGTGGCCGGAGTCGGCGATGGCGTGCGGCGGCCGAAGGTGGAAGATGACGGCGCCGGCGATGCAGCGACGCGTTCTAGCTCGTGGGGCTCGGGGGAGAGGCGTAGTCGACGGAGGCGAACCATGCGGGCACGGTCACGCGACGAGGCAGAGGCGGTGGCCGCGCGTGCTACGGCGGCGGTGCCATGGCTGCGCACTGGAGAGAGAGGAGAGGTGGTGTCCAGGGGAGAGTGAGGCGAGGGAGAGCCAGGGGGTCCGGGGTGCTGCTCATATACGCGGCAGTCGCGGCGACGCGCTGTCGACCGCGAGGGAGGGGGGGCCTGGGCGTGCGCGCGTGCGTGCGCCAGGTGCTCGACAGCGAGCCCCGGGCGTGAGCAGTACGAAGAGGACGAGCGAGTTGGGCTGGGCCGGCCACTGTGCTGACTTAGGCCCAGCACAGTGGGTCTTTTTCTTTTTCTTCTTTTCTTTTCTGTTTTCTCTTTTTAGTTTCTGTTTTGACTTTTGTTTTGATTTCAAAAAAACTTTTGTAAAATATGAAACTAGCCCAAATAAATATGGTGCATTATTAGTCACTGCTAGAAACTGGTTTGGCGTCCATATCTTTTTGGTTTGGATTTTATTTAATTGAAAAGGGGTTGAATAGTGCTATGTTGCTGCTGTTTCTTGTTGTTCGAGTCCTTTTACAATTCCAACTAATGTTGCAATCATTTTTATAAATGCTAGGGGAATATTTGCAACAAGATGCACATTTTAGTTTTCCAGTTTGAACAACTTTTATTTTCCACTTTAATTTAATTTGAATTTGAGTTAGAAGTTGAAATGCATTATGATGCAAATGATGATCATGCACTGTTAAACATGATGACATGGCATAATCAAAAGGGTGATTACTGTAGTTAACCACTGGGGGTGTTACAAATCTCCTCTACTAACAAGAATTCTCGTCCCGAGAATTAAGAAGTAGAAGGAAAAAGTTCGGGGTATTCCGCATGAAGATTATCCTCGCGTTCCCAAGTGGCTTCATCTTCAGTATGATTTGACCAATGCACTTTGAGGAACTTGGTAACCTTCTGACGGGTTCGACGTTCAGCTTCATCGAGAATGCGGATCGGATGCTCCTTATAAGATAGATCATCTTGCAATTCGAGCATCTCGTGATCCACAGCTCGGTGCGGAGATTCCTTGAAGCATTTACGAAGTTGCGACACATGAAAGACGTCGTGGATATGGGAGAATTGCGGCGGCAACTCCAGTTTATATGCCACCTGACCACGTCTAGCAATAATGCGGAAAGGACCAATGTAGCGTGGAGCTAACTTGCCCTTGATTCCAAAACGGTGAGTGCCCTTCATAGGGGTGACACGTAGATAAGCTTGATCACCAGGTTGATAAGTCAAACCCCATCGTTTGCGATCATAGTTGCTCTTCTGGCGGTCCTGAGCCGCCTTGAGATTTTCCCGGACAATTCGGACTTGTTCTTCGGCGTGTTGAATAATATCTGGACCCACGAGCGGTCGTTCCCCAGTTTCTGACCAATTCAGAGGGGTTCGACACTTACGTCCATAGAGAACTTCAAAGGGGGCCATTTTCAAGCTGGCTTGATAGCTGTTGTTATAGGAGAACTCGGCATATGGAAGAGATTCTTCCCACTTCTTGCCAAAAGAAACAACACAAGCTCGTAGCATGTCTTCAAGCACTTGGTTGACTCGTTCGACTTGGCCTTGGGATTGAGGATGATAAGCTGAACTCCAGGTGATATGAGTTCCCATAGTCTTTTGAAAACTTTCCCAGAAATGACCAGTGAATATGCTGCCACGGTCTGAACTGATCTCTTTCGGGATACCGTGGAGTGAAACAATTCTGGAGATATATAACTCTGCTAACTGACTAGCAGTGATCGTCTCCTTGACAGGCAGAAAGTGTGCAACTTTAGAAAGTTGGTCGACGACGACAAGAATAGCATCGTGACCCTTCTGTGACCTGGGAAGTCCTGTAATGAAATCTATCTGAACCTTATCCCATTTCCATAAAGGAATAGGTAACGGTTGCAGAATTCCAGCAGGCTTCTGATGTTCTGCTTTAACGCGACGACACACATCACATTCAGCAACATAACGAGCAATGTCTTGCTTCATTCTGGACCACCAGTACCTTTGACGGAGATCACGATACATCTTGGTGCTACCCGGATGAATAGACAACGGGGTATCATGTGCCTCCTTCATGACTTTGTCAGTCATAAGCTCGAAGCGAGGTACCACAATACGGTCTTTGAAATACAAGGTTCCATCTTCAGACAGCGAGAAATCCCTGTACTTTTCAAGGTGAAGATCTTTCTTCATCAGATCAACTTCAGCATCTTTAGCTTGTGCACTCTTAACAGCTTTCTCAAGGTCTGGTTCAACAACCAAGGTTTTTAAGTATCCTTGAGGAACTATCTCGATATTTAGCTTTCGAAGCTCTTCATACAGAAGGGGTTACTGTAGCTGAACCTCAAGTTCGCAGCAATAGGATTTGCGGCTCAACGCATCAGCCATCACATTAGCCTTGCCAGGGGTATAGGATATACCCAAGTCATAGTCCGCAATGGTCTCCATCCATCTTTGCTGACGGAGGTTCAGAGATGGCTGAGTGAACAAGTACTTCAGACTTTTATGATCCGTGTATATCTCGCAACAATTACCGAGGAGATAATGTCGCCACAACTGCAGTGCATAGATGACAGCAGCTAGTTCTAGATCATGTACCGGATAATTCTCTTCATGCGGTCGCAACTGACGAGAGCCATAGGCAATCACTTTACGCTCTTGCATTAGGATACAGCCTAATCCTTCACGGGATGCGTCACAATAGATCACAAAGTCTTTGCGAGAATCTGGAGGAGCAAGAACTGGAGCAGAAGTTAGCTTGTCCTTGAGTGTTTGAAAACTTTCCTGACATTTTTCTGTCCATTCAAACTTAACGCCCTTGTGAAGTAGATCAGTTAAAGGCTTAGCAATCTTTGAGAAATTCTCGACAAAGCGACGGCAATAGCTTGCAAGGCCGAGAAAACTTCTGACTTGCTTGACATTCTTCGGAGGAGTCCAGTCAAGAATAGCCTGAACTCGTTCTGGGTTAACGGCGATGCCATCTTGCGAAATCACATGGCCGAGATATGTCACTTCGGACAACCAGAATTCACATTTAGAATATTTGGCATACAGTTGGTGTTCACGCAGCCTTTCGAGTACAAGGCGAAGATGTTCGGCATGTTCTTCTTCATTCTTCGAATATACCAGAATATCATCCAGATATACCACGACGAATTTATCGAGGTAATCCATGAAGATATAATTCATCAATCGGGAGAATGTGGCTGGAGCATTTGTTAAGCCAAATGACATTACAGTGTACTCATAAGAACCATAGCGAGTAACAAATGCAGTCTTCGGAATATCCTCTTCACGAACACGGATCTGATGGTAACCCAACCTCAAATCAAGTTTAGAGAATACCGATGATCCAGTAAGTTGATCATACAAATCATTGATCCGAGGAAGCGGATATTTATTCTGAATGGTGGCTTGGTTAATGGGCCGATAATCCTGAACCAATCGGTTAGTTCCATCCTTCTTCTTAACGAAGAGTGAAGGTGCTCCCCAAGCAGAGGAACTGGGGCCGATGAAACCTTTCTTAAGTGATGTGTCGATTTCTTCCTTAAGCTCAAGAAGAGGATGCGGAGGCATCTTATAAGGACGCTTCGCAATAGGAGTAGTGCCTGGTTTCAAGTCGATGACAAACTCAACAGCTCTTGCAGGGGGTATTCCTAGGAGTTCTTCTGGAAATAC
This sequence comes from Thinopyrum elongatum, assembly GCA_011799875.1. Classification (NCBI taxonomy): domain Eukaryota; kingdom Viridiplantae; phylum Streptophyta; class Magnoliopsida; order Poales; family Poaceae; genus Thinopyrum; species Thinopyrum elongatum. Next base: position 352,780,662 of record CM022302.1, on the reverse strand, counting down.
ATCTTGAAAATCATGAACAACTGGAACGTTCTCGATGCCTTCAAGAGGTGAAGCATTCAATGCATTCAGAACATATATCTGATTCTCGGCATTCTGAACTGTTCGAGCTGAGTATTTGACTGTCTGGCCAGAAGGGTGTGTGAGTTGGACTGTCTTAGTAGCACAGTCAATCAAAGCTTTATGGGCAATCAACCAATCCATACCAAGAATGATGTCTATGTTGGAAGGCCCGAGTACAATGAGAGAAGCCGGAAAAAGCAGACCTCCAACCTCGATGTGGTTGTGGGGGCATAACATCGTGGTTTGCCACTTGGATCCCAGAGATTGAATCGCTAAAGGAGTGGGCAGATTTTCCATATGTAACCCATGCAACTGAGCAAATTGTTGGGACACAAAAGCATGCGATGCTCCAGAATCAAAAAGAACAGAAGCTGGCACTGAATTGACGTGAAGGGTTCCCATCACAATTTTTGGGGACTCCCGAGCTTCTTCTGAAGCGTGGTGGGCCCATAACCCACAGGTCCCAGGATCGAAACCTGGCTCTGATACCAACTTGTGACGCCCCCGGCCCGATCGTGCACTAATCATACACACAAATGCACACGATCAAGCCTAAGGACTCACGGGAAGATATCACAACACAACTCTAAAACATAAATAAAGTCATACAAGCTTTATATTACAAGCCAGGGCCTCGAGGGCTCGAATACATAGCTCGATGGCATACAAGCGTCAGCGGAAGCATCAGTTATCTGAGTACAGATATGAAAGAGAAACAGAAAGGCCTTTAGAAAGGCGGGGCAAAATAAAACACTACGATCGAAAGGCGCAGGCCTCCTGCCTGGAACCTCCGAACCTACTCCTGGTCGACAGCCAGCTCGTAGCAGAAGCCATCCTCGGGGTAGTAGTAGTAGTCGAACGTCGGCGGGGTAGCTGTCTCAGCGGCTCCGTCATCTGGTCACGACGAACTGATATGGGGGAAAAAGGAAAGAAAAGCAACCGTGAGTACTCTGAAGTACTCAGCAAGCAAGGATCTACACTACATATGCAACATTATCAATGGGAGGCTGTATATGTGGACTGGGCTGCAGAAATGCCAGAATAGAGAGAAGGCCTAGTCCTATCGAAGACTAGCATCTTCAGCGGTCTTGCAGCAGTAGAAGAGAGTAGAACAATACCATATAATGTAGCAGTAATAATATCAACCTCATCCTGAGATCCTTTCTCGACTCCCTGCGAGAAAGCAATCCCAGAGCCATAACGTCTTCAAACCTCGTCCTGAGATCCCTTCTCGACTCCCTGCGAGAAGCAATCCCAGAGCCATATATACAGGTCTCATCACAGGTATCCAGTTCTAAATTGTATCAATCAGGATACAACTCCGAGTGTCCTTTACCGTAGGACTGGCTATCGATAGAAATGTTCTTCCCTGCAGGGGTGCACCAACTTACCCAACACGCTCGATTAACTCCGGCCGGACACACTTTCCTGGGTCATGCCCGGCCTCGGCCAAACGACACATCGCAACCCTACCTATAGCTCAGCAGAGAGGTCCCCGTCGGTCTACATCCTAAGCGCTCAGAGGTCTTGGGCCATCGCCCTGTGCACTCCGAGTCGTTGCGCGCAGGGAGAAGCCTGGCACCAGGAGGGCGCCGGTCCGTCCGTGCCGCCATGCTGAACTGGACGTCTGACAGAGCTTTCGGCTGATGCTACGATGCAGAACGCCCATACTATGCCCACGTGATGGTTAGTGCTATCAGACCAGAGGCCTGCTCGGATCAAATATCCAAATCGCTAGGACTAGGGGCTTGCGGTAACGAGCAGAGACTCACGAAAGATGTGACCCCGTCGCCCCGTCTCGAGGACTTGCGGCAAGGGCCATGAATGCCCGGCCACGCCTCGTATTTAACACTCGGGCACCATCCAGGTCAACCCGTCTCGTAAAAGACTGTCGGGAACTCAGGTCCACCTCTACTGGGTGGTACCGCCTGTCCCTTCAGTCCTGTAGTAAAAGTAGCTTCCTCGGGTCCCCCTTCGGGGCCGACCCGTCTCTATCAAGGTTCAGCAGTAAAGTCACAGTAACCGTGTGTCCATAACATCAAGGAAATCCGAGGTATCACCCTCGACGGATGCCCACTCGATGTAACCGTCAAGTCGAACTTAGGAGGAATCACCCTCGATGAGTTCACACTTGATGTGTTGTACGACAGCGTCGTATCGGAAGTGGAGAAGGAGGAATCACCCTCGATGACCACGATCGAATAGCTACTCTACAGAGTTAACATCAGAAGTGCTACATGAGGTTTCACCCTCGGCACTTGATAGTAACGCTGCAGTGTCGTTACAACTAAGGGGGGGTGATGTGCGGTGTCGGGTCCTGGTCTTCAATCCCGTTGATCGGGTCTTCTGACGATCCAGCGCGGCAGTCGGGATAAGTGGGGTCACTGATAGGTCTCTACCCAGCCTAGACTAAACAGTTTAGGATATGTAGGTAATTATCAACAGCAGGTTACAATGAACAGGCTATGCATCAGAATAGGTAAAGCAGTAGTAGCAGCAATTCTAATGCAAGCATGGGAAATTAGAATGGGCGATATCGGGATGATCAAAGGGGGGGGGGCTTGCCTGGTTGCTCGGCGGCAAGGGCAAGGTCGTCTATGGTGTCTTCGGGATCCGGAGCTGCGTCGGTCTCGGGGACGACGTCGGTGTCAGGGTCTAACGAGAGAGAAGAGGGGGAGGAAACAGTATAAATACACAGTAAATATGAGCAACACAAAGTATGACATGGCAGTACGCAGTGCTAGGGGTAGTCTAACGCAGTACTATACGTATCAGGCGTTGCGGGAGAATATCTGGTGATATTTCCCGGGTCTTTGGATTTATCGGATAGACGAACCGGAGGGGGAATGTTGCATGTTCGGATAGTTAGGGACGTGTGACGGACGAACGGATCGCGCACTCGGATTCGTCTCGTCGTTCTGAGCAACTTTCATGTAGAAAGTATTTTCATCGGAGTTACGGTTTAAAAGATATGATTTTCTAAAGTTTAAACAATATTCTGAAATTACAGATTTATTATTAATTCGAATTATCCAGAACAGTAGCAGGGTGACGTCAGCATGACGCATGGATGACGTCAGCAGTCAACAGGGGGCCGGCCAGGTCAAACCTGATATGTGGGGCCCACATGTCAGTGACCCAGTTAACTAAACAGAGTTAGCTTAATCTATTTAAACTAATTAGCAGGCGGGGCCCAGCAGTCAGTGGGTAATTAGTGTTTTAAATCACTAATTAATTTCATTAACGGATTATTTATTTAATAAAACGTTTTACCGAGCGGGACCCACATGTCATAGACACAGGGCCTGCCCAGTCAGCGTGGACTAGGTCAACAGGACCCAGTGGGGCCCAGAGTCAGTGGCTGGGCCGTGGGGCCCGCGGCGCCACGTCGGACCGGCCGCCGGAGTCGCGCCGGAGTGCCCAGACGCGGTGGCGAGCTCCGGCGAGCCCGGGTTTCGCCCTCAGGGCGTCTCCGGGGCCGTGGCTTGGCCCGTTCGAACGGGCGGCGAGCGCCGCGTCACGTGGTGGTGTTGGCGTGGTTGGGGGCTGCCGGGAACGGCGCCGGCGATGACCGCAGCGACGATGGCGTTCGGGTGGTGCACGGGGTCGGCGCTACGGCGCGCTAGCGAGCGAAAGGAGAAGCTAGGTGTGGCCTGCGCGATGCGGGGAGCACGATGCGCACGGGCCCGAGGCCGTTTGGTCACCGGAACGGCACCGGCGACGAGCTAGGCGGCGGTGCGTTCGGGCGAAAGAGGGGCGACGCGTACGGGCAAGAAGAGCGCGCGGGGAGAGGGGGAGGGGGACGAGGTGCTCACAGCGAGTCTGTAGGTGAGCTTAGCGTGCGCGGGGAGGGCTCGGAGTGGCCGGAGTCGGCGATGGCGTGCGGCGGCCGAAGGTGGAAGATGACGGCGCCGGCGATGCAGCGACGCGTTCTAGCTCGTGGGGCTCGGGGGAGAGGCGTAGTCGACGGAGGCGAACCATGCGGGCACGGTCACGCGACGAGGCAGAGGCGGTGGCCGCGCGTGCTACGGCGGCGGTGCCATGGCTGCGCACTGGAGAGAGAGGAGAGGTGGTGTCCAGGGGAGAGTGAGGCGAGGGAGAGCCAGGGGGTCCGGGGTGCTGCTCATATACGCGGCAGTCGCGGCGACGCGCTGTCGACCGCGAGGGAGGGGGGGCCTGGGCGTGCGCGCGTGCGTGTGCCAGGTGCTCGACAGCGAGCCCCGGGCGTGAGCAGTACGAAGAGGACGAGCGAGTTGGGCTGGGCCGGCCACTGTGCTGACTTAGGCCCAGCACAGTGGGTCTTTTTCTTTTTCTTCTTTTCTTTTCTGTTTTCTCTTTTTAGTTTCTGTTTTGACTTTTGTTTTGATTTCAAAATACTTTTGTAAAATATGAAACTAGCCCAAATAAATATGGTGCATTATTAGTCACTGCTAGAAACTGGTTTGGCGTCCATATCTTTTTGGTTTGGATTTTATTTAATTGAAAAGGGGTTGAATAGTGCTATGTTGCTGCTGTTTCTTGTTGTTCGAGTCCTTTTACAATTCCAACTAATGTTGCAATCATTTTTATAAATGCTAGGGGAATATTTGCAACAAGATGCACATTTTAGTTTTCCAGTTTGAACAACTTTTATTTTCCACTTTAATTTAATTTGAATTTGAGTTAGAAGTTGAAATGCATTATGATGCAAATGATGATCATGCACTGTTAAACATGATGACATGGCATAATCAAAAGGGTGATTACTGTAGTTAACCACTGGGGGTGTTACACAGATGCAGGCCGCAGCGCGCGTGGACGGGCAGGAGCGGCAGTTGGAGCGGTCGCGGCCGCGGGCGACGGCGAGCGGCGAGCGGCGCAGTGGGCGGCTGCAAGGGGAGGAGCAGCAGCAGGAGCTCGCAGGCGGGGTTGCACAGGAGGGGAGCGGGAGCGCGCCGGTGTGGGCGAGCACCGGCCGGAGTCGGGCGATGCGGGGTGCGAGCTAGGGCGACGGTGACCGAGGTGAGAGAGAGGGGGCGGGGTGACGGAGGCCGGTGGCCTCACCGGCGTTGACGGGGAGAAGTCGAGGAGGTCCGGCGTGGGGAGGAGACGAGGACGGGCGAGGTCGAGGCGGAGGGGCTCCGGTGGCGTCGAGGTGGCTCCAGGGACGGCGAGCGGCAACGGTGTTGGTGGAGATCTGACGAAGGTGCGACGACGGCCGCAGGGGAGGGGGGACGACGCGGGCATCGCGGCGGTGGCGGAGTCCGGCGACAGGGTCGGGGCGCTGGCGATGTGGGGCGATGGGGTCGGGTGTGCCCCGATCTGGATTGGGGGGGGGATGGTGAGCGGGGTGGGTAGTGGCTAGGGTTTCGGGGTCCAGGGGAGGGGCATATAGGCCGGGGGGGATGATGGGCCGGCCTGGTGGTCCAGCTGGGCCGAGGCCTGGGGGGTTTTCTTTTTCTTTTTATTCTTGTCTTGTTTTCTTTTTACTTTTCTTTTCTTTATTCCCATTTTCTGTTTTGTAATTAGCTTGGCCTCAAAATGATTTTTGTAAAACATAGCATTTGCTCCATTAAATGCTAGGCATTATCTACCACGGCCAAAAATTGGTTTGGAGAAAATTGGAGCTCACACAAATTTTATAATAATTAAAATGTATTAAACCCTGCTGTTTTGGTAATGTTAGAGCCACCTAATTAATTTATTAATTGTTGGTTACAATTTTAGAATAGTCCCTAGAATACTTGTTATTTATTGAACATTTTAGTTTCTATGTTGATCAACTTTTATTTTCCACTTTCATTTAAATTTGAATTTGAGTTAGGAGTTGAAATGCAATATGGATGCAAATGATGATTAAACACTGTTGATCATGATGACTTGGCATAATCAAAAGGGTGATTACTGTAGTTAACCACTGTGGGTGTTACAAGTCTCCTCCGCTAACAAGAATTCTCGTCCCGAGAATTAAGAGGTAGAAGGAAAAAGTTCGGGGTATTCCGCACGAAGATTATCCTCGCGTTCCCAAGTGGCTTCATCTTCAGTATGATTTGACCACTGCACTTTGAGGAACTTGGTAACCTTCTGACGGGTCTGACGTTCAGCTTCATCGAGGATGCGGATCGGATGTTCCTTATATGACTGATCATCATGCAATTCGAGCATCTCGTGATCCACTGCTCGGTGCGGAGATTCCTTGAAGCATTGATGAAGCTGCGACACGTGGAAGACGTCGTGGATATGAGAGAATTGCGGCGGCAATTCCAATTTATATGCCACCTGACCACGTTTTGCAACAATGCGGAAAGGACCAATGTAGCGTGGAGCTAACTTGCCCTTGATTCCAAAACGGTGAGTGCCCTTCATAGGAGTGACACGCAGATAAGCTTGATCACCAGGTTGATAAGTCAAACCCCATCGTTTGCGATCATAGTTGCTCTTCTGGCGGTCCTGAGCCGCCTTGAGATTTTCTCGGACAATACGAACTTGTTCTTCGGCGTGTTGAATAATATCCGGACCCACGGGACCCAGTGGGGCCCAGTGGGGCCCAGACACCCCCGGCCCAATCATGCACTAATCATACACGCAAATGCACATGATCAAGCCTAAGGACTCACGGGAAGATATCACAACACAACTCTTAAACATAAATAAAGTCATACAAGCTTTATATTACAAGCCAGGGGCCTCGAGGGCTCGAATACATAAGCTTGCGTACAAACGTCAGCGGAAGCATCGGATATCTGAGTACAGATATGAAACAGAAACAGAAAGGCCTTTAGAATGGCAGGGCAAAATAAAACACTACGATCGAAAGGCGAAGGCCTCCTACCTGGGACCCTTCGATCCTACTCCTGGTCGTCAGTCAACTCGTAGCAGTATCCATCCTCTGGGTAGTAGTAGTAGTGATCGTCGGCAGGGCAGCTGTCTCAGGGGCTCCATCATCTTGGTCACGACAAACTGATAAGGGGAGAAAAGGAAAACAAAGCAACCGTGAGTACTCAGAAGTACTCAGCAAGCAAGGATCTACACTACATATGCAACATTTTCAAAGAGGAGGCTGTATATGTGGACTGGGCTGCAGAAATGCCAGAATAGAGAGAAGGCCTAGTCCTATCGAAGACTAGCATCTTCAGAGGTCTTGCAGCAGTAGAAGAGAGTAGAACAGTTCAATATAATGTAGCAGTATCATTAAGTCTCAACCTCACCCAGAGATCTTTTCTCGACTCCCTGCGAGAAAGCAATCCCAGAGCCATACAGTCATCAACCTCGTCCTGAGATCCCTTCTCGACTCCCTGCGAGAAGCAATCCCAGAGCCATATATCCAAATATCCAGTTCTAAAATTGTATCAATCAGGATACAACTCCGAGTGTCCTTTACCGTAGGACCGGCTATCGATAGAAGTGTTCTTCCCTGCAGGGGTGCACCAACTTACCCACACGCTCGATTAACTCCGGCCGGACACACTTTCCTGGGTCATGCCCGGCCTCGGCCAAACGACACATCGCAGCCCTACCTAAAGCTCAGCAGAGAGGTCCCCGCCGGTCTACATCCTAAGCACTCAGGGGTCTTGGGCCATCACCCTGTGCACTCCGGGTCGTTGTGTGCAGGGTGGATACCAGCACCGCCTCGGAGGGTCGGTACGATCCGACCGTGCCACAATGCTGAACTGGACGTCGGACAAAACTGTCGGCTGATGCTACGATGCAGAACGCCCATACTATGCCCACGTGATGGTTAGTGCTATCAGACCAGAGGCCTGCTCGGATCAAATATCCAAATCGTTAGGACTAGGGGCTTGCGGTAACGAGCAGAGACTCACGAAAGTTGTGACCCCGTCGCCCCGTCTCGAGGACTTGCTGCAAGGGTTAAGAATGCCCGGCCGCGCCTCGTATTCATCACTCGGGCACCATACAGGCACCCGTCTTCACAACACTCGCCTCTCAGGCGCACGCGGGTACCCCTCAGGGTCGACCCGCCTATCCAAGTAACAGTGTAAAATCCAAGTATCCGGGTGTCCATAACATCAGGGGAATCCGAGGTATCACCCTCATTGAATTCCCACTCGATGTATCCGTCAAGGTGAACTCGGAGGAATCACCCTCACTGGGTTCACACTTGATGTGTTGCACGACAGCGTCGTTACCGGAAGTGGTGAAGGAGGAATCACCCTCGATGACCACGACCGAATAGCTACTCTACAGAGTTAACATCAGAAGTGCTACAAGAGGTTTCACCCTCGGCACTCGATAGTAACGCTGCAGTGTTGTTACAACTAAGGGGGTGAGGTGCGGTGGCGGGGCCTGGTCTTCAATCCCGTTGATCGGGTCTTCGGAAAATCCAGCGGGACAGTCAGGATAAGTGGGGTCACTGATAGGTCTCTACCCAGCCTATACTAAGCAGTTTAGGATATGCAGGTAATTATCAACAGCAGGATACAATAAACAGGCTATGCATCAGAATAGGTAAAGCAGTAGCAACAGCAATTCTAATGCAAGCATGAGAAAATAGAATGGGCGATATCGGTATGCTCAAGGGGGGGCTAGCCTGGTTGCTCGGCGGCAAGGGCAAGGTCGTCAACGGTGGCGTCGGGCTTCGGAGCTGCGTCGGTCTCGGGGACGATGTCGGGGTCTAACGAGAGAGAAGAGGGGGAGGAAACAATAAATACAGAGCAAACAAGTGTAGCACAAAGCATAACATGGCAATACGCGGTGATAGAGGTGATCTAACGCAGTGCCGGGTGATACTGGCGAAGGTGGAATTCATCTGGGAATGTTTTCCCGATTCCGGACATTTGTCAGACAGATGACCGGAGCGGAACAGTTCCATATTCGGGTAGCTAGGGACATGTGGCGGACGAACGGACCGCGTATTCGGATCCATCTCGAAATTCTGAGCATTTTTCATATATAAAATATTTCCATCGGAGTTACGGATTAAAAGATATGATTTTCTAAAGTTTTTATTGATTTCTGGAATTGTTTTAATTATTTACATTTGAATTATCCAAAACAGTACGAGGGTGACATCAGCATGACGTAATGATGATGTCAGCAGTCAACTCTGGCTGACCAGAGTCAAACCTGACGTGTGGGGACCACATGTCATTGAGACAGTGGCATAATTAGTGTTAATTTAACTAAGTTAGGTTAATTAGGGGGGGTGGGGCCTACTGTCAGTGTCTAATTAGCTGATTAATTATAATTAACACTTTTATTTAATTTTAAATCTATTTAAACTGGCGGGGCCTGCATGTCAGTGGCGGGGCCAGCCCAGTCAGCGGCTGACCCGGTCAACTGGGGCAAGCCGGGCCCGCTGGCAGCGGCACAGAGGCGGGGCCCGCGGCGCCAGGTCAGCACGGCGACGAAGACGCGCCGGCGAGGCGTTCCGCGGCGGGGCTCGCCGGAATCTCGCCGGAGTTTCGCCGGAAACCCGCTGCAGGGCACGGCTCGTTGCGGGACTCGGCGCGTTCGGAAGCGGAAGCTGCGCCACATCCATTGGTGGGTTTGGCTTCGCCGAAGACGCACCGGAGCGGTGACGGCGAGCACGGTGGCGGACGGCGGCGTTCGGGCTCGCACAAGCGCGACGATTTGGCGCGAACTAAGACGAACTAAACGGCTCGTGGGCTACCTGGGAGGGCCGCAAGCACGCTGACGTGCTTGGCACTCACTGGCGTGAGCTGTGGCCACGGCGACAATGGAGTGCGACGGCGATGAGCTCGGCCGCGAGGGGAACAACGGCTACGGCTCGAACGAGAGGGTGAGAGGAGGGGGGAGAGGGGGTGGTGCTCACGTAGAGCCTGTAGAGGTGCAACGTGGGCTCGGGGAAGGCGCGAGGCGGTCGGGATCGACGACGACGATGCGGGCGGCCGCAGGTTGAAGACGACGGAGTTGGGGATGATGCCGGGGTCCTCGGCTCGGTCCAGTTGACGCAGGCGAAGTAGCGGCCGCCGGCGAAGCTTGGGGACACGTCGGGGAGGTGAATGGGGCACGGTGGCCGTGGCTACGCCGGAGCCATGGCGGCGGTGGTGCTCAGTGAGGGGGGAAGCAGAGGAAGGAGAGGGGAAGTGAGCGAGGGAGAGCTCAGGGGTGTCCGCGGGGTTGCTCTTATCCGCGCGGCGTAGGCGAGGCCGCGGTCGACTGCGGGGAGGGGGGCCAAGGGGGTGCGGGCGCGTCAGGTGCTCGACAACGAGGCAGCGCGGATGAGCAGTGCGGGGTAGGGGAAGAGCTAGGTGGGCTGGGCCGCGGCTGTAGCGAGCAGGCCAAGTGCACAGTAGAGCGCATAGGCCTTTTCCCTTTTCTCTTTTTCTGTTTCTTCCTTTTCTGTTTTGTCTTTTGTTTTTATTTCAAAACACTTTTGTAAAATATGGAACTTACCCATATAATATCAGTGCATCATCAGTCACTGCTAGAAATTGGTTTGGTGTCCATATCTTTTTATTTGGATTTTATTTAATTGAAGAAGGATTAAATAGTGCTGTTTTGCTGCTGCTCCTTGTTGTTTGAGTCCTCTTACAATTCCAATAAATGTTGCAATCTATTTTATAAAAGCTTTGGGAATATTTGCAACATGCTGCACATTTTTGTTTTCAAATTTGAACAACTTTTATTTTCCACTTTTAGTTTGAATTTGGATTTTGACTTAGGAGTTGAAATGCAATATAATGCTAATGATGATCATGCACTGTTAAACATGATGACATGGCATAATCAAAAGGGTGATTACTGTAGTTAACCACCGGGGGTGTTACAAATCTCCTCCACTAACAAGAATTCTCGTCCCGAGAATTAAGAGGTAGAAGGAAAAAGTTCGGGGTATTCCGCACGAAGATTATCCTCGCGTTCCCAAGTGGCTTCATCTTCAGTATGATTTGACCACTGCACTTTGAGGAACTTGGTAACCTTCTGACGGGTTCGACGATCAGCTTCATCGAGAATGCGGATCGGATGCTCCTTATAAGAAAGATCATCATGCAATTCGAGCATCTCGTGATCCACAGCTCGGTGCGGAGATTCCTTGAAGCATTGACGAAGTTGCGACACATGGAAGACGTCGTGAATATGAGAGAATTGCGGCGGCAACTCCAATTTATATGCCACTTGACCACGTCTAGCAATTATGCGGAAAGGACCAATGTAGCGCGGAGCTAACTTGCCCTTGATTCCAAAACGGTGAGTGCCCTTCATAGGAGTGACACGAAGATAAGCCTGATCACCAGGTTGATAAGTCAAACCCCATCGTTTGCGATCATAGTTGCTCTTCTGGCGGTCCTGAGCCGCCTTGAGATTTTCCCGGACAATACGAACTTGTTCTTCGACGTGTTGAATAATATCCGGACCCACGAGCGGTCGTTCCCCAGTTTCTGACCAATTCAGAGGGGTTCGACACTTACGTCCATAGAGTACCTCGAAGGGAGCCATTTTCAAGCTGGCTTGATAGCTGTTGTTGTAAGAGAATTCGGCATATGGAAGAGATTCTTCCCACTTCTTACCGAAAGAAATAACACAAGACCGAAGCATGTCTTCAAGCACTTGATTAACTCGCTCGACTTGGCCTTGGGATTGGGGGTGATAAGCTGAACTCCAGGTGATATGAGTTCCCATAGCTTCTTGAAAACTTTCCCAGAACTTGGAAGTGAAAAGACCGCCACGGTCCGAACTAATTTCCTTCGGAATACCGTGGAGTGAAACAATTCTGGAGATATACAACTCTGCTAACTGACTAGCAGTGATAGTCTCCTTGACAGGCAGAAAGTGTGCAACTTTAGAAAGTTGATCGACGACGACAAGAATAGCATCGTGACCCTTCTGTGACCTGGGAAGTCCTGTAACGAAATCCATATGAACCTTATCCCATTTCCATAGAGGAATAGGAAGTGGTTGCAGAATTCCAGCTGGTTTCTGATGTTCTGCTTTAACGCGACGACACACATCACATTCAGCAACATAACGAGCAATGTCCTGCTTCATTCTAGACCACCAGTACCTTTGACGGAGATCATGATACATCTTGGTGCTACCCGGATGAATAGACAGCGGGGTATCATGTGCCTCCTTCATGACTTTGTCAGTCATGAGTTCGAAGCGAGGTACCACAATGCGGTCTCTGAAATACAAGGTTCCATCTTCAGACAGTGAGAAATCCCTGTACTTTTCAAGGTGAAGATTTTTCTTCATCAGATCAACTTCAGCATCTTTAGCTTGCGCATTCTTAACAGCTTTCTCAAGATCTGGTTGTATCACAAGGTTATTTAGAGAGCCCTGTGGAACAATACGCAGATTCAGCTTGCACAGTTCTTCAAAAAGACGAGGTTGAGCTCGCCTAACCATGAGGTTGTCGCAATAGGACTTGCGGCTTAAGGCATCAGCCATCACGTTAGCCTTGCCAGGGGTATAGGAAATACCCAAATCATAGTCCGCAATGGCCTCCATCCATCTTTGCTGACGGAGGTTTAGAGAAGGTTGAGTGAACAAGTACTTCAGACTTTTATGATCCGTGTAGATCTCGCAATGATTACCGAGAAGGTAATGTCGCCACAACTGCAGTGCATAGATGACAGCAGCTAGTTCTAAATCATGTACCGGATAATTCTCTTCATGTGGGCGCAACTGACAAGAGCCATAAGCAATCACTTTACGCTCTTGCATTAGGACACAGCCTAATCCTTCACGGGATGCGTCACAATAAATCACAAAGTCTTTGCGGGTATCTGGAGGAGATAGTACTGGGGCAGATGTCAGCTTGTCTTTGAGTGCTTGACAACTTTCCTGACATTTTTCTGTCCATTCAAATTTAACGCCCTTGTGAAGCAGATCAGTCAAAGGCTTAGCAATCTTAGAAAAGTTCTCGACAAATCGACGGCAATAGCTTGCAAGGCCGAGAAAACTTCTCTCTTGCTTGACGTTCTTCGGAGGAGTCCAGTCCAGAATAGCCTGAACTCGTTCCGGGTTAACAGCAATTCGTGGGCAGGTAGTCAAAGAGGTTGACGATGATATCACCGACCACTAGAGGCAAGGATGGAATTGCTGTTCATGAATTCATTTAACATCTCGAAAGAAGTCAAAATGTTGCCGCTGAACACGACACATTTTGTCGAGAGATTCCAAAAGTGTCAAATGACAGTGTGAGAAGCGTAAGATACTTGTAAAGGAAAGGTTAAACAAACCAATGGAAAGGAAAATGATGATTATCAGACTAATCGTTCCAAGGAAAGGATCAGTTGCGAATATCCAGCTCTTCGGGTGGACGAGAATTACGAGATCCTAAGTGTCGGTGTTAGTAAACTTTATTTAATCCGAATAGAAGAGAGATCAGAGTCCCAGAGTATAGATGAGGAATAAAAGATACTAATACCACCCAATTGGCGACGTGGGCCCGTAAGCCACACAGCCAAGTTAGTAAATTAGTTTTCGACCACTAGACTCAACTTCGGCCAAGGAATCGGAAAGAGGGGTTCCTAGAGGCAGTCGGCTCTGATACCAACTTGTGACGCCCCCGGCCCAATCGTGCACTAATCATACACGCAAATGCACATGATCAAGCCTAAGGACTCACGGGAAGATATCACAACACAACTCTAAAACATAAATAAAGTCATACAAGCTTTATATTACAAGCCAGGGGCCTCGAGGGCTCGAATACATAAGCTTGCGTACAAACGTCAGCGGAAGCATCAGATATCTGAGTACAGATATGAAACAGAAACAGAAAGGCCTTTAGAAAGGCGGGGCAAAATAAAACACTACGATCGAAAGGCGAAGGCCTCCTGCCTGGGACCCTCCGATCCTACTCCTGGTCGTCAGTCAACTCGTAGCAGTATCCATCCTCTGGGTAGTAGTAGTAGTGATCGTCGGCAGGGTAGCTGTCTCAGGGGCTCCGTCATCTTGGTCACGACAAACTGATAAGGGGAGAAAAGGAAAACAAAGCAACCGTGAGTACTCAGAAGTACTCAGCAAGCAAGGATCTACACTACATATGCAACATTTTCAAAGAGGAGGCTGTATATGTGGACTGGGCTGCAGAAATGCCAGAATAGAGAGAAGGCCTAGTCCTATCGAAGACTAGCATCTTCAGAGGTCTTGCAGCAGTAGAAGAGAGTAGAACAGTTCAATATAATGTAGCAGTATCATTAAGTCCCAACCTCACCCAGAGATCCTTTCTCGACTCCCTGCGAGAAAGCAATCCCAGAGCCATACAGTCATCAACCTCATCCTGAGATCCCTTCTCGACTCCCTGCGAGAAGCAATCCCAGAGCCATATATCCAAATATCCAGTTCTAAAATTGTATCAATCAGGATACAACTCCGAGTGTCCTTTACCGTAGGACCGGCTATCGATAGAAGTGTTCTTCCCTGCAGGGGTGCACCAACTTACCCAACACGCTCGATTAACTCCGGCCGGACACACTTTCCTGGGTCATGCCCGGCCTCGGCCAAACGACACACCGCAGCCCTACCTAAAGCTCAGCAGAGAGGTCCCCGCCGGTCTACATCCTAAGCACTCAGGGGTCTTGGGCCATCGCCCTGTGCACTCTGGGTCGTTGTGTGCAGGGTGGATACCAGCACCGCCTCGGAGGGTCGGTACGATCCGACCGTGCCACAATGCTGAACTGGACGTCTAACAGAACTGTCGGCTGATGCTACGATGCAGAACGCCCATACTATGCCCACGTGATGGTTAGTGCTATCAGACCAGAGGCCTGCTCGGATCAAATATCCAAATCGTTAGGACTAGGGGCTTGCGGTAACGAGCAGAGACTCACGAAAGTTGTGACCCCATCGCCCCGTCTCGAGGACTTGCTGCAAGGGTTAAGAATGCCCGGCCGCGCCTCGTATTCATCACTCGGGCACCATACAGGCACCCGTCTTCACAACACTCGCCTCTCAGGCGCACGCGGGTACCCCTCAGGGTCGACCCGCCTATCCAAGTAACAGTGTAAAATCCAAGTATCCGGGTGTCCATAACATCAAGGGAATCCGAGGTATCACCCTCATTGAATTCCCACTCGATGTATCCGTCAAGGTGAACTCGGAGGAATCACCCTCACTGGGTTCACACTTGATGTGTTGCACGACAGCGTCGTTACCGGAAGTGATGAAGGAGGAATCACCCTCGATGACCACGACCGAATACTCTACAGAGTTAACATCAGAAGTGCTACAAGTGGTTTCACCCTCGGCACTCGATAGTAACGCTGCAGTGTCGTTACAACTAAGGGGGTGAGGTGCGGTGCCGGGGCCTGGTCTTCAATCCCGTTGATCGGGTCTTCGGAAAATCCAGCGGGGCAGTCGAGATAAGTGGGGTCACTGATAGGTCTCTACCCAGCCTATACTAAGCAGTTTAGGATATGCAGGTAATTATCAACAGCAGGATACAATAAACAAGCTATGCATCAGAATAGGTAAAGCAGTAGCAGCAGCAATTCTAATGCAAGCATGAGAAAATAGAATGGGCGATATCGGTATGCTCAAGGGGGGGGGGCTTGCCTGGTTGCTCGGCGGCAAGGGCAAGGTCGTCAACGGTGGCATCGGGCTTCGGAGCTGCGTCGGTCTCGGGGACGACGTCGGGGTCTAAAGAGAGAGAAGAGGGGGAGGAAACAATAAATACAGAGCAAACAAGTGCAGCACAAAGCATAACATGGCAATACGCGGTGACAGAGGTGATCTAACGCAGTGCCGGGTGATACTGGCGAAGGTGGAATTCATCCGGGAATGTTTTCCCGGTTCCGGACATTTGTCAGACAGATGACCGGAGGGGAACGGTTCCATGTTCGGGTAGCTAGGGACATGTGGCGGACGAACGGACCGCGTATTCGGATCCGTCTCGAAATTCTGAGCATTTTTCATATATAAAATATTTCCATCGGAGTTACGGATTAAAAGATATGATTTTCTAAAGTTTTTATTGATTTCTGGAATTGTTTTAATTATTTACATTCGAATTATCCAAAACAGTACGAGGGTGACGTCAGCATGACGTAATGATAATGTCAGCAGTCAACTCTGGCTGACCAGAGTCAAACCTGACGTGTGGGGCCCACATGTCATTGAGACAGAGGCATAATTAGTGTTAATTTAACTAAGTTAGGTTAATTAGGGGGGTGGGGCCTACTGTCAGTGTCTAATTAGCTGATTAATTATAATTAACACTTTTATTTAATTTTAAATCTATTTAAACTGGCGGGGCCTGCATGTCAGTGGCGGGGCCAGCCCAGTCAGCGGCTGACCCGGTCAACTGGGGCCAGCCGGGCCCACTGGCAGCGGCACAGAGGCGGGGCCCGCGGCGCCAGGTCAGCACGGCGACGAAGACGCGCCGGCGAGGCGTTCCGCGGTGGGGCTCGCCGGAAACCCGCTGCAGGGCACGGCTCGTTGCGGGACTCGGCGCGTTCGGAAGCGAAAGCTGCGCCGCATCCACTGGTGGGTTTGGCTTCGCCGAAGACGCACCGGAGCGGTGACGGCGAGCACGGTGGCGGACGGCAGCGTTCGGGCTCGCACGAGCGCGACGATTTGGCGCGAACTAAGACGAACTAAACGGCTCGTGGGCTACCTGGGAGGGCCGCAAGCACGCTGACGTGCTTGGCACTCACTGGCGTGAGCTGTGGCCACGGCGACAATGGAGTGCGACGGCGATGAGCTCGGCCGCGAGGGGAACAACGGCTACGGCTCGAACGAGAGGGTGAGAGGAGGGGGAGAGGGGGTGGTGCTCACGTAGAGCCTGTAGAGGTGCAACGTGGGCGAGGGGAACAACGGCTACGGCTCGAACGACGACGATGCGGGCGGCCGCAGGTTGAAGACGACGGAGTTGGGGATGATGTCGGGGTCCTCGGCTCGGTCCAGTCGACGCAGGTGAAGTAGCGGCCGCCGGCTAAGCTTGGGGACACGTCGGGGAGGTGAATGGGGCACGGTGGCCGTGGCTACGCCGGAGCCATGGCGGCGGTGGCGCTCAGTGAGGGGGGAAGCAGAGGAAGGAGAGGGGAAGTGAGCGAGGGAGAGCTCAGGGGTGTCCGCGGGGTTGCTCTTATCCGCGCGGCGTAGGCGAGGCCGCGGTCGACTGCGGGGAGGGGGGGGCCAGGGGGTGCGAGCGCGCGCGCGCGTCAGGTGCTCGACAACGAGGCAGCGCGGATGAGCAGTGCGGGGTAGGGGAAGAGCTAGGTGGGCTGGGCCGCGGCTGTAGCGAGCAGGCCAAGTGCACAGTAGAGCGCATAGGCCTTTTCCCTTTTCTCTTTTTCTGATTCTTCCTTTTCTGTTTTGTCTTTTGTTTTTATTTCAAAACACTTTTGTAAAATATGGAACTTACCCATATAATATCAGTGCATCATCAGTCACTGCTAGAAATTGGTTTGGTGTCCATATCTTTTTATTTGGATTTTATTTAATTGAAGAAGGATTAAATAGTGATGTTTTGCTGCTGCTCCTTGTTGTTTGAGTCCTCTTACAATTCCAATAAATGTTGCAATCAATTTTATAAAAGCTTTGGGAATATTTGCAACATGCTGCATATTTTTGTTTTCAAATTTGAACAACTTTTATTTTCCACTTTTAGTTTGAATTTGGATTTTGACTTAGGAGTTGAAATGCAATATAATGCTAATGATGATCATGCACTGTTAAACATGATGACATGGCATAATCAAAAGGGTGATTACCGTAGTTAACCACCGGGGGTGTTACAGCGTGGGCCCATCGACGGCCCTGTACGGCCTAGCTACAACAACTCCAAGGCAAGACCCTCGCGAGGGCCCAAGCCTCGTGAGGCGAAGGACACCAAGACCTCCAGAGGAGCGGCCTCCCCAGGCTGCCTCCCGAGGGGCGGAGACTTCTATGCAGGTACCCAGCCTCACGAGGCTGCTATGACGCAAGCCATGACAACCGAGGCCAGGCGGGCGCAGAGGAGACAGTTTCCCCTTTGGTGCTAGGGGAGCAAGGACAGACGTGGGTTCCCAAGGAATCTCCCAAAGCTTTCTATTCCAATGCAACAAGACCAAGACCACGAGCTCGGCGGGACGGATGTCATCGCTGAGCCCACCTCTGCGTCACGACCAGAAGCTTTGCAGACGAAGACTACCTTTCGTCAGGATTAGATGTACTTCTTGTCCCCTTTCAAATTGGCCGTTGTAGGATCCCTTCTCGCCTAAGTTTCGGGGAAAGAGGACCAAGGCCACTATAAGTATAGGCTAGCCACCACCATAGAGGGGGATCCGGGGTCGGACCCTTGACCACTCCACACGCATCACTTGAGCCCTCGCGAGGCCGCTCATCCACTGTACTAGTTCATCCTCGGCCTCCTCGTGAGGCCAATCCACCACAAAGCAGGAGTAGGGTTTTACATCGCAAGGTGGCCCGAACCTGGGTAAACTGTCGTGTTCATCTTCTTCTTCCCCGCTCGCGCAAACTCGAAGAGGCTAGGCTGTGGGGTGGTGAGTTTGAGACTTGAGCTGGTTGAGATCTTCGCACACGCCCCAGAGTTCGAACCTTCTTGGGTCTGCGGAGCCCTGAATCCGACACCTGTGCCATCCCCACCACGGCGGCCGGTTTCAAACCACGCGAGGCCATCAACAAAGACCCGTCCACCGGCAAGAGGAACCCCAAGGACTGCCGCCCATCGCCAAGAGAGCTCACCGGGGAGCCCATCCGCGCCGCCGCTGTCCAACCACCGAAACACTTGAAGGACGGCCAGCTCCCCCCCGACCACCGCCGCTGCGCCTCCACCACCAACCGTTGCCATGGTAGGGGCGAACGTCCGCAGCTCGCATCGCCCACGGCCCGTACCACCTGGGCCCAAATCCGGCCGCGCTGCCGCCGTCCCCGGCGACCGAGGCACACTAGTCCACCTAGCCGCCTGACGCGGAGGAGCAGAAGTGCCGGAGCGCCGCCACCACCCGCTGTGACGCCCGGCCCTACGCCACGCTCCGACCCGAGGCACCGGCCCGCGCCAACGCAGGAGGACCCCGAGTCCCCGCCGCACCCTCAGGCGGCAACGAGAGAGGAGGAGGAGAGGGGGAGGGGCGGCTGGCGGGATCTAGGGTTGCCTCCCGACCGCCACGCGGGGGCGACGTGGGAGGAGGAGGGGGGAGTCGGGGTTCAACAAACATGCACTTAAGGGACGACCCCATTCCCCATCTCCTTTGGGACTGCCCTTATGCAGAACAATGTGGGATATTTTGTGACCCTTAATAAACAGAGGCATCTCACCTATTGATGAAATTTACAATCTCAAGCCCCCTTTTCCAATGAAAATCATCATTCTTGCAATCTGGAGGATCTGGAAAACTAGAAATGGTCTCATTTTTCAGAATGAAAACCCTTCTTTGGATGGTTGAAGCACATGCTAGAAGTAGATATTACCATGGTCCTTCTCTGAGCAAAAGCAACTATCAAATTACCTCTTTCCGAATGGCTTCAGCACTCCACAATGCTCCCTTTTTACCACATGTATTTCCTTGTACCTTCTTAGCTTTTTCCATATGTGCATGAAACTTTTTTTTTTACTTGATACAAAATTGCAGTAGGAAACTCTTTACTGTTTTGGGGTAAACAAAATTAGCAGAACCTTGCCATACCTTGTCTACTAAGTTGTCAAAAGCCACAAATGGCTCAGTGAAATTGGTGGCTGTAACCATGGCAAGATTTGAGTCTACGGCATGTGAAGCAACTTAAGAAAGTGTGACATGCCATAGTTGTGGCAATGACACAAACAATAGCCATAGACAGTAGTCACACAAGTTTAACCCTGAAAATGTGTTTAATGGCATGGTAGAGTAAGAGGCTGTAAAGTGCAGGAAGGTATGGCTGAAAAGACAGTAACAAGATGAGAGTACTCAAAACTTGTATCGTCAACATCAAATCATGTTTCCAGATCATTAGGGCATAAAAGATCTTCAAATAAGATTCCCTCCAAAGAGATCTTCAATCAAGATGATGTCTTGATTATGAATGTCACGATAATAAAATGAAGATGGAAAAATGACATCTAAAATTAATGGGAAATTTGGGATTTTGCTGCATGGAGTGATAGATATCTAAAATAGACAAAAATTATCTAGCGCTGAACTCTAGGGTGCAGTCACCATCAGATTTGTGTACAGCTGCGACTAATATAGAAAGCAAAAATATAGAAAGAAGAAAGAACAAGATACATGTACCGATGTATACTACTAGCCTGCTACGCAAAACTGAACACTCATAGGTCACGTTTCAGCCTTATCACGAAAGCTTAGCTGCATCAACGCTGCTCAATTCTGCAGCTTCATAGTTAAGTAGCTTGTGCAGCGGGAGGAAATAAGGTGCTATTGATGCCAGCACAATGCAAATTAATGCTGCAGCTCCCACCCACCAGGCAAAATGTGGGATCCCGAGCAAAAGTTCATCGCAAACTGCACAGCAATGGAAATCACAAAGCACACATTGTATTAGACATGCTGTGTAGGTGCTTTCATCAAACTATCAATCCAATCTATACAAGGGCCAGGCAATGATAGCCAGGAGCAAAAAAAATGGATAACCAGATCTAAATAATTTGACAAATTCAAAGAGAATGACTGGAACTATTTTCAGTGAAGCTCCTGCTATGCAATTTTCTAAATTTCTTTCGCGATGACGACCGTGGGTGAATGATTTATAACAGAAACCACTGAATATGCGCAAGCCACAGTTTACCAGACAGGTTCGGGCCTACTTATTGATGTCATCAGACGGTCTCAGAGTAAATAAGCTGCACATTTCTGCTTTACAGAAACTTACTACTTATAGTTATTGTTGCTTATGTGTACAGTACCACTGCACCTACTCATTTATGCTAATTCACATGTCTTTGGAGTAACCGAGCTTACCTGTATAAAAAAAATCGCCAGGACAAAAACGAGGAATCGTGAACCTAAATCTAAGATTCAAAGATCTGTGTATAGAACCAATGTGCAAGAGTCTGTTTTAGATATTTCCAACTGAGAATTACTTCTGTCGGAATTCATAAAGTATAAACCCAAGATCTCTACCAGGGCCAACTTCTGAAGACCACTCTCGAATTTTTATCCATTAAAGCCAGTGGCCTATCATTCTCCAAATGAACAGATGTCTAGCCATCCTTTTTCTTTGTTATAATGAAATGGAGCAAGATCATCGATTATGATTGCTTGAAGCAGAAATTTGTTCAAATTTATTTGTACCAGTGCAAATTATATGCAACAAGATTCAATAGATCAGTACCAGCAGTTGGAAAAATATTTTCTTATAGTTCATGACTAGAAGATACTAATCATGCAAAGCGCACAAAGGATACACATTGCATATCAAGGAAAAAGTGAATAGTAAAAAAAAGGAGCATCGAATAGCAAATGTTAACCTATTTTGTTAGCGAGCAACGCTTTGATTTTCCTAGACAGTGGTTACTTTTGGTTGCTTACATCTATATCATTTAAATTTTCTGGCTCCAGATCATCTCCTTCACCCATACAATTAATCATACACATTAGTATTTCAGGTTAACTAGTAGTATAAATTGGTATTTCAGGCCATCCTTCACAAAAAGTCTGTGCTCGGAGTGATTATATAACAAATGATAATTTGGTGAAACACACTTGGAAGGGAGGCAAGCATATTGCTTTTGTAACAAAGAACTGATGCCACATCTACTCTTCACATGCCCCTTTGCTCAATTAGTGTGGTGAGTGATTTCTGTGGCTTTGAACCTTGTGCCACATAGAAGTATTTCTAATATGTTCGGGAATTGACCTTTTTGGTATTGATAGATCGCTTAAGACGCAAGTTCTTGTGGGAGTGTGTGCTCTGTGTTGGTGGATATGGATGAGTTTAGCAAAGCATAGGGTTTATTTCCCCAATATGGATGGCGGCTTAGCAGTAGACTTTTGATGCATGAGTTGTAGCATGGGTGTACTGCTTCATTCTTTATGATGAGATAATTTTGTATTACACTCAACCAATAAATAAAGAGGCAGTGTGCATTGCTCGATGCTGAGGCCAGGGGTGCAACCTCCTATTCGAGGAAGAAAAGGTACAAAATCGGTAAATTGTTTTGTTGTGTGAAAGGTGTTATCCGAATTTCAAGCACTTATCAAGCCTGTTAGGATTGACCTTTTCTTCCTAGTTAAACTGGGTAACAAACATTGAGCAATGAGTAGGGTCAGCCAAGATTTCAAATAAATGATGTTGCTGAAAACTAAGATTCATTCTATGGGATTGCACAAGAATGACCAAACTACATACCAGACCAACCTAATAGTAAGCTTGCTCAGCATGGTCACTACAGTTACTAAAGTTTCTGTCCTAGTTAGACTAATTGGATATGAATGAATATCAGCGGAAACAGGAAACATATATAAACACTACTATTAGCATACCAATATATCACTAGGAAAATGAACTGTAATGAAACAGCACTAGCATACCAATGTTGAACAGGGCAAGCTCTCGCTCTGGCACATTTGGCTTTGCAACCACACCCTCAGGCTCCACCATGACAAGAACATAAACCTAAATTCTCAATCACAAACAGACATTATAAAATCATCATTGCAACCTAACAACAGATCTGGTTAAAGAGTTACTGAATACCAACCGGCCTGGTGCTCTCAGCCTTGAAAAGTATCTTCTCCGTGTTGAGCAACCTCCTGTTCTTACTCCCCAAATCCTCAACGGCATTAGGATCGTTCACGAGGCGAATCGAGAAACTGGACGGTATCTATAAACACAAACAGAGCCTTCAGCAGCCAGAAGCTGCAACTGACTGATGAAAAAGGTTCCTTATCTTTTTTTTTCAGTCGATGGGAAGGGCCACCAGATCGTACGGAGGTCGGGTAGGAGATCTTGATTTCGTACCACGCGGGCGGCCGTAGCCCGGCGAGCCTGTAGAGCCTCCGGCCGTAGCGAAGAGGAATGGTCTCGCCCACCAGCTCATCGCCGACGCTAAGGGCCCTGGCCTCCTCCTCCAGGCTGCTGCCGGGATCAGAAGGGGAAGGTGTTGACGCACAGTACCAGGAAGAGCAGCGGATGGAGGCAGCGAAAGAAGCGCACCTGCGCGCGGAGGAGAGCAGGAAGAGGATGGTCAGGAGGAAGCACAGGCGGCGGCATAGCGATGAGAGTGAAGGCGGCGGAGATGGCATTCGCACGGCGGGGCACTCTTCGGCGACGGCGAGATGTCTTCTGTTTGGTTCGTAGGATTATTTATTTCTATACATATGATATAATCCGATCTCAAAAGAAAACCTCGTTATAAATACTGTTTTGCTAAGCACATCTAGATGTATCCTAAGTATTGCACATCTACATCATACAGTATATCATTAAGATTTTACGTGAAGATTTATACCGGTATTGGCATTTGCTTTTGTCTTTTTTCGTTTCTTTCTAATTTGATTGAGTTGCTTGCCTTCTTTAGCTCTTGGTATACTTTCAAAAATTGAGTTGGGGTGTCCAAGGTATATCTAAATTGTGCAAGTATTGCACGTATAAGTGACCCTCGCAATTTTTGTAGGAATATTATCAACCTATTCATTTTCAATCATGACAATACAATAAACATCAAAAACAATACTCTCTCTGTTCCTTTTATATAAGATGTATTTTTTTGAGCGCGGTGACCAAGCCACGAAACTGAGGAGAATTTTGGACGAAAGTACCCTTAACTAATTAGGCAGTTAGTAGCTTAATTTGCGGCAACTAAATAACCAGCGGCCTAATAAAAGGCAACTAAATCTCGCTGTACCAGAATAAAATCAATCGATGGGATGGGAGAGATAGAACGACCTTGCTATACGTACGATCAATTCCCGTCCAACATGTACAATTAGAGACAAATTGTAGATGATCCAGTTTGTGGGCCATAGCATTTGCAGTCTGGTCGTATCGCTGTCCGACGAAAATTAATCGTACGCAGAGCAGTTTCGGAGATAGAAATGTGAGTGCACGCAATCAGGGAGAGAGATTCTGCTTTACTACCTTCCTATTGGGAACTAAGTACTACTTTTTATCTAAGGCAGGTAATGGATGATGGAAGGGCATGCACAGAAAACTGTGAGGAAAAGATAAATACACCTTACATTGTGGAATTTTTAGAAAAAACAAATATACCTTATATAAAGGAACGGAGGGAGTAATAATTACATCCAGATCTGTAGCCACCTAGCGATGACTAAAGCGAGCTGAAGGCACGCCGTCGTCATCGCCCCTCTCTCACCAGAGCCAGACAAAACTTTTTGTAATAGACAGTCGGAAAGTCGTCGTGCTAAGGCCTCATAGGACCAGCACACGAGAACAACAACCGTAGTCGTTGAAGAGTAGCGTAGATCTGAAGGATCTTACCTGAAGACACACGAACATAGACAAACTACGACCAGATCCTAGCAAATCCATCAAGGACAGATTCGCCGGAGACACACCTCCACAGGCCTACCGACGATGTTAGACCCACCACCGAGACGGGGCTAGACGAGGAGAACCTTATTCCATCTTCAGGGAGCAGTCGCCGTCTCATCTTCCTGAGAAGGACACGAAGCCTAACAAAACTCGAAGGAACATCTAAAATCAAAACTTTCCTGCCGGTAAGGGTCAGGATGCACCGCGCCATCATGACCCTATGGCCATCGGAGACGAGCCGGTCCGGCAACGGCGCCGATGAAAAAAAAGTGACTCGATCAAACATAAAAAAAGGAACAAAGAACAAAGAAAATATCCATGTGAATCTCTGTGTAAAAATAATGATATAGGATTTAGATGTGCAATACTTTGTTCTTGAGAAAAATTAAGATCTTGGTTTGAGTTCTTCCTCTAAAGGCTATCATCTTTTTTTGCGAACTAAAGGATATCACCCTTGATGATGTACTAGTGGTTGGGGTGTCACCCGGTGGCGCCTCTTAGGCGTTATTGTGTGCACTAATCAAGCTTACGTAGTTGTTAGCGTGCTGACAGTGCACAATGGTTAAAAATATAACACAACTTCATCGATAGCAACAAACAATATCACTAATTAAATATATTTTTGTCTTTTTAAATCACATTCATACACCTCTAAGAGACCAAAAAGTCATTCATTGCCAAACCAGAAAGTGGCATTCATGTACATCAGGAAAGAACATTCATAACTAAGATAGCACTCACATTAAGATCAGTCAACTGATATGAACCTAAAAACTCGGGGTACCAATTTGACAGTTGCCAAGCCACTTTCCTGAACACAAGAAAAGCAAACATGCATTATCATCACATCAAGCTGATTCGTTAACTCCAGAATTAGATATACCTAGCAACAAGCAATAGGGAGCGCTCCGTCAATTCATTTGTGGCAGTTTGTGCATCATGTGAATAAATAACAAATGAAGATGATAAATAGAAGTTCAAATAAACTCAAACTTAGTCCTGAGTCTAGACTAAAGTTTTAAGTTGTCATGGTAACACTACACCTATGAACTTACACTGGTAGGATTTGTGAAAATCATGTTGCAAGGGGTTTGAAAAACAAGCTCAACATCGACAACATGAAGTTATGACTGATGACACTGACTAATGAATAACTATCCAAGCAATCAAATACGGAAAGTATGCTAAGTTGACTGTAGAACACACTAATTCTTGGCATTTGGCAACATTCATGAGTTATGATTTAGCAGTGAGAGGCATCCTAGTATGCATACCATCCATGGCGTGAATCAGCCGGAGGTTCTTGAACACGCGGATGGGCGCGCCGACGGGCACCACGAGCAGCCCTAAGTATTAAAAACAAAAAACGGCATACACATCAGAGAGTATGCCAACATGCATTCAAATGGAAATATATTCACTCGGAGCAGAATGAAATTACAAGGCCGAATGAGATTTCCATATCTCAATAAATCTTAGATTTGGGGTTTCCTAATAGTTGCTAACTTGCTATAATGCTTTTACAAAATAGGGCTTTCCTGAAAGAAAAGAATTTCTTGCAGAAACTAATGTAGGGACTCCTTAAGGTCACATTGGTGTGACTACATAAATTGCAAATTGTTCGCCAACTGTAATCTTGGTTGCAAATTTGAGTGCCAATTCCATTCCTATTAGATTGTCAGCACCTGCAACATCCCAAGGGATCAAAATTTCAGTTTGTGTACATCATGTCATAACACAAACATCAATGTTGAAATTATACAACACCACCTTCAGCAAAAAAGGCATGACTGAAACAAAAAGAATGTGTCCCAAGTAAGAAAAGTAGGAAGAGAAAAATAAAGCTATCTTCTCCTTGCATTATGTGGTGCGTGTTTTGCCTGGTATTACCAGCAGAAGAATATGAAGGCAACTGTGGAGGTTAAGCTATGCCTAACAATCAATATTCCAACTTTCCAAGTATCAGGTAGAATACAAAGGAAGAACTCCAAACCTGAATTCACATAGGATGGCTCATATATCAAATATCGTATCACCCCAAGTTTCATGAATCCTTTCTATGTGCAACAGCCACATGCCCATATCATTATAAACAAATGCCATGTAAAAGTACCCCAAAAATTAAATGGTTGATGAGGACATCAATACCATTACCCACAGCCCCTGCTGTTATACATACTGGACCAATTACTAGAGCTCGCGCACGCCAATTGAATTACCAGGTACTTTCGTTTCTTGGTAACAATTCTAATGTTCATGAGAATATGATGCTGCCTAAATTGGATACAGTTGTGTTGATTACTAATGAAGGGCCTAGCATGGACAAGAGGGATGAACACTAGAGCAGGATCAAGCATGGAGATGAAGGCGCGCGTGAAGGGAACCAGAACGGTGTTTCTAGAACACTAACAAAATCACGGCGATGCACGTAAACAAGGGAGGAGCACACTCTGAATCTCTCTTTTTTTTCCTTTTTTTTTTACTTTTTTGCACTTTTTTCCTTTTTTTGCTCTGCGACAATTTTTTCCGAAAAAGTCTACAAATGGCCTAAAAACCGCCTAGCCAGAATTTTCCAGACTTAGTTTTTTTTTAACTGGAACTATTTTTCTTCTGCGGGTGGCACGGAAGTTGGGGATTCTGACTTGGTCATGACTCATAGCATGGCGTGATATGGAAATCAAAAATAAAGGAACAAATACTGGACTCGGACTAAGACTGGTGGCGGAGATGAATCTGGTGGAACAGGACTGGTGGCGGAGATGTATATGGTGGCAACTCGGACTGGTGGCGGCGATGTATATGGTGGCAACTCGGACTGGTGGCGTGATGGCGGTGGATATGTGGTGGTTTTATGGAACGGCGGCGGATATATGGTGGTGTATAGGAACTCGGATTGGTGGCGGATATGTGGTGGTGGTATATGGCAACAGCGATGAAGATGGTGCGGCGTCGGCGTGACAAACTGTGACAGAAATCGAAACTCTAAAGGACTATACGCTAAGACCAACAACTCGACAGGACGATGCAACCGCAAATTCAACAAAGAAAAACCCTAAAAATATTATGCAAAGGCTCAGATTGGTTCGGATATGATGAACTAACCCTAATTTTTTTTGGCTTTTTCTTGGACTATAGGTATGAAGAACAGACTCGATCTAAACTATGAAAAACTGGAAAATCTCACCGAGCAACCTGGAAATCTGAGACCACTCGATAGAGGCGAAGGTGTCCCAATGTTTCGATGAGATAGCTATTGTTTTCTGTGGGAGTCGACCTTGATGATCCGACTACGAACGTGCGAAGACGTCGCGCCTTAGCAATCGCTAAACCAACTTCCGAGGGGTTATTGACCACGGCAGAGCACGATCAACCTAACCACGAGGGTCTATTTCCTGCGAGCAAATGAAGAACAAGCAAGAAACTAAGATTGCAATCTGGATATTGCGAATATAAGATGAAAGCTTTATTGATGAAAGTGCGGTTCTGTGACGTCTTGGTCTGGTCGTTGAACACAAACGAAGTACGCGAGTTGCAGCTATGGCGAACTTTAATCTAAACAAAACCAAAAGTATAAACGACGCCCTAAGGGCTGTATATATGGAGGAAGAGAGGGGAATTTCATGACCCCTTGGAGGAGGGGTCCGAAACCAACCATAACTCTTGTTTCCCCACACATACGGACTCTAAAAATAACCTATACTCAAGTATTTCGAAATTACATGGGCCTGACCCAATAACAAGGTGGCGCATCACCTATTATAAGCTATGGATGAAATTTATGAAATGGCATCTTGTATATTTCATCCATGTCCTTGTATGTCATCAAGGAGGCTTCAAAGTACTGAAATCTGCACTAGAAACGCCGTTCTGGTTCCCTTCACACGCGCCTTCATCTCCATGTTTGATCCTGCTTCAGTGTTCATCCATCTTGTCCATGCTAGGCCCTTCATTAGTAATCAACACAACTGTATCCAATTTAGGCAGCATCATATTCTCATGAACATTAGAATTGTTACCAAGAAACGAAAGTACCTGTTAATTCAATTGGCGTGCGCGAGCTCTAGTAATTGGTCCGGTATGTATAGCAGCAGGGGCTGTGGGTGTAACAATGGTATTGATGTCCTCATCAATGGTTACGAACATTAGCCGAGCAAACTTTTCTCCACTGCATGCTTGTTATAATAAAAGTAAGAAAGTAGCTGGAGACTGATACATCTCCAACGTATCTATAATTTTTTATTGAACCATGCTGTTATATTATCATTCTTGGATGTTTTATATTCATTTTATAACAACTTTATATCATTTTTTGGGACTAACCTATTGACGTAGTGCCCTATTTTTTGCTTGTTTTTAACATGGCAGAATATCCATATCAAACGGAATCCAAATGCAGCGAAACTTTTTGGAGATTTTTTTCAGCCCAGAAGATAACTTGGGAGCCAAGGAAGTGCACGAGGGGAGGCCCGTGGGGCCCACCACCCACCTGGGCGCGTTAGAGGCCCCTAGCACGCCCTGATGGGTGGTAGGGCCCACGGAGGTCTCCTTCACCGCCTCTCAGCTCTATAAATACTCAGATATTCTAGAAACCCTAGGAGAGTCGTCGAAACAGAATTCCAGCCACTGCAAGTTCCAGAACCACGAGATCCAATCTAGAGCCCTATTCCGACACTTTCTCGGAGGGGAACACGATCACGGAGGGGTTCATCATCCTCATTGGTGCTCCTCCGATGATGCGTGAGTACTTCACCATAGACCTACGGGTCCGTAGGCAGTAGCTAGATGGCTTCTTCTCTCTTTTTGATTCTCAATACAATGTTCTCCTCGATGTTCTTGGATATCTATTTGATGTAATGACTTTTTGCGGTGTGTTTGTTGGGACCCGATGAAGTGCGAGTTTATGATCAGATCTATCTATGAATATTATTTGAGTTTTTTGTGATCTCTTGTATGCATGATTGTTATAGCCTCGTATTTCTTCTCTGAAACTTTGGTTTGGTTTGGCCAACTAGATTGATTTTTCTTGCAATGGGAAGAGGTGCTTTGTGATGGGTTCGATCTTGCGGTGTCCTCACCCAGTGACAGAAGGGGTAGCGAGGCACGCATGTATCATTGCTATTAAGGATAAAAAGATGGGGTCTATTCCTACATGAATAGATCTTGTCTACATCATGCCATCGTTCTTATTGCATTACTCCGTTTCTCCATGAACTTAATACACTAGATGCATGCTGGATAGCGGTCGATGTGTGGAGTAATAGTAGTAGATGCAGGCAGGAGTCGGTCTACTAATCTTGGACGTGATGCCTATATACATGATCATTGCCTTGGATATCGCCATAATTATTTTCTCTTCTATCAATTGCCCAACAGTAATTTGTTTACCCACCGTATGCTATTTTCTCAAGAGAAGCCACTAGTGAAATCTACGGCCCCCGGGTCTATCTTTTACCATATTGTTTTTAGATCTATTATTCCAAAAACCCAAAAATACCTTGCTGCACTTTTTCTTTACTTATTTTATTATGTGTTTTCGCTAGATCTATTTATCCAATCTCATACAATTTAATCTATCTTTTTACCGTGGAGGGATTGACGACCCCTCTTACGCGTTGGGTTGCAAGTATTTGTTCTTTGTGTGCAGGTACCGTTTACATAGTGTTGCTTGGTTCTCCTACTGGAGTGATAACCTTGGTTTCATAACTGAGGGAAATACTTACCGTTGTTGTGCTGCATCATCCTCTCCTCTTCAGGGAAATACCAACGCAGATACAAGCAATCAGGAAGAATTTTTGGCGCCGTTGCCTGGGAGACATCATCAACATCTATCAGGTTCCTAATCACAAATATCATCTCCTTGAAATTTACATTATTTGCCATTTGCCTCTCATTTTCATCCCCCCACTTCACAAAAAAATTGCCTTTTTATTTGCCTTCTTTTTCGTTTGCCTTTTTGTTCGTTTGCTATCTTTGCTTGTGTGCCATGTGTCTTCTATTTGCTTGCATCTTCGCTTGCTAAAAATCTATTGATATGGATCCTCATACACTTTCTAATCTTTTTAAAAGATCCATTTATGATGAACAAATCTCTAGTGAGTTGAGTGCACTAGATTATCTTTATGAAGTTTTGCTTGAAATTCATGAATCTGAAAATTGTGATGAAGAAATTTATAAAGTGATTCATGATAGCTCCTTGAATGAAAAGCATTATTGCAATGATGTTATTATAAATTCTATTAATGTCAATTGTGCTAATAATGTGCAAAACCCCAAGCTTGGGGATGATAATTTTGTTATGTCTACTACTTATTGCAATGATCATGATTGGGGTGACAATGTTTCTTATGATCTTGAAAATTTATTTAAGCCTCATGATGAATATGATATTGATAATAATGCTTGCAATAATATTGAAAGTGGGTTTGGAAGAGTGTCAACTCTAGGTAATAATGATCCCACTACTCTGGAGAATGATCAATCTTATGAAAATTTTGATAAAAGTGGGCTTGGAGAGGTCATGACTTTATTTTATGATAATCCCACTATTTTGGAAGAGTGTCAACTTTGCATGCATGTGGATCATGAAGAGAAAATTCTATGTGATAGTTATATTGTTGAATTTGAATATGATCCCACATGTAATTATTATGAGATAGGAAAATATGGTTGTAGAAATTTTTATGTTATTAAATTTCCTCTCGTTATGTTGAGATTGTCAACGTTTTATTCCTTTCCTTTGCATATGCTAGATATTTCTTGTCTTGATAATTTGTTTGCTTATAAAATTCCTATGCATAGGAAGTATGTTAGACTTAAATGTGTTTGTCACATGTATTATGATGCTCTCTTTGTGCTCCAATTCTTGTCTTTTATGCGAGCTTCATTAAAATTATTATGCCTGGCTAGGGCAATAAAACAATAGCGCTTGTTGGGAGGCAACCCAATGAATAAAATATTTTGTTTTCTCTTTTTGTTTCTATTTTTGTGTGTTCACACAATTATGCTAGTGTTATGATTTTGTTTTTATTTTTTAATTAGTGTTTGTGCCAAGTTAAGCCTTTGGGATAGCTTTGGGTGATAGTTGATTTGATCCTGTTGAAAAACAGAAACTTTTGCGTCCAGTAACAGAATTGTTAAAATTCACAGAAGCGATGAAAAATTCTGAATTTTTTACACAAGATTGATATACAAATTGCCTCTGTTGTACTAATGTTTCAGAATTTTTGGAGTTACATAAGTATGAGTAAAATTCGAGTCTTTACAGACTGTTCTGTTTTTGACAGATTTTGTTTTCGTTGCATTGCGTGCTTATTTTGATGTATCTACGGATTGTATCGGGGGGTTGTTGGAAATATGCCCTAGAGGAAATAAAGTGGTTATTATTATATTTCCTTGTTCATAATAATCATTTATTATCCATGCTATAATTGTATTGATTGGAAACTCAAATACATGTGTGGATACATAAACAACAACATGTCCCTAGTAAGCCTCTACCGGACTAGCTCGTTGATCAAAGATGGCTATGCTTTCCTAGTCATAGCATGAGTTGTCATTTGATAATGGGATCACATCATTAGGAGAATGATGTGATGGAAAAGACCCAAACTATAAACGTAGCATATGATCGTATCAAGTTTATTGCTATCGTTTTCTCCATGTCAAAGTATATGTTCCTATGACCATGAGATCATGCAACGCACTGACACCGGAGGAGTACCTTGTGTGTATCAAACGTCTCAACATAACTGGGTGACTATAAAGATGCTCTACAGGTATCTTCGAGGGTGTCTGTTGAGTTGGCATGGATTAAGACTGGGATTTGTCACTCCGTATAACGGAGAGGTATCTCAGGGCCCACTCGGTAATATAACATCACAATTAGCTTGCAAGCAATGTGACTAAAGAGTTAGCCACAGGATCTTGTATTACAGAATGAGTAAAGAGACTTGCCTGTAATGAGATTGAACTAGCTATGAAGATACCGACGATCGAATCTCGAGCAAGTAACATACCGATGGACAGAGGGAACTGCATACGGGATTAGCTGAATCCTTGACATCGAGGTTCGATCGATAAAGATCTTCGTAGAATATGTAGGAACCAATATGGACATCCAGGTCCCGCTATTGGTTATTGACTGTAGAGGTGTCTCGGTCATGTCTGCATAGTTCTCGAACCCGCAGAGTCTACACACTTAACGTTTGGTGACGATATAAAGTATAGTTGAGTTATTGTGTTGGTGACCGAAGGTTGTTTGGAGTCCCGGATGAGATCCCAAACATGACGAGGAACTCCGGAATGGTCCAGAGGTGAAGATTGATATATAGGACGAAGGGTATCGGAGTCCGAAAGTGTTCCGGGGGTACCAGGTTATCGCCAGGAGAACCGAAAAGGGTTTCGGGGGGCCCCGACAAGTGTTGGGGGGCCTCATGGACCAGGGTGTGACGCCCCGGCTTAATCGCGCGCTATTCATACACGCAAATGCACACGATCAAGCCTAAGGACTCACGGGAAGATATCACAACACAACTCTAAAACATAAATAAAGTCATACAAGCTTTATATTACAAGCCAGGGGCCTCGAGGGCTCGAATACATAAGCTTGCGAACAAGCGTCAGCGGAAGCATCAGATATCTGAGTACAGATATGAAATAGAAACAGAAAGGCCTTTAGAAAGGCGGGGCAAAAATAAAACACTACGATCGAAAGGCGAAGGCCTCCTGCCTGGGACCCTCCGATCCTACTCCTGGTCGTCAGTCAACTCGTAGTAGTATCCATCCTCTGGGTAGTAGTAGTAACGATCGTCGGGGCATCTGTCTCAGGGGGCTCCGTCCTCTGGTCACGTCAAACTGATATGGGGAGAAAAAGGAAAACAAAGCAACCGTGAGTACTCAGCAAGCAAGGATCTACACTACATATGCAACATTATCAAGGGGAGGCTGTATATGTGGACTGGGCTGCAGAAATGCCAGAATAGAGAGAAGGCCTAGTCCTATCGAAGACTAGCATCTTCAGCGGTCTTGCAGCAGTAGAAGAGAGTAGAACAATACCATATAATGTAGCAGTAATAATATCAACCTCACCCAGAGATCCTTTCTCGACTCCCTGCGAGAAAGCAATCCCAGAGCCATACATTCATCAACCTCGTCCTGAGATCCCTTCTCGACTCCCTGCGAGAAGCAATCCCAGAGCCATATATACAGGTCTCATCACAGGTATCCGGTTCTAAATTGTATCAATCAGGATACAACTCCGAGTGTCCTTTACCGTAGGACCGGCTATCGATAGAAGTGTTCTTCCCTGCAGGGGTGCACCAACTTACCCAACACGCTCGATTAACTCCGGCCGGACACACTTTCCAGGGTCATGCCCGGCCTCGGCCAAACGACACATCGCAACCCTACCTACAACTCCGCAGAGAGGTCCCCGCCGGTCTACATCCTAAGCGCAAGGGGGTCTTGGCCATCGCCCCTCGCCCTCCGGGTCGTTGCGTGCCGGGCGAACCAGGCTCCACCCCTCAGGATGGTGCCGGCCCAGCCCGGCCGCAGTGCTGAACTGGACGTCTGACAGAGTTTTCGGCTGATGCATACGATGCAGAACGCCCATACTATGCCCACGTGATGGTTAGTGCTATCAGACCAGAGGCCTGCTCGGATCAAATACCCAAATCGCTAGGACTAGGGGCTTGCGGTAACGAGCAGAGACTCACGAAAGATGTGACCCCGTCGCCCCGTCTCGAGGACTTGCGGCAAGGGTTAAGAATGCCCGGCCGCGCCTCGTATTCACCACTCGGGCACTACACTGGCAACCCGCCTTCACATCACACGCGGGTACCCCTCAGGGTCGACCCGCCTTTCCAAGTAACATTGTAAAGTCCAAGTATCCGTGTGTCCATAACATCAGGGAATCTGAGGTATCACCCTCATTGAATTCCCACTCGATGTATCCGTCAAGATGAACTAGGAGGAATCACCCTCACTGGGTCCACACTTGAGGTGTTGTACGACAGTGTCGTTATCGGAAGCGGTGAAGGAGGAATCACCCTCGATGACCACGACCGAATAACTACTCTACAGAATTAACATCAGAAGTGCTACATGAGGTTTCACCCTCGACACTCGATAGTAACGCTGCAGTGTCGTTACAACTAAAGGGGGGGGTGATGTGCGGTGTCGGGGCCTGGTCTTCAATCCCGTTGATCGGGTCTTCTGACGATCCAGCGCGGCAGTCGGGATAAGTGGGGTCACTGATAGGTCTCTACCCAGCCTAGACTAAACAGTTTAGGATATGTAGGTAATTATCAACAGCAGGTTACAATGAACAGGCTATGCATCAGAATAGGTAAAGCAGCAGCAGCAGCAGCAATTCTAATGCAAGCATGGGAAATTAGAATGGGCGATATCGGTATGCTCAAGGGAGGGGCTTGCCTGGTTGCTCGGCGGCAAGGGCAAGGTCGTCTATGGTGTCTTCGGGCTCCGGAGCTGCGTCGGTCTCGGGGACGACGTCGGGGTCGGGGGCTATCGAGAGAGAAGAGGGGGAGGAAACAGTATAAATATATAGCAAACATGAGCATGACAAATACGATACACGGTGCTAGGGGTAGTCTAACGCAGCACCACACGTAACAGACGGAGCGGGAGAATATCTGACGATATTTCCCGGGTCTTTGGAATTATCGGACAGAGGATAAGAGGGGAACGGTTGCAAGTTCGGATAGTTAGGGACGCGTGACGGGCGAACGGACCGCGTATTCAGATTCGTCTCGTCGTTCTGAGCAACTTTCATGTACAAAGTTTTTCGATCTGAGTTACGGATTATTTAATATGATTTTCTAAAGTTTTTATTAATTTCTGGAATTTAATTAATTATTTAAATTAACATTATCCGAAACAGTGTCTTGCTGACGTCACCATGACGTCAGCATGACATCAGCATGACATCAGCAGTCTGTTAAGATTAATTAGGGTTTAACTAAGTTAATCACAGATTAATTAGTTAGTTTAATTAAACAGAGTTAATTAGGTTAATTATATAATTAATTATCTATTTCTTTTAATTCTTTTTTTTTTATTCCAGGGCAGGCCCCACATGGCAGTGGCCCGGGGCGGACACGTCCGCGGCCAGGCCCATTCGGGGCCGGACAGGTCCGGCCAATGGAGCGGGTCAACACGCACCCGCGCGGCGACGCGGCTACGGGCGCGCGCCGGCGCGGGGAGTGGCGAGGCGACGCCGAGTGGCGCGCTGGCGCAGGCGGCAAGCTGGGCTCGGCGGCAGCTGGCGAGCAGCGGCGTGCGCGGGCGGCGAGCAGCACGCGGAGCAGCAGTAGCAGCGCGGGCGGCGGCGCAAGACAGCGGCAGCAGCGAGGCTGCGCGGGCGAGGCGTGCGGCGAGCGAGGCGAGCACAGAGGGACGCGGGGGGGCACGAAGTGGCGCAGCGAGCGCGGCCATCGGCGTGGGCGGGCGAGCCAGGGCGCGGCCGGAGTGCGGCGACCGGGACGGGCGACGGGGACGGGGAGAGAGAGGGAGGCGGCGGCGGGGCTCACATTCGTTGCCGGGGTTCGGGGGCCGGCGAGGCTCGGGGTAGCCGTTGAGGGGGAGGACGAGGAGGCGGCGGGGGTTCGGCGGTCCAGCGAGGGAGGGCAGCGACGGCGACGAGGGAGGCGGCGAGCGCAGGCTCCGGGGAGGAGGCGAGGCGTCGGCGGCTGGCGGTCCGACGAGGTGGCGAAGGGGCGCCGGCTTGGTGGCGTCGAACGGCGACGGGGAGCGGGGCGGCGCGGTCGCCGGGGTCGCCGCCCCTCGATCTGGATCGGGTCGGGGGAAGCAGAGGAGCGAGGGAAGAGTGCGGGGTGGGCTAGGGTTTGCTGGCCTCCAGGGGGAGGCCATATAGGGAGGGAGTGGGCCGGCCGGCTGGGCCTTGGCCCAGTTGGGCCGGGGGGGGGCTTTTCCTTTTTCTTTTCTTTTCTCTTTTTATTTATCCATACCCCTGTTTTGTAAATAGTTAGGGCTCAAATTGAATTTTGTAAAACATGTGACCTGGTCCATAAATACCAGTGCTTTATTTCCTAACACCTAAAATTAGTTTGGGCAAAACATCATTTCATACTTAAATTAGATTTAATAAATGGTTATTAAATATTGTTTTTAGTCGCTGTTTGAAGATGTTTGAGTCACTTACCCAACTCCAATGATGTTGGTTTTAATTTTAGAATTGTCTCTGATCTATTTGCTATTTAATGAACAATTTAGTTTCTATGTTGGACAACTTTTATTTTCCACTTTCATTTAATTTTGAATTTGAGGTTAGGAGTTGAAATGCAATATGATGTTAATGATGATCATGCACTGATAATCATGCTGACTTGGCATTATCAAAATGGGATCACTGTGGCTAACCACCGGGGGTGTTACAAATCTCCTCTACTAACAAGAATTCTCGTCCCGAGAATTAAGAAGTAGAAGGAAAAAGTTCGGGGTATTCCGCACGAAGATTATCCTCGCGTTCCCAAGTGGCTTCATTTTCAGTATGATTTGACCACTGCACTTTGAGGAACTTGGTAACCTTCTGACGGGTTCGACGTTCCGCTTCATCGAGAATGCGGATCGGATGTTCCTTATATGAAAGATCATCATGCAATTCGAGCATCTCGTGATCCACAGCTCGGTGCGGAGATTCCTTGAAGCATTTACGAAGTTGCGACACATGGAAGACGTCGTGGATATGAGAGAATTGCGGAGGCAATTCCAATTTATACGCCACCTGTCCACGCCTAGCAACAATGCGGAAAGGACCAATGTAGCGCGGAGCTAACTTGCCCTTGATTCCAAAACGGTGAGTGCCTTTCATAGGTGTGACACGAAGATAAGCTTGATCACCAGGTTGATAAGTCAAACCCCATCGTTTGCGATCATAGTTGCTCTTCTGGCGGTCCTGAGCCGCCTTGAGATTTTCCCGGACAATACGAACTTGTTCTTCGGCTTGTTGAATAATATCTGGACCCACGAGCGGTCGTTCCCCAGTTTCTGACCAATTCAGAGGGGTTCGACACTTACGTCCATAGAGGACTTCAAAGGGGGCCATTTTCAGACTAGCTTGATAGCTGTTGTTATAAGAGAACTCGGCATATGGAAGAGATTCTTCCCATTTCTTGTCAAACGATATAACACAAGCTCGCAGCATGTCTTCAAGCACTTGATTAACTCGTTCAACTTGGCCTTGGGATTGAGGATGATAAGCTGAACTCCAGGTAATATGAGTTCCCATAGCCTTTTGGAAACTTTCCCAGAAATGACCAGTGAATATGCTGCCACGGTCTGAACTGATCTCTTTCGGAATACCGTGGAGTGAAACAATTCTGGAGATATATAACTCTGCTAACTGACTAGCAGTGATCGTCTCCTTGACAGGCAGAAAGTGTGCAACTTTGGAGAGTTGGTCGACGACGACAAGAATAGCATCGTGACCCTTCTGTGACCTGGGAAGTCCTGTAATGAAATCCATCTGAACCTTATCCCATTTCCATAAAGGAATAGGAAGTGGTTGCAGAATTCCAGCAGGCTTCTGATGTTCTGCTTTAACGCGTCGACACACATCACATTCAGCAACATATCGAGCAATGTCTTGCTTCATTCTAGACCACCAGTACCTTTGACGGAGATCACGATACATCTTGGTGCTACCCGGATGAATAGACAGTGGGGTATCATGTGCCTCCTTCATGACTTTGTCAGTCATAAGCTCGAAGCGAGGTACGACAATGCGGTCTCTGAAATACAAGGTTCCATCTTCAGACAGCGAGAAATCCCTGTACTTTACAAGGTGAAGGTCTTTCTTCATCAGATCAACTTCAGCATCTTTAGCTTGCGCATTCTTAACAGCTTTCTCAAGATCTGGTTCAACAACCAAGGTTTTTAGGTATCCTTGGGGAACTATCTCGAGATTTAGCTTTCGAAGCCCTTCATACAGAAGTGGTTGCTGTAGCTGAACCTCAAGTTCGCAGCAATAGGATTTGCGGCTCAACGCATCAGCCATTACATTAGCCTTGCCAGGGGTATAAGAAATACCCAAATCATAGTCCGCAATGGTCTCCATCCATCTTTGCTGACGGAGATTCAGAGATGGCTGAGTGAACAAGTACTTCAAACTTTTATGATCCGTGTAGATCTCGCAACGATTACCGAGGAGGTAATGTCGCCACAACTGCAGTGCATAGATCACAGCAGCTAGTTCTAGATCATGTACCGGATAATTCTCTTCATGTGGGCGCAACTGACGAGAGCCATAAGCAATCACTTTACGCTCTTGCATTAGGACACAGCCTAATCCTTCACGGGATGCATCACAATACATCACAAAGTCTTTGCGGGTATCTGGAGGAGATAGTACTGGGGTATTGTAACGGATTGACATCTGCCCCAGTGGATAAAGGATGTACTCTGGATGTATCCCTGCTCGAACAGCTGGTAGCTGCGTCGCAGGGTGTGGTGGAAACAAACGATCCATCTGAAACAGAGGGAACTCATGATTGTCAAAAGACAAGGAGAAGTATAACCGATCTCGGAGAGAAAGGTTAGACAAAACAATGGAAAGGAAAATGATTATCAGACTAATCAGATCAATGTCAGGGAAATCGCACAGATATCCAGCTCTCCGGGTGGACGAGAATTACGAGATCCTAAGTGTCGGCGTTAGTAAACTTTAGTTAACCCGAAAGGAAGAGAGGTCAGAGTCCCAGAGTAAAGATGAGGAATAAAAGATACTAATACCTCCCAATTGGCGACGTGGGCCCGTAAGCCACACAGCCAAGTTAGTAAAACAGTTTTCCGGTTTCTAGACTCAACTTCGGCCAAGGAGTTGGAAAGGGGGTTCCTACAGGCAGTCGGCTCTGATACCAACTTGTGACGCCCCGGCTTAATCGCGCGCTATTCATACACGCAAATGCACACGATCAAGCCTAAGGACTCACGGGAAGATATCACAACACAACTCTAAAACATAAATAAAGTCATACAAGCTTTATATTACAAGCCAGGGGCCTCGAGGGCTCGAATACATAAGCTTGCGAACAAGCGTCAGCGGAAGCATCAGATATCTGAGTACAGATATGAAATAGAAACAGAAAGGCCTTTAGAAAGGCGGGGCAAAAATAAAACACTACGATCGAAAGGCGAAGGCCTCCTGCCTGGGACCCTCCGATCCTACTCCTGGTCGTCAGTCAACTCGTAGTAGTATCCATCCTCTAGGTAGTAGTAGTAACGATCGTCGGGGCATCTGTCTCAGGGGGCTCCGTCCTCTGGTCACGTCAAATTGATATGGGGAGAAAAAGGAAAACAAAGCAACCGTGAGTACTCTGAAGTACTCAGCAAGCAAGGATCTACACTACATATGCAACATTATCCAAGGGAGGCTGTATATGTGGACTGGGCTGCAGAAATGCCAGAATAGAGAGAAGGCCTAGTCCTATCGAAGACTAGCATCTTCAGCGGTCTTGCAGCAACAGAAGAGAGTGGAACAATACAATATAATGTAGCAGTAATAATATCAACCTCACCCAGAGATCCTTTCTCGACTCCCTGCGAGAAAGCGATCCCAGAGCCATACAGTCATCAACCTCGTCCTGAGATCCCTTCTCGACTCCCTGCGAGAAAGCAATCCCAGAGCCATACATTCATCAACCTCGTCCTGAGATCCCTTCTCGACTCCCTGCGAGAAGCAATCCCAGAGCCATATATACAGGTCTCATCACAGGTATCCAGTTCTAAATTGTATCAATCAGGATACAACTCCGAGTGTCCTTTACCGTAGGACCGGCTATCGATAGAAGTGTTCTTCCCTGCAGGGGTGCACCAACTTACCCAACACGCTCGATTAACTCCGGCCGGACACACTTTCCAGGGTCATGCCCGGCCTCGGCCAAACGACACATCGCAACCCTACCTACAACTCCGCAGAGAGGTCCCCGCCGGTCTACATCCTAAGCGCAAGGGGGTCTTGGCCATCGCCCCTCGCCCTCCGGGGTCGTTGCGTGCGGGCGAACCAGGCTCCACCCTCAGGATGGTGCCGCCCAGCCGGCGCAGTGCTGAACTGGACGTCTCGACAGAGTTTTCGGCTGATGCATACGATGCAGAACGCCATACTATGCCACGTGATGGTTAGTGCTATCAGACCAGAGGCCTGCTCGGATCAAATACAAATCGCTAGGACTAGGGCTTGCGGTAACGGGCAGAGACTCACGAAAGATGTGACCCGTCGCCCCGTCTCGAGGACTTGCGGCAAGGGTTAAGAATGCCCGGCCGCGCCTCGTATTCACCACTCCGGGACCAACACTGGCAACCCGCCTTCACATCACACGCGGGTACCCTCAGGGTCGACCCGCCTTTCCAATAACATTGTAAAGTCCAAGTATCCGTGTGTCCATAACATCAGGGAATCGAGGTATCACCCTCATTGAATTCCCACTCGATGTATCCGTCAAGATGAACTAGGAGGAATCACCCTCACTGGTCCACACTTGAGGTGTTGGTACGCACAGTCGTTATCGGAAGCGGTGAAGGAGGAATCACCCTCGATGACCACGACCGAATAACTATCTACAGAATTAACATCGAAAGTGCTACATGAGGTTTCACCCTCGACACTTAGATAGTAACGTCTGCAGTGTCGTTACAACTAAAGGGGGGGTGATGTGCGGTGTCGGGGCTGGTCTTCAATCCCGTTGAAGGGTCTTCTGACGATCCAGCGCGGCAGTCGGGATAAGTGGGGTCACTGATAGGTCTCTACCCAGCCTAGACTAAACAGTTTAGGATATGTAGGTAAATATCAACAGCAGGTTACAATGAACCGGCTATGCATCAGAATAGGTAAAGCAGCAGCAGCAGCAGCAATTCTAATGCAAGCATGGGAAATTAGAATGGGCGATATCGGTATGCTCAAGGGAGGGGCTTGCCTGGTTGCTCGGGGAAGGGCAAGGTCGTCTATGGTGTCTTCGGGCTCGGAGCTGCGTCGGTCTCGGGGACGAGTCGGGGTCGGGGGCTATCGAGCGAGAGAGAGGGGGAGGAAAAACGTATAAATATATAGCAAACATGAGCATGACAAATACGATACACGGGCTAGGGGTAGTCTACGCAGCATCACACGAACAGACGGAGCGGGAGAATATGCGATATTTCCGGGTCTTTGGAATATCGGACAAGGAAAGAGGGAACGGTTGCAAGTTCGGATAGTTAGGGACGCGTTGAGGACGAAACGGACCGCGTATTCAGATTCGTCTCGTCGTTCTGAGCAACTTTCATGTACAAAGTATTTTCATCTGAGCTACGGATTATTTATATGATTTTCTAAAGTTTTTAAATTCTGGAATTTAATTAATTATTTAAATTAACATTATCCGAAACAGTGTCTTGCTGACGTCAGCATGACGTCAGGACCAGTGGGTCCCACTGTCATAGGCTGTTAGGTTAATAGTGATTAACTAATTAAATTACGTGTTAATTAACACTAACTACTTAATTAAATTAACCTAATCAGGATTAATTAAAACTATTAATTAATTAATTGTTTAATTATTATTTTTATTCGTTCTGGGCCGTGGGCCCCTATGTCAGGGGCTGGGCGGACATGTCCGGGCGTGCACGTCTGGGCGCCGGACATGTCCGGAGCGTGCCCTTTGGGACCGGACATGTCGGTGCCCAAATGGCAGCGGGCGCGGAAGGGGGGGTGGGGGGGCGCGACGGGCGAGGCCGCGGCAGCGCGTCGCGGCCAGGGGGTGAGCGGTGCGGGGACAGGGGGCCGGTCGCCGCGGATGGCGCGCGGCCGGCCGGTCCGCGTGGGGCGAGGCGGCGGTGACCACCGGGGTGCTGGGCGAGCGGGGACCGGAGCGCGACGGAGAGGGGGGGAAGAGGGAGAGGGGCGGGCGCGGCGGGGCTGCTCACGTTGGGGGCCGAGTCGAGGCTGGCCGCGACGGGGGCGAGGGAGGGCGCGAGGTGGTGGGGAGGAGAGGACGAGGCAGTCGGGGGGAAGGCGGCGGCGAAGAACGGTGGCGACCGGCGAGGCAGATCGGCGCGGGAGAGGCGCGCGGGTCTGGGGGGGGCGACGCGGGCGCCGGGGCGCGACGGGGCGCAGGCCGGCGCGGAGCGGCACGGCGAGGGGGGGGCAGCGAGGTCGGGGAGGAGCAGGCGGTGACGGAGCGGGGCGACGCCGGGGACGAAGGCGGGGCGCGGCGGCGGTTAGCGACGGCGTGGCGCGAGGGCGAGGGGCGACGGGGCGCGTCGGGCGACGCGGGCGGCGGTGAGGAGCTCCCCCGATCCGGTTCTGGATCGGGTCGAGGGGGGGGGGAATGAGCGAGGGGTGGGGGTAGCGGCAGGTTTCGGGTGGGGGTGGGATATGGGATGGGGTGGGCCGGCCAGGGGGGAATGGGCCGGCCTGGTTGGTGGCCTGGTGGCCAGCTGGGCCACGGCCCAGTTGGCGGGGGGGGGGGGCTTTTCCTTTTTCTTTTTTTTTCTTTTCTTCTCTTTTTATTTATCCATACCCCTGTTTTGTAAATAGTTAGGGCTCAAATTGAATTTTGTAAAACATGTGACCTGGTCCATAAATACCAGTGCTTTATTCCCTAACACCTAAAATTAGTTTGGACAAAACATCATTTCTTATTTGTTTTAAATAAATTAAAAGGTCATTAAATATTATTTTCAGCCACTGTTTGAGGACGTTCAAGCCACTTATCCATTTTCAATAATGTTGGTTTCAATTTTAGAAGTGCCTCTGGAACGTTTGTTATTTATCTGACATTTTAGTTTATGATTTGAATAACTTCTATTTTCCACTTTCATTTAAATTCGAATTTGACTTAGGAGTTGAAATGCAATATGATGCTAATGATGATCATGCACTGTTAATCATGCTGACATGGCATAATCAAAAGGGTGATTACTGTAGTTAACCACTGGGGGTGTTACACAGGGGAAGGGGGCACACCAGCCCACAAGGGGCTGGGCGCCTCCCCTCACCCCAGCCCACTCGGCCAGGGAGGTGGTGCGCCCCCCTAGGGCATCCGGCCCCCTTTGCTTGGGAGGCTAGGCGCCTGGGGGGGGGGCACCCAAACCCTAGGGCGCCTCCCCTTGGTGGCCGCCGCCCCCACCTAGGGGGAAACCCTAGGGCGCCCCCTCCTCCTCCCTTCCCCCTATATATAGTCAGGTAGAGGGAGGGCAGCCGCACCCTTCCATGCCACGGCGCTGCCCTTCCTCTCCCTCATAGTTCCTCTCTCTCTCTCCGCTAGGCTTGGCGAAGCCCTGCTGAGATTGCTCCACCACCACTGCCACCACGCTGTCGTGCTGCCAGGAACTCGAGCTACTACTTCACCATCGCTCGCTGGATCAAGAAGGTGAAGGCATCATCAAGCTGTACCTGTGTTGAATGCGGAGGTGCCGTCCGTTCGGCACTTGATCGGGAGTTCATGGACGGATCGTGATTGGATCGCGAAGATGTTCGACTACATCAACCGTGTTTCTTAACGCTTCCGCTTAGTGATCTACAAGGGTATGTAGATCCAATCTCTCCTCTCGTAGATGTGCATCTCCTAGATTGATCTTGGTGAGCGTAGGAATTTTTTTGTTTCCCATGCAATGTTCCCCAACGGTGGCATCATGAGCTAGGTCTATGAGTAGATGACATCTCGAGTAGAACACAAAGGAGTTTGTGGGCGTTGATATTCAGATTGCTTCCTTCCTTGGTCTTTTCTTGATTCAGCGGTATTGTGGGATGAAGCGGCCCAGACCAACTTTACATGTCCACGTACATG
Organism: Thinopyrum elongatum; assembly: GCA_011799875.1. Lineage (NCBI taxonomy): Eukaryota > Viridiplantae > Streptophyta > Magnoliopsida > Poales > Poaceae > Thinopyrum > Thinopyrum elongatum. Next base: position 352,736,461 of record CM022302.1, on the reverse strand, counting down.
AGACCGGTTCCATCGACTGACATGCAACTTATTGCATAAAGATGGCTGGCGGGTGTCTGTCTCTCCCACCTTAGTTGAGTCAGATTCGACAAAGGCGGTCCTTGTAGAAGGTTAAATAGCAACTTGCATATCACCATTGTGGCTTTGCGTAGGTAAGAATAGTTCTTACTAGATACCCATAGCAGCCACGTAAAACATGCAACAACAAAGTAGAAGACGTCTAACTTGTTTTTGCAGGGTAGGTTGTGATATGATATGGCCAAAGACATGATGAGATATACTTGATGTATGAGATGATCATGTTTTGTATAGATTATCATGACTTGCATGTCGATGAATACGGCAACCGGCAGGAGCCATAGGGTTGTCTTTAATTATTGTATGACATGCGTGTCAATCATTAAGCGCTATGTAATGCTTTACTTTATCGCTAAACGGTAGCAATAGTTGTAGAAGCATGGTTGGCGTGACAACCCCGATGGCGACACGATGATGGAGATCATGGTGTCATGCCGATGATGATGGAGATCATGCCGGTGCTTTGGAGATGGAGATCAAAAGCACAAGATGATGATCATATCATGTCACTTATAATTTGCATGTGATGTTAATCCTTTTATGCATCTTATTTTGCTTAGGACGACGGTAGCATTATAAGGTGACCCCTCACTAAAATTTCAAGATAAAATTGTGTTCTCCCCAAGTGTGCACCGTTGCGAAAGTTCGTCATTTCGAAGCACCATGTGATGATCGGGTGTGATAGACTCTACGTTCACATACAACGGGTGCAAGTCAGTTTTGCACATGCCGAACACTTGGGTTAAACTTGACGAGCCTAGCATGTACAGACATGGCCTCGGAACACAAGAGACCGAAAGGTCGAACGTGAGTCATATAGTAGATATGATCAACATGGAGATGTTCACCATTGAAACCACCTCATCCCACGTGATGATCGGACTTGGGTTGGTGAATTTGGATCATGTTACACTCGGACGACTGGAGGGATGTCAATTTGAGTGGGAGTTCTTAGGTAATATGATTAATTGAACTTATTATCATGAACAATAGTCTAAAGTTGCCTTTGCAAATTATGATGTAGATCAATTGCTCGCACAGTAGCTCCCCTGAATTTCAATGCGTTCCTAGAGAAAGCTAAGCTAAAAGATGATGGAAGCAACTTTGTGGACTGGGCCCGTAATTTGAGGATTATCCTCACGGCTGCCCAAAAGTCTTATGTCCTTAATGCACCGCTTGGTGCGCCACCCCCTCCAGCGACTGTGGACGTTGTGAACGCCTGGCAGTCGCGTGTTGATGACTACTCAATAGATCAATGCGCCATGTTGTATGGCTTAGAACTGGGACTTCAAAGGCGTTTTGAACGTCATGGAGCATATGAGATGTTCCAGGAGTTGAACTTTATTTTTTAGAAGAATGCCTGGATCGAGAGGTATGAGACCTCCGATAAGTTTTATGCCTGTAAGATGGAGGAGAACGGGTCTGTCAGTGAGCACATACTCAGAATGTCTGGGTATTACAACCGTTTGGCTGATTTGGGAGTTGAGCTCCCACCTGAGGCGGTCACTGACAGAGTTCTTCAATCGCTACCACCTAGCTACAAGAGCTTTGTCTTGAACTATAACATGCAAGGGATGAACAAGTCAGTCTCCGAGCTGTCCGCGATGCTGAAAGTCGCTGAGTCAGACATCCAGAAGGAGCATCAAGTGTTGATGGTCAATAAAACCATTAGTTTCAAGAAGAGCAAGGGAAAGAAGGGAAACTTCAAGAAGAGTGGCAAAGCAGTTGCCCCTCCCGTGAAGAAACCCAAGGCTTGAGAGAGGAGGAAGGGAGGAGCAAGGAGAAGGGCATCGGCTGGTCAAGAATGGAGATGAGGCCACGGTTTGGGGGAAGAAGAAGATAGGGATAGGGCAGGAGTTTTACTTTAAATAAGGGTATTTTCAAATACCCTTTCAATCCTATCCATTGGATAAAAAAACCACGTAAGATGGATCCGAACTCCAATTTTGACAAATGAGCAGTCCATTTCGACCGTCTCGAAGAGCCCGACGCAACCACAAAGTCGGATTTATGATTTGATGGACCAAATAAATATGGATATAGAGAGTCTGAAAGCACGATTTATGGAAAAATGATTATTGGAAACTGGGGGTGTTACAGTCTCACCACCTTAACTAGAACTCGCCCACGAGTTCTTCTCTCCTTAAACTACCGTAAAAACTTGATACATGGCATAAAACATAACAGGAAATAATTTTAGTGGTTAGAACATACCATCAGAGAACAATTCTGGGTACTTTTCGCGCATTTGGGACTCTAGTTCCCAAGTTGCTTCTCGCTCTGTTTGAGTTGTCCAAAGAACTTTCACATACTTGAGCTTTCGGTGCCTTAAGGCACGCTCAGACTCATCAAGAATCTTCAAAGGGCGAGACTCAAGAGTAAGATCTTGTTCAATGGTGACTGGTTCAGTAAGGACAAGATGTTGAGAGTCTTCAAGATACTTCCGAAGCATGGAAACATGGAAACATTGTGCACTCCGTGCATTGATTGTGGCAAATCTAGACGGTAGGATAGCTTCCCGACTCGAGCAACCACAGGAAATGGCCCGACATACCTAGGACTAAGCTTGCCTTTGGTGCCAAATCTCACAATTCCTTTGGTAGGCGACACTTTAAGAAGCACTTGGTCACCCACTTGAAATTCTAGAGCTCGCCGTCTAACATCAGCATAGCTCTTTTGTCTACTTTGCGCTGTAAGCATGTTCCGACGAATCTCTGCGACACGATCAATAGTTTGTTGAACCAACCCGGTCCAAGAACTGCCCGCTCCCCCACTGAATCCCAACAGAGAGGTGACCTACACCTTCGGCCATAAAGGACTTCAAAGGGTGCAGACTTGATACTTGCATGATAACTGTTGTTATAGGCAAATTCCACAAGAGGCAAGTGGTCTTCCCATGTACCTTGCCATGACAGGGCCCATGTGCGAAGCAAGTCTTTGAGAGTTTGAATGGTACGCTCAGACTGACCATCAGTCTGAGGGTGAAAAGCTGTGCTGAACCGGATCTCAGTACCCAAGGCATTTTGTACGCTCTCCCAGAATTTGGAGGTGAACTTTGCATCATGATCAGAGATGATCGTTTTAGGCACACCATGGAGACGAATGATCTCACGTGTGTATATTGGAGCTAATTGACTAGCTGAGTTTGTGGTACGGACTGGAATGAAGTGTGCCGACTTGCTGAGATGATCCACCACAACCCAAATGGCATCCTTACCTCTTGGGGTTCGTGGCAAGCCAATGACAAAGTCCATGGTGATATCTTCCAATGGACATTGCAGGACCTCCAGAAGTTGAAGCTTCCCACCGGGGCTTTTGTGTTCGGCTTTGACTCGTTGGCAAACGCCACATGAAGCCACATACTTAGACACGTCTACTTTCATCCGCTTCCACCAAAAGTTTTGCTTTAGATCACGTACATCTTGGTATCACCAGGATGAACTATGTAAGGAGTGCCATGGGCTTATTTGAGGATATCATCTTTCACCTGAGACCTCTGCGGAATGCAAAGGCGACCTTGAAATCGCACAACTCCAGTTCCATCAATGGTGAATGGACCTACCCTTCCTTCATGAACGCACTTAGCTGCTTGCATTAGCAAACGATCTTGTTCTTGTGCTCGCCTAATGCGCTCCACAATGTCAGACTCAATGGATAATTGGATTTCCGCTTGTGTTGTGCCCACATAACAAAAGGAAATATCCATTCTCTCTAGCTCGGATGAGAGGGTCGCCACAGTAGGAGCAACTACCTTTCGGCTTAGGGCATCTGCCACCACCTTGGCTCGTCCGGGTTTGTAGTGGATGGTTATCATAATCCTTGATCAATTCCAACCAACTTCTCTATCTTAGATTCAACTCTTTCTGAGTAAAGATGTACTTTAGACTTTTGTGATCCGTATACATGTCACAAACCACTCCATAGAGAAGATGTCTCCAGATTTTGAGAGCATGAACGATTGCTGCCAATTCTAGATCATGGGTTGGGTAATTCTGCTCATGTGGCTTCAATTGTCGGGATGCATAGGCAATAACCTTGTCGTCCTGCATGAGCACTGATACGTCTCCAACGTATCTATAATTTATGAAGTATTCATGCTGTTATATTATCATTCTTAGATGTTTTACAATCATTTTATAGCAACTTTATATCATTTTTTGGGACTAACCTATTGACATAGTGCCCAGTGCTAGTTGCTGTCTTTTGCTTGTTTTCTACATCGCAGAAAATCAATACCAAACGGAGTCCAAACGCAGTGAAACTTTTTGGAGATTTTTTTGGACCAGAAGACATCCAGTGGGCCAGAGAAGTACCAGAGGGGTGCCCCGAGGGGGGCACAACCCACCTGGGCGCGCCTGGGGGCCCAGGCGCGCCCTGGTGGGTTGTGCCCACCTCGGTGGCCTCCCGCACCGCCTCTTCGCCCTATAAATTCCCAAATATTCCAAAAACCCTCGGGGTAACCCTAGATCAGAAGTTCCGCCGCCGCAAACCTCTGTAGACACAAAAAACCAATCTAGACCCTGTTCCGGCACCCTGCCGGAGGGGGAAATCATCACCGGTGGCCATCTTCATCATCCCGGCGGCCACCATGATGAGGAGGGAGTAGTCCACCCTCGGGGCTGAGGGTTTGTACCAGTAGCTATGTGTTTAATCTCTCTCTCTCTCTCTCTCGTGTTCTTGAGATGGCATGATCTTGATGTATCGCGGGCTTTGTTAATATAGTTGGATCATATGGTGTTTTCCCTTCTCTATCTTGTTGTGATGAATTGAGTTTTCCCTTTGAGATTTCATTTTATCGGATTGAATACTTTTATGGATTTGAGAGCACTTGATCTATGTCTTGGCACTCAACTCGTGGATTCCCGAGGTGACATTGGGGTAATCTATGCATAGGGTTCGATGCACGTTTTCGTCCTTGTTTCTCCGGTAGATTCTTGGGGCACTCTTTGAGGTTCTTTGTGTTGGATTGAGTATTATGAATCTGAAATTGTTTGATGCATATCGCATAATCAACTCACGGATACTCGCAGTGACATTGGAGTATCTAGGTGACATTAGAGTTGGTTGATGTGTATCATATGGTGTTATTTTAGTACGAACTCTTGGTTAGATCGATCGGAAAGAATAGCTTGGTGTTATTTTAGTACGAACTCTAGGATAGATTGATCGGAAAGAATAGCTTTGAGGTGGTTTCGTACCCTACAAACAATTTCTTCTTATGTTCTCTGCTAGATATGAACTTTGGAGTGATTCTTCATCGCACGTTGAGGGATGGTTATATGATCCAATTATATTAGCATTGTTGAGAGATTGCACTAGTGAAAGTATGGACCCTAGGCCTCATTTTCAAGCATTGCAATACCGTTTGTGCTCACTTTTGTTACTTGCCACCTTGCTGTTTTTATTTATTTAGATTGTAAAAATATATTTCTCCCATCCATATTACACTTTTATCACCATCTGTTCGCCGAACTAGTGCACCTATACAATTTTCCATTGTATTGGGTGTGTTGGGGACACAAGAGACTTTTTATTATTTGGTTGCAGGGTTGTTTGAGAGAGACCATCTTCATCCTACACCTCCCACGGATTGATAAACCTTAGGTCATCCACTTGAGGGAAAATTGCTACTGTCCTACAAAACTCTGCGCTTGGAGGCCCAACACGAGTCTACAAGAATAAAGTTGCGTAGTAGACATCAAGCTCTTTTCTGGCGCCGTTGCCGGGGAGGTGAGTGCTTGAAGGTATATCTTTAGATCTTGCAATTGAATCTTTTAGTTTCTTGTTTTATCACTAGTTTGGTTTATAAAAAGAAAACTACAAAAAAATGGAATTGAGGTTGCATCATATTATTCATCTTTATAATGTCTTTCGTGAAAATGATGGAAAGGAAAATTGTGCTCAATTGATAGAAGAAGAAATTTATAAAATGTTTGACAAAAAATCTTTGAATAATGAGCATGATTGCAATGTTGTTGGTATGAACTCTTTGAATATCCATGGTGATAATGATATGCAAAGTCATAAGCTTGGGGATGCTATGTTTGATGAAAATGATATTTTTAGTCCCCCAAGTTTTGATGTGCAAATATGTTATAATGGTAGCATGCCTCCTATTTATGACGATTATATTGATGAAAGTGGATTTGGAAGAGTGTCAACTCTAGGTACTAATGATCCCACTATTTTGGAGGGTGTTGAATCTTATTGTGATAATTATGAAAGTGGATTTGGAGAGGTCATGACTTTATTTAGTGATGAATCCACTATTTTGGAAGAGGTTTCAATTGATTATGACAACAAAGTTGCTATCTATGATGATTATGGTGATGACATGTATGCTATAAATAATAATGAGAACCATGAAACTTGTCATCATGATTTTAATTTTCAATCACATGATAGTTATTTTGTTGAGTTTGCTCCCACTACTATTCATGAGAATAAATTTGCTTATGTGGAGAGTAATAAAATTTCTATGATTGTGGATCATGAAAAGAATGCTTTATGTGATAGCTATATTGTTGAATTCATTCATGATGCTACTGAATGTTATTATGAGAGAGGAACATATGCTTGTAGGCTTCTCAATAATATCAAGTTTCCTCTCTGTGTTGAAAATCTTGAAGTTTTGCTTGTTTTGCCTTCCTATGCTAGTTGATTCTTGTTCCCATAAGTTGTTTGCTCACAAAATCCCTATGCATAGGAAGTGGGTTAGACTTAAATGTGCGAGCCATATGCTTCGTGACGCTCTCTTTGTGTCCAATTCTTATCTTTTATGTGAGCATCATTGAAATCATCATGCCTAGCTAAAAAGGCATTAAAGAAAAGCGCTTGTTGGGAGACAACCCAACATTTACCCCTACTTTTTTTGTGTGTTCACATGATTAGGCTACTGTAGCAATCATGTTTTATAGCTTTTGTCTCAATAAAATGCCAAGTAAAGCCTTTGGGATAGTGTGGATGATAGTTGACTTGATTCTGTGCAAAAACAGAAACTTTTGCGTCCAGTGCAGAAATTCCTGTCTTTTACTGGAATGTGGAAAAATTCTGAATTTTTTACAGTTGATGGGTATACAAATTTCCTACGTTGTTTAAGGCCGCGTAGGTAGAAATTAAGAAGGAGCATCAACTATTGATGGTTAATAAGACCACTAGTTTCAAGAAAAAGGGCAAGGGAAAGAAAGGGAACTTCAAGAAGAATGGCAAGCAAGTTGCCGCTCCCGTGAAGAAGCCCAAAGTTGGACCCAAGCCTGAAACTGAGTGCTTCTACTACAAAGGGAATGGTCACTGGAAGTGGAACTGCCCCAAATACTTGGCGGATAAGAAGGATGGCAAAGTGAACCAAGGTATATTTGATATACATGTTATTGATGTGTACCTTACTAATGCTCGTAGTAGCGCCTGGGTATTTGATACTGGTTCGGTTGCTCATATTTGTAACTCAAAACAGGAGCTGCGGAATAAATGAAGATTGGCTAAGGATGAGGTGACGATGCGCGTCAGGAATGGTTCCAAGGTCGATGTGATCGCCGTCGCACGCTACCTCTACATCTACCTTCGGGATTAGTTTTAGACCTCAATAATTGTTATTTGGTGCCAGCGTTGAGCATGAACATTATATCTGGATCTTGTTTATTGCGAGACGGTTATTCATTTAAATCGGAGAATAATGGTTGTTCTATTTATATGAGTAATATCTTTTATGGTCATGCACCCTTGATGAATGGTCTATGCTTGTTGAATCTCGATCGTAGTGATACACGTATTCATAATATTGATGCCAAAAGATGCAAAGTTGATAATGATAGTGCAACATACTTGTGGCACTGCCGTTTAGGTCATATTGGTGTAAAGCGCATGAAGAAACTCCATGCGGATGGACTTTTGGAATCACTTGATTATGAATCATTTGATACTTGCGAACCATGCCTTATGGGCAAGATGACTAAAACTCCGTTCTCCGGAACATGGAGCGAGCTAATGACTTATTGGAAATAATACACACCGATGTATGCGGTCCGATGAGTGTTGAGGCACACGGCGGGTATCATTATTTTCTAACCTTTACAGATGATTTGAGTAGACATGGGTATATCTACTTAATGAAACACAAATCTGAAACATTTGAAAAGTTCAAAGAATTTCAGAGTGAAGTAGAGAATCGTCGTAACAAGAAAATAAAATTTCTACGATCTGATCGTGGAGGTGAATATTTGAGTTACGAGTTTCGCCTTCATTTAAAACAATGTGGAATTGTTTCACAACTCACGCCACCTAGAACACCACAGTGTAATGGTGTGTCCGAACGTCGTAACCGTACTTTATTAGGTATGGTGCGCTCTATGATGTCTCTTACCGATTTACCACTATCATTTTGGGGTTATGCATTAGAGACAGCCGCATTCACATTAAATAGGGCACCGTCTAAATCCGTTGAGACGACACCGTATGAACTATGGTTTGGCGGCAAGAAACCTAAGCTGTCGTTTCTTAAAGTTTGGGGATGCAACACTTATGTCAAAAGGCTTAAGCCTGATAAGCTCGAACCCAAATCGGAGAAGTGCGTCTTCATAGGATACCCTAAGGAAACTATTGGGTACACCTTCTACCACATATCCGAAAGCAAGATCTTTGTTGCAAAGAATGGGTCCTTTCTAGAAAAGGAGTTTCTCTCGAAAGAAGTGAGTGGGAGGAAAGTAGAACTTGATGAGGTAATTGTACCTTCTCTCGAATTGGAAAGTAGCACATCAGAGAAAACCGTTCCCGTGATGCCTACACCAACTGGAGAGGAAGCTAATGATGATGATCATGAAACTTCGGATCAAGTTACTACTACACCTCGTAGGTCGACCAGAGCACGTTCCACACCAGAGTGGTACGGTAATCCTGTCCTGGAAGTTATGTTATTAGACCATGGCGAACCTACGAACTATGAAGAAGCTATGATGAGCCCAGATTCCGATAAATGGCTTGAGGCCATGAAATCTGAGATAGGATCCATGTATGAGAACAAAGTATGGACTTTGGTGGACTTGCCCAATGATCGGCAAGCCATTGAGAATAAATGGATCTTCAAGAAGAAGACAGATGCTGATGGTAATGTGTCACTATCTACAAAGCTCGACTTGTCACGAAAGGTTCTTGACAAGTTCAAGGAGTTGACTATGATGAGTCTTTCTCACCCGTAGCGATGCTTAAGTCTATCCGAATCATGTTAGCAATTGCTGCATTTTATAATTATGAAATCTGGCAAATTGACGTCAAACTGCATTCCTTAATGGATTTCTTAAAGAAGAGTTGTATATGATGCAACCAGAAGGTTTTGTCGATCCTAAAGGTGATAACAAAGTATGCCAGCTCCAGCGATCCATCTATGGACTGGTGCAAGCATCTCGGAGTTGGAATATACGCTTTGATGAGGTGATCAAAGCATATGGTTTTATACAGACTTACGGTGAAGCATGTATTTACAAGAAAGTGAGTGGGAGCTCTATAGCATTTCTGATATTATATGTGGATGACATATTGTTGATTGGAAATGATATAGAATTTCTGGATAGCATAAAAGGATACTTGAATAAGATTTTTTTAATGAAAGACCTCGGTGAAGCTGCTTATATATTGGGCACCAAGATCTATAGGGATAGATCGAGACGCTTAATAGGACTTTCACAAAGCACATACCTTGACAAAGTTTTGAAGAAGTTCAAAATGGATCAGTCAAAGAAAGGGTTCTTGCCTGTGTTACAAGGTGTGAAATTGAGTCAGACTCAAAGCCCGACCACTGCAGAAGATAGAGAGAAAATGAAAGTCATTCCCTATGCCTCAGCCATAGGTTCTATCATGTATGCTATGCTGTGTACCAGACCTGATGTGTGCCTTGCCATAAGTTGGCAGGGTGGTACCAAAGTAATCCAGGAGTGGATCACTGGGCAGCGGTCAAGAACATCCTAAAGTACCTAAAAAGGACCAAGGATATGTTTCTCATTTATGGAGGTGACGAAGAGCTCGTCGTAAATGGTTATGTCGATGCTAACTTCGACACTGATCCGGGTGACTCTAAGTCACAAACCGGATACATATTTATATTGAATGGTGGAGCTGTCAGTTGGTGCAATTCCAAGCAGAGCGTCGTGGCGGGATCTACGTGTGAAGCGGAGTACATAGCTACTTCGGAAGCAGCGCATGAAGGAGTCTGGATGAAGGAGTTCATATCCGATCTGGGTGTAATACCCAGTGCATCGGGTCCAATGAAAATCTTTTCTGACAACACTGGAGCAATTGCCTTAGCGAAGGAATCCAGGTTTCACAAGAGAACCAAACACATCAAGAGACACTTCAACTCCATTCGTGAAAAGGTCAAGGATGGAGACATAGAGATTTGCAAAATACATATGGATCTGAATGTAGCAGACCCGTTGACTAAGCCTCTTCCGCGAGCAAAACATGATCAGCACCAAGACTCCATGGGTGTTAGATTCATTACAATGTAATCTAGATTATTGACTCTAGTGCAAGTGGGAGACTGATGGAAATATGCCCTAAAGGCAATAATAAAGTTGTTATTATTATATTTCCTTATTCATGATAAAGGTTTATTATTCATGCTAGAATTGTATTGATCGGAAACTTAAATACATGTGTGGATACATAAACAAATACCATGTCCCTAGTAAGCCTCTACTGGACTAGCTCGTTGATCAAAGATGGTTAAGGTTTGCTAACCATAGACATGTGTTGTCACTTGATAACGGGATCACATCATTAGGAGAATGATGTGATGGACAAGACCCATCCGTTAGCTTAGCATATGTTCAGTTTATTGCTATTGCTTTCTTAATGTCAAATACATATTCCTTCGACTATGAGATCATGCAACTCCTGGATACTGGGTGATCATAAAGATGCTCTACAGGTTTCTCCGAAGGTGTTTGTTGAGTTGGCATAGTTCGAGATTAGGATTTGTCACTCCGTGTATCGGAGAGGTATCTCTGGGCCCTCTTGGTAATACACATCACAAGAAACTTGCAAGCAAAGTGACTAAGGAGTTAGTTACGAGATGATGTATTACAGAACAAGTAAAGAGACTTGCCGGTAACGAGACTGAACTACGTATGAAGATACCGACGATCGAATCTCGGGCAAGTAACATACCGATAGACACAGGGAATTACGTATGTTGTCATAAGGTTCGACCGATAAAGATCTTCGTAGAATATGTAGGAACCAATATGGGCATCCAGGTTCCGCTATTGGTTATTGACCAGAGAGGTGTCTCGGTCATGTCTACATGTTCTCGAACCCGTAGGGTCCGCACGCTTAACGTTCGTTGACGATATAGTGTTATATGAGTTATGTGATTTGGTGACCGAATGTTGTTCGGAGTCCTGGATGAGATCACGGACATGACGAGGAGCTCCGGAATGGTCCGGAGGTAAAGATTGATATAAAGGACAATGCTATTTGGACACCAAAAAGGTTTTGGGTTGTACCAGGTAACCATCAGATCACCGGAAGGTGTTTCGGGAGGCCCCGGGAGGTCTATGGGCCTAATGGGCCAAGGGGAGGCACACACCAGCCCACAAGGGGGCTAGTGCGCCCTCTCCCTGGCCGCCGTCCCTAGGGGAAGGAAAGGGGGAGGGTTGGCCGCTCCTGCCTTTCCCTCCTCATGAGAGAAAGGAAAGGGGGGGGGGGGCGCCACCTCCCCCTGCCTTCCTCCCGTGCGCCAACAAGGAAAGGGGGCGCGGCCAGGGCAGGAGCCCAAGGGGGATTCGGCCACCCTTGGGGCACCTCCTGGCTGCCTCCCCTCTCCTCCCACCTATATATATGAGGGAGGGGGCGCCACACAAAGACACGACAATCTCTTAGCCGTGTGGGGCGCCCCTCTCCACAGTTTCGTCCCTCTGTCATATTTTCGGAGTGCTTAGGCGAAGCCCTGCGGAGATAGCTTCACCACCACCGTCACCATGTCGTCGTGCTGCCGGAACTCATCTACTACTTCGCCCGTCTTTCTGTATCAAGAAGGCGAGGACGTCACTGAGCTGAACGTGAAGGTGTCGTACGTTCGGTACTTGATCGGTTGGATCGCGAAGAAGTTCGACTACATCAACCGCGTTAATAAACGCTTCCGCTTACGGTCTATGAGGGTATGTAGACATACTCTCCCCTCTCGTTGTTGTGCATCTCCATGGATAGATCTTGCGTGTGCGTAGATTTTTTTTTTGTTTTCCAAGCAACGTTCCCGTTCATCTACTACTCCCCTTTCCTAACCACCAGGAATCCTTCACCAAAAAAGAGCTATGGTGCAGGTAAGAAGAGTGAGGACCTCACCTTGGTGGTGGGATTGGAGGGGTTTGGTGAGGGGAGTGTTGGGGAGGGCCTCCTCTTCCCTTGTTCTTCTCTTGCAACCTCTTCTTCTTCCTTCTCCCCTTGTCCCTATCCTCTTGTTCCTCTCCTCCTAGTATTCTTGTTCCTCCTCTTCCTCTTCCTCACAAATAGAGCAGAGGGCTGCCCTAGAGGTGGTGGAGGATATGGTGCAGCTTGGAGAGCCTAGGGAGGAGGGGGAGGGCAGGGAGGAGACGCCATGGGAGGGGGTGGAGCTCTTGGCGTGAGAGAGGAGGAAGGGAGGAGCAAGGAGAAGGGCATCAGCTAGTCAAGAATGGAGATGAGGCTATGGTTTGGGGGAAGAAGAAGATAGGGATAGGGCAAGAGTTTTATTTTAAATAAGGGTATTTTCAAATACTGTTTCAATCCTATCCATTGGATAAAAAAAACTGCGTAAGATGGATCCGAACTCCAATTTTGACAAATGAGTAGTCCATTTCGACCATCTCGACGAGCTCGACGCAACCACAGAGTCGGATTTATGATTTGATGGACCAAATAAATATGGATATAGAGAGTCTGAAAGCATGATTTATGGAAAAAGATTATTGGAAACCGGGGGTGTTAAAGTGGTGCCTTGAGTCTAGTGAGATGGCTCATGTCCCATGCCCTACTCTACCTTGCCGGCGACCGGACCAACACTCTGAGGAGCGCAGCCGGCCGCCGGACATGGACAGGGTGGAGCCGGGCGAGCGGGGAGCAGAACCGGACGAGCTCCGCTTAGATTAGGTTTCATGTTACATGTAATAATATGGATTTGAGGTATCCGGATGTGGAATGCATTTTTTGAGGCGTCACCGGTCACTGTCCGTGGATGTGCCCGGGCGCGTCCGCGGACGTTTGAGGGGTCGGATTTGCCAAGTCCGGCTGTAGATGCTCTAAAGAAAGAGAGAAGGGGTCGCGTGCATGGAGGAGAAACAGAGAAGGGAAGGGATGGCTTCGTGGGGAAGGAAAGGAACAAATTTTACTAGCGCAGGTGTTATCTCGGGGTGGCTGATGCCCTTTCTCTTGCTTATTTTCTTTTCAATCTCGCCATAGTAAAATCGCCGACGTGGCACATGCGAGAGATCGCCCCTCCCGCGTAGCTTATTGTATTTTATGTTTTTATTAATTCAACTCCCCACTTGTTCATTTGTAAGAATCGTGACATCATTTACAACGAGAGGAATTACTTCCTAGGGGCATCATCCATCCAAACATTTGAAGGAGAGTATCTAGCTAGCTTTGCTACCTCATGTGCAATCTGATTACTCTCTCTATTACATAACTCATAGATAACATATGCATGAAGTTCAAGGACATTGATAACAGTCGTCAAAAACAACACTTGTCACTGACGAAGACCTCCATGCATCGTAGATATCACCTCAGACCTTGATGGTGTAAGTTGATTGTTTAGCTCTTGCTTTAGATATCAGGAAATAAGTTTTTGCCTCCCTTTATATACAAAGAGAAACCAACACATTATAGAGGAACCGAAGAAAAACTTCAAACGGTTGAACACATACATGGTTCTCGGGAGCACAACTAACAAAGACTAGAATAAAACAAGCACAAAAAGGGTAAAAGGAAATGTTTAATTGACCTACCGGAGCCCCACCCATTGAAACGCTCGTTGACAGAGACCGAGGCAAGACAGTGCAAATAGACAAGCGACAACCAACACAGGGGAAGAAGCCATCATCCACTTTGATAAGGGCGAACCTTGTCACAATAACATTCATCAATCGCCGAAGAGAACCACTTGCCGTCTCTCCCTTGCACGAAGAGAACCGACCCGTCGGATGCTAGAAAGTTCAGCAACCCGAATGACAACGGGAAACTAGTCTACCAAGAAAGAAGAGACCTGATCACGACCATCGATGCTATGCATCCACACCATGGGCACCACCGCCTCCGTCCATGAACCACACCCATGACGACCTATTGAGAAAGGCCATGACTCCCAAGACAGCGACACCAAAGCGCCACCATCGCTAGATCCGGAAGATCGAACCAAGGGTTTTCACTCTGAGGCAAAGGTGGAAGGGGCACAATCCACATGACGCCCCAATAGGGAAACGACGCTCGCGGACATCGCCATCACCGGCATCGACATCGTCGAGCATGGCTTTCACTCGGTTACTTTTCTAAATTGTGGCACACTTTATTAAAACTCAAATAATAGTTACTCTCTCTCTGTTCCACAATGTAAGACATTTTTTCAAGCTACACTTTGTGGGACTGAGGGAGTACATCTTTAATTAGTTTGGCTAAGAAAAAACCAGGAGGTTCATCATCCCAAGAAATAAAAAATTGGGAATCAAAAGACTTTCTTGCTAAAGAGTGTGCAACCCTGTTTACCTCTTTTGGGCAGTGAACAAAATTAATAAGCTCTAGGTAATCAAATACAAAAAAAAAATTAGGCACCTGATGAATAGGTGCTCTCCCTCTTTTTGCGGGAAAGTAGGCACTCCCTAAACTTGTAGGTTTACATGATACAATATAAAGAAGATATACCCATACTGACTTGGTTAGTTTGTGTGAATCTAAGAAAGATTCATTTAGTAGCTTCCAGCTTGCTAACATTAACCCTCAAGAAAATCTCCTATCATAGGTTACCGGCTATTGGGACTGCTTGAGGTATCTTGGTGGGTATTAAACATGATATGTTTGAGGTTATTTCTGTTGATGCTTTAGAATTTTATGTTGCTTGTATCCTTAAGGACAAGAAAACTAAAATCACTTGGAGATTTGTGGCTGTGTATGGTTCAGCTTATGATAATTTCAAGCTTGAATTTATTAATGAGCTCCACAACACTATGGATGCTTGGTTGGGTCCAACCATTGTTGGGGTGATTTTAACTTGGTTAGGAGTAGTGAATAGAAGAATACCGCGTTAGTTAACTTTTACTGGGTTAATATGTTCAATGATTGGGTTAATAAATATGGCCTCATTGAACTGAAAAACTCTAGTAGAAAGTTTACTTAGGCCAATAACCAGGATAATCTGGTTATGGCAAACACTGAAAAAGTTTTTATAACTACTTTCACTAGGAAAATATGTTCCCTTTTGTCCAACTTAAAGCCCTCCCTAGGGTGGGTAGTAACCACACTCCTCTAGTGTTTGATACTGGTGCTATCCAACCACCAAAAAACAAACAATTTAGGTTTGAAAAATTGTGGCTGGAGGTTGAAGGCTTTGAGGAGCTGGTAAAAAAAATGCTGGAATGCCCCCTGTTCTATTAAGGACCCTTTAGAGATGTGGCAATTCAAGATTAGGAAACTTAGACGAATGTGTAGGGGCTGGAATGCTAATTATGAGGCTACCCAACATAGAACCAAGCAACAACTGGTTGATGAATATGAACTTTTAGATATTGCTTCTGAGACTAAGACATTATCTCCACCTTCCAAAGCTCATATGGATAAAATAACTCTGGATCTCCAAAATATTTGGAGATTGGAGGAGATCAAATCTAGATAGAGATCCGGAGAGAGAAATATTCTAGATGGAGGGAGAAACATTGCTTATTTCCATGCTTTGGCTAACCAAAGAAGAAGAAAGAAGCAAATCCCCATGTTGGTTGGGCCAAATGGTCCTGCTGAAGATACTGAGGGTATTATTAAGATTGTTGTAGCTTATTACAAAAAAATATTTAGTAAAGATAGTACTCTTGATATCTCTTTGGAGGATAAGTTTTGGGACCCTTCTAAAAGAGTATCCATTAATCATAATATGAAGCTTGACACTGACATTTCAGAAGAGGATGTGAAAAAAAGCTGTTTTTGGGTCCTATGCTGGAGGAGCTCCTGGCCCTGATGGCTTCCCATTCCTCTTTTATCAACACTTTTGGTCTACTATAAAAAAGGATCTCATGTTGATGGAGGATGCCTGGAATAATGATAATTTGGATCTGTATAGGCTGAACTTTTCTTTATTAACCTTGATCCCTAAGTAACCTGATGCTAGCACCATTCAAAAATTTAGGCCAATTGTCCTGACCAATTGTAGCTTTAATTTTTTTGCTAAGTGTGTTACTAATCAGTTGGGACAGGATTAATGAATGCATTAGTGAGTTTTTCGAGACTTCTAAAGGGGTGAGACAGGGTGATCCTTCCTCCCCCATCCTCTTCAACTTAGTTGCTAATGTCTTTAGCAAAATGCTGATTAAAGCTACTAAAAACAAGATGCTAACTGGGTTGATGTCTAACATTTTTCCTCAAGGAGTCATTAGTCTGCAATATGCAGATGACACCCTTCTTTTCTTGGAAAACAACCTTGAATCTGCTAAAAACTTGAAATGGTTGCTTTTTTACTTTGAGCAAATGTCTGGGTTGAGGATCAACTTTCATAAGTGTGATCTAGCTCCAATCAATATTAAGGAGGAAGATGCCCAACTTGTGGCCCAAGCTCTATCTTGTGGCCTAGGGTCCTTTCCCCTTAAATATTTAGGATTCCCTCTACATCACTCCAAGCTCAGGAGAGAAGATTGCAACCTGTGGTTGACAAGGTCCTTAAAAGAGCTGCTGGTTGGAGAGGGAGACTATTAGGATATGATAAGAAGTTAGTTTTGGTCAAGTCTTATTTAGCTTGTATCCCTACCTATCTTATGAGTATGATCAAATTCCCAAAATGGGCTATTAACCTGATCAACTCTCAAATGGCTCACTGCTTCTGGGATAATTATGATGGGCGTCATGAATACCATTTAGCTAATTGGGGGGCTTTTGACCCAGAAAAAGCAATATGATGGGCTAGGGATTCCTAACATTGCTGAGATGAACCTTAGCCTCCTTGCTTCTTGGGTTTATAAATACCAGTTAGGGGACCAGAAGATGTGGAAACATATTGTTGATTCTAAATATAGAACCAGAAAACCCAATATTTTCTCCTGTCCTGATAACAATCCCCCCCCCCCTTTCTGGAAAGGGGTTTTGTGGGTTGCCAAAGTTGCAAAAGTGGGTTTCCGATGGAGAATTGGCAATGGTAGGAGAATCAAGTTTGGGGAAGATCACTGGTTTGGGTCTTGCAGCTTGGCCATTCAATTTGGGAGTTGTATAGTATTGCAAATGAACATAACATCCCTATTGCTGATGTGTGGGATGGGGTAGATCTTAAGATCACCTTCAGGAGATGTGTGGACAATAGATTACTGCTTTTATGGTTTGACCTAGTTAGTATTGCTAAATCTATCAAAATTTCTGATGAGGATGATGCTTTAATTTGGAAGCTTGAATCTAATGGTAAATATTCTATTAGATCTATGTATGCCATGGTTAACTTTAGAGGCATTAACCCCGTTTTTATTCCTGATATCTGGCATATTCATGTTCCTCCCAATGTTCACATTTTCTCGTGGCTGCTGGTTCATAACAAATTGCTGGTGAGGGGGAACCTAGTTAAAGGACAACAGTTAAATGATGTTACTTGTTTATTTTGCTGTGAATATGAAACCACTAGTCACCTCTTTTTTTTAGTGTGATGTTGCTGCAGAGATTTGCAGAATTGTTCACTCCCTCACTGGGTGTATACCCTGGCCACATTCGAGAATGTGGCTAAACTGTGGGTCAGGAATAAATCTCTGCAAGCTGATAACATGATCAATTCAGCTACTCTCTGGGCTATCAGGGATGCAGAAATGATATGTGTTTTAACAATTCCATCTGGGTTGGAGTGGAGGTGATCCCAAGGAAAATTGCTGGTTACTGCTCGCTTTGGAGAATCCTATGCACAGGAAACGCAAAGGAGTGTGTGGAGATGATCACATTATCTTTGTGGGAGGTTGCCAAAAGACCACCCCTGCTGCTTTGGCCAGAGCCCGGCTGAGGAAACGTGAGTTGTGGCTGCAATACTCTTTGAGGAAGGCGGGAGGATGGATGGGTGTTGACAACATGGTGGTCCTGGCTTCATGTTGAAAAGATGTGTTGTCCTCTCCTGAGCTCTCGTTAGTTCTTGTATCTTCTCCTCCACCCATGTATGGTTGGGGGTTTGTTTTCTTCCCTTGTGAGGAACACTCCTTTTTTTTTTGTTTAGTTTGAATGTTGCGGGGGTTGATACACCAATCTTCCCCTGCGTGCTGTAATAAGCTGTATTCGGTTTGGTTTCGTTTCTGATGGAATGGAACCGGGGCAGATGCCCTTTTCCTCTAAAAAATATATAAAAGATACAGTGCGAACCAACTTGTAATTGGATGGTTAGGAGGACAGTGGTATCCCTAGCCCACCAGGATTCAAGTCCTAGAATTACACTGGTGTTCGCATTTTTCTAAATTTATTTCAGGCCTTTCGGCGATGTGTCTTCAGTGGAAGGAGATGTTCCCGTCGACTAGGAAGGCATCTTTGACGACTTCGTCAATTCAAGATGATGTGCCGGTTGAGTCTCTCGGAGGTGCTTATAGTGGTAGGGTAGGATGAGTTTATTTGTGTTTGTATGAGCGTTTGTGTTCGGACTGTGAAAAAAGAAAATATACCTCAACATGCAACGCTGCCGCGCAACCTGATATAGTAGTCTCGCAACACGCAACGCTGCCGCGCCACAGGTTCAAATTTGGTCCAGTCGTACGGTAGAAAAGTCATGGTGGATGATGCAGCTACTAGTCTACCACCGCTGCACCGCCGGCAACAATTTCACGTACGACACGCCTGAGCCGTACGACAGGCCGCGCACAGGCTAGCTAGCCGGAGAATGACTCCTGTAGGCCGTAGCCTCTGACCGGCCGGCAAGCCCTGCCAGCCGGTCCGACCGACGTGACAAGACAAAACACGTCGCCTGCCCTGCCACGATCGACGCTGAAAGCAAGCAGGGCAGCGCATCTCCGCGTGCATGCATGCATGCATGAGGCGTACGACACGACATGCACGACGCTTCGGCCGGCCGGCCCTAACGTACGTACACGGGATCGCCAGGACGAAACACTGCACTTTGTGATTCCCGTCACACACCACCATCTGCAGACGATGCAGGATTTCTCTCCTCTTGCCCGTGCCAAAGAACGAAATCAAACCACACAATTAATAATAACCAATAATAATGGAACCACAGAACTCACGTTTCAGCTAACGATCATTTTTCCCGAGAACAAGGAAGCTCTTCAGTACTCTTGAAGAAACTACTCAGCCTACAAAGAAGACTACACCGATCCATTCACGTACCGCTCACTAACCTCCCCCACTCCCTAATGCGTAGCAGCTAGCCTTAACAACAATGTACCGCAGACTTGTGGATCGACATCCGCCCACCGTTCACCTGCAGGATGAAGCCACGATGCGTCCCTGAGAAAAACGAGATAGAAACAGACCACATGAGATTGAGTTCAGGGGTTGGGTTGCATTGCAAGAAGAGTGGCCTAAGAGAGAACTGTAAGTTTGAGAGGCTCACCTGGCCACCGGTTTCTTACTTTTCATATTCGAGAGACTCCACCAGTACATAGACAGGCTTCCCGTTGAGCTTGTAGAAATCCTGCATGGGATCGAGTTGCTGTCACGGTGACCAGATTCAAGCAACAATCTTTTTGCAAGGCACTAGGATAATTCAGATACACTCAACGGAAAACTGTTCAATCAACTGTTATCTCTAAAGTTATCCTCCTAGTGGGGCACAGTGACTGGTGTAAGATTGACAGCGAAAACTAAAGAATGGTTCCTGATGCTTCTTTCAGATTGTCCTCAGACATTTGATGCCACATGATCTCTATCCGCTATCTAGTAAGGCGCATCACTTATTCTGCAACATGAGCACCACAGGATGCACCATCGCCAAGTAAAATAGTGTGATGCAAGTCCCCATTCCTTGACCAATCCTGGTATTTATTCACGATAGCCTATGGATAATCAGCTGGTACTTTAACACTAGTACCAGTTTCGTTAAAAAAAAGCACTCATACGAGTATCTCAGCTGTGACTGTGAGGAACAGACATGGTCGGTCATGTTAGTTCATGGCCGCCTTTTGTGGAACCAAACCATTGACGCCACTGTCTGAAGCTACATACCGCCAACAGGCTATATGAAGTGTGCAGAGCAGACAGAATCTGAGCAAGCTAGTAAAGGTGTACATACCAAGAACTATGCGATTCAAGTGGTCAAATCCGGTGACAGTGTAATTTAGGCTTCAGAGCAGTAAACGAATGAGAATTGCCAACAAATACTACGAGTTGTGAGAACGAAGAAGCAGAAATATAATATGTGTATATATCAGATTCAGACGCCATTCGACACTTTGGATAGCATATCTGATTCATGTGTAGAAAGACGAAATACCTTAAATTTAGGGAGCCCGATGAGACAGGCACACTCAACGACATCAGCTCCAGCACGTTCTGGAAATCAAACTGTTCGGTAAGAAAACGTATTCAAAAAACACCTAGTATCTACTTTTTACTAGTGCAAGATAAAATTCATCTGGAAAAGTATCCAAAAGGCAGCATAGCGTTCTAGAAACAAGGTTGTGCAAAATACTATTAAAAAAGACGCATGCTTAATGGCATGACAGCGTCAGAGTAAGTGCAGACAACGAAAGGTGCAGCTGAAAAGATGGTATCGCATTCTGGGCGAGAGTACTTGATTCTGTGATTGAAGCCCCCAAAACATGTAGTGTCAACATCAAATCATGCTTCCACATCAATTTGTACCAGGACATATCTTCAAACAAGATTCTCTCCGGAGAGATCTTGCCAAGATATAAAGCATGTCCCATTACGGAAGATTTCATACTAATTAATTTATATATAATAACTAGGCCAGTATCAGTTATGGCCAAGTTGTGTGGAGGCCTGCCATCCGTACATGCGAATCCAATTAGTCTAGTACTACATTCCAGGGATTATTTAAACTGTTTCTGACAATGGTGATGCCGTTGTGGGTTTGATTAATTAGGGTGGTAAAAGATGTTCAGGGTGTAGTACAGTTTCAAGACAAGTGATACTCCACTTGATAAGATACTTGAACCTGATACTAAGCAACTACCGGTCTGCCATGCACTGGTGCCTTCTGCAAATGTGTCACGGGCTAACAAAACGAGAATTGACTGATTAACTGTTGCACCGGTCAGTGAATAATGTGCTTTGAATCTGAAGTTGCACAAGTAACAAACAACTAAATAAAATGGCATCAATACGAATTACCCAAGGAAATAGTGATCAAATGCAAGGTATTCTGTCTGGATTCCTTACCAAATTCAAACAGTTATTCCCTCTGTCCATTAATATAAGACGTTTTTAGACTGACCATAAGTCCCAAAAAAAAAATCTTATATTAATGAACAGAGGTTGTACTATTTAGTCGCATTTGCTTTGAAATTACCATGCAAGTACAGGTCAAGGATTGCAGGTGATGCATAATATTATACTCACTCCGTTTTTATTTATTCTGCATATTAGGTTTTACCTAAGTCAAACTTTATAGTGTTTGACCAAGTTTATTGGCAATAAATAATGAATACATATCATATGAGGAAATATTCAGAGTCTAATGATATTGATTTACTAGTATGGATGTCAATATTTTTTATACAAACTTGATCGAAGTAAATGAAAATGGCGGGACTACTTGAAAGGTATGCGATACGTACCCAGAAGATTTATAGCAGCACAAAGTGTCCCACCAGTTGCAACCAGATCATCAACGATCAAAACACGCTCACGGGGTTCGATAGCATCAACATGCATCTCCAGACAATCAGTTCCGTATTCGAGAACATAGGTCTCAGAAATCACCTCACCTTTCATGTTCGTAAAAGAAAATGTTAGCGTATCCGTGTGGTGCAAAATACTTCAGTTTTATATACTTTTTGCAGTTTGCAAAAAAAACTTTAAATTGACCACACGATATCTTGCCTAAACCCTGCCACCAACCTCTAGTTTTCTTTTTCTGTCTTTAGTGTTTTTATTTTGGTTTTCGTCCGGTTGTCCTCAAATTAACTGGGCAAATCTCTTCTTCTTCTTATATGAAAATATGAAATGGCAGAGCTCCTGCCCATGCCTCGGCAAGCATTTAAAAAAAAAGGTAATAGAACATGTGCTGGAAACTGCAAAGGGAGATGGTACTGAATGTCTGCAAATTTCTTCAGGTTACATCATGCGCTGCCGCATAAAGGGACTGACAACGTTTTTGTGTGTGTGTGTGTGTGTAAAGTTTATTTACTTCAGATTACCAGTTTTACTTGCTCACACGAGAAAAAGATAAAAAAAATTACTCAACTAAGGTCGTTATCGCACAGCTGAATAGACAAATGGCAACAGGTTTCAGAGCAAGGCAATTATGCAGAAAGGAACCTTTTTGAGGGGAGCTCACCTGGCAGTTTCTTAGGCTTGCGCAACGGAATGAACTTGGCACCGATGGCTAGTGCAATCGCGGGGCCAAATATGAATCCTCTCGCCTCAATCCCTGAAGGATGGAAACAAACAAGTCAGAAGAACGCTCCTTCACTTCGGCTAACACATCTAAAAGAATCTTTACTAGAGTAGTATTTTAGTATTAGTATAATAAGATGATGATGGCACACAACATGATAACTCCATTTAGTCGAGAATAAGATACTCTAGTCTAGTAAAGAAAAGAGGAGGAGAGGTTATGAGGAAACAGAATGGAAAATCCAGGACCAGCAAGGAATCGCAGAAGCAAACCAGACAGAGGATCCAACAAACCAACAAAGCAAAATCTGAGAAGCAGTACTTTCCCGTGAAAACGACGGCAGATTGGCCACATGCATGACCTCAGGCTCAGAGCAAACGAATTCAAAGAAACCAAGCGGCGCTACGCTACAGGGCCTGCCTATCCGTCCGGTGTACCGCCGGCCTGGTCCCTCCCCCAACCGTCCGATCCCCGGCAGACACGGCCGCGGCCGTCGGACCACGGGGGACCTTGACCTGGTCCCCTCGCTGGCCGCGAGATCTGCCCGTGCCAGGGCTTCTACATGCGCCCCGGATACGCTATTGAATGCCGCAGATCGCCCCCGGCCCGACTCGTGACCGCCCTTTGAAAAAACAAGTCGGAAGTCGGAGAAGCGCGACCGCGTCATGTCCTCCAGCTCTAAACAACACCATTCGCTCAAAAAAAAAAACACCATGAAAAAAAAGGAGCCTTCTTGTTCTGACCTGATAGTTATACTAGCGAGCAGCTCACCTGCCGATTACTCAGAGAGAGAAAAAATGGAGCTTTTGAGCATGCCCCGATGAGAGATCGTCCATATGGCCATGGCACTATCAATATCTTATCTTAGCATAAAAAGAACATCACCCCCACATGCACAACGTACCAAACGCCCGACTTTCCCTTTCGGTAGGCAGCCCTCGACTGGTGACCGGAAATGGTAGACGCAGCACCGTTTCACCACGGCTCCATTACGAACCGTCTCCGCCAGAACAGGCCCTCGACGAACTCCCGCTTAAATGTACCGTGCTAGCGAATTGGTACAACAGAACAAACACACGGTGGTGTCCGGTGCGGTGCACATCTTCCGCTGGCAATGGCATGAAGGTCCACGTTTGCTTTGGCTAGTGTGGAGGGCGTGGCAAAGCTTGGCCAGCAGGAACAGTGGCGTGGGAGTATTATTGTGGCTGCTATATGATATTATCCTCCCGAGAAAAGGCGAAGGACGGACGGGTGAGTAGGGTGATGCGAAAAAGCGCACCCGCGCGACGACAAGCATGGGGGAGCAAAAGGACCATGGGAGATCTCCCCCAAAGATATTACGGAATGGGAATCTCGCAACACTACACTGCCAACAGCTCAGCCCAGCCCTCCTCTCCTCTCTACCACCCTCTGCCTCTTCTTGCCTTCAGAGGACGGGAGCGGGAGCGGGAGCTGGCTAGACAAGTACTAGTACGTACTCCTACATGCATGGGGGCATTACTAAGGAGGGACGGGTGGGTTACTTACCGGCGACGGCGGCGATGCCCATGCCGCGGTAGCGCTCGACGAACATGTCCACGGCGTCCTTGAACACCCCGGGTCGCAGCAGGAGCGTCGTGATGTCGTTGAACATGATGCCTGCGATGCGACCCAACAAGCAAGTTTATGTCGGTCGTGCGCTGCGCTGCTGGATGGATCAAGAGTAGGACCAAGAGAGGGGAGGACCTACCTGGCTTGGGGAAGTGCGGGACGACGCGGATGGCGTCGGAGATGCCCTGCAGGCGGGGGTCGGCCGGCGCCACCACGGCGTCGTCGGCCTTGGCCTTGGCCTTGACGTCCGGCATGGCCACAACCACAACGGCGTGGCCGTTCTCCTTGGCCTTGCCGTTGCCGTTGCCGTTGCCGGCCTCCATCACGGCGTCGCAATTGGCCTCCTCGCCCATCTCCACTCACTCACTCTGCACTCTGCGGCTGCGCTGGAGCTGGAGTGTGGAGCTCAACAAGTGAGTTAATGTTGCTTGCTGACGGGTGTGGCGTGCCGGTGCGGTGTATATATAGCAGGGAAAAGGAAAAGGGGGGGGGGGGGGGGGGGGGGGGGTGTTGGGGTTGCGGGGGCGGAGCAAAATTTGGTGTTTTGACCATTTTTCTAACAAATTTAGAATCTGACCCCTGTTTGAAAATATTTCAGGATCTGACCCTTTTTCTACCGTCAGACCCCTTGGCGGAAGGGTATAACAGCCTACCGCCAAGGGGCTTGGCGGTAGGGTTACCGCCAAGGGGTCTGGCGGTAGGCTGTTATACCCTACCGCCAAAGAGGCATGGCGGTAGGCTATTATACCCTACCGTTAAGATGCCTGACGGTAAGAAAAGGATCAGATCCTGAATTTTTTTCCAATAAGGATCGGATCCCGAAATAATATACGAAAAAGGTCAAAACACGAAATTTAGCCGCGGGAGCGCTCCTTCCTTTATTATGACGACGAGTCATCCTTGGACTCGGAAACAAGCAGGCAGCGGACCACGGGGCCCTGTTCACAACGCATAGCCTGTCACCGTCCCGCGTAGGAGTAGACCCTGTCTATAGCCTACCCACTGCCTACTTGTACGTGACAATGTGTGTGTGTGGGTGTGGGCGTGGGCGTCTGTGGGCGCGCGCGCGCCGCGTCGCTTTCCCAAGCCGAGACGCAGCTACGACCTCTGCTTCTCTCTCTAGAGTTTTCTTCCTTCTATTGGTGAGCAGTAGGTAGCCGTTTCAGAGAAATCAAACAGGTGGAGGGAGGAGTTACTCCACTTGGCACCGGCGCCGTTTCCCACAGGCGCGCGCACCATCTTTTGCTCTGCTTTTCACCCCTCCGTGCTTCGTCGCTCGGCATGGCACCATGTCCAAACACGCAGCCGGAGCGGAGCGGATCCGATGCCGATGCCGATGCCGGTGCGGATGCCGCTGCATGCCCTGCCGCGCGCAGGGTCAGCAGTGGGCAGCGGTACGGCGCCAGTTATGTCACCTTTATTTCGTCCAGGTATTCGGTGTACCGTGCCGCGAGCCCGTACGCTTGCTGCTGCCGCCCTGTGTGTATGCAGTGTGCTAGCCTCCACTCTTCGCTCTCTTGGATCGCTCATGAATTCATCACTCGTGATTAGGCCAACTCCAACGCATGACGCCAAATGGTCGCATCCCCGCCCCTGCGTCGCCAACCCTAGGCGACACCGGGGGCGATCGCGCCGCCGGCACTAGGCCTACTTCCCTCGTTTCCTCCCTCCTGTCGCCGCCTGAGGTCATGCCGGCGAAGTTTGGCCTGTGACGTCGGTTCGCCGGCAGGGCCTTCTTCCTCGCGCGGTGGTGGCGAGATCTCCTGGCGGCGACGGCGCATGGTACGGTGATGATCCGGCGGCAAGGAGCGGCGGGATCCCGGCGGCGTGCATGACGGCGGCGACAACAGAGGCGCGACCTCCCCACGGCGGAGGCGCCCCTGTGGCGGCGACCTGGATCGCGGGTCTCGCCTTGCCTAGATGGGCTTGGGCGGGCCAGCGGTTCTGGAGAGCGTCTACAGGCGAGCATGGTAGGCCTGACGACGCCGGCTACAGGCACCGTGGTGGTGCCACGGTCGGTCAGGCAGCTGCGGACTGGATCCATTTCGTCCAGTCCCCAGCAGAGATGGCGACGGTCCGTGCACGAGATGCTTGATGGAGACTCTTCGAACAGATCTGGGTGAAAACCCTGCTCTCGGCTAGCTGCCAAGGCCGGCGGTGGCGGCGTTGTTCTGCGTCGTTCCCTTCTTGAAAGCATCGCCTTGGAGAAGTTCGAGGTCACTATCTGCTACTTCCGGGGGAAACCCTGGATCAGTAGATCGGATGACGGCGGTGCTTTGGTGTCGATTCCCCCTTGGGGTTGTCGTTCTTGGAGGTGTACATGGGCTTGAGGGACCAGTGGACGGCTTCTTGGGTGGAGCGGTGCTTCATCTTCCACACTGATGGCGGCGTGGCGCAGTGGAGACTCGGCGTCCGATGCACGGAGATGGACTCGCGCAGGAGGAGGACGCTGTCTGGCGTCATGGTATCGTCGATGGCAGAGAGGCCTGGCAAGGTCGGTGCATTAGTATCTAAAATGAAGATGGATTGGCGGAAGACGGCGACGACGACATATGAGAGTGCGTCGGACCGGTTTGTGCCCCAAACCCGGTATGTGGCTTGGTTGGGGCCTCCGTCTTGAGATGTTAGTCTTGGGTGAGAGGTCTGGGTATTCGGCTCAGCATTTCTGCACCCCTTCATCAAGTGGATAGGAGCAGCGACAAATGTTTGCTAAGATGGCAGATTCAGACATACTGTTGTACTAATTTGTAAGGTCTTCATGAATAATTAATAAAATGGATGAATGCATCTTCCAGATGTAGAGGCGGGGGGTCATCCTCCTTTTCTAAAAAAAAACCCACACCAAATGATCCGGCTGCGTCCATTTGGGGCTAAACGAACACAAACCGCGGTCCAACGCGCGGGAATAAATGGACAAACGTCTACTTTTTTGCCCGCTTTCGACCCATTCCCGGCCTAAATTGGGACGCGTTTGCTTTGAAACGGGCACGCGCGGACGGGCGGGACGTGTGCCCTTGTCCTCCCTGGCCTGCCCATCCGGGACACAAACACTTCTATTTCTCATCCCCTCCCCCTCCCCCATCCCCCACCATAGTAGTCGCCGCCCATTTTTCCGTCGCCTCCTCACTGTCTAGCCCCGGCAGTCGAAAGCACGACCACCGGATTTGTGCCTCTCTCGCCCATCTCCGGCGCACAACCGGTAGATCTGCGGCTACCACCGTCAACCGTCGGATTTGGAGCATCCGACTAACGGCGACCGCACCTTGCCATGAATTGGTTGGGTACCGGACCGAACAACCCCAACAATGCCTCCGCGCCGCATGCAGGTATTGAGTCCGCCTATAACCGCTCGGATCTATCCCGTCGGCGGTTCGCCCTCAAAGACATGCACAGTCGTCGCCCGGGCATGGTACTGGCCCAGCGGCTCGTCGGCTCACCGTTACCGGTCATAAAGTGCGACGACTGCCCGCGGCAGGTCGTGCGTCGTGTTTCTACCACGCCGGAACATCCCAGATGGGTGTTCTTCAAGTGCAAAAAAGATGGGGTACGTGCTTCTTTTGATTCGGTTGTGGTAACCGGATTCGGCGCATTTTCGGTAGCTCATTGCTTGCTCAAATTTTTGTGTAGGATGGATGCAAATTTTGGTATTGGGAAGAAGATTACATCGATCTATTGATAGCATGAAAATTGAAAGATGCTCGTGCACTCGTTGCTAGAATAGAGGCTAGAGATGAGACTAGATGTGAAGTAACTTCTACTTCTTCGGAATCGAAGAAGAAAGAAGTGTGCAAGCTCGAGAAGTCGCAGATCAACAATAAAGACATTAAGAAGATATTAATCTAGCTAGTGGGAGCAGTTATGGGAGTTGGATATCTTTTAAAGTGTCTAATTGTGGTACTTGTTTTCTTTGGTCTTGCTCTCCTAGCAAAGAATTGGTGAATTGTATACTCCAGTGTATCAAAATGTCTTTGAATGAAATTAAAAAAGTTGTGTTTCGATGGCCAAGAGAATGTTTACATAGGGCCTCTAGCCGACCATGGCAGACCAGATGCGTCCGCGTGTTGGGAGCGCGGCCAGCGCATCCAGAAAAACGGCCGGACGCCGTTGATATGTCTCCAACGTATCTATAATTTATGAAGTATTCATGCCATGTTTACAACTATTTTATATGATTTTGGTATGATTTGATTAGAACTAACCCGGACTGACGCTGTTTTCAGCAGAACTACCGTGGTGTCATTTTTTGTGCAGAAATAAAAGTTCTCGGAATGGGCTGAAAATTTACGGTGATTTTTTATGGACCAAAAGAGACCCCCAAAGCACCGGAGCTAGGCCAGGAAGTGATCGAGGAGGCCACAAGCCTAGGGGGTGCGCCCACCCCGACTTGTGGGCCCCTCGGGCACCCCCTTGACGTGAGACTGACGCCAAAAATTCCTATAAATACCAAAAACCCCGAAAAGAACCCTAGATCGAAAGTTCCGCCGCCGCAAGCCTCTGTAGCCACGAAAAATCAATCGGGAGCCCGTTCTGGCACCCTGCCGGAGAAGGAAACCATCACCGGAGGCCATCTTCATCATCACGACGGTCACCATAACGAGGAGGGAGTAGTTTGTTTTTTCCCTTGAAGAGGAAATGGTGATGCAGCAAAGTAGAAATAAGTATTCCCTCAGTTTGAGAACCAAGGTATCAATCCAGTAGGAGACAACGCACAAATCACTGAATACCTGCACAAACAATCAAACAACTTGCACCCAACGCGATAAAGGGGTTGTCAATCCCTTCACGGTTATTTGCAAAAGTGAGACATGATAGAGATAGATAAACGATAAAGTAAATATTTTTGGTATTTTTGGTTTATAGATCGGAAAGTAAAAGATTGCAAAATAGTAGATCGGAAACTAATATGATGGAAAATAGAAACTTATATGATGGAAAATAGACCCGGGGGCCATAGGTTTCACTAGAGGCTTCTCTCAAGATAGAAAATAATACGGTGGGTGAACAAATTACTGCTGAACAATTGATAGAAAAGCGCAAAGTTATGACGATATCTAAGGCAATGATCATGAATATAGGCATCACGTCCGTGTCAAGTAGACCAAAACGATACTGCATCTACTACTATTACTCCACACATCGACCGCTATCCAGCATGCATCTAGAGTATTAAGTTCATAAAGAACGGAGTAACGCATTAAGTAAGATGACATGATGTAGAGGAATTAACTCAAGAAATATGATGAAAACCCCATCTTTTTATCCTCGATGGCAATAATACAATACGTGTCTTGCTGCCCCTACTGTCACTGGGAAAGGACACCGCAAGATTGAACCCAAAGCTAAGCACTTCTCCCATTGCAAGAAAAACCAATCTAGTTGGCCAAACCAAACCGATAGTTCGAAGAGAATTACAAAGATATCAAATCATGCATAAAAGAATTCAGAGAAGATTCAAATAATATTCATAGATAAGCTGATCATAAATCCACAATTCATCGGATGTCGGCAAACACACCGCAAAAAAAGTATTACATCGAATAGATCTCCAAGAACATCGAGGAGAACATGGTATTGAGAATCAAAGAGAGAGAAGAAGTCATCTAGCTACTAGCTATGGACCCGTAGGTCTGAGGTAAACTACTCACGCTTCATCGGAAGGGCAATAGGGTTGATGTAGAAGCCCTCTGTGATCGAATCCCCCTCCGGCAGGGTGCCGGAAAAGGTCCCTAGATGGGATCTCACGGGTACAGAAGGTTGCGGCGGTGGAAAAGTGTTTTCGTGGATGCCTCTGGTGGTTTGGGGATATATGGGAATATATAGGAGAAAGAATTAGGTCAGGAGGTGCACGAGGGGCCCACAAGGGTGGGGGGCGCGCCCTACCCCCTGGGCGCGCCCTCCATCCTTGTGGTGGCCTCGTGGCTCCTCCGACTTCATTTCCAAGTCTCCTGGTTGTCTTCTAGTCCAAGAAAAATCATTGTGAAGGTTTCATTCCGTTTGGACTCCGTTTGGTATTCCTTTTCTGCGAAACTCAAAAACAAGGAAAAACAGGAACTGGCACTGGGCTTTAGGTTAATAGGTTAGTCCCAAAAATAATATAAAATAGCATATTAATGCATATAAAACATCCAAGACAGATAATATAATAGCATGGAACAATAAAAAATTATAGATACGTTGGAGACGTATCATAGTTCACCCTCGGGGCTGAGGGTATGTACCAGTAGCTATGTGTTTGATCCCTCTCTCTCGTGTTCTTGATTTGGCACAATCTTGATGTACCGCGAGCTTTGTTAATATATTTCGATCTTATGGTTTCTTCCCTCTCTACCTTCTTGTGATGAATTGAGTCTTGCTCTTTGAGGTTTCGTTATGTTGGATTGAGTATTGGATTTCAGAACACTTGATGTATGCCTTGCGATGGGATATCTGTGGTGACAATCGGATGTTCTATTGATTCACTTGATGTATGTTTTGGCACTCAACTCGCGGATTCCCGAGGTGACATTGGGGTAATCTATGCATAGGGGTTGATGCACGTTTTCGTCCTACGTTCTCCGATAGAAACTTTGGAGTGATTCTTTGTTGCACGTTGAGGGATTGTTATATGATCCAATTATGTTTTCATTGTCGAGAGAATTTGCACTAGCAAAAGTATGAACCCTAGGCCTTGTTTTCAAGCATTACAATACCGTTTTTGCTCACTTTAGTTACTAGTTACCTTGCTGTTTTTATATTTTCAGATTACAAAAACCTATATCTACTATCCATATTACACTTGTATCACCATCTCTTCGCCGAACTAGTGCACCTATACAATTTAGCATTGTATTGGATGTGTTGGGGACACAAGAGACTCTTTGTTATTTGGTTGCAGGGTTGTTTGAGAGAGACCATCTTCATCCTACGCCTCCCATGGATTGATAAATCTTAGGTCATCCACTTGAGGGAAAATTGCTACTGTCGACAAAACTCTGCGCTTGGAGGCCCAACACGAGTCTACAAGGAGAAGGTTGCGTAGTAGACATCAAGCTCTTTTCTGGCACCGTTGCCGGGGAGGTGAGTGCTTGAAGGTATATCTTTAGATCTTGCAATTGAATCTTTTAGTTTCTTGTTTTATCACTAGTTTAGTCTATAAAAGAAAACTACAAAAAAATGGAATTGAGGTTGCCTCATATTATTCATCTTTTTAATGTCTTTCGTGAAAATGATGAAAAGGAAAATTATGTTCAAGTGTTAGAAGAAGAATTCAATAAAATGGTTGGTATAAAATCTTTGAACGATGAGCATGATTGCAATGTTGTTAGTATGAATTCCTTGAATATCCATGATGCTAATGATACGCAAATCCATAAGCTTGGGGATGCTATATTTGATGAAGATGCTATTTTTAGTCCCTTAAGTTTTGATGAGAAAATTTATTATGATGAAAGCATGCCTCCTATTTATTGTAACATCCCCAGTGGTTGGCTACAGTAATCCCTTTTTGATAATGCCATGTCATCATGATCAACAGTGCTTAAACATCATTTGGATCCTATCTCTTTTCAAATTTAAATTCAAATGGAAATTCAAACTAAAGGTGAAAATAAAAGTGGTTCAAATCCAGGAACTAAAATGTTCATAATATTGTAAATAATCCAGAGACAATTCTAAAATTATAATAAACTTTTACTAAATTAATTATGTGCCTCAAACAGCAACAAAACAGAGATATTTAATCCATTTTCATTTACTTAAAATCCAAATAAAATTCATTTGCCTCCAAACCAATTTCTAGCAGAGACAAATATTGCACTATATTTATGTGGCTAGTTCACATATTTTATAGAGCTATATATGAGCCCACACATTTTGCAAAGCAGTAGAAATAAAAGAAAAACAGAGAAAACAGAAAAGAGAAAAGAAAGAAAAAGAAAAAGGCCCATGAGCTGGGCTCTAGTCTACAGGCAGGTCCAGCCCAACTCCCCTCGCTCATCCCCTACCTCTCTGTTCACCGCGCGCCGCTGTCGCCCGCACCGCACGCCGCGTCTCGGCCCCCCTTCTCCCCTGGTCGACAACGCGCCGGCGCCCGCCCGTCGAGGATAAAGCCGCAGCTCCCATGCTCCTCTGGCCTCCCCCCTCGCTCACACACTCTCTCTCTCCCTGGCTCCCCTCACCTCGCCCGAAAACGCCCGCCGTCGCCGCCTTCGACCCCGAGGCCACCGGCCTCCCCGTGCCTCGCCAAGATGTCGTGAAGCACCGCCGTCGTCCGCTGCTCCGACTGCGCCCAGCCATCGGAGCCGGGGAGCCCCGCATTGAGCTCCTCGAGCTCGACCTCCCCGCACAGTCGTCCTCCTTTCCAGCGCCGATTCGTCATCGTCGATCCACCCCGAGCACGCTAACGCACACCTGCAGGCTCCCGGTGAGCAGCCGCGTCATCTCCCCCTCTTTCCCGCGTGGATCTGTCCCCGAGCGCGCCGCTTTTTGCATCACCGCATGCATCGCCGCGGAGCTCGCCGCCGACGAGACTCCGGTGACCTTTTGGTCACCGGCTTGTGCCAAATGGACTCGCCGCATCGCGTAGACCTCGGCTAGCCTCTTCTTTTGCCCGTTTGCGCACCGGAGAGCTCTCCCCGTAGCTCGCCCGAGGACCTCACCGCCGGCGTCGTCGTAGCGCTCGCCCCCGACCATCCCAGCCACTCCAACCGCTGCCATCCAACGCGCCATCATCTTGCCATTCGAATGCGCCCAACGGCGACCAAAATGGTGCCCCGTGCGCGAAATCCGACCACACCCGAGGCCGCGCCGCCGCGAAACGCGCTCGCCGGCGAGATTCCGGCGAGTCGCCGGCCACCGCTGACATGGCCTGACGTGTGGGACCCCCTGTGTCGTTGACGGGTGGGTCCCGTTGACCTGTTGACCCGTTCAACGCTGACTGGGCTGGCCCCGTGTCACCGACATGTGGGTCCCGCCCAGTTTAACTAATTTAGTTAAATAGAAATTCTGTTAATTAATTAGTTAATTAATTTAAGTGATAATCACCCACTGACCAGTAGGCCCCACGCACTAATTAGATTAATTAGTTTAATCTAGCCCTGTTTAATTAGCTCAGTCAATGACATGTGGGTCCCACTGGACCCACAGGTCAGGTTTGACTCTAGTCAACCAGAGTTGACTGCTGACGTCATCTTTTCGTCATGCTGATGTCACCTTTTACTGTTTTGGATAATTCAAATTTAAATAAATAAATAAATCCAGAAAGTGTTTAAAAACTTTAAAAAATCATAGAAAATAATCCGTAGCTCAGATCGAAAAACTTTCTACATGAAAGTTGCTTAGAACGACGAGACGAATCCGAATACGCGGTCCGTTCGTCTGCCACACGTCCCTAGCATAGCGAACATGCAACCGTCCCCCCTCTGTTTAATCTGTCCGAAAATGCCTAACCCCGGGGATACTTTCCCGGTTGTTTCCCCCTTCACCAGTATCGCGTAGTACCGCGTTAGATCACACCTAGCACCGTTTATTACCATGTCATGCTCTTGTTTGCTTTATATTTACTATTTCTTCCCCCTCTTCTCTCTCGATAGACCCCGACACCGACATCGTCCCCGAGGCCGACGCAGCTCCGGAGGTTGACGACACCGTTGACGACCTTGCCTTTGCCGCCGAGCAACCAGGCAAGCACCCCCCTTGAGCATACCGATATCGCCTATTCTTTCTCTCTCATGCTTGCATTAGAAATTGCTGCTGCTACTGTTTAACCTATTCTGATGCATAGCCTGATTATTGTAACCTGCTATTGATACCTTACTTGCTTATCCTAAACTGCTTAGTATAGGCTGGGTAGAGACCCACTAGAGAACCCCACTTTGTCCCTTGTTGCCCCGCTGGATTATCAGAAGACCCGATCAGCGGGATTGAAGACCAGGCCCCGGCACCGCACTTCACCCCCTTAGTTGTACGACACTACTGGGTTACTATCGAGTGCCGAGGGTGATACCTCGTCAGCATTCCTGATGTTAACTTTATAGGGTAGATAATTGGTCGTGGTCATCGAGGGTGATTCCTCCTTCTCCACTTCCGATACGACCTTGTCGCGCCACACTTCAAGTTTGAACCTCGAGGGTGATTCCTCCTAAGTTCAACTTGACGGTTACATCGAGTGGGCATCCGTCGAAGGTGATACCTCGGATTCCCTTGATGTTATGGACACACGGTTACTATGACTTTACCCCTGGACTTTTTTAGAGACGAGTCGGCCCCGAGGGGGACCCAAGGAAGTTACTTTTACTGCAGGACTGGAGGGACAGGCGGTACCCCCCAGTAGAGGTGGACCTGAGTTCCCGTCAGTCTTTTGCGAGACGGGTTGACCTGGATGGTGCCCGAGTGATGAATACGAGGCGCGGCCGGGCATTCTTAGCCCTTGCAGCAAGTCCTCGAGACGGGGCGATGGGTTCACATCGATCGTGAGTCTCTACTCGTTACCGCAAGCCCCTAGTCCACTAACGATTTGGATATTTGATCCGAGCAGGCCTCTGGCCTGATAGCACTAACCATCACGTGGGAACAGTTATGGGCACTCTGCATCGTGGCATCAGCCGAAAGCTTTGTCAGACATCCAGTTCAGCCTTGCGGCCGAGACGGACCGGCGCCCTCCTGGTGCCTGGCTTCACCCTGCTCGCAACGACCCGGAGTGCACAGAGCGATGGCCCAAGACCCCTGAGCGCTTAGGATGTAGACCGGCGGGGACCTCTCTGCTGAGCTGTAGGTAGGGTTGCGGTGTATCGTTTGGCCGAGGCCGGGCATGACCCAGGAAAGTGTGTCCGACCAGAGTTAATCGAGCGTGGTGGGTAAGATGGTGCACCCCTGCAGGGAAGAAAACATCTATCGATAGCCTGTCCTACGGTAACGGACACTCGAAGTTGTATCCTGATCGATACAACTAGAACTGGATACCTGTGATGATACCTGGATATGTGGCTCTGGGATTGCTTTCTCGCAGGGAGTCGAGAAAGGATCTCTGGGCGAGGAGGTTGATGACTGTATGGCTCTGGGATTGCTTTCTCGCAGGGAGTCGAGAAAGAATTTCTGGGTGAGGTTGATATCATTACTGCTACATTATATTGTACTGTTCTACTCTCTTCTATTGCTGCAAGACCGTTGAAGACGCTAGTCTTCGATAGGACTAGGCCTTCTCTCTATTCTGGCATTTCTGCAGCCCAGTCCATATATACAGCCTTTCTTTGATAATGTTGCATATGTAGTGTAGATCCTTGCTTGCTGAGTACTTCGGATGAGTACTCACGGTTGCTTTGCTTTCTTTTTCCCCATTTATCCTTTTGATGCAACCAGATGACGGAGCCCCGGTTTCAGCTGCCCACGCCGACGATCGCTAATACTACTCCGAGGGGGGATATTACTACGAGTTGGCCGACGTCCAGGAGTAGGTTCGGAGGGTCCCAGGCAAGAGGCCTGCGCCTTTCGATCGTAGTGTTTTATTTTGCCCCGCCTTTCTAAAGGCCTTTCTGTTTCTCTTTTAATATCTGTACTCAGATATCTGATGCTTCCGCTGACGCTTGTATGCCATCGAGCTATGTATTCGAGCCCTCGAGGCTCTGGCTTGTAATATAAAGCTTGTATGACTTTATTTATATTTTATAGTTGTGTTATGATATCTTCCCATGAGTCCTTAGGCTTGATCGTGTGCATTTGCGTGTATGATTAGTGCACGATTGAGCCGGGGGCATCACATTTATGATGATTATATTGATGAAAGTGGGTTTGAAAGAGTGTCAACTCTAGAAAATAATGATCCCACTATTTTGGAGGGTGTTGAATCTTTTCACAGTATTGATAAAAGTGGATTTGGAGAGGTCATGACTTTATTTAGTGATGAATCCACTATTTTGGAAGAGGTTCCAATTGATTATGAGAACAAAGTTGCTATCTATGATGATTATTGTGATGACATGTATGCTATAAAGAATAATGATAACCATGAAACTTGTCATCATGATTTTAATTTTCAATTGGATTATGCCTCACATGATAGTTATTTTGTTGAGTTTGCTCCCATTACTATGGATGAGAATAAATTTGCTTATGTGGAGAGTAATAAAATTTCTATGATTGTGGATCATGAAAAGAATGCTTTATGTGATAGTTATATTGTTGAATTCATTCATGATGCTACTGAAAATTATTATTAGAGAGGAACATATGCTTGTAGGTATTGCAATAATATCAAGTTTCCTCTCTATGTGTTGAAAGTTTTGAAGTATTGCTTGTTTTGCCTCCCTATGCTAGTTGATTCTTGTTCCCATAAATTGTTTGCTCACAAAATCCCTATGCATAGGAAGTGGATTAGGCTTAAATGTGCTAGTCATATTCTTCATGATGCTCCCATTATGTTTCAATTCTTATCTTTTATGTGGGCATCATTGAAATCATCATGCCTAGCTAAAAAGGCATTAAAGAAAAGCGCTTGTTGGGAGACAACCCAATATTTACCCCTACTGTTTTTGTGTGTTCACATGATTAAGATACTGTAGTAATCATGTTTTATATCTTTTTTTTTCAATAAAGTGCCAAGTAAAGCCTTTGGGATAGTGTGGTTGATAGTTGATTTGATTCTGTGCAAAAACAGAAACTTTTGCGTCCAGTAACAGAATTTTTAAAATTCACTGAAACATGGAAAAACTCTGAATTTTTTACAGAGGATTGGTATACAAATTTTATACGTTGTCCTAATTTTTCATAAATTTTGGACCAACAGAAATATGAGCATAATTCAGATCTTTACATACTGTTCTGTTTTTGACATATTCTGTTTTCAATGCATAGTTTGATTGTTTCATGG
Organism: Thinopyrum elongatum; assembly: GCA_011799875.1. Classification (NCBI taxonomy): domain Eukaryota; kingdom Viridiplantae; phylum Streptophyta; class Magnoliopsida; order Poales; family Poaceae; genus Thinopyrum; species Thinopyrum elongatum. The sequence continues at coordinate 352,699,235 of CM022302.1, read as the reverse complement.
TTTTTATGGCTTATATTGCTTAATATAAATTATGGAAATTATAGAGTACAGTACACATTATGTGGAAACAATTATTAATCTTTTATTTGACAGTACCCAAGTGAATGATTTGTTTTATTATGCTAACCCATCTCACGAAGTTCCGTTAAATTTTGTGTGATTGAAGTTTTCAAGTTTTGGGTGAGATATTGATATGAGGAGAATAAGGAGTGACAAGACCCTAAGCTTGGGGATTCCCAAGGCAACCTAAGATAATATTCAAGGAATATACAAGCAACTAAGCTTGGGGATGCCCCGGAAGGCATCCCCTCTTTCGTCTTCAACATTATCGGTAACCTCACTTGGAGCTATATTTTTATTCGTCACATGATATGAGTTTTGCTTGGAGCGTCATTTTCTTTTGTTGAGATTTTCTTGATGTTATTTAGAGTAATGTTTTGAATCTTTTATTTCAATAAAAGTGTCAAGTATAGCCTCTACCATGCTTATTTTGCAAGTCTATATGTTGCTGTTTGAAAATAGAAAGTTTGTTGTTATGTTCTGAATATTTGTGAATAGTAAGAACATGATAAACTCTTGAAATGTTTACACGTTATGCTACAACAAATTTTCTACAGTGTGGTAATGTTTCAGAATTTTTGGAGTTAGGGAAGTATGAGTATAATTGCACTCTTTACAGACTATCCTGTTTAGATAGATTGCTGTTATGTTTGCATTGTTTGCATATGTTTGCTTGTTTAATGATTCTATTTGAGGATAGGAGTATTAAATATGCAGAGGCATTTAGTATGCAATGTTAAATTATAATTTTAGTGATTTTCTATAGTAGATAATGATAAGGTTTTGCATTTGATTTATACTAACTTATCTCACGAGTTCTTGTTGAGTTTTGTGTGGATGAAGTTTTTAAGAATTAGGGAAACCGTGATATGAGTGGAATTAATTAGACACAATAGCTAAAGCTTGGGGATGCCCAAGGCATCCCTAGTTAATATTTCAAGAAGTCTCAAGCATCTAAGCTTGGGGATGCCCCGGTTGGCATCCCACCTTTCTTCTTCAACAATGATTGGTCAGTTTTGGTTGAGCCTATGTTTTTGCTTCTTCACATGATATGTGCTATCCTTGGAATGTCATTTTATTTTGTTTTGCTTTCTGTTTGAATAAAATACTTAAGATCTTAAATTCTTAAATGAGAGAGAGTGTTCACATAGCTACTTAATTATTTGACTACTCATTGATCTTCACTTATATCTTTTTGGAGTAGTTTGTCATTTAATCTCGTGCTTCACTTATATCCTATGAGTAAATGGTTGAATGAATTGAATATCATAAATCTGAAATTATATATGTTTCATATGCTTATCCCATGGGGAGTAATGACTTCACATATAAGAAGTATAGGTGGTAAAATTTATTGAAAGTTAGCAAACACAACATTGGTCACTTGAACAATTCATGAAAGAATATTGAAGGAAGAGAGATTCCACATATAAATATACTATCTTAGACATCTTCTATGATTGTGAGCCCCATTAATTATTTTCAAACTTGAGAAAATTAGTTGAAGTTGGACAAGGAAGACAATGTAATGAGTTATGTTTGGGTATATTTGTATAGAAGTTATATTGTTATGGATCCTCCAACATGTGGTGCTTGCTTTGAATCTTTTGCTAGCCTTCACCTGTACTAAGCAGGAATACTGCTTGTGCATCCACTTCCTTAAACCCAAAGTTATTCCATATGAGTCCACCATACCTACCTATATGCGGTATTTACCTGCCGTTCCAAGTAAATTTGCATGTGCCAAGCTCTAAATCCTCAAATAATAATCTATTTTGTATGCCCAAATCGCTCATGAAGCGACAGGGGGCGGTCAGTATCTTCCATGCTAGGTGGGTTATTCTCACGATGAGTGTTTATTCGCTTGTCATTCACGAGAAAGTGGCTGGTGAATGGGATGCCCAGTCCTATGATCAAAATCAAAATCAAAATATAGTAATGAAACAAAACTCCCCCGGATTGTTGTTGGTATGGAGGGCACCAGAGGATCCAGCTAGCCATGGCTTGTGTTTGTTGGTGGAGGGGGAGTAAAACTTTACCTTTCTGTTTGGGAACTGCCTATAATGTGTCTAGCATGGAAGATATTGGGAACTCTCGGTCGTTACGTTGACAATGAAAGCATACCTCTCAAAAGTATATTCATCTCTATTTTAAAAGCTTCGAGCTCTAGCACCTCTACAAATCCCTGCTTCCCTCTGTGAAGGGCCTATCTTTTAATTTTATGCAAGAGTCAGTAGTATTCCTTCTCATTTCAACCTCAATTATTCTCTAGTTGGCAAGTATCATGTGGTGGGGAAAGTCCAAGCATATATGGCCATTCAAATATATTTGATCATGAATTATTATTGTTGACAATTATCTATATGATAAATAAGTTGGGAGGCGAAACATTAAGCCCCTATCTTTCTCTGTGTTCGATGGATGCTATTTGTTCTAAGAATATGCTTTGACTATTAGCAATCATGGAAGACTATATGATAGTTGAGTATGTGGAATTTGCTAAATCAAAGCTCTTACATATACCCTTCCTGAAAATAAGATGAATTGCGATTGTTTGATGACTGAGAACATAGTTTGTTAGTTTTCAAGAAAGTTTATGGTCTATGCTTTAACATGTGAATAGCTTGTTACTTGGTCATGAGAAGTTTTATGAGATGAGCTACTGTTTATGATATATAATGATGCTAGAAAAAGTGTTTGGAACTATCATTGATCAAATTTATGCACTATGCTAGCATTCACACTTCATAAATTATTTCTTTTATCATTTACCTACTCGAGGATAAGCAGGAATTAAGCTTGGGGATGCTGATATGTATCTGATGTCGCTTGAACTACGTCGGTATTTCCCGAAAGAGGAAGGGATGATGCAATACAGCTACAGTAGGTATTTCCCTTTGTTATGAAACCAAGGTATCAATCCAGTAGGAGAACCAAGCAACACTATGTAAATGGTACCTGCACACAAAGAAAAAATACTTGCAACCCGACGATTAGGAGGGGTTGTCAATCCATCTACGGGTAACGGTACCAGAAATTGTCAAGTTGACGGGATAAAAATTGTGTAGATTGGATAAATAGATCTCGATAAAACGCGAAATAAAATAAGTAATAAAAAAGTGCAGCAAGGTATTTTTGGGTTTTTGGGATAATAGATCTGAAAATAAAAGCGAATAAAAATAGATCTCAAAGCAAATATGATAAAGAATAGACCCGGGGGCCGTAGATTTCACTAGTGGCTTCTCTCAAGAAAATAGTGATACGTCTCCGTCGTATCTACTTTTCCTAACGCTTTTCCTCTTGTTCTGGACTCTAATTTGCATGATTTGAATGAAACTAACCCGGACTGACGCTGTTTTCAGCAGAACTACCATGGTGTTGTTTTTTGTGTAGAAATAAATGTTCTCGGATTGGAAGGAAACTTTGCGAGGATTTTTTATATAATAAAAGAGAATTTCTGGAGCCAAGAACCACCGGAGGGGGGCACCTGGGTGGGCACAACCCACCAGGGCGCGCCCCCCCTCTTGGTGCGCCCAGGTGGGTTGTCCCCACCTGGTGGCCCCGCAGACCTCAACCCTGACACTATAAAATCACATTTTCGGAGAAAAAAATCAGGGAGAAAGAATTATCGCGTTTTGCGAGACAGAGCTGCCGCCACCTCATGTTCTTCATCGGGAGGCCAGATCTGGAGTCCGTTTGGGGCTCCGGAGAGGGGGATCTTTGATCTTCATCATCACCAACCCTTCTCCATCGCCAATTCCATGATGCTCCCCACCGGGAGTGAGTAATTCCTTCGTAGGCTCGCTGGTCGGTGAGGAGTTGGATGAGATTCATCATGTAATCGAGTTAGTTTTGTTAGGGCTTGATCCCTAGTATCCATTATGTTCTGAGATTGATGTTGCTATGACTTTGCCATGCTTAATGCTTGTCACTTTGGGCCCGGGTGCCATGATTTCAGATCTGAACCGTTTATGTTATCACCATTATATCTATGTTCTAGATCTGATCTTGCAAGTTATAGTCACCTACTACGTGTTATGATCCGGCAACCCCGGAGTGACAGAAGTCGGGACACTTCCCGGTGATGACCGTAGTTTGAGGAGTTCATGTATTCACTATGTGTTAATGCTTTGTTCCGGTTCTCTATTAAAAGGAGGCCTTAATATCCCTTAGTTTCCTTATGGACTCCACTGCCACGGGAGGGTAGGACAAAAGATGTCATGCAAGTTCTTTTCCATAAGCATGTATGACTATTTACGGAATACATGCCTACATTATATTTATGAACTGGACCTAGTTCTGTGTCGCCCTAGGTTATGACTGTTATATGATGAATATCATCCAATGAATTCACCGATCCAATGCCTACGAATTTCTCTCATATTGTTCTTGCTAAGTTACTACTGCTATCGTTACTGTTATACTTGCTACAAAATCATTGCTATCACTATTACTGTTACTATTGCTGTTGCTACAACTATCAAAACTATCATATTACTTTGCTGCAGATAATTAATCTCCAGGTGTGGTTGAATTGACAACTCAACTGCTAATACTTGCAAATATTCTTTGGCTCCCCTTGTGTCGAATCAATAAATTTGGGTTGAATACTCTACCCTCGAAAACGGTTGCGATCCCCTATACTTGTGGGTTATCAAGACCTTTTTCTGGCGCCGTTGCCGGGGAGCATAGCTATATTTGTTGAGTCACTTGGGATTATTATCAAATTATCACTATGAAGAATCTGAAGGACGCTAAGACTAAGATTATTCCCTCTAAGACGAGGGGAGGTAAGGAACTGCCATCTAGCTCTGCACTTGATTCACCTTCTGTTATAAGTAGACTTGCAACACCACCACATGCTATTAATTCTGATATGTCGCAAGTTATTAATGATGCTACTTCCGCTATGAATGATACTCATGATGATGCTAGTACCCTGCTTGATGATAATGTGCCACTAGGTGAATTTCTTGATGAACAACTTGCTAGAACTAAAGCTTTTGAGAATGCTGAAACTGATGAAATTGTTGAAACTGATGAAGAGCTTGAAACTGAAAATCTTGAAACACCTATTAGATCTAGTTCTCCTAGATATGAATTGCCTAAGATACCAGAAGGCTATGTTATGGATGAGGAGACAACTAGAGACTTTCTTGCTTGCAATGATAGGGATGATCTTAAGAAATTATTATGCAAACTGAAAGAAAAATCTTTGAATGCTAGAATGAAATATGATCCTAAGTTTGCTACTTCACCTATCTTTGTTGATGATAAGGATTATGAATTCTCTGTCGACCCAGAGTTGATTACTTTGGTTGAATCTGATCCTTTCCATGGTTATGAAACTGAAACTGGTGTATCACACCTTACTAAGTTGAATGACATAGCCACCCTTTTTGCTCATGATGAGAAAATTCCCTATAATTATATTCGCAAATTATTTTCGTTCTCGTTAAAGGGTGATGCTAAGACTTGGTATAATACTCTTGCTCCTAGTTGTGTGCGAAGTCCCCAGGATATGATTTATTACTTCTCTGAAAAATATTTTCCTGGTCATAAGAAACAAGCTGCCTTACAGGAAATATTCAACTTTGTGCAAATTGAAGAAGAGAGTCTCCCACAAGCTTGGGGGAGGCTTCTCCAATTGCTTAATGCTTTGCCTGATCATCCTCTTAAGAAAAATGAAATACTTGATATCTTCTATAATGAACTAACCGATGCTTCTAGGGATTTCCTAGATAGTTGTGCCGGTTGTGTTTTCAGGGAACGAACTATTGAACAAGTTGAAGAATTATTGAATAACATATTGAAAATTTATGATGATTGGATCCTTCCTGAACCACCACTTAAACCTACTTCGAAGAAGAGGGGCATCTTATATCTCAGTCCTGAAGATATGCAAGAGGCAAAGAAATCTATGAAGGAAAAAGGTATTAAAGCAGAGGATGTTAAAAATTTACCTCCTATTGAAGAAATACATGGGCTTGAAACACCACCACCACCTAAGGTGGTAGAGGTAAATTCTTTACTAAAGTTTGATGAAGGTGATATTCCTTATAACAAACATCCTAGTCAATGCTTATATGAGATTGATAATCACATTAGAAAGCAAGATCACTTCAATGCAAATGTTATGAAACAATTGAAATACAATTCTGATATGATAGCTCGCTTGAGTGACTTGCTATTTAGAATTACCAATGATGTTAGAGGTGTAGGAAAACATGCCGCTATGGTTCAAACCCAATTAGAACAAGTCGCTAAATCTCAAAGAGAGTTGTTAGATGAAATGAATAATAATATCAATGATCATGCTATTAGAGTGATGACTAGAGGAGGTAGAATGACTCAGGAACCACTTTATCCAGAGGGACACCCTAAAAGAATTGAACAAGACTCTCAAAGAGTCAGCACTGATGCACCTAGTCCTTCTAAAAAGAAAAAGAAGAAGAAGGATGGTAGGACTTTGCATGCCTCTAGTGAACCTGAAGTAGAAAAACCTCCTGTTAATGATAATGAAGTCTCTATTTCTGATGCTGAAACTCAATCTGGTAATGAACATTCACCTTCTGATAATGAAAAAGATAATGATGAGGTTCATGAAGACACTCCAACAAATGATAAAGAACCAGACAATGATGTTGAAATAGAATCAGCTATTGATCTTGATAACCCACAAGTCAAGAATAAAAGATATGATAAAAGAGACTTTGTTGCTAGAAAACATGGTAAGGAAAGAGAACCTTGGGTTCAAAAACCTATGCCCTTTCCACCTAAGTCAACTAAGAAGAAAGATGATGAAGAATTTGAATGCTTTGCTGAAATGCTTAGGCCAGTCTTTTTGCATACACGCTTGACTGATATCTTAAAAATGCCTCCTTATGCAAAATACACGAAAGACATCATCACCAACAAGAGAAAAATACCGGAAGCTGAAATCTCCACCATGCTTGCTAATTATACTTTTAAGGATGGAGTACCTAAAAAACTTGGAGATCCGGGAATACCAACTATACCTTGCTCCATCAAAAGAAATTATGTGAAAATCGCTTTTGTGTGATTTAGGAGCTGGTGTTAGTGTTATGCCTTTCTCTCTATATAAAAGACTTGACTTGAATAAACTCACACCTACTGAAATATCTTTGCAAATGGCTGACAAATCAACTGCCATAACTACCGGTATTTGTGAGGATGTGCCCGTTGTTGTTGCTAATGTTACTATCTTAACTGACTTTGTTATACTTGAGATGCCCGAGGACGACAACATGTCGATTATCCTTGGTAGACCCTTTTTGAATACTGCAGGGGCTGTTATTAACTGCAATAAAAGCAAGGTCACTTTTCATATCAATGGTAACGAGCACACGGTGCACTTTCCGAAGAAACAATTCCAAGTGAATGGTATTAATGTTATTGAAAAATCTCCGACAATCACTATTGGAAGTTTTCAACTAACTCTACCTACTACCAAAAAGAAATATGAAATGCTTATTGTTGGGGACGTTCATATCCCCACTGAGGTAACTTAGTGTTTTACGAAAGTTCTTCGGTTTCATGCTAATCGAAGGTGGTTGTTAATAAGACTTGATCAACCTTATTAATGAATCATTTTTGAGAGGTATGAAGTTGATGAATTTAGTGAGCACTACCTTCTGTCCTTTACTTTTACTTCCTGTTTTTCTTAGTTAAATAAAATAAAATGCCATGCTTAGTATGTTTTCTGAATTTTCCATGCAATAAAAAAATGACCCAAAAATAAAAGTTCTCAGAATGCTCTGAAAATTTAATACGATTTTTTTCTAAATATTTAATAATTTTTGGTGCAAATAACTTCAGAGGAGGACGCGCCAGGTGGGCACAACCCACCTGGGCGCGCCAGCACCCCCAGGCGCGCCCTGGTGGGTTGTGGTCCCCACGTGGGCCCCCTCACTTATCTTTTTAGCTCATGTCACCACCTACCTCCATAAAAAAATCACCATTGCTCTCTCCCTCGTGTTCTTGCTCTCAAACCCACGGATTTCGATCTCTTTGCTCAAAGCTCCATTTCTGAAACTGTTTTGGGGGATTGCTACTTGGTATGTGACTCCTCCATTGGTCCAATTAGTTTTTGCTTTAGTGGTTTATATTTTGAATAAATAGCTACTCTTGGTGCTGCTGTAGATGAGCTTGCATGTTGAATTCTTAGAGTTCTAAGTAGTTTGAATGCTTGATATGGCCTCTATGCATCCTTATGAGTAGCTGTTATCAATCTTGTAAAGTTTTGTCAACAAAATTTTGTGACCCAATTTTTCTTCTTCAGAAATTGTACGCAAATATGATGAACCTTTTTGGAAGGAGTTCTTTGAGGAGGAGGTCCTCGGAGGCATCCTCTAGTAGCAGCTATGTTCGTCGGTCCTATGTTGAACCAAGTGAAAATTCCATACGAGATGCAGCCACCAAATCATGTTTATGGCCTTGCAACAATTTTATGGTGCGCATTGGTATTAAAGAAGAATTTGAGTAATATGTTCACAATGCCGAGCTCGGTCCCTACATTGCAGATAAGTGCAACCAACACCACAGCCTCACTGAATCATTTACTAAAGAATATAAATTCCATCCTCGTGAGGCTAGAGTGTCGTTTAAACTTTACGACTATCCTTTCACCCTACCCTTAGAGGCATTTTCTAATTACTGCAAAATTCCATTTTGGGGATCGTTAGACGAACCACCAAGATCGGAGTTTGAGATATTCTTGACTAGCCTTTGCTATGGTGAGACTAGAGGAGTGACGCAAGGTAGAATAAAGAGCATTCATTTTCCCTCAATTCAATACTTTACACTATTTAATGGAAAATGCATTGTAGGCAAACAAGATTGTAATACACTTTGTGCTCCTGACTTGAGCCTCATACGCACCGCTCTCACCGGTGACAAAAGTTATAACCTTGGAGCGATTGTTGCACGCAGGTTGCAACATAACGCTGGTAGTGGATATTTTTATGGTGGAATTTATGCCACACGTTTAGCAAGAGAGCTGGGTGTTTCACCTTGGCGTTATGACCCCATACTACCCACACAGAACTTGGACTTTGATGCTATGAAACGTCATAAGACCCTTAGTGGTGAAGCCCATAATTTTACATATAACCTGTTGTTTAATAAAAAGTCCATTGTGGATACCTTTTTGCCTGCACCTGCTCTCTTTGATGTTCATAGCAAGGGAAGATATTTTGTTCTTGAGAGCGAGGCCCGAGCACACAACACATGGGTGGTGGCTGCTCGGCAGGCTGAGGAGGCTGCACCAAGAGCCTTCATGAGCTACCACTCTGACTACTACGCAGGCTCCAAACGGTGATTACCAAGCTAGGCCAAAAGCCTAAGCTTGGGGGAGTACGTATGCCCACCGACATTACATTCATGTTCACACATTTCATTCCAGTTGTCGGTGTTCACACTTTTTCATTGTATTATCCATGCTAGATTCATTTTCTTGCTTTCTTCTTGTGCGTTTGAAAAACTTTGAGAAAATCAAAAAAATATTTCCTGCTTCTTTTTGGTTTTCTTTCTAGTTTAATTAGTTGTCATGTTAAAAAGAAAACACAAAAAGATTTCCTTGTTCTTCTTTTGTTTGTTGGGAGCTCTCCCATGTAAATAATTTTTCTCGTTTTTGTTTTTCCCTTAATTTGCTCTCTTCAAGAAAAACTAAAAACTTCAAAAATATTTTTGTGAGTTTCTCTGAATTTGTTTTCCTTTTATTGAGTCATACCGAGGAGAAGACCACGATGAAAATGTTGAGTGGCTCTCATATGCATTATTGTTGATCTAATGAAGAGCTCAAATTACCTTGTCTTCTCCTTTTTAATAAATTGTTTGCAGATTCCAGCTTGGTCCATGGTACTCTTGCACTATTATCATTTTCATATTGTTCGGTCATGCAAGTGAAAGGCAATAATGACGATATTTGGTGAACTGGCTGTGGCAGAGAGAAACGCGTATGAACTCGACTTGTTCTGTTATTGTAAATATGTTTAACCTAGTATCCATGATTCAGCCTATTATGATCAAACATGTTTGCAATGACAATTAGAGATTATCGTTTCTTATGCCATGCTTAAGTAGCTAGGAGTGGATAATGATTTATCTTGGATGCCAACATTGCGTTAAAATGATTGTGATGTAATATGATGATATGGTATCCTCCTCTGAATGTTCGAGTGGCTTGACTTGGCACATGTTCATGCATGTAGTTGAATCAAAACCAACATAGCCTCTATGATATTTATGTTCATGGTGTTCAATGTTACTCATGCTAGTATCCAATGTTACTTATGCATAACACATGTTCATGACCGTTTTCACTCTCTAGTTGGCCGCTTCTCAACCTAAATGCTAGCCTTCGCCTGTACTAAGCGGGAACACTGCTTGTGCATCAAAATCTTGAAACCCAAGTTATCCCAGATGAGTCCACCATACCTACCTATATGCGGTATTACCCTGCCGTCCTAAGTAAATTTGCATGTGCCACCTCTAAAAACTTCAAATAAATATCCTTTTTGTGTGCCTGGATTGTTCATAGAGCGACAGGAGGTAGTCAGTATCTTCCATGCTAGCGGGTTATTCTCATGATGAGTGTTTATTCACTCGTCCTTGCACGAGAGGGGCGGTAATAGGGATTCCCAGTCCCGAATTCAGAATTGCAAATAATTAAACAAAACTCCCCCAGGATTGTTGTTGGTATGGACAGTACCCGTTGTTTCGGACCAGCCATGGAGTGTGATTGTTGGTGGAGGGGGAGTAAACTTTTACTTTTATCGCTTGGGAACTGCCACTAATGTGTTTAACATGGAAGATATCGATAACTAATGGTCGCGAAGTAAACGAGAAGGGTGCATTTCTCAAAACTTCATTTACATCTATTTTATAAACTTGAGCTCTGGCACCGCTGCAAATCACTGCTTCCCTCTGCGAAGGGACTATCTATTTACTTTTATGTTGTGTCATCACCTTCTCAAATAAGCGCCATATCCTGAGAGCACTATTGTCATCCTCATGCATTGTGTGTAGCTAATGTTGGGTGCATCATGACTGGCTCTTTTCTACCATGAATTACAATGTTTAGTCGCTGCTTGAACTTTGGAGGTGCTCTGCATTTATGTTTTGCGGTCTCAGAAAGGGCTAGCGAAATACATCTATTGTCATATTATATCATGGTTGCTTTGACAAAGTGTTGTCATTTGAGATATCTTATTATTGCTTGCTAGTTGATTATGCCATTGATATGAGTTAATATAATTTTTAAGGGTTATTGTCGACATGGTTAGTCATGATCTTGGCTGAAAACCTGGGTGCTACTTAAGCTTATTTATGTAAACAAGAGCAAAAGAGTTCGTAAAAGTTTTTCTTTTTCATTTTCAGTTTATCAACTGGATTGCTTGAGGACAAGCAAAGGTTTAAGCTTGGGGGAGTTGATACATCTCCGTTGTATCTACTTTTCCTAACGCTTTTCCTCTTGTTTTAGACTCTAATTTGCATGATTTGAATGAAACTAACCCGGACTGACGCTGTTTTCAGCAGAACTACCATGGTGTTGTTTTTTTGTGCAGAAATAAAAGTTCTCGGATTGGAACAAAACTTTGCGAGGATTTTTTATATAATAAAAGAGAATTTTCTAAGCCAAGAACCACCGGAGGGGGCACCTGGGTGAGAAAAACCCACCAGGGCGCGCCCCCCCTCGTGGCGCGCCCAGGTGGGTTGTCCCCACCTGGTGGCCCCGCAGACCTTAACCCTGACACTATAAAATCACATTTTCGGAGAAAAAATCAGGGAGAAAGAATTATCGCGTTTCGCGAGACGGAGCTGCCGCCACCTCATGTTCTTCATCGAGAGGCCAGATCTGGAGTCCGTTTGGGGCTCCGGAGAGGCGAATCTTTGATCTTCATCATCACCAACCCTTCTCCATCGCCAATTCCATGATGCTCCCCACCGGGAGTGAGTAATTCCTTCGTAGGCTCGCTGGTCGGTGAGGAGTTGGATGAGATTCATCATGTAATAAAGTTAGTTTTGTTAGGGCTTGATCCCTAGTATCCATTATGTTCTGAGATTGATGTTGCTATGACTTTGCCATGCTTAATGCTTGTCACTTTGGGCCTGGGGGCCATGATTTCAGATCTGAACCGTTTATGTTATCACCATTATATCTATGTTCTAGATCCGATCTTGCAAGTTATAGTCACCTACTACGTGTAATGATCCGGCAACCCCGGAGTGACAGAAGTCGGGACACTTCCCGGTGATGACCGTAGTTTGAGGAGTTCATGTATTCACTATGTGTTAATGCTTTGTTCTGGTTCTCTATTAAAAGGAGGCCTTAGTATCCCTTAGTTTCCTTATGGACCCCGCTGCCACGGGAGGGTAGGACAAAATATGTCATGCAAGTTCTTTCCATAAGCACGTATGACTATTTACGGAATACATGCCTATTTTATATTTATGAACTGGAGCTAGTGCCGTATCGCCCTAGGTTATGACTGTTATATGATGAATATCATCCAACAAATTCACTGATCCAATGCCTATGAATTTCTCTCATATTGTGCTTGCTAAGTTACTACTGCTATCGTTACTGTTGTACTTGATACAAAATCATTGCTATCACTGTTACTTTTACTATTGTTGTTGCTACTACTATCAAAACTATCATATTACTTTGCTACTGATCACTTTGCTGCAGATAATTAATCTCCAGGTGTGGTTGAATTGACAACTCAACTGCTAATACTTGCAAATATTCTTTGGCTCCCCTTGTGTCGAATCAATAAATTTGGGTTGAATACTCTACCCTCGAAAACTGTTGCGATCCCCTATACTTGTGGGTTATCAAATAGCATACGGTGGGTAAACAAATTACTGTTGGGCAATTGATAGAAGATCGAATAATTATGACGATATCCAAGGCAATGATCAATATATAGGCATCACGTCCAAGATTAGTAGACCGACTCCTGCCTACATCTACTACTATTACTCCACACATCGACCGCTATTAGCATGCATCTAGTGTATTAAGTTCATGGAGAAACGGAGTAATGCAATAAGAATGATGACATGATGTAGACGAGATCTATTCATGTAGGAATAGCCTCCATCTTGTTATCCTTAATAGAAACGATACAGGCGTGTCTTGCTGCCCCTTCTGTCACTGGGAAAGAACAACGCACGATCGAACCCATCACAAAGCACCTCTTCCCATGGCAAGAAAAATCGATCTAGTTGGCCTAACTAAACCAAAGATTCGAAGAAGAAATACGAGGCTATAAATAATCATGCATATAAGAGATCAAAAGAAGACTCAAATAATATTCATGGATATAGATTTTATCATAAACTCAAAGTTCATCGGATCCCAACAAACACACCGCAAAAAAGAGTTGCATCAAATAGATCTCCAAAAGACCATTGTATTGAGAATCAAAAGAGAGAGAGGAAGCCTTCTAGCTACTGCCTACGAACCCATAGGTCTATGATGAACTACTCACGCATCATCGGAGAGGCACCAATGAGGATGATGAACCCCTCTGTGATGGTGTGTAGATTGGATCTCATGGTTCTAGAACTTGCGGCGCTGGAATTGTGTTTCGTCGACTCCCCTAGGGTTTTTGGAATATTTGGGTATTTATTGGGTGAAGAGGCGGTGCGGGAGGCCACCGAGGTGGGCACAACCCACCAGGGTGCGCCTGGGCTCATGGGTGCACCCTGGGGGGTTGTGCTCCCCTCGGCCCCCCCCTCTGGTGCTTCTTTGGCCCATCTTGTGTCTTTTGGTCCAAAAAAATTCTCCAAAAAGTTTTGCTGCATTTGGACTCCGTTTGGTACTGTTATTCTGCGAAGTAAAAAACAAGCAAAAAACAGCAACTGGCACTGGGCACTATGTCAATAGGATAGTCCCCAAAAATGATATAAAGTTGCTATAAAATGATTGTAAAATATCCAAGAATGATAATATAACAACATGGAATAAGCAAAAATTATAGATACGTTGGAGACGTATCAGTCTCCAACGTATCTATAATTTATGAAGTATTCATGCAATGTTTACAACAATTTTATATGATTTTGGTATGATTTGATTAGAACTAATCCGGATTGACACTGTTTTCAGCAGAACTACCATGGTGTTGTTTTTTGTGCAGAAATAAAAGTTCTCGGAATGGGCTGAAAATTTACGGTGATTTTTTATGGACCAAAAGAGACCCCCGAAGCACCGGAGCTGGGCCAGGAAGTGACCGAGGAGGCCACAAGCCTAGAGGGCGCGCCCACCCCCTAGGGCGTGCCCCCGGCTTGTGGGCCCCTCGGGCACCCCCTTGACCTGAGACCGATGCCAAAAATTCCTATAAATACCAAAAACCCCGAAAAGAACCCTAGATCAGAAGTTTCGCTGCCACAAGCCTCTGTAGCCAGGAAAAACCAATTGGGAGCCTGTTTCGGCACCCTGTCGGCGGGGGAAACCATCACCGGAGGCCATCTTCATCATCCCGATGGTCACCATGACAAGGGGGGAGTAGTTCACCCTCAGGGCTGAGGGTATGTGTGACGCCCCCGGCTCAATCGTGCACTAATCATACACGCAAATGCACACGATCAAGCCTAAGGACTCACGGGAAGATATCACAACACAACTCTAAAACATAAATAAAGTCATACAAGCTTTATATTACAAGCCAGGGGGCCTCGAGGGCTTGAATACATAAGCTTGCATACAAGCGTCAGCGGAAGCATCAGATATCTAAGTACCGATATTAAAAGAGAAACAGAAAGGCCTTAAGAAAGGCGGGGCAAAATAAAACACTACGATCGAAAGGCGTAGGCCTCCTGCCTGGGACCCTCCGATCCTACTCCTGGTCGTCAGCCAACTCGTAGTAGTAACACCCTCGAGGTGGTACTAGTAATCGCCAGCGGGGCAGCTGTCTCAGGGGCTCCATCATCTGGTCACGACAAACTGATATGGGGAGAAAAGGAAAACAAAGCAACCGTGAGTACTCAGAAGTACTCAGCAAGCAAGGATCTACACTACATATGCAACATTTTCAAGGGGAGGCTGTATATGTGGACTGGGCTGCAGAAAAGCCAGAATAGAGAGAAGGCCTAGTCCTATCGAAGACTAGCATCTTCAGCGGTCTTGCAGCAATAGAAGAGAGTAGAACAGTACAATATAATGTAGCAGTATCATTAAGTCTCAACCTCTCCCAGAGATCCTTTCTCGACTCCCTGCGAGAAAGCAATCCCAGAGCCATACAGTCATCAACCTCGTCCTGAGATCCCTTCTCGACTCCCTGCGAGAAGCCATCCCAGAGCCATAGTATCCAGTTCTAGTTGTATCGATCGGGATACAACTCCGAGTGTCCTTTACCATAGGACCGGCTATCGATAGATGTGTTCTTCCCTGCAGGGGTGCACCAACTTACCCAACACGCTCGATTAACTCCGGCCGGGCACACTTTCCTGGGTCATGCCCGACCTCGGCCAAACGATACATCGCAGCCCTACCTACAGCTCAGCAGAGAGGTCCCCGCCGGTCTACATCCTAAGCACTCAGGGGTCTTGGGCCATCGCCCTGTGCACTCCGGGTCGTTGTGTGCAGGGTGGATACCAGCACCGCCTCGGATGGTTGGTACGATCCGACCGTGCCACAATGCTGAACTGGACGTCTGACAGAACTGTCGGCTGATGCCACGATGCAGAACGCCCATACTATGCCCACGTGATGGTTAGTGCTATCAGGCCAGAGGCCTGCTCGGATCAAATATCCAAGTCGTTAGTGGACTAGGGCTTGCTGTAATGAGCAGAGACTCACAAAAGATGTGACCCCGTCGCCCCGTCTCGAGGACTTGCGGCAAGGGCCATGAATGCCCGGCCACGCCTCGTATTCACCACTCGGGCACCACACAGGCACCCGTCTTCACAACACTCACCTTTCAGGCGCACGCGGGTACCCCTCAGGGTCGACCCGCCTATCCAAGTAACAGTGTAAAGTCCAAGTATCCGTGTGTCCATAACATCAAAGGAATCCGAGGTATCACCCTTGTTGGATTCCTACTTGATGTATCCGTCAAGGTGAACTCAGAGGAATCACCCTCGATGGGTTCACACTTGATGTGTTGCACGACAGCGTCGTTACCAGAAGTGGTGAAGGAGGAATCACCCTCGATGACCACGACCGAATAGCTACTCTACAGAGTTAACATCAGAAGTGCTACACGAGGTATCACCCTCGGCACTCGATATTAACGCTGCAGTGTCGTTACAACTAAGGGGGGGTGATGTGCGGTGCCGGGGTCTGGTCTTCAATCCCATTGATCGGGTCTTCTGATAATCCAGCGGGGCAGTCGGGATAAGTGGGGTCACTGATAGGTCTCTACCCAGCCTATACTAAGTAGTTTAGGATATGCAGGTAATTATCAACAACAGGTTACAATAGACAGGCTATGCATCAGAATAGGTAAAGGAGGAGTAGCAGCAGCAATTCTAATGCAAGCATGAGAAACTAGAATGGGCGATATTGGGATAATCAAAGGAGGGGGGGCTTGCCTGGTTGCTCGGCGGCAAGGGCAAGGTCGTCAACGGTGGCGTCGGGCTCCGGAGCTGCGTCGGTACCGGGAACTGCGTCGGGGTCTAACGAGAGAGAATAGGGGGAGGAAACAATAAATACAAGCAAACAGATGCAACACGATGTATGACATGGCAATTCGCAGTGCTAGGGGTAGTCTAACGCAGTACTACACGTATCAGACAGAGCGGGAGAATATCTGACGATATTTCCCGGGTCTTTGGATTTATCGGACAGGCGATCCGGAGGGGGAATGTCCCATGTTCAGGTATTTAGAGACGTGTGACGGATGAACGGACCACGTATTCAGATTCGTCTCGAAATTCTGAGCAACTTTCATGTATAAAGTTTTTTGATCCGAGCTACGGATGAATTTCTACCAATTTCCGAAGATTTAAGCAGTTATTGGAATTCCCTGGAAATTGGCTAAGTATCAGAAAATCCTTAGTTTTAAACATCACTTGGCTATTTTCAAAAGGCTATACTTATTGTTCTGTTCATCCTATGGCTTAGTGCCTTATATCAATACTGATCACTTTCATGTGATCTAGAAGATGGTAACAATTGCATCTCTGCTAGATCCCTGCAACTTGTTTATTTTCTGCTCTAAAGTAGCTACCGCAATAATTCTGTTCTCCATCTTTTCTGTTAACAGAACATAGACTTTTGTCATTTTCATTGCATTTAATCCGTGCCTCGAATGGATTTGTTCCAATGGGATAAAATGGAGCTTGTCAAGTGTACTTTCTGTCCATATAATTCTTACACCTTTTAACAGTTGTTTAACCGCTGATTAGGGACTGTCTAGGTGGTTAGTTAATGTTGATTTTGAAAAGCTAACTATAGCTACAGTAGCTAGCAGCACTTAGCATCAGTAGCAGCTAGCGGGAGCAGCAGCGATATAGCAAAGCAGCAGAGCAATGCAAGGAGCAGCAGGCACGACAGCAAGCAGCGCCGGATGCTGCATCGTGTGCATGAGCAGCGCCGGCTAGCAATGGCGGGCACGGCCAGGATGCGGCCAGACGGCAGCGGCGGGCAAGCGCGGCGCGCGGGGAGTAGTGGCAGCGAAGCGATAGCGGTAGCAGCAGGCAGTAGCAGAAGCAGAGCAAGCAGCATCAGGGGAAGGCAGCAGCGGCAGCAACGCAAGCAGCAGAGTAGCTAGCACAGGCGCGGCAGCAGGCGGGCATGAGCGAGCCCAGGCACGCGCGAGCGCGGGTGACTGCGGAGAGGCAGCTGCGCAGACGAGCAGGGGCGTGGCCCGGGCAGTAGCGGCCCTGGTGGGCGCGGCCAGGCCCCGACGGGCGCAGCTGCAGTGGCGCGCAGGGCGCGGCCTCGACGAGGCAGGGTGCGGGCGGATGTGTGGCGCGCATGCGGTACGCGGCCGGGGGCATGTGCGAGGCGGCCATAGGCGTACGGGAGCATCGGGCAGAGGCATGCGAGGCTCGCCGAGCTCGACAGGGTCGAGCTAGCGGCCACGGCGAATAACGACGTCGGCTGCAGGCGGTGATGGCACCTACGGCACGGGTTTGAGGTGTAAGGAGAGGGCTTCCGACGAGGAGCTCACCGTGTAGGCACACGAGGACCCGTCGATAGATTAGGAGCAGCAGGCGTCGCCGGATCCGAAGAAGATCGCCGGCGGCAGCCGTGGGGAGGATGAGGTCGATTCAGCCGATGCGGTGGCGCGGAGCTTGCGTTCTTCGGCGCGAATGAAGCAGAGGGACGCGGCCGGGCTCCTGGACACGGTCCTAGGCCAAGGGGTGGTCGGTGCGCGCGAGGAAGACGCCGGCCATGGCGACGGTGGCAGTGGTCTCCTCCAGACCGGGAAGAGGGGCGAGTGTGGGGGAGAAGTGGGAGAGGCAAGTGGAGGGGAGGCGAGGAGGCCGAGGGGCTGAGGGGGGTTGGCGTCCTTATCTTGCCCCGGCGGGAACGGCGAGGTGGTCAGGGACGACCAACGGGCGCGCCTCGGTCGCCTTCCCCTGTAGCGAGGTGGAAGGCGACCGAGTAGGGTTGGGCTGGGCCGGCCTGGGCCTGTCCCTGTGGCCTAAGGCCCAGGGGTAGGGGACTTTTCTTTTTCTATTTTTCTTTTTCCAGTAGCTTTTGCATTTTCTTTTAGCCGCAAAAGACTTTGCAAAAATATGCCACTGGCCAAAACAAATTCAAAGAAATATTGTGTACTGCCACAAAAAGTTTGGAATCTAATTGAAGCTGTTAGAATTTTGCATAAATGGAAAAGCAGTTAATTTGCTGATTTGGCACTGTTTTAAATTGCTATATTCCATCTTGGCTTGGAGGTGATGTTGTTTTCCTTCACAATTAAATGTTATGGAATTTTGGTTAAAAGATGAAATATTTTGCAGCAACTTTTGTGCAACTCCATATTTCACTTGCAAATTGAATTTGACTTGAAAGTGGAAATTTCAAAGGATATTTGAGTCAAAGGTGATCAAGCACTGTTTAGTAAAATGATTAGCTTAATCACAGAGGATTACTGTAGCATGACACTGGGGGTGTTACAGTATGTACCAGTAGCTATGTGTTTGATCCCTCTCTCTCATGTTCTTGATTTGGCACGATCTTGATGTACCGCGAGCTTTGTTAATATATTTCGATCTTATGGTGTTCTTCCCTCTCTACCTTCTTGTGATGAATTGAGTCTTCCTCTTTGAGGTTTCATTATGTTGGATTGAGTATTGGATTTGAGAAGACTTGATGTTGTCTTGCGATGGGATATTTGTGGTGACAATGGGATGTTCTATTGATTCACTTGATGTATGTTTTGGCACTCAACTCGCAGATTCCCGAGGTGACATTGGGGTAATCTATGCATAGGGGTTGATGCACGTTTTCGTCCTACGTTCTCTGATAGAAACTTTGGAGTGATTCTTTATTGCACGTTGAGGGATTGTTATATGATCCAATTATGTTTTTATTGTCGAGAGAATTTGCACTAGTGAAAGTATGAACCCTAGGCCTTGTTTTCAAGCATTGCAATACCATTTTTGCTCACTTTCGTTACTAGTTACCTTGCTGTTTTTATATTTTCAGATTTCAAAAACCTATGTCTACCCATATTACACTTGTATTACCATCTCTTCGCCGAACTAGTGCACCTATACAATTTACCATTGTATTGGGTGTGTTGGGGACACAAGAGACTCTTTGTTATTTGGTTGCAGGGTTGTTTGAGAGAGACCACCTTCATCCTACGCCTCCCACGGATTGATAAACCTTAGGTCATCCACTTGAGGGAAAATTGCTACTGTCCTACAAAACTCTGCGCTTGGAGGCCGAACACGAGTCTACAAGAAGAAGGTTGCGTAGTAGACATCAGCCGCCCCATTGCCCTACCCAAACGGACAAAATGGACGTCCGTTTTGGATCGTGCGTTTGAGTTGGCCTTATGCGTTGTTCATGTTCTTGTGGAAAATTGGCGTGAATGGAAAAATCTCCAGAGGATATTATCTTGAAGATAAAATTGGGGAAGATCATAGTCACATTAGGAAAGTTGTAAGAGCATCTACAGCAGGGCACCCCAAACCCGCCTCAAACGTTCGAGGGGTGGACCAGTTAGTTACCGGTCACAAAAACCGCCCCAGACAGACGTCTCAAATGGGCCTCAAACTCTCGAGCTGACCGGCACCCCACATATCCAACCCAAATATGGGGCAGATATGGGGATGCACGGCCGTGAATACGTCATAATTATGCGCTTTTCTATCAATTGCCCAACAGTAATTTGTTCACCCACGGTATGCTATGTGTTCGAGAGAGAAGCCTCTAGTGAAAACTATGTCCCTACTTTAGTCATATTATAAAATCCAAAAATACTTTGCTACAATTTTTTTTACTTTTATTTTACTTTGCAATTTATCCATCTGCATATACAAGATTTAATCCTTGCAAGTAACGAGTTCAAGGGGATTGACTACCCTCTTGCCCGTGTTGGGTGCAAGTATTTGCTTTGCAGGTGCTGAAGACGCATGCTATTGGTTCAATAACCTTGGTTCTCACCGAGGGAAATACTTATCTCTATTGTACTGCCTCTCCTCGTCTCTTCAGGGAAAATCCCAACGCATTTTACAAGTAGCAGGAAGAATTTCTGGCGTCGTTGCTGGAGAAACATCATCAAATTCTTATCAAGTACCTACACACAAACTATCATCTACTTGCTCTACTTTTTATTTTCCCTTTTTTATTTGCCTCTCTTTTTCTTCTTCCTCCACTTCTCATAAGAATCAAAAACACAAAAATATTTTGTTTTGTTGCTCTGCTAGTTTTCTTGCTTTGTCGCTATGTCTAGTGCTACTAATCCTCCTCTCTCTCTCTCTCCAGATTTTTAAGTTCTTTACTTCAAACAGAAACAAGGAGAAAATCTAAAATATGCTTGGTAGAATATTATCATATATGTACCATAAAAGGTGACATAAAAATCTTACTTTGAAACTTTTATGTGGGGCCCACCATGCCTCATAGACAACTTCTGGATTTTGCCGCAAAAGGGAACTTTATTGAAAGTGATGCTAATACTTCTTATGAAATAATAGAGGGGGTACTGGAGACCCACCCCCACAAAAAGGATTTAATTACACTCATGAAGGAATTCAAATCTTATAGAAACTAGGGGATATGCAGAAAAATTTGATTGAGTTGCAAAAATCTAATGAACCACTCAAAACCCTTAGTTCAAACCTCAATCGCATGAATTCTCTTCTTACTGTTTGCAACAAAAGGCTTGATACATTAGATAATAAGATTGCTTCATTTTCTGAAACTAATGGGAATCGTAAGGAACCTCTGGGATTTGAGAAAAGCTGTAAGTGCATCTAGTGCCCCTTAGTGATTTTGGTGTATTGAAGACTTATAGGTTAAGGGACTAATGTGTTTTTGAGTGTACACAGGTATTATAAGTCTCTGAGGAGTTTGAAATATTCGAAGAAAGTCGACCCCTAAAAATGAATGTCTTCGTCTAAAGACTTTGGTTTTCTTGAAGACTTTGAAAATGAGGAAATTGGTGTGACCTTGAAGATATTGATGCGAGGACTATGAAGTGTGAAGACTTTTGTTTTCGTAGTTTCATTTCCTTTCTTTTGAGTCAGAGGAAACACCGTACTATTAAAGGGGGTCGAGGTAATACTAAGAAAAAATTTCCAGGTGATGCTCATCTCAAAGCCTACACATACCCAATCCTTCGAGTGAAGCCTTTGGAAATCTCTCGCAGTTCAGTCAATTTCTTTAGTGACAGAGACGAAGATCTTCTGGTCTCTAAGGAATTTGTTCTGACTGAGGAGTTAGAAATTCGCCAGTCCAAATTGCCTACAGTGAGGAACATGATAGCCCTGAGGAATTTCATGGTTCGAACTTCCGACCGTTGTTGTGCTTTGTGCCAGCTATCCAGATATCTTATCCACAGTCATATCATTAGGGGCATTTAGGTCTTATCATGTCGGGCTGCTCCCCGGCTATAAATATCCGCCCCCCTCAAAAACTAGCTGGTTGGCTGCTCCGAGAGATAGATTGACACTTGTTATTTAGAGCATCCCATCCTCCGAGGACTTTGAGAGAAAATCATCAGTGCGGAAAAACCCAAAACCCAAACAACTAAAACCCAAAGTGATTGAGCATCACTGAAGAGATTGTTCCTGTGTGGAACCGCCGCTTGTTACTGATGTCGCTTGAACTACGTCGGTATTTCCCCAAAGAGGAAGGGATGATGCAGCACAGATACGGTAGGTATTTCCCTCAGTGATAAGACCAAGGTTATCGAACCAGTAGGATAACCAAGCAACACTACGTAAACGGTACCTGCACACAAAGAACAAATACTTGCAACCCGACATAAAAGAGGGGTTGTCAATCCCTCCCGGGTAAAGAGATAGATAAATTTGTAGTAGATCGGATAAATAGATCTCGCGGGAACGCGAGATAAAATAAATAACAACAAATTGCAGCAAGATATTTTTTGGGTTTTTGGATTAATAGATCTGGAAATAAAAGATGCAAATAAATAAAAAAGGCAAATAGCCATATAGATCTGAAAGTATATGATGGGAAAATAGACCCGGGGGCCGTAGATTTCACTAGTGGCTTCTCTCGAGAAAAATAGCATACGGTGGGTAAACAAATTATTGTTGGGCAATTGATAGAACTTCAAATAATCATGACAATATCGAGGCAATGATCATTATATAGGCATCATGTCCAAGATTAGTAGACCGACTCCTGCGTGCATCTACTACTATTACTCCACACATCGACCGCTATCCAGCATGCATCTAGTGTATTAAGTTCATGGAGAAACGAAGTAATGTAATAAGAATGATGACATGATGTAGACAAGATCTATTCATATAGGAATAGACCCCATCTTGTTATGCTTAATAGCAACGATACATACGTGTCATTTCCCCTTCTGTCACTGGGATTGAGCACCGTAAGATCGAACCCATCACAAAGCACCTCTTCCCATGGCAAGAAAATCGATCTAGTCGGCCTAACTAAACCAAAGATTCGAAGAAGAAATACGAGGATATAAGTAATCATGCATATAAGAGATCAAAAGACTCAAATAACTTTCATGGATAAAAACATAGATCTGATCATAAACTCAAAGTTCATCAGATCCCAACAAACACACCACAAAAAGAGTTACATCAAATAGATCTGCAAGAGACCATTATATTGAGAATCAAAAGAGAGAGAGGAAGCCATCTAGCTACTAACTATGGACCCATAGGTCTACAATGAACTACTCACGCATCATCGGAGATGCACCAATGAGGATGATGAACCCCTCCGTGATGGTGTCTAGATTGGATCTGTGGTTTCTAGAACTTGCGGCGGCTGGAATTGTATTTCGTCGACTCCCCTAGGGTTTCTGGAATATTGGGGTATTTATAGAGCAAAGAGGCGGTGCGGGAGGCCACCGAGGTGGGCACAACCCACCAGGGCGTGCCTGGGCCCCCAGGCGCGCCCAGGTGGGTTGTGCCCCCCTCGGGGCACCCCTCTGGTACTTCCTTGGCCCAACTTGTGTCTTCTGGTCCAAAAAAAAATCACCAAAAAGTTTCGTTGCGTTTGGACTTCGTTTGGTATTGATTTTCTGCGAAGTAAAAAACAAGCAAAAAAACAGCAACTGGCACTGGACACTATGTCAATAGGTCAGTCCCAAAAAATGATATAAAGTTGCTATAAAATGATTGTAAAACATTCAAGATTGATAATATAACAACATGGAACAGTCAAAAATTATAGATATGTTGGAGACGTATCAGCATCCCCAAGCTTAATTCCTGCTTGTCCTCGAGTAGGTAAATGATAAAAACAGAATTTTTGATGTGGAATGCTGCCTAACATGTTCATCACATAATATTTTCTTTGTAGCATGGTCATTTGGACTTTTATATGATTCAAAGCAATAGTCTAGTTTTGACATGAAGATTTCAATACTCAAGCATATCAACAAGCAACCATGTCTTTCAAAATATCAACACTAAAGCAAGTTATCCCTAGCCCATTATGCTCAATCATTGATCCATTCATGAAACACACTCGCATATTAGCTACACCCAATGCTCAAGTACGATCATAGTGCCCCTTAGTTGGTGCTTTATAAGAGAAGATGGAGACTCAAAAATAAAAATTGCATAAAGTAAATAGAAAGGCCCTTCGCAGAGGGAAGTAGGGATTTGTAGAGGTGCCAGAGCTCAAAGCGAAAAAGATAGAGATAAAAATATTTTGGGTGGCATGCTTTTCCTGTCAACGAAAACGATCGAGTAGTTCCCAATACTTTCCATGCTAGATATATCATAGGAGGTTCCCAAACAGAAAATAAAGTTTATTCCTTTTTCCACCATACTTTCACATTCCACGGCTAACCGAATCCACGGGTGCCGTCCATACCAACACTTTCCAAGGAATTTATTATTTGACAACATAAAGTAAATTCATTTTTCATTTCGGGACTGGGCATCCCTAATACCTTTACCGTGCTCTCGTGCAATGACAAGTGAATAAACACTCATCTTGAGAATAACACATTTAGCATGGAAAAATATCAGCCACCCCCTACCGTTTCATGAGCGGTACGAGCACACAAAAGAGAAATTTATTTTGAAAATTAGAGATGGCACATACAAATTTGCTTAGAACGGCACGGAAATACCTCATATAGGTAGGTATAGTGGACTCATATGGCAAAACTGGTTTAAGGATTTTGGATGCACAAGTAGTGATCATACTTAGTGCAAATGAAGGCTAGCAAAAGATTGAGAAGCATCCAACCAAGAAACAAAAAATCTCATAAGCGAGCATTAAGCATAACTAACACCGATTAATGCACCAAAAGTAGGATATAATTTCATTGCATAACTATTGACTTTCGTGCTAGCATAGGGAATCACAAACCTTAACATCAATATTCTTACTAAAGCATAATTACTCATCAACATGACTCAGATATTATATCATCATATCGCAAAACTATTACAAGGAATCAAGTTTATTTTGTCCATTGATCTTCATGAAAGTTTTTATTATATCCCTCTTGAATATCTATCACTTTGGGACTAGTTTAATGTGTTGCTTTTGATAGCTCAAACAAATCTAAGTGAAGAACATGAGCATAAAAATTTCCTTCTCCCAAAATAATATAAGTGAAGCATGAGAGAATTTCTTCAAAATTACTACTATCAAATAAATCTAAGTGAAGCATGAGAGCATTTCTTCAAAAATATTAAAGCACACCATGCTCAAAAAGATATAAGTGAAGCAATAGATCAATTCCATAGCTCATAAAGATTTAAGTGAAGCATAGAGAGCAATTCTAACAAATCATAGCATAATTTTAGCTCTCTCAAATAGGTGTGTCCAGCAAGTATACTTGACTAAAAATAAAAACTAAAACAAGCAAAGACTCAAATCATACAAGACGTTCCAAGCAAAACTCATGATATGTGACGAATAAAAATATAGCTCCAAGTAAAATACCGATGGTCGTTAGAAGAAAGAGGGGATGCCACTCGGGCATCCCCAAGCTTAGTTGCTTGCTTCTATTTTAGATAATAGCTTGGGATGCCATGGGCATCCCCAAGCTTAGGCTCTTCTTACTCCTTATTCCTTCATCCATCGTGATCTCACCCAAAACTTGAAAACTTCAATCACACAAAACTCAACAAAACCTTCGTGAGATCCGTTAGTATAAGAAAACTAATCTTTACTTTAAGTACTGTAGAAAACCCATTCAAATTTTGTTATTGCATTATATCTACTGTATTCTAACTTTACCATGGCTTATAACCTCCAATACAAACCATAGATTCATCAAAATAAGCACACAATGCAACGAAAACAGAATCTGTCAAAAATAGAACAGTGAAAAAATACGAATTGTTCTCATACTTCTGTAACTCCAAAAATTCTGAAACATTAGGACAACGTAGACAATTTGTATATCAATCTTGTGTAAAAAATTCAGAATTTTCCTCGCTTCTGTTAATTTCTAGAATTATTTTACTGGACACAAAAGTTTCTGTTTTCCAACAAGATCAAATCAACTATCACTCAACATGATCCCAAAGGCTTTGCTTGGCACCAACACTAATTAAAACATAAAAAACACAATCATAACAGTAGCATAATTATGAAAACACTCAAGAACAGAAATAAAAAGTGAAAAATTTATTTTATTCATTGGGTTGCCTCCCAACAAGCTCTTTCTTTATAGCCATTAAGATAGGCTTAAGATTTCAACGATGCTCACAGGAAAGATAAGAATTGAAACACAAAGAGAGCATCATGAAACATATGACAAACACATTTAAGTCTAACATACTTCCTATGCATAGAAATTTTATAAGCAAACAAATTATCAAGACAAGAAACATCTAGCATATGCAAAGAAGAGGAATAAAACATTGACAATCTCAATTTAGAGAGAGGTAATTTAGTAACATGAAAATTTCTACAACCATATTTTCCTGTCTCATAATAATTACATGTAGGATCATAATCAAATTCAACCATATAACTATCACATAAAAAATTCTCTTCATGATCCACATGCATGCAAAGTTAACACTCTTCCAAAATAGTGGGATTATCATCAAATAAAGTCATGACCTCTCCAAGCCCACTTTTATAAAAAATCTCATAAGATTGAACACTCTTCAAATATGTGGGATTATTATTATCTAAAGTTGACGCTCTTCCAAACCCACTTTCGCAAGCATATTCATCATGAGGTTTAAATAAATTTTCAAGATCATAAGAATCATTATCAGCCCAATCATGATCATTGCAATAAGTAGTGGACATAGCAATATTAGCATCCCCAAGCTTGGGGTTTTGCATATTGTTAGCACAATTGACATTAATAGAATTTATAATAACATCATTGCAATCATGCTTTTTATCCAAAGAGCTATCATGAATCACTTCATAAATTTCTTTGTTTAACACTTCATCACAATTTTCAGATTCATAAATCTCAAGCAAAGCTTCATAAAGATAATCTAGTGAATTCAATTCACTAACAATTTGTTCGTCATAATTGGATCTTTTAAAAAGATTAGCAAGTGGATGAGGATCCATATCAATAGATTTTTAGCAAGCAAAGATGCAAGCAAATAGAAGACACATGGCAACACAAGCAAACAAGAGACTTGACAAGAAAACGGCGAACAAAAAAGAGGGCGAATAAAACGACAAATTTTTGTGAAGTGGGGGAGATGAAAACGAGAGGCAAATGGCAAATAATGTAAATTGCAAGGAGATGAGATTTGTGATTAGGAACCTGGTATATGTTGATGATGTCTCCCCGGCAACGGCGCCAGAAGTTGGCGAGTTGACGGGAGACTATCTTGACTTGATCCTCCCCAGCAACGGCGCCAGAAATTACTTTTGATGTCGCTTGAACTACGTTGGTATTTCCCCAAAGAGGAAGGGATGATGCAGTACAGCTACGGTAGGTATTTCCCTCAGTGATGAGACCAAGGTTATCGAACCAGTAGGAGAACCAAGCAACACTACGTAAACGGTACCTGCACACAAAGAACAAATACTTGCAACCCGACGTAAAAGAGGGGTTGTCAATCCCTCCCGGGTAAGGAGATAGATAAATTTGTAGTAGGTCGGATAAATAGATCTCGCGGGAATGCGAGATAAAATAAATAACAATAAATTGCAGCAAGATATCTTTTGGTTTTTGGATTAATAGATCTGAAAATAAAAGATGCAAATAAATAAAAAGGCAAATAGCAATATAGATCTGAAAGTATATGATGGGAAAATAGACCCGGGGGCCGTAGATTTCACTAGTGGCTTCTCTCGAGAAAAATAGCATACGGTGGGTAAACATATTACTGTTGGGCAATTGATAGAACTTCAAATAATCATGACGATATCCAGGCAATGATCATTATATAGGCATCACGTCCAAGATTAGTAGACCGACTCCTGCCTGCATCTACTACTATTACTCCACACATCGACCGCTATCCAGCATGCATATAGTGTATTAAGTTCATGGAGAAAAGGAGTAATGCAATAAGAAAGATGACATGATGTAGACAAGATCTATTCATGTAGGAATAGACCCCATCTTGTTATCCTTAATAGCAATGATACATACGTGTCATTTCCCCTTCTGTCACTGGGATTGAGCACCGTAAGATCAAACCCATCACAAAGCACCTCTTCCCATGGCAAGAAAAATTGATCTAGTTGGCCTAACTAAACCAAAGATTCGAAGAAGAAATACGAGGCTATAAGTAATCATGCATATAAGAGATCAAAAGACTCAAATAACTTTCATGGATAAAAACATAGATCTGATCATAAACTCAAAGTTCATCGGATCCCAACAAACACACCGCAAAAAGATTTACATCAAATAGATCTCCAAAAGACCATTGTATTGAGAATCAAAAGAGAGAGAGGAAACCATCTAGCTACTAACTATGGAGCCGTAGGTCTACAATGAACTACTCACGCATCATCGAAGAGGCACCAATGAGGATGATGAATCCCTCTGTGATGGTGTCTAGATTGGATCTGTGGTTTCTGGAACTTGCGGCGGCTGGAATTGTATTTCGTCAACTCCCCTAGGGTTTCTAGAATATTGGGGTATTTATAGAGCAAAGAGGCGGTGCGGGAGGCCACCGAGGTGGGCACAACCCACCAGGGCGTGCCTGGGCCCCCAGACGTGCCCATGTGGGTTGTGCCCCCCTCGGGGCACCCCTCTGGTACTTCCTTGGCCCAACTTGTGTCTTCTGGTCCAGAAAAAATCACCAAAAAGTTTCGCTGCGTTTGGACTCCGTTTGGTATTATTTTTCTGCGAAGTAAAAAACAAGCAAAAAAACAGCAACTGGCACTGGGCACTATGTCAATAGGTTAGTCCCAAAAAATGATATAAAGTTGCTATAAAATGATTGTAAAACATCCAAGATTGATAATATAATAGCATGGAACAATCAAAAATTATAGATACGTTGGAGATGTATCAGTTACCTTTGAAGACTGTGCATCTTCCAGACGGTTAGGCATCAAGGTCTAGAGCATCCAAGAGGAATTGTGGATCACCGGGTGACCATGTCTATGAAGGTTTGGAAGTCACCTTGAAGACTTACCATGAGTGATTGGGCGAGGACTGTGTGACCTTAGCTTAAGGAGAATACGGTAAGGACTGTGTGTCCTTTGGTTTAAATACCAAGCCGCTCCAACCAGACGTACAACTGTCACAACAGTTGGAACTGGTCTACCTAATCACTGTCTTGACTGAGCTACTGGTTCTATTTCCTCAACCCTTTCATTTCCTCGTCTATGTGTTGATGAAATTAATCGTTACTGTTTGAAGACTTTGACTGCAGACTTTCTCAATTTCTTCAATCCTATTTCTTCAGTCACCTTGTCTTCCGCCTGCTTATCCTGTTTACACGCTACCTGTGCTCTGTGCATGTTTCCTTTCATCATGATGACTATGCTACTGTCTTGTGATGCATGCACCTGAGTACTTTATCCGCTGCTTGTATTTCGTCACTTAGCAAATTCCTCAAGTAGTATTTCCTCAGTGACGAATTTGTAAAAATCGCTTATTCACCCCCCTCTAGTGGATATAACGCACTTTCAATTGGTATCAGAGCAAGGTACTCCCTTGTTGTGTGTGATTTTGGTTTAACCACCTGGAGTTTTAGTTATGTCGACTGCAGGCATGATCAAGGTCTCGGCTGGGTGTCCTACCTTCGATGGGATGGACTACCCCTACTGGCAGAACAAGATGCGCATGCATCTTGAGGCAATTGATAACGCTCTCTGGTATGTTGTGGAAAATGGTGTTCCCTCCATCACTCCCTCCATAAACGCTGCTGATGTGAAGAGATTCAAGCAACTTGACTCTCAAGTGAAGAATATCATATGTGGCCATCTAAGCAAAGGACAGTACGACAGAGTGAGTGCTTTGGAGTCTGCAAAGCTTATCTGGGATAGGCTTTCCAAGGTCAACGAAGGAATCTCAGCCCAACGAGATTCACGATTTGACGTTCTTCGCAATCTCTTCAACCGCTTCAAAAGACTCGACAATGAAAATGTTCAACAAACCTTCGACTGCCTCACTGATATCTCCAATGAGCTTCAAGCACTTCGTGCCACTGACATCACCGACCATGAGGTGGTGAAGAAATTGCTGAGATCACTTGATTCCTTATTTGATACATGATACGTCCATTTTGCATCATGTTTTTCTACTGTAATTTATAATGTTTTTATGCATAATAATGCTTTTGGGAGTAATTATAATGCCTTTTCTCTCATAATATGCAAGGTTTACACAAGGAGGGAGAATACCGGTAGCTTGAATTCTGGACCTGAAAAAGCTACGTCAGACTTACCTATTCTGCACATCTCCAAATGAGCTGAAAACTTACGGAGAATTATTTTGCAATATATGAAAAATACTGGAGCAAATAACTACTGGAGGAGGCCCACCAGGTGGGCACAACCGACCTGGGCGCGCCAAGCCCCCCAGGCGTGCCCTGGTGGGTTGTGCCCTCCTCAGCCCACCTCTGGTGCCCATCTTCTGGTATATAGGTCATTTTGACCTAGAAAAAATCAGGAGGGGACTTTCGGGACGAAGCGCCGCCGTCTCGAGGTGGAACTTGGGCAGGAGCACTTTTGCCCTCCGGCGGAGCGATTCCGCCGGGGGAACTTCCCTCCCGAAGGGGGAAATCATCGCCATCGTCATCACCAACAACTCTCCCATCTTTGGAAGGGCCATCTCCATCAACATCTTCAACAGCACCATCTCCTCTCAAACCCTAGTTCATCTCTTGTGTTCAATCTTTGTACCGGAACCTTAGATCGGTACTTGTGGGTGACTAGTAGCGTTGATTACATCTTGTAGTTCATTACTATATGGTTTATTTGGTGGAAGATTATATGTGTAGATCTATTATGTTATTTAATTCCCCTCTGATCTTGAGCATGATTATTATTTGTGAGTAGTTACTTTTGTTCTTGAGGTCACGGGAGAAGTCATGTTGCAAGTAATTATGTGAACTTGATATGTGTTCAATATTTTGATGATATGTTGCTACTTCTTGAGCTTCCGTTGGTTTTTCCCTTGAAGAGGAAAGGGTGATGCATCAAAGTAGAGATAAGTATTTCCCTCAGTTAGAGAACCAAGGTATCAATCCAGTAGGAGACAACGCACATATCACCTAGCACCTGCACAAAGAATCAAACAACTTGCACCCAACGCGATAAAGGGGTTGTCAATCCCTTCATGGTTACTTGCAAAAGTGAGATCTGATAGAGATAGATAAACAAAAGATAAAATATTTTTGGGTTTTTTGGTATGTAGATCTGAAAATAAAAGATTGCAAAATAGTAGATCGGAAACTAATATGATGGAAAATAGTAGATCGGAAACTTATATGATGGAAAATAGACCCGGGGGCCATAGGTTTCACTAGAGGCTTCTCTCAAGATAGCAAATAATATGGTGGGTGAACAAATTACTGTCGAGCAATTAATAGAAAAGTGCAAAGTTTTGACGATATCCAAGGCAATGATTATGAAATATAGGCATCACGTCTGTGTCAAGTAGACCGAAACGATTCTGCATCTACTACTATTAATCCACACATCGACCGACTCCTGCCTGCATCTAGAGTATCAAGTTCATGAAGAACAGAGTAATGCATTAAGTAAGATGACATGATGTAGAGGAATAAACTCAAGCAATATGATGTAAACCCCATCTTTTTATCCTCGATGTCAACAATACAATACGTGCCTTACTGCCCCTACTATTACTGGGAAAGGACACCGCAAGATTGAACCCAAAGCTAAGCACTTCTCCCATTGCAAGAAAAACCAATCTAGTTGGCCAAACCAAACCGATAATTTGAAGAGAATTACAAAGATATCAAATCATGCATATAAGAATTCAGAGAAGATTCAAATAATATTCATAGATAAGCTGATCATAAATCCACAATTCATCGGATCTCGACAAACACACCGCAAAAGAAGATTACATCGAATAGATCTCCAAGAACAACAAGGAGAACATGGTATTGAGAATCAAAGAGAGAGCAGAAGCCATCTAGCTACTAGCTATGGACCCGTAGGTCTGAGGTAAACTACTCACGCTTCATCGGAAGGGCAATAGACTTGATGTAGAAGCCCTCCGTGATCGAATCCCCCTCCAGTAGGTGCCGGAAAAGGTCCCTAGATGGGATCTCACGGGTACAAAAGGTTACGGCGGTGGAAAAGTGTTTTTGTGGATGCTTCTGAGGGTTTGGGAATATATGTGAATATATAGGACGAAGAAGTAGGTCGGTGGAGTCACGTGGGGCCCACAAGGCAGGGGGCGCGCCCTACCCCCCTGGGCACGCCCTCCCCCCTTGTCGCTGCCTCGTGGCTCTTCTGACTTGAACTCCAACTCTCTGGGGTGTTTTCTGGTCCAAGAAAAATCATCGCGAAAGTTTTATTCCGTTTGGACTCCGTTTGGTATTCCTTTTCTGCGAAACTCAAAAACAAGGAAAAAATATAAACTAGCACTGGGCTCTAGGTTAATAGGTTAGTCCCAAAAATAATATAAAATAGCATAATAATGCATATAAAACATCCAAAATAGATAATATAATAGCATGGAACAATAAAAAATTATAGATACGTTGGAGACGTATCAAGCATCCCCAAGCTTAATTCCTGCTCGTCCTCGAGTAGGTAAATGATAAAAACAGAATTTTTGATGTGGAATGCTACCTAACATATTTATCCGTGTAATTTTTCTTTATTGTGGCATGAATGTTCAGATCCATAAGATTCAAAACAAAAGTTTAATATTGACATAAAAACAATAATACTTCAAGCATACTAATAAGGCAATTATGTCTTCTCAAAATAACATGGCCAAAGAAAGCTTATCCCTACAAAATCATATAGTCTGGCTAAGCTCCATCTTCATCACACAAAATATTCAAATCATGCACAACCCCGATGACAAGCCAAGCAATTGTTTCATACTTTTTGTGTTCTCAAACCTTTTCAACTTTCACGCAATACATGAGCGTGAGCCATGGACATATCACTATAGGTGGAATAGAATATGGTGGTTGTGGAGAAGACAAAAAAGAAGGAGATAGTCTCACATCAACTAGGCGTATTAACGGGCTATGGAGATGCCCATCAATAGATATCAATGTGAGTGAGTAGGGATTGCCATGCAATGGATGCACTAGAGCTATAAGTGTATGAAAGCTCAAAAGAAAACTAAGTGGGTGTGCATCCAACTTGCTTGCTCATGAAGACCTAGGGCAATTTGAGCAAGCCCATCATTGGAATATACAAGCCAAGTTCTATAATGAAAATTTCCCACTAGTATATGAAAGTGACAAAATAGGAGACTCTCTATCATGAAGATCATGGTGCTACTTTGAAGCACATGTGTGGAAAAAGGATAATAGCATTTCCCCTTCTCTCTTTTTCTCTCATTTTTTTTGTTTGGCTTGTTTGGCCTCTTTTTTTTCTTTATTTTTCGTCCAGAGTCTCATCCCGACTTGTGGGGGAATCATAGTCTCCATCATCCTTTCCTCACATGGGACAATGCTCTAATAATGAAGATCATCACACTTTTATTTACTTACAATTCAAGAATTACCACTCGATACTTAGAACAAAATATGATTCTATATGAATGCCTCTGGCGGTGTACCGGGATGTGCAATGAATCAAGAGTGACATGTATGAAAGAATTATGAACGGTGGCTTTGCCACAAATACGATGTCAACTACATGATCATGCAAAGCAATATGACAATGTTGAAGCGTGTCATAATAAATGGAATGGTGGAAAGTAGCATGGCAATATATCTCGGAATGGCTATGGAAATGCCGTAATAGGTAGGTATGGTGGCTGTTTTGAGGAAGGTATATGGTGGGTGTATGGTACCGGCGAAAGTTGCGCGGTACTAGAGAGGCTAGCAATGGTGGAAGGGTGAGAGTGCGTATAATCCATGGACTCAACATTAGTCATAAAGAACTCACATACTTATTGCAAAAATCTATTAGTTATCAAAATGAAGTACTACGCGCATGCTCCTAGGGGGATAGATTGGTAGGAAAAGACCATCGCTCGTCCCCGACCGCCACTCATAAGGAAGGAAATCAATAAATAAATCATGCGCCGACTTCATCACATAACGGTTCACCATACATGCATGCTACAGGAATCACAAACTTTAACACAAGTATTTCTAAAATCCACAATTACTACTAGCATGACTCTAATATCACCATCTTTATATCTCAAAACAATCATAAAGAATCAAACTTCTCATAGTATTCAATGCACTTTATATGAAAGTTTTTATTATATCCCTCTTGGATGTCTATCATATTAGGACTAAATTCATAACCAAAGCAAATTACCATGCTGTTTAGAGACTCTCAAAATAATATAAGTGAAGCATGAGATTTCAATAATTTCTATAAAATAAAGCCACCGCCGTGCTCTAAAAAGATACAAGTGAAGCACTAGAGCAAAATTGCCTAGCTCAAAAGATATAAGTGAAGCACATAGAGCATTGTAATAAATCATGATTCATGCGTGTCCCTCTCAAAAGGTGTGTACAGCAAGGATGATTGTGGCAAACTAAAAAGTAATCATATAATACAAGACGCTCCAAGCAAAACACATATCATGTGGTGAATAAAAATATAGCCTCAAGTAAAGTTACCGATAGACGAAGACGAAAGAGGGGATGCCTTCCGGGGCATCCCCAAGCTTAGGCTCTTGGTTGTCCTTGAATATTACCTTGGTGTGCCTTGGGTATCCCCAAGCTTAGGCTCTTGCCACTCCTTATTCCATAGTCCATCAAATCCTTACCCAAAACTTGAAAACTTCACAACACAAAACTCAACAGAAAATCTCATAAGCTCCGTTAGTATAAGAAAATAAATCACCATATTTGGTACTGTTGTGAACTCATTATTTATTTATATTGGTGTAATATCTACTGTATTCCAACTTCTCCATGGTTCATACCCCCGATACTACCCATAGATTCATCAAAATAAGCAAACAACACAAAGAAAACAGAATCTGTCAAAAACAGAACAGTCTGTGAAGATACGAATTGTTCTAATACTTATGTAACT
Source organism: Thinopyrum elongatum (assembly GCA_011799875.1). Lineage (NCBI taxonomy): Eukaryota > Viridiplantae > Streptophyta > Magnoliopsida > Poales > Poaceae > Thinopyrum > Thinopyrum elongatum. Next base: position 352,663,936 of record CM022302.1, on the reverse strand, counting down.
CCAAAAATTCTGAAAAATTAGGAAAACATAGGAAATTTGTATATAAATCTCGTGTAAAACATTAAGGTTTTTTTAGCTCTCCAGTGAATTATTAAAATTCTGTGACTGGACGCAAAATTTTCTGTTTTTTAACAAGATCAAATCAATTATCACCGTAAGCCATCCTAAAGGTCTTACTTGGCACAAACACTAATTAAAACACAAAACCACATCTAACCAGAGGCTAGATGAAAAATTTATTTTAAAACAGCAAAGAAAAATATTGGGTTGTCTCCCAACAAGCGCTTTTCTTTAAAGCCTTTTAGCTAGGCATTGATAATTTTAATGATGCTCACATGAAAGAGAAGAATTGAAGCACAAAGAGAGCATCATAAAGTACGTGAAAAACACATCTAAGTCTAACATACTTTCTATGCATAGGTATCTTATAGGCAAACAAATTATCAAGGCAAGAAAATCCTAACATATGCAAGGAAGAAGAAAGAAACAATAGCAATCTCAACATAACGAGAGGTAATTTAGTAACATGAAAATTTCTACAACCATATTTTCCTCTCTCATAATAATTACATGTAGGATCATAATCAAATTCAACAATATAACTATCACATAAAATATTCTCTTCATGATCCACATGCATGCAAAGTTGACACTCTTCCAAAATAGTGGGATTATCATTAAATAAAGTCATGACCTCTCCAAGCCCACTTTTATCAAAAATTTCATAAGATTGATCATACTCCAAAGTAGTGGGATCATTATTACCTAGAGTTGACACTCTTCCAAACCCACTTTCAATATTATTGAAAACATATTCATCATGAGGCTTAAATAAATTTTCAAGATCATAAGAAGAATCACCGCAATCATGATCATTGCAATAAGTAGTGGACGTAGCAAAACTAGCATCCCCAAGCTTAGGGCATATTATTAGCACAATTGACATCAATAGAATTTATAGTAAAACCATTGCAATCATGCTTTTTATTCAAGGAGCTATCGTGAATCACTTCATAAATTTCTTCATCACAATTTTCAGATTCACGAATTTCAAGCAAAACTTCCTAAAGATAATCTAGTGCACAGAACTCACTAGCAATTGGTTCATCATAATTGGATCTCTTAAAAAGATTAACAAGTGGATGAGGATCCATAAACTTTTAGCAAGCGAAGATGCAAGCAAAAATAAAGCACATGGTAACACAACCAAACAAAAGATCGAACGAAAAGAAGGCAAACAAAAAGGCAAATTTTTTTGAAAATCATTTTAGAAGTGGGGAAGAGGAAAACGAGAGGCAAATGGCAAATACTATAATGCAAGAGATGAGAGTTTATGATGAGTACTTGGAATTTCTTGACTTGGCGTAGATCTCCCCGGCAACGGCGCCAGAAATTCTTCCTGCTACTTCTTGAGCTTGTGTTGGTTTTTCCTTTGAAGAGGAAAGGGTGATGCAGTAAAGTAGAGATAAGTATTTCCCTCAGTTAGAGAACCAAGGTATCAATCTAGTAGGAGACAACGCACAAATCACCTAGCACCTACACAAACAATCAAACAACTTGCACCCAACGCGATAAAGGGGTTGCCAATCCCTTCACGGTTAGTTGCAAAAGTGAGATCTGATAGAGATAGATAAACAAAAGATAAAATATTTTTGGGTTTTTTTGTATATAGATCTGAAAATAAAAGATTGCAAAATAGTAGATCAGAAACTAATATGATGGAAAATAGTAGATCGAAAACTTATATGATGGAAAATAGACCCGGGGGCCATAGGTTTCACTAGAGGCTTCTCTCAAGACAGCTAATAATACGGTGGGTGAACAAATTACTGTCGAGCAATTGATAGAAAAGCGCAAAGTTATGACGATATCCAAGGCAATGATAATGAAATATAGGCATCACGTCCGTGTCAAGTAGACCGAAACGATTCTGCATCTACTACTATTACTCCAAACATCGACCGACTCCTACCTGCATCTAGAGTATTAAGTTCATGAAGAACAAAGTAACGCATTAAGTAAGATGACATGATGTAGAGGAATAAACTCAAGCAATATGATGTAAACCCCATCTTTTTATCCTCAATGGCAACAATACATACGTGCCTTGCTGCCCCTACTGTCACTGGGAAAGGACACTGCAAGATTGAACCCAAAGCTAAGCACTTCTCCCATTGAAGAAAAACCAATCTAGTTGGCCAAACCAAACCGATAATTTGAAGAGAATTACAAAGATATCAAATCATGCATATAAGAATTCAGAGAAGATTCAAATAATATTCATAGATAAGCTGATCATAAATCCACAATTCATCGGATGTCGACAAACACACCGCAAAAGAAGATTACATCGGATAGATCTCCAAGAACAACGAGGAGAACATGGTATTGAGAATCAAAGAGAGAGAAGAAGCCATCTAGCTACTAGCTATGGTCCCGTAGGTCTGAGGTAAACTTGGGGCCCACAAGGCAGGGGGGCGTGCCCTACCCCCCTGGGCACGCCCTCCCCCCTTGTCGCTACCTCGTGGCTCTTCTGACTTGAACTCCAAGTCTCCGGGGTGTCTTCTGGTCTAAGAAAAATCATCGCGAAAGTTTTATTCCGTTTGGACTCCGTTTGGTATTCCTTTTCTGCGAAACTCAAAAACAAGGAAAAAACATAAACTGGCACTGGGCTCTAGGTTAATAGGTTAGTCCCAAAAATAATATAAAATAGCATAATAATGCATATAAAACATCCAAAACAGATAATATAATAGCATGGAACAATCAAAAATTATAGATACGTTGGAGACGTATCATATGTATGTTGTGATTCCCTTAGTGGTGTCATGTGAACGTCGACTACATGGCACTTCACCATATTTTAGCCTAAGGGAATGCATTGTGGAGTAGTTATTAGATGATGGGTTGCTAGAGTGACAGAAGCTTAAACCCTAGTTTATGCGCTGCTTTCGTAAGGGACTGATTTGGATCCAAAAGTTTAATGCTTTGGTTAGATTTTATCTTAATACTTTTCTCGTAGTTGCGGATGCTTGCGAGAGGGTTAATCATAAGTAGGAGGTTTGTTCAAGTAAGAACAACACCTAAGCACCGGTCCACCCACATATCAAATTATCAAAGTAGCGAATACGAATCAAACCAACATGATGAAAGTGATATGATGAAATTCCCGTGTCCCCTCAAGAACGCTTTGCTTCTTATAAGAGACTGTTTTGGCCTGTCCTTTGCGACAAAAGGATTGGGCTACCTTGCTGTATATTATTTACCATTACCGTTACTTGGTCGTTACAAATTATCTTGCTATCAAACTACTTGTTACCGACTATTTCAGTTCTTGCAGAAAATACCTTGCTGAAAACCACTTGTCATTTCCTTCTGCTCCTCGTTGGGTTCGACACTCTTACTTATCGAAAGGACTACGATTGATCCCCTATACTTGTGGGTCATCAAGGCTCTTTTCTGGCGCCATTGCCGGGGAGTGAAGCGCTCTTGGTAAGTGGAAATTGGTAAGAAAAAATTATTACTATGTGCTGAAATTTATTGTCACTTGTTACTATGGAGAATCATCCTTTGAGGGGTTTGTTCGGGGTATGTTCACCTCGAATGGAACCACAATTAGCTACCCCTCAACCTACTGCACCTACTGAAAATATTGGTTATGAAATTCCTTCGGGTATGATAGAACAATTGGTAGCTAATCCTTATGCAGGAGATGGAACTGAACATCCTGATATGCACTTGATATATGTGGATGAAATTTGTGGATTATTTAAGCTTGCAGGTTTATCCGAAGATGAAGCTAAGAAGAAGGTTTTCCCTTTATCTTTGAAGGGAAAAGCATTGACATGGTATAGGCTATGCGATGGTATTGGATCTTGGAACTGGAATCGATTGAAATTGGAATTTCACCAAAAAATTTATCCTATGCATCTGGTTCATCATGATCGGAATTATATATATAATTTTTGGCCTTGTGAAGGAGAAAGTATCGCTCTAGCTTGGGGGAGTCTTAAGTCAATGTTATATTCATTCCCCAATCATGAGATCTCTAGAGAAGTTATCATTCAGAATTTTTATGCTCGGCTTTCTCGTGATGATCAATCCATGCTCGATACTTCTTGTACTGGTTCTTTCATGAAGAAGACTATTGAATTCAGGTGGGATCTTTTAGAAAGAATTAAATGCAACTCTGAAGATTGACAACTCAACGAAGGTAAAGAGTTAGGTATTAAGCTTGAATTTGATTGTGTTAAATCTTTTATGAATACCGATGTTTTTCACAAGTTTAGCACTAAATATGGACTTGACTCTGAGATAGTAGCCTCTTTTTGTGAATCATTTGCTACTCATGTTAATCTCCCTAAAGAGAAGTGGTTTAAATATCATCCCGCTATTAAAGAAGAAATTAAAGAACCAGACATAGCTAAAGATGAAACTATTATTTACAATGTTGATCCAGTTGTGCCTAGTGCTTATATTGAAAAACCACCTTTCCCTGTTAGGATAAAGGAACATGCTAAGGTTTCAACTGTGGTTCACAAAAGTAATATTAGAGCACCTAAACCTGCTGAGCAAATTAAAGTAGAACCTAGTGTTGCTATGTTTAAAGATCTCCTGGTAGAAAATATTAACGGGCATGTTATTTACTTCTGTGATGAAGCTGCTAGAATTGCCAAACCCGATGAAAAAGATAAACATAGACCTGTTGTTGGCTTGCCTGTTGTCTCAGTCAAAATAGGAGATCATGGTTATCATGTTTTATGTGATTTAGGTGCTAGTGTGAGTGCTATTCCTTTTACCTTATACCAAGAAATTATGAATGACGTAGCACCCGCTGAAATAGAAGACATAGATGTCACTATTAAACTTGCTAATAGAGCCACCATCACACCACTTGGGATTGTTAGAGATCTTGAAGTCTTGTTTGGGAAAATAAAATACCCTACTGATTTCTAGTTCTTGGTTCCCCACAAGATGACTTCTGTCCCATTATCTTTGGTAGACCTTTATTGAACACTGTTGATACGTCTCCAACGTATCTATAATTTTTGATTGTTCCATACTATTATATTATCTGTTTTGGATGTTTTATATGCATTAATATGCTATTTTATATTATTTTTGGGACTAACTTATTAACCTAGAGTCCAGTGCCAGTTTCTGTTTTTCCTTGTTTTTGAGTTTTACAGAAATGGAATACCAAACTGAGTCCAAACGGAATAAAACTTTCGCGATGATTTTTCTTGGACCAGAAGACACACGTAGGACTTGGAGAGGAAGGCAGAAGAGTCCCGAGGGCTCCACAAGCCCTCAGGGCGAGCCCTAGGGGGACACGCCCCCTCGCTTGTGGGATCCACGGGAGTCCTCCAACCCTAATCTTTGGCCTATAAATTCAGAAATATTCCCAAACCACCAGAAGCATCCACCAAAATACTTTTCCGCCGCCATAACCTTCTGTTCCCGTGAGATCCCATCTTGGGGCCTTTTTCGGCATCCTGCCGGAGGGGGATTCAATCACAGAGGGCTTCTACATCAACTCTATTGCCCTTTCGATGAAGCATGAGTAGTTTACCTCAGACCTACGGGTCCATAGCTAGTAGCTAGCTGGCTTCTTTTCTCTCTTTGATCCTCAATACCATGTTCTCCTCGTTGTTCTTGGAGATCTATCCGATGTAATATTCTTTTGCGGTGTGTTTGTCGAGATCCGATGAATTGTGGATTTATGATCAGTTTATCTATGAATATTATTTGAATCTTCTCTGAATTCTTATATGCATGATTTGATATCTTTGTATTTCTCTTAAAATTATCGGTTTGGTTTGGCCAACTAGATTGGTTCTTCTTGCAATGGGGGAGGTGCTTAGTTTTGGGTTCAATCTTGCGGTGTCCTCACCCAGTAACAAAGTAGGGGTAACGAGGCACGTATTGTATTGTTGCCATCAAGGGTAAAAAGATGGGGTTTTCATCATATTGCTTGAGTTTATCCCTCTACATCATGTCATCTTACTTAAGGCGTTATTCCATTCTTATGAACTTAATACTCTAGATGCATGCTGGATAGCGGTCGATGTGTGGAGTAATAGTAGTAGATGCAGAATCATTTCGGTCTACTTGACACAGACGTGATGCCTATATTCATAATCATTGCCTTGGATATCGTCATAACTTTGCGCTTTTCTATCAATTGCTCGACATTAATTTGTTCGCCCACCATATTATTTGCCTTCAAGAGAGAAGCCTCTAGTGAAACCTCTGGCCCCCGGGTCTATTTTCCATCATATATTTTCAGATCTATAAATCAAAAAACCCAAAAATACCTTGTTGTGATTTATTTACTTTTATTTTGTTTTACGTTTTAGTAAGTTTTTATATCTATCTCTATTAGATCTCACCTTTGCAAGTGATCGTGAAGGGATTGACAACCCCTTTATCGCGTTGGGTGCAAGTGTTTGATTGTTTGTGCAGGTGCATAGATTGGAGACTTGCGTGTATCTCATACTGGATTGATACCTTGGTTCTTAACTAAGGGAAATACTTATCTCTACTTTGCTGCATCACCCTTTCCTCTTCAAGGGAAAAACCAATGCAAGCTCAAGAAGTAGCAACTGTCAATGCTACTATAGATTGTCATAAACGAACTATCAGTGTTAGCTTTGGTGATGAGTCTCATTAATTTAATTTTTCCAAGTTTAATACACAACCTCATAAAAAAGAATTACCTAGTACAGATGAAATAATTGGTCTTGCTTCTATTGCCGTGCCTCCTACTGATCCACTAGAACAATATTTGCTAGACCATGAAAATGATATGCATATGCATGAAAGAAATGATGGCCTCTTCTCAAACACAATTTGCCTATTGAAACTCTAGGAGGTCCTCCTACACCTAAAGGTGATCCCGTGTTTGAATTAAAACAATTGCCAGACACTTTGAAGTATGCTTATCTTGATGAGAAAAGGATATATCCTGTTATTATCTGTGCTAACCTTTTAGAACATGAAGAAGAAAGATTATTAAAAATTCTGAAGAAGCACCGTGCTTCTATTGGATATACTCTTGATGATCTTAAGGGCATTAGTCCCACTCTCTGTCAGCATAAGATTAATATGGAACCTGATGCTAAACCCATTGTTGATCATCAACGACGTTTGAATCCTAAGATGAAAGAAGTAGTAAGAACTGATTATTAAATCTTCTAGAAGCAGGTATAATCTATCCCATAGCTGATAGTAGATGGGTAAGCCTCGTTCATTGTGTCCCTAAGAAGGGAGGTATTACTGTTGTTCCTAATGATAAAAATGAACTCATTCCACAAAGAATTGTTACTGGCTATAAAATGGTAATTGATTTTAGAAAATTAAATAAAGCAACTAGAAAAGATCATTACCCTTTTCCTTTTATTGATCAAATGTTGGAAAGATTATCTAAGCACACACACTTTTGTTTTCTTGATGGATATTCTGGTTTTTCTCAAATACCTGTTTCACAACCTGATCAAGAGAAAACCACTTTTACTTGCCCATTTGGAACTTATGCTTATAGACGTATGCCTTTTGGTTTATGCAATGCACCTGCTACTTTTCAAAGATGTATGACTGTTATATTCTCTGATTTTTGAGAAAAGATTGTTGAGATTTTCATGGATTATTTTTCTGTTTATGGAACTTCTTTTGATGATTGCTTGAGCAATCTTGATCAAGTTTTGTAGAGATGTGAGAAAACTAACCTTGTCTTGAATTGGGAGAAGTGACACTTTATGGTTAATGCAGGTATTGTCTTGGGGCATAAAATTTCTGAACGAGGTATTGGGGTGGACCAAGCTAAAGTTGATGCAATTGAGAAAATGCCATGTCCTAAAGATATTAAATGTATTCGTAGTTTCCTTGGTCATGCTGGTTTCTATAGGAGGTTTATTAAAGACTTCTCTAAAATTTCTAGGCCTCTTACAAACCTTTTACAAAAGGATGTTTGATAACCCACAAGTATAGGGGATCCTAACACTTTTCGAGGGTAGAGTATTCAACCCAAATTTATTGATTCAACACAAGGGGAGCCAAAGAATATTCCCAAGTATTAGCAGCTGAGTTGTCAATTCAACCACACCTAAAAGACTTAATATCTGCAGCAAAGTTTTTAGTAGCAAATTAGTATGGAAGTAACGGTAACGGTGGCAAAAGTAATAGTAGCATTTTTGTCGCAATTGTAATAGTGGCAACAGCAAAGTAACATAGCAAAGATCAATATGTGAAAAGCTCATAGGAAATGGATCAGTGATGGATAATTATGTCGGCTTCGTCGGCTTCATGTTGGCTGACAGGCACCCCATCGGCCTATTGCTGGCCGACAGGCCCCCCATCGGCCTACCGCCGGCCGACAGGCCCCCATCGGCCTACACCAGGCCGACAGGCCCCCCATCGGCCTACACCAGGCCGACAGGCCCCCCATCGGCCCAGCCCAGGCCGACAGGGTGCTATTTTTGGTTTTTTTGCATTCAGCCCGCTAGTTTTCAAATTTGCTATAAGTTTAGTCATAGTTTTGAAAAAAAATCGAAGATCAAGGACTGACTAGACATTGTAATTCATGGTAAAAGAGATCCAGTCATAGTCATGCCCAATATCAATTAACAACAATGCATACAAATGACAATGGTGCTCTCTAACTGGTGCTTTTTATAAGAGGATGATGACTCAGCATAAAAGTAAATAGATAGGCCCTTCGCAGATGGAAGCAGGGATTTGCAGAGGTGCTAGAGCTCGAGCTTTTAAAACAGAGATGAATGTAATTTTGAGCGGCATGCTTTCATTGTCAATATAACGACCAAGAGATCTCGGTATCTTCCATGCTAAATACATTATAGGCGGTTCCCAAACAGAATGGTAAAGTTTTTACTCCCCCTCCACCAACAAGCACACTCCACGGCTGGTCTGAAATAACGGGTACCGTCCATACCAACAACAGTCTTGGGGGAGTTTTGTTTGATAGTATATTTTGATTTGATTTAGAGCATGGAACTGGGCATCCCAATTACCAGCCACTTTCTCGTGAATGACAAGTGAATAAACACTCATCGTGAGAATAACCCACCTAGCATGGAAGATACTGACAGCCCCTAGTTGCTACATGAGTGATTCGGGCATACAAAACAGAATATTATTTGAAGGTTTAGAGTTTGGCACATGCAAATTTACTTGGAACGGCAGGTAAATACCGCATATAGGTAGGTATGGTGGACTCATATGGAACAACTTTGGGTTTATGGAAGTGGATGCACAAGCAGTATTCCCGCTTAGTACAAGTGAAGGCTAGCAAAAGATTGAGGAGCGACCAACTAGAGAGCAACAACAGCCATAAACATGTATTGAGATTAACCAATATTGAATGCAAGCATGAGTAGGATATAAATCACCATGAACATAAATATCGTGGAGGCTATGTTGATTTTGATTCAACTACATCCGTGAACATGTGCCAAGTGAAGCCACTTAAATCATTCAAAGGAGGATACCATCCTATCATACTACATCATAACCATTTTAATTTGCATGTTGGCACTCAAGACAAACCATTATCAACTCCTAGCTAATTAAGCATGGCATGAGTAACTATAATCTCTAATTGTCATTGCAAACATGTTTCATTCATAATGGGCTGAATCAGGAACGATGAACTAATCATATTTACAAAAACAAAATAGGTCGAATTCGTACCAGCTTTCCTCCATCTCCATCATTTCATCATATATTGTCATTATTGTCTTTTCACTTGCACGACCGAATGGTGTGAATAATAACAAGAGTGCACGTGCATTGGACTAAGCTGGAATCTGGAAACATTTATTCAAAGGAGAAGACAAGGTAATATGGGCTCTTCGTTAGATCAACAATAATGCATATGAGAACCACTCAACATTTTCATCGTGGTCTTCTCCTCTCGACCCAAAGAAAAGAAAAGAACTTGAAAGAAACACACTGAAATGTTTTTGGAGTTTTTGTTTTCCTGAAGAAGGCAAAAATAAGAACGAGAAAAACTATTTACACGGGAAAGATTCCAACAAACAAAAAGAAGAACGAGAAATATTTTTGGGTTTTCTTTTAATATTACAACTATTTTTTTTATTTTCTCAAAGTTTTTCGAACACAAAAGAAGAAAGAGAGAAAAAGAAATAAACTAGCATGGATAATACAATGAAAAAGTATGAACACCGACAATTGGAATGAATGTGTGAACATGAATGTAATGTCGGTGAGAAATACGTACTCCCCCAAGCTTAGGCTTTAGGCTTAAGTTGGTCTATGACCACGGCGAGAAATAACCCTCTCCTCGGTACTCCGGAGGGTCCTGAAGGTTCCACCGGTTGGCGAGGTCCTGTGGCTCCCACTGATAAACAGGTTCGTGATATGGATCAGGTGATAGTGCTGGCTCAGGGACTGGGGACCGCGTCCGCTCCCAGTACGCATAAATATCATTGGGCATAATAATGTACCTGCCTGAATGAATATCGAACAAAGAAGGTGCAGGCAAAGTAATAATCTGATAGGTACCCTGACTGAACACTAAGTTATAGATGAGCCGCTTGTCATCGTCTTTGGAAATAAAATCATGTGCTACCATACTGTCATAGTCTAAATATTTAGTGGGTAACAACATTTCTTCCTGATCATCGAGCCTAATGGGAATCTCAAAATGTTTAGCTAAACGAGAAGCGTAGATACCTCCGAAAATAGGACCCCTCGAACGGTTTAAACTCAACCTTCGAGCAACAATAGCGCCCAAACTAAAAGTTCTATCACGATATAAAGCATGGCGCAAAATAGCAAGGTCAGGGGCATTAAGGCCTCCACTCTCCCCTCGACCAATCAAACATCTCCCCGCAAATAATGAGTGATAGCGCAAAACAGGAAAAATGTAAACTAGCCAGTCTCGCTTCCGACACCCCTCTCTCTTCCCCTACGGCAACTTCATCAATAAAATCCTCCACATCTCTAGGACGTGGTTCATTGACGCTGACCTCATAAGGTAATTTGCAAACATCGCAAAAATCATAGAGAGTCATTTTCTTAGGCACATCATATAAGTGAAATTCTATCATAGGAGGATCTTCCCTATAACGAAAGTGAAAATTTTGCACAAAGGTATTAGTGAGTAGGAGGTATTGGTCACACTTATCGTGGAGGAAGTCGGTGATGCCTGCCTTATCCGCCAAATAATAGAAATCCTCATAAATTCCGGCCGCCCTCAAGAATGCATCACTTGGCCATTCACACGGCCGAACCTCCGTGGTGCGAGGGAGGTTGTACTTGGGCTTCTTCTTCTCTTCATTTTCATTTTCCTTTGAACCCCTACTTGAAGAGCCCCTCAACCATCTCTTCATCATTTCTTTTCTCTGAGAAATTCTGAAATTTTTAGTGACTCAAAATAAAAGTGAACCAAACTCAACAAAATTGATAGTAACTACTCCTACAAGTGCCTAGAGGCTATATCATGCATCAAAACTACTTGAGACCATATAAATTTGACATGCAAGCTCAAGAACTAGGTCACCACAGCAGCAAAAATTTGCAATATATAAAGCACTAGAACAAAAACTAATTGGACCATTGGAGGAGTCACATACCGAAGAACAATCCCCCGAAACAGTTTTGCAAATGGAGCTTTGCACAAGGAGATCAAAAATGGCAGCAAGATGAGCAAGAACACGGGTTTGAGCAACGGGATGATTTTTTCTGGAGGAAGACAAAGTGGATGGGTGCTGCAATAAGTGAGGGGAACCCACGTGGGACCCACAAGCCACCAGGGCGCGCCCAGGGGGGGTGGGCGCGCCCCCAGGGCTTGTGGCCCACTGGTGCATCCCCCTGTTGTGTTCTTAGTGCTAGAAATTCTCAAATAATCTAAAAAAATCATACTAAATTTTTAGGCATTTGGAGAACTTTTATTTTCAGGACATTTTTTATTGCACGGATAATTCAGAAAACAGACGAGTAATAGTATTTTTGCTTTATTTATTCTAAATAATAGAAAGTAAAAGGTGGGTAGTGCTTTCTAAATTCATCCATCTCATGCTCATCAAAAGGAATCCATTAACAAGGTTGATCAAGTTAACAAACTTCTTTCGAATAACATGAAACCAGAGAATTTTTGAATAACACTAGGTTACCTCAACGGGGATATGCATGTCCCCCACAATAAGAATATCATATTTCTTTTTGACAGTAGGAAGAGGGAATTCAAAACCCCCAATAGTAATTGTTGAAAATTTTCCAATAGAATTGATACTATTCACTTGAGGTTGTTTCTTCAGAAAGTGTACCGTATGCTCATTACCATTAACATGAAAAGTGACATTGCCTTTGTTGCAATAAATAACAGCCCTTGCAGTATTCAAAAAGGGACTACCAAGGATGATTGACATACTGTCATCCTCGGGAATATCAAGAATAACAAAGTCCGTTAAGATAGTAACATTTGCAACCACAACAGGCACATCCTCACAAATACCGATGGGTATAGCAGTTGATTTATCAGCAATTTGCAAGGAGATTTCAGTAGGTGTCAACTTATTCAAATCAAGTCTACGATACAAAGAGAAAGGCATAACACTAACACCGGCTCCCAAATCACATAAAGCAGTTTTAACATAGTTTCTTTTGATGGAGCATGGTATAGTTGGTATTCCTGGATCTCCTAGTTTCTTTGGTATTCCACCCTTAAAAGTATAATTAGCAAGCATAGTGGAAATTTCAGCTTCCAGTACCTTTCTTTTATTTGTAACAATATCTTTCATATACTTAGCATAAGGAGACATTTTCAGGATATCAGTCAAACGCATACGCAGAAAGACATGTCTAAGCATTTCAACAAAGCGCTCAAAATCCTCATCATCCTTTTTCCTGGATGGCTTAGGAGGAAAGGGCACGGGTTTCTGAACCCATGGTTCTCTTTCTTTACCGTGCTTTCTAGCAACGAAGTCTCTCTTATCATAATGTTTATTCTTAGGTTGTGGGTTATCAAGATCGACCGCAGGTTCAATCTCTACATCATTATCATTGCTAGGTTGAGCATCAACATGAACATCATCATTAACATTATCACTAGGTTCATGTTCATCACCAGATTGTGTTTCAGCATCAAAAATAGAAATATCATTTGGGTTCTCAGGTGTGTCTATAACAGGTTCACTAGGAGCATGCAAAGTCCTATCATCTTTCTTTTTCTTTTTATTACTAGGACTAGGTGCATTAGTAGTAACTCTCTGAGAATCCTGGTCAACTCTCTTAGGATGGCCCTCAGGATACAAAGGTTCCTGAGTCATTTTACCACCTCTAGTCATAACTCTAACAGCATGATCATTGTTTTTATTGCTCATCTCATTAAGCAAGTCATTCTAAGCTTTAAGTACTTGTTCCACTTGAGTATTTACCATGGAAGCATGTTTACTGATAAGCTTAAGATCATTAATAGTTCTACACATATAATCACCCAAGCGTTCAAGCATATAGGCATTACGCTTCAATTGTCTACTAACATAAGCATTGAAGTTTTCTTTTTTAACAATAAAGTTATCAAATTCATCCAAGCATTGACTAGCATAATTATTATAAGGAATATCCCCTTCATTAAATCTATAGAGAGAATTTACCTCTACTACCTGTGTCGGAATATTAAGACCATGAATTTCTTCAATAGGTGGTAAATTCTTAACATCTTTAGCCTAATACCTTTTTCTTTCATTGATTTCTTTGCCTCTTGCATATCTTCAGGACTGAGAAATAGGATACCTCTTTTCTTTGGAGTTGGCTTAGGAGGTGGTTTGGGAAGATTCCAATCATTATCATTGCTCAATATATTATTCAATAACACTTCAGCTTGTTCAATAGTTCGTTCCCTGAAAACACAACCAGCACAACTATCTAGGTGGTCCCTAGAAGCATCGGTTAGTCCATTATAAAAGATATCAAGTATTTCATTTTTCTTGAGAGGATGATCAGGCAAAGCATTAAGTAATTGGAGAAGCCTCCCCCAAGCTTGTGGGAGACTCTCTTCTTCAATTTGCACAAAGTTAAATGTTTCCTTTAAGGCAGCTTGTTTCTTATGAGCAGGAAAATATTTTTCAGAGAAGTAATATATCATATCCTGGGGACTACGCACACAACCAGGAGCAAGAGAATTAAACCATATCTTAGCATCACCCTTTATCGAGAAAGGAAACAGCTTAAGAATGTAGTAATAGCGAATTTTTTCCTCATGAGCAAATAGGGTGGCTATATCATTCAATTTAGTAAGATGTGCCACAACAGTTTCAGATTCATAGCCATGGAAAGGATCAGATTCAACCAAAGTAATTAGCTCAGGATTGACAGAGAATTCATAATCCTTATCAGTAACAAAGATAGGTGAAGTAGCAAACTTAGGGTCATATTGCATTCTAGCATTCAAAGATTTTTCTTTCAGCTTGGCTAACAATTTCTTAAGATCATCTCTATCATTGCAAGCAAAAAGTCTCTAGCAGTTTCTTCATCCATAATATAACCCTCAGTTACCTTAGGCAATTCATATCTAGGAGGAGAATCATACTCATCAGTTTCAATAATTTCATCAGTTTCAGTAATCTCATTCTCTCTAACCCTAGCAAGTTGTTCATCAAGAAATTCACCTAGTGGCACAGTATTATCAAGCAAAGCAGTAGTATCATCATAAGCATCATGCATAGCAGAAGTGGCATCATCGATTACTTGCGACATATCAGAATTACTAGCAGGTGGTGGTGTCGCAAGCTTACTCAAAACAGAAGGTGAATCAAGTGCAGAGCTAGATGGCAGTTCCTTACCTCCCCTCCTAGTAGAGGGATAGATCTTGGTTTTGGTATCTTTCAAATTCTTCATAGTGATCAACAGATATAAATCCCAAGTGACTCAGAGAATAGAGCTATGCTCCTCGGCAACGGCGCCAGAAAAAGGTCTTGATAACCCACAAGTATAGGGGATCGCAATAGTTTTCGAGGGTAGAGAATTCAACCCAAATTTATTGATTCGACACAAGGGGAGCCAAAGAATATTCCCAAGTATTAGCAGCTGAGTTGTTAATTCAACCACACCTGAAAGACTTAATATCTGCAGCAAAGTTTTTAGTAGCAAAGTAGTATGGAAGTAACAGTAACGGTGGCAAAAGCAACAGTAGCAGTTTTGTAGCAATTGTAATAGTGGCAACGACAAAGTAATGTAGCAAAGATCAATATGTGAAAAGCTCATAGGCAATGGATCAGTGATGGACAATTATGTCAGATGGCATTCATCATGCAACAATTATAACCTAGGGTGACACAGAACTAGCTCCAATTCATCAATATAATGTAGGCATGTATTCCGAATATAGTCATACGTGCTTATGGAAAAGAACTTGCATGACATCTTTTGTCCGACCCTCCCGTGGCAGCGGGGTCCTAATGGAAACTAAGGGATATTAAGGCCTCCTTTTAATAGAGAACCGGACCAAAGCATTAGCACTTAGTGAATACATGAACTCCTCAAACTACGGTAATCACGGGAAAGAATCCCAATTATTGTCACCTTGGGGTATTCGGATCATAACACGTAATAGGTGTCTACAACTTGCAAGATAGGATCAGGAACACATATATATTGATGAAAACATAATAGGTTCAGATCTGAAATCGTGGCACTCGGGCCCTAGTGACAAGCATTAAGCATAGCAAAGTCATAGCAACATCAATCTCAGAACATAGTGGATACTAGCACTACAAAAAAATCCGTGATGACACGTCTTTGTCACAGTAGGTCACGTTTTCTGTTATGCATGTACATCCATGACGATTTTATGACAGAATCAAGATAGTCATACCTGTGCTGTCATAGAAGTGTTCCATGACAATACCAAAATTATCATCACGGAAGTGTTCACTTCCATGACGATAAATGACGCGTCATGGAAGTGCTTTCGTCAAGGGTAACCGACACGTAGCATCCACCGTAACGGGTCGCAGTTTATCTATCGGGTCCGGTTTTGGATCCGATAACCCGTTAAGGCCTTGTACAATGCAAGGTGCTTAGGAGAGGTGCTTGTAGAAATAAACCGGGCTTTCCTTAAGCACCAGTGCTTATTTGTACAGGGCAGGCGCTTCATTAGGCGTCTCTCCTGTGGAAATAGGCACTGGTGCTTCATAAAAACCCGGTTTATTTTTCTAAGCACCTCTCTAAGCACCTAGCATTGTACAAAGCCTAACAGCAATGACCAATGGCGATTTTCCACGTGTAAAATTCTCATTGGCCGGAGGAAACACGTGTCAGCTCGTCATTGGGTCAGATACGTGCCTATGATATGTCGACACGTGCGACGGCCCAACACTGGCGCATTTAGCTTACAAAGGCTGGCCCGTTTGACTTGGTCAAAAGATAGCGGGCTGGCCCATGAAAAGCCTGTTAACGGTCTGTTCACATATAGCCCATTTTACGGCCCGGTAAGTGACGGCCCGTTATGGCATTCCCGAAATCGGCCCAATAGCGTCATGTGGGCCGTCCAGTATAATACCAGCCCGTTTCATTTTTGGCCCATGTATGGCCCACGACGTCTTACGGCCTAGACGAGGGCTTTCGTATCTTTGGGCCCTTTAATGGGCCGCGATGACTCTGGCCCATAATAAACAGTAAATTTCTTTATGCCCAGTAACGACCCATGATTCACATGGGCCATTTCCAGCTCGTGTTAGCTTTCGGCCTACTGATGGCCCATAGATTCTTGGGCTCCTTTCTGGCCCTCGATTACTTCCGGCCCGTTACTGGACTGTTCCTCTAATGGGCCAAATTCGGCCTGTGGTTAGAATCGGCCCGTTTGTGGCCTGTTAACCCGTTGCGCCGTTTCTAGCCCGTCCTATATTCTGGCCCATTAACAACACATTATGCCTGTGACAGAATTAAGCCTTTGCTGTCTTCCGGCCTGTTAACGGCCCATTATCGTGTAGGCCCGATACCAATTACGCCTGTTTATGGCCCATGTGGGCCCATTTATCCAACGGCCCGAGGCCCACTGAATCTAGGGGCTGTTGGAGGCCCATTTATCCGACGGCCCGTAGGAGGCTGATGGGTCCTACGGCCCGTAGCATGCTCAAGGTTACCATGGTCCGTATATGGCCCATGGTTGTTGCGGCCACTAGCAAACCAAGGAAAAAGAAGACGAGGGAAATAAATAAGCCAGAAACTAATGCTAGGCTATTAAGGCGATTGCACAGATTACATCCACTGGGCATCAAAGTTCGCCACCAGTGCAAATATAGGGAACACCCTACACTATACAAAAATGGCTTGCTGTTTTCTTCAGCCGGTCACTGCACGTTAAGAACAAATTTTGTATCGCAACAAAACAAATTACAACCATAAAACAAAAGGAAGGTTAGCATAAAAGTTAACAGTCCGGCAGATAAATGCGCCACCAGAAGTTCAGAAGCTCAGTTCATTTGACCTGACTGTTACGTTTTCATGCTGTACTGTCCGATGGAGCACCATAACCTTCGCCTTCATTTCTCCTAGGCTCCTGAACAACATACCAAATGTCTGATAGTCTGGTTTCAAAACCATGCATATCTTGACGACATCGAACAATGGCTGTCCTTGTTTCACAAAGGGTCTCTGTTAGGGAATGGACTTGTGTCTGGAGCGTAGATATAACATTGTTTTGAGCTTGCATATCCTGATCATGAGGCAGTTTGGACGAGATTGCCTTAACAACAAACCCAGTATTATGCAGGAACGTGCTTTTGGCACTGTTAGTGGACAGGTACTGACCCACTGCAGCAAGAGGTGACATTGCGGTTATAGTTGCCTCGTCACCTTCAGAAGGTGGTGGTTCCACCATTTGTTCCATAGCTTGCTGAAAAGCTGAGTTTTTACATTAGTAGTACCAGAACAGAAGATATTAAGGAGGCAGCAAAACCAAACAAAATAGCTTTGGTCTATATACAAAACTTATTGTGGTGAACCCGTGTAAAATATTAGTTGTATTTTACTGCAAAGTACATAATAAAACCAGGTTCCAAACATATGACCATGTACAATGGTGTCGGTGTACTAAATATTGGGCCTTTAGTACCCCATACTTGTGCACGGGCGGTTGTATCCATACCTGCGGCAAGGCTTGTCGGGGAGACAGCTGAAGATTGATCCAAGGTTATCAAGAGACATTCATGCCAAGGATCGGAAGATAAGGTGGACTGAAGACCAAGGGCTCGGCTCCCGGCAAGATCTTGCCGGGGTAGCCAGACAAGCCCGGCAAGATTTGCACCCGACTAGGTTCCACCACTGTGCCACCGCTCCAATACAGCAACCGGTCTGGCATTCTGGCCCCACTTTTGGATGCGTGGCGAGGCACTAGTGGAGGCAAGCTTAAGCAATGCTGATGGGATGGCTCCTTTTTCCATCCCCAAGAAAGTAGGGACACCTAAACGGACACCTCACGGTGCATTAAATGCATTTGTCCAAAACCGTCAGTGGTTAGGTATGGTAACCACTGTAGTTACTTTACACCTCACATATGAACAGTTCACCACTGTGGTGACCCCTTTGATCATATAAAAGGAGGCCCAAGGCAACTGCTACAGGGAGGAGGACGATTTTCAGCCCATTCTGCATGCGTAGCTGCTGCTTGAACTTACTGTTCATCGCAAGCGCTCCAAGAATTGGGACGAATCACAGATAATAAACTAAAGCAGGAGTAGGGTTTTACGCTGATCAGCGGCCCGAACCTGGGTAAAAATCCCCCTCGCGTTGATCATCGGTTCTGCTCTTTGTGCATACCTCCCCCCTTGCCGAACCGTAAAGGGGTCCCTTGGATCCCATAGGTGTCGTACGCCGACACATGGCTAATGTATTGTCTATTTTTCACATTGTATTGACAGCTAAGGATAAAGAGACAAAGTTTATAATACGGTAAGCATAGTATGACATCATTCATATCACAAAACAACTGAGAACAAACAAACAGGCAATTGTAACATTGTGTAGACAAGTCCAACATGGAACTAGATGATAGATCAAGATCAAAGGAACATCACTCCTCTCTTTTAAACTTTGTAAGGTGCAATGATACGCTAAGAAAATTGTGTATAAAATTGAAAAGAGTAATAGACATTGGCTGCAAACCATGCAGTTCAATGCACAAGTCAGAGTAAGTAGTAGTTAAAAGGCATGAGGATTAAGGACTTACAACAACATCTTTGACTGGTGTAGTCATCCCCTTCGTCTTGCTGGTGTGACAGTCCTTGAACATTTCCACATCATTTGGTTCAGATACTTTTTGGTCCTTGCGGGCTTTCCTCTGTATTTGGAACAAGTCAATATAGATCTGATAATATGGCACAGCGAAAAGAGTGAAACAGCAGCTAATTACAAGAGCCTCGCAGTGTGCAATATAGCTACGAGATCCTGTAGTCGTTTGGAATTTGACTTTCATATGGTTGGCCTTGTTCTTTGAACAGTTCACCTACAAGAAGATAGATTTGTGAGGCACATGCATAAATAGGAGTTCAACATGTGGTCTGATCACATATATATAATGTACTTGATACTTTGGATCAGACCAGTGTTTAACGAGGCCTCTCCAGTCTTCATCCGATATATTTTCCACTGGAGATGTTTGGGCAAGTTCACTATTAGCCTTGCCTTCAAAGTGAGTTTTCCTCAAGTTATACCGATACTGTTGCAGAGCAGACTTGAAAACATGGGTGCATGCTTGTCTGGTTGCATCATCTTGGCAATCCAACTTGAACCTCATCTGTTGAAAATTGTGGGAGTCTCATTACCAGCAACCTAGAAAGTATGGGACAGACCAAGACGATATTACTAATTTCCATACATAACCATACTTACAGATAAATGGTCAAGGAAGGTGTTGAACTGGGTTTCGTCTTTGTCATTCCTGTACTAAATCCATGTTGGGAGGATACGTGCATGACACCTAACGACAACCGCTGCCTCTGATACTAACTTGGCTGGCTCTGTAGCATCACGTGGCCTTTTTAAACCTGCCTCAAAACGGATCTCCATTCTTCCTCCTCTAGATTTAGTTAACCTATCGAGCATTATCGCTGATGTCTGTTTCCTCTTGCGCCTAGGTGCTAGTCCAACAACGAACATAGGAAGTGTTAGTGTACATCAAACTATGAGACTACATATAAAGAAGCATGCAACTGTAACTTGACTCCAGCAACTACCTTCTTGTTGTTGAAGCTCACAAGGTTCATCTAATCTTGCCAACTCGTCTTGTGTCAAGAGTGCTTCGGAAGTAGTGTCAGGTGGCAATGGAGCTTGGGAACGTGCTGCTAGCTGAGTTGACAAATGAGTAACTCATGGAGCTAGTGGTACTGTGGAAGGTGTTGCAACAACTAGGGCTGTCACTGCTTGTTTGCTGGCAGCTATTAGTTTCTGTTTGGGTTGTTTTGTAGCTGGTGTAGCACGGGATACCGTGTTTGTACAATTTTTCGGTGGACTTTGACCTTCTATTGCACCATCAGTACCAGCAGAATCAGCATAATTCTTCCGCTTCCGTTTCCGTGCGTCCTCAGTACTAACACCATCCCCTGGCATTCTGTGTTCCTTCCTATTTCTCTGTGCCATGTCAAGTCAAGCCGAGAAGGAAAAGGAATAAAAATTTAGTTCTTCAGAACAAATTGATGCGTGATACAGACAAACTAAACTTTGATGTTAGACAACCGCATGATAGGAGGATGTAATATGTACGAAAAACAGGACGACATGAGATAATCAGAACTATGATGTGTAAACTAAGCAGAAGGCATTTCAATAAATTAGAAGCAATGCAATGGAAGGTAGACACCATATGAAAGGTGCTACAAATATCGCTCTGCCAAGTTAACAGTGTCTCATCATAACTGGCATTTAAACAAATGTGAAGCAGTACAAGAAATAAATCATATGCAAGATGCAATCAACATCACACTACCAAGTTAAAGGTCTCTCGTCATTAGTGCCATTGCATATTCACAGCTATGATGTGTAAACTAAGCAGAAGTAATTTAATCAAATTACAAGCAATACAAGCTAGACACCGTATGCAACATGCAAGACAATATCACACTGCCAAGCTAGAGAAAGCACCTGGGATGCCGGTTTCGTCGGAAGACCGCCATCAGTCCCTGCCTTATTTTTTTCCTTCCTCTTTCTTAATTTTATTGGCTTGTCAAGTCAAACCCACAAGAAAAATGAATAAAAATTCGCTTTTCAGAACTCATGGATGCAGGATGCTGACGAGCACTACTTTAATGTAAGGCGACCGCATGATAGGACGATTGAATGTGTAAGAAAAAAGGACAGCATTGCATTTTCACATCTATGATGTGTAAGCTAAGCAGAAGGCATTTCAACAAATTAGAAGCAATGAAAGCTAGACACCATATGAAAGATGCAATGAATATCACTCTACCAAGTTAAAACTGTCTCGTCATAAGTGCCGTTTCAACAAATTACAAGTAGTACAAGCTAGAAAAGAATGCGAGATGCAACCTATATCACACTCCCAAGTTAAACGTGTCTTGTGATAAGTGATTGTTGCAGGTTACACAACAGTAGTACTTTGATGTAAGAACATGGTGTGATAGACAGATATTGTATGTTCTAGAAACACGAACATGTGTCTTATTCACAAGTATAATGTGTAAAGTAAGCAGATGGAATTCAACAAAATTAGAAGCAATACAAGCTAGACATCATACATAACATGCAACCACATATAACAGTGCCAGGTTAGAGGGAGCACCTATGATGGTCGACTAGGGGAGACGTGCTCATCATCAACACAGCTATGTTGAGTGTCTATGCATGTGTTGTGTTGCAAAGCTTCTTGAGGGGATTCTGGAGTAGAATCTGTAGAGGCCCTCCATTTCAGTTGTTTGGGAGGAGCACCTTTATCCATTGCCTTGCTAATTTCCTTCCGCTTTATTGATTTTGCATTGTCAAGTAAAACCGACAAGAAAAAGCAATAAAATTCACTCTTCAGAACTCATTCATGCATGATACTGATAATCACTACTTTGATATAAGGCAAACACATGATACGAGGATGGAATATGTACGAAAAACAGGACAACATGGCATATTCACAACTATTTGTGTAAACTAAGCAGAAGCCATTTCAACAAATTAGAAGCAATGCAAGCTAGACACCACATGAAAGATGTAACCAATATGACTCTGCCAACTTAAAAGCGTCCCATCATAAATGGCATTTCAACAAATTAGAAGCAGTGCATGCTATAAATCATATGAAAGATGCAACCAATATCACTCTGCATATACTAAAGGTGTCTCGTCATAATTGATTGATGCGGGATACAAAAAAACAGTAGTTTTATGTAAGGACATGCTTAATAGACAGATGTACTATGTACCAAAAACAGGAAGGCATGTCACATTAACAGGTATAATGTATAAACTAAGCAGAATAGCACATGCAATTTAACCAGATTGGAAGAATTACAATCTAGACACTATATGCAACATGCAACCACGTATCACACTGCCAAGTTAGAGCAAGCACCTGCGATGGTGGTGTAGGGGAAATGCGGTCATCAACTACAGAGCTACATTAACTATCTTCATCTAGCATTGTTGTTTCTTGAGAATCATGTGGGGCGGCTGGCACTGCATCCTTTAAAAGAGGATCTTTTCTTACAGTAGTCCACGAGCCTGACTGTCTCATCATAAGTGATTGATGAGGGATACACAAGAAATTAGTTTGATGTAAGAACATGGTTAATAGACAGATGTAGTAGTATGTACCAAAAACAGGAAGGCATGTCATATTCAAAGGTATAATGTGTAAGCTAAGCAGATGCAATTTAACCAAATTGGAAGCAATACAAGCTAGACACCCGGCTGGAGTCGTGAGCATGATCATTGAGGACCTGAGAGCCTGGTGGGAGGCGGGCTGCTTCGCCACCACCATGGCTTTTTAGTTGGCTTGCAGGTGATGCTTGTCTGTGCTGGGCTTGTCATTGGCTCGGCCAGTGCCCTGACTAGCTATTTGGCTTCTGGTGCTCCTGGGATGGTGGTTCATGTAAAAAATATCTTTTCTTATCTTAATAAAGACCGACTTCAGCCTTTCGAATACAAGCTAGACACCATATGCAACATGCAACCACATATGACACCGCGAAGTTAAAGCAAGCACCTGGGATGATGGTTCATGGGAGCGAGATCATCAACTCCAGAGCTACGTTTACCGTCTCCATCTGCTGACATTGCACCATTTATAGCGCCGAAACTTGTCTTGCCTAAGCCCGAAGAAAGCTGGAGCTGCTTCTCTCTTTTATTTCATGCTTCTATCAACTGGTTGGCAGAGGCTGAAATACACATGCATAAAAAAACAATAGTGAGAGTATGGGTGAAGTGTGTGAAGAACTAGTGCACTGTAAAAGTAGCAGATAGCAGGTGGCTGAAAAATAAATGATAGGAGACATATGATAGCTCTACAACAATGCATGGAAAACAAAATTAGATTCTACTCCGTATGATTTTCTAATATATGAGCACAGGGATGGCTGGGAAATGCAGGTACTCCTCCAGCACACCACCACATGTGGTCCTATCAAAATAACAGTCGACTGAAAATAAATAGGTCAGTCGATTTTTTTATGAACCATCCAATCTACAAGGAACGGGCAGATGGCCTTCGTCTACCTCCCTCCAGTCACTGTTGACGATCTTTCTCGAATCGCCAGCGACCACCGGCCCAGACCCCTGTCTCCGCCGCCCCGCCCTCCCCTCGACCTCACACCACCGCCGTGCTTGGCAGCGCCCCCCGGCCATCCCTTTAAGCTCGGCCGACCTCCGGATCGGGTGCCAGAAGCTCCTAGGCCCCACACACCCCTAAGATAAACACCGAGGCGCTGCTTCCCCGGCATAATAGGCGGACTAGCACCTGTTACGCCGGGGAATGCTTCCTTTAATTGGGAATCAACTGACCAGGAATTGAAATCCAAGGGGGCGACGGACCTCTAGCTAAGGTGAAATAGTATATGAGGAGAAACCTTGCATCGCGAGTTACTAGGAACATCTAGTATCAGGAAGAAGGTGTAGGAAGAAGCGGTCAACTAGTGTCTTCTGTGGGATGAATACCATGCAAGCAGACATGTAACATTTGCACGAATAAGGGAAGAGGAGTACCAGATCCGGTTGCCAGTGCCGTGTCCTCCTGATATCGCGGCGATGTTCTTCTCTTTCCCGAGGGAACCGATGTTTTGGAGGAGGGTGGAGCCTTGGACGAACCCAGGGCCAAATTGTTGACTGTATTGCGGTGGCCGTCTGTCGGCGGAGGGGAAGCAGATCGGAGGAGGCTAAGGACGGCGTAGCGGGAACAGCTCCGGTGCGGTGGACGGTGGCGATGTTGGAGCGGCAGCGGTGAGGCGCAGGATGACGTGGTTGAACTGGCTCGGGTACGGCGCACGTCGGCATCCTGGAGGCAGCGCGGCCTCGACTTCAACTACTAGCCGTGGAGGGTGTTGCGGTTGCGGTTGCGGTGGACGACGACGTCGGGGTATCGGCTCCGGCGTGATGGAGGAGGGCGGCGGTTGACGGGTGGGATGGGGTGGCGGACGGAGGACGCCAGGGTTTCACGGCTGGTGGAGAGGTAGTTTTGGCGCCCACGGAGTACGAATGGGGAATCAGACGGGGGGCGGGGGTGGCGGGGGGAGCTAAGGGGGAACCATGTTTTGGTCTGGGACGCGCTTGTTTTTGTTTTTTTTTTGAACAGATGGGACGTGCTTGCTTGAAATTTGGGGAAAGTACAAACTTTGCCCCCTCTTAAATTTCGGACCTACTGCGGGTCGGGGGTAGGACGGTAATCCCAGGTGTCCCAAATAGTGGGCGGGAGTGATTTCGGCTGAGCAAATGTGTGTTTAGGCAGCCACGGTGTATGAATGTTTTTTGGAGGCGGTTGCGTGGCTTCTAGATGAAGTTACAAACCTACCCCGGTTTAGACCTATAGACGTCGGGCCGGTAGGCTTCACGGGTCGGAGTTAGAAAAGTATTTTCCTTCTACCAAACATTGGTCTCACGCGGTTTCGGGCGAGTAGATGCTCTTTTGGCGCTTCGTTGGAAATTTTGAAACAGAAGCATTCACGTTTAGAGTACTCTTGAACTTTGAGGATTGACCTAAATAGACAACGTTAAATTTGACCTTGTATGTTTGAAAACCTCATTAAATTATGCGCTTCTTTTTGAAATTTTGACACTTGAAAATCCTATAACTATGATTATTTTGGAATGGAGGAGGTAAATTCGAATCTATTTTGTAGACGACTATGTATGCTATTATGTACAAAAGCAGAGCAAAGATTGGTGCCCCCATAATTTAGGTATGATTTACAAATGCCATGATCTCAAATTCAAATAATTGAATGGATTTCTTGTTGAATTTGAACTTTTTAAACCACCTTAAGTTGAATTCAAATGTATGCTAGTTCATAGCTAGCTATTTATAATGTTCATTGTGTAACTTTTGTATGTGTAATGTGCTTTACACACACAACATGAACTATACTCACGTTTATATTCGAATTGCTAAAGCGATGCATTGTCCAGAGTTCAAAATACTAACTCTGTGGATTAATTATGTCGAATAATAACATAGACATGCTCAAATTTGATAGAATATAGATGTCTGATGGATCAATGACCGTTCCTTACGCGAATTGCAAATATCATGATCCCATCCTAATATTTGGATACAATTTATATTTTTAATCAATGTGTACATCGGTCTTTTACGTGTGGTTTCACTCTCCATAGGCCCCTCCTCACACACGCGCTAACTTTCTCTCTCACACATACGCGCACATGGTGTATATCCATCAGTGGTCTCTCAGACATGCTCACACACTCTCTCCCGACGTGTCTTTCTCGCAGACATGCTCTCGATATCACCCTCCCTCCCTCTCGCAACCATTTACGTCTGCTTTCACAAATCTTTATCACAAGCACTCTTACTCTCACACGCATACACATGCACAATCCCCATCGACCCTTTCTATATACATAGACCTGCCTACGTGTCTCCCGCACGCACATTATCTTTAGGCCTGTCTCGCACGCATTGTCTCCACCTATCTTCCTAATTGACGAGTATGATTCTAGCAGAGCATTCTTTAGGATGCCCCTTAAAGTTAGGTTGGATGATTGGTAATATCAAAGATAAGGGGTTACCTTAGTCCGAGGACCTAGGGTTAAAAATCCTAGCCGGCTTTGTCAGTGGACACAGAGTCCTTCACGACTCTGGTATCTTTGTCTTGTACGACTAGTCCTCCATGGGTCTCCCTGAATGCGTCACGGGCTGACCAATGTGGCGCAGGACAGAACCGAACCAAGGGCCTCACCTCGGCCCACCGGACCTCACGCGGTGAAACACCCTCTGCCCCCAGGTCTTGTTATCTTCTCACACCCACACATACCAACACACACACCACACCAAATATTTTCTCCTCGTGCCTCTATCTCCGCCCCCTTGCATATACACACTCGATCAAGGGCATCTCTCGCCATGACATCCTATTCGTCTCTCTCTCTCTAGACCTCTCTCATTTCTCGTGCTATCTCTCCCACGCCCCCCCCGCCGGCCCCTCCATCCATGCCTCTCTCGAATACGTAATACATACACATACCTCTCTAGGCCCTGCCAAATACGTCAACTACACATTCACACATGTTACATCACGTACCCCATTGATCTAAAAAGCCCTCTCTTCACGACTATTTCGCATACAACATTCCTTTTGAATAAAACCACACAAAGTGTGGCCAAAAAATTATTTTAGAATTTCTACATATATACAACATTACAAAGTTATATGGAGGAGTATGAACGTTAATTTGCATTGCATGGTGCACCCAATGATATTTATTCCGCACTGTGAATTTGTATATTTTTATACTATATATAAAGTTAGTCATAATAAAGAGAAACGAAGAGCATCTCTTTCTCCATCGCATACACCCCCTCTACGCCCCTTTCACGTACGCACACAAACTATCTCCAGGTCCTCTAAAAGTACGCCCCCAGCACATTCGCGCATGTTTCATCTTTCTCTCGCGATATATACAGTGACGATCATTGTATTTGAAGCGAAAGCATGATACATACATTGGACTTCAGAATCCACTCATTACGGTCACCATTTACGTTTTATGGTTATTATACAGTCACGGGCTCACCGTACAACTCTGTATTTGCTCAAGACACGACTAGTTGACCAGTTAAATGCTCCACGTGGCACCTCTAGTGTTGCATCACATTATCTCACTACCATTGGGCCCACCTGTCGGCGTGTATAAGAATGAAAACAAACAATAAAACAATATTGGACGGTAGTTCGAAGTCATGACCGCGGGCACAGCGGACAAGGTGGCCTTGTACTGGTATGCTGAGCCGTCTGTTTTAACACACAGGAACCCGTGTGGTGATTATACACACACGCACGCATGCACACGAACTGCATGCACGCTACACTCACACGTACACACGCAGCCACGCACGCACGCAACACTCACACGCACACACGCACGCACGCATGCATGCACACACCACATGACCAACACACACTCTCACGCTCAAGTGCTCAACCTACACGTGCATGCGCACACATCAGGCCATGACAGACACATACACAACCAGGTGGTTCCCGTGCACGGGTTGGAGTCTTGTCGCGCCTGCGTAAATTTGTGTTTATCTTACCTTTTTCCTATGCGAACTGACAGGTGGGATCCACAAGGAATGTGGTCAATTTAACCAGTCAACATAGTGCCACGCAGACTATTTGGCCGGTCAACAGAGTGCAATCCGATGTTGAACGGTGATTAAGTAATCGTATAATCACCGCAAAACGTATATAGTGACCGTAATGAGCGTATTCTGAAGTCTGGTGACCGTATTACGCTTTTCACTTGAAATACACTGACTGCCCGTGTATTTATCTCTTCTCTCGCTCTCTCTGTGGAGCCAAGTAGGCCAACGTGCCAGTGCCTAAATTGGTGCACGCCACCCCATTATTGTTGCACTGGTTTCATAAGAGCGAACA
Source organism: Thinopyrum elongatum (assembly GCA_011799875.1). Classification (NCBI taxonomy): domain Eukaryota; kingdom Viridiplantae; phylum Streptophyta; class Magnoliopsida; order Poales; family Poaceae; genus Thinopyrum; species Thinopyrum elongatum. Next base: position 352,635,845 of record CM022302.1, on the reverse strand, counting down.
AGCATTCACGTCTACTATACAAACTGTAGATATGAGTTACAAATGCTATGAAGACGAATACAAATATTTGAATCTACTTTATGCCCAATTTCTCTCTGTAGGCCCTCCAAAAGTACATCTCTACACGTTCTTGCATGCTACATCTAACAACTATGCAATACAACACTACTACTATACTCTAACACAATAAATCATATGTGTTTTTAGTTTTACTAGATCTCATATTGTTACTTAATTATTCAATTTGCATACATTAAAATTGCCTTTGAAATGTATGGATAGTATCATCTACCGCGCGGGAAAAATCCCACCCTTGCCTGTTTAATCGGGTTTGTATCGATGGATCGTGCGAAACAGCAAAACTATAGTAGTACTACAGTACAAGTAACAGTTCACTGGGCTCGCTTTCATAAATGTTCTAGTCCCTTTCGCCGACCTGTGGGACATCAAGCAACCGGGTCCACATGCCATACCAAAATAACAGTGCAGAGCAGCAGGGGTGAAGCACCCCAGTTATGGCGCCGGCGTAGTAATGAGCAATGAGGCGTTAAATCACAAAGCTGCACCTTTCCCGCAGTTAAGTTGGAGGGACGAAGTAATGCTAAAAAAAGAAGTTGGAGGGACGAAGCAACCATCATTTCACTCGTTCCTGAATCCGCTTCTCCCTCATCTTCTTCAAGTTAAGCATGTGTTGCTTCTGCTGTTGTTCTGCCTCATGTGGGACGCGGATCGGCTTGGTAAAGCACTGACACGTGGGACCGCATGTTAGCAAACCGCCAGGCCAACGTCCTATAAAAATAAGAAACCTCCCCCGCCTTTCGCGCGGCAAAATCACCTCCGTTTTACTAATCTTGATACTATAATTTTTTAGATCAATATAATTGAGATTTGTATAGAGAGCACACAGGAGCAAAACCAAGTGGTATGGTTAAGGGAATCCACAATGTGAAGCCAAATGTGAAAATAGCTTTTGGCATCGATGGGAACCATTGTGGACGGTGCTGCCAAAGCCAAAAAGATGGAACCGAAGCTCCCTAATTGATTGATTGAAGGAATAGAAAAATGCAACCTCTCTCCTCTTTCTCCCGTGCTTGGACGCATGTACAGTATAGAGCACAGAGTCTACTCCCCTGTCCCTTCTATCACAAATCACAAAGCAGTGAGGCGTCAAATCACAAAGCACTGACGAAGCAACCATCATTTCACTCTTCGCTGACTCCGCTTCTCCATCGTCTTCTTCGAGAAACCACCTTACCGCACTAAGCTGGACGGACGACGCTATTGTGGAGTACTAGTACATTTACGTGTCCTATGGTTCAACAGACTGCCTAGATGCAAAGAAGGCGGTTGTCTTGGCTTGTAGGCGGCACTTGCGAACGACTTACGGTGGTCTCCCTCAATGATGTGCTCCGTCGAACGCACTTCGCCAAAGCCACAACGTTCGAGATATCGTCGATGTCACCGCAATGGGGAAAGAAGTCAAATAGTTACTACCTCCATTTTTTTTTGTATACAAGGCCAGAATCAAAATTACAATTTGCAGAAGGCCACTAACACTAATTGAGGCAAAATTGATGGGGTTTGCCTCGTACTAGCAACCAAGGACATTAATATACCCTTGCATCCATGCGGAAGTGAGAAGGTTGGTTTGCATGGCGCTGCATTAATCAAGCAATGAGGAGTGAGATGGTTAGCTCTTTGGGCGTTGGAGAAAAAAATACACATTAATTGACACGTCAAACGAGGATTTGTATCGATCAATCCCGCGAAGGAAAACCCCACCTTTCTTTTTTAACACAAGTAGTACGTATGTACTTGTATCCTGTTTGGGTCTAGGCCTTGCATTGGCATACTTCGCCACACATTTTTGCCACGCTTGCCTAAAGTTTTCAAAATGAAAAGGAGGTACACTTGCGCACGGTTGTCGCGGTCGCACCACACCCTCACACAGTCGCTCCTGCACGCCGCAAACCCAACCAAGGGAACGCACCCTCACTGACACGTGCTACCGCATGTGCTCAAACCAAACTCAGCCATCCTACCGCTGACACATAATTTTCGTTCATACAATATGTTTATCCAACCGCATGTTGGGGAAGATCCGTACGGCCCGGGCGGTGGTCTGTTGGGGAAGAAGAGGTGAGGAAGAAGAAGGGTTAGGAGATGTAGGATATTCATCCAGCCGCCTGAAATGGTCGACTGACCCAAATGATGGAAGTCAGGCGACTTGCATAAATATATGTTTTTACACAGCAAAAGATCCCTAAAAACAACAACATAAAGAAAAACTATCACTGCTCGCGGAACAAGATAGCCTCGTCATCTTTGGCTGCTGGCGCGGACTAGCCGTAGCTGCCGACGTGTGTCTCCGCATCGTGGTTGTCCTCGGCCTCCAGCTACTCGTTCACGCGGAGCGAGCGGGCGCTCTGCACGGACGCGAGCACCGCCTGGTTCACATCCATGACATTCGGTTCCGCCTGCTGGAGGGCCTCGATGGCAGCGGCATCCGCGCGCTCCACATCGAGTTGAGCCTCCGCCGCCCTGTTCAAGTCCAGGACGTCCGGTTCCGCCTGCAGGAGGGCCTCGATGGCAGCGGCATCCACGCGCTCTGCGTCTAGTTGAGCCTCTGCCACCCGGTTCACATCCACGACATCCGGTTCCGCCTGCAGAAGGGCCTCGATGGCAGTGGCATCCGCGCGCTCCGCGTCGAGTTGAGCCTCCACCTCCCGGTCCTCCTTTACGATCGCTAGGCTGAACCGCTGGTCCGCCTGCACCATGGGGGACCTGGACGCCGGTACGAAGTCGACGTCCATCATCTCATACGCATCGGGGGCCTTCTGCGCCGTGACCTCTGCCATGAACATTGGATCGGCTTCCTCCTCCTCGGAGCTTGGCTCTAGAGAACTCGGGGATTGGCCCGCAGCAAAGCGAGCTTGGGAACGGAGGTCTGTGGCACCGATCGCCGCCGCGATTTCTGCGCGGCGCTCTGGTGTCAGCATCTTGTAGTACGTGATCTTGCGGTGCACCATGGCTTTCCGGCGAACTAGGGGACAGTTGATGCGTGCTAGGGGATCGAAAGGTGGGGGAATGGGCTGGAGAGGAGGTGTGGTTTTGGGGTAGTGGTGACCGGCCAGCAAGTAGCTGGCGTAGGCCGAGCAGCGAAGGTTATGATGTGAATAGTGGTTCTGATGATGACCGGTCAATCGGTTTTGACTGTGCGGAGTTTGCAAAGCCGGACGGCTGGAGCCTGGAGAGTTGTGGGGTGGGATGGGACCAAAGTTTCAGAGATTCACGTGGCAGACGTCTGGACCTCCCCACCATTCCTGTCGACGACGAGGCGGTGACTTTGTAAATCTCAAGATGACTAGCAAGATGCCCGTGCATTGCACGGAACATCAGGATGCATTTTTTTAATGATATCTCAAGAATTTCAACGAAAAATGGTATCTCGAGAATTTCATCAAAAAATGATATCTCGAGAAAGATGAGAGATAATGTGAGGAGGAGTGGGGCGCGGTGGTGATTGGTGGTCGGACTTAGCAGAGGCATGGGGATGGACGACGCCGGCAGCAGCCACCATGCCAGATTGTTCTAGAGGCTTCCTTTTTTAATTACTCAACAATGAAGTTGTGGGAGATAAGGATGAATGATAGAGGTGCGGGTATCCCTTTGCAAAATTGCCATAGTTTGCTTTCTATCCGTCAGATATAGATCGGACGGTCTATATTGCAAGATGGCAGGCACACCATCATCACCGAGAGTAGAGATAAGAGTAGAAAGAAAACTATGGCAATTTTGCAATGGGATACCGCACGTCTATCGTTCATCCTTATCTCCCACAACTTCATTGTTGAGTAATTAAAAAAGGAAGCCTCTAGAACAATCTGGCATGGTGGCCGCTGCCGGCGCCGTCCATCCCCATGCCTCCGCCGAGTCCGCCCACCAGTCACCACCATGCCCCACTCCTCCTCACCTTATCTCTCATCTTTCTCGAACTATCATTTTTTCGATGAAATTCTTGAGATACCATTTTTCCGATGAAATTCTCGAGATATCATTAGTTTTTACACATGTGATTACTCCTGCATGGGTCAATCACAACAGGTGTTTTGTAAAAAAATGCATCTTGATGTTCCGTGCAATGCACGGGCATCTTGCTAGCTCTTATAAAAAACAGAGTTGGTGATGATGGTGTGCCTGCCATCCTGCAATATAGGCCGTTCGATTTATATCTGATGGATAGGAAGGAAACTATGGCAATTTTGCAAAAAGATACCCACACCCCTCTCCACATTTGCAAATAAGGCCTTCCCTCGTTCATCCTTTTCTCTCACAAGATAAACTACTCATACAAATGCATCTTGATGTTACATGCAATGCACAAGCATCTTGCTAGTAGAGGTATTACGGTTCAGTCTCTCGAAGGTGCTCATAGGGGTAGGGTGTGCGTGTGTGTGTTCATAGGGGTGAGTGTATGCGTGCATGTATGACCCCTTGCGTCTGTACTGTGTTAAAAAAAAGGAGTACTCGAAGTATGCAAGTTCATAAGGAACGGACGGTGTACATCACTCTTGTCGCGTTCGCGTTGCACCCCGGCACGCTGGACCCTCCACGTCGCTCACCGAATGGAACGCGGTTTGTCTTGCGTTTTCGCTCGCTTGTGTGACCACAGTTGAGAGCAAACCAATGTCCCTTCCCTCCCCCGCCCGCGTCATTTATACTACTAGAAGAGAGAGAGGTCAGCTGAGTGTCACCCTCAGTACTCCACTAGTACTACTACTTCTACTACTATTGGACAGGGAGCTTAAAAAAAGTTACTATTGGACTGGCTATACATGGTGAAATCCCAGTAGGAAGAGCATGCACGAGAACAAGCATTCACTTGTTTGAAAATAAATTGGAAACCATCTCTGTTTGAATACAAATCTAGGAGTACGTACGAATCTAACAATACTGATTGGGCGTTGTCGAATGTTGATACTTTTTTCTGTAAGTTTGATCAAAGTAGAGATACTTTGACTACACATAAAACTTATATGTAAACTAGAAAGGATCTGAGGGAGTATATTGTACGTTCAAAAGCGAAATGAACATTGAATACCCTTTATATATGATTTGCTGATGCTATGATCACCGGTTCAAAATTTTGAATCCGCCTTAGGTATATCACACATGCACCCACTCGTTCTCTCTCGGTTTCATCTCGGGGTCTCTCTCTCTCCCTCCCTCCCTCTCTCTCTCTCTCTCGCACACACACACATACCACCTCTCTTCCTCTTTGTGCTTGTCAAACCTAATTGATCTCCTGACGTATCGGGATTGTATCTCGCTCGTCGTCAGGTCGCTCTTCGACACACGCCTAGGTCACTCTACCATGCTTTAATTGTAACCAAGCCTTTCATCTATATTTTTTTAAGCATACATTCATCCTCTCTGCCCCTCTCTAGATCGGTCGATCTCCGGATCCACCCTAGTCCTCTTTCAATCGATCTAGCTAGATGGTACATGACCGACGCGCACACACAGACCCCCCGGGTCATTTCTATCATAGAAACACACCAAACCTTTATCTCCTTGCACGACACGCACTTGATCTCTCAACATCAATCGATCTCGTCAAGATGTGTCGGGGCATGAACCGAATGGGATGTCAAAACTAAGATGGGAAGTGGCACGTAGTGGAGGCAAAGTGAAACTTTAAACGAACCATTTGTCTGTATGCATGTCGGACAAATTACAACATTGGAAATACAAGCATGGTCTAGGCCCACATGCGAATGACACTCGGCAGAATGTTCAAATGAGGCATGCGGGAGGATGGACTCGACCGGAGGGCGGCATGATCGATGGAGAAGAGGGTATATTCAATAATGAATCTAATGGTATTGATTTGTTATTGTATATGCTATTATTTCTGTCTATAAACTTTGTCAAAGTTTACAAAGTTTGACTTTGAGCAAAGCTAAAATGCGGAGTAAATGAAAATAGAGGGAGTACGCGGGGACTAGTATAGTTACTACTACCGGAACATGGTCAAATGGAGGAGCTGGCCCACGACCTCCTCGCCACCGGCAACCATTCATGTGGGTCGTGGGGGCCAGCAACGTGGCGCAGCTCCCGCACCGCCTCTGGACACAGCGACCGCAGTGAGCGACACGCTCATCGTCGCTAGACACGCTTGGCTTCAGGGTGCCGAGGGTGGCGTTAGCGCTGTGGCACGACCAGCAGATCAACACCCGACTTGTCGAGGATGCACGGGGCACCGAAGTACGCGCGCGCCGCGACGCGTCCATGGAGTGTTCTAGCGCGGCCAACTGCATCCCTAGGACCTGAGACCATGCCGGGTCGTCTTGCTTTTTCAGTGACATGTGGGGATTGCATGTGAGCAAAGGGCATCTCCAACGTTGCCACGACCGCTACTGACTACCCTGGCACACCAAAAACCCTCGTCCCTCGTGCCGTCGCGCGCGTGCGTTCATAGCCGATGCCAGCTGCCCGCATTCATGCCATCCGTCCGTATGCCGTCATTAAGAGGCTCGGTGCCTGAGGAACCAACTCCGGCAACTTAATGACGCACCCTGACGCTTGGCCTCACTGGAATGCGCTACTTAAAGCGGCAACGCCCAGCTAAACTCCACACCATAGCGCATCCTCCTGCTACCTGGCACCACATCCAGCATGACCGCGAGCGCGAATGCTCTGCGGGATAGCTTGTCTTCGGGGATGAAGCTCGAGGTCGCCGCCCTCGCTCAAGTCGCCGCTCGCAATGCAATAGCAGCGTAGCCGAACGCAGACGCGACCGCACAAGCTATGGCCACGCTGGCGGCCAACAACGGGAGCACCGTCAGCCACGCGTCCTACTTGCCGCCGTCCAACGTTCAGTGGCGCATATGATAGGTGAAGCGACAGACCGTCCACGTCCATCATCATCGACCTCATGTCCACCGGCACCGCCGAGGTCGGGGACTCCTCCGAGAATGAGTAGGGCATGGGAGGCGGCAGGGCATGGTGTGCCAACTGGCCGGTCCGTCTCCCGTGTTCTACTCTTCCTCGTCGGAGACCACACCTTCACTTCACGGGTCTTGAACCCCGCCCCCGTCCATGGAGACGACAGATGGAGGACGTCGGTCGCCGCCGTAGAATAGGTTTAGGGTCGGGTTTCTTTTATTTTTCTATACTATAAAAGTTCAAAATATAAAGAAAATCTGCCGTGTTTGCATGAATCTCGTCCGGTGTATATGAACTTTCACAATAATAGTAAGATATATTGTAGGAGTATGAAAATATATGGAATGATGATTCATTTTTGTGTGTACAAACTTAGAAGGTTTGACCCGAGACAAAGCTAACATGCGAAGTAAATAAACACATAGGGTCTACATACACAATTTATCTTAGGCACTCCAATAGTACGTCCACTACACATTCACGCATTTCACATCTTTCTACATCTACGGGAACCTACGAAAGGGTTAACATAAATTGCCTCTCTCTCTCCCCCCTGATTTTGATGGTGGTGGGCCCCTCCCTCCCCCCAATCTCCAATCAACAGCCCACACGTTTCACATTACGTTAATTACGTAACTAGGATTACGTAGGTGTAGCATTACTCGTCCTAAAAAAACCAACTAAGCCAACCTCCTAGCATATCGCGCGGGAAAAGACCTGGCCGCGCCGTTTTAGTCGGGATTACTGGATTACTAGTAGTAGTACCGATGGATCGCGCGGAGCACCAAGTTTAAAAGGAAAAAAGGTGGTACACTCACAACATGCCTGTCGTGGTCGCATTGCACCCCTCACATGGTCGGTCCTACACACGGCTCACACAAACGGAACGCGCTTCAGCTTGCCTCTTCACTGACACGTGGGACCACACTTGGAGAAACCGACCATGCGCCAAACTCCCCCACCCACCGCGCTAAAATTCCCCCCAAATCCCAAATTCAACCGCCCTTCGGCCAACTAGCCAATAATATTCCCAAACCCCCCTCCCCCCAGCCCCCTCCACTCCATTCGCTCCGCCAAAGCCTCCCTCCCCGCCGTGCCGATACGTCGGCGCCGTGGTTCGTCGAGGGGATGCACGGCGATCCTCTCGCTCCCACAGTACGCTCTCGTAGACTGCCGTCCTCTAGCCGCGCCGCCACCGCTGGTGACGTTCTTGTGGAGACGCACGGTGGTCAGCTTCTCCCACAGTACGCGCATTCTAGACTGAGGCCCCGTGCATGTCGGAGTAGCGCTGAATGTTAGCTGATAGACACTGTTAATCTCACTATTTGTCGAAATAGTTTACAGTCAATATGATCTGCTTAAGAAGCTTCCTTCCCTTGTTCTGCACTCAATCTTCTTAGCTGAGATGGCATGCCATGCCCGATTAGTTGCTAAAATATCCTGCCATATATTTATTGTGACGTAGATTGCCATGGTCAAGTAGCCAATCTGTTACGTGAAATAGGTCTACACCGTTTTATACTCGATCTTTGTTGCTGAGATGGCCTTCGATGGCTGTGTGCTCGGCCTCATTGACTGCTGAAATAGCCTGCCATAATTTAGCACTCAAATCTGTTTGCTGAATTAGCTCTACATATATTTCGTTACTTAGATCTGCTTGTCCAAATATCTTGCCATAGCTTTAGACATCAACCAAGGTATTTTTTTGTGGACTTCATAAAAAGGCATATATGTTTTTCCTGTAATATCTAGTAGAAGAACTAATTTGTATGTATAACAGATGGACAGGACTTGGATAACTTCTGCTCGAAGATTCTCCGCTGCATATGTCGAGGGGGTTGAAAACTTCATGAACTTTATCAGAGCTGAGTATGGGGGTCCGAAATCAAATGTGCTCTGCCCGTGTAGCAGTTGTATGAATTCAGTTACAAGACCCCAGTCAACTATGCAAAATCATCTACACTTGTATGGGATGTCGGTCACATATACTAGGTGGGTTCATCATGGTGAAGCTGTGAACGTCAATGTTACTGATTATGTGGAAGCAGCAGATCACCATCTTGATCTGCCTGATGCTCAGGTGGAAGAGGAGGAGGAGGTGGTGGTGGCGGAGCCAGTGAGTTTGACCAACATTGAAACAATGCTACGACATGCTCGCGCATTTCGTGAACTTTCACCTGCAGAAGAAAAATGGTGGGCCCACATGTTGGAACAATGCAACGTGGCAGTCAGCCCAGGAAATAAGCTATCAGTATTCTCAGCTACGGTCACCTTTCTTCAGGTGAAGACATCTGAGCGGATGACCAACAAATCATTTGATGCGATGTTGGCTGCTTTCCGCAAATCTTTCCCAAATGCGTCAGAGCTGCCACACAACTACAGTAAAATGAAGAATTTCCTTCGTGCAGTTGGAATTGTATATGATATGATCCATGTTTGTAAGAATAATTGTGTTCAATTCCGGAAGGATTATTCCAACTTAAGTGAATGCCCAAAATGCAAATCATCAAGATGGAAAGATGGCGATGCTGTGAAGAGGATTCCTCATAATGTTCTGAGACATTTTCCAATTATACCAAGATTGCAGAGGTTGTTTCATGATGCTGAAACAAGAGAGGATGTACTGTGGCATTCTAGGAACCAGGAGTACAGAGATCAGAATGTAATGAGCCATCCATCTCATGGTAGTGACTGGAAAAGCTTCAATCAGAAACACAAAATTTTTGCTGATGAACCAAGAAACATTAGACTTGGCTTAGCTACAGATGGATTTAACCCATTTGGCCACCAGAGCACCACATATAGCATGTGGCCAGTGCTTGTTATCCCTTACAACATGCCTCCAATTGTCTGCACCAAAGAATCAAACTACATGATGGCCTTGCTCATCCCAGGTCCAAGAAGTCCTGGAAAGGATTTTGATTTATTCATGGAGCCTCTTGTGTAGGAACTTCAACAGCTATGGAGGGGTGTTCTCACTCGAGACCTATATAGCAGCCCACCAGCTGATTTCTTTCTATGTGCTGTTATAATTTGGTGCATCCATGATTATCCGGCTTTGGGCACTATGTCAGGGCGAACGGCACATGGTTACAATGCATGTGTTTGCTGTGATAAGAATCCGCTGTCATACACAATACTTAGCAAGATCTTTTACATTGGACACCGCCGTTTCCTTGCCAAGGACAAGCCATGTCCTACAAAATACCAAAGACATGTGTTCAATGCAAAGCATGAAAACCATGATGTGCCAAAGAGGCTCACCGACGATGAGTTGCAAGTGGAATTAGAGAAGGTCAGGCATATTACACCAGGAAACTATCCTGATAATGGTAGCGGGAAAAAAGAAGCGTGGCAGGGCAGAAGAGAGATTATTGTTTACCCGCAGGTCCACTTTGTGGGAATTGGAGTATTGGAAAGATTTGGATCTGTGGCATAATCTTGATGTGATGCACATCGAGAAAAATATATGTGACAGCATTATCGGCACACTTCTTAATATTGAAGGCAAGACAAAAGATACCTTAAAATCTAGGATTGATTTGACACACCTGGGTATCAGAAAGGATTCACAGGTGGAGGATGAAGGTAAGCCACGGGATATGTGCCGGATTCAGGGCTCTGCTGACCCAAGAAAGGTTCGAAATCTGGGGCATGTGCAAAGAGCTCGACCTCCCCAGCCAACCGATTCGTCGCTCTCACGGCCAAGCTTGATGAACAGGAAAGGAAGGAGACACGGCAGTTTACCCAGGTTCGGGCCACCTTGCGGTGTAAGACCCTACTCCTGCTTTGGGGTGGATTAGCCTCACGTGGGGCTGAGGATGAACTAGTACAGAGGAAGAACAACCTCACGAGGTCTGTTCTTGTGTGGGTTTGAGCTGAGGATTCGATCTCCCCTTCCTACGGTGGTGGCTAACCTATATATCGTGGCCTTGGTCCTCTTCCTCCAAAATGAAGGCGGGAAGGGATCCCACAATGGCCAATTTTGAAGGGGGTCAAGTAGTACATCTTATCCTGACGAAAGATGGTCTTCACCTGCAAAGCTTCTGGTCGTGACGTCGTGGTGGGCTCGGCGATGACATCCATCCTGCCGTCCTAGCGGTCTTGGTCTCGTTGCATGGGAATGGAAACCTTTGGGTGATTCCTCGGGACTCCGCGCCTACGCTTGCCTCCTTAGCACAAAAGAGGAAACCTGCTGCACTGCCCCCGCTGGCGCCCGCCTGGCCTTGGTCGTCATGGCTTGCGTCACCCGAACCTCATGAGATGGGTGCTTGCATAGGAATCTCTGCTCCTCAGGAGCCAGCCTAGGGAGGCCGCTCCCTCCAGAGGTCTTGGCATCGTCCGCCTCGTGAGGCTTGACCTCTCTCGAGGGTCTTGTCTTGCTGATGCTGAAGATGGGCCTTACCAGGCCATCGATGGAGCCACGCCGTGGGCCACAGGCAGGCAAGTCTGGGTACCCTGGTTCCCAGAACACCGACAGTAGCCCCCGGGCCCAAGGCGCGCTCGGACTTGGCTTTGGGGCGAAGCCAAGGGGCAAGGGAGAAGCACCGCGGGCCCCAATCGCCTGTGGACCGAGTTGGCGCGTGGCGCCTGACAGGACGTTGGCGTCTCCACTTCCCCACGCTGCCTCGACAACTGCCCAGGCTGACAAAAAGACTGGCACCTGCCGCCGAGCCTTCATTGCCCGCCGCGCCTATCCTCTGCTCCTCTCCTTCCTTGCGAGCTAGTGCCTCCTTCTCCGGGTTCCGCACCAGCACTAATCCTCTTCCGCCGTCATGGCTCCTAGGTCGAAGAGTGGAGGGAAAGCCCGCGCTCCCGCGGAGCCTTTGACAGGGTCGGAACCCGCGCTGGACCGGTCCACGGTGATCAACCAGGAGGGGCTGGACAAGGTCCGGCAGGCCCTCACCACCGATTCCAACGAGTGGAAGGCGACGACGATCTGGCCTGCCTCCCGGGCCTTGGTCGACATGGGGGCCACCGAGATCCCCATCCATCTTCACGCCCTTCTGGCCGGCTTGGTCCCCCTTTCTCCGATTTATTCAACGCCGTGCTCTCACACTATCAGATCCAAGCGCTGCATCTGGACCCTGGGTCCATCATCCTCCTTGGTGCTTTTGCATTCCTGTGCGAGGCCCTCGTGGGCATAGCCCCGTCCGTGGCCCTGTTCCGCCATTTCTTCTCGCTCCACCTGGTCGACGACATACAACGCTCGGGGTGCATGGCGTTCTAGGCGGTGGCAGCGACAGCCGGCTCCGGCGTCGACTTCACGCTCCGCCTGGATGCGAATGGGTTCCGGAAGCAGTGGGTGTACATGGACGCCTCCGTGCGCAGCCCCCTGCTCCTGCTCCCGCGGGCGCCGGCGGAGCCGAGCTCCGGCTGGGGACATGCGAAGCTCGTTGACCGGCGGCTCATGCGCGTCTGGTCCAGGCTAGCCAAACTGAAGGAGGCAGGGGTGACGGTGTCGATGGTGCGGGAGTTCGTCCGGCGGCGCATCACCCCGCTCTAGCACCATTCTCGCCCAATGTGGGCCTTCACTGGCCCCAATGACCCCATGAGGCTTTAGGTGCCCTCGTTTCCTTCCAAGACACTGTGCACGGTGCTCTAGGTCCTGACGGGTGACCCAGCGCCTGCCGCGCTCCCGGCTGAGGAGTGCCTCTTGTACAACTGCTCAAACAGGGAGGCCTTCGTAGAGAAGATGCCTCGTTTCGACGAGTGGGGGCTGCGCCCCGAAGGTCTTGAGGGGCCTAGTGAGAACCCCGTCCTGGTGGCTCCCGTGCTTGTCGATGCTGTGGCGCATGCCCCAGAGGTGGTCACAGGGGGGCGAGCTCCGTCGAGCGCTCCTGAGGCGGCAGCTGGAGGACAGGCGCCACCAAGCGCTCTTGAGGTGATGGTCCACATCCCCACAGGCAAAACGAGAGGAACCCTGCCCCTGAATGCGGCTGCTGCCCTCGCCGTGAGGGGCAACGTACCAGCCTTCGGCGTACCCCTTCCGAATCTCGGGGTACTCCGCAAGAGGAAGGGGCTCGGGAGCTGCTGTGGCGGCGCCCCACGGGCCCTGAAACAAAGGAGGTGGATAGCTGTGGATGAGTAAGTACCTTGTCCTCCTGGATTTTCGTGTGCCGCATTATTTTCTGACTTTTGCTCCTCAGGATCCCTTCGGCCGCGGCAGTGAGGCCACCCGGGGTGCGACCTTCGGAAGCCTCTGGTTTGCCCGTGACTCCAGACCTCCCGGGCCGAGCAATCGCGCGGGAGGTGGTGCCGGTCCATGAGCCGGAGCCGCTGCTGGAAGGCCATTGGCCCGCTCTCCCGGTGCCCTTCCCCCAGGGCCACCTCTGGGGTACGAGGGGCATGCCGAGGGCTCCTCCGTTGATTCTTGCCGGTGGTTGGGCGATCCCCGCGTCGGCTTCATCTTCGAGTGGTGGGGCCAGGCCACGCAGCGCCTCTGCTGGGGTCCGGGGAGCGGCCGAAGGAGCTCCGGCCACCAGCCCCCTGCCGGAGACGGGTGGGTCATCCCACGCCTCTTCGACAGTCCAGGGCGCGGAAGAAGGGCTCAGCCACGTGCTGGTGCTCGCTCGCGGACGCAGCGCCATCCGTCATGGCCTTCTCCGGGAAGCAACGAGTGCGCTGGGTCGGCTTGGGGGGGAGCTTGCCGATGTTGACGCATGCCTCGAGGCGGAGGGCCTCTGCCTGGCACGCGAGTGGCATCAACTAAAGGTCGCCATTAACCTCGGGCACTTGCAGCATGAGCGCGCCCGCACAGAGGCCGAGGAGTCTCTTGCGGCCTCTCGTGAGGCTTGCGCCCGTGCTCTGGAGGAGGCCAAGGCCGCGGACCATCGCCGTGAGGCGGCCGAGGAGCGTGAGAGAGAGCTCCGAGCCTCGAACGCCGCCCTTGAGCGGCAAGTCCAGGCGCGCAGAGCCGCCCTGGAGGCGTCACCAGGCGTGGCCCCTACAGACGAGAAGGGAGTCCAGGCGCACGAGGACGCGCAGGCGCTCGAGGCCTTGGATCACAGCCTGGAGCGCGAGCGGTTGGAGGTGAGGGAGCACCAAGTAGCCACGGCCGAGGACGCCCTTGTCTCTCGGGAGGCGAGAATTCAGCTGGAGGTTGACCAAAAGGTGGCGGGGATCTGCAAAGCCCTCATCAAAGAATACCGCCGAAAGCTGGGGCTCCAGGAGACTCGCTTCAAACAGCGGCAGGTCGAGCTGCAGGGCAAGGCTGATGCCCTCAAGGTGGAGCTGGCCGCGGCAGAGCGACGCGGGAAGGCTGCCGAAGAAGCCCGGGTCGCCGCCGAAGCCGAGCTGTCCTCGCTCCAGCAGCAGGTCGCGGGTATCACGTCCCTTGTGGAGAGGGCTACGGACGACGCGAGCCGCCGCCGAACGCTGCAGCGCGAGCGCTCCTTAATGCTCGAGGACCTCAGGGTCAGGGCCAATCGGGCCTTGGACACCATCTGCGAGGAGAGTGTCGCCCGCCCGTACGAAGCTGACGATGCCGGCTACCTCCGCTTCTTCACCCAAGTCATGACCTGCCTCGAAGGCAAGGCCACGAGGGCGCGCCAGCTCGTCGAAGAGAAGAGACGAGATCTCCTTGGGCGCGCGTTTTCACGCGTCTTCAACTACCTTCTCAGCCTCAATCCGGATTTCGACTTCAACGCCTCGATAGCCCCCGTGCCCAGGGTAACCCAGGGCGACCTGGCGAGTTGGGTGGACGACCATGTGGACGACCTGATCCAGGAATTCGCTCTTGCCGACCACGTGATTGCACTCGCGATCGAAGAGGGCGGGGCTGATGGTGTTGATGATGACGGCAACGCCGGCGATAGCGCACCCCACTAGGCTTGTAATTCCCTGCTTTTCCTGCATAGATTTCAGGCACGGCCCCATGGGGCGTGAAAGCCTTTTTTGGAGGGGGCTCCCCTATAATGTATGAAACAATGATGTGCCCTCTAGGTTATTTCGAACGTGCCATCGTGAGCCGGAGGGCTCCCGACTAGAGTAGTTGACGTGACTTATCTGTTGTGTTCACGGCCTTGGACGGGTTCTTGTATCGCAGAGGCTCATCTCTCCTGAGGCGAGCCCTTCGGGGTCTCGTGAGAGCTTAAGGCCCCCTAGCGCGCCTGCTGGCTTGCTTGAGGGCGCCACACGAGGAGTCGAACGCCAAAGCTTTGGCAAGGTGTGCGCGCAGGCGGGCCTGCAGCAGTTACGTCCTTGGCCCCGAGGGGGCCTTGACGCGGCCCAGGCTAGCCCAGATTCGCACACCACACCCAGCCCCTGCTCGCGGGGCGCTCGCAGAGGGAGTAGCAGGTAGGAGCCAGGCCTCCAACCTAAATCAAAGAGCAAAGAACACTGCGAATCGAAAAATTCCCCCCTTTTTTCTTTTAATAGGCGCGCGATACTCCAAATTTCATTGCAAAGGCAGCAAATCGGGTTACAAAAGAGAGCAAAGAAGGCGGCCACGTCCGGTGCCTACACTAGTCTTCTCACCAGCTCGGAGCTCAGTGCTTCCACTAGGCGTGGGCATAGTCATTGGGGGACAGTGTCGACTGCCAGCGCGGAGCATGGTGCTTCCACTTGGACGAGGGTGGGAGCCCCCGTGAGGCCCGAGGGCGGCGCTCAGGATACTCCGGGGCGTGTATAGCCCCACTCATTATTACGTGAGAGTGTCACGAGCGGAGATCTTCATGGGCGCATGGCCTTGGTCATGGCGAGTTGAGGAACACTCCCCGCCCCCTGGACAGGAACCCCGCTCCGCGCATCCCCCGGCCACCGTTGGGGTGTCCGGAAACCAGGACAGGACCAAGGGGCCACACGAGCGGTGGTGAGGGGGTTGTCGGCCTCCTCCGGGGGAGAGGGCTCGCCGGCGCCTTCCCCAGGAGAAGACCCGCTTCTGGCTTGCACACACCAGGGTGGGGGCGGCGCCGCTCGCCCTGCAGCGCGGGGGAATCCTTCGCGCCGAGCTCCCGCCGCGCGTGGGGCGCGCCCCTTTTTCGACCTCCGGGCGTGTCCTGCTGGCCCGAGGTGAGGCCAACCCCCGGAGGTGCACCGTCTTGGCACAATCTACCTGCGATCCAAGGTTAGCGCGGTATATCCCAATGGTGTTAATCGTAACTGACTGTTGTTGCCGTGGGAGGCGTCCTCGGGGCGCCGGGCCGACTCGTAAAGGGCCCCGGTCACGGGCAACCTTGGCGACTCCATCGTCCGAGCAGATGAGAGGAGTGCGCACGGGATTCCCCTGTGCCCGTACAATGAACCCATTGGCGGCGGTATGGGGGCGCCGGGAGCCGTCGTCCTGAGGCCAGCCCCCAGCCCCCCGGCTCTGCCACCCATAATCCTTAGCGCCTGGTCGTGTCGATCAGGGGGCGGCCCTTCGGCGTGGCTCCAGGAGGGGTCGCCTACCCCGCCATGCCCCGGGGAAACGCACCTTGGGTCGGGTCAGCGGCGCCTTGCACCAGACCCCTGCCGCGAGGTCCTCCGTGCTCTCCTCGGAAGGGCGAGCGGACGGCGCGAGGGCGGGCGCAAGCTCTCGACGGCGTCCGCGACATGGGCGTGATGCAGAAAGGTGCTGTGCCCTCGCAGGCGGCGTCGAGCAGCTCGGCAACTCGGCTGAGCAAAGCGTCGTCACTATTTTCTGCCAACCTGCATCGCAGTAACTCACGCGCCACGAGGAGCGCAGCGCGCGTGTTCGCCTGCTCTCGGCGAGTGCGCAGGGACGATGCCACGGCATAACGAGAAGACCGCGCGGTGACGCGAGTGTGGTGCCGCACAGGGGGGTGGAAGTAGCTCGTGCCACCGACGGTCGATCGCTCCGGCGGCAGCGACGGTCGCGGGAAGCGTGGGGCACCGAGCTCCGTGGCCGGCAGGCGCCGCCTGAGCGGCTCTGGTAGCCCAATGTTCGGCGTAAGCTTGGGGACCTTCCTCCATGAAGGTGCCGGGGGCGGGAATGGGGCAAAGGTCGGAGAAGAGCCTCGACACACCCCTACCTGGCACGCCAAATGTCGGATTCAGGGCTCCGCTGACCCAAGAAAGGTTCGAACTCTGGGGCATGTGCGAAGAACTCGACCTCCCCGGCCAACCGATTCATCGCTCTCACGGCCTAGCTTGATGAACAGGAAAGGAAGGAGACACGACAGTTTACCCAGGTTTGGGCCACCTTGCGGTGTAAGACCCTACTCCTATTTTGGGGTGGATTAGCCTCGCGAGGGGCTGAGGACGAACTAGTACAGAGGAAGAACAACCTCACAAGGTCTGTTCTTGTCTGGGTTTGAGCTGAGGATTCGATCTCAGCTGAGGATTCGATCTCCCCTTCCTACGGTGGTGGCTAACCTATATATAGTGGCCTTGGTCCTCTTCATCCAAAATGAAGGCGGGAAGGGATCCCACAACGGCCAATTTTGAAGGGGGACAAGTAGTACATCTTATCCTGACGAAAGGTGGTCTTCGCCTGCAAAGCTTCTGGACGTGACGTCGTGGTGGGCTCGGTGATGACATCCGTCCTGCTGTCCTGGCGGTCTTGGTGTCGTTGCACGGGAATGGAAACCTTTGGGTGATTCCTCGGGACTCCGCATCAGCGCTTGCCTCCTTAGCACAAAAGAGGAAACCTGCTGCACTGCGCCCGCTGGCGCCGGCTGGCCTTGGTCATCATGGCTTGCGTCACCCGAACCACATGAGATGGGTGCTTGCATAGGAATCTCTGCTCCTCAGAAGCCAGCCTAGGGAGGCCACTCCCTCTGGAGGTCTTGGCGTCGTCCACCTCACGAGGCTTGGCCCCTCGCGAGGGTCTTGTCTTGCCGATGCTGAAGATGGGCCGTACCAGGCCGTCGATGGAGCCACGCCGTGGGCCGCAGGCAGGCAAGTCTGGGTACCCTGGTTCCCAGAAAATAAGCTGTCAATATTCTCAGCTATGGTCACCTTTCTTCAGGTGAAGACATCTGAGCGGATGACCAACAAATCATTCGATGCGATGTTGGCTGCTTTCCGCAAATCTTTCCCAGATGCGTCTGAGCTGCCACACACCTATAGTAAAATGAAAAATTTCCTTCGTGCAGTTGGAATTGGATATGATATGATCCATGTTTGTAAGAATAATTGTGTTCTGTTCTGAAAGGATTATGCTAACTTAAGTGAATGCCCAAAATGCAAATCATCAAGATGGAAAGATGGCGATGCTGTGAAGAGGATTCCTCATAATGTTCTGAGACATTTTCCAATTATACCAAGATTGCAGAGGTTGTTTCATGATGCTGAAACAAGAGAGGATGTACTGTGGCATTCTAGGAACCAGGAGTACAGAGATCAGAACATAATGAGCCATCCATCTCATGGTAGTGACTGGAAAAGCTTCAATCAGAAACACAAAAAGTTTGCTGCTGAACCGAGAAACATTAGACTTGGCTTAGATACAGATGGATTTAACCCATTTGGCCACCAGAGCACCACATATAGCATGTGGCCAGTGCTTGTTATCCCTTACAACAAGCCTCCAAATGTCTGCACCAAAGAATCAAACTACATGATGGCCTTGCTCATCCCAGGTCCAAAAAGTCCTGGAAAGGATTTTGATTTATTCATGGAGCCTCTTGTGGAGGAACTTCAACAGCTATGGAGGGGTGTTCTCACTCGAGAACTATATAGCAGCCCACCAGCTGATTTTTTTCTGTGTGCTATTATAATTCGGTGCATCCATGATTATCCGGCTTTGGGCACTATGTCAGGGCGAACGGCACATGGTTACAATGCATGTGTTTGCTGTGACAAGAATCCGCTGTTAGACGCAATACTTAGCAAGATCTGTTACATTGGACACCGCCGTTTCCTTGCCAAGGACAAGCCATGTCCTACAAAATACCGAAGACATGTGTTCAATGCAAAGCATGAAAACCGTGATGCGCCAAAGAGGCTCACCGGCGATGAGTTGCAAGTGGAATTAGAGAAGGTCAGGCATATTACACCAGGAAACCATCCTGATAATGGTAGCGTGAAAAGGAAGCGTGGCAGGGTAGAAGAGAGATTATTGTTTACCCGCAGGTCCACTTTGTGGGACTTGGAGTATTGGAAAGATTTGGATCTATGGCATAATCTTGATGTGATGTACATCGAGATAAATATATGTGACAGCATTATCGGCACACTTCTTAATATTAAAGGCAAGACGAAAGATACCTTAAAATCTAGGATTGATTTGACACACCTGGGTATCAGAAAGGATTTGCAGGTGGAAGATGAAGGTAAACCACGGGATATGTGTTGGATTCAGGGCTCTGCTGACCCAAGAAAGGTTTGAACTCTGGGGCGTGTGCGAAGAACTCGACCTCCCCAGCTAACCGATTCGTCACTCTCACGGCCTAGCTTGATGAACAGGAAAGGAAGGAGACACGATAGTTTACCCAGGTTCGGGCCACCTTGCGGTGTAAGACCCTACTCCTGCTTTGGGGTGGATTAGCCTTGTGAGGGGCTGAGGAGGAACTAGTACAGAGGAAGAACAACCTCACGAGGTCTATTCTTATGTGGGTTTGAGCTGAGGATTCGATCTCCCCTTCCTACGGTGGTGGCTAACCTATATATAGTGGCCTTGGTCCTCTTCCTCCAAAATGAAGGCGGGAAGGGATCCCACAATGGCCAATTTTGAAGGGGGACAAGTAGTACATCTTATCCTACCGAAAGGTGGTCTTCGCCTGCAAAGCTTCTGGTCGTGACGTCGTGGTGGGCTCGGCGATGACATACGTCCTGCCGTCCTGGTTGTCTTGGTCTCGTTGCACGGGAATGGAAACCTTTGGGTGATTCCTCGGGACTCCGCGCCTGCGCTTGCCTCCTTAGCACAAAAGAGGAAACCTGCTGCACTGCGCCCGCTGGCGCCCACCTGGCCTTGGTCGTCATGGCTTGCGTCACCCGAACCTCATGAGATGGGTGCTTGCATAGGAATCTCCGCTCCTCAGGAGCCAGCCTAGGGAGGCCGCTCCCTCCGGAGGTCTTGGCGTCATCCGCCTTGCGTGGCTTGGCCCCTCACGAGGTTCTTGTCTTGCCGATGCTGAAGATGGGCCGTACCAGGCCGTCGATGGAGCCACGCTGTGGGCCGCAGGCAGGCAAGTTTGGGTACCCTGGTTCCCAGAACGCTGATAATATGGCACCAGCTGTGTATGTCTTGGACAAGGTAAATAGAAAAGAATTCTGCAAGGTCCTGTCACGTGTGAGATTCCCACATGGATTTGCTTCCAACCCTGAAAGGAGAGTCAGTGTAGATGGAAACAAGGTACAAGGGTTGAAAACTCATGACTGGCACGTCCTACTTCAAAGGGTTTTACCTGTTATCCTTAGAGGATTGGGCCGCCCTGACTTATACAGAGCAGTTGCAGAGTTGGGACAATTCTTCAGGGAACTCTGCAGTAGGAATATCAGGATAGATGCTTTGGAGCATCTTAGAGACAAGATACCAACTATCCTATGCGACCTTGAGAAGATATATCCTCCAGCCTTCTTTGATGTGATGGTGCATTTGCTTGTTCATCTACCTGATGAGGCACTACTTAGAGGTCCAGTACAGTATGGCTGGATGTACCCTATTGAAAGGCGGCTAGGCACTTTCAAGGGCTATGTTAGGAACAGAGCTAGACCCGAGGGTTCCATTGCAGAGGCCTACATTGCTACAGAAGCATTGACATTCTGCTCAAAATACATTGAAACAGCTGATCACCTTAGCAAAGAGGTGGGTGAAGACAATCCCGAGCTCAATGTTTTCGATTGTTCTATTCGAGTTACAGGGAAGAGTCGACAAGATGATAAACCTAAAGATTTGGACAAAATGGTTTGGTATGTGTTGAATAACTGTCCTGAGATTCTACCTTATATCGAGTAAGTGCTAAGTACTGCAACTTATACATCGTAATCTACTAAACTTGCAGCACATTCTTGTATATTTAGATGTTTGATGCGATCACTATGTTGTGAAGCATCTACAAAAAGGAGCTACTGTCGCAAAATCCAAGAAACATTGGCAAACTGGTTATGGTAGGATTTGCGAAATGGTTCAAGAGCCATGTAAGCTTTTGAATTGCACTGTTAGTTTTTTTAATATATTGAGTACATAAGATGATCAGCTTGTCTATTTTCTAACCATAGGTTAAGAAGATGGGGGAGGATGGGCAGGCAGTTAATGATGCCCTTTACGCACTAGCAATGGGTCCTGATACTAGGGTAAGACATTATGAATCTTACGGTGTTGGAGATGTGCGCTACAACACCCTTGCACGCGACGAAGGCAGGAAGACACAAAATAGTGCCATCAAGAGCACGGATAAGTACGGCGAAGAGACAACTGAAATGTATGCTAACATAACAGACATTGTTCAATTGCAGTATATCTCCAGTTTCAAGGTTCATCGGTGTGTGGTTCTGTTGTGCTGTCGTTGGTATAGCCTATTTTCCAGGATCGCAAAACCCAGAGCTGATGATTATTTCAAATCCATCAATGTCAAGGCAGTGTACCAAACCAACGAGCCTTTTATTTTGGCAAATCAAGCAACACAGATATTTTTCTTGGAGGACACATATGCACGTAGCGATGACTGGAGAGTATTGCAAAGGTTTGAGCAGAGGCATTCGTTTAATGAAGTTGCATAACAAGATGACGCTTACACTGCTCCTGATGTAGATGATTCCACAGATGTTCCTAATATCTTTGAGAGCCATCACGTCAATGACGCTGGCGAAAAGATTGCCTGTCGGGCTGTGGACATACGATAGTTGATCAATAAGACGCCAACGTTCGAGGACATTGAGGATGAAGAAGAAGATAACACTGGGGGGAATTATGATTCAGACTGATACACATGGCGAAGATGTTGACGCTACTGCTGCGGACGATGATTAGATTGCTTTTGTCGTATTTGCCTATCAGAAGACGACTTTTTATCTACTATGTGAAAATGTGTTTGCTATGACAACTGAATCCTGATGAAGTTGTTGTTTAGTATTTTGCTGTGAGAACATCACTTATTATGTATGTTGATTTGTGTTTGGTGATTGTATGACGACTAAAACATGATGACATTGTTGTTTAGTTGTACTCATATTTGGCTGTGAAACTTGTATTTGATGACATAGTTTGCTGTTGGACTGCAATGTGCTCTACGTCTTCGAATGGGAACGAAGCTGACCCGACAGGGCCTCTGCTAATTTATTTATTTATTAGCAAAAGGGCCTCTGCTATTTATTTATTTATGAGCAAAAGGGGATACCCCCCGATTTCCGATAATAGAAATCATTAGATGTTCACAACACTACACCCAGCCTGCTAAACAGGTTTCATTCATTACTTGTTTCAGCAAAGTGCTCATGTCATAGCCACTAAATACATCACGAGTGCTACATACACTGCAAATAAGGAGACAATCATCCTACTGAGCACATCGATTTTTCCCATTATCTTCACAAGCTCTTTCATCTCCTCATTGCTGTCAAGGCCGTTCAGCAGCTGTTGCTTGGCCATGATCAGAGGAACTGCATCTTTAACCTTCTGCTCTGCATCTTCCTCTTCTGCTGTCCCTTCAGTTACTTGTCCAACACCCCAACCTGCTGGTATTGGGATTCCTCGGCTAAAGAAATAATCAGCGTAGTTCCATTCCCCCACATCAGCAGCTTCCCAGAAATACAAATCACATGAATCTTCCCTTTTCTGCACGAATCAAATTGAAAGATCATCAACCAAACTATTAAAAAAATTAGCAACTGAAAGCAACGGAACAACACTTAAACATATTATTACCCCATGATTCGGGCATTTGTAGAAGACTCGGCCAGGGTTGAGGATTGTGGTTGAGACGCGACGGATGACTCTGCGTGATTTGCAGCAGTGGCACCACACAAACGGCAGCGGGTTGCGATGAGCAACCGGCTGTGGTGCGTGTGCCGGCGGGGGTGTGATGAGACCCATAGGCGATGGTACGGGTGGCGACTTGGCGCATATCTGGTTGTTGCCTGCTGAAAAGCAGGTGGACGAGCCTCCAGTGGACATGGTTGCTGTGGCCAGAGCTTCTGATGCTAGGCAGAGTAAGTAGAGAAGAGGAGAAGCGAACGTTGGATATGTCAGTTTCATTACTTGCAAAGTAGCGTAGCACCATATATAGTCATAGTCTAGGTTTGGATTCGAACCAGCTACAGGAGCACGTCTCTCTTTTTTCTAAAACTCAACAACGTCTGTTTACTGGTACACTAGCTTGTTCTGTACGCCTTCTCAAGTCTTTGATTTTCTTTTTTTTGCGAGGAAGGAAGGAGGAGAAAATTGAGGGTTCCAGGGACTAGAACCCAAGACCTCTCGGTTGAAAACCAAGGGTGCTAGTCACTTATGTGGTGAACGTTCCCTGGGAGGAGGACGGCAAACGAACGCATTTTCCTCGTAGTTTTAGTTGCGACGCAAGATCAAACGGGCGCAGTTTCGGGAATGTTATCTGGCGAACGAGCCCAGTTTTTCTTTTCTTCCTATATATAAAAAAGTATGCTACTTGGTGTCGGCTTAGTCAACAAACGATTGTGCCAACCTTGACCGTTGGATTGACATTCAACGTCTGTCGTGTTTCTTTAGTCTCTTCTTCCTCTCGCCGCCAAAGCCAAACCAGCGCCGACGGGACCGCCTGCTCCCGCCTCCCATGGCTGGCTGTGCTGTCGCGCACGCATCATGGCCACATCGCACCCTAAAACTCTACGCATCTTCCCCGGCTCCTGTTCGTTCCCGTCCGAGGACTCACCATCGTCCTCCGCCTTGGTTCGCTCGCCACGGTGCCGCCCTCTGATGTTGTCAACATGGTCAACAACCGAGAGGAATAAGGAGATGACTGTACATTGTGAGGATGACAGAAGGGACCCACCAAGATCATGGCAGTAGGCAAGCAAGTGCCTCCTTTATTACAAGAAAAAAAGGGTTCCTCCTGATGGTTTCCTGACATCTGGGTCACACGCCACTGTTAATGTAGTCAATAAGCGAGATAACTGCACAAGGAGCGGCAGACACTCGGGACCCAGCAGCAAGCGCAATATTTTTTTCGGGACGGAGAAGGGTATCAACTGGGTTGTGCGGGAGCTGTGGCCCGTCTAGCCCAGGCTTTTATTTCATACGTTTACCACATGACCAACCCAGTTTTTTTTCCTTTCTAAAAATGGCTAGCCCAGCTATTTTGTTTTTTGCAGAATAACCAACATAGGCCTACTTGCTTTTCTACGCCCTGCTGGGCCAGAAATCTTTCAAGACAAGGAGGGATGGATTCGGGCTTGCGCAGAAAATGGGCTATAAGTAATAATAAATGGGCTATAAGTAATAAGAAAGGGCTGTAAAATGAAAAAATACAGCAAAGAGGCAATTAGTTCCAAAATACTTTTTTCTTTCAGATTTTGATATTTTAAATTTCATTGTTTTTGTGCGGGTAAAATTTCATTGGATTTAAATTAAGGTTTGTTTAGGTTTTAAATTAATTTGAATCTGGCTAGAAATTTCGGGCTGTATGCTGTTTGAGACAGATTTGGAGGCTGGCTTGTGGGTCTACTAGGTTGACGTGTACGAAAGGCTTTGTCAACTTAGTCCACAAACGATTCTAGCAGCAGTGACCGTCTGATATTAATCCAATGACCGAGCTGCTTCTTCAATACCTGATCTTCTTGCTCCAGCCGCCCAAATCAGTGCCGGTGGGACTGCCTGCTCCCGCCTCCCATGGCCGGCTGTGCTGCCGCACAGGCCACACCGCCCCACCCTACTCCATCGCTGGCCAGGCCATTCCTCTACTCACCCACACCTCCTGTTATTTTCCGGCGACTGCAGCCGAACCAGTAAACCCTCATACTCCCCACCGCGTGGGCAACCACTACCGAGTCTTCCCCGGCTCCGGGTCATTCCCTTCCTAGGCCTCGCCGTCGTCCACCGCCCTGGTGCTCTCGGCGCGGCGTGGTCAACGAACAACATCCATTAGAAGAGGAGTGTACGTGGAGAGGCTGACAGCTGGGTCCACGGCCGCACGCCGCAAGGAAGTGCCTCCTTATTATGCGCAAAATAATGATTCCTCCACTTGACAGCAGGGACCCACCGGAAGGGCCTCTGTATTTCATGAAAAAAATGTTCCTCCTGCTGATAGCTCAGACCCACCAGCTATATCTTCGCACTCAAGGAAGTGCCTCCTTATTACGCACAAAAAATGAATACTCCCCCTGCTATCTGGGAACCACCATAGTTGGAGGCTGACTTGTGGGCCTACTAAGTTGATGCGGATGGAGGGCTTTGTCAACTTAGTCAATATGAACGATTCTAGCTCAGGTGACCGTACGATGTCCATCCAATGACCGTAGTGCTTCTTCAACCTCTGGTCTTCTTGCTCTAGCCACCCAAACCAGCGCTGGTCGGCCGCCTGCTCCTGCCTCCCGTGGCCGGCTCTGCTGCAGCACAGGCCTCACCGCCCCACCCTACTCCCATCGCTGTCCTTGCCATTCCTGTACTCACCCAGACCTCCTGTTACTCACCGGCGACGGTAGCCTCACACTGCAGCCCAACCAGTAAACCCTCTACTCCCCTCCGCGTGGGAAACAACTGCCGAGTCTTCCCCGGCTCTGGGTCATTCCCTTCCTAGGCCTCCCCATCGTCCACCGCCTTGGTGCTCTCGCCACAGTGTGGTCAACATGGTCAAGGAATGACTTACATCGGAAGAGGACTGTACGTGGAGAGGCTGACAGCTGGGTCCAGGGCCGCAGCAAGGAAGTGCCTCCTTATTACGCGCAAAATAATGATTCCTCCACCTGACAGCAGGGACCTACCGAAAGGGCCGTATTTTGCAAAAAAAACATTTCCCCCTGACAGCTGGGACCCACAAGCTATATCTTCGGACGCAAGGAAGTGCCTCCATATTAGGCGCAAAAAAAAATTGAATCCTCCCCCAGACAGCTCGGACCCACCATCAATAACTTCGCACACAAGGAAGTGCCTCCTTATCCTCCCCGACAGCTGGGCTCCACCTGGTCGAAGCATACGTAGCGTTGTCATTCTGGTCGCGAACATGTACGTACATACTGGTCGATCGGTCTCTCTGCAATGATGAACCATGGCCGAGCAAGCAACGACACGTGTAGTAGTAGAGCCCCCGACATAGCAGTTCAGGCAATCCCTTCTAAACTGTGTACACGTACGTATAGCCTGATCGCAAAAAATATGGCCGCGTACGTACATACGGGCGGGGTCTTGAACGCCTACTCGCGCATACGTACGGCCAGGGCTCATGTACATGGAGAGGCAGTGGACGGCAGCAACAGCGTCGTGTTCATCGGGAGCCAACCGGCTTGGACGGAATAGCTGAAACAAGGTCTGGCTTACCGCAGAACGGAGGAAACGACCTTTCTGTTCGACCGCGTATGGTCGAAACAAGGTCCTATTCATCAGGAAGGATCTGGCGTACCGCAAAACGGAGGAAACGGACTTCTGTTCGAGTGCCTACGGTTGGAACGGGGTCCTGTTGATCAGGAGGGGTGTGGCGTACTGCAAAACGGAGGAAACGGACTTGTGTTGGAGCGCTACGTTCGAAACGGGGGTCCTGTTCATCGGGAGGGGTGTGGAGTACCACAAAACGGGACTCCACGAGCTACTGTTCATCCACCGTCGACTTCCTCTTGCCTCCACCAGCTACTGTTCATCGACGGGGGTCATGTTCATCCAGCCTCCATCGGCTACTGTTCAACCAGCCCTCCACGGGGTCCTGTTCATCCAGCCTCCACCAGCTACTATTCAATCAGCCCTCCACGGGGTCCTGTTCAACCAGCCCTCCACAGGGTCCCTCCACCGGCTACTGTTCATCCACCCCACCTCCTCGATCAGGGTCCTGTTCATCCAGCGGCAATGACCTCTACTACCACGGGGTCCTGTTCATCCAACCCCCACCGGGAACTGTTCATCCAACCCCCACCGGGGACTGTTCATCAACAGGTAACTTCGATCGGCTTCAGTTAGCAGCAGTAGCAAAGGAATCACTCGGGTTCAGTTAACAGCCAAGGGATCGATCGGGGTTCAGTAACGTAGCTACTACAATCGCTCGGGTTGAGTTAGAGCCCAACGCCTTGCTTGGGTTCAGTTAGAGCCTAACGCCTCGCACACACGCGCGTACGTGTACGAGAGAAACATGCAAACCTCCGTGCATCGCTCGGCCCCGACCACCCACCATAACCGGGAACTCCCCGAAATTTTCCTCACCCTCGCTTCTACCACGATTTTTTCCGTCATGGACGGCCCAAAGAATGTCATGCAGGTGCGTCCCCGGCCCGCCCAGGACAAAAAGCCTATTTTCCGTCATGATTTTTTGTCATAGAAGTAGGAGCCCACCACATCTATGATGATACCGGGTTTTGTCACAATTATCATCATAGAAGTGTCATAAGCATGATAGAAAAAAATTTCGTTCGGGCCAAAATGTCACGGATGTGTCTTTTTTTTGTAGTGTTGGGATCAAACCCTAACAAAACTAACTCGATTACATGATAAATCTCATTCAACCCATCACCGTCCAGCAAGCCTACAATGGAATTACTCATGCACGGCGGTGAGCATCATGAAATTGGTGATGGAGGAAGGTTGGTGATGATGATGGCGACGAATCCCCCTCTCCGGAGCCCCGAACGGACTCCAAATCAACCCTCCCAATGAAGAACAGGAGGCGGCGGCCCGGGGGCCCACAAGCCGCCAGGGCGCGCCCCAGGGGGGTGCCCCCTGGCTTATGGCCGATGGGTGGACCCCCTCTGGTTGATTCTTTCGCCAGTATTTTTTATTTATTCCAAAAATATTCTCCGTAAATTTTCAGGTCGTTTCGAGAACTTTTATTTCTGCACAAAAATAACACCAAGGCAATTCTGCTGAAAACAACGTCAGTCCGGGTAAGTTTCATTTAAATCATGCAAATTAGAGTCCACAACAAGGGCAAAAGAGTTTGGAAAAGTAGATACGACGAAGACGTATCAGTGTTCCATTTGTTTTTTATGATGATTGTGTAGAAGCCTTTGAAACACTCAAGAAAGCCTTAACTTTTGCACCTATTGTTCAACCACCTGATTGGAACTTGCCTTTTGAAATCATGTGTGATGCTAGTCATTATGCTGTTGGTGCTGTTCTAGGACAAAGAGTTGATAAGAAATTAAATGTTATTCATTATGCTAGCAAGACTCTGGACAATGCCCAAAGAAATTATGCTACTACTGAAAAAGAATTTTTAGCAGTTGTGTTTGCTTGTGATAAATTTAGATCTTACATTGTTGATTCTAAAGTTATTGTTCACACCGATCATGCTGCTATTAAATATCTCATGGAAAAGAAAGATGCTAAACCTAGACTCATTAGGTGGGTTCTCTTGCTACAAGAATTTGATTTACATATAACTGATAGGAAATGAGCTAAGAATCCCGTAGCTGATAACTTATCTAGGTTAGAGAATATCCTTGATGACCCACTACCTATTGATGATAGTTTTCCTGATGAACAACTAGCTGCAATAAATGTTTCTCATAATACTCCTTGGTATGCTGACTATGCTAATTATATTGTTGCTAAATACATACCACCTAGTTTCACATACCAACAAAAGAAAAAATTCTTCTATGATTTAAGACATTACTTTTGGGATGAACCACATCTTTATAAAGAAGGAGTAGATGGTATTATTAGACATTGTGTACCTGAGCATGAACAGGAACAAATCTTACGGAAATGTCACTCCGAAGCTTATGGAGGGCATCATATGGGAGATAGAACTGCTCATAAGGTATTGCAATCTGGTTTTTATAGGCCTACTCTCTTCAAGGATGCCTGTAAGTTTGTTCTATCTTGTGATGAATGTCAAATAATTGGTAATATCGATAAGCGTCAAGAAATGCCTATGAATTGTTCACTTGCCGTTGAACCATTTGATGTTTGGGGTTTTGATTATATGGGACCTTTTCCTTCCTCTAATGGGTATACACATATTTTGGTTGCTGTTGATTATGTTACTAAGTGGGTAGAAGCTATTCCAACTAGTAGTGCTGATCATAACACTTCCATTAAAATGCTTAAAGAAGTTGTTTTCCCAAGGTTTGGAGTCCCTAGATATTTAATGACTGATGGTGGTTCACACTTTATTCATGGTGCTTTCCGTAAAATGCTTGGTAAATATGATGTTAACCATAGAATTGCATCACCCTATCATCCTCAATCTAGTGGTCAAGTTGAACTTAGCAATAGAGAAATAAAACTAATATTACAAAAAACTGTTAATAGGTCCCGAAAGAATTGGTCTAAGAAATTGGATGATGCACTTTGGGCCTACAGAACAGCATATAAAAATCCTATGGGTATGTCTCATAAAATGGTTTATGGAAAAGCTTGTCATTTGCCTCTAGAGTTAGAACACAAAGCATATTGGGCAATTAAAGAACTCAACTATGATTTCAAACTTGCCGGTGAAAAGAGGTTATTTGATATTAGCTCATTGGATGAATGGAGAACCCAAGCTTATGAGAATGCCAAGTTATTTAAAGAAAAAGTTAAAACATGGCATGACAAAAGAATCCAAAAGCGGGAATTCAAAGTTGGAGAATATGTTCTTTTGTACAACTCTCGTTTTAGATTCTTTGCAGGAAAACTTCTCTCTAAATGGGAATGACCATATATTATCGAGGAGGTTTATCGCTCTGGAGCCATCAAAATCAATAATGCCAAAGGCACTAATCCGAAGGTGGTCAATGGTCAAACAATTAAACATTATATCTCAGGTACGCCTATCAATGTTGAAAGCAATATTATTCAAACCATGACACCAGAGGAACACATAAAAGAGACCTTCCGGAACACTCCAGAACCCTAAAAAAAGAGGAGGTACGTGATACGGTAAGTAAACGGACTCCGAAAAATCCGCAAAAATATTTTCTGTCAGTTTTGGAATATTACAAAAATTAGGAAAATAAGAAACAACCCAGAAGGCAACCGAGGAGGGCACAAGACACCAGGGCACGCCTGGCCCCCCTGGCGCGCCCAGATGGGTTGTGCCCACCTCGGGAACCTTCCCGACCCCGTTTTCCTCCCGTTTGCTTGTTTCCCAAGATAAAAAATCTTTATATACCCCCCGAACGTACTGACCACCGTATCACGGAGAAATCTTCTGTTCTTCTTTCTTGTTGTTTTCTGACAGATCTAGATCGCCATGGCCGCTTCGAGCTCCTCCAGGGACAAGTTCTTCGAGAACGTCATCAACCCATATTTGCGGGAGGTGATGCAGCACCCTCAAGCCATTGAGATGTGTGAGGGGGTGCTCCACATCCGGGACGTCCAGGGTCCCAAGGGGATGGGAACCGTGGATGCCAGGCTCGAACCTATGGAGCAAGATGTCTTCAGGTGCAAGGGGATGGTGGAACATGGACTCAATGCCAATCATCTCATGATCGCGGATTACACCCGAGATCTCAATGTGGATGGCAAATCCATGAAGGACATCGCCTTCACCTTCAACGAGCAAATCAATTTTCTGCAAAGGCAAATTTATGATCTCCAAAATCAAGTCTTTGAATATGAGGCGAGATTTAATGGTATGAGTTTAGCTGCCAGTTGCAGGACTCGTGAGACTCGCGCTTTTTCTTATGATGGCGAGCCGCTGCCATGGAAGCCGGAGGATAAGCCCGCAACTACTTCACCACCACCTTCATCATCTTCTCCAACAAAAGAAAATTGAGTTCATGGTATGGGCACTCCCCTTGGCTTGTGCCAAGCTTGGGGGAGGTGCCCCGGTATTGTCTCATCACCATTATCTTTGCTTTCATCTATTTTAATGTGATCTTTAGTTAGCCTTTGATTTAGTTGAATAAAAGTTTAGTTCGATCCTTTCTTTTCGATTGCTTGCTTAGTTATCTATCTATGTAATCGTGTGTGAGATATATAATAAAGAGTAGTTTGAGTTTTGTTTCTTTACTTTTTTGTTTCAATAAAAAGAAAGGAAAATAAATGAAAAAGATCATATGCTAATCTTACGGTAAGTAATGACATCACATAAGGAAAAGTATAAGTGGTAAAATTTATTGGAGATTGACAAACATAGCATTGGTCAATGATGCAACTCATGAAAGAACTAATAAGGGAAGAGAAGATTCACATGCAAATACACTATCTTGGACATCTTTTATGATTGTGAGCCTCCATTAAATATTTTGTGTCAAAATAGTTGACGTTGGACGAGGAAGACAACGTCATGATTTATGTTTGTTCATATTCACATAGAAGTTATATTGTCATAGATCCTTCAACATGTGGTGCTTGCTCAATATCTTTTCTAGCCAAAAATTCAGCACTAAGTAGAGATACTACTTGTGCATCCAAAAACCCTTAACCCAAAATCTTATTTTGAGAGTCCACCATACCTACCTATGGATTGAGTAAGATCCTTAAAGTAAGTTGTCATCGGTGCAATAAGGCAATAAAAATTGCTTCTAAATGTGTTGGATCATTTAGTGTAAGAGAAAATTGAGCATTGTACGAACTTGTGATGGCAAAGTAATAAAAGCGACAGACTGCATAATAAAGGTTGCTATCATAAGGGGCAATATAACGTGACGTTCTTTTGCATTAAGGGATTTGGCATACAAACAAATAAGCGCATGACAACCCCTGCTTCCCTCTACGAAGGGCCTATCTTTTACTTTTATGCATTTACTTTTATGTAAGAGTCAAAGTATTCTCCCCTATTCCTTTTTATTTTCTCTTTTTGCAAGCATCATGTGGTGAGGAAAGATCTAGGCACATATATCCAGTTGGATATGAGTGGGCATGAGTTATTATTGTTGACATCACCCTTGAGGTGAATACGTTGGGAGGCGAAACTATAAGCCCCTATCTTTCTATGTGTCCGGTTGAAACTTTTTGTTCATGGGTATGCTGTGAGTGTTAGCAATCATAGAAGATTAAATGATGGTTGAGTATGTGGACTTGCCTAAGGCTCCGATACGTGGCCCTTCCTGAAAATATGATGAATTGCAGTTGCAAAGTTGACTGAGAACATAGTTTGTTGGTCTTCAATAAGGTTTATGCTTTATACTTCAATGTTGTGATGAATTGTTACTTGTTCATCAGAAGTTATATGATAAAAGTTATTTGATAAAGTTTTATGTTAAAGTTCCTTGCTGTTATAATAATATGCATGATGCTTCTATGTCCGTATTTTGTTTTTATCGACACCTCTCTCTCTAAGCATGTGGGCTTTTTTTTCGATTTCGGTTTTTCACTTGAGGACAAGCGACGTCTAAGCTTGGGGGAGTAGATACGTCCATTTTGCATTATGTTTTCCTACTATTATTTATAATGTTTTTATGCATAATAATGCTTTTGGGAGTAATTCTAATGCCTTTTCTCTCATAATATGCAAGGTTTACACAAGGAGGGAGAATACCGGCAGCTCGAATTCTGGACCTGAAAGAGCTACGTTAGAGTTACCTATTCTGCACATCTCCAAATGAGCTGAAAATTTACGGAGAATTATTTTGTGATATATGAAAAATACTGGAGCAAATAACTATAGGAGGAGGCCCACCAGGTGGGCACAACCCACCTGGGCGCGCCAGGCCCCCAGGCGCGCCCTGGTGGGTTGTGCCCTCCTCGACCCACCTTCGGTGCCCATCTTCTAGTATATAGGTCATTTTGACCTAGAAAAAAATCAGGAGGGGACTTTCTGGATGAAGCGCCGCCGTCTCGAGGCAGAACTTGGGCAGGAGCACTTTTGCCCACCGTCGGAGCGATTCCGCCGGGGGAACTTCCCTCCCGAAGGGGGAATTCATCGCCATCGTCATCACCAACAACTCTCCCATCTTTGGGAGGGCCATCTCCATCAACATCTTCAACATCACCATCTTCTCTCAAACCCTAGTTCATCTCTTGTGTTCAATCTTTGTACCGGAACCTTAGATTGGTACTTGTGGGTGACTAGTAGTGTTGATTACATCTTGTAGTTGATTACTATATGGTTTATTTGGTGGAAGATTATATGTTCAGATCCATTATGCTATTTAATACCCCTCTGATCTTGAGCATGATTATTATTTGTGAGTAGTTACTTTTGTTCTTGAGGTCACGGGAGAAGTCATGTTGCAAGTAATTATGTGAACTTGATATGTGTTCGATATTTTGATGATATGTATGTTGTGATTCCCTTAGTGGTGTCATGTGAACGTCGACTACATGGCACTTCACCATATTTGGGCCTAAGGAAATGCATTGTGGAGTAGTTATTAGATGATGGGTTGCTAGAGTGACAGAAGCTTAAACCCTAGTTTATGTGCTGCTTCGTAAGGGACTGATTTGGATCAAAAAGTTTAATGCTATGGTTAGATTTTATCTTAATACTTTTCTCATAGTTGCGGACGCTTGCGAGGGGGTTAATCATAAGTAGGAGGTTTGTGTGGCGCTCGGCCTGATTACCACTGTAGCCAGACAGTCGCCACGCATACCAGCCCAGGAAATCACTCTGGCATGCGTGTTTACAACAAGTATCAGGAACACATGCATTTCTATTAAAGGATATATAAGTCTCACATGAAATATTACAAGAGTGATGGCAGTGGAAAAACTCTATCTAAGGCAGCATGGTCTTGGTGCGGCTCCAATCCACAGGGATCTGCTTGGGTTACTCTTCTAGCTCACGAACGCTCCGGCTCCTCGACGACGGACGACGGATCGTTATGTGAACCTGACCACATTAAAGGCCGCTGAGTACTTTTGAATGTACTCGCAAGCAAACCAAACTAACATATACACCAAGCAATGCAATCCATGGCATTCAAGCATGCATTTGTTATTAGAGCAATATTAATTATCATGGCATAACAGGTTTATCCAGCAATATAACTACTAAAGTAAAATACAGTAAAGCATAGCAAGTAAATAATCCATACTCCGAACATTCTCATGATCCAATCGAACTCTTTCGGTCATCCGACCGCCTCTTCCATAGCCATCCCATGGCTAACATATCATTTCCCTGACATCATCCGGTGGCTATGCATCTCCAATGTAAATCTGATAAACTTACTCTCTTACGGGTTGTCCCACAACCCTCAGAATACTCATGATCCACTGAGTACTTTCGATCATAAGGCGAGTTCTTCCATCATTATTATCACTACTACGGTTGACCACCTAGTGAGGTCTAGACGGACTATCCAATACCGTGGACGCGACTATTCGAATAGATTCTTACACTCTGCAGAGGTTGCACACTTTACCCACACCATGGAGCACCTGGCCTCGTGATCCCATTCGGGTGGACCAGTGTTGCTCCAATGAAACCTTCCTAACCCGTGACTCCTCCACTGTACCATCGGCATTCATCCTCCCCCGGAGTCCTGCCCTGGGTGGCCCCTGTGTCACCTCGTGACACCTGCCAGCGTCATGGCCAAACACAACTGTCCCAAACGGGGACTCCCGGGTTAAACAATTAACTGGGCTCACAAGGTTATTGCCGCCTACCGGGCCAGGGTAGCGCGCACGCATAAGCTTCCCTGTCGGGTAGTACCGGTGAAAGAGCACGCGATCAGACCAAGTCAAGGCCATCCCATACCGGCAAATGTGGCTGCACGGATAAGTCCGAACAGGTGACTTTGGATCAACCGACTAGGTTTAGTTTTAGCAAGTACTTAACATGCATGGATATTCATCATGAATAACTTAACATGGTGGTAACTATGTATGAGGTAACAACTGTGGAACCATAACAACCTATCTCCATACAACATCACAATGGGTCATTAGTGAAACAAGATATCGATATGAGGAGAATAAGGAGTGACAAGACCCTAAGCTTGGGGATGACCAAGGCACCGCCAAGGTAATATTCAAGGAATATCCAAGCAACTAAGCTTGGGGATGCCCCGGAAGGCATCCCCTCTTTCGTCTCGGACATTATCGGTAACCTCACTTGGAGCTATATTTTTATTCGTCACATGATATGTGTTTTGCTTGGAGCATCATTTTATTTTATTTGTATTTTCTTGATGCTATTTATAATAATGTTTTGCATCTTTCATTTCAATAAAAATGTCAAGGATAGCCTTTAGCATGCTTATTTTGCAAGTCTACATGTTGCTGTTTCAAAACAGAAAGTTTATCGTTGTTGCAAAAATTCCCGAGAAAATTCAGAATGTGATAAAATGTTGAAACTTTTTGCACAATAATCTATCATAAATTTTCTACAGTGTGGTAAATGTTAATAATTTTTTGAGTTAAATAAGTATGGATACTTCTTCATCCATTACAGACTGTCCTGTTTTGGCAGATTGCTGTTATGTTTGCATTGTTTGCATATGTTTGCTTGTTTAATGATTCTATTTGAGGATAGGACTATTAAATATGCAGAGGAATTTAGTATGCAATGTTAAATAATAATTTTAGTGATTTTCTACAGTAGAGAATGATAAGGTTATTGCATTGATTTATACTAACTTATCTCACGAGTTCTTGTTGAGTTTTGTGTGGATGAAGTTTCTAAGATTTAGGGAAACCGTGATATAAAAGGAATTAAGGAGACACAAAAGATCAAGCTTGGGGATGCCCAAGGCATCCCAAGATAATATTTCAAGAAGTCTCAAGCATCTAAGCTTGGGGATGCCCCGGTAGGAATCCCACCTTTCTTCATCAACAATTATCGGTTAGTATCGGTTGAGCCTAAGTTTTTGCTTCTTCACATGATGTGTGCTATTCTTAGAATGTAATTTTATTTTTTTTTCTTGCTGTTTTAATAAAATACTTAGATCTGAATTTTTTTAAATAGCTACCCATTTACTTAACTACTCGCTTGATCTTCACTTTTATCATTTTGGAGTAGCTTGTCATTTACTCTTGTGCTTCACTTATATCCTATGAGTAAATTGTTGAATGAATTGAATTTCATGAAGTTGAAATTATATGTTCATATCATGCCTAGTGGTAGCTTCACATTGGGTTTAGGAAGTGAAACCTTTTGAAGCTTGACAATCACAATATTGGTCATACAAGCAATTCATGAATGATTAGTATAAGGAAGAGAACTTTCACATACAAATATATTATCTTGGACATCTTCTATGATTGTGAGCCCCATTAATTATTTTCAAACTTGAGAAAATTAGTTGAAGTTGGACAAGGAAGACAACGTAATGAGTTATGGTTGTGTATATTTGCATAGAAGTTATATTGTTATGGATCCTCCAACATGTGGTGTTTGCCTAGGATCTTTTGCTAGCCAAAAATTCGTACTAAGTAGAGATACTACTTGTGCATCCAAAAACCCTTAAACCTAGTTTCTTTCCATGAGTGTCCACCATACCTACCTATGGATTGAATAAGATCCATCAAGTAAGTTGTCATCGGTGCATAAAGCAATAAAAATTGCTCCTAAATATGTTTGATCTTTTATTGTAAGGGAAAATTGAGCATTGTACGAACTTGTGATGGCAAAGTAATAAAAGCGACGGACTACATAATAAAGGTTGCTATCATAAGGGGCAATATAATGTGACATCCCTTTGCATTAAGAGCTTGGGCATCCAAATAAAAAGCACATGACAACCTCTGCTTCCCTCTATGAAGGGCCTATCTTTTACTTTTCAATATTTACTTTTATGCAAAGAGTCAATAGTATGAGATCTATTTCAACCTCAACTATTCTCTAGGTGGCAAGCATCATGTGGTGGGGAAAGATCTAGGCACATATGACCAGTCAAATATATTTGATCATGATTTATTATTGTTGACAATTATCTCTATGATAAATGAGTTGGGAGGCGAAATATTAAGCCCCTATCTTTCTCTGTGTTTGATGGATGCCATTTGTTCTAAGAATATGCTTTGAGTACTAGCAATCATAGAAGACTATATGATGATTGAGTATGTGGAGCTCTTACTTAGAGTCTGTTGAATAAGTTGAATTGCAATTGTTTGTTGACTAAGAATATAGGTTGTTGAGTTTTAAGAGAATTAATTGTTTGAATCTTAACACGTGAATTGGTTGCTAGTTTAACATGAGAAGTTCTATGAGAAAGAATTGCTGTTATGATTCTACGAAAAGTGATTGAAATTATCATTGATCAAACTTATGGACTTTGCTAGCATTCACACTTCATAAATTATTCATTTTATCATTTACCTACTCGAGGACGAGTAGGAATTAAGCTTGGGGATGCTGATACGTCTCCAACGTATCTATAATTTATGAAGTATTCATGCTATTATATTATCGTTCTTGGATGTTTTACAATCATTTTATAGCAACTTTATATCATTTTTTTGGGACGAACCTATTGACATAGTGCCCAGTGCCAGTTGCTCTTTTTTGCTTGTTTTTTACATCGCAGAAAATCAATACCAAACAGAGTCCAAACGCAGCAAAACTTTTTGGAGAATTTTTATGGACCAGAAGACACAACTTGGGCCAAAGAAGTACCAAAGGGGTGCACCGAGGGGGGCACAACCCACCTGGGCGCGCCTAGGGGCCCAAGCGCGCCCTGGTGGGTTGTTCCCACCTCGGTGGCCTCCCACACCGCCTCTTTACCCTATAAATTGCCAAATATTCCAAAAACCCTCGGGGTAACACTAGATCAGAAGTTCCGCCATCGCAAGCCTCCGTAGCCACAAAAAACCAATCTAGACCCTGTTTCGGCACCCTGCCGAGGGGGAAATCATCATCGGTGGCCATCTTCATCATCTCGGCGGCCACCGTGATGATGAGGGAGTAGTCCACCCTCGGGGCTGAGGGTTTGTACCAGTAGCTATATGTTTAATCTCTCTCTCTCTCTCTCTCTCTCTCGTGTTCTTGAGATGTCACGATCTTGATGTATCGCGGGCTTTGCTAATATAGTTGGATCATATGGTGTTTTCCCGTCTCTATCTTGTTGTGAATTGAGTTTTCCCTTTGAGATTTCGTTCTTATCGGATTGAATAATTTTATGGATTTGAGAACACTTGATGTATGTCTTGCTATGAATACCCGTGGTGACAATGGGGTATCATATTGATTCACTTGATATGTGTTTTGGCACTCAACTCACGGATTCCCGAGGTGACATTGTGGTAATCTATGCATAGGGGTGGATGCACGTTCTCGTCTTTGTTTCTCTGATAGAAATCTTGGGGCACTCTTTGAGGTTCTTTGTGTTGGATTGAGTATTATGAATCTGAAATTGTTTGATGCATATCGCATAATCAACTCACAAATACTCGCGATGAAATTGGAGTATCTAGGTGACATTAGAGTTGGTTGATGAGTATCATATGGTGTTATTTTAGTATGAACTGTTGGTTAGATTGATCGGAAAGAATAGCTTGGTGTTATTTTAGTACGAACTCTAGGATAGATTGATCAGAAAGAATAGCTTTGAGGAGGTTTCGTACCCTACAAATAATTTCTTCTTATGTTCTCCGCTAGATAGGAACTTTGGAGTGATTCTTCATCGTGCGTTGAGGGATGGTTATATGATCCAATTATATTAGCATTGTTGAGAGATTGCACTAGCAAAAGTACGGACCCTAGGCCTCATTTTCAAGCATTGTAATACTGTTTGTGCTCCGTTTTATCAATTGCTACCTTGCTATTTTTTATTGTTCCTATTTCAAAAATCAATTTCCACTATCATTACTACACTTTTATTACCATGTCTTCGCCGAACTAGTGCACCTATACAAATTACCATTGTATTTGGTGTGTTGGGGACACAATAGACTTTTTGTTATTTGGTTGCAGGGTTGTTTGAGAGAGACCATCTTCATCCTACGCCTCCCACCGATTGATAAACCTTAGGTCATCCACTTAAGGGAAAATTGCTATTGTCCTACAAAACTCTACGCTTGGAGGCCCTACATGAGTCTACAAGAACAAGTTGTGTAGTAGACATCAGAGCGCAAGAACATGACTCTTGTTGAGATGGCTCGCACTATGCTTGATGAATACAAGACACCTCATCGCTTCTGGCCTGAGGCTATTGATACTGCGTGCCACATCATCAACAGGGTATATGTTCACAAATTCTTCAAGAAGACCTCATATGAGCTCCTCACTGACAAGAAACCCAATGTGAGTTATTTCAAAGTCTTCAGTACTAAATGTTGGATTAGAGATCCTTATCACAACTCTAAATTTGCACCGAAAGCACATGAAGGTTTTATGCTTGGTTACGGAAATGACTCGCACACCTACAAAGTCTTCAACACCCATCACCATAAGGTTATTGAAACCGTAGATGTGCAGTTTGATGAGACTAACGGCTCGCAAAGAGAGCACCTACCTCCTGTGCTAGATGAAGTACCTCCGGAGGAATCCATTAAGCTCAAGGCTACTGAGGATATCATACCCACTAAAGAACCTGCTGGAGAACTTATTCCAGATAATGAGGACAATCATGCTGGTGCTCGTGAGGAAAATGGCGCTGAGGAAAATGCTCAACCCAATCAAAGTCGTCAACCTGCTCATCCTTGCGTGGCAAATGAAGTGCAGATTGAGAAAATCCTCGACGACATCAATGCACCAGGTCCTCTCACACACTCAAAAGCTTCACATTTGTCTAACTTTTGTGGGGACTTCGCTTTTGTCTCTATCACAGAGCCCACCAAAGTTGGTGAGGCATTTCTGGAGCCTGAGTGGATTCAAGCAATCCAAGAGGAATTGCATCAATTCAAGCTCAACAATGTGTGGGAACTTGTCAAGCGACCAGATCCTCGCAAGCACAACATCATAGGTACAAAGTGGATCTACCGCAACAAGCAAGACTAAAATGGCCTAGTTGTGAGGAATAAGGCTTGTCTTGTAGCTCAGGGCTACACACAGGCTGAAGGAATTGATTTTGATGAAACGTTTGCACCTGTTGCTAGACTTGAAGCTATTCGCATATTGCTTGCTTATGCTAACCATCATAATATCATCTTATATCAAATGGATGTGAAAAGTGCATTCCTCAATGGTAAGCTTGAGGAAGAATTATATGTCGCTCAACCCCCAGGTTTTGAAGATCCTAAGCATCTTGACAAAGTCTTCAGACTCAACAAGGCCCTCTATGGCCTCAAGCAGGCCCCTCGGGTGTGATATCACACGCTGAAGGAATTCCTCATGAAGAAAGGCTTCAAACCCGGTTCACTTGATCCTACTCTTTTCACAAAAACTTACGATGATGAATTATTCGTGTGCCAAATATATGTGGACGATATTAATTTTGGCTGTACTGACGAACGTTACAGTGACGAATTTGGATACATGATGCGTGAAGAATATCAAATGTCTATGATGGGAGGACTGAAATTCTTCTTAGGTCTTCAAATTCGTCAACAATGCAATGGCATCTTCATATCTCAAGAGAAATATCTCAAAGATGTACTGAGGAAATTCGGCATGCAAGATTGCAAAGGCGTCAAAATCCCTATGCCCACAAATGCCATCTTTGCACCGATGAAAATGGTAAAGACTTCGATCAAAAGGTATACCGCTCCATGATTGGCTCTTTATTGTATCTATGTGCATCTAGGCCAGATATTATGCTTAGTGTTTGCATGTGTGCCCGTTTTCAAGCTACACCGCAGGAATCACACCACAAGGCTGTGAAACATATTCTTCGATATCTAGATCACAATCCAACACTTGGATTATG
This sequence comes from Thinopyrum elongatum, assembly GCA_011799875.1. Taxonomy (NCBI): domain Eukaryota; kingdom Viridiplantae; phylum Streptophyta; class Magnoliopsida; order Poales; family Poaceae; genus Thinopyrum; species Thinopyrum elongatum. The sequence continues at coordinate 352,595,279 of CM022302.1, read as the reverse complement.
GTATCCCAAGGGCTGGGCTTTTGATCCCATTGGATATTCTGACTCTGACTATGCTGGTGATCGTGTGGATCGCAAGTCAACATCAGGCACATGCCATTTCCTCGGACGATCCTTAGTATGTTGGTCCTCAAAGAAGCAGAACTGCGTATCAGTGTCTACTGCTGAAGATGAGTATATTGCTGCTGGTTCTTGCTGTGCTCAATTGTTGTGGATGAAGCAAACCCTCAAGGATTATCACATCCATGAGAAGAACATGCCTCTCTACTGCGACAACAAGAGTGCCATCAAGATTTCTCACAACCCAGTTCAGCACTCGAAGACAAAGCATATCCAGATTTGTCATCACTTTCTTCGAGATCATGTGTTGAAGGGCGATATCTCCATCAACCACGTGAAGACTGAAGAACAACTGGCGGATATCTTCACAAAGCCCTTGGATGAAAAGAGATTTTGCAAGTTGCGGTGTGAGCTAAATATCTTAGAATCTTCGAATGTTCTTTGAAAGGACACACATCCTAACAATTATGCAAAATTGATGACTTTGATGTGCAACACACGAAGTAACATTTTTCTTCAATCAATGAAGACTAACCCTCTAACTGTGAAGAAATTAATGACGAATCTGATTCTCAGAGCCCTACGACAATTGTACGCGGTGTCTGAAATCATCATTCTTATACGGTGGGTCATTGATACGTCTCCAATGTATCTATAATTTTTGATTGTTCCATGCCGTTATATTATCAATCTTGAATATTTTACAATCATTTTATAGCAACTTTATATCATTTTTTGGGACTAACCTATTGACATAGTGCCCATTGCCAGTTGCTATTTTTTGCTTGTTTTTTATTCGCAGAAAATCAATACCAAACGGAGTCCAAACGCAGCGAAACTTTTTGGTGATTTTTTCTGGACCAGAAGACACCTGTTGGGCCAAAGAAGTACCAGAGGGGGGCTCCGAGGGGAGCACAACCCACTAGGGCGCGCCTGGGGGTCCAGGCGCGCCCAGGTGGGTTGTGCCCACCTCGGCTGCCTCCCGCACCACCTCTTTGCTCTACAAATACCCTGGACGTCCAAAAACCCTAGGGGAGTCAACAAAAACTAATTCCAGCAGCCGCAAGTTCCAGAAACCACAGATCCAATCTATACACCATCACGGAGGGGTTCATCATCCTCATTGATGCCTCTCCGATGATGCGTGAGTAGTTCATTGTAGACCTACGGGTCCGTAGTTAGTAGCTAGATGGTTCCTCTCTCTCTTTTGATTCTCAATACAATGGTCTCTTGGAGATCTATTTGATGTAACTCTTTTTGTGGTGTGTTTGTTGGGATCCGATGAACTTTGAGTTTATGATCAGATCTATGTTTTTATCCATGAAAGTTATTTGAGTCTTTTGATCTCTTATATGCATGATTACTTATAGCCTCGTATTTCTTCTTCAAATCTTTGGTTTAGTTAGGCCGACTAGACTGATTTTTTTTGCCATGGGAAGAGGTGCTTTGTGATGGGTTCGATCTTACGGTGCTCAATCCCAGTGACAGAAGGGGAAATGACACGTATGTATCATTGCTATTAAGGATAACAAGATGGGGTCTATTCCTACATGAATAGATCTTGTCTACATCATGTCATCGTTCTTATTGCATTACTCCATTTCTCCATGAACTTAATACACTAGATGCATGCTGGATAGCTGTCGATGTGTGGAGTAATAGTAGTAGATGCAGGCAGGAGTCGGTCTACTAATCTTGGACGTGATGCCTATTTAATGATCATTGCCTGGATATTGTCATAATTATTTGAAGTTCTATCAATTGCCCAACAGTAATTTGTTTACCCACCGTATGCTATTTTTCTCGAGAGAAGCCACTAGTGAAATCTACGGCCGCCGAGTCTATTTTCCCATCATATACTTTCAGATCTATATTGCTATTTGCCTTTTTATTTATTTACATCTTTTATTTTTAGATCTATTAATCCAAAAACCCAAAAATATCTTGTTGCAATTTATTGTTATTTATTTTATCTCGCGTTCCCGTGAGATCTATTTATCCGATCTACTACAAATTTATCTATCTCTTTACCCGGGAGGGACTGACAACCCCTCTTTTACGTCGGGTTGCTAGTATTTGTTCTTTGTGTGCAGGTGCCGTTCACGTAGTGTTGCGTGGTTCTTCTACTGGTTCGATAACCTTGGTCTCATCACTGAGGGAAATACCTACCGTAGCTATGCTGCATCATCACTTCCTCTTTGGGGAAATACTGACGTAGTTCAAGCCGCATCAAAAGGAATTTCTGGCGCCGTTGCCGGGGAGACATCATCAACATCTACCAGGTTCCTAATCAGAAATCTCATCTCCTTGCAATTTACATTATTTGCCATTTGCCTCTCATTTTCATCTCCCCCATTTCACAAATAATTGCTGTTTTATTCGCCCTCTTTTTCATTCGCCGTTTTCTCGTCAGATCTGTTTTTTAGTGCAATCTTGTTGCTTAGTCACAGTGACTCAAGAGAACACCAAGTTATGTGATTTCTCTAACACCAACAACAATGATTTTATTAGCACTCCAATTGCTCCTCCTGCCACTAGTGCGGAGTCTTGTGATATTAATGCCGCTTTGCTGAATCTTGTTATGAAAGATCAATTTTTCGGTACTCCTAGTGAGGATGCCGCATCCCATCTTAACACATTCATGAAATTATGCGATATGCAAAAGAAAAAAGATGTGGACAATGATATTGTGAAGTTGAAATTATTCCCGTTTTCTTTGCGAGATCGTGCAAAAATTTGGTTTTCTTCTTTGCCTCGCAATGGTATCAATTCTTGGGATAAGTGCAAAGATGCTTTTATTACTAAGTATTTTCCTCCCACAAAAATTATTTCCCTTAGGACGCAAATCATGAATTTTAAGCAACTTGAGCATGAATATGTTGCGCAATCTTGGGAAAGAATGAAATTGATGCTAAGAAATTGTCCTACTCATGGTTTAAATCTTTGGATGATCATACAAAATTTTTATGCGGAATTGAATTTTGTTTCTTGAAATCTTTTAGATTCCGCCGTGGGTGGTACTTTTATGGAGATTACTTTGGGTGAAGCTACTAAATTGCTTGATAATATTACTGCAAATTATTCACAATGGCATACCGAAAGAGAACCTACTAGTAAAAAAGTTAATTAGGTAGAAGAAATAAATTCTTTGAGTGAAAAAGTTGATGCTCTTATGAAGTTAGTTGCTAATAAAAATGCTCCTATTGATCTTAATGATGTGCCTTTGTCTACTTTGATTGAGCAAAATAGTGATGCCGTAGACGTGAATTTTGTCTCACGAAACAATTTTAATAACAATGTTTATAGAGGTAATTTTAATCCTAGACCTTTTTCGGGAAATTCCTCTAATAATTATGGTAATTCCTATGGTAATCCTTCTTATAATAATAATAGGAACACCTCTGATCTTGAGAATAATATTAAAGAATTTATCAATGCTCAAAAGAATTTTAATACTACGATAGAAGAAAAGTTGAGTAAAATTGATGATATGTCTAGAAGAATTGATAGAATTTCTCATGATGTAGAAAATCTCAAGATGAAACTTTTTGTGCCTAAGGTTAAGGAATCAATTAAAGCTTTATATGTTTCTATGGATGAAAGTAAGAAAAGAACCGCTATGCTTAGAGCTAAAAGAGAATTTTTAGAAAAAGCGTTTTCTAGCGATTGCTTTCATAAAAATGATGAAGATCTTAAAGTGATTGGTGTTTCTTCTATTGATTCCTTGTTTAGTAAAATTAAGATTGGTGATAAAGAGACTGAAGAAGAGTCAACTTTAGCTAGAAGGCGTCCCGATAATTTGGAGGGTGAAAATCTTGTTAAGAAAATTGATAAAAGTGGGTTTGGAGAGGTCAAAACTTTAACTAGTGATGTGCCAACTCTTTTGGATTACAAAGACTTTAATTATGATAATTGCTCTTTGATTGATTGTATTTCTTTTTTGCAATCCATGATAAATTCACCCCATGTTTATGAACAAAATAAAGCTTTTACTAAACATATCGTTGATGCTATGATGAAAGCTTTGGAAGAAAAGTTGGAATTAGAGATTTCAATTCCTAGAAAATTACATGATGAATGGGAACCCACTATAAAAGTCAAGATTAAAAATTATGAGTGTTTTGCTTTATGTGACTTGGGTGCTAGTGTTTCTACAATTCCGGAATCCTTATGTGATGTGCTTGGTCTTACCGATATTGAAGAATGTTCTTTAAATTTGCACTTGGTGGATTCTTCTATTAAAAAGCCTATGGGAAGAATTAATGATGTTCTTATCCTTGCAAATAGGAATTATGTGCCCATAGACTTTATTGTTCTTGATATTGATTGCAATCCGCCTTGCCCAATTATTCTTGGTAGAACGTTTTTACGCACTATAGGTGCCGTGATTGATATGAAAGAAGGGAACATCAAATTCCAATTTCCTTTGAGAAAGGGTATGGAACACTTCCCTAGAACAATAATTAAGCCACCATATGAATCAATCATGAGGGCATCTTACGGATCTAGAAATAAGGATGACAACACTTAGATCTTTGCATTATGCCTAGCTAGGGGCATAAAACGATAGCGCTTGTTGGGAGGCAACCCAATGAATAAAATTTATTTTTGTATTTTTCTTTATGTTCTTGTGTGTTTGCACAATTATGCTACTGTTATGATTGTGCTTTTTATGTTTTAATTAGTGTTAGTTCCAAGCAAAGCCTTTGGGATCATGTTGGGTGATAGTTGATTTGATCTTGTTGGAAAACAGAAACTTTTGAATCCAGTAAAATAATTTTAAAAATTCACATAAGTGACAAAAAATTCTGAATTTTTTACAAAAGATTTATATACAAATTTCCTACGTTTTCCTATGTTTTCATAATTTTTGGAGTTACAGAATATGAGAACAATTCATATCTTTGCAGACTATTCTGTTTTTGACAGATTCTATTTTCGTTGCATTGTGTGCTTATTTTGATGAATCTGTGGTTTGTATTGGAGGTTATAAGTCATGGTAAAGTTAGAATACAGTAGATATAATGCAATAAAAAAAATTAATTGGTTTTATACAGTACTTAAAGTAAAGATTAGTTTTCTTATACTAATGAATCTCACGAAGGTTTTGATGAGTTTTGTGTGATTGAAGTTTTCAAGTTTTGGGTGAGATCACTATGGATGAAGGAATAAGGAGTAAGAAGAGCCTAAGCTTGGGGATGCCCATGGCATCCCAAGCTATTATCTAAAAGAGAATCAAGCAACTAAGCTTGGGGATGCCCGAGTGGCATCCCCTCTTTCTTCTAACGACCATCGGTATTTTACTGGGAGCTATATTTTTATTCGTCACATATTGTGAGTTTTGCTTGGAGCGTCTTGTATGATATGAGTCTTTGCTTGTTTTGCTTTTTATTTTGTGTCATATATCTTTGCTGGACACACCTCTTTGAGAGAGCCAAAATTATGCTATGATTTGTTAGAATTGCTCTCTATGCTTCACTTAAATTTTTTATGAGCTATGGACATTGCTCTAGTGCTTCACTTATATCTTTTTTAGCACGGTGTGCTTTAATATTTTTGAAGAAATGCTCTCATGCTTCACTTAGATTTATTTGAGAGTAGTAATTTTTGAAGAAATTCTCTCATGCTTCACTTATATTGTTTTGGGAGAAGAAAAATTTTATGCTCATGTTCTTCACTTAGATTTGTTGGAGCTATCAAAAGCAACACATTAAACTAGTCCCAAAGTGATAGATATTCAAGAGGGATATATTAAAAACTTTCATGAAGATCATTGGAAGAAATAAACTTGATTCCTTGTAATAGTTTTGCGATATGATGATATAATATGTGAGTCATGTTGGTGAGTAATTATGGTCTAGTAAGAATATTGGTGTTAAGGTTTGTGATTCCCTATGCAAGCACGAAAGTTAATAGTTACGCAATGAAATTATATCCTACTTGTGGTGCATTATTCGGTGTTAGTTATGCTTAATGCTTGCTTATGAGATTTTTTTGTTTCTTGGTTGGATGCTTCTCAATCTTTTGCTAGCCTTCATTTGCACTAAGTATGATCACTACTTGCGCATCCAAAATCCTTAAACCAGTTTTGCCATATGAGTCCACTATACCTACCTATATGCGCTATTTCCGTGCCATTCTAAGCAAATTTGTATGCGCCATCTCTAATTTTCAAAATAAATTTCTCTTTTGTGTGCTCGTACCGCTCATGAAACGGTAGGGGGTGGCTGATATTTTTCCATGCTAGATGTGTTATTCTCAAGATAAGTGTTTTTTCACTTGTCATTGCATGAGAGTACGGCAAAGGTATTAGGGATGCCCAGTCCCGAAATGAAAAAATGAATTTACTTTATGTTGTCAAATAATAAATTCCTTGGAAAGTGTTGGTACGGACGGCAGCCGTGGATTCGTTTAGCCGTGGAATGTGAAAGTATGGTGGAAAAAGGAATAAACTTTATTTTCTATTTTGGAACCGCCTATGATATATCTAGCATGGAAAGTATTGGGAACTACTCGGTCGTTTTCGTTGACAGGAAAAGCTTGCCACCCAAAATATTTTTATCTCTATCTTTTTCGCTTTGAGCTCTGGCACCTCTACAAATCCCTACTTCCCTCTCCGATGGGCCTTTTTATTTACTTTGTGCAATTTTTATTTTTGAGTCTCCATTTTCTCTTATAAAGCACCAACTAAGAGGCACTATGATCGTACTTGAGCATTGGGTGTAGCTAATATGCGAGTGTGTTTCATGAATGGATCAATGATTGAGCATAATGGGCTAGGGATAACTTGCTTTAGTGTTGATATTTTGAAAGATATGGTTGCTTGTTGATATGCTTGAGTATTGAAATCTTCATGTCAAAACTAGACTATTGCTTTGAATCATATAAAAGTCCAAATGTCCATGCTACAAAGAAAAGATTATGTGATGAACATGTTAGGCAGCATTCCACATCAAAAACTCTGTTTTTAATATTTACCTACTCGAGGACGAGCAGGAATTAAGCTTGGGGATGCTGATACGTCTCCAACGTATCTATAATTTTTTATTGTTCCTTGCTGTTATATTATCAATCTTGGTTGTTTTACAATCATTTTATAGCTACTTTATATCATTTTTTGGGACTAACTTATTGACATAGTGCCTAGTGCTAGTTGTTGTTTTTTGCTTGTTTTTTACTTCGCAGAAAATCAATACCAAACGGAGTCCAAACGCAGCGAAACTTTTTGGTGCTTTTTTCTGGACCAGAAGACACCTGTTGGGCCAAAGAAGTACCAGAGGGGGGCTCCGAGGGGAGCACAACCCACCAGGGCCCGCCTGGGGGCCCAGGCGCGCCCAGGTGGGTTGTGCCAACCTCGGCCGCCTCCCGCACCACCTCTTTGATTTATAAATACCCTGGACGTCCAAAAACCACAGGGGAGTCGACGAAAAACAATTCCAGCCGCCGCAAGTTCCAGAAACCACAGATCCAATCTAGACACCATCACGGAGGGGTTCATCATCCTCATTGGTGCCTCTCCGATGATGCGTGAGTAGTTCATTGTAGACCTACGGGTCCGTAGTTAGTAGCTAGATGGCTTCCTCTCTCTCTTTTGATTCTCAATACAATGGTCTCTTGGAGATCTATTTGATGTAACTCTTTTTGCGGTGTGTTTGTTGGGATCCGATGAACTTTGAGTTTATGATCAGATCTATGTTTTTATCTATGAAAGTTATTTGAGTCTTTTGATCTCTTATATGCATGATTACTTATAGCCTCGTATTTCTTCTTTGAATCTTTGGTTTACTTAGGCTGACTAGATCGATTTTTCTTGCCATGGGAAGAGGTGCTTTGTGATGGGTTCGATCTTACGGTGCTCAATCCCAGTGACAGAAGGGGAAATGACACGTATGTATCGTTGCTATTCAGGATAACAAGATGGGGTCTATTCCTACATGAATAGATCTTGTCTACATCATGTCATCATTCTTATTGCATTACTCCGTTTCTCCATGAACTTAATACACTAGATGCATGCTGGATAGCGATCGATGTGTGGAGTAATAGTAGTAGATGCAGGCAGAAGTCGGTCTACTAATCTTGGACGTGATGCCTATATAATGATCATTGCCTGGATATCGTCATAATTATTTGAAGTTCTATCAATTGCCCAACAGTAATTTGTTTACCCACCGTATGATATTTTTCTCGAGAGAAGCCACTAGTGAAATCTACGGCCCCCGGGTCTATTTTCGCATCATATACTTTCAGATCTATATTGCTACTTGCCTTTTTATTTATTTTCATCTTTTATTTTCAGATCTATTAATCCAAAAACCCAAAAATATCTTGCTGCAATTTATTGTTTTTTATTTTATCTCGCGTTCTCGCGAGATCTATTTATCTGATCTACTACAAATTTATCTATCTCTTTACCCGGGAGGGACTGACAACCCCTCTTTTACGCCGAGTTGCAAGTATTTGTTCTTTGTGTGCAGGTGCCGTTCACATAGTGTTGCGTGGTTCTCCTACTGGTTCGATAACCTTGGTCTCATCACTGAGGGAAATACCTACCGTAGCTGTGCTGCATCATCCCTTCCACTTTGGGGAAATACCGACGTAGTTCAAGCCGCATCAGTCACGCCACCAACCAAAGTTGAAAATCTTCAAATTTGAGTTTTTCATCATTTTGCAAATTCTTCAAAATTTTAAATTCCTCAAGTTCGCAATTTCTTCAATTTTTCGACTAGTGTTCTTCATTGACTATATATATATATATGAGTTTTAATGTCCGAAACAACATTCACTTATTGCTAATTCTTCAAGATGATTTTCCTCTAAGTGAATGTGATCGGACCCATTCCCCCTCTATGCTAAACTCAACCCAGTCTGTTCACAAATTCGTCATGTGCGTTCTATTTGAAACCCGTTCAAAGTCTTCACTGTGTCCTTGACAACTGAGGAATTTGTGAATGAAACATTAAAAATTTCATATCTGAATTTTTAGTAGTTGCCGCTCAAATAGTTCCACTTCCCATGATGGATTATTTTACTCACCCATGATCCCCCACGATCTCCACCTCTAAGTACGTGGGTGACACATGTCAATAGGATAGCAAGGGTCAGGGGCATGTTCGTCCAAAATCTTTGGGCAAACAGTTTTTCACTTTGGCTATAAATACCCCTTCCCTTCCACTTACCTCATTTACTCCACTCGACCTCGTCTCTCCTCGCTCAAGCTCTGACCTAGCACCACCGCTGAACTCCATCATCACCGGTGAGGAAGAGCTTCACTGGCTTGACCTCATCGCCGTCATACTCGCGCCGGCCGCGGAAATCTTCACTCCGCCGCCACCATAGCTGTCTCCCGCCACCGAGTTAGGGCGTGGGAGATCTGGACTGACGAACTTCTCTGTTCTTACTCCCAGTTCGTCGTGTTCTTCATTAAGGGTAATTAAAATCTGATTTTACTGCCCTACTTTGATTCTTATGATTTTCACAAAATCCTCAAAAGGTGTTTATTATTCAACAATCTATTCCTTAAACACCTCAATGCTTCCTTTCCTTGATTTATTTCTCTAAGCTATGATTTTCCTCAAAATTCCTCAATTGTGTGGATTTTCTAATCTGTACAACTCTGGAACCTGAGTCAAGAACGCTTAGTGAAATTCCTCAAGACATCTATGGTCAAATTCCTCAACTTGATACTTTTTGAAAATTTTCTGAGAACGCATATGACCTCTCCAAATTCTTCTCACCTATACTCTGTTCACAGGTACAAATGTCTGCTGATGAATCTCTAGCTTCTCATCAACTTAACGAATTTGCAGCGTTCCTCGAAGAAAAATTGCATACCTCCTCAGAATCTTCAAAAGTTCAAAATCCTCAAGTGAGGAAAATGGTAGATAGGAAAAGACCTCGGAAAGGAGGAAAGAGACCGGAAACAAACACATCATTTGAAATCCCTGAGGCTATCGATGATGAATATTGCACACCTGATGAAGAAACTCATGGGAAAGAAACCAATACGCAGCGCAAAGTGCGCATTCAGAGGATTGAGAGGAGATGGGCAAAGGAATGGAAGGAATATCGATATGTCACTCCCAAGTACAAGAAGAAATTCGCTACAAATCCTCCATGCCCAAGACCACCTCTAGCTGCTGGCCAACGAGCTGATCCTACCAGCATCAAGCGTGGTAAGGAATTTCCAAAGGATTGGGCCAAGCGCCAAGCAAAGCTTCGGGAAACTACAGCTGAAGCAGTGAGGAAATTCAATGAAGACAAGCAAGCTGCTGCTGCTGCTGCTGCTGCTGAGGCCTCTGCTAGTAAAACCGCACCAAAGAAGGCCATTGATACGTCTCCAACGTATCTATAATTTATGAAGTATTCATGCCATGTTCACAATAATTTTATATGGTTTTGGTATGATGTGCATGGAACTAACCCGGACTGACGTTGTTTTCAGCAAAACTACCGTGGTGTTGTTTTTTGTGCAGAAATAAAAGTTCTCCAGATGCAACGAAACTTTTTGACGATTTTTTTGGAACAAAAGAGGCACTAGAAGCTTCGTGGGAGGGCCAGAAGAGCCACGAGGAGGGCACAACCCACCAAGGCGCGGCAGAGGGGCCTGGCTTGCCCCGATGGGTTGTGCTCACCTCGAGGCCCATCTTCACGTGATTCCAATGCTGAAAAATCATAGAAATAGAGAAACCATCAGAAATAACCCTAGATCAGAAGTTCCGCCGCCGCAAGCCTCTGTAGCCACGAAAAACCAATGTAGGCCCCATTCCGGCACCCTGTCGGAGGGGGAAATCATCACCGGTGGCCATCTTCATCATCCCAGGGGCCACCATGATGACGAGGGAGTAGTCCACCCTCAGAGCTGAGGGTTTGTACCAGTAGCTATGTGTTTAATCTCTCTCTCTCTCTCTCTCTCTCTCTCGTGTTCTTGAGATGTCACGATCTTGATGTATCGCGAGCTTTGTTAATATAGTCGGATCATATGGTGTTTTCCCCTCTCTATCTTGTTGTGAATTGAGTTTTCCCTTTGAGATTTCATTCTTATCAGATTGAATACTTTTATGGATTTGATAACACTTTATGTATGTCTTGCTATGAATACCCGTGGTGAAAATGGGGTATAATATTGATTCACTTGATATATGTTTTGGCACTCAACTCGCGGATTCCTGAGGTGACATTGGGGTAATATATGCATAGGGGTTGATGCACGTTTTTCTCTTTGTTTCTCCGGTAGAATTCTTGGGGCACTCTTTGATGTTCTTTGTGTTCGATTGAGTATTATGAATCTGAAATTGTTTGATGCATATCGTATAATCAACTCACGGATACACGCGGTGACATTGGAGTATCTAGGTTACATTGGAGTTGGTTGATGTGTATCATATGGTGTTATTTTAGTACGAACTCTTGGTTAGATCGATCAGAAAGAATAGATTGGTGTTATTTTAGTACGAACTCTAGGATAGATTGATCGGAAAGAATAGCTTTGAGGTGGTTTCGTACCCTACAAACAATTTTGTCTTATGTTCTCCGCTAGATATGAACTTTGGAGTGATTCTTCATCGCACGTTGAGGGATAGTTATATGATCCAATTATATTAGCATTGTTGAGAGATTGCACTAGCGAAAGTATGAACCCTAGGCCTCGTTTTGAAGCATTGCAATACCGTTTGTGCTCCGTTTTATCAAGTGCTACCTTGATGTTTTTTATTGTTCCTATCACAAAAATCAATATCTACTATCATTACTACGCTTTTATTACCATCTCTTCGTCGAACTAGTGCACCTATACAAATTACCATTGTATTTGGTATGTTGGGAACACAAGAGACTCTTTGTTATTTGGTTGCAGGGTTGTTTGAGAGAGGCCATCTTCATCCTACACCTCCCACGGATTGATAAACCTTAGGTCATCCACTTGAGGGAAAATTGCTACTATCCTACATAACTCTGCGTTTGGAGGCCCAACACGAGTCTACAAGAACAAGTTGTGTAGTAGACATCAAATCCCAACGCAGTTTACAAGTAGCAGGGCCCGGATTTGTTATCTACGGCTGTAGATGCTCTAAGTGTGTTGTTGCTCAAGCAATGAGAACAACCAGGGCCTGAAGTGGCCGTTGCCATCTAAATAAACTTCTCATGCTGCAACTCCAGGTCCTCAAGTTGAACCAGAGGCTGCATAGGAAGCTTAAGCAAATTATTCTAAACCTACTGGATAAGTTAGTAACTTTTTTATTAATATAATCCATGAATAAATTGTGATGACAACTGTCGGAGTAAATGACCACGGGTAGCCTCATCAGCTCCCCTTGGTATTTCGAGACATCAGGGCAGGCTGCGCCCCTCAAACATCAAAGACAAAGGACCGCCTTCCTGGGGCCGGCTGGTCCAAGTGGCTGGTTGCCAGGAGGTGGCGGAGCATAGAAGACGGCCATGAAGTGGGCCGACTCCTAGCGGGCGGCATCCTGGGAAGCCGGGTCCTGGCAGGCGGCCCCTCGCGCCCTCAAAGTTGTGACGCCCCCGGCCCGATCGTGCACTAATCATACACGCAAATGCACACGATCAAGCCTAAGGACTCACGGGAAGATATCACAACACAACTCTAAAACATAAATAAGGTCATACAAGCTTTATATTACAAGCCAGGGCCCTCGAGGGCTTGAATACATAAGCTTGTGAACAAGCGTCAGCGGAAGCATCAGATATCTGAGTACAGATATAAAAGAAAGTACAGAAAGGCCTTTAGAAAGGCGGGGCAAAATAAAACACTACGATCGAAAGGTGTCGGCCTCCTGCCTGGGACCCTCCGATCCTACTCCTGGTCGTCAGTCAACTCGTAGCAGCATCCATCCTCGGGGTCGAAGTAGTAGTCGATCGACGGGGTATCTATCTCAGGGGGCTCCGTCCTCTGGTCACGACAAACTGATACGGGGAGAAAAGGAAAACAAAGCAACCGTGAGTACTCAGAAGTACTCAGCAAGCAAGGATCTACACTACATATGCAACATTTTCAAAGGGAGGCTGTATATGTGGACTGGGCTGCAGAAATGCCAGAATAGAGAGAAGACCTAGTCCTATCGAAGACTAGCATCTTCAGCGGTCTTGCAGCAGTAGAAGAGAGTAGAACAGTTCAATATAAGGTAGCAGTATCATAAAGTCTCAACCTCACCCAGAGATCCTTTCTCGACTCCCTGCGAGAAAGTAATCCCAGAGCCATACAGTCATCAACCTCGTCCTGAGATCCCTTCTCGACTCCCTGCGAGAAGCAATCCCAGAGCCATATATACAGGTCTCATCACAGGTATCCAGTTCTAAATTGTATCAATCAGGGTACAACTCCGAGTGTCCTTTACCGTAGGACCGGCTATCGATAGAAGTGTTCTTCCCTGCAGGGGTGCACCAACTTACCCAACACGCTCGATTAACTCCGGCCGGACACACTTTCCTGGTTCATGCCCGGCCTCGGTCAAACGACACATCGCAACCCTACCTACAGCTCAGCAGAGAGGTCCCCGCCGGTCTACATCCTAAGCGGAAGGGGGTCTTGGCCATCGCCCCTCGCCCTCCAGGTCGTTGCGCACATGGTGAAGCCAGGCACCAACACTACAGGAAGGCGCCGGTCCGTCCGTGCCGCCATGCTGAACTAGACGTCTGACAGAGCTTTCGGCTGATGCATACGATGCAGAACGCCCATACTATGCCCACGTGATGGTTAGTGCTATCAGACCAGAGGCCTGCTCGGATCAAATATCCAAATCATTTGGACTAGGGGCTTGCGGTAACGAGCAGAGACTCACGAAAGATGTGACCCCGTCGCCCCGTCTCGAGGACTTGCTGCAAGGGTTAAGAATGCCCGGCCTCGCCTCGTATTCACCACTCGGGCACCACACTGGCACCCATCTTCACAACACTCGCCTCTCAGGCGCACGCGGGTACCCCTCAGGGTTGACCCGCCTATCCAAGTAACAGTGTAAAGTCCAAGTATCCGTGTGTCCATAACATCAGGGGAATCCGAGGTATCACCCTCGTTGGATACCTACTCGATGTGTCTGTCAAGGGGAACTCGGAGGATTCACCCTCGATGGGTTCACACTTGATGTGTTGCACGACAGCGTCGTTACCGGAAGTGGCGAAGGAGGAATCACCCTCGATGACCACGACCGAATAGCTACTCTACAGAGTTAACATCAGAAGTGCTACATGAGGTTTCACCCTCGGCACTCGATAGTAACGCTGCAGTGTCGTTACAATTAAGGGGGGGTGATGTGCGGTGTCGGGTCCTGGTCTTCAATCCCGTTGATCGGGTCTTCTGACGATCCAGCGCGGCAGTCAGGATAAGTGGGGTCACTGATAGGTCTCTACCCAGCCTAGACTAAACAGTTTAGTATATGCAGGTAATTATCAACAGCAGGTTACAATGAACAGGCTATGCATCAGAATAGGTAAAGCAGCAGCAGCAATTCTAATGCAAGCATGAGAAATAGAATGGGCGATATCAGGATGATCAAAGGGGGGGCTTGCCTGGTTGCTCGGCGGCAAGGGCAAGGTCGTCAATGGTGTCTTCGGTCTCCGAAGCTGCGTCGGTCTCGGGGACGACGTCGGTGTCGGGGGCTTCCGAGAGAGAAGAGGGGGAGGAAACAGTATAAATACACAGCGAACAAGTGCAGCACAAAGCATAACATGGCAATACGCGGTGACGGAGGTGATCTAACGCAGTGCCGGGTGATACTGGCGAAGGTGGGATTCATCCGGGAATGTTTTCCCATCTCCGGACATTTGTCAGACAGATGACCGGAGGGGAACGGTTGCATGTTCGGATAGTTAGAGACGTGTGGCGGACGAACGGACCGCGTATTCGGATTGGTCTCGTCGTTCTGAGCAACTTTCATGTACAAAGTTTTTCCATCGGAGTTACGGATTATTTAATATGATTTTCTAAAGTTTTTATTAATTTCTGGAATTTATTTAATTATTTAAAATAAACATTATTCGAAACAGTGTTTTGCTGACGTCAGCATGACGTCAGGACCAGTGGGTCCCACCTGTCATAGGCTGTTTAATTAATTAGGGATTAACTAATTTAATTACTGTTTAATTAACACTAACTACTTAATTAAATTAACCTAATCAGGATTAATTAACTTAATTAATTCACTAATTAATTAATTAATTATTTTTATTAATTATTATTATTATTATTATTAATTTAAAACAGGGAACAGGGGGCTGGGCCCCGCTTGGAAGTGGCCCAGGAGGGGTGTGGGTAGCGGGCTATCGGGCGCAGGGGCGCTGCAAGCGGAGCCGGGCGTGGCTGCGGGCGCCGGGCGCCAGCCCCGGCTGGGCACCCGCGCAGTTCAGCGCGGCTGGGCGCGGCCCCGAGCGACGCGGCGCGCGCGGGCCGGAGGGAGCGAGGCCCGGGGAAGCAAGGGCCAGGAGGGGCGCGGCGATGCGAGCCGCGACCGTGGCAGGTGCCGGTGACGGGGCGGCAGGGGGCCGCAGCGGGGCGCAAGGTGGAGGTGAGCCGGGCGGTGTGAGAGCGGGGCGAGGGAAACTGGAGGTAGGTGGGGGGGCGCTCGGCGGAGTGCAGCGGCGGCGTGACAGGCTACCGCGGGCGCGAGAGGATCCGGGCTGGGTGAGCGCGAGCGACGCAGGAGGAGGGTCGAGCGCGCGCGCGGCAAGCACAGCCGACTGCAGCGGTGGACATGAACGACGACGGGGCAGAGGGGGACAGGGGAGGAGGACAAGGTCCTCACCCACGTTGACGGGAAGGGGGCGTTGAGGCTTGGGGTGGCCCGGCGAGGGAGAGGATGAGGAGGTCCGGCGACGGGATCCGATGCGTCCAGCGAGGCGGGGCTCCGTGGAGGAAGGCGAGGCGTCCGGCGAGGTCCGGCAAGGGAGGGGAGGCCTCCGGGCGGCGTCGGCGGTGGCGAGGGCGCCGGCGGGGTGGCGCGACGGCGGTTGCCGGTGGAAGGGCCGGCCGGGGCGCGGGCGCCGAGCGCCGGGCGCGGGGTCGGGCCCTCCAGCCTGTGGGAGGCGGCGCATGGGGGGGGGGAAGAGGGAGTGTGGGGATCAAGGGGGTAGCGGTTTAGGGTTTGGGTGGCTCGGTAGGGAGCCATATAGGCCAGGGGGTGGGCTGGGCCGGCTGGGTCGAGGCCAGCTGGGCTGGGCCCAGTCGGGGGGGGGGGCTTTTCTTTCTTTTGTTTTATTTCTGTCTTTCTCTTTTATTTATTTCTCCACTTTGCAAAAAGGTGTAGCCTCAAATATAGTTTTGTAAAATAGGTTATCTGGTCCAACAAATATAGTGCAGTATCTAGCACTGACAGAAAAAGGTTTGGAGCCAAAAATGAGTCTGTTTGCATTTTAATTAAATGAATATAGATTAAGTACTCCTGTTTTGCTGCTGTTAGAGTCACTTCATTAATTTAGTAAATATTGATTACAATTTTAGAATTGTCTCTGGATTACTTGCTATTTAATGAACAATTTAGTTTTCATGCTGGACAACTTTTATATTTCACTTTCATTTAAATTTGAATTTTGACTTAGGAGTTGAAAAGCATTATGATGCAAATGATGATCATGCACTGTTAATCATGCTGACTTGGCATTATCAAAATGGAATTACTGTGGCTAACCACTGGGGGTGTTACAAAAGTTAGCGCCGACATAAACGTGACGAGACAAGGCATGGCTACAGTACAAGCCTGCCACCCCCGAATCCAGGGCGGGACGTGGCCACAGTACAGCGTACCAAGCGGACACCCCGCGCCCGATGCGGCACTGTTGCCATGCCGCTCATGACATCACCCATGGCAGAAGAAGCCATGCTCCCACGACGGGCGGTCAGTACGGCCCGCAGGCGGCGGGCCCTACCTGTCCGTGAGAAGCCAGAGGGCGGCGAGCCCTGACCAGTCGGCTCAGGGGGAGGACGGCTCCTAGCAGGCGGCCCTCCCCCTCCCTCGAAGTCTGTGCGCCATTAACCAGATGTGACGGGGTGTGGCTACAGTGAGCACCCGCCAGGCGGCGGGACTATATCCAAGCTTCCCCTGACGAGGCCTCCATCATCAGGAGCGATGCTACAGCATAAAGCAGTCAACCTGGCCTGCAGGCGGCGGGCCCTACCTGTCGGCTGAGGTCACGGCAGTCGGCGGGGCCCATCAGGCGGCGGGCCCCTGCGGTCGGCGGAGAAGCCGGCAACCCGTGACGCCGACAACCGGGTCCCGCATCTGGCCGAATTACCATTGCACCCCTGGGGGGTAGGCCTATATAAACCCCCCAGGTCGCCCCATGCAGGGGGTTGGAACCTCGACCGAGCACCCAAAATCACCATACACACATGCAGAGAGAGGGGAATAGGGTTAGCCTTGCCTTTCTTCCTCCTCTAGCCGAACAGCTCAAGGAGCAAGCTTGTAGCTACTTGTTGAGGTAGTGATCATGCGGAGACCCCGCAGAGCAGGACTAGGGGTGTTATCTCCTAGGAGAGCCCTGAACCTGGGTAAGATCCGCAAGCGTACGCGATCTCGCTCACTCCCGCTTCTAGAGCCCGGCGACGTAGTTTTGTCCCCATCCATGATAAGCCACCCCCTGGCATATGTCGCACGATATCCCCGACATTTGGCGCCCACCGTGGGGCTAGGTGCACCGTCGTTCGGAAACACGTTCTGGACGGGAACCCTCTTCCTCCCTGGCAAGCGCAGCCAGCCCGGTACGCCCGACGGCGTTTGGGCCGGCACGCTGCACGGCGTGGAAGCGGCTTGCACCGCGAGCTGCCTCGCTGATCTCACCGGCGGGATCCGCCTCTCCGACGAGCCCGCACTCGACGCGGGCGCAGCTAGCTCCGAAAGCTGCCTCGTCGATCTCCTCGGCAAGCTTCACATCACTGACGAGCTGGTCCCCGACCCGGAGTCCGTTGGCTCCACCGACCTGCTCGTCGACATGATCATCGACGCCGACGCCGCGTTTTCTGATGCCTTCCCCGGTGACATGGTGATCTTCGACGACCCACTCCCCGCTGCAGACAGCAGCGCTAGCGCCAACACCAGCACCGTCACTGAGGTGCTGGTCATCAGCCACGACGGAACCTCCGACCAGGCTGGCCGAGACCCGTTGCAGGCGGCAATGCGGGACCTGTCCGCTCCTGTAGCGCCCGGTGTGAACGGTGAAACGCTGGAAGCATGCCGCGTCGCACTCCTCGACAGCGCCAACAAGTTGGCGGCCATGAGACGCCTCACCGAGGCCTACCACCGTGAGATCGACCGCGCCGTCTGCGGCACGCCGGCTGCTGGCGAACCTAGCCGAGTGGGCATGGTCCGGCAGCGCGGCGCGGCCATCGGCAGCATGTTGGGGGCTGACCGCCCAGTCTACGCCACGCCGATGGAGAACTTACGCGCTGCCCAGGCGGCGGCAGACGAGCTGGACCGCCTGGAGGGCGACGAGCGTCGCTGCATGATGGAGCGCGTCCAGCAGCTCATCGACGCGGCCGCCGCACAACAAGAAGCTGGCCGCCGCACGGTGGAACCTGGCTTACAGGCCGAGAACCTTCCCCCTCGCCGAGAGCACGGCGCGACCTCCTGGACACCGATAGACGGCGCCCGCGGCCGAGGAGACCCAGAGCCGGTCGCTAGCCGCAGCCGCACCCGTATCTCCATCGAGCGCGACCAGGACGGCCGCCCACGAGCAGTAGAACGGGGGGACAGTCGTCAGCCCCCCCGCGCAGGGAGGGGCGTGCCTCCCCGCCGCCTGTTGAGCATCCGACTCTCGGGCGCCGGATGGGCCCCCGCGAAGGAGTCGGAGAGAACGACGCTCGCAACCGGATCGACTGTTTGGCTCGATCCCTGGCGTTGGAAGAAGAGGATGCAATCGGCCCGCCCTGTTTCGGCCCCCGCATTCGGGACGAGCCCTTCCCCAAAGGGTTCTCGCTCCCTCGGGACACTCCCAAGTACAATGGTTCTATGAAGCCGGAAGATTGGCTGGTTGACTACTCCACTGCCGTCAACATAGCGAACGGCAACAAGCGTGTCGCCGTGAAGTATGCTCCGCTCATGCTCCAGGGCACGGCCCAGACATGGCTGAACAGCCTCAAGCCCTACAGCGTCAACAACTGGCTAGACTTCACCGAAGTTTTCATCCGCAACTTCACCAGCACCTACAAGCGGCCGCCCAAGCCTCGCCAGCTCTCCATGTGCATCCAAGGCCCGATCGAGTCCACCCGCGAATACATAACGCGGTGGGCCGAGCTACGCAACTCCTGCGAAGGGGTTCATGAGGTGCAAGCAATCGAATACTTCACTACCGGGTGCCGAGAAGGCACCCTACTCAAGCATCGTTTCCTCTGCGATGAGCCAGCCACGCTCGACGAGTTGCTGATCATAGCGGACAAGTACGCCACTGCCGAATCCTCCATGAAGTCGGAGCTCCGAGTGGATGCGTCAGGAAAGATGCTCCCTCCGGCCCCTCAGACGCCGGCTGGTGATCCCAGTCGGCGCCAACAGTCAAACGACAGCAAGCGCAAGGCCCAGCAGCCGGCTACCACCAGCTGGCAGGTGGCGACAGTCGAAGATCGGCAGCCAGAGGAGCCACCCGGCCCCAAACGCCAGAAGGGCGGCAAGCCTGCCTGGTTGCCCGCCTTCTTGTTTGAGTAGACCCTTGATGCTCCCTGCAAGTTCCACAGCGGCGCGAAGCCATCCAACCACACCACCCGGAAGTGCCACTGGCTCACCCACATCGCCAGAGGCGAAGGACTGCCCCCGCCGCCTGCTGGCCCGCCGCCTCCGCCTCCCCAACAGCCGGCGGTCCAGCCGGTCGGCGCAATCCAAGATGTGTTTCCTGAAGAGCACGGAGCTTACGTCGTCTTCACCAGTGTGGCTGACGACAAGCACAGCAGGCGTCAACAGCGCCGAGAGGTGAATACTGTCGCCTCTGAAGCCCCAGAGTTCATGCACTGGTCGGAGAAGCCGATCAGCTGGAGCCAAGCTGACCACCCGGAGGTGATGCCTTCTCCGGGTTCCTACGCCCTGGTGTTGGATGCCACCTTTGCAAC
This sequence comes from Thinopyrum elongatum, assembly GCA_011799875.1. NCBI lineage: Eukaryota > Viridiplantae > Streptophyta > Magnoliopsida > Poales > Poaceae > Thinopyrum > Thinopyrum elongatum. The sequence continues at coordinate 352,575,181 of CM022302.1, read as the reverse complement.
AGAGAGGCGAGCTGCTCGTTTCTCCCGAATTCTGATAGATGGTGGTAGCAGCATCAACATCCTCTACCGCGACACCATGAAGAAGTTGTGCATCAAAGGGAAACAGCTCCAGCCCAGCCGGACTGTCTTCCATGGCGTTGTGCCAGGCCTTTCCTACTCATCGATCGGCAAGAGCAAGATAGACGTCCTCTTCGGAGACAAGAATCACTTCCGCCGAGAGCCAATCTGGTTTGAGGTGGTTGACCTTGAGAGCCCCTACCATGCGTTGCTTGGGCGGCCTTCCCTGGCCAAGTTCATGGCGGTTCCTCACTACGCCTACCTCAAGATGAAGATGCCGGGTACCAAGGGCATTATCACTATAGCCGGCGACTACTAGAAGTCTGCCGCCTGTGCCGCTGCCAGCAGCCGGCTGGCCGAGTCCCTCGTGATTGCTGCCGAGAAGCGGCTCCTTGACCGGGTTGTGGACATGGCCGGCAAGCAGCCGGACCTGTCGTCAGACCCTAAGGAGTCAGAAGCTCAGGTCTCTTTCCAGCCGGCCAAAGAAACCAAGAAGATACCTTTGGACCCGGAGCACCCAGAGAGGTTCGCCGTCATAGGAGCTCGCCTTGACAGCAAATAGGAAAGCGAGCTCGTCGATTTCCTCCGTGAGAATCGGGACATCTTTGCATGGTCTCCCAATGACATGCCGGGTGTTCCAAAGGATTTCGCCGAGCATAAGCTACATGTCAGAGCAGATGCAAAACCAGTCAAGCAACCCCTCCGCCGCCTGTCGGAGGAGAAGAGAGGAATTGTTGGTGAAGAGATAGCCCGGCTTCTAGCAGCCGGCTTCATCATGGAAGTGTTCTTTCCAGAGTGGCTTGCCAACCCAGTCCTTGTACTGAAGAAGAAGAACAAATGGCGCATGTGTATTGACTATACCAGCCTAAACAAAGCTTGCCCAAAAGATCTGTTCGCCTTGCCTCGGATTGACCAAGTGATAGACTCCACAGCCGGATGCGAGCTGCTTAGTTTTTTGGATGCCTACTCAGGGTACCACCAGATCAAGTTAATCCCGGCCGACCGCCTGAAGACAGCCTTCATCACACCATTCGGAGCCTTCTGCTACCTGACCATGACATTCGGCTTGAGAAATGCCGGTGCCACGTTTCAGCGTTGCATGCAGAAGTGCCTCCTCAAGCAACTCGGGAGAAATGCCCATGTTTATGTGGACGATATTGTGGTGAAGACGGAGAAGCGCGGTACCCTCCTGGAAGATCTCAAGGAAACCTTTGATAATCTGCGCCGTTTTCAAATCAAACTCAACCCAGAAAAATGTGCCTTTGGAGTACCAGCCGGCCAGCTCCTCGGTTTCCTCATCTCAGAACGCGGCATAGAGTGCAACCCTGTCAAGATCAAGGCCATCAAGAGGATGGAGAGGCCCGCCCGACTGCGAGACGTTCAGAAGTTCACCGGCTGCTTGGCATCCATCAGCCGCTTCATCAGTCGGCTGGGCGAGAAGGCTCTTCCACTGTACCAGTTGATGAAGAAAACCACTCATTTCAAGTGGAATGACAAGGCAGGCGAAGCTTTCCTCCAGCTCAAGAAGATGTTGACCACGCCACCTGTCCTGGCCACTCCGGCTGCCAAGGAGCCCATGCTTTTCTACATCGCCACCACCAGCCGGGTGGTCAGCACAGTCATGGTGGTAGAGCGCGGAGAAGATATCAAGGCATAGCCGGTCCAGAGACCCATGTACTACTTGAGTGAGGTGCTGTCAGCCTTCAAGCAGAACTATCCCCACTACCAAAAGTTGTGTTATGGCGCGCATCTTGCCGCCAAGAAGCTCAAGCCATACATTCAAGAGCATCCCATCACGGTTGTCTGCACCGCCCCACTTGCGGAGATCATAGGCAGCAGAGACGCATCGGGCCGGGTGGCCAAGTGGGCCATCGAGCTGGCCCCCTACACCATTTTCTACCATCCCCGCACCGCCATCAAGTCCCAGGCACTAGCCGACTTCCTCGTCGACTGGGCCGAGAGCCAGTACCTGCCACCAGCTCCGGACTCCACTCATTGGCGGATGCACTTTGATGGCTCGAAGATGCGCATCGGTTTGGGAGCCGGCATCATCCTCACCTCTCCCAAAGGCGACAAGCTCAGATACACGCTGCAAATCCATTTTGCCGCCTCCAACAACATGGCTGAGTACGAGGCACTAGTATACGGACTCCGGCTGGCCAAGGAGATTGGCATCCGCCGGATTCTGTGCTACGGCGACTCCGACTTGGTGGTCCAACAGTCGTCTGGCGACTGGAACACCAAGGATGCAAACATGGCAAGCTACCGCTCCCTCGTCCAGCAGATCAGCGGATATTTTGACGGGTGCGAGTTCCTTCACGTGCCACGGGCCGACAACGAGCAAGCAGATGCCCTGGCACGGATCGGCTCCACCCGGCAAGCCATACCAGCCGGCGTGTCCCTTCAGTGCCTTCGCAAACCGTCTATCAAGCCTTCCCCAGAATCAGAATCCATCTTCGTGCCGGCTGCCCCCGAAGCAGTCGGATCCGACTCGAGGGCTGCAGCACCGGCCCGGGGACTTCGGCAAGAGGCACAGGGACTGCAGCAGCCGCACCAGGCCCGGGGACTTCGCAACCCGGCCCGGGGGCTGCAGCAGCTGGCCCGGGGACTTCGGCAAGCGGCACAGGGACTGCAGCAGCCGCACCTGGCTCGGGGACTTTGCAACCCTGCCCGAGGGCTGGAGCAGCCGGCCCGGGGACTTCGGCAAGCGGCACAGGGACTACAGCAGCCGCACCCGGCCCGGGGACTTTGCAACCCGGCCCGGGGGCTGCAGTAGCCGGCCCGGGGACTTTGGCAAGCGGCACAAGGACTGCAGCAGCCGCACCCAGCCCGGGGACTTCGCAACCCGGCCCGGGGGCTGCAGCAGCCGCCCCGGGGACTTCACCAAGCGGCCCAGGAACTGCAGCAGTCGCACCCGGCCCGGGGACTCCACAACCCAGCCCGGCGGCTGCGGCAGTCGGCTCGGGGACTTGAACGACGCAGCGAGACACCGTCGACCCCACCCTGCCACCTCCCAACCCAACCGCCCTAGTCTCAGTGGCCGTAATGATGGTGGATGAGGTCGAAGCACCATCATGGGCGCAGCCCATCCTCAAATAACTGGTGACCGGAGAGCTGCCAGCTGATGAGATCTCGGCCCGGCAGGTACAACGCCGGGCAGGGGCCTACACGATAGTAAACAGAGAGCTTGTTAGGCGCAGCGTGACCGACGTCTTCCAACGCTGCGTCGAACCAGAGAAGGGCAAGGCAATCCTCAGAGACATACACCAAGGCGAGTGCGGCCACCACGCGGCTTCCAGATCCCTTGTCGCCAAAGCTTTCCGCCACGGTTTCTTCTGGCCGACTGCTCTGGAGGACGCCAAGGATCTTGTCAAGAAGTGCAAGGGGCGCCAGAAATTTGGCTCCAAGCAACACCTGCCGGCTTCTGCACTCAAGACCATTCCCCTTACTTGGCCCTTTGCCGTCTGGGGGCTGGACATGGTGGGCCTGTTCAAGACGGCACGCGGTGGCATGACCCATCTGCTCGTCGCCGTCGACAAATTCACCAAGTGGATTGAAGCAAAGCCAATCAAGAAACTAAATGGCCCGACTGCTGTGACCTTCGTCGCAGATATCACCGTCCGGTACGGTGTACCGCACAGTATCATCACCGACAATGGCACTAACTTCGCCAAAGGCGCCTTGGCCTGTTTCTGCGTGACACAGGGCATCCGACTGGACTTAGCGTCCATTGCCCATCTGCAGTCAAATGGCCAAGTCGAGCGAGCAAACGGCCTCATCTTATCCGGCATCAAGCCCCGATTGGTCGAGCCACTGGAGCGCTCGGCCAACTGCTGGATCGACGAGCTGCCGGCCGTCCTCTGGAGCCTCCGCACCACGTCGTACAAATCAACCGGTTTCACTCCCTTCTTCCTCGTGTACGGGGCCGAGGCCGTCATCCCAACTGACATCGAGTTCAACTCGCCTCGCGTCACCATGTACACGGAGGCGGAGGCGAAGGAAGCACAAGAAGACGGCGTCGGTCTGCTGGAAGAGGGCCGGCTGTTAGCACTCAGCCGGTCCGCCATCTACTAGCAGAGCCTGCGTCGCTACCACAGTCGGACAGTCAAGCCACGATCCTTCCAAGAGGGAGACCTTGTGCTCCGGCTGATCCAGCGAACAGCCGGCCAGCACAAGCTCTCGGCCCCTTGGGAAGGTCCCTTCATCATCAGCAAAACCTTGGGCAACGACTCCTATTACCTGATCGACGCGCAGAAGCCCAGGGCGCGCAAGAGGGACGATTCCGGCAAGGAAACAGAGCGCCCATGGAACGCAAATCTCCTGCGAAGATTTTACAGTTAAAGCAGTATGTACCACGCTACCTTTTGTATTAAGCGCAAAGACACCAGGACCCTCGAAGAGCACCCGGGGGCTACGCTTTCTTATCTATGTGATAAGTTTCACGCCTGTGAATGAGTTATTTTATTCATCCGCCTGGCACCGGGTCCGACCAGTCGGCTCGGGGGCTTGCCGCCTTGTACTATGTCAGTGCTACCTGCAGTCGGACAAGTAGTGTGCCGGCAGCTAATGTAACACCCCATTTATTAAGCTACAGTAATCACCCTTTTGATAATGCCATGTCATCATGATCAACAGTGCCTAGACATCATTTGGATCATATCCCTTTTAGTTCAAATTCAAATGGAAATTCAAACTTCAATTAAATTCAAAGTGGAAAATAAAAGTTGTTCAAATCCAAAAACTAAAATGTTCATAATGTTGCAAATAATCACTGAGTAATTGTCATGTTGGAACCAACCTCTTTTGGATTCCCAAAGTGCCCCTGGAAATTTAATTAGCGGTCCGGCAACTTTTAAAATTGGACTTTTCAATTTCTAAGCATGGTTAGACAACTCATTTTGGCCTCAAACTTTTTGTGACTCCTAGAAATAATGTGCTTGATTTATGTGGCAGGTCTCATATCTAACAAAACTCATTTAGTCTTACAATTAAATAGAAAACAGTAGCTTTAATTGAAAACAGAAATAAAATGTTAAAAAAAGGAAGAAGCAAAAGAATACCCGCTTCCCCCACTGGGCCTCAACCCAGCCGGCCCAGTTGGCCACCCCACCAGGCCGGCCCAACCCCCCTGCCCCCCAGAAACCCTAGCGCACATTCCCCCCCCCACTACCCCCACTCCCCGATCTCTCCCCCCCTCGTCTGCCCCACCCCTCGATCCCAATCTGGACCGGGGGCGCCTCCAGCCCCGCCTGAGCCGGCGCCCCCGTCGCTCGACGCCGCCGCCCGTCTCCCTCCTCCACGGAGCCCCCACTCACCGTGACGCCCCAGACGCCGCTGCCCCAATCCCGCGCCGCCCCGCGCCCCCGACGTTGGCACCCATCCCCGGCGCCGCCTCGCCGTTCATCACCGCCTCCTCGACCTCCTCCTCACGGGCGCCATCCCGCTGCAGACTGCTTCCCCGACGGCCGACCCCGAGCCACGCCGACCCGTGCATCTACACCGGGGTGAGACCCCATGCCGTTCCCCTCTACTCCCCTTCCTCTCGTTAGGTCACCACGTCCCCGACGCATCCTTGTGACCCCTCCCTACATCACCGTGCTCCGCCAGCGCCCTGGGCGCGCGCCACCCCGATCCCGACTTGCCTCCTTCTGCTACTGCTTCTGCGGAAGCATGCTGCTGCTCTGCCCCCCCCCCTTCGCCACTGCTCGCGACCGGCCCCGCGCCCGCTTCCCCAGCCCAGCCTTGCCTCGCGCTCGAGTGCGCCGCTCGCCCGCGCAGCATCCGTCCCCGTCGCGCCGCACCGGGCTGCGCGAGCCCGCCCTGGCCGCGTCACCTGCCACCGCACCGCCCCTGGCCGTCGCCGTGCCCTGGGCAGGGCCTCGCTCCTCCTCCCCGGCCGAGCGTGCGTGTGTGGCCAAGATGGGCCTATGACAACGGGGCCCCACGCCCCTTTTAGTTTAAAATGAAAAAGAAAAAGAAAATATAATAATAATTAATTAGTTAATTAGTGAATTAATTAATTAACTAATCATGTTTAATTAAACTAATTAAACTTAATTAACCTAATTATCTAATTAAGCTAATTAATCTGTTAATTAGGCTAATAGTCAATGACAGCGGGTCCCACCAGTCAGGTTGACCAAGTCAACGTTGACTGCTGACGTCATGCTGACGTCATGATGATGTCAGCATACATTGTTTCGGATAATGTTGATTTAAATAAATAATTAAATTCAGAAAATTAATAAAAACTTTGAAAAATCATATAAAATAATCCGTAATTCAGATCGAAAAACTTTGTACATGAAAGTCGCTCAGAATGACGAGACGAATCCGATTCGCGGTCCGTTCGTCCACAACATGTCCCTAGCTACCCAAACATGGAACCGTTCCTCTCCGGTCATCTGTCTGATAAATGTCCGGAACCGGAAAAACATTCCCGGATGAATTCCCCCTTCGCCAGTATCACCCGGCACTGCGTTAGATCACCTCTGTCACCGCGTATTGCCATGTTATGCTTTGTGCTGTACTTGTTTGCTCTGTATTTATTGTTTCCTCCCCCTCTTCTCTCTCGTTAGACCCCGACGCAGTTCCCCGAGACCGACGCAGCTCCGGAGCCCGACGCCACCGTTGACGACCTTGCCTTTGCCGCAGAGCAACCAGGCAAGCCCCCCCTTTGATCATCCCGATATCGCCCATTCTAATTTCTCATGCTTGCATTAGGATTGCTGCTGCTACCGCTTTACCTATTCTAATGCATAGCCTGTTTATTGTATCATGCTGTTGATAATTACCTGCATATCCTAAACTGCTTAGTATAGGCTGGGTAGAGACCTATCAGTGACCCCACTAGTCCCGACCGCCCCGCTGGATTATCCGAAGACCCGATCAACGGGATTGAAGAACAGGCCCCGACACCGCACATCAACCCCCCCCCCTTAGTTGTACGACACTACTGGGTTACTATCGAGTGCCGAGGGTGATACCTTGTCAGCACTTCTGATGTTAACCTTGTAAGGTAGATAATTGGTCGTGGTCATCGAGGGTGATTCCTCCTTCACCACTTCCGATAACGACGCCGTCGTACAACACTTCAATTGTGAACCCAGCGAGGGTGATTCCTCCGAGTTCACCTTGACGGATACATCGAGTAGGAATCCAATGAAAGTGATACCTCGGATTCCCCTGATGTTATGGACACACGGATACTTGGATTTTACACTGTTACTTGGAAGGCGGGTCGACCCTGAGGGGTACCTGCATGTGTTGTGAAGGCGGGTTGCCTGTATGGTGCCCGAGTGATGAATACGAGGCGCGGCCGGGCATTCTTAACCCTTGCAGCAAGTCCTCGAGACGGGGCGACGGGGTCACATCTTTCGTGAGTCTCTGCTCGTTACCGCAAGCCCAAGGTACTAGCGATCTGGATATTTGATCCGAGCAGGCCTCTGGCCTGATAGCACTAACCATCACGTGGGCATAGTATGGGCGTTCTGCATCGTAGCATGAGCCGATAGTTCTGTCAGACGCCCAGTTCAGCATTGCGGCCGGGTCGGATCATGCCGTTGGCGCTGGTATCCACCCTGCTCGCAACGACCCAGAGTGCACAGGGCGACGGCCCAAGACCCCTGAGCGCTTAGGATGTAGACCGGCGGGGACCTCTCTGCTGAGCTGTAGGTAGGGCTGCGGTGTATCGTTTGGCCGAGGCCGAGCATGACCCAGGAAAGTGTGTCCGGCCGGAGTTAATCGAGCGTGTTGGGTAAGTTGGTGCACCCCTGCAGGGAAGAAAACTTCTATCGATAGCCGGTCCTACGGTAAAGGACACTCGGAGTTGTATCCCGGTCGATACAGCTAGAAGTTGAGGTGAGACCTGGATATGAGGCTCTGGGATTGCTTCTCGCAGGGAGTCGAGAAGGGATCTCCGGACGAGGTTGATGACTGTATGGCTCTGGGATTGCTTTCTCGCAGGGAGTCGAGAAAGGATCTCTGGGTGAGGTTGATATCATTACTGCTACATTATATTGATCTGTTCTGCTCTCTTCTATTGCTGCAAGACCTTTGAAGATGCTAGTCTTCGATAGGACTAGGCCTCCTCTCTATTCTGGCATTTCTGCAGCCCAGTCCACATATACAGCCTCCCTTTGAAAATGTTGCATATGTAGTGTAGATCCTTGCTTGCTGAGTACTCACGGTTGCTTTGTTTTCCTTTTCTCCCCATATCAGTTTGACGTGACCAAGATGACGGAGCCCCTGAGACAGATGCCCCGTCGATCAACTACTACTACTACCCCGAGGATGGATGCTACTATGAGTTGATTGACGACCAGGAGTAGGATCGGAGGGTCCCAGGCAGGAGGCCTACACCTTTCGATCGTAGTGTTTTATTTTGCCCCGCCTTTCTAAAGGCCTTTCTGTTTCTGTTTCATATCTGTACTCAGATATCTGATGCTTCCGTTGACGCTTGTACGCAAGCTTATGTATTCGAGCCCTCGAGGCCCCTGGCTTGTAATATAAAGCTTGTATGACTTTATTTATGTTTTAGAGTTGTGTTGTGATATCTTCCCGTGAGTCCTTAGGCTTGATCATGTGCATTTGCGTGTATGATTAGTGCATGATTGTGAGCCGGGGGCGTCACAAGTTGGTATCAGAGCCGACTGCCTGTAGGAATCCCCCTTTCCAACTCCTTGGCCGAAGTTGAGTCTAGTAACCGAAAAACTAATTTACTAACTTGGTTGTGTGGCTTACGGGCCCACGTCGCCAAATGGGTGGTATTAGTATCTTTTATTCCTCGTCTATACTCTGGGACTCTGATCTCTCTTCTATTCGAGTTAAAATTTTACTAACTCCAACATTAGGTTCTCGTGATCACATCCACCCGGTGTTCTGAAAATTTCCCCCCTTCCTTTAAGATTGTGGGCCAGGTTCTGCTTGCAGGATCCTCTTATCAAGGGCACCCTGTGTTGTCACTTGCAGATTCGTCACTCCAATAGCTTTCTCCGACGTTGATGTAGCTTTTGCTATGTCTCGTTGTGTACTTCCCTACCGCGTGCCTGCGCGCCGCCTAGATGTCTAGCCCTCCCTTTTCAACTGTCGTATTACCGGATTGTAATCGAGGCTATGTGTGGATTTGAATGTCTGGTGCGAATATGATGAAGTATCTATTGCACCTCCTTCTGTTGTGCGTGTTACTTCATGAATCATTCCATACACCTGCAGTTCTTCTTGCTAAACTGCCCCTGTTGACTTGGCAGGATGGCTGACGATCCTCCACCTCCACCTTATATTGCCGCAATGATGCAGCTTTTTATGACCGGGTTATTGGCTCGGTTCCCAAACCAGAATGCTCAACAGCAGAATGCTCCAATAACTCTGCCAGAATTTGTGCGCCTCAATCCATCTGTTTTCTGCAATTCCACCAATCCTATGGATGCTGATGATTGGCTCCATGACATTGCCTTCCAGATGAAGTCAGCCAATGTTATCCCTGACAGTTACGTCACCTATGCGACATATCACCTGAGGGGATCAGCTGCTCAATGGTGGGAAAGCCACAAGGGTATGTTGCCTGCAGAGACTGTAACCACTTGGCAGAAATTTCAGTCAGCTTTTCATGCATGTTACATTCCTCAAGGTCTGATGGACCAGAAGAAGCAGGAGTTCCGTAAACTCTCTCAGGGTAAAATGACTGTGGATGAATATCAGAGGAAATTCCTTGAATTATCCTGCTATGCTGCGGATGACATCGACACCAACACTCGCAAGCAGGAGAAATTCCATGGAGGACTACGTACTGATATAAAACTTGCACTTGCTGTCCATGATTGCACAGACTTCGAAACGCTTGTCAGCAAATCTTTCCAAGTTGAAACAGCTCTGACTGAGTACCAGGAGTCGCTCAAGCGCACTCATGAAGCTGGCTCATCCTCGGGTCGACCTGTTCAAAAGCGTCGGTTCTGGATTCCCCACAATGTTTACCACCGACCTGCTCCAACACCAAGGCCGTCATATGTTGCACCTCGTCTGCCTTCACCGCCAAGACAGCTTATGGTTCGTGATGGACCGCCTGATGCTATGGCTTCTCCTCAAGTTGCACCACGTCCTCCTAATGGTCGTAAGAAGAATTGTCGAACTCGTCGACTCAGAAACCGTAATGTCATACCATCTACTGTTGTACTTGGCCATGCCAATCACGTCAATGCTGAAAAGGCTCAGAGGGAACCGACTATCGTCCTGGGAACACTCTTTGTGAATTCAGTGCCAGCTTCTGTTCTTTTTGATTCAGGTGCATCACATTCCTTTGTGTCCCATCAATTTGCACAAATACATGGGTTAGCTATGAGCTCACTACCCACTCCATTAGAGATTATCACTCCCCGTTCCAGGTGGCAAACCAAGATGGTAAGTCACAACAATCAGATCAGAATTGAAGGGTTGATGTTCTCTGCTTCCCTTATTGCTCTTGGACCTTCCGACATAGACATCATTCTCGGTATGGACTGGTTGACCGCCCATAATGCTTTGATTGACTGTGCCGCTAAGAAAGTCCAACTTACCCATTCTTCGGGCCAGACAGTCAGATACTCAGCCCGAATAGCTCAAGATGCTGAGAGCCAGATATATGTCACTTAAGAAAGGTTTCATCCGCCCCAGTTCCTCTGCTTGGGGAGCACATTCACTCTTCGTTAAGAAGATAGATGGAACTAACCGATTGGTTCAGGATTATCGGCCCATTAACCAAGCCACCATCCAGAACAAATATCTGCTTCCTTGGATCAATGATTTGTATGATTAACTTGCCGGTTCCTCAGTATTCTCTAAGCTTGATTTGAGATTGGGATATCATCAGATCCGTGTTCGTGAAGAGGATATTCCGAAGACTGCATTTGTTACTCGCTATGGCTCTTATGAGTACACTGTAATGTCATTTGGCATAACAAATGCTCCAGCCACATTCTCCCGTCTGATGAATTATATATTCAGGGATTACCTCGACAAGTTCGCGTGGTATATCTAGATGATATTCTGGTTTATTCAAAGAATGAGGAAGAACATGCTGAACACCTCCGTCTTGTACTGGAAAGACTCCGAGAACACCAGCTGTATGCCAAATACTCCAAATGTGAATTCTGGCTTTCTGAAGTAACCTACCTTGGTCATGTGATTTCCAAGGATGGAATTGCTGTTAACCCAGAACGAGTTCAGGCTATTCTAGACTGGACTCCTCCGAAGAACGTCAAGCAAGTGAGAAGTTTTCTCGGCCTTGCAAGTTATTGCCGTCGTTTTGTCGAGAATTTCTCAAAGATTGCTAAACCTTTGACTGATCTGCTTCACAAGGGAGTTAAGTTTGAATGGACAGAAAAATGCCAGGAGAGTTTTCAAACACTCAAAGACAAGCTGACATCTGCCCCAGTACTATCTCCTCCAGATACTCGCAAAGACTTCGTGATTTATTGTGACGCATCCCGTGACGGATTAAGCTGTGTCCTAATGCAAGAGCATAAAGTGATTGCTTATGGCTCTCGTCAGTTGCGCCCACATGAAGAGAATTATCCGGTACATGATCTAGAACTAGCTGCTGTGATCTATGCATTGCAGTTGTGGCGACATTACCTCCTCGGTAATCGTTGCGAGATCTACATGGATCATAAAAGTCTGAAGTACTTGTTCACTCAACCATCTCTAAACCTCCGTCAGCAAAGATGGATGGAGGCCATTGCGGACTATGATTTGGGTATTTCCTATACCCCTGGCAAAGCTAACGTGATGGCTGATGCCTTAAGCCGCAAGTCCTATTGCGACAACCTCATGGTTAGGAGAGCTCAACCTCGTCTTTTTGAAGAACTGCGCAAGCTGAATCTGCGTATTGTTCCACAGGGTTCTCTTAATAACCTTGTGATACAACCAGATCTTGAGAAAGCTGTTAAGAATGCGCAAGCTAAAGATGCTGAAATTGATTTGATGAAGAGAGATCTTCACCTTCAAAAGTACATGGATTTCTCGCTGTCTGAAGATGGAACCTTGTATTTCAGAAACCGCATTGTGGTACCTCGCTTCGAACTTATGACTGACAAAGTCATGAAGGAGGCACATGATACCCGCTGTCTATTCATCCGGGTAGCACCAAGATGTATCGTGATCTCCGTCAAAGGTACTGGTGGTCTAGAATGAAGCAGGACATTGCTTGTTATGTTGCTGAATGTGATGTGTGTCGTCGCGTTAAAGCAGAACATCAGAAACCAGCTGGAATTCTGCAGCCGCTTCCTATTCCTCTATGGAAATGGGATAAGGTTCAGATGGATTTCGTTACAGGACTTCCCAGGTCACAGAAGGGTCACGATGCTATTCTTGTCGTTGTCGACCAACTCTCAAAGGTTGCACACTTTCTGCCTGTCAAAGAGACTATCACTGCTAGTCAGTTAGCAGAGTTGTATATCTCCAGAATTGTTTCACTCCACGGTATTCCGAAGGAGATTAGTTCGGACCGTGGTGGTCTTTTCACTTCCAAATTCTGGGAAAGTTTCCAAACAGCTATGGGAACTCATATTACCTAGAGTTCAGCTTATCATCCCCAATTCCAAGGCCAAGTTGAGCGAGTCAATCAGGTTCTTGAAGATATGTTGCGAGCTTGTGTTATATCGTTTGGCAAGAAGTGGGAAGAATCTCTCCCGTATGCCGAGTTCTCTTATAACAACAGCTATCGAGCCAGTTTGAAAATGGCCCCTTCGAAGTTCTATATGGACGTAAGTGTCGAACCCCTCTGAATTGGTCAGAAACTGGGGAACGACCGCTCGTGGGTCCGGATATTATTCAACACGCCGAAGAGCAAGTCCTGATTGTCCGGGAAAATCTCAAGGCGGCTCAGGACCGCCAGAAGAGCAACTATGATCATAAACGATGGGATTTGACTTATCAACCTGGTGATCAGGCTTATCTGCGTGTCACCCCGATGAAAGGCACTCACCGTTTTGGAATCAAGGGCAAGCTAGCTCCGCGCTACATTGGTCCTTTCTGCATTATTGCTAGACATGGACAGGTGGCATATAAACTGGAGTTGCCGCCGCAATTCTCTCATATCCATGACGTCTTCCATGTGTCGCAACTTCGTCGTTGCTTCAAGGAATCTCCGCACCGAGCAGTGGATCACGAGGTGCTCGAATTGCAAGATAACCTATCTTATTAGGAGCATCCGATCCGCATTCTTGATGAAGCTGAACGTCGGACCCGTCAGAAGGTTACCAAGTTCCTCAAAGTGCAGTGGTCAAATCATATTGAAGATGAAGCCACTTGGGAACGCGAGGATAATCTTCGTGCGGAATACCCCGAACTTTTTCCTTCTACCTCCTAATTCTCGGGACGAGAATTCTTGTTAGTGGAGGAGATTTGTAACACCCCATGTATTAAGCTACAGTAATCACCCTTTTGATAATGCAATGTCATCATGATCAACAATGCCTAGACATCATTTGGATCATATCCCTTTTAGTTCAAATTCAAATGGAAATTCAAACTTCAATTAAATTCAAAGTGGAAAATGAAAGTTGTTCAAACCCAAAAACTAAATTGTTCATAATGTTGCAAATAATCACTGAGTAATTGTCATGTTGGAACCAACCTCTTTTGGATTCCCAAAGTGCCCCTGGAAATTTATTTAGTGGTCCGGCAGCTTTTAAAATTGGACTTTTCAATTTCTAAACATGGTTAGACAACTCATTTTGGCCTCAAACTTTTTGTGACTCCTAGAAATAATGTGCTTGATTTATGTGGCAAGTCTCATATCTAACAAAACTCATTTAGTCTTACAATTAAATAGAAAACAGTAGCTTTAATTGAAAACAGAAATAAAATGTAAAAAAAAGGAAGAAGCAAAAGAATACCCGCTTCCCCCACTGGGCCTCGACCCAGCCGGCCCAGTTGGCCACCCCACCAGGCCGGCCCAACCCCCTCCCTCTACTAACCCCCCTGGCCCCCAGAAACCCTAGCGCACATTCCCCCCCCACTACCCCCACTCCCCGATCTCTCCCCCCTCGTCTGCCCCACCCCTCGATCCCAATCTGGACCGGGGGCGCCTCCAGCCCCGCCTGAGCCGGCGCCCCCGTCGCTCGACGCCACCGCCCGTCTCCCTCCTCCACGGAGCCCCCACTCGCCGCGACGCCCCAGACGCCGCTGCCCCAATCCTGCGCCGCCCCGTGCCCCCGACGTTGGCACCCATCCCCGGCGCCGCCTCGCCGTTCGTCACCGCCTCCTCGACCTCCTCCTCACGGGCGCCATCCCGCTGCAGACCGCTTCCCCGACGGCCGACCCCGAGCCACGCCGACCCGTGCATCTACACTGGGGTGAGACCCCGTGCCGTTCCCCTCTGCTCCCCTTCCTCTCATTCGGTCACCACATCCCCGGCGCGTCCTTGTGGCCCCTCCCTGCATCACCGTGCTCCGCCAGCGCCCTGGGCGCGCGCCACCCCGAGCCCGACTTGCCTCCTTCTGCTACTGCTTCTACGGAAGCATGCTGCTGCACTGCTCCCCCCTTCGCCACTGCTCGCCCGCCGTCGCTCGTGACCGGCCCCGCGCCCGCTTCCCCAGCCCAGCCTTGCCTCGCGCTCGAGTGCGCCGCTCACCCGCGCCGCATCCATCCCCGTCGCGCCGCACCAGGCTGCGCGAGCCCGCCCCGGCCGCGTCACCCGCCACCGCACCGCCCCTGACCGTCGCCGCGCCCTGGGCAGGGCCTCGCTCCTCCTCCCCGGCCGAGCGTGCGTGTGTGGCAAAGATGGGCCTATGACAATGGGGCCCCATGCCCCTTTTAGTTTAAAACGAAAAAGAAAAAGAAAATCTAATAATAATTAATTAGTTAATTAGTGAATTAATTAACTTAACTAATCATGTTTAATTAAACTAATTAAACTTAATTAACCTAATTATCTAATTAAGCTAATTAATCTGTTAATTAGGCTAATAGTCAATGACAACGGGTCCCACCTGTCAGGTTGACCCAGTCAACGTTGACTGCTGACATCATGCTGACGTCAGCATACACTGTTTCGGATAATGTTGATTTAAATAAATAATTAAATTCAGAAAATTAATAAAAACTTTGAAAAATCATAGAAAATAATACGGCGGGGACCTCTCTGCTGAGCTCTAGGTAGGGCTGCGGTGTATCGTTTGGCCGAGGCCGGGCATGACCCAGGAAAGTGTGTCCGGCCGGAGTTAATCGAGCATGTTGGGTAAGTTGGTGCACCCCTGCAGGGAAGAAAACTTCTATCGATAGCCGGTCCTACAGTAAAGGACACTCGGAGTTGTATCCCGATCGATACAGCTAGAAGTTGAGGTGAGACCTGGATATGAGGCTCTGGGATTGCTTCTTGCAGGGAGTCGAGAAGGGATCTCCGGACGAGGTTGATGACTGTATGGCTCTGGGATTGCTTTCTCGCAGGGAGTCGAGAAAGGATCTCTTGGTGAGGTTGATATCATTACTGCTACATTATATTGATCTGTTCTGCTCTCTTCTATTGCTGCAAGACCTCTGAAGATGCTAGTCTTCTATAGGACTAGGCCTCCACTCTATTCTGGCATTTCTGCAGCGCAGTCCACATATATAGCCTCCCTTTGAAAATGTTGCATATGTAGTGTAGATCCTTGCTTGCTGAGTACTTCCGAGTACTCACGGTTGCTTTGTTTTCCTTTTCTCCCCATATCAGTTTGACGTGACCAAGATGACGGAGCCCCTGAGACAGATGCCCCATCGATCGACTACTACTACTACCCCGAGGATGGATGCTACTACGAGTTGACTGATGACCAGGAGTAGGATCGGAGGGTCCCAGGCAGGAGGCCTACGCCTTTCGATCGTAGTGTTTTATTTTGCCCCGCCTTTCTAAAGGCCTTTCTGTTTCTGTTTCATATCTGTACTCAGATATCTGATGCTTCCGTTGACGCTTGTACACAAGCTTATGTATTCGAGCCCTCGAGGCCCCTGGCTTGTAATATAAAGCTTGTATGACTTTATTTATGTTTTAGAGTTGCGTTGTGATATCTTCCCGTGAGTCCTTAGGCTTGATCGTGTGCATTTGCGTGTATGATTAGTGCACGATTGTGAGCCGGGGGCGTCACAGCTAAGCCCTCTCTTGCCATAGGCCGCAGCTCACAGAGCGACTATCTGGCTGGCAAGAGTCAAAGGCAGGAAATGCTGCCCACATGAAAAATGGCTAAGGACGAAAGCACTCACATAGGCCAAGCCGGCTCCTCGCCTAGCCGTCCGGTTGCTGAGCAGCCGGCCGGCCGGTTTATCACTTAACTTGCTATGTTCTGAGCGGCCAAAGTACTTGCCTTCCCAAAATGGCCAAGTACCTGACCCCGCCAACAGACCGAAGAGCGGCTATCTGGCCGGAAAGGTGGCGGCCAAGGGAAGGCGGCAAAGGAAAAAGCCAAAAGAACAGAAAGCAAGATAAGTCGGAGCTCGGCAGAGCACAACCTGTGCGAGAATTAAATTATATAGCAAGAGGCCCTCGGCTAGCATTCAACAAAGTTTGAATACACCCCTAGCGGGTGGAACTGCGCGAATTTAACAAGTTTGTTCTAGAGACTACAAAAGCAGGAAAAGATAAGAAAAGTTGGCAGCCTAGGCCAGAGGAGCAGTAGGCGGGTCTGGCAGGCTGGTGGAGTCGGCGGCACCGGCTGGTGAAGTGGCCGTCTGGCGAGTCTCGGCTTGGTCGCCATCAGCAGCAGTCGGTGCACCCACGTGCGGCTCGTTGCTCGAGGCTCGATGGAGCTGAGGCTGGCCGTCCGCTCCGCCCTCCGGTGCGTCGTCTTCATCATCCTCGCCTTCCTCATCCTCGCCTTCGTCGCTGGAGGCGATTTCTTCCGCTGAGTCCTCGCCGTCATTGGGGTTCAGCCCGAACTAGTCCGGTGGCACCTCGGCACCCTCCTCGTCTAGCTCGGGGAGGAAGACACTGGTCTCGGTGTACTCGGCGATCGCCGCCGCACGACGAGTGAGCGCAGGCCCCACTGCCACCAACTCTTTCATGGCCTCCTGCCGGAACGTGGCCAACTGGGCTAGGTCCAGCCCAGGATACCACGCCTTGACGAACTCCAAGGCCCTTCAGGCACCTGCCCGAGCGGAGGAGCCCTTCCAAGCCTCGAAACGGCTGATTGGCGCCTCCAACCAGTCGGCGGTCCGACTGGGGGTCCGTGGAGCTTGGCCGCCTGGCCAGAGGGCGGAAACCAGCTGGGACCCGGCACGCTGGAGGTGGTGGAACAGACGGTGAATCGGCTGCAAGCGTGTCCGGACGGCCAGGAGCTGCTCGTTCATGTTTTGAGGCGCGTCGAGCGGGATCTCGACTCCTTTCCTCCTACGCTAGTCGCGCTGCGCCTCGATGGCCTGGCTAACGGCGACGGCGTGCCCAGGAAAGAAGTCTACGCAAAGAAAAAACAAAGATCAGAAGTCGGAAGCCGACTCTCGATGCAGTCGGTAGCTACTCCAAAGAAAGAAGTTTACCGTCGATCATATCCTCAATCTCGCCGTAGCCAGCGGTGAGGATCGCCTCCTTCTCGATCCACTTTGAGCGTTCGGTCTCAAACTCGGCCTGAAGGGCGCCTTCCGCCTCCTTGAGTTTCTGGAGCTCCGCCTTGTGCTGATCCGCATGGTCCGCCAACGACTTGGCCAGACGGTCGCGCTCCAGGGCCGCCTTGCTGCACTCCGCCTCTTTGGCGCACAGCTCGGTCTGGACTTCGCCCAGGCGCTGCTGCAGAGTGGCGTTGGCTCCTGCAAAAATGAGAAAGAGAAGACAAATCAACAAAGTTGACCAAAAAGAAAAGTGGTCGCCGGAAGATCCGGCCCGACTGCTCAGTAGTCGGCCCGAATCTCGGGGGCTACACCCAGCGGGTGCACTGACGCGCCTCCGTGAGGAAGAAGATGGAATGCTTACTTCGGCTCTCGGTCAGGTCGGCGGTCCGCCTAGCCAGCTCCTGGGCCTGGGAGTTGAAGGCGGCCGCACGGATGTTGTGGTAGTCCTGCAACAAAGACAAAGAAGAAGAAACAAGTTAGCACTCGAAACTTGTCTTAAAGTTCCGAGCCGCCTGCTCAACAGCCGGCCCAGAACTCGGGGGCTACACCCAGTGGGTGCGCTGGCGCGCCCCCACGGAAGAGTGCAAGAATCAAAAGAAAAAAACAAGACAAGGCAAAGAGGTGTACCCGGACGGCCGTTCACGTCGCCAAGAACGCCTTCGTATACTGCTGAAGGGCGGCGCTTTGGGCCTGAATGTGACGCCCCCAGCCCAATCGTGCACTAATCATACACGCAAATGCACACGATCAAGCCTAAGGACTCACGGGAAGATATCACAACACAACTCTAAAACATAAATAAAGTCATACAAGCTTTATATTACAAGCCAGGGGCCTCGAGGGCTCGAATACATAAGCTTGCGTACAAGCGTCAGCGGAAGCATCAGATATCTGAGTACATATATGAAACAGAAACAGAAAGGCCTTTAGAAAGGTGGGGCAAAAATAAAACACTACGATCGAAAGGCGCAGGCCTCCTGCCTGGGACCCTCCGATCCTACTCCTGGTCGTTGGTCAGCTCGTAGAAGTAATCTTCCTCGGGGTAGTAGTAGTTGTCGATCGACGGGGCATCTGTCTCAGGGGCTCCGTCCTCTGGTCATGACAAACTGATATGGGGAAAAAGGAAAACAAAGCAACCGTGAGTACTCAGAAGTACTCAGCAAGCAAGGATCTACACTACATATGTAACATTTTCAAAGGGAGGCTGTATATGTGGACTGGGCTGCAGAAATGCCAGAATAGAGAGAAGACCTAGTCCTATCGAAGACTAGCATCTTCAGCGGTCTTGCAGCAGTAGAAGAGAGTAGAACAGTACAATATAATGTAGTAGTATCATTAAGTCTCATCCTCACCCAGAGATCCTTTCTAGACTCCCTGCGAGAAAGCAATCCCAGAGCCATACAGTCATCAACCTCGTCCTGAGATCCCTTCTCGACTCCCTGTGAGAAGCAATCCCAGAGCCATAGTATCCAAGTATCCAGTTCTAAATTGTATCAATCAGGATACAACTCCGAGTGTCCTTTACCGTAGGACTGGCTATCGATAGAAGTTTTCTTCCCTGCAGCGGTGCACCAACTTACCCAACACGCTCGATTAACTCTGGCCGGACACACTTTCCTAGGTCATGCCCGGCCTCGGACAAACGACACATCGCAACCCTACCTACAGCTCAGCAGAGAGGTCCCCGCTGGTCTACATCCTAAGCACAAGGGGGTCTTGGCCATCGCCCCTCGCCCACCGGGTCGTTGCGCACACGGTGAAGCCAGGCACCAACATATGACGGCCTTGGTGTTGGAGCAGGTCGATGATGAATATTGTGAGGGATCCAGACTCGACATTTCTGAGTAGGTCGACCGGAAGAAGAGCAGACATCTCAAGTACGATTGAGCGACTCCTGGTACTCAGTCAGAGCTGTTTCAACTTGGAAAGATTTGCTGACAAGCGTTGCGAAGTCTGTGAAATCATGGACAACAAGTGCAAGTTTTATATCCGTACGCAGTCCTTCACGGAATTTCTCCTGCTTGCTTGTGTTGGTGTCGATGTCATCTTCAGCATATCGGGATAATTCAAGGAATTTCCTCTGATATTCATCCACAGTCATTGTGCCCTGTGAGAGTTTGCGGAACTCCTGCTTCTTCTGGTCCATCAGACCTTGAGGAATGTACCGTGCACGAAAAGCTGACTGAAATTCCTGCCAAGTGGTTATAGTCTCTGCAGGCAACATAGCCTTGTGGCTTTCCCACCACTGAGCAGCCGAACCCCTTAGGTGATACGTCGCATAGGAGACGTAACTGTCAGGAATAACATTAGCCGACTTTAACTAAAAGGCAATGTCACGGAGCCAATCATCAGCATCCATTGGATCAATCGAGCTACGAAAAGTGGACGGATTGAGGCGCACAAATTCTGGCAGAGTTATTGGAGCAGACTGTTGCTGAGCATTTTGAGTTGGGAACTGAGCCAATACGCCGGTCATAAACTGACGGTTGAGCTCAAATTGCTGACGGTTGAGTTCAAACTGCTGCATCATGGCGGCAATAAAGGATGGAGGTGGTGGATCGTCAGCCATCCTGCCAAATCAACAGGGGCAGTTTAGCAAGAAAGACTGCATGTGTAAGGAGTTATTCAGGACGTAACACGAGAGATGAACAGGAAGGGCATTAGATGAAAAATAGTAGTCGTTGAAAGACATACCAATCCATGCACAGAGTCGGGTACATGCGGACAGCACAACGGCACAAATTTAGAAGCTAGACATTCTAGGCGGCGCGCAGGCACGCGGTAAGGAAGTACACAACGAGACATAGCAAAGGCTACATCAACGTCGGAGAAAACTATTGGAGCGAGGAATCTGGAAGTGACAAAACAGGGTGCCCTCGATAAGAGGATCCTGTAAGCAGAACCTGGTCCACAATCTTGGAGCAAGGGGGGAAATTTTCAGAGCACCGGGTGGATGTGATCACGAGAACCTAATGTTGGAGTTATTAAAATTTTAACCC
Organism: Thinopyrum elongatum; assembly: GCA_011799875.1. Taxonomy (NCBI): domain Eukaryota; kingdom Viridiplantae; phylum Streptophyta; class Magnoliopsida; order Poales; family Poaceae; genus Thinopyrum; species Thinopyrum elongatum. Next base: position 352,554,572 of record CM022302.1, on the reverse strand, counting down.
GAGTAGAAGAGAGATCAAAGTCCCAGAGTAAAGGTCGAGGAATAAAAGATCCTAATACCACCCAATTGGCGACGTGGGCCCGTAAGCCACACAGCCAAGTTAGTAAAATAGTTTTTGGACCACTAGACTCAACTTCGGCCAAGGAGTTGGTAAGGGGTTCCTACAGTCAGTCGGCTCTGATACCAACTTGTGATGCCCCCGGCCCAATCGTGCACTAATCATACACGCAAATGCACACGATCAAGCCTCAGGACTCACGGGAAGATATCACAACACAACTCTAAAACATAAATAAAGTCATACAAGCTTTATATTACAAGCCAGGGGCCTCAAGGGCTCGAATACATAAGCTTGCGTACAAGCGTCAGCGGAAGCATCAGATATCTGAGTACAGATATGAAACAGAAACAGAAAGGCCTTTAGAAAGGCGGGGCAAAAATAAAACACTACGATCGAAAGGCGCAGGCCTCCTGCCTGGGACCCTCCGATCCTACTCCTGGTCGTCGGTCAGCTCGTAGAAGTAATCATCCTCGGGGTAGTAGTAGTAGTCGATCGACGGGGCATCTGTCTCAGGGGCTCCGTCCTCTGGTCACGACAAACGGATATGGGGAGAAAAGGAAAACAAAGCAACCGTGAGTACTCAGAAGTACTCAGCAAGCAAGGATCTACACTACATATGCAACATTTTTAAAGGGAGGCTGTATATGTGGACTGGGCTGCAGAAATGCCAGAATAGAGAGAAGACCTAGTCCTATCGAAGACTAGCATCTTCAACGGTCTTGCAGCTGTAGAAGAGAGTAGAACAGTACAATATAATGTAGTAGTATCATTAAGTCTCATCCTCACCCAGAGATCCTTTCTCGACTCCCTGCGAGAAAGCAATCCCAGAGCCATACAGTCATCAACCTCGTCCTGAGATCCCTTCTCGACTCCCTGCGAGAAGCAATCCCAGAGCCATAGTATCCAAGTATCCAGTTCTAAATTGTATCAATCAGGATACAACTCCGAGTGTCCTTTACCGTAGGACCGGCTATCGATAGAAGTTTTCTTCCCTGCAGGGGTGCACCAACTTACCCAACACGCTCGATTAACTCCGGCCGGACACACTTTCCTAGGTCATGCCCGGCCTCGGTCAAACGACACATCGCAACCCTACCTACAGCTCAGCAGAGAGGTCCCCGCCGGTCTACATCCTAAGCGCAAGGGGGTCTTGACCATCGCCCCTTGCCCTCCGGGTCGTTGCGCACACGGTGAAGCCAGGCACCAACACTACAGGAAGGCGCCGGTCCGTCCGTGCCGCCATGCTGAACTAGATGTCTGACAGACCTTTCGGCTGATGCATACGATGCAGAACGCCCATACTATGCCCACGTGATGGTTAGTGCTATCAGGCCAAAGGCCTGCTCGGATCAAATATCCAAATCGTTAGGACTAGGGGCTTGCGGTAACGAGCAGAGAATCATGAAAGATGTGACCCCGTCGCCCCGTCTCGAGGACTTGCTGCAAGGGTTAAGAATGCCCGGCCGCGCCTCGTATTCAGCACTCGGGCACCACACTGGCACCCGTCTTCAAAACACTCGCCTCTCAGGCGCACGCGGGTACCCCTCAGGGTCGACCCGCCTATCCAAGTAACATTGTAAAGTCCAAGTATCCGTGTGTCCATAACATCAGGGGAATCCGAGGTATCACCCTCGTTGGATTCCTACTCGATGTGTCTGTCAAGGTGAACTCGGAGGATTCACCCTCGATGGGTTCACACTTGATGTGTTGCACGACAGCGTCGTTACCGGAAGTGGTGAAGGAGGAATCACCCTCGATGACCACGACCGAATAGCTACTCTACAGAGTTAACATCAGAAGTGCTACAAGAGGTTTCACCCTCGGCACTCGATAGTAACGCTGCAGTGTCGGTCCAGAGCGTCGGCGGCCGACTGGGCCGGGAGGACCTGCACCATGGCCGACTGGTCAGACGGAGAGACAAGAGCTCGGACCAGCCAAAGAGAAAGAATTATAAGACTCACCGTAGGCGGCGGATGTGCACGGTCATACGGCCGCTTGCCGAACTGCCAATCCGTCTCCGATAGCTTACAGTTGGAGATGTAGTTGACCAGCCGGGCCACCTCCACGTCCGGCAGCTCCCATGTGCACATCCGGCACGGGTCTCGACACCCGCTCATGCAGCTGACAATGTGAGGCCGGGCTTGGAGGGGAAGCACTCGGCGCATCACGAAGGCGGCCAGCAGGACCGAGCCCTTCAGACCCTCCGACTCCGTCATCACCTGAAGTTGGACGAGTGCGGCGGAGGAGGCAGCCGATAGGGAGCTCGGCTTGTACTGCCTGTTGGCGCGCGGCTCGGCTGGCGGGCCGGCCACGTAAGCTGGCAAGTTGATGTAGTCGCTCGTCGGATGGATGTTCTTGACGTAGAAGTAGGACTTCTACCACAGCTTCGCCGACTGCAGCAGAGAGATGGGTGGGAAGCGGTTCCCAGTGCCCGGGCGCCGCACCGCCACACAGGCTCCGCATTGAGCTGCCTGGCCCTTGGCGGCGGTGACGAGTTTGAGGTAAAAGCACTCCCCGCAGAGCTCGAGGGTGGGGAGAGTGCCGAGGTACCCTTCGCACATGGTGACGAAGGCGGCCAGCAGCACCACCGTGTTTGGCGTGAGGTGGTGCGGCTGGACTCGATAGAAGTCAAGGAAGGAGCGGAGGATGCCGCTCGCCGGGAGGCCAAAGCCACAAAGAAAATGGGACCGGAAGACAACGCGTTCGTCGTCCTTCGGCGCCGGCGAGATTTCCGCCTCGGGAGGGACGCGTACCTGCACGTTCCTCTCCCGGGGCAGCCACCGTGTTTGACGAAGGAAGAAGAGGTGATCCTCATGGACATTGGAGCCGTCCCAGTCGCCGGCTCATGAGCGCGCCATGGACGAAGGAGCTCGTCGTAGGCGCGGTGCAGTGGCAAGCGGGCGAGGCTACGACGGAGCGAGGAAGCCGCAGCGAGAAAATGTCCGGCGACGGTGGACTGCGGCAGCCCTTCAGCGGAAGGAAAGGGCGCTGCGGCAGCGAAGAAGGTGAAGAGCGGCGAGGGGAGAGGAGGGCGCGCGTGCATCTGCCGCCCCCCCCCCCCCTCTTCCCCCTACTTATAGCCCTAGGCGGCGAAGCCAAGGGGGCGGGAGCGTGGGGGATCGTGGGATTAACTGCGCCCACTCCCCCACGCCCGTAAAGGCGTGTGTTAATTGCCGCGGAAGCCCAACCGTCTACCTCGGCCGCAGCGTATCCGCGCACGTGCCGAGGCACCGTAGTGGCGGGCCCCAGCCTGCGGCGACGTCCTGTCGCGCGCGTGGGCTGGCAGGCTGGCTTGACCTGCTAAAACCACGTGGCCGACAGGCGCGGGCGGCGAGTCTGACGTCTGACTGGCGTGCCACCTGGTCTCCGCCACGACGCTTTGAAATCACCAGGCGGCCTGCCTGGTTGCGGCCGACACCTACCAATCGGCACTTCGGAAGACGGACGAAACAAAATACCAGATGACCCGGAGTATGAAGTTGCTGAGGCTTCTCGCCCCTTCAGCCGTAGTGCCCCACCAGCTTCGGGGACTACTGTCGGAGTAAATGACCACGGGTAGCCTCATCAGCTCCCCTTGGTATTTCAAGACATTAGGGCAGACTGCGCCCCTCAAACATCAAAGATAAAGGACCGCCTTCCTGGGGCCGGCTGGTCCAAGCGGCCAGTTGCCAGGAGGTGGCGGAGCCTAGAAGACGGCCATGAAGTGGGCCGACTCCTAGCGGGCGGCTTCCTGGGTAGCCGGGTCCTAGCAGGCGGCCCCTCGCGTCCTCAAAGTTAGCGCCGACATAAACGCGACGAGACAAGGCATGGCTACAGTACAAGCCTGCCACCCCCGAATCCAGGGCGGGACGTGGCCACAGTACAGCGTACCAAGCGGACCCCCCGCGCCCGATGCGGCACTGTTGCCATGCCGCTCATGACATCACCCATGGCAGAAGAAGCCATGCTCCCACGACGGGCGGTCAGTACGGCCCGCAGGCGGCGGGCCCTACCTGTCCGTGAGAAGCCAGAGGGCGGCGAGCCCTGACCAGTCGGCTCAGGGGGAGGCCGGCTCCTAGCAGGCGGCCCTCCCCCTCCCTCGAAGTCTGTGCGCCATTAACCAGATGTGACAGGGTGTGGCTACAGTGAGCACCCGCCAGGCGGCGGGACTGTATCCACGCTCCCCCTGACGAGGCCTCCGTCATCAGGAGCGATGCTACAGCATAAAGCAGTCAACCTGGCCTGCAGGCGGCGGGCCCTACCTGTCGGCTGAGGTCACGGCAGTCGGCGGGGCCCATAAGGCGGCGGGCCCCTGCGGTCGGTGGAGAAGCCGGCAACCCGTGACGCCGACAACCGGGTCCCGCATCTGGCCGAATTAACATTGCACCCCTGGGGGTAGGCCTATATAAACCCCCCAGGTCGCCCCATGCAGGGGGTTGGAACCTCGACCGAGCACCCAAAATCACCATACACACACGCAGAGAGAGGGGAATAGGGTTAGCCTTGCCTTTCTTCCTCCTCTAGCCAAACAGCTCAAGGAGCAAGCTTGTAGCTACTTGTTGAGGTAGTGATCATGCGGAGACCCCGCAGAGCAGGACTAGGGGTGTTATCTCCTAGGAGAGCCCCGAACCTGTGTAAGATCCGCAAGCGTACGCGATCTCGCTCACTCCCGCTTCTAGAGCCCGGCGACGTACTTTTGTCCTCATCCACGATAAGCCACCCCCTGGCATATGTCGCACGATATCCCCGACAACAACCCTAATACTTGAAATGAATCTCATCACTACAAAAAAAAGACACATTCGTGACATTTTGGCCCGAACAAATTTTTTTCTGTCATGATTATGACACTTCTATGACAATAATTGTGACAAAACCACGTATCATCATAGATGTGGTGGGCTCCTACTTCTATGACAAAAAATCATGACAGATGATGGCTTGTGTCCGCGTCAGTATTTTCTCCAAAGTGGAAGGGATGATGCTGCACAGCTACGATAGGTATTTTCCTCAGTGATGAGACCAAGGTTATCGAACCAGTAGGAGAACCACACAATACTATGTAAACGGTACCTGCACACAAAGAACAAATACTTGCAACCCGACGCGTAAGAGGGGTTGTCAATCCCTCCCGGGTAAAAGATAGACAAATTTGTAGTAGATTGGATAAATAGATCTCGCGGAAACGCGAAATAAAATAAATAACAAAAAATTGCAGCAACGTATTTTTGTGTTTTTGGAACAATAGATCTGAAAATAAAAGAGGCAAATAATAGATCGGAAAGCAAATATGATAAAAATAGACCCGAGGGCCGTAGATTTCACTAGTGGCTTCTCTCGAGAAAAATAGCATACGACGGGTAAACAAATTACTGTTGGGCAATTGATAGAACTTCAAATAATTATGACGATATCCAGGCAATAATCATTATATAGGCATCACGTCCAAGATTAGTAGACCGACTCTTGCCTGCATCTACTACTATTACTCCACACATCGACCGCTATCCAGCATGCATCTAGTGTATTAAGTTCATGGAGAAATGGAGTAATGCAATAAGAACGATGCCATGATGTAGACAAGATCTATTCATGTAGGAATAGACCCCATCTTGTTATCCTTAGTAGCAATGATACATATGTGTCATGTCCCTTTCTGTCACTGGGATTGAGCACCGTAAGATCGAATCCATCACAAAGCACCTCTTCCCATGGCAAGAAAAATTGATCTAGTTGGCCTAACTAAACCAAAGATTCGAAGAAGAAATACGAGGCTATAAGCAATCATGCATATAAGATATCAAAACTCAAATAACTTTCATGGATAAAATAGATCTGATCATAGACTCAAAGTTCATCGGATCCCAACAAACACACCACAAAAAGAGTTACATCAAATAGATCTCCAAGAGACCATTGTATTGAGAATCAAAAGAGAGAGAGGAAGCCATCTAGCTACTGCCTACCGACCCGTAGGTCTACAATGAACTATTCACGCATCATCGGAGAGGCACCAATGAGGATGATGAACCCCTGTGTGATGGTGTCTAGATTGGATCTGGTGGTTCTGGAACTTGCGGCGGTTTATAGAGCAAAGAGGCGGTGCGAGAGGCCACCGAGGTGGGCACAACCTACCAGGGCGCGCCTGGGCCCCGAGGCGCGCCTGGGCCCCCAGGCGCGCCCAGGTGGGTTGTGCCCCCCTCGGGGCACCCCTCTGGTACTTCTTTGGCCCAAGTTGTTCCTTCTGGTCTAGAAAAAATCTCCAAAAAGTTTCACTGCGTTTGGACTCCGTTTGGTATTGATTTTCTACAAAGTAAAAAACAAGCAAAAAAACAACAACTGGCACTGGGCACTGTGTCAATAGGTTAGTCCCAAAAAATGATATAAAGTTGCAATAAAATGATTGTAAAACATCCAAGAATGATAATATAACAGCGTGGAACAAGCAAAAATTATAGATACGTTGGAGACGTATCAGCATCCCCAAGCTTAATTGCTACTCGTCCTCGAGTAGGTAAATGATAAAAACAAAATTTTTGATGTGGAATGCTGCCTAACATGTTCATCACATATTCTTTTCTTTTGTAGCATGGACATTTGGACTTTTATACGATTCAAAGCAATAGTCTAGTTTTGACATGAAGATTTCAATACTCAAGCATATCAACAAGCCACCATATCTTTCAAAATATCAACACTAAAGCAAGTTATCCCTAGCCCATTATGCTCAATCATTGATCCATTCATGAAACACACTCGCATATTAGCTATATCCAATGCTCAAGTACGATCATAGTGTCCCTTAGTTGCTGCTTTATAAGAGAAGATGGAGACTCAAATAAAAACAAAAAATTGCATAAAGTAAATAGAAAGGCCCTTCGCGGAGGGAAGTAGGGATTTGTAGAGGTGCCAGAGCTCAAAGCGAAAAAGATAGAGATAAAACATTTTGTTTGGTATGCTTTTCCTGTCAACGAAAACGATCGAGTAGTTCCCAATACTTTCCATGCTAGATATATCATAGGCGGTTCCCAAACAGAAAATAAAGTTTATTCCTTTTTCCACCATACTTTCACATTCCACGGCTAGCCGTACCCACGGGTGTCGTCCATACCAACACTTTCGAAGGAATTTATTATTTGACAACATAAAGTAAATTCATTTTTCATTTCAGGACTGGGCATCCCTAATACCTTTGCCGTACTCTTGTGCAATGACAAGTGAATAAACACTCATCTTGAGAATAACACATCTAGCATGGAAAAATATCAGCCACCCCCTACCGTTTCATGAGCGGTACGAGCACACAAAAAGGAAATTTATTTTGAAAATTAGAGATGGACACACAAATTTGCTTAGAACGGCACGAAAATACCGCATATAGGTAGGTATAGTGGACTCATATGGCAAACTGGGTTTAAGGATTTTGGATGCACAAGTAGTAATCCCACTTAGTGCAAGGGAAGGCTAGCAAAAAGATTGAGAAGCATCCAACCAAGAAACGAAAAATCACATAAGCGAGCATTAAGCATAACTAACACCGAATAATGCATCATACGTAGGATGTAATTTCATTGCATAACTATTGACTTTCGTGCTTGCTTAGGGAATCACAAACCTTAACACCAATATTCTTACTAAAGCATAATTACTCACCAACATGACTCACATATTATATCATCATATCGCAAAACTATTACAAAGAATCAAGTTTATTTTGTAAAATGATCTCCATGGAAGTTTTTCTTATATCCCTCTTGAATATCTATCACTTTGGGACTAGTTTCATATGATGCTTTTGATAGCTCAAACAAATCTAAGTGAAGAACATGAGCATAAAATTTTTCGTCTCTCAAAATAATATAAGTGAAGCATGAGAGAATTTCTTAAAAAATCTACTAACTATCAAATAAATCTAAGTGAAGCATGAGAGCATTTCTTCAAAAATACTAAAGCACACCATGCTCAAAAAGATATAAGTGAAGCACTAGAGCAATTCCATAGCTCAAAGAATTTAAGCGAAGCACACAGAGCAATTCTAACAAATCATAGCATAATTTTGGATCTCCCAAATAGGTGTGTCCAGCAAGGATAGATGACACAAACTAAAAAGTAAAACAAGCAAAGACTCATATAACACAAGACGCTTCAAGCAAAACTCATGATATGTGACGAATAAAAATATAGCTCCAAGTAAAATACCGATGGTCGTTAGAAGAAAGAGGGGATGCCACTCGGGGGCATCCCCAAGCTTAGTTGCTTGTTTCTCTTTGGCTAATAGCTTGGGGTTCCATGGGGAATCCCCAAGCTTTGGCTCTTCTTACTCCTTATTCCTTCATCCATCGTGATCTCACCCAAAACTTGAAAACTTCAATCACACAAAACTTAACAAAACCTTCGTGAGATCCGTTAGTATAAGAAAACCAATCTTTACTTTAAGTACTATAGAAAACCCATTCAAAATTTGTTATTGCATTATATCTACTTTATTATAACTTTACCATGGCTTATACCCACCTATACAAACCATAGATTCATCAAAATAAGCACACAATGCAAAGAAAACAGAATCTGTCAAAAACAGAACAGTCTGTATAAATGCAAATTTTTATCATACTTTTGTAACTCCAAAAATTCAGAAAAATTAGTAGAACTCAGGAAATTTCTATATTACTATTGTGTAAAAAATTCAGAATTTTTTGTCCATTCTGCGATTCTAGATAATTATTTTTCTGGACGCAAAAGTTTCTGTTTTCCAACAAGATCAAATCAACTATCACCCAACATGATCTCAAAGGCTTTGCTTGGCCCAAAGACTAATTAAAATATAAAAACACAATCATAACAGAGGCATAATTGTGCAAACACTCAAGAATAGAAAGAAAAAGGCAAAAATAAATTTTATTCATTGGGTTGCCTCCCAACAAGCGCTATCGTTTTACGCCCCTAGCTAGGCATAAAGCATAGATTTAAGTATTGTCATCTTTATTTCTAGATCCATAGGATGCCCTCATGATTGATTCATATGGTGGCTTGATTCTTGTTCTAGGGAAGTGTTCCATACCCTTCCTTAGTGGAAATGAAAACTTAATATTGCCTTCTTTCATATCAATCACGGCACCAATAGTTTGTAAAAACGGTCTACCAAGTATAATTGGACAAGACGGATTGCAATCAATATCAAGAACAATAAAATCTATGGGCACATAATTCCTATTTGCAAGAATAAGAACATCATTAATTCTTCCCAAAAGGCTTTTTAATAGTAGAATCCGCCAAGTGCAAATTTAAAGAACACTCTTCAATATTGGTAAGACCAAGCACATCACATAAGGATTTCGGAATTGTGGAAACACTATCACCCAAGTCACATAAAGCAAAACACTCATAATTTTTAATCTTGACTTTGATAGTAGGTTCCCATTCATTATGTAATTTTCTAGGAATTGGAATCTCTAATTCCAATTTTTCTTCCAAAGCCTTCATCATAGCATCAACGGTATGTTTAGTAAAAGCTTTATTTTGTTCATATGCATGGGGTGAATTTATCATGAATTGCAACAAAGAAATACAATCAATCAAAGAGCAATTATCATAATTAAAGTCTTTGTAATCCAAAAGAGTGGGCACATCACTAGTTAAAGTTTTGACCTCTCCAAACCCAGTTTTATCAATGTTTTCAGCAAGATTTTCACCCTCCAAATTATCGGGACGCCTTCTAACTAAAGTTGACTCTTCTTCAGTCCCTTTACTATCAATTTTAATTTTACTAAACAAAGAATCAATAGAAGAAACACCAATCACTTTAATATCTTCATCATTTTTATGAAAAGCAATCACTAGAAAAAGCTCTTTCTAAAAATTTTCTTTTAGCTCTAAGCATAGTGGTTCTTTCCTTACTTTCATCCATAGAAACATATAAAGCTTTAATTGATTCTTCAACCTTAGGCACAAAAAATTTCAACTTGAGATTTTCTACATCATGAGAAATTCTATCAATGCTTCTTGACATATCATCAATCTTATTCAACTTTTTTTCTATCATATTGTTGAAAACTTTTTGAGCATTGATAAATTCTTTAATATTATTCTCAAGATCAGAGATGTTCCTATTATTATTATAAGAAGGATTACCATATGAATTACCATAATTATTAGAGGAATTTCCCAGAAAAGGCCTAGGATTAAAATTACCTCTAGAAGCATTATTATTAAAATTGTTTCGTGAGACAAAATTCACATCTACGGAATCACTATTTTGCTCAATCAAAGTAGACAAAGGCACATCATTAAGATCAATAGGAGCATTTTTACTAGAAAGCAACTTCATAAGAGCATCAACTTTTTCACTCAAAGAATTTATTTCTTCAACCGAATTGACTTTTTTACTAGTAGGAGCTCTTTCGGAATGCCATTGTGAATAATTTGCCATACTATTATCAATTAATTTAGTAGCTTCACCCAAAGTAATTTCCATAAAAGTACCACCCGCGGCGAAATCTAAAAGATTTCTGGAAACAAAATTCAATCCCGCTTAAAAAAATTCTATGATCATCCAAAGATTTAAACCATGTGTAGGACAATTTCTTAGCATCAATTTCATTCTTTCCCAAGATTGTGCAACATGTTCATTCTGAAGTTGCTTAAAGTTCATAATTTGAGTTCTAAGGGAAATAATTTTCGCGGGCGGAAAATACTTAGTAATGAAAGTATCTTTGCATTTATCCCAAGAATCGATACTATTGCGAGGCAAAGAAGAAAACAAAATTTTTGCACGATCTCGCAAAGAAAACAGAAATAATTTCAACTTCACAATATCATTGTCCACATCTTTTTTCTTTTGCATATCGCATAATTCTACGAATGTGTTAAGATGGGACGTGGCATCCTCATTAGGAGTACCGGAAAATTGATCTTTCATAACAAGATTCAACAAAGCGGCATTGATATCACAAGACTCCGCACTAGTGGCGGGAGAAGAAATCAGAGAGCTAATAAAATCATTATTATTGGTATTGGAAAAATCACACAACTTGGTATTTTCTTCAGACATCGCAACTAGGCAAACAAGAACGCAAACAAAAACAGATCTGACGAGAAAACGGCAAACGAAAAAGAGGGCGAATAAAACGGCAAATTTTTGAGAAGTGGTGGAGATGGAAACGAGAGGCAAATGGCAAAGAATGTAAATTGCAAGGAGATGAGATTTGTGATTAGGAACCTGATAGATGTTGATGATGTGTCCCCGGCAACGGCGCCAGAAATCCTTTCTTGATGGCTCGTGTCCGCGTCAGTATTTTCCCCGAAGAGGAAGGGATGATGCATCACAACTACGGTAGGTATTTCCCTCAGTGATGAGACCAAGGTTATCGAACCAGTAGGAGTTCCACGCAACACTATGTAAACGGTACCTGCACACAAAGAATAAATACTTGCAACCCGACGTGTAAGAGGGGTTGTCAATCCCTCCCGGGTAAAAGATAGATAAATTTGTAGTAGATTGGATAAATAGATCTCGCGAAAACGCAAAATAAAAAAAAAATTGCAGCAAGGTATTTTTGGGGTTTTGGAATAATAGATCTGAAAATAAAAGAGGCAAATAATAGATCGGAAAGCAAATATGATAAAGAATAGACCCGGAGGCCGTAGATTTCACTAGTGGCTTCTCTCGAGAAAAATAGCATACGGCGGGTAAACAAATTACTGTTCGGCAATTCATAGAACTTCAAATAATTATTACGAGTTCCAGGCAATGATCATTATATAGGCATCACGTCCAAGATTAGTAGACCGACTCCTGCCTGCATCTACTACTATTACTCCACACATCGACCGCTATCCAGCATGCATCTAGTGTATTAAGTTCATGGAGAAACAGAGTAATGCAATAAGAACGATGACATGATGTAGACAAGATCTATTCATGTAGGAATAGACCCCATCTTGTTATCCTTAATAGCAAGGATACATACGTGTCATTTCCTCTTCTGTCACTAGGATTGAGCAACGTAAGATCGAACCCATCACAAAGCACCTCTTCCCATGGCAAGAAAAATTGATCTACTCGGCCTAACTAAACCAAAGATTCGAAGAAGAAATACGAGGCTATAAGTAATCATGCATATAAGAGATCAAAAGACTCAAATAACTTTCATGGATAAAAACATAGATCTGATCATAAACTCAAAGTTCATCGGATCCCAACAAACACACCGCAAAAAGAGTTACATCAAATAGATCTCCAAGAGACCATTGTATTGAGAATCAAAAGAGAGAGAGGAAGCCATCTAGCTACTGCCTACGGACCCGTAGGTCTACAATGAACTACTCACGCATCATCGGAGAGGTACCAATGAGGATGATGAACCCCTCGGTGATGGTGTCTAGATTGGATCTGGTGGTTTTGGAACTTGCGACGGCTGGAATTATGTTTCGTTGACTCCCCTAGGGTTTTTGGATTTTCGGGGTATTTATAGCGCAAAGAGGCGGTGCCGGAGGCCATCGAGGTGGGCACAACCCACCAGGGCGCGCCTGGGCCCCCAGGCGCGCCCAGGTGGGCTGTGCCCCCCTCGGGGCACCCCTCTGCTACTTCTTCAACCCAAGTTGTTCCTTCTGGTCCAGAAAAAATCTCCAAAAAGTTTCGCTGCGTTTGGACTCCGTTTGGTATTGATTTTCTGCGAAGTAAAAAACAAGCAAAAAATAGCAACTGGCACTGGGCACTATGGCAATAGGTTAGTCCCAAAAATGATATAAAGTTGCTATAAAATGATTGTAAAACATCCAAGAATGATAATATAACAGCATGGAACAAGAAAAAATTATAGATATGTTGGAGACGTATCAACAGAAAATGGGCTTTTCATCCTGGGCGGGCCGGGGACGCACCTCCATGATATTCTTTGGGCCGTCCATGACGGAAAAAATCATGGTAGAAGTGTGGCAAGGAAAATATCGAGGAGTTCCCGATTACGGTGGGTGGTCGGGGCCGAGCGATGCACGGAGGTTTGCGCGTTTCTCTTGTACACATACGTGCATGTGTGCGAGGCGTTGGGCTCTAACTGAACCCGAGCGAGGCATTCGCTTACTGAACCCGAGCGATTGCACTAGCTACTTTACAGAACCCGAGCGATCGATCCCTTGCCTGTTAACTGAACCCAAGCGATTCTTTCGCTACTGCTGCTAACTGAAGCCGATCGAACCTGCTACCTCTTGATGAACAGTGACCGTTGTTGGGGGTTGGATGAACAGTTCCCGATGGGGGTTGGATGAACAGGACCCCATGGTAGTAGAGGCCATTGCCACTGGATGAACAGGACCCCGATCGAGGAGGCCGCCACACACCCGAGCCGGTTGGGGGTGCATGAACAGGACCCCGTGGAGAGCTGGTTGAACAGTAGCCGGTGGAGGCTGGATGAACAGTAGCCCATGGATGAACAGTGGCTGGTGCAGGCTGGAGGAAGTCGACGGTGGATGAACAGTAGCAGGTGGAGGCTGGAGGAAGTCGACGGTGAATGAACAGTAGCCTGTGGAGGCTGGAGCGAGGCAATACACGGTGGATGAACAGTAGCTCATGGAGTCCCGTTTTGCGGTATGCCACACCCCTCCCGATGAACACGACCCCGTTTTGACCGTAGGCGCTCCAACACAACTCCGTTTCCTCCGTTTTGCGGTACGCCACACCATTCCCAATCAACAGCTCCCCGTTTCGACCGTAGGAGCTCGAACACAAGTCCGTTTCCTCCGGTTTGCGGTACGCCAGAACCCGTTTCGGCTGTTCCGTCCAAGCCGGCTGGCTCTCGTTGAACAGGACGCATTCCGACCCAGTCTGTTGCCTCCCGATGAACAGGACGTTGTTTCTCCGCTGCCCGATGAACTGGACGCCGTTGCTGCCGTCCGTTGCCTCTCCATGTACACGTGCCCGGGCCGTCCATATGCGCGAGTACGCGTTCGAGCCCCCGCCCATATGTATGTACGTGGCCGTATTTTTTGCCCTGTGGCTGTACGTACGTGTACACGATTTAGACGGGACTGCCTGAACTGCTACGTCGGGTGCTCTACTACGACACGTGCCGCTACTTACTCGGCCACGGTTCATACTTGCAGAGAGACCGATCGACCAATACGTACGTACACGTTCGCGACCAGACAGACAATGCGACATACGCTTCGACCGGATGGGTCGCAGCTCTCAGGGAGGATAAGGAGGCACTTCCTTGCATGCAAAGATATAACTGGTGGGTCCCAGCTATCAGGGGGAAGAATTATTTTTTTGCCCGTAATATGGACGCACTTCCTTGCGTGCGAAGATGTAGTTGGTGGGTCCATCTATCAGCCTCACCGCGTACAGTACTCTTCCGATGGCTGTCATTCGTTGACCACCTTGACAACGCTGCACGGACAACACCCAGGCGATGGACAACGGCGAGGCCAAGAAGGGAACAACGCTGAGCCAGGGAAGACGAGGCAGGTGGATGCCCACGCGGAGGGGAGTACGAGGGTTCACTGGTTCGGCTGCGGCGTAAGGCTGCCGTCGCGGGATAATAACAGGGGGTGTGGGTGAGTAGAGGGAAGGCCTGGCCAGTGGTAGTATGGCCGGGCGGTGAGGCCTACGCGGCAGCACAGTCGGTCACGGGAGGCTGGAGCAGGCGGTACGGCGGGCGCTGGTTTGGGCGGCTGGAGCAAGAAGACCAGACGTTGAAGACGCTGCTCTGCCGTTGGATTAACATCCAACGGTCACTGCAGCTAGAATCGTTTATTGACTAAGTTGACAAAGCCCTGCGTACGCGTCAACTTAGTAGGCCCACAAGTCAGCCTCCAAATCTGTTGGGTCCCAGCTAGTAGGGGGAATCATTTTTTTACGCGTAATAAGGTGGCACTTCCTTGCGTGCGAAGAAGTTTTTTGGATTTTTATTTCTTCTTTTTCGAGTTAGAATAAAAAGAAAACAATTTAGCATCTTTGGTAAAATCTATATTTTCATGAAATGGATCATAATAAAGCTGGTGGGTCCCAGCTGTCAGGGAGAGGAAACTTTTTTTCCGCGTAATAAAGGAAGCACTTCCTTGCGTGCGAAGATGTAGCTGGTGGGTCAAACCTGTGAGGGGGAGAAATCATTTGTTTTTGCATAATAAGGGGGCACTTGCTGCGTGCGGCCATGTGGGTCCCTACTGTCAGCCACTCCATGTACATGCCTCTTCCGATGGCTGTCATTTGTTGACAAAGTTGACCACGCCGCGCCGAGAGATCGAACGCGGTGAACGATGGCGAGGCCTAGGAAGGGAACGACCCGGAGCCGGCAAAGACACATCAGTGGATGCCCACGCGGAGGAGAGTACGAGGGTTCACTGGTTCATCTGCGGTGTGAGGCTGCCGTCGCCGGAGAATAACAGGAGGTGTTGGTGAGTAGAGGAATGGCCTGGACGGCGATGGGAGTAGGGTGGGCCGGTGAAGCCTGCGTGCCAGCACAGCCAGCCACGGGAGGCGGTAGCAGGCGGTACCGCTGGCGGTGGTTTGGGCGGCTGAAGCAAGAATATCCGAGATTGAAGAAGCACTACAGCCGTTGGATGGACATCCAACGGCCACTGCTGCTAGAATCGTGTGTTGACTATAAGTTCACAAAGCCTTCCGTACGTGTCCACTTACTAGGCCCACAAGTGAGCATCACATCTGTGGGAGAGAACATATAGCCCATTTGCGATTTCTAATAATGTACAACCCATTTTTGAATTCTAATGGAATTTACTACAGCCCATTTACAGTTTGTTAAAATTACAGCCCATTTTCTAGCCAGGACAACGATTAATAATTTCAACCAACCGCTCAAAACAGAATTCAATAAAATTTCCCACATTTTGATGGGATCCCAAATATTTTTATCCCGAAATTTCGAGTCAGATTAAATATAATTACAAAATAAATTTGTATTAAGTAAAAATCCAACGAAATATTGCGCGCGCAAAAAGTAATGAAATAAAAAAAATTCAAAATCCAATAATAATATTTTTTAACTAATTACGTGTTTGGTGCATTTTTTTATAGTTACAGCCCAGTTTTTATAATTACATCCCATTTATTATTTCTTAAAGCCCATTTTCTTGTTAAGCCTAATGCATCCCTCCTAGGAAAGATTTGCAGCCCAGCGGGGCAGAGAATAACAAGTTGACCTAGGCTGGGTATTCCTCAAAAAAAAGTATAGCTGGGCTAGCCATTTTCACCTTGAAAAAAATTAATATCTAGGCTAGATATTTGGTCGACATAAAATAATAGCCTGGGCCAGACGGGCCACAACCCGCCCGGTTGATACCCTGCTCCTCTGAACAACAACAAAAACATCAAATACTGCTCGAGCTGCTGGGTCCCAGCTGTCGGCCGCTCCTTGTGCAATTCTCTTGTTTATTGACTATATAGATTGACAATGGTGTGGGACCGTGATGTCAGGAAACCAGGAGGAAGCAAAAAAAAATTATAATTATATATAATAAGGAGGCACTTGCGTACGTGCGGCTATGGCCCTGGTGGGTCCCCACTGTCATCCTCTCCAAGTAAAGTCATCTCCTGATTCCTCATGTTCGTTGACCATGTTGACAACGCGAGACGGCGGTGCCATGGCGAGCGCAACAACTCGAAGGACGACAGAGAGGGCCTCGTGAGCCCTACGGATTGTTTGATACAGCGCCCGCTGGTCGTTCAGGAAGCCAGGATCATCGGGCCCCTATGAGCACCTTCGAGAGAATGAGCCACCATGAAATGGTAAGGCCGTGCTTGGGAGCTCTGGATTGTTTCACACATGTATTAAGGATACAAGTGTAATTTACTCCTCACCAGAAACAACGCGTAAAATACAAGCGTAATGAAACTGACGGCCTGAGGTCTGTAACAAAAACCAGCGAGTTACGTGTGTAATTTGAGAAACCAGTGTATATTTTACCAGTCGAAAACGACCAACCAAGTGCTTCGCCCAAGACCATCTGCTTTTATTTACAAGTGTCAGTTTTACAAGCGGTTTTGGTTGGAAAACGATGATCCAATCACGGCCTAAGATGATGAGTTGGTCTGAAGATCATATGGTTTCACCTCTAACCTACCCGAGTTGTCGTATAGGCTATGAATGAAACATAACACGATGAACTTCTTAAGCACAAAAACAATAGAAGAGGATGCTCTTCTTAACATGCAAATCACTGGCATTAGATCAACATGCAAAACAATATGAAGCATTATTGTCAGGAGGCATGGTGAATAGCTCGTGATGCCGCATGCCACAGCATTCCAAGCTCAACTTTGTAATCAAACTCACAAGGCCTGGCATTTCATAGACAACATTCAGAACAAACTCTTAAAATACCTTACATAAGTCAACATTCATGACTATGCATCTCATCAGAGTAAATATTTACTTCTAAACTGAACACACGAATAGGAAAAAATGATCATCGCTGCTCACAGCAAAGGGCGTCCCATTCCAAAATATCAAATGCATGTCTTCTGGCTAACATCAATGAGTAAAATTTGACAAGGTTTTCCAATTCCAAAATATTAAACAAATGTCTTCTTGCTAACACCAATGATTAAACTTTGACAAGCTTTTCCCATTCAAAATATGTAATGCCTATGATTGTGGAACGGGCAGGGTTTGTCATCAGTTTGCACATTGAAATGGCACATGGAGCAGGATTAACCAGCGTATCTTTGTGTGCAGTTCCACTGAAATCAAACAATGTCTTGTGTAGCACGGTGGATTTTGTCACCAGCGTCTACTAATACTCTAAAGCTTCTCGATCATTCCTTGTGTAATGTAGCGCAAACAATGACTGCTTCTTTCTGCAAAGAAGAAAGACCAACTGGGCCCAATAATGTAACAGTTTGCCTTAAACACATTGGCTCCTTTTGTGCAGTTCAACTAAAATCAAAGTCAAAATAGAACCGAGCAGAAGTTTTGATATCCCTGTATGCACAAATAGGTATAAAGGAAACAATTACTGAGAAATAACGGTTGATGACTTATACTCCCAGAAGAAAAAACATCTACCTTATCTTAATTGGAAACAAAGCAGGACAGTAGAAATTCTCAAACAGTGTGATTCATTCATATTAACTGAGACATTATCTTAACAATACCTTGTTTCAGCAGTTATAAAGAACGACAAAGCAAAAAAGTACCATTCCTAAAATAGTGCAACTGATTCATATTAACAGAGACATTATCTTAATAATACCTTAGTTAAACATGTAGAAAGAACTACAAAGCAGGATAGTACCATTTGTAAAACACTGTAACTGATATATAATAACAAAGACATTATCTCAACAATGCATTTCTTAAACATGTACTCCTGCCGATCCCTAACAAGTGTTGCAGTTTTGAACTAAGATTCAGTAGTTAATTCTAAGAGAAGCGCTACTTAATTTTACCAGTGGCATTAGATTAACAAAAAGCATAAATAGTTCCAGGGGAGAGTGGGCGCAACAACACCATGTGCTTCCATCTACTTATAAAGGGGGCGATGCAGAGTTTGTTGTAACAAAGCAACAAGCATCATGTCTGGGTTGGTCCCATTTTTGTTCACTTAATGGGAAAAGACCGCAATACAATAGCTTCAATTCAACATTTATTTAAAACAGTACCACTACAAGTAGCACAACATCTCAAAGCACACTGCACAATCATGTGGATGAAGGCCGGTACTGACCTTTCATGAGGTAGACAAGATCACATACGAATCTGCCAACACGAATAGGAAATCCAATCTCGTTTTGTGTAGTTCAACTAAATCAAGCAAAGTTGCCGGTGTGATATTTAAGTTGAACTGCACAAAATACTCTTAAACCAAAAGTGTTTTGTGTAGTGAAGCAAAAGGTCCCAATAGCAACGAGTTGAATAGATATCCCTGTTTTCAGAGGTAAAAAAAAAGAAACAATTACTGGCCGATAAAGGAGGATGAATCATATGGCCACAAAAAGAAGCAT
Organism: Thinopyrum elongatum; assembly: GCA_011799875.1. Taxonomy (NCBI): domain Eukaryota; kingdom Viridiplantae; phylum Streptophyta; class Magnoliopsida; order Poales; family Poaceae; genus Thinopyrum; species Thinopyrum elongatum. Next base: position 352,535,572 of record CM022302.1, on the reverse strand, counting down.
CTACCTTATCTTGATGGAAAACAAAGTAGGACAGTAGCATTTCTACAACGGTTGCATTGATTCATATTAACAGAGACATTCTCTTAAAATAACATTCGTTAAAAATGTAATTTACTTTTAACGGCGGAATTGCTTCAATTTTCCAGCGGCATTCTTAGATTAACAACAACAAAATAGTTGTATGGGACATGGGACATGCCAGCACCATGTGCATCCACACGTATAAATGGGTGATGCAGAGTATGTTGCCAAGCAGCATATCTGTGTTGGTCCCATATTTGTTCTATTTGAACCTTTTTCCTATGTGAGGGCAGCAAATCTAGTCCTGCACAAACTACCCGACCCCCTAGTTTCTTTCCTTTTTCAACAAAGAGATCGGTTCCTTACAGATGTGTGTACTGGGTTACCCCCTTTTCCCCTTTTCGACCAACAGAGCGGCTCGATAGCTAGTCTATACTACTTTCCCTCCCTCCTTTCCTCATTGAACCACGTCCTAGATTCATGCTCCACCCCACCCCCCTTCTTTACTCTTTGAACCAAGACCTAGATTCGACTATAGAATCAAAAAAGATCCGCATGCAGCTAGAGCAATGATGGTTTGAAAGAAAGTTATACCTTAGGGTTGTTGGGATGTGGCTAGGCGTGCGGCGGGAGGCTGGATCTGCCCACACTACGTACGGCAGCGAGGAAGAAGGGGTCGGAGGCCCTCCCGCACCGGTGCTGGGTGAAAGAGAAAAGCGCAGCCAGCAGTGGAATGCCTCCCTCGCCGAAGGCGACAGAGTGAACGATGCACCTCCTCCCCTTCCCGTGCAACGGGATCCGAATGGCTCCTTCACCAGCTGTGACGGGGGAGAGAGAGAGAGGCCAACACAGTCTTGTTTAGATCTGATGAAGAGGGTGAGAGATTGTGAATAGAGCAAACCCTAGCAAAGGAACTTTGAGCCTCCAACGTGTATATATATATGTAGTGCAGCGAGAGTGTAAAGAGTTCAAACCCTAGCGAACAAGCACTGAGGCTCCAACTTATATAGTACATACTCGTGTATAGTACTAATATAGTGGAGTGGTTTTCTTTTTCTCTCCATAACAATCGTTTTAAATTGTGTACAAAATGAAACTCTTTATTTAACATGCCAGTGAAGAAAACTACGATCAACTAACGATCCACGCGTCCTGGTCGCACTTCCTGTCATTCACGTGTGGCACATTACCCTCCGTTAAGTGAACAACCACACACGCGCCAAATTATCGGAAAGGTGTGAGAGTGTGTACAAATAAAGAAATTTAATTTCAATTATTTTGTATGTACAGTTTGCCCTCTCTCAATAATTATGGTTTGTTGTGTTCGGCCTAAACTTGGTCAAACTTTACAAAGTTTGACTTCAGTCAAATATAATATGTAGAGTACATAAAAACAGAGGGGTACTACCTCCATCCGGGTTTTTAGTCCACACCATATTTTTAATCAAAGTCTGACCACATATTTAGTTAAAAGCTGGACAAATAAAATTACAGGGTAGCTGAAGACAAAGTTGTGAGAAGGCTTAGAAATCAATACAAAACTTTTGCTTTTAGTACCAACGTTGATGCTTCTTCGAGGAAACATTTGGTTCATATCCAATTGTGTGATGAAATTGCACCAACGTAAACGACTGCTCCAAGATGAACTCATGAAGGACATCGTCTTTGTGGTAACAAGCAAAGAGCACTGATGTAAGACAGCCCATTCTTCATTGAACATCGATCAACTTCACCAGCCGATGCAACCATGAGATGCAACCATGAGCATCGATAGGTCATCGTGGTGATGCATCATCGATTTTGGCATCTAGTTTGGGTCAGGCACCAATGAAGTTTGACAATCCTCACTGTGGTTTGTTTCTTCTCCGTAATAAAGCTCGAGAAAGGAAGAACCACTTGGCAGAGGACAGTGAGGCTGAGCAATAGTGGACATCCAATTTTGTGCAGTTCCACTAAAATTAAGGAAGACATGCCCGAGTATGGAGATACGCATCCCTGTTTGCAAAAAATTTAAAAAATGATATTTAAGTAGTGCCGTTACTTTGTTTTAGCAGTGGAACAAGATTAATAGCGGCATCTTAATTGTCAATAAGAATTAATGAAACGTACACCACAAAATAGAAGCATCATGATTATCTTGATGGGAACTAAAGCAGGATACCAAAAAAAAAACTAAAGCAGGACAGAAGCATTTATCGACGCCTCTATATGGGCTTTGCTTCATTTTACCAGTGATAGTTTTAGTTTAGCAGCAGCAATAGGAGCATATGGACAATGACCGCACAAACACCATGTACTTTTTGTCCGAAAAAAAACATGTATACCTCCACCGATGCATAAATGATAAACCAGGACAACTTTTGGAGTGGCCTTTCCTCCATTATAGTAAAAAAATAGGTGATGTTGGACCAGACGACGAACCCTAGCTACTATACATTGGGAGCCGGGGAGTTGTGGTATACAAGAAAACCCGCATGCAGAGTACAATGAAGCATGAAATCCAAAAGAAGTTATACCTCAGGTGGGCAAGATGTGGCTAAGGCGGGCTGGCAGGATATGCGCACACGATGGCAGTGAACAAGGGCGCGGAAGACCTTCATCCGCGCCGGCGCCAGCTCGGAGAGGACGGTGCGCATCGGCTTCCTCCATCGCCGACGGTGACAACGTCAACGCTGGACCTCCTCACCTCCCGCAGCGGACGGGATCCGGCCGGATCTATGACCACCGGTGAGGAGAGAGATAGAGTGGACACTGTCATCTTGTTTAGATATGCAGAGGGTGAGAGAGCGAGACGCGAGAAACCCTATCAAATAAGAGGCTATATATACAATGGAGTAAAAAATCTCTCCATAACAGTAGTTTTAAATAGAATACGCGCGTTCCCGGAAAAAAGAAATGAAAACTGGTGGACAAATCTTTTTTTAACATACCAAGAAAGAAAACTCGATCGATAACACACCCCCGCTTCCAGGTCGCAGTTTGTATCCCTCACGTGTGGTCCCCGACCCTCCATTATTAAGTGAACAAATTAAAGGGTCAAATTATTACGTCCGTAAGCTGCCTCTTCGTGTACAAATGCGCTCCATCGTGTATTCGCGGGTATGTCGGAGGCAGAGTGAGTACGTGTAAATTTCTTCTTGTACGTAGTACTCCATTTATCTCACTTGATATTGTTTCCCACTCCTATGATATTCCTATCCTAGGAACAAAATGAGGCGGTACTAAGTTTGTGTGTGTGTAGGAAGAACGAGACATCGATGAAGTGTACGAGTAGTCGCGAGAGTCATCACTATGTGTGTGTGCGCGCACACACACATAGACATGCATATCCGTGTTTACGTAAAATTCTTACTTTCATCTCCATCTCCATCTCCAATCATATTTGTCCAACTGGCACATTATTTACGTTATTAATTACACAGCAATATTTATGTACGTCCAACATCTCTCGTTTGTGGGCGTCCGGACCGCTGCCACGCCCGCTCCTGACCGCCCTGGCCAACCCGAACCCTCTTCATCACCCGCGCGCGCTTCCTGCCGAAAAGGTCAGTGCCGCATTCATGCCCGGCCAGAGCAGACGCGACCTCTCACTGGCGTCGGCATTTAAGCGGCGCGCCGGCCGAGAGAGTGCCGCCTGCGCCGCTTCCCGGTGCAAGTGACTACTCCGCGTTCAAACATCACCACGGCCAGCCGCAACATGCATGTAAAAAAGTTCTTGGGAGTCCACGCTATAGCTAGTTGTCCTCCCCCTCCTCGTCTATCTCTTCCAGTAGTGCTAGTACTCCATGGCGTGATCCATCAACAAGCAGGCGGGAAAGTTTGCGTATACTCGGTTTGCGGCGAGTGGCATGCCGAGCGACCGTGTGGGGTGGAGGAGGGTGAGACACGAACGCGACAGACGTGATTTAAACGTTGGTTTTGCTCGATGGCGCGATCCAACGAAGCGAAACGTTGGTTTCCAAAAGAATACTGTACTGCATGAGGGAGAAGCGGATTCAACGAAGAGTGATGGTTTGCTTCTTCCGTCCAACTAACTACCGGGTCTATGTGATTTGATGGCTCATTGGTCATTATTACTGCAGCGGTAAAGCGTCGTAGAGCGTTTGCACTGTTATTTATTTATTCGATGATAAAACTAACTTTCTCCACTCTTACACCGGAGGAGTACGAAACATGGTAGCCCAGTGACTACATGGCCCACCTCCCACTATCACCATATTCCTTGGACAGCCTGCATGCCAAGAAAAAATTACTCTCTCACATACTACCTCCGTCCTGGTTTATTAGTCCCAGCATACATTTTACCACATGACCCACCATGTATAGTAATGGGCTACAAGAAAGTACTACTACATTTTACCACATGACCCACCATACACTCTCACATACTACCTCCGTCCTGGTTTATTAGTCCCCTATGTAATTTATGCATGATACTAGTATATGATACTCCCCACTATGAGTAGCCTTATACGCATACAAAAAAGGACCGGAGGGAGTACGAAGCTTTCAGATTTTGTTTCATGTATGTATCCTGACTCCAAGGTTGCCCCGTTACAACATTCCATGAGATACAAAGGAAAACTAACACGCATGCTGATGCATCTCAATGATTCACAGATCATAGCCAATATTTACTTCACAACTAAAGACAAAAGTTGTGAGAGTGTGTACAAAAAAAAACTACTGATGGGGTCTCTACGCCTTAAACCCTAAACTCTAAACATGATTTAATTTCCTAGCTAGGTAGAACCTATCGAAGGAAAGAAGCCTGGCACCCTCGGATCATACGATGCTTTTGTGCAGTTCCACTAAAATCGAGCTGAGCATCCCTGTTGGCAAAGATATTGAAGAAGTGTGATTAGAATAATAGTAGTGGCACTAGTTCATGAGACATAAACTCATCACAAATAGAAGCCGGTAGAAGTAGAGAAAGATCCACATGGAGATGGAGCTACGTGGGGAGCTGCGGCAGTGGAGCAAGCCAGCTCCAAAAGGAAGTTGTACCTGGGACGTCGGGGTGTAGCTAGAAGGGCGGTGGGAGGCGGCATCAGCCCATACCGCGGGGACCCCCGATCGGCTTGCACGGACAGTGGTTTTCTTCCTCGCTGCTGTCGACCGCGTCTACGCAGAACATCGTCCGCTTCCCCCGGCGGCGGGATCAGGCCGGATCTGTGACCAGCGGTGTGGCCACCGTCATTCTATTCTTTTGAAGAGAGCAACCCAAGCAAGCAGGCTTGTAGCTTAGGCTCCTGCTAGTGTATATATAGTGGAGTGGTTTTCTTTTTCTCTCCATATCAACCTTTTTATATTGCGTACGTGTCATTGAAGAGTGAAATGATGGTTGCTTCGTCCGACTAACTTACTATGTGATTTGACTGCTCCTGAGTGGCCCCTTCACGTACTCCCCTTATGTCTATGACCGTTCCTGAGTCTCACTTGTACTTATCTCTATTTTCTTGCATGACACGTAGACATGATGCACATAGAGGAATTTTGTTACTACACGTTGTTACGTACCTACTCCCTCCTTCCGGTTCACTACTAGTACTCCCTCCATCCTGGTTTATTGGTCCCCTTTGTACTCAATTCATGAGCCCGTTTTCCTCAAGAAATTGTCTTTACCAACGTATTAATATCGGGAATGCATGCGTGAACAACGAATGATTAAACCTTGCATGCAACATTTTGACAAAGCATTGACATATGAACATGTGAATGTGAGGGACTACAACCTCGTGCATGCATGCAAGAGTCACACGTACACATGCACGCAAAAACGCACGCGACGCCCTAATGCATGCATGTCCGAGCACACGACGAAACATACACGGTCACGCTCAAGTGCTCAACCTACACTTGCATGCACACACATACTCAGCCAGGGTGAGCTAGTGACCGTATAAACACCGGAAAATGTATATATTGCCCGCAAGGAGCGTATTATGAAGTCCATTGACCGTATTTTTACAAATATACAGTCACAACCAGTGTATTTATCTCGTTTCAAATTAAACCATATTAACCAGAAGTATGGACTAGCATTACTTTGTTGTGTCCCGTCAACTTGCAGAACGAGGAGAAGCTTGCGCGCGGTGGCTCGCAGTAAAAGGAGAAACTTTTGACTAATGCAAGCTCTCCCTCGCTCAGGCGGTGGACGTGCAACAGTTAATTCAGTGTCAGATTGCCAGAAGCATACACTTTACTAGTACCATCATTGTTCGACTTCCCGAAGAGGCGAAGAGCCAAGCGCAAAGTTTACTACAGTAGTACTCCGAGTAGTATTACGTAGTACTACTAGTACTACTATTACTTAGTATATAGGTACTACTCGGAACCGCATGGTGGAGCGTCTGCACTCTTATTTTATTTTAATCTGTGATAAAGAAATCTTCAACACATTTGCTTCTCTTTGAGGGTTCTCGCATGTGATAATGGAAGTTGATTGCATGGAACACTCGCCACAATTCTCGCTTAATTCTGGCTCCTATCCTGTTAGAAATAGGAGCGCTCAGTAATATTTTCTCTTTTTTTGTTATTCAACATGTAAACAGGTCAGCAAACCTTGTGGCGCATCTTTGTGCGAACCGTGCTTGCTGTGCTTTGAATGTGACCGAGAGCTAGCTTGATGAAACACCTCGCTTCCTTTTTTTGCGGGGTACCTCGCTTCCTAGTGACCAGTCTCTTGGCTGATTGTCCTAATAATGCTTATATATGAATAAAGGTCTCTTATTTACCTGCAAAAAAGATTCCATATTAACCGGAAAGGAGGCAGTATGGACTAGCACTACTTTGGTGTGCCCCATCAACTCGCAGAACGAGGAGAAGCTTGCAGGACAAGGTGAAGCTTGCTTATGCCCTCTCCGTCTACCTCAAGCACGGTGGCTCGCAGGACGAGGAGAAGCTTTTGACTAATGCAACCTACCCTCGCCCGGGCGGTGGACATGCAGCAGTTCATTCGGTGTCCGATTGCCAGAGGCATACACTATAGTACCATCATTGTTCGACTTCCCGAAGAGGCGAAGAGCCAAGCGCAAGGTTTAGTAGTACAAGTAGTATAGTACTACTAGTAAAGAGGTACTAGGAACCGCATGGTGGAGCGTCTGTACTCTTATTTTATTTTAATCTCTGATAATTTATTTGGGAGAAGTGCGGAAAACGGCAGCCCAATAGTACTATTAAAAAACATCGAACATGTAATGATGACATCGATCAACCATGCTCGAATATATCTTGGCCTCCGTGCGACACCTAGCCCGTCTGTGTTCTCGCTCCTCGGCTCTCTCAAGGAGCAGCGGGTTGGCCATTTTGCCGTCAATTGAGATCGGTTTGCTCACACTCCGGACACACATGTCAGTGATATGCCAAGAGGAAGCGCGTTGACCGACAGGCCATACGCAGACTTGGTTTTGCACCTTCATGCGTACTAGTATGAGCGGATTCAAAGAAGAGCGTGTTGATGGTTGCTTCTTCCGAGCAACTTACAGTTGGAAAGGTGGAGCTTATGATTTGACTGCTCATTACTCACTATTAGTGCGGCGCAACGACCGGGCTGAGCCTCCCATGCGGTTGTGCACTCTAATTTGGTGCATGGCACATGGACCCGGATGCTGAATGGCTTCTGCCAATGCTACCAAGCTTCCAGCATTTGTTTACATAATTAACGTATACAATTAATTTTTCAGTGACATGAAATTGTACAATGCTCTGAATCTTTCAACTTTTGTTTCATGTGTCATGCCAGCTGGAAGGTTGTCTAGTTACAACATCAATCAAATACTAGAAAGGAAACTAACATCCATGCTCTTTCGGAAAAAATAAAAAACTAACTTCCTTGCTAATGCATCTCAGATCAGAGCTAATATTTACATCACAACTGAAGACAAAGTTGTGAGAAGGTGTTAAATTAAAATTGATCCATGCTTTCATTGACAGCAACTTCCCTCCAGCTCTGTCTAAATCAACAAGGCATGTTGGGAAAAAAAGTAGCTGTCAGGAGCATGCAACATTCCGACCATTTTGTGCAGTTCCACTAAAATTGAGCTGAGCGTCCCTGTTCAAAAGATATTGAGTAAGTGTGATTACAATAATAGAGGACTGTTGATGAAACAATAGACACACAAATAGAAGACGGTCACCTTTGCAGTCTCTCTTAAGACTAACTAGTTGGAGAAGATTAAGCAAATAGTTGGAGAAGATTAGGCTCGGAGTTGGATGAGGAGGATAGAGCAAAACCAATCTCCCTTTGTGCAGTCGCACTAAAATGTAGAGACGTTGCCCGTGTGACATTTTAGTAGAACTTCACAAAACACTCTTAAGAAAAAGTGATTTGTGTAGTTCACAAAAGGTCGCAATAGCAACGAGGTGAAATGGATAGCCCTGTTTGCAAAAAAATAGGTAGAAAGGAAACAATTACTAGCCAATAACAGTTGAAGACACATACAACGAAAAAAAAGAAGCATATTCCTTGTCCTAAGGGAAGATAACAGCACGGTTGTTTATCTAAAATGGTGTGAGGACAAGATTGCAATTTGGAAAGTACGCCAGACGAGGTACGTTTTGGGTAAAGAACTAGGGAAGATACACATGGAAGATTTTCTACATGCAGCGACGTGGGAAGATGGGCAGTGGAGCAAAGCCGGAGGGGAGGAAGCTGTACCTGGGGGTCGTCGAGATATAACTAGGAGGGCGGCAGCGGGCGGGATCTACCCATACTATGGCAACGAGCAAGTGGCGAAGGCCCTACCGCGCCGGAGCTTGGTTAGAGAGAATGGCGGGTACCGCAGATCGGGACGTGCTGCCTCGATGCCGTCAAATGAAGAAATGATGCACATCCTCCCCTTCCGCCGGCGTACGGGATGTGGCCGGATCAGTGACCAACGGTGAGAGAGAGGGGCTACCGCCGCCTTGTGTGAGATAGTGTGACAAGAGACAAACCCTAGCAGGCAGGCTCCACGTATATAGTGGAGCGGATTTCTTTTTTCTCAATAACAATCATTTTATATTCTGTACGTGCCATTGAGGAATATAACTTTATTTAAAACTAATGCGTCAAGACGAACTTTGTTCCATGTACGCGCGGTACACGACCCTCCTTCAAGTAAACAACCGCTACACACGTCAAATTATCACGTGGGCTGCCTTTTCGTACAGAAATGAGCTCCACCGTGTACCCGCGCTGGTGTGGCCGGGAACGAGAGTGAGTACGTGATTCGTGTGTGCACCTCTTCTCTACGTGCAGGTACCCCATGTACGTGGGTGTGTTTGAGAGAGATGGCTTTTTTTACTAAAAAAAAGATGGTTTATGCAAAACAGAGGCAATGTGTCGATGATATATCAAACAAAAAAATGTAACATATGCAATGTGTGTGAAACAGAGGCCTGGATATATCATATATAGAGGAAGCGATCCATGAGAAGAGAGTGGAGGGATCATTGGCGTGAGATATCAATAGAATCAAAGAGAGGGTTGAAGTGTGTGGGTGCGCGATCGATAAAGAGTGCCATCAAATTTGTGTTTGCCCACGTCAAAGATATAGGGCGGCTGGCCTACTGGAATGTGAGAGGGGAGAGGTGGATTTTGTCTCTGTGGCAACGATACCTACCTACGGTGTTCGAATATCGGGGTGTGTGTGTGGGGAGGGGGGGGGGGCGCAGAGACCTAACTATAGAGAGGTAGATCGACTGGTATATGTGTGGAGAAGAAGGGAGACCTAACTATGTATTGAGGGAGATCGATCGGCATCCATGCATATGTGTAGCATAGGAATAAGGTTCGAAGAGAGACAAAGCTAGAGTGTCAGAGGGTTGGTGGTTGAGTTGCTTCTCACAAATGGCGGGAGAGGCCTGCTAGACAAACGGAGGGTACGACTGCAATATCAATAAGAGAGGGGATGCGTGCCTCTCTCTACACGTGCGTGTGAGAGACGGGTCGGGGGCACTACAAAAAAAAGACACATCCGTGACATTTTGTCCCGAACAAATTTTTTTCTGTCATGCTTATGACACTTCTATGACGATAATCGTGACAAAAACACGTGTCATCATAGATGTGGTGGGCTCCTACTTCTATGACAAAAAATCATGACAGAAAATGGGGTTTTCATCCTGGGCGGGCCGGAGATGCAGCTGCATGACATTCTTTGGGCCGTCCATGATGGAAAAAATCGTGGTAGAAGCGAGGGCGAGGAAAATATCGGGGAGTTCCCAGTTACGGTGGGTGGTCGGGGCCGAGCGATGCATGGAGGTTTGTGCGTTTCTCTCATGTACGCGCGTGTGTGCGAGGCGTTCGCTTACTGAACCCGAGCGATTGCACTAGCTACGTTACTGAACCCAAGCGATCGATCCCTTGGCTGTTAACTGAACCCGAGCGATTCATTCACAGCTGACTGAACCCGAGCGATTCCTTCGCTGCTGCTGCTAACTAAACCCGAGTGATCAATCACTGTTGCTGCTTACTGAAGCCGATCGAGCCCCCGTGCGAGATGTAGCCAGCCGGTGTTGGGTTGCCTCTCGATGAACAGTGACCGTTGCTACCGTGCGCGCGGTACGTAGAACAAGTCGAGATGTGGTGAGTCGAGCCGGTTGGTTGGCTGTGGATGAACAGTTCTTGGTGGGGGTTGGATGAACAGGACCCCGTGGTAGTAGGCCATTGCCGCTGGATAAACAGGATCCTGAGGAGGCCGCCACACCCCAGCCGGTTGGGGGTGGATGAACAGGACCCCGTGGAGGCTGGATGAACAGTAGCCCGTGGAGGTTGGAGGAGGTCGACGGTGGATGAACAGTAGCCCCGTGGAGGCTGGAGCGAGGCGGTAGACGGTGGATGAACAGGACCCCGTTTCACCGTAGGCGCTCCAACAGAAGTCCGTTTCCTCCATTTTGCGGTACGCCACACCCCTCCCGATCAACAGCACCCCGTTTCGACCGTAGGAGCTCGAACACAAGTCTGTTTCCTCTGTTTTGCGATACGTCAGACCCCTCCCGATGAACAAGATCCCGTTTCGACCGTAGTCGGTCGAACAGAAGGCCGTTTACTCCATTCTGCGGTACGCCAGACCCTGTTTTGGCTGTTCCGTCCAAGCCGGTTGGCTCCCGATGAACACGACACATTCTGACCCAGTCTGTTGCCTCCCGATGAACACGACGCATTCTGACCCAGTCTGTTGCCTCCCGATGAACACGATGCTGTTTCTCTGTTCCGACCCAGCTGGTTGGCTGCCGATGAACAGGACACTGTCGCTGTACGCGTTCGAAACCCCGCCCGTATGTACATATGTAGCCGTTTTTACTTTCTTGCAGCGTGGCTGTATGTACGTGTACATGATTTATACAGGACTGCCTCAACTGCTACGTCACACATGCCGCTCCTTGCTCGGCCACGGTTCATCCTTGCAGAGAGACTGATCGACCAGTATGTACGTACACGTTCGCTACCAGAGAGACAACCCTACGTACGGTTCGACCGGGTGGGTCCCAGCTGTCAGGGAGGATAAGGAGGCACTTCCTTGCATGCGAAGATATAGCTGATGGGTCCCAGCTGTCAGGGGGAGGAATTTTTTTTTGCCTGTAATAAGGACGCACTTCCTTGCGTGCGAAGATGTAGCTGCTGGGTCCCATCTGTCAGGGGGAGACAACATTATTTTTCAGGGTAAAAAGGATGCAGTTGCATGCATGTGTCCATGGGCGTGATGCGTCCCCACTGTCAGCCTCTCCATGTACAGTCATCTTCCGATGACTCTCGTTTGTTGACCATGTTGACCACACTGTGCCGAGCGCACCAAGGCTGGTGGACGACGGCGAGGCCCCAGACTGGAACGACCCGAAGATGAGGAAGATGCGGCAATGGAATCGCAGATGGAGAGGAGTGGGCAACTTGACTGATTCGGGTGCGCGGCAGCACTGCCGCCCACGGGAGACAGGAGCAAGATCAGAGGTTGAAGAAGTAGCACGGCTGTTGGATTAACATCCAACGGTCCAGCTGCTAGAATCATTTGTTGATTAAGTTGACAATGCCCTGTGTACGCGTCAGATTAGTAGGCCCACAAGTGAGCCACGAAATTTGCCGGGTCCCAGCTGTCATTGGGAGGAACAGTTTTTTTTTCACATAACAAGGAGGCACTTTCTTCCGTGCAAAGATACAGCCGATGGGTCCCAGCTGTCAGCAGGAGCAATCATTTTTTTCACGTAATAAGGAGGCACTTGCTTGTGTGGGTCCCTACTGTCAGCCTCTCTACTTACACCCCTCTTCCGATGGCTGTTGTTTGTCGACCATGTTGACCACGCCGCGCCGAGAGCACCAACGCGGTGGACGACGGTGAGGCCCAGGAAGGGAACGACCCGGAGCCGGCGAAGCTAGCCACAGCAGCGGATGCCCACGCTGAGGGGAGTACGAGGGCTGACTGGTCGGCTGCAGGGTGAGGCTAATGTCGTGGGAAAATAACAGGAGGTGCGGGTGGGTAGAGGGATGGCCTGGCGGCAACACAGCCGGCCACGGGAGGAGGGAGCAGGTAGTCCCGCCCGCGCTGGTTTGGGCGGCTGGAGCAGGAAGGTCAGAGATTGAAGAAGCATGCGGCCGTTGGATGGACATCCAACAGTTACTGCTCTATGTTGACTAAGTTGACAAAGCCTTGCGTACGCGTCAATTTTTTTTAGGACAACGTCATCGTCAACCTAGTAGGCCCACAAGTCAGCCTCCGAATCTGTGGAAAACAGCATACAACCCATTTGCCATTATTTTCAATAATTCACAGCCCATTTGCTAATACATAAGGATATTTTGAAGCCTATATTCTTCTTATTAGCATTACAGACCATATTCTGGCCACTGCTAAAAAATTCAACAAAATTTTGCATATTTCGGTGGGGTCTGAACTCTTTTAATCACGAAATTTCAAGTCACGTTAAAAATAATTTTTTAAAAATTATATAAAAAAAATACAAAGAAATTTTCTCCACAAAAAAATGAATGAAAATTAAAATCTTGAAATCCAGAAAAAACAAAATTTGAATATAATCGCCGATTGGCTTTGGTTTAAAAATTTACAGCCCATTTCTTACTACTTATAGCCCATTTTCTGGGGAAGCCGAATACATCCCTCCTCGTCTTGAAAGATTTGCAGCCCAGCAGGGCTGAGAAAAGCAAGTAGTCCTCGGTTGGGTATTCTCCAAAAAAATAGAACTGGGCTAGCCATTTTCAGAAAGAAAAAAGATATCAACTGGGCTCGTCATGTGCTTAAATAAAAGCGTGGGCTAGACGGGCCACAGCCCCTGCACAACGCACAGTTGAGCTCCGTCTCTAAAACTAAAAAACAACTGGGCGAGCTGCTGGGTCCCTGGTGTTAGCCGCTCATTGTGTAATTTTCTCGTTTATTGACTACATTGACAATGGCGTGGGACCTAGATGTCAAACAATTAGGAGGAAGTATTTTTTTTGGCTTGTAATAACGAGGCACCTGCTTGCGTAATGCCATGACCCTGGTGGGTCCCTACTGTCAGCCTCTCCATGTACAGTCATCTCCTAATTCCTCTCGGTTGTTGACCATGTTGACAACGCCAGACAGTGGCGGGCACAGCGAGCGAACCAAGGCAGAGAACGACGGCGAGGCCTCAGACGGGAATGAACAGGAGCCGTGGAAGATGCGGCAATGTAGTGGCAGGCGGAGGGGAGTACGAGGGCAAAAACATGTAACTCAAGCTTACAAACGGTACAAAATCCCAAGGATTAATTGTTCATCAAATTTAGACAAAACCCAGATTGAACATGGCAATAACATCTAACCCAACCACTATTTTTGGCAGTCACAAACAAATGGTTCGGTCTGATCCATAAAATCAACATCCTGTGCCAAAAAAATTATTGGAACATGATGACAAGTTGTTGTAAATAGAAGCCGAGCATGTTCAGAAGCCCATTTATCCACCTGAAACATCTTTTTTTGCTGTTCAATATGTCCGTCTGTGAGAAATTTCTTGTTGAAAAACTTAATCCTCATGGACAATAGTAACCTCGCATTCAACAGGAAGAATGTGGCAAAGCTTCTGTTTGCCTGGTTGGATGCATATCCTTCCATCGTTATTGTCCTCAAACGAATGTCATGAGAACTGAGAAAATCTCGGTGCTTATTATGCCACCAATTGGTTATATGTTTTTCTCCATGTGTTAGTGCCTAAGTAGACATGAAGATTGAAAACAGTTAAGTTCTAAAAAACGAGTATGTCGAAAGAGCGATAGCTGAACGGTTAATTCTAGTACAATATATACAGGCTTTCAATGTGCATGAAATCATCACCTTTATATATGAATTCTCCAGACATGGAAAGCATCGCAGCAAGCCAATAATTACGTTCAGATCATAACTAAACACTCCGATATATAAGATCTTGACAGAATCCAGCAACATTGATAGGCTATCCATGGACGACCTCTTCATTGAGCATATAACATAATATTAGTACCCAAAGTGTACTCCAAGATGATATAAAACTTATGCGCACAAATGAAAATTTTAGCTTATGATTACAAATGTGTAGATGATAATATACGATACCTGAATAAGTGTGGAGCCAAACACCAACTTCTGATAATTAAATGGATCAAGAATTACACCCAAGGTCTCCAATTTAGGTGTAGAGATGATAGTTATTTGTGAAGGTATAGAACAATAATGAAGGAGCAACCTTTGAAGTGAAGGGGCATCTTCGATGATGAGCTGCTGTCCTTCAAAACAAATTCCAATGCTTTTAAGGTGAGGCGACTTTATTTGGAGACAACTGATACAGATTTCTATTCGCAAAACAATCAGCAAGCGCTCCAGGGCAGGGCAATTGGAGTGGATGATGCTTTGCAGTGAGGCCTCCGACAGATAAACCACCATAAGCGAAAGTTTTTTTAGCAGTGGGAGTTGAAGCATTTGTACCAGATAGTCTGGTAGATGGCACCGGGCGAAGGTGGCAGTGTGGAGAGAGGAGGAAAACCACGAGATGGACAACGGTGGTGTGGGCACAAATTCTTGGTGTTCGGTTCGTGGTATGAAACTTTTGTGGTAATGGTAGAACTCAAACTGCTGGAGTTTTTCGAATTCAGGGGATGTCAGCCAGGCGTCCACCATGCAGGGTATGGACAGCAGGTAGCGTGTCGGGATGTAGAGGCGTTGAATGGAGCCCTGGTGGGAGGAGATGATGGCTCTGAGGAGTTCAAAATCATGAACGACAGATAGCTGCCGACAGTCAAGATTAAGGGGCGTGGCGCGCCATAGATGGCGCCACCGAGTTGAGAGGACTTGGGTGCGGCAGCAATACTTGGTGGGGAGAAGTGAGATGATCTCCCCAAGGATGGCATCCTGGAGATCGCTGATGCGGTCCACCCGAGATTCTACGGGTTCCTCAGATCCGGTGGGGGGCCTGCCACTTCTCCTTCCGTTGCCTGGTGCGGGATCTACAACCGGCATCGCCGCTGGCGGGAGCCTCATCTTCTTGGCGCTAGGGCTAGCCGACTCCATTTTCCTTGCGGGCGTCGCGCCGAGCTCACGGGTTTGAGCAGAGTAGCCAGAGACGAGCCTAGTGGCAGTGTGAGTGGGGAAGAAGGAGGGCTGGGGTTTTCTGTAGGAGTAGAAGAAGAGGAGCAGGCATTTTCTGTACGAGTGAGGAAGAAGGTGAGCCGGGATTTTCTGTAAGAGTGAGGAAGATGGGGAGCGGGGGGAATTCGGGGGCGACGGAAGCGGGAGAGTCTAGCGAGCTGCAGTATAAGTGGAAGCGAGGAGGAAGGAGGGTTTTTCTGGGATCGCCCCCTCTTCAAGAAATATGGGCTTTTCCTCGCAAAAAACAAAAACAAATGGGCTTTAAGATGGATAGGCTTTTGTATCGGCCTAGTTGGGTGCCCGTGTTTCATACTAGATGGCCTTAACACTAGAGGCAGCCCATTAGAGACACTCTCTAGCTCTCCATCTTATTGCCTATTTGAAGGAAAAAAAAGAGATGCCTCTAGCTTAATTATGGCTCCTCATCGCTATCATTTTTCAACTTGAAAAAAAGTTATAGCTCGTTTTCGAGCTGGCTTGGCATCCACCAAATTAGAGGATGGTGTACTGCATGCAGACACTCACACTGGTCGTAGCACGGCAAAATGAGGGCTCAAATAACATGCCCACAATATACATAGATTGTAAAGGTTGACACGCTAACATTCAAACTAAGCTTCACAAGGTACGGTATGCATACTAGCTAACATTCACAAGCACTTAAGTTCAGCATGTTTACGCATCTAAATGATTCACAAGACTATAACCAAGACAAAGCTGTGAGAAGGTGTAGAAATAAAGAAAAAACGATCGATGCTTCTCTGAGCAAAGGGCCTCCCTACGCACGCATTAATTTCCTGGGCATGCTTATTTCTACTCAATGTTGCGTGCACTTTGAGCATGTTGGCAACTCCACAACTAGCTTGATGGCTCATCTTGCAATTTACGCTGACACATTGCAGCAAACAGAGGAGGCAATAGAGATCACTCAACATCAGGCCATTTTGTGCAGTTCCACTGAAATCATCTTCATTGTCCTGAATGTGAAAAGATAGGAAAGCGCTGTACTTAAACGGTGTCGCAAAACAGTAGCACATATCAATAGCTCGGCATGACAAAACACGATCATCTGGACTAAGGGGATACTGACCTGCCTGAGGAAGATTATGCATAATTTTATAGGTGGTTAGTTGATTTCCACCTTGGGATCTCCTATGATGGCACGGAGGAAATTCTATGCAATCAATGAGGGCAATTCCTTCCGTGTGGCTGTAGAAAATTTGTCCGACTAACCCCAATATCTTTTTTGTGCAGTTCCACTAAAATAATGCACCACTGTTTGCACGACCCCTACTCGCCGGCCAGGCCATCAATGACTCGGTTTCTTTTATCTTGCATTGACGGCGCGGCTGCAGTGCTTGTTTGCTCCTCCACACATGACAGGCTAGTTCCACACTGCAAACAGCAAGTCAGCGTACGAATAAGCTTATTTCATCTTGCGTAGGTCATTCTACCTAGTTACGAATGTAGGAATACCTGGAGCACCGTGAGGTCAGCTGACAGCAGGTTCCACTAAAATTGAGGTTTGTGCTTCCGTTTGCACAAATAGACACCATATGGAGATAGACAACCCTGTTTGCACAAATATGTAACAGGGTTATTTAAGCATTGTCATTTTTTTGTAGAGGCATATGATTAACATCGGCATCTCATATGTTATCAATGGCATTACAGTGACAGTATGAAAAAGTGCCATTAACTAAGAAGTGCCATCACATCAAATCAACACTGGCACTAGATTAACGGGGGCTTACATTAACATGCATAACAATTGCATTATGACTATGTGATGACAGATTGGGAGTAGCACTTGATCAGTATGTACGTGCACAGTTAACAGGAATGATCGTTCTAACAAAGGGTGATACGGAAAGGAGAAACACATCATCGTGTCAACCATTGTGCAATTAAATTTTATGCAATTCAACGGAGATGCAGCTATGTTACCGGTGTCAGAGTTTAGTGTAATGGCCCAAAACACTCTTTATGAGAAATAAAGCAAGACAGAAGCATTTCATAAAACGGTGGTGGCATTGATTCATTTTATCAATGGCAATAGATTGACAGCAGCATTACTTAACAGCGACATCACATTAACAGTGGCATTGTTTCATTTTACCTGTGATGTTAGATTAACAGCAGCAATAAGGGCATAGGGACAGGGGAGGCACAAGCATGTCTTACATCCACTGAGGCATAAAGTGGTGAGGCAGAGGTGTTGCCGAGTGCAGCAAACATGCAAAGCATGTCTGGATTTGTGCATTTTTTGTTCTCGTCAGTGACCTTTCCTATGTGACCACAATAAATCTAGACGTGCTCATTCTCGGTTGCATTGTCGACCCAACACCCGCCACTTTCTGTCCTTTTTCGACCAAGAGACCGGTCAGGCCAGCATCTTTATTTCCCTTTCCAACCAGGAGATCGGTTCATTAGCCAGTATTTGCAGTACCTTTTTTCCTCTAATAGTAAAAATTTAGGTGGTGTTCGAGTGTTCGACAAGCCAACGGAGCTAGCTACATGGGGAGCTTTGTAATACTAGAAGAATATTCACATGCAGGATGCAGCGACGTGGGGAGCAATCCTAACTTGATGAAAAAAAGGGATGCAGCGACGTGGGGAGCTGGGCCATTAGAACAAGGCCGGTTCTAAAATAAGTTATACCTCCGGTCGGCGGGATGTGGCGTGGTAGGCGGCAGGATTTGCCAACTCGATGGCGGGGAGCAAGGGTGAGGAGGACCTCCCACGCCAGCACCAGGTCAGAGAAGATGACACGCGTCGGCTTCCTCCCTCGCCACCGGCGACCACCAGCGGAAGGTATCTGGCCGGATCTGTGTCAACCGGAGAGAAGAGAGATAGACAAAGAGAGTGGACACCGCCATCTTGTTTAGATCTGGAGAGGGTGAGAGGGTGAGAAGAAGAGACCAACCCTAGCAAGCAAGTCCCGAAGTGGACTAGTGGAGTAGTAATTGTTTTTCTCTCCGTAGCGATCGTTTTAAATTGAATACGCGCGGAGCCATCTTTTCATTTAACGTACCAGTAAAAAGAAACTCGATCAATAACCGCGCCACCGCGTTCAGGTCGCACTTGGTATGGCTGACATTTGGTCTCAGACCCCACATTAAGTGGACGACTAGATGTCTCAAATTGTCATGTTACTTGCCTTTTCATGTGCAAATGCGCTCCACCGTGAGTGTACCCGCGCGTGTGCGTGAGGGGAGAGTGAAGTCCGATTTATAAACCTTGAGGTTGTAGAGCTAGTCGGAAACAAACCCTCACCTTTAAATCCCTGAAGTTTGTACCCTGACCTCTGTAATCCCGGTCATTTTTAACCTTAAGGGCATGTGCGGTTCATGGGGTTTTAACGGGGATTAACAGGGATTATGGGGGATTAAATCATGTACAAGCCAAATTCCCCTCCATTCCTCTCCAAACCCCTTGGGAAGATGTTGAACCGAATAAGGCCTTAGGCTGGATGTAATGGGGAGTATCATGTACTAGTATCATGCATATGATACTAATAATGCATAATATCATATATTAGTGTCATGTAGTACTTTATTTATTGCCATGCATGACACATAGTAGCATATCATTTATTATGATACGGTATCATGATATGATACTCAACCCTCTTTTTTCTTCATTTAATTCTATGACACCTCATCAAAATTGCCTAGTTGGCATGCATGGTAGTAGCTAACCAGCCTTAGACTAACCACAGTGGGAGTAACTTGAAGAGTAACATCGGGTCCAACTCAACAAATTCGCCTATGTGGCAACTAGTTAATGAGGAGAGAGGTAAATTGAGTAACTTATAGCTAGTTACTCATTCTATGAGTAACATCACACATACCAAAACAAAATGACTCTACAACCTAATAAGTGAAGCTTTGCATGACACTACACGTGTGATGACCACTGGAGCAATCCACTCAGGTTGTACGTAAACATGTTTATACTCTTCATTCATGATTTTTAGTACAAATAGGATGTACATGGCAATGTCATCCTCATACTAGCCACTATTGATGGATGGCCCCGCAGCGTCGCCGTGCTCACCTGCAACTGCAACCCGAGTTGCGCATGCAGCAACTACGACTACAATGGAGTACTAGACGCACAAGGCATGTTGTTGGTGCTGCTTCATGAGCTACCGAGCCGTCTAGACGAGCGCGTGGTAATGGCCCTCACCTGCGGAATGAAGGATGTCGTTCTTTCGCCGCGTCCTGGCCATCACAAAGGTGGTGACGCACTTTGCGAGGTTGTCAGAGATGGAGTCTGTCGTCCCACTCCAGCGATGGACAGCGCTCGCCCGAGAGCACGAACATGGATGCAAATTCGTGCAAACACGGCCGGATTTCATATAAACATGACGAATTTCATTACATTTACATTAAATAAGTTGTGCTAGTTCGGAGCTAAAGGTAGAATTAATATACCTAATCTAAATGGTCACCGACTGATCTATTTGTCCTCCTCTAGAATCCGGCTGAAGAAGAATCGTGCAAGACACCAGCTGTTTTCGCCGGCATCGCCTCGGCGATGGCCTTCATGGGATACAATCGGCGGCGGCCTCCCGTGTTCTACTTCTCCTCGATGATGGTGGAAGGCGAGGACGTGCTGGCCGTCACCTCGTCGACATCCGCGTAGCCGTGGCACCTCGTCGACATTCGCGGCGGCTTCTTTCTCTGCCTGCATGGCGTGGCTACGCGCGTGTCGATGGCGGATGGCATAGTCGCAGGCACTGGAGGCGCTGTATGATGCGGCGGCGTCGAGGGCAGTGATGATGCCCGTGCCGCCGTGCTCCCCGACAAGCCGGCGTGGAGCAACTCGGCACTCTTCCTCGAGCTGGATTGGAGCGGCCAGCTACAGAACCACGCACTGGCTTAGGGCGACAACTGGCTCCGTCGGGCTAGGCGAGGTAGGTGGAGCAGCGATCTGCCTCGCTTATAACTGCCGGGCTTGGCGGGCCACCCAAACGGCTTTCATGCCGGAGAACTGCTCTTCCTGCTCGTCGGATGCCGCCAAAAGAGTGGAGAAAATGGTGGAAGGAGGAGCTTGGCCGGCATCCCGCTCCTGAACGGACGTGTTGCCGGAGTGGGTTTCTGGCATTCCACGCGGGTTTAAATGTAGGTGTTTGAATGCGGCGAGGAGGCGGGTACAGCTGGGAGTGCAGTGGGCGGCGCCCTCGGACGCAGTGGACGTAGTAACTTATAGACCCATTTTGCATTGGGAAGCGCTAAGTGATGGTAACATATCATGTTACTCTGTTTGCCTCTCTCCTCATTAACTACTTGCCACCTCACCATTTTTGCTTGTATGGCATCTATGTTACTCCCACTATGACCAGCCTGAGAGGTCGCGTCCGCCCTGACCCCCTTGACCATGGATCTTGACCGTGTATGTCCAGGTTTGAGCACAACATTATCCTTAATAGACCTTGACAGTGTACGTCACCTTGTGTCCAGATCTGAGATGCCATTGCCACGTGTACCAGATGAATGACTCCAAGTTCGACCCCCGTGATGCTAGGTGCGAGCTGAGGAACACTGTTGGATAGACCCCCCTCATAATTTTCCTACATTGGTCGTTTGATTCATAGGATAGAATGCTATAGTAATTTTTCCTTTGAAATCATGTGTTAATTGGATAATCTAACATCCACTCCAACTTTTTTTCACTTCCTTTGTTTTTCCTGTGTCAAACACTGTGTTAATGCTATGGGATTGAAGTGGACATGCCACTCCAATCCTTTATTTTTCCTATTCCTGCGTTTTAAGTTCCTATGAATGAAAGAAAAGAAACAGAGAGAGTACTTGCTCTAAATGATGTGCCGCTGCAAGAGCTGCCTATATTAATTAACCATGCTCTAAAAAGGTGGCCCAGCTTAAGGTTAGTAGGTGACCGTGCGCTTGCCTATTCGCCTCTTACGGAAGACAAACAATGATGATGGTACTACAGTATATATACTTCTGGCAATCTGACACCGAATGACTGCTGCACGTCCACCACTTGTACTATAAAGCCCACTATAATTGTAAGCAAAAGCTTCTCCTCATGCTGCGAGCCACCGCGCGCACGTGGGTGAGGGAGAGGGCATAGCAAGCAAGCTTCTCGTCGTTCTGTGAGTTGACAGTGCAGATCAAAGTTATTTAGTACTCTCTCCAAAAAGGGCCGACCATGTCCTTGGCTACCACCCCGTGCTTCGTCTACATACCCGATTCACGTGCCATCGAGGAGAAAAATTATTGCGTAGTACATGCCATTGAAGTGCACGACTCACTTACGCACTGCTTATCTCCATTTTCTTGCATGACACATCCACCTTGATGCTAGATGCCCCGCGTGTTGGCAAAAGGATGAACAATGCTCACATCTTAAACAAAAGAGTGGAAGAACATAGATTCCCGACGACCGAGAAGGAGCAAGGAACCTTGCGGTGGAGCGTCTGCACTCATAATATTTTATATTATTTAGCGATATAAAATCAACAAAATCTCTCCATGTTACTATACCATTCTATAGTGTGAGAATAACTTTGAATGTAAGCCATTGATTCACTCTATCCAATGGTCATAGTTGGAAAATCCAAACAAAACTAAGCATTGGATCAACTCTTTGGCACTCAGATTGTTGCCACCTTGCACATCCTGCTGCAACGCAGAAACTACCGCGCCATCTGGTGAACCATCCCGGACATGCTGTGGTAGAGACTTGCAGGGCACGTGCTCATGCAACATGTGGGTTCACAACTTCACATGCTGTCGTAGTCAGCTTGCCCATTTCTTTTCTTTACTTTTCTCTAAGAAGTACTCCCTCCGTAAACTAATATAAAGAGTTTTAGATCACTACTTTAGTGATCTAAACACTCTTATAGGGAGTACAAGCCTGCCCTGTACGTGAATAAATCTTGGTTGCTGCACTTACGTACGTGGCAGGACATGGTGTCCAATCTCCATTTAGTTCATAATTTTGTGTTACCAAAGAAAACACGTGGTTCATTTTTAAATTAAATTAGTCAAAACCAGCATGGAGCTAATCAGTCAGATTGAACATTCTTTTCTACTGGCAAAAAAATGAACATTTTGTTCTGATATATTTGCAAAAAGATATATTCGTAATCTCACATGTTATTCTCGACTACCCAAATGTTGTGCACCGTGACCAAGGCGATGGAAAAAACGAGAGATTTTAATGCTTATTTGCTAATTAATAGCATTGCATGCAATGAACTGACCACTGCATTTCGTGTTTGAAAGTCTAAGTCATTGATGTCATGCACGCCCCACATCTCTTATTGGTTGATTCCTTTATTTATGTCAAGAGAAACAAGAAAAGAGGTGAAAGTTAATGCACCGCGTCCAAGTGTTTTGGGATTATTTGGTTTTCATAAGATGACTACACCTAGACGGAGGGAGTACCATCCCTTGCTCTGTCATTGAGTGCGTGCACGATTCACGTTCCATTGAAGAAAATAATGTTACGTACGTGACATCGAATAGAATAACTTCATTTATAAATAACGCGCCACCGCATCATGGTCGAACTTTGATTCGTTCACGCCTGGTTCCCGACCCACCACTGACAACTACTACACTCGCCAAATTATCACGTGAGCTGCCTCGTCGTGTAGAAATGAGCTCACCGTGTACCCGCGCGTGAGTATGAAAGAGGCAAAGAGTACCTGCGTCGGTGCCTGTACCTCTTCTCGTCGTGCACATATTCCTTTTTTTCGGGTGATTCGTGCACGTACTCCACCTACATTCATGACCGTTGCTGAGTCTCTCCTACTACTTACTCCATTTTCTTGCATGACCCGTGGACCTGGATGCTGGATGTCCCACGTGTCGGCAAAACAAAGAAGAACGCTTTCCGACGACCGAGAAGGAGCAAGGAACTTCGCGATGGAGCGTTCTGCACTCTTAAGAGTATATTTTATACTAGCAAGATGCCCGTGCATTGCACGGAACATCAAGATGCATTTGTATGAGTAGTTTATCTTGTGAGAGAAAAGGATGAACGAGGGAAGGCCTTATTTGCAAATGTGGAGAGGGGTGTGGGTATCTTTTTGCAAAATTGTCATAGTTTCCTTCCTATCCTTCAGATATAAATCGGACGGCCTATATTGCAGGATGGCAGGCACACCATCATCACCAACTCTGTTTTTTATAAGAGTAGAGAGTAGAGATAGAGATATTTAGCGATATAAAATCAACCTAATCTTCGCCACATCTAGTAGACCTCCGAAACACGGCAGCCCAGTGTAGTTTAAATCATACATGGCACACCTCACGCTATCACCATATTTCTTCGCCTCCGTGCGACACCTAGCTCTAGTAATCCACAAGCTCGTATTGCTTCTCGCTCCTCGTCTCTCTCAAAGTGCGGTGGGCTGGCGATTTTGCCGTCTATTGAGGTCGGTTACCGACATGCCAAGAGCATTCTAAAAAAATTACTATATTCTATTGTTATGCCAAGAAGAGGAAGCGCTTTGACTAAAGGACCAAACGAGACGGGCGTGCCGTGCCATGAGTGGGTCCAGTTTCTCATTTTGAACTTGTTTTGTGTAATAGTAACACTTGGTTTTGCACCTTCATAGAATGATGAAAATCCCCGCTAAAAAGGCGCTTTGCTTTCTGCTAATCCCGTCTACCGTTCTTGTTTTGTGCATTAAATTGTTAAGTGCCATGATTAAGATATAATTAACCAATGCATGTAAAACATTCTTGTTAGTGCTGTAGTACTCCTCACGCATGCATGCATTGCGATTAGCCCATCATCCATGCGTTGCGATTAATAATGTATTCTTCGAGGTTGCCTTTGACTATTGATAAGATTTTATATAATTTGAAAATTATATCATTCGAAGATCCTTTCACGTACGAAATTGACGGTATGCTTTGAGCAACTTGCATGTTAGTTAGTCTCGAAAAACGCTTTAGGCCTTGTATATACATCGACAGACGTAGTACATGATACTAGCAACCGTTCACCATCTAGTAGTTCATTGCTTGGTTTCAATTTTTGAATTGAGTAGTGCTAGTACACTTATGCTGTGCTGCTACAGTCCAATATTCGTGTGTGGTGGTTTCTAGAATAAAAAAAAGGAGGTAGTACTTACTGTGGGAAAGGTGAAGTGATGGTTGCTTCGTCCGAGCAACTTAGTACTCTGTGAATATTGGAGTACCAGCGGATTCAACGAAAGAGTGAAATGATGGTTGCTTCGTCCGAGCAACTTACTGTGGTGAAGGTGGGTCTCTGTGATTTGACTCCTCACTAGTCATTATTACTGCGGCGCAGCAACCAGGTTGAATCTCCCCTGCAGTTGTGCACTCAATATTGGTGCATGGCAGGTGGAGCCGGATGAAGGATGTCCCACATGTCGGCGAAATGAAGTTGAATGGTTTCTAGCATTGCTATCAACCTTTCAGGATTTGTTTATATGTACGCATAATTTTCCAGCATAATGAAATTGTACTGTAATGCTATGAAGGTTCCAACTTTGGGTCCCGCAGAAAAAAAAAGTTTCAACTTAGGATTCATGTGTCCTCTTGCCTCAAGATTGTCTCGTTACAACACTCCAACAAATACAAATGAAACTACCATGGTTGCTAATGCATCTCTATGATTCGCAGATCAGCGCCAATATTCACATCACAGCTGAAGACAAAGTTGTGAGAAGGTGTACAAATAAAGAAAAATGGAGTACAATTGATCGATGCTGTTCATAGGCATGGCTCCGTTTCCTGGCCACGGTGTTCATTGGTTGGCAACTAGTTTCACGCAGCTCTGTAGCCAAGAAAGAGGTGTATGGAGGACATCACAATCCGATCATTTTGTGCAGTTCCACTAAAAGCAAGCTGATCATCCCTGTTTGCAAAGATATTCAGTCAGTGTGATTACAATAATAGTGGAACTAGATGATGAAACATAACACTCACAAATAGAAGCCGATCACCTCTGCGATCTCTCTTTAAGACTAACTACTTGTTGGAGAAGATTAGGCTCGGAGTTGGATGAGGAGGATAGCAAAACCAATCTCCCTTTCTGCAGTCCCACAGAAATGTAAAAACGTTGCCCGTGTGACATTTTGGCGGAACTGCACAAAACACGCTTAAGAAAAGAGTGATTTGTGCAGTTCACCAAAAGGTCGCAATAGCAACGAGGTGAAATGGATAGCCCTGTTTGCAAAAAGAGGTGGAAAGGAAACAATTACTGCCCAATAAAGGGTTGAAGACGCATACGCCGACAAAAAAGAAGCATATTCCATGTCATAAGGGTAAGATAGTAGCATGGTGGATTATCAAAAACTGTGTGAGGACGAGATTGCAAGATGGAAATGCCGGACGAGCTACGTTTTGGGCAAAGAACTAGGGAAGATCCACATGCAGGATTTTCCACATGCAGCAACCTGGGAAGATGGGCAGTGGAGCAAGGCCGGAGGGGATACTTGGGGGTCGTCGGGATGTAACTAGGAGGGCGGTGGCGGACGGGATCTGCCCATACTGCGGTAGCGAGCAAGTGGCGTAGGCCCTACCGCGCCGGAGCTTGGTCAGAGAGAACGGCGGGTACAGCAGATCGAGACATGCTGCCTCGGCGCCGTCGAACGGAGAAATGATGCACATCCTCCCTCTCCGCCGGCGAACGGGATGCGGCCGGACCAGTGACCAACGGTGAGAGAGAGAGGCCACCGCCGCCTTGTGTGAGATACTCTGAAGAGAGACAAACCCCGGCAGACAGGCTCCATTGTATATAGTGGAGCGGACTATTTTTTTCTCCATAAAAATCATTTTATATTCTGTGTACGTGCCATTGAGCAATATAACTTTATTTAAAAATAACACGCCAACCCATCAAGTCAAACTTTTTTTCGTGCACGCGTGGTACACGACCTCCGTAGGTAAGCAACCGCTACATGCGCTCAAATTAGCACGTGGGCTGCCATTTCATACAGATATGAGCTCCACCGTGTACCCGCGCGTGCGTGGCTGGGCACGAAGTGTGAGTACGTGCACCTATTCTCTTCGTGTACGTACACCACCTATGTGGGTTTGTGTGAGAGAGATACAAACCTAGAGAGATATAGTGTGTGGGTTCATGAGTGTTTTGTTCGAGGGGGGGGTGCGGTGGGGGGGGGTGCGTGAGAGATAGACAGGGACTATGTGTCGATGATATTTCAAAAAAAAATGTAACATATGCAATGTGTGTGAAACAGAGGCCTGGATATATCATATATATATAGAGGGGGCGATCCACGAGAAGAGAGTGGATGTATCATCGGCGTGAGGTATCCATAGAATCGAAGAGAGGGATGAAGTGTGCGTGTGTGTGTGCGCGCGATCGATAAAGAGTGCCATCAAATTTGTGTGTGCCCACGTCAAAGATATAGGGTGGCTGGCCTACTGGAACATGAGAGGGGACAGGTGCAGTTTGTCTCTATGGCATGGATACCTACCTACAACGTTCGACTATCGGTGTGTGTGTGTGGGGGGGGGGCAGAGACCTAACTATTGAGGTAGAATGGCTGGTATATATGTGGAGGAGGAGAGAGACCTACCTTATGTATTGAGGGAGATCGATCGGCATCCATGCATATGTGTAGGAGAGGAATAAGGTTGGGAGAGAGATAGAGCTAGAGTGTCGAAGGGGTTGGTGGTGGAGTTGCTTCTAACAAATGGTGGGAGAGGCCTGCTAGACAAAAGGAGGGCACGCTTGCAATATCAATAAGAGAGGGGATGCCTGCCTGTCTGTGCACGTGCGTGTGAGAGACGGGTCAGGAGGCATGCACGAATGATGAGGGGGGACGATGTGGCTGTGGTAAGCAGACATAACTACATAGGAAGATCAATCGTCCTTTGTCGAGGAAAGGGAGAGACATAACTTGTGAGGTACGTCGATCGATGCATGGGGAAAAAGAGTTATAGTCGACCTAGGTATATGTAGGGAGATCAATCGGTATACATGCATGTATGTGTTAGAAGCAAATAAGAACAGGAGAGAAGGATAGAGAGAGAGAGGGATGCAGCTAGGAGGTGGTGCGAGAGGCCTACTATATCGAGGGGGAAGGAGTGTGCGAGTATTAGATTGATGAAAAGAGGGGCGGGAGTGAGGCATGGACGGTGAGAAGAGAAGAGAGAAATCTTGTGTTTGTGGTAGGCACACCTGGCTAGAGACGTATATCGATCGGTGTGTGCTGGAAAGAAGGAGCTGGGGGGCCTACACACACCGTGGGTGAACGACATAAAGTGAAATGACGAATGTGCGCGATGGAGCTAGAGAATGCCGAGGGAGGGTGAGAGGGAGGCTGGGCGTGTGCATGCACGAGAGAAAGTTAGCACTAGCTACAAAGATAAGAGGATTGTGTGGGTGTAAAAGATGAATAGAGATCATAATTCATTATAAAAGTGGATTCGGATATTTGAAGAAGATATGATAGTGTTTTAAATCGACGCATGCATGAATATATATAATGGTGATATGCATGGTGTGGTTATGAACATGTTATACTACATATAATATATAGAACATTTATTTGAATTTGTGATAATGTGTGGCTTTTGCAGCTCAGGGCTGAATACTTGTCATAATGTAGCGGGCGGGGCACTATACTTTGTGTGATAAACACAGTGTACGTATGAAACATGGTTTAGATTATGAAGATCTAGTTAGTACATCAAATGTACTATTATTCGGAATCAACATCAAGTGTATTAGAAATTCTGAAATCGAGTTCATATAGTACACATAGTTCATATCTATCTCTATAGTAATCATGTGGTGTGTTGTTAAGATAATATACGAATGATGGTTTAACTTGGCAACAATCATGAGTGTAGATTCTTATTCAAATAGAGAAACAAATTCAAATTTAGTTTGAATTGCAGCGGTAGTATAGACATTTGGAATGCACTAAAATGATCGTATGAGTAGGTTACATGCATTATACAGCCAGCGAAAAAATTTAATTGGACATAACATGGATTCATAGCTTTAAATAGCATTTGTACAGTAAAACGGGACAAGACTCTCTCTTTGTGTGGTGCGAATAGTTTATTTTTTTCTTTGAGGGAGGTACGAATTGATTTGGTACGTACATAATTACACGTTAGGCTTGTCCCTAAAATTCAACCCGTGCCTCGTTATCCCGAAAATTCAGATATCGTGCTCCCAAAACTAGCGCCTTCACAACCCCGCCTTGCTATCCCGAAATTACAACACGCGCGAAAACTCCCTCCAGCTACCAAATCCCGACACGCGAAATCCCCCTTCTAACCGTGAGCTGAAAGGGCCGCTAGTTCAAATCGGTGGGGGTACTTTTGTAACACACCCTACATTTTGGACAAGCGCGTCCCTAAGTCATGGTTCCCCCCTCCCATCGCCTCCTTTTCGCCATTCGAAATCCCAGGCCGACATAACCTCTCTGCTCCAGCCGTGAAACCCCACCCTCCTTCGTCCGCCACCTCACCACT
The DNA here is from genome assembly GCA_011799875.1 of Thinopyrum elongatum. Lineage (NCBI taxonomy): Eukaryota > Viridiplantae > Streptophyta > Magnoliopsida > Poales > Poaceae > Thinopyrum > Thinopyrum elongatum. The sequence continues at coordinate 352,506,507 of CM022302.1, read as the reverse complement.
GCCCAGCCGGAGCCTCTTCCCCGACGATGTCATCCACCGCAACAGCTCGACGTCCCTCATCCACCTCCCCAGATGAGGATCCGTCATCGATCTCGTCGTCCCGCCGGTTCAGCCGCCCCATCCTCCACCTCCAAGGAGCTGCTCCGATGATCGCCTCATCTATCGCGGCTGATCCATCCCCACAGAGTCGCCTTAACCTGCTCCACCGGAACCGCAGCATCCTCACCGACTCCTCGGACGAAGCCGAGTCCTACTCGGCGCCACCAAAGAGGTTGTACACTCATTGCATCGCACCTTCTCCTTAACTTAACCTCCCGGCGCCGACGGTGCTCCCTCCCGCACCCCTATGGCGCGGCTACCTCGAAGCCGGCACCGCCGACGAATTCTTCATGGTGGCTGTCCCCTAGTGCGAGGCTGCCTCGGCGGCGGCGTCCATACCAGCCGGATCTGCTGCTGCTGCTTCGTCTCTCGCTCGTGCTGCTGCTGCTGCTCCGGCTCTCGCTCGCTCGCGCTGCTGCTGCTGCTCCATATCTCGCTCGCTCGCGCTACTGCTGCTGCTGCTCCATCTCTCACTCGGTCACGCCGCTGCTCTGCTCTTCCCCTTGCTCGTACTGCTGATCTGCTCTTGCTCTCGCTCGCGCTGCTGATGCTAGTACACGGGCTGCTGCAGCTACACGAGTTGCTGCTCTGGCCCTAGTTCGCGCTGCTCCTCCAGGTGGTGCTGCTTCTGCTGCTATCTGCTACTGTGTTCCCTGTCGATCGCTTGCTGATTTAGATCACTGTTTCTCTACTACTAGTGCTCGAGCGGCCTAAACTACATGTGAAGTGCCTCTCTGCTACCAATGTGTTCAGTTTCGACAGTAACATTCAGATTCCACAGTAAATTTCAGTTTTGACAGTTAAGTTCAGAGTCAACAATTTTTACCTCATCTATTGTAGTCAGGTGTTTTTTGGTGATGTAAATTTTACATCTATCACTTTTTGGTAATGTATTTTACATCATCTATTGGAGATGCTATTAGAATCCCACTTGAGATTAACGATGTCTGTCTTGTACTTCTTTAGCCTCGACGTCTTATGGCTCGCCGGAGCTGCTCCAACGATGGAACCATCCATCACAACAAAGCAGTACCCTGGACGGTGTCTACAGACACCTCAGATCTCCCTCCACACCTCCGACAGCCACCTCTGCAGCAACTTCTTCGGCGACCAACCCAATGATGCTGAGGTCGACACGGCTACGCCAAAGAGGTTGTACACTTGTCGCATCACTTATTACTCTACATTCATGTCGATCCATTAGGGCTATTTTGGTTCAAAGGAAAAAGCGAAGGAAAAACATAGTTATAGGAAATTTTCCTATGGCACTCTACTATTCAATTATTCATGCATTTCGTTGAAAGGAATGGAACAAAACATCCACCTGGACCTACTTTTCAAAATTCTATGCATGAAAACAAGACTAAGTGCATTAGTGGCAGAATAACATTCTAACTGTACACACTTTCATATGGTTTCACTTTAATTTGGCCATGTTTCTTTGCATTCCTCTGCTCTTCCAATTCTTGTGAACCAAACACCCAAGTTGACAGAAATCCTGTGTTTACAAATGCTCTGTTTCCCACGTGCATTCCTATCCTATTCTGGTGTTTTTCCTATCCCTTCATTTTTAGAATCCTGCAAGCCAAAGGAGCCCTTACATAATTACTTCAGTTACAGATAGGTGTCGAAGAAAACTTTGTGTAGTTTGTCCTGCTCCTGCCGCGACGTCGTCCACCTCACCTGAGCTGCTCCATCGACAGAAGCATCCACCATACCAGACATCACGACTGATACGTCCATTTTGCATCATGTTTTCCTACTGTTATTTATGATGTTTTTATGCATAATAATGCTTTTTGGAGTAATTCTAATGCCATTTCTCTCATAATATGCAAGGTTCACACAAAGAGGGAGAATTCCGGCAGCTGGAAATCTAGACCTGAAAAAGCTACGTCAGGCTACCTATTCTGCACAACTCCAAATGAGCTGAAACTTCACGAGGAATTTTTATGGAATAAATAAGAATTATTGGAGCAAATAACTACCACAGGGGGCCCACCAGGTGGGCACAACCCACCTGGGCGCGCCCTGGTGGGTTGTGCCCTCCTCGGCCCACCTCCGGTGCCCCTCTTCTGGTATATAAGTCATTTTGACCTAGAAAAAATAAGGAGAGGACTTTCGGGACAAAGCGCCGCCGTCTCGAGGCGGAACTTGGGTAGGAGCACTTTTGCCCTCCAGCGGAGCAATTCCGCCAGGGGAACTTCCCTCCCGGAGGGGGAAATCATCATCATCATCACCAACAACTCTCCCATCTTGGGGAGGGCAATCTCCATCAACATCTTTAATAGCACCATCTCCTCTCAAACCCTAGTTCATCTCTTGTGTTCAATCTTTGTACCAGAACTATAGATTGGTACTTGTGGGTGACTAGTAGTGTTGATTACATCTTGTAGTTGATTAATATATGGTTTATTTGGTGGAAGATTATATGTTCAGATCCATTATGCTATTTAATACCCCTCTGATTTTGAGCATCATTATCATTAGTGAGTAGTTACTTTTGTTCTCGAGGTCACGGGAGAAATCTTGTTGCAAGTAATCATGTGAACTTCACATGTGTTCGATATTTTGATGATATGTATGTTGTGATTCCCTTAGTGGTGTCATGTGAACGTTGATTACATGGCACTTCACCATATTTGGGCCTAAGGGAATGCATTGTGGAGTAGTTATTAGATGATGGGTTGCGAGAGTGACAAAAGCTTAAACCCTAGTTTATGCGCTATTCCGTAAGGGACTGATTTGGATCCAAAAGTTTAATGCTATGGTTAGATTTATTCTTAATACTTTTCTCGTAGTTGCGGATGCTTGCGAGGGGGTTAATCATAAGTAGGAAGTTTGTTCAAGTAAGAACAGCACCTAAGCACCGGTCCACCCACATATCAAATTATCAAAGTAGCGAACACAAATCAAACCAACATGATGAAAGTGACTTGATGAAATTCCCGTGTACCCTCAAGAACGCTTTGCCTATCATAAGAGACCGTTTTGGCCTGTCCTTTGCCTCAAAAGGATGGGGCTACCTTGCTGCACTTTTGTTACCATTACCATTACTTGCTCGTTACAAATTATCTTGCTACCAAACTACTCGTTACTTATAATTTCAGTGCTTGCAGACATTACCTTGCTGAAAACCGCTTGTCATTTCCTTCTGCTCCTCGTTGGGTTCAACACTCTTACTTATCAGAAGGAGTATGATTGATCCCCTATACTTGTGGGTCATCAAGGCTCTTTTCTGGCGCCGTTGATGGGGAGTGAAGCGCTTTTGGTAAGTGGAAATCGGTAAGGAAAAATTATTACTACGTGCTGAAATTTATTGTCACTTGTTACTATGGAGAACAATCCTTTGAGGGGTTTGTTCGGGGTATCTTCACCTTGACCGGAACCACAATTAGTTACCCCTCAACCTACTACACCTACTAAAAATATTGGTTATGAAATTCCTTCCGGTATGATAGAACAACTGCTAGCTAATCCTTATGCAGGAGATGGAATTGAACATCCTGATATGCACTTGATATATGTGGATGAAATTTCTGGATTATTTAAACTTGCAGGTTTACCCGGAGATGAAGCTAAGAAGAAGGTTTTCCCTTTATCTTTCAAGGGAAAAGCATTGGCATGGCATAGGCTATGCGATGATATTGGATCTTGGAATTGGAATCGATTGAAATTGGAATTTCACCAAAAATTTTATCCTATGCATCTAGTTCATCGTGATCAGAATTATATATATAATTTTTGGCCTCGTGAAGGAGAAAGTATCGCTCTAACTTGTGGGAGGCTTAAGTCAATGTTATATTCATGCCCCAATCATGAGGTCTCAAGAGAAATTATTATTCAGAATTTTTATGCTCGGCTTTCTCATGATGATCGATCCATGCTTGACACTTCTTGTACTGGTTCCTTTATGAAGAAGACTATTGACTTCCGGTGGGATCTTTTAGAAAGAATTAAACGCAACTCTGAAGATTGGTAACTCGACGAAGGTAAAGAGTCAGGTATTAAGCTCAAGTATGATTGTGTTAAATCTTTTATGAATACTGATGCTTTTCAAAAGTTTAGCACTAAATATGGACTTGACTCTGAGATAGTAGCCTCCTTTTGTGAATCATTTGCTACTCATGTTGACCTCCCTAAGGAGAAGTGGTTTAAATATCACCCACCTATCAAAGAAGAAATTAAAGAACCAGTAATAGCTAAGGATGAAACTATTATTTACAATGTTGATCCAGTTGTTCCTACTGCTTATATTGAAAAACCACCTTTCCCTGTTAGGATAAAGGAACATGCTAAAGTCTCAACTGTGGTCAACAAAAGTTATATTAGAACTTCCAAACCTGCTGAACAAATCAAAGTATAACCTAGTGTTGCTATGGTTAAAGATCTCTTGGTTGAAAATATAGATGGGCATGTTATTTACTTCTGTGATGAAGCTGCTAGAATTGCCAAACCCAATGAAAAAGATAAGCATAGACCCATTGTTGGCATGCCTGTTGTCTCAGTTAAAATAGGAGATCACTGTTATCATGGTTTATGCGACATAGGTGCTAGCGTGAGTGCCATTCCTTTTACCTTATATCAAGAAATTATGAATGATATAGCACCCGCTGAAATAGAAGACATAGATGTTAATATTAAACTTGCTAATAGGGACACCATCACACCACTTGGGATTGTTAGAGATATTGAAGCCTTGTGTGGGAAAATAAAATACCCTACTAATTTTCTTGTTCTTGGTTCCCCACAAGATGACTTTTGTCCCATTATCTTTGGTAGACCTTTCTTGAACACCGTCAATGCTAAAATAGATTGTGAGAAACAAATCATCGGTGTTAGTTTTTGTGATGAGTCTCATGAGTTTAATTTTTCTAAGTTTAGTAGGAAGCACCATAAGGAAAAATTGCCTAGTAAGGATGAAATAATTGGTCTTGCTTCTATTGATGTGCCTCCTACCGATCCACAAGAACAATATTTGCTAGACCACGAAAATGATATGCATCTGCATGAAAGAAATGAAATAGATAAGATTTTCTTTGAACAACGTCCTCTGCTTAAACACAATTTGCCTATTGAAACTCTGGGAGGTCCTCCTCCCCCTAAAGGTGATCCTGTGTTTGAATTAAAACAATTGCCAGACACTTTGAAATATGCTTATCTTGATGAGAAAAAGATTTATCCTGTTATTATTAGTGCTAACCTTTCAGAACATGAAGAAGAAAGATTATTGAAGGTTCTGAAGAAGCACCGAGCTGCCATTGGATATACTCTTGATGATTTAAACAGCATTAGTCCCACTCTCTGTCAGCATAAAATTAATATGGAGCCTGATGCTAAACCCATTGTTGATCACCAACGACGTTTAAATCCTAAAATGAAAGAAGTGGTCAGAACAGAAATACTGAAGCTTTTGGAAGCAGGTATAATCTATCCCACAGCTGATAGTAGATGGGTAAGTCCCGTTCATTGTGTCCCTAAAAAGGGAGGTATTACCGTTGTTCCTAATGATAAGAATGAACTTATTCCACAAAGAATTGTCACTGGCTACAGAATGGTAATTGATTTTAGGAAACTAAATAAAGCTACTTGAAAAGATCATTACCCTCTACCTTTTATTGATCAAATGTTAGAAAGACTATCAAAGCACACACATTTTTGCTTTCTTGATGGACATTCCGGTTTTTCTCAAATACCTGTCTCACAACCTGATCAAGAGAAAACCACCTTTACTTGCCCTTTTGGAACTTATGCTTATAGACGTATGCCTTTTGGTTTATGCAATGCACCTGCTACCTTTCAAAGATGTATGACTGCTATATTCTCTGACTTTTATGAAAAGATTGTTGAGGTTTTCATGGATGATTTTTCCATTTACGGAACTTCTTTTGATGATTGCTTGAGCAACCTTGATCGAGTTTTGCAGAGATGTGAGCAAACTAATCTCATCTTGAATTGGGAGAAGTGCCACTTTATGGTTAATGAAGGTATTGTCTTGGGACATAAAATTTTTGAATGAGGTATTGAGGTGGATAAAGCTAAAGTTGATGCAATTGAGAAAATGGCATGCCCTAAAGATATCAAAGGTATTCGTAGTTTCCTCGGTCATGCTGGTTTCTATAGGGGGTTTTTTAAAGACTTCTCTAAAATTTCTAGGCCTCTTACAAATCTTTTACAAAGGAATGTTCCATTTTTTTTTGATGATGATTGTGTAGAAGTCTTTGAAACACTTAAGAAAGCCTTGATTTCTGCACCTATTGTTCAACCACCTGATTGGAACTTGCCTTTTGAAATTATGTGTGATGCTAGTGATTATGCTGTTGGTGCTGTTCTAGGACAAAGAGTCGATAAGAAATTAAATGTTATTCATTATGCTAGTAAAACTCTGGACAGTCCTCAACGAAATTATGCTAGTACTGAAAAAGAATTTTTAGCAGTTGTGTTTGCTTGTGATAAATTTATATCCTACATTGTTGATGCTAAAGTGACCGTTCACACCGATCATGCTACTATAAAATATCTTATGGAAAAGAAGGATGCTAAACCTAGACTCATTAGGTGGGTTCTTTTGCTACAAGAATTTGATTTACATATCACTGATATAAAGGGAGCTGAGAACCCCGTGGCTGATAACTTGTCTAGGTTTGAAAATATTCTTGATGACCCACAACCTATTAATGATAGTTTTCCCGATGAACAATTAGCTGCAATAAATGTTTCTCATAACACTCCTTGGTATGCTGACTATGCCAATTATATTGTTGCTAAATATATACCACCTAGCTTCACATACCAACAAAAGAAAAAATTCTTCTATGATTTTAGACATTACTTTTGGGATGACCCACATCTTTATAAAGAAGGAGTAGATGGCATTATTAGACGTTGTGTACCTGAGCATGAACAGGGACAAATCCTACGGAAATGTCACTCCGAAGCTTATGGAGGGCATCATGCGGGAGATAGAACTGCTCACAAGGTATTGCAATCTGGTTTTTATTGGCCTATTCTCTTCAAGGATGCCCGTAAGTTTGTTTTATCTTGTGATGAATGTCAAAGAATTGGTAATATTGGTAAGCGTCAGGAAATGCCTATGAATTATTCTCTTGCTGTTGAACCATTTGATGTTTCGGGATTTGATTACATGGGACCTTTTCCTTCCTCTAATGGGTATACACATATTTTGGTTGCTATTGATTATGTTACTAAGTGGGTAGAAGCTATTCCAACTAGTAGTGCTGATCACAACACGTCTATTAAAATGCTTAAGGAAGTTATTTTCCCAAGGTTTGGAGTCCCTAGATATTTAATGACTGATGGTGGTTCACATTTTATTCATGGTGCTTTCCGTAAAGTGCTTGCTAAATATGATGTTAACCATAGAATTGCATCACCTTATCATCCTCAGTCTAGTGGTCAAGTTGAACTTAGCAATAGAGAAATAAAATTAATATTACAAAAAACTGTCAATATGTCCCAAAAGAATTGGTCCAAGAAGCTAGATGATGCACTTTGGGCTTATAGAACAGCATATAAAAATCCTATAGGTATGTCTCCGTATAAAATGGTTTATGGAAAAGCTTGCCATTTGCCTCTTGAGTTAGAACATAAAGCATATTGGGAAATTAAAGAACTCAACTATGATTTCAAACTTGCCGGTGAAAAGAGGTTATTTGATATTAGCTCTCTAGATGAATGGAGAACCCAAGCTTATGAAAATGCCAAGTTACTTAAAGAAAAAGTTAAAAGATGGCATGACAAAAGAATCCAAAAGCGTGAGTTCAAAGTTGGAGAATATGTCCAAATGGGAAGGATCTTATGTTATCGAGGAGGTTTATCGATCCGGAGCCATCAAGATAAATAATGCCGAAGGTACTAACCCAAAGGTTGTTAATGGGCAATGAATAAAACATTATATCTCAGGTACGCCCATTAATGTTGAAAGCAGTATTATCCAAACTATGACACTGGAAGAACACATAAAGGAAACCTGCCGGAACACTCCAGAATAACTGAAAAAGAGGAGGTATGTGATACGATAAGTAAATGGACTCCGAAAAATCCGCAAAAATATTTTTTGTCCGTTTTGGAATATTTAAAAAATTAGAAAAATAAGAAACTACCAGGAAGGTGACCCTGGTGGGCACAAGACACCAGGGTGCGCCTGGCTTGCCAGGCGCACCCAGGTGGGTTGTGCCCACCTCGGGTACCTTCCGGACTCCGGTTTTCTTCCGTTTGCTTGTTTCCCAAGATAAAAAATCTTTATATACCCCCCCTAACCTATTGACCACCGTATCGCGGAGAAATCTTCTGTTTTCTTTTCCTTGCTGTTTTCTGACAGATCTGAAAAAATGTCGTCTCAAGATTCCGAGGATGAGTGCCCAGTTTCTCATTAGCCTTTAGATAAAAATATCTTCAAGGATACCTATCCCTATATATGGTTCTCCGATGAAGAAGATGAAGATGAACCAGTCCTTCCTCATTTCAAGCATGAAAGCATGGAGGCGTTATGCAAGAGGATAATAAAGCTTGAGATGGAGAATGAAGAGTTAAGGATAGATAATTTTTACCTTGAAAATAAGTTGGAGAAAAAGGCAGACAAACCTTCTACTTCATCACCACCACCTCCTTCTTCATCACCAAAGGAAAATTGAGTATCGGGTATGGGCACTCCCCTTGGCTTGTGCCAAGCTTGGGGGAGGTGCCCCGATATCGTATCACCTCCACTATCCTTTGCCTTTACTTATCTTAGTTCGATCCATAGTTATCTTTTGCTTCAGATGAATAAAAGTTTAGTTCGATCATTTCTTTTCGAATGTTTTCTTAGTGATCTATCTTTGTAATCGTGTGCAAGATATATATAATAAAGTTTAGTTTGAGTTTTGTTTTCTTTACTTTCATGTTCAATAAAAAGAAAGGAAATAAATGAAATAGATCATATGCTAATTTTATGGTAAGTAATGACATCACATAATGAAGAGTATGAGTAGAAAATTTTATTGGAGATTGACAAACATAGCATTGGTCAATGATGCAATTCATGAAAGAATTAATAAGGGAAGAGAAGAATCACATGCAAATACACTATCCTGGACATCTTTTGTGATTGTGAGCCCCCATCAAAATATTATATGCCAAAATTGTTGACGTTGGACAAGGAAGACAACGTAATGATTTATGTTTGTTCATATTCACATAGAAGTTATATTGTCATAGATCCTTTAACATGTGGTTCTTGCCCCCATCTTTGCTAGCCAAAAATTTTGCACTAAGTATACTACTTGTGCATCCAAAAACCTTTAAACCCAAATCTTATTTTGAGACTCCACCATACCTACCTATGGATTGAGTAAGATCCTTCAATTAAGTTGTCATCGGTGCAAATAGGGCAATAAAAATTGCTTCTAAAAGTGTTGGATCATTTAGTGTAAGAGAAAATTGAGCGTTGTATGAACTTGTGATGGCAAAGAATAAAAGCGACAGACTGCATAATAAAGGTTGCTATCACAAGGGGCAATATAACGTGACGTTCTTTTGCACTAAGAGATTGAGCATACAAACAAATAAGCACATGGCAACCTCTACTTCCCTCTGTGAAGGGCCTATCTTTTACTTTTATGTATTTACTTTTATGCAAGAGTCAAAGTTCTTCTCTCTATTCCTTTTTATTTTCTCTTTTGGCAAGCATCATGTGGTGAGGAAAGATCTAGGCACATATATCCAGTTGGATATGAGTAGCATGAGTTATTATTGTTGACATCACCCTCGAGGTGAGTATGTTGGGAGGCAAAACTTTAAGCCCCTATCTTTCTATGTGTCCGGTTGAAACGTTTTGCTCATGTGTATGCGGTGAGTGTTAGCAATCATAGAAGACTATATGATGGTTGAGTATGTGGACTTGCCAAAAAGGCTCCGATACATGAGCCTTCCTGAAAAGATGATGAATTGTAGTTGCAAAGTTGACTGAGAACATAGTTTGTTGGTTTTCAATAGAGTTTATGCTTTATACTTCGATGCTGTGATGAATTGTTACTTATTCATGAGAAGTTATATGATAAAAGTTCTATGATAAAGTTCTATATTAAAGTTGGTTGCTGTTATAATAATATACATGATGCTTCTATGTCTGTATTTTGTTTTTATCGACACCTCTCTCTCTAAGCATGTGGACATGTTTTTCAATTTCGGTTTTCGCTTGAGGACAAGCGAGGTCTAAGCTTGGGGGAGTTGATACGTCCATTTTGCATAATGTTTTCCTACTGTTATTTATGATGTTTATACGCATAATAATGCTTTTTGGAGTAATTCTAATGCCTTTTCTCTCATAATATGCAAGGTTCACACAAAGAGGGAGAATTCCGGCAGCTGGAAATCTGGACCTGAAAAAGCTACGTCAGGCTACCTATTCTGCACAACTCCAAATGAGCTGAAACTTCACGAGGAATTTTTATGGAATAAATAAGAAATAGTGGAGGAAATAACTACCAGAGGGGGCCCACTAGGTGGGCGCAACCCACCTGGGCGCGCCAGGGAGCCCAGGCGCGCCCTGGTGGGTTGTGCCCTCCTCGGCCCACCTCCGGTGCCCCTCTTCTGGTATATAAGTGATACATCTCCGTCGTATCTATAATTTTTGATTGTTTCATGCCAATATTCTACAACTTTTACATACTTTTGGCAACTTTTTATACTATTTTTGGGACTAACATATTGATCCAGTGCCCAGTGCCAGTTCCTGTTTGTTGCATGTTTTTTCTTTCACAGAAAATCCATATCAAATGAAGTCCAAACGCGATAAAAACTTACGGAGATTTTTTTGGAATATATGTGATTTTTGAGAAAAAGAATCAACGCGAGACGATGCCCGAGGAGTCCACATGGCAGGGGGCGCACCCTGGACCCTTGTGGTCACCCCGTAAGGAGGTTAGTGCCCTTCTTCGGCAGCAAGAAAGCTAATATCTGGATAAAAATCGTGTTAAAATTTCAGCCCAATCGGAGTTACGGATCTCCGGGAATTTAAGAAACGGTGAAAGGCCAAAATCTGGGAGCGCAGAAATAGAAGGAAACACACACACAGAGAGAGAGATCCAATCTCGGAGGGGCTCTCGCCCCTCCACCGCCATGGAAGCCATGGACCAGAGGGGAAACCCTCCTCCCATCTAGGGGGGGAGGTCAAGGAAGAAGAAGAACAAGGGGGGCTCTCTCCCCCTCTCTCCCGGTGGCGCCGGAACGCCGCCGGGGCCATCATCGTGACGGTGATCTACACCAACAACTTCGCTGCCGTCATCACCAACTCTCTCCCCCTCTATGAGTGGTGTAACATCCCTTCTCCCCGCTGTAATCTCTACTTAAACATGGTGCTCAACGCTATATATTATTTCCCAATGATGTATGGCTATCCTATGATGTTTGAGTAGATCTGTTTTGTCCTATGGGTTGATTGATGATTGTGATTGATTTGAGTTGCATGTTTTATTATTGGTGCTATCCTATGGTGCTCTCCATGTCACGCAAGCATGAGGGATCCCCACTGTAGGGTTTGCAATATGTTCATGAGTCGCTTATGGTGGGTGGCGTGAGTGACAGAAGCACAGACCCGAGTTAGTGGGTTGTTTGCGTACGGGAATAAAGAGGACTTGATACCTTATAATGCTATGGTTGGGTTTTACCTTAATGATCTTTAGTAGTTACGGATGTTTGCTAGAGTTCCAATCATAAGTGCATATGATCCAAGAAGAGAAAGTATGTTAGCTTATGCCTCTCCATCATATAAAATTGCAATAATGATTACCGGTCTAGTTATCGATTGCCTAGTGACAAATAACTTTCTTGTGACAAAAAGCTCTCTACTAAAACTAACTTAATAGTTTTTTTATCTAAACAGCCCCTAGTTTTTATTTACGTGCTCTTTATTATCTTGCAATCCTATCCAATCACACCTACAAACTACTTCTAGTTTCATACTTGTTCTAGGTAAAGCGAACGTTAAGCGTGCGTAGAGTTGTATCGGTGGTCGATAGAACTTGAGGGAATATTTGTTCTACCTTTAGCTCCTCGTTGGGTTCGACACTCTTACTTATCGAAAGAGGCTACAACTGATCCCCTATACTTGTGGGTTATCAAGACCTTTTTCTGGCGCCGTTGCCGGGGAGCAATAGCGTGGGGTGAATATTCTCGTGTGTGCTTATTTTCTTTATCACTAAGTAGATTTTATTTGCTGTTCTTAGTTGTTCTCTATCTTTAGTTATGGATATGGAACACGAAATACCAAAAAATTAGGTGTACTTGCTACTCATGGAGATGGGGAACCTCCTAAAACCCTCGAATGCTCATTATGTGAAAGATATTATGCAGTACTTTAATAATCCTGAGAAAACCCCATTCAATTATATAATGGGAGACACGTTGGATCAACGTGAATACTTTAGGGATTATCGTTTGACTCAAAAAGGGAAACTTTTATGGGATCAAATTCATATGTTGCATTGGTATGCTCGGAATTTATGCTTGAGATATGATTATACTTGTTGCTCTAGGATGAAGGCTCCACACCTTCCCTTTTCTTGTAAATTTAATGATAATAAAACCTTGGCTTCTTATGCTAATGGTATTTATGATTACTATGATGTGGAACTAATAGAAGAATTTGTTACTTTTAAGGGTGCTTATGAAATTGAATCTTTGTTTGAAAAGTATGAAGCTTTTGATGATGATGTTTATAGGCCTGAAAATTTTGCTATACTTAAATATTGCTATGAGAATTATGAATACAATGCCAATATTGATGCATTTATTGAGAAAGTCTCCACTGTCCAAGAAGAGACTAACATTTTGCAGGAAACTATGGAAGAAGGAATTGAGGATACTGTGAGCTCATTAGATGAAAAAGATGATGAGGAGAGCGAAGAACAAAAGGAGGAAGAGCGAATTGATCACCCGTGCCCACCTTCTAATGAGAGTAACTCTTCAACTCATACATTGTTAAATTTCCCTTTGTGCTTACCGAAGGTTGATTGCTATGATAATTGCTATGATCCCTTTGATTCATTTGAAATATCCCTTTTTGATGAACTTGATGCTTGCTATGCTTGTGGCCATGATGCCAATATGAATTATGCTTATGGAGATGAACTTGCTATAGTTCCTTATGTTAAGAATGAAATTGTTACTATTGCACCCACACATGATTGTCCTATTATCTTTTTGAATTCTCCCAACAACACAATATCGGAGAAGTTTGCACTTATTAAGGATTATATTGATGGGTTGTGTTTTACTATTGCACATGATGATTTTGATAGATATAATATGCATGTGCTTGCTGCTCCTACTTGCAATTATTACGAGAGAGGAACTACATCTCCGCCTCTCTATGTTTTCAATGCGATAAAATTGCAAGAAACTGCTTATGCTATGTATTGGCCTTTACTTTGTGTGCATGAATTGTTCTTTTATGACATGCCAATGCATAGGAAGAGAGTTAGACTTAGTCATTACATGATATATGTTACTTTGTGCTCACTACTAAATTACAAATCATTGTTAATTAAAATTGGCTTTGATATACCTTGGGATCCGGGTGGATCCATTACTTGAGCACTATATGCCTAGCTTAATGGCTTTAAAGAAAGCGCTGCTAGGGAGACAACCCAGAAGTTTTTGAGAGTCATTTATTTCTGTTGAGTGCTTTTAAAAAGTTTAAAAACAAAAAAATAAAGTGGGGAACCTAAAACTTTTTCAAAAAGAAAAGTGAAAGTGAGAGAGCCGAGCATTGTTAAAGTGGGAGCAATCCCATAACTTTGTTCATGCCCATGGAAACTTTGTGAATCTTAATTACAGAAACTTTTAAACAAAAATAATTATCCCCTTGTATAAATCCATTGTATTATAAAAATAATGTGCGAAGATTTTCCTTTAGGATGATTAGATTGCTTGTTTGGTTTGTGCGGTGCAAAAACAGAAACTTTTTCTATAGTGCGTGATTTTACATTTTTTTACTGGAAAGTCAAATGCTTCAGAAACTTTTTGCACAGTACTTATATACAAATTGTTTATTTTTTCCTAATTTTTCAGAATTTTTGGATTTACAGAAGTATGGTAGATGTTCAGATTGCTACAGACAGTCCTGTTTAAGACGGATTCTGTTTTTGATGCATTGTTTTGCTCGTTTTGATGAAACTATCGATTGTATCAGTGGTATAAGCCATGGAAAAGTTATAATACAGTAGCTACAATGCAAAAATAAAATATGAATGAGTTTGCAACAGTACTTGAAGTGGTAATTTGTTTTACTATACTAACGGATCTCACGAGGGTTTTGTTAAGTTTTGTGCGATTGAAGTCATCAAGTTTTGGGTGAGGTCGCGATGGATGAAGGAATAAGGAGTGGCAAGAGCCTAAGCTTGGGGATGCCAGAGGCACCCCAAGGTAATATTCAAGGACTCCCAAGCAACTAAGCTTGGGGATGCCCCGGAAGGCATCCCCTCTTTCTTCCAACGATCATCGGTAATTTTACTTGGAGCTATATTTTTATTCGTCACATGATATGCGTAAATCTTGGAGCGTCGTGTGCTTTTTATTTTTCTTTTAATAAATGCACCATGCTGGTATGAGATAGTCCTTGGTTGATTTATAGAATGCTTCATGCACTTCACTTATATCTTTTGAGTATGGCTTTATAGAATGCTTCATGTGCTTCACTTATATCATTGGAAGTTTGGATTGCATGTTTCTCTACACCTAGAAAACCGCCATTTGTAGAATGCTCTTTTGCTTCACTTATATTTGTTAGAGCGTGGGCATATCTTTTGTAGAAAGAATTGAACTCTCTTGCTTCACTTATATCTATTTAGAGAGTCATCAGGAATTGGTCATTCACATGGTTAGTCATAAAATCCTACATAAAACTTGTAGATCACGGAATATGATATGTTTGATTCCTTGCAATAGTTTTGCGATATAAAGATGGTGATATTAGAGTCATGCTAGTGAGTAATTGTGGATTGGTAGAAATACTTGTGTTAAGGTTTGTGATTCCCGAAGCATGCACGTATGGTGAACCGTTATGTGATGAAGTCGGAGCATGAATTATTTTTTAATTATCTTCCTTATGAGTGGCGGTCGAGGACGAGCGATGGTATTTTCCTACCAATCTATCCCCTAGGAGCATGTGTGTAGTACTTTGTTTCGATAGCTAATAAATTTTTGCAATAAGTATGTGAGTTCTTTATGACTAATGTTGAGTCCAGGGATTATACGCACTCTCAGCCTTCTACCATTGCTAGCCTCTTCGGTACCATGCATTTCCCTTTCTCACCTCGAGAGTCGGTGCAAACTTCGCCGGTGAATCCAAACCCCGTGATATGATACGCTCTGTCACACATAAGCCTCCTTATATCTTCCTCAAAACAGCCACCATACCTACCTATCATGGCATTTCCATAGCCGAGATATATTGCCATGCAACTTCCATCATCATCATATACATGACTTGAGCATTCATTGTCATATTTCTTTGCATGATTGTAAGATAGCTAGCATGATGTTTTCATGGCTTGTCCATTTTTTGATGTCATTGCTACGCTAGATCATTGCACATTCCGGTACACCGCCGGGGGCATTCATATAGAGTCATATCTTTGTTCTAGTATCGAGTTGTAATATTGAGTTGTAAGTAAATAAAAGTGTGATGATCATCATTATTAGAGCATTGTCCCAGGTGAGGAAAGGATGATGGAGACTATCTTTCCCCCACAAGTCGGGATGAGACTCCGAACGAAAAAAAATAAAAAAAGAGGCCAAAAAAGAGAGAGAGAGAGCCCACAAAACAAAAAACAAAACAAAAAAATGAGAGAAAAAGAGAGAAGGGGCAATGCTACTATCCTTTTACCACACTTGTGCTTCAAAGTAGCACCATGTTCTTCATATAGAGAGCCTCTTGAGCTATGACTTTCATATACTAGTGGGAATTTTTATTATAGAACTTGGCTTGTATATTCCGATGATGGGCTTCCTCAAATGCCCGAGGTCTTCATGAGCAAGCAAGTTGGATGCACACCCACTTAGTTTCATTTGTGAGCTTTCATACACTTATAGCTCTAGTGCATCCATTGCATGGCAATCCCTACTCCTCGCATTGACATCAATTGATGGGCATCTCCATAGCCCGTTGATTAGCCGCGTCGATGTGAGACTTTCTTCCTTTTTGTCTTCTCCACACAACCTCCACCATCATATTCTATTCCACCTATAGTGCTATATCCATGGCTCACGCTCATGTATTGCGTGAAAGTTGAAAAGGCTTGAGAACATTAAAAGTATGAACCAATTGCTTGGCTTGTCATCGGGGTTGTGCATGATGAAATACTTTGTGTGATGAAGATGGAGCATAGCCAGACTATATGATTTTGTAGGGATAACTTTCTTTGGCCATGTTATTTTGAGAAAGACATGATTGCTTTATTAGTATGCTTGAAGTATTGTTGTCTTAATGTCAAATGATAGACTATTGCTTTGAATCACTCCTGTCTTAATATTCTGCCATGATTAGATTATATGATCAAGATTATGCTAGGTAGCATTCCACATCAAAAATTATCTTTTTTATCATTTACCTACTCGAGGACGAGCAGGAATTAAGCTTGGGGATGCTGATACGTCTCCGTCGTATCTATAATTTTTTATTGTTTCATGCCAATATTCTACAACTTATACATACTTTTGGCAATTTTTATACTATTTTTGGGACTAACATATTGATCCAGTGCCCAGTGCCAGTTCCTGTTTGTTGCATGTTTTTTGATTCGCAGAAAATCCATATCAAACGAAGTCCAAACGCGATAAAAACTTACGGAGATTTTTTTTGGAATGTATGTGATTTTTGGGAAAAAGAATCAACGCGAGAAGATGCCCGAGGAGTCCACAAGGCAGGGGGACGTGCCCCAGGGGGTGGGGCGCGCCCTGGACCCTTATGGTCACCCCATAAGTTGGTTGGTGCCCTTCTTCGGTCGTAAGAAAGCTAATATCCAGGTAAAAATCGTGTTGAAATTTCAGCCCAATCGGAGTTACGGATCTCCGGGAATTTAAGAAACGGTGAAAGGCCAGAATCTGGGAGCGCAGAAACAGAAGGAAACAGAGAGAGAGATCCAATCTCAGAGGGGCTCTCGCCCCTCCGCCACCATGGAAGCCATGGACCAGTGGGGAAACCCTCCTCCCATCTAGGGGGGAGGTCAAGGAAGAAGAAGAACGAGGGGGGCTCTCTCCCCCTCTCTCCCGGTGGCGCCGGAACGCCACCGGGGCCATCATCGTGACGGCGATCTAGACCAACAACTTCGCTGCCGTCATCACTAACTCTCTCCCCCTCTATGAGCGGTGTAACATCCCTTCTCCCCGCTGTAATCTTTCCTTAAACATGGTGCTCAACACTATATATTATTTCCCAATGATATATGGCTATCATATGATGTTTGAGTAGATCCATTTTGTCCTATGGGTTGATTGATGATTGTGATTGATTCGAGTTGCATGTTTTATTATTGGTGCTGTCCGTGTCGCGCAAGCGTGAGGGATCCCTGCTGTAGGGTTTGCAATATGTTCATGATTCGCTTATGGTGGGTGGCGTGAGTGACAGAAGCACAGACCCGAGTAAGTGGGTTGTTTGCGTATGGGAATAAAGAGGACTTGATACCTTATAATGCTATGGTTGGGTTTTACCTTAATGATCTTTAGTAGTTATGGATGTTTGCTAGAGTTCCAATCATAAGTGCATATGATCCAAGAAGAGAAAGTATGTTAGCTTATGCCTCTCCCTCATATAAAATTGCAATAATGATTACCGGTCTAGTTATCGATTGCCTAGGGACAAATAATTGTCTTGTGACAAAAAGCTCTCTACTAAAACTAACTTAATAGTTTCTTTATCTAAACAGCCCCTAGTTTTTATTTACGTGCTCTTTATTATCTTGCAAACCTATCCAATCACACCTACAAAGTACTTCTAGTTTCATACTTGTTCTAGGTAAAGTGAACGTTAAGCGTGCGTAGAGTTGTATCGGTGGTCGATAGAACTTGAGGGAATATTTGTTCTACCTTTAGCTCCTCGTTGGGTTCGACACTCTTACTTATCGAACGAGGCTACAACTGATCCCCTATACTTGTGGGTTATCAATAAGTCATTTTGACCTAGAAAAAATAAGGAGAGGACTTTCGGGACGAAGCACCGTCGTCTCGAGGCAGAACTTGGGCAGGAGCACTTTTGCCCTCCGACGGAGCGATTCCGCCAGGGGAACTTCCCTCCCGGAGGTGGAAATCATTGTCATCATCATCACCAACAACTCTCCCATCTTGGGGAGGGCAATCTCCATCAACATCTTCAACAGCACCATCTCCTCTCAAACCCTAGTTCATCTCTTGTGTTCAATCTTTGTACCGGAACTATAGATTAGTACTTGTGGGTGACTAGTAGTGTTGATTACATCTTGTAGTTGATTACTATATGGTTTATTTGGTGGAAGATTATATGTTTAGATCCATTATGCTATTTAATACCCCTCTGATTTTGAGCATGATTATCATTAGTGAGTAGTTACTTTTGTTCTTGAGGTCACGGGAGAAATCTTGTTGCAAGTAATCATGTGAACTTGATATGTGTTCGATATTTTGATGATATGTATGTTGTGATTCCCTTAGTGGTGTCATGTGAACGTCCACTACATGGCACTTCACCATATTTGGGCCTAAGGGAATGCATTGTGGAGTAGTTATTAGATGATGGGTTGCGAGAGTGACAGAAGCTTAAACCCTAGTTTATGTGCTATTTCGTAAGGGACTGATTTGGATCCAAAAGTTTAATGCTATGGTTAGATTTATTCTTAATACTTTTCTCATAGTTGCGGATGCTTGTGAGAGGGTTAATCATAAGTAGGAGGTTTGTTCAAGTAAGAACAGCACCTAAGCACCGGTCCACCCACATATGAAATTATCAAAGTAGCTTACACAAATCAAACCAACATGATGAAAGTGACTAGATGAAATTCCCGTGTACCCTCAAGAACACTTTGCTTATCATAAGAGACCGTTTTGGCCTGTCATTTGCCTCAAAAGGATTGGGCTACCTTGCTGCACTTTTTTTACCATTACCGTTACTTGCTCGTTACAAATTATCTTGCTACCAAACTACTTGTTACTTATAATTTCAGTGCTTGCAGACATTACCTTGCTGAAAACCGCTTGTCATTTCCTTCTGCTCCTCATTGGGTTCGACGCTCTTACTTATCGAAAGGACTACGATTGATCCCCTATACTTGTGGATCATCAATGACTCCTGACCGTCTTTCACCGCCTCAGAACTCCTTCCCTGCCTCCAGCACCCACCGCAACTACATCACTATCATTGACTCAACAGATCAACCTGAGTAGTACACGGGTCCACAAGAGAGGCCGCACTCTTTTGTTTCTACTTATGTTATGCATTGCTTAATATTACCAGCTAGTTTATTGTCCTGTTCACCTCTTAGACTCCAAGTCAGGTCCAAATTAATGTTCAAACTTGAGTTTTAGAATTACTTGTGCGGCACATATCGTGGCAGCAATGAATAGTATCTCTGTCTATTATCTGGTTCACCTAGGGTCTGCCTATGTTGTTCATCTTGGGTGGGAAACAAATAGTAAAGCAATCATCATCTGTCTTTTTATTAAATTAAAGCTATCATTAGCCTGCTATCATTATTCTTGGATCCATCCACTGGTTGTTTCCATCACTCTAGATTTCTGCATGCTCTCCTTACATAATCTCACTATATTTTTTTCGTATGCATGTCATATATTGTACACAGTCATGCTGAACATGTAGAGAAAAAGAGAATATTTTTGCGCGGCAATACAATGTCATGCAGACATCGCTCCATGGTGGGTTCAATGGCAAACCCTCCCCGCATCCAGATTGTAATCCATAGGAAGATATTTGTTCTGAAGTGGATTCAGACACAGCTGACCACTCCTATTTACCCCCAGAGGTGTTTGCTCTAACTTGGCATGATGATGTTGGTCATCTCATGCATATGTTGCCTTGCAGTGCCTACTTTCGACATCATATATGTCATCTACTTAGTTTAGACATGTTCTGTAATGCCATCTATTTAGTTTCTACTCCCTCTGTCCCAAAATAAGTGTCTCAACTTTGTACTAACTTTAGTACAAAGTTGTACTAAGCTCAAGACACTTATTTTGGGACGGAGGGAGTATATCATATATGTGAATTATGCAATCTCATCTCTTTTAGCCAGCCATAATATATGTGAAATATGCAATGACATCCTGTTTAACCAGGCATCATGTATTTGAAATATATCTTGCCAATCCTTTTCTTCATTACATTTCCATTTGTTGACAATGTTTGTACATTCAACTACTCTTCCTGTGAATCAGCCATTTGAGTGGGCAATGGAAAAATCTGGAGTGAAAACAAGGTCTTCAGAGCAGACAGTGCTACCTGTCGAAGCAGATCTCTTGCTGGGTCCCGATAGCTCCTCAGAGATGGATTCAGAGACAGATGACCAGTCCTATTCCCCCACCGAGGTGTATGCTCTAACTTGGCTCGGTTATACTGCTCATATCATGCATATGGTGTGTTGCATTGCATAGTTTAGACATCATATACACAATATTCAACACCATGTTCTTAGTTCAGACATCATATATGCGAATGCCCTCTGCTTAGTATATAAATCACACGTGTGAATTATATCATGCGATCCTGATTACTTAGATAACATGTATGTGAATTATGTCATGCCAACCTGTTTACTAAAGACATCATATAATTATCTCATGCCATCCTGTTTAGTTAGTCATCATATCTTTGAATTATGTCATGCTATGCTATCCAGTTTAGATAGACATCATATATGTGAAATTATGTCATGCTATCCTTTTTAGTTAAACAATATACATGTGAACTATTTCATGCCCTCTTTTTTCCACACTATCTATTACATCTGTCTCTCATACAAGGTCTGTACATTCAACTACTTTTCTTGTTTATCAGCCATTTGAATTGGAGGGGGTGATGGCAGTATCTAGCGGAGTAAAAACACAGTCTTCAAATAAAACAGTGCTACCTCTTGGTGGAGATAGCACCCCGGTTGTACATGCACGAGAACCAGCCCTACCACACATAACCCAGACTCTTGCAGATTGTACCCCTACTCCGATGGACAGAGAAGTAGCTTCACCCAATCTAACCCCAACCACAGCAGATAGTAACCCAGTTCCAGTTGACACAAGACCATCTCCAGCACATATCTCCCAAACAAGAGCAGTTAGTATGGCAGCTCCAGTGCCCAAAGCACCAGTACTACCATGGTGAACCCCAACTCCACCAGTTAGTACACCTATTCCTGTGGACGAAGCACAACCATCCATTCGTAGTTTAGCATCTATCGCATTTGATGTTGTTAAATCCTATGTGCGTATCTTCCCATCATGGAAATATTATACTGAAGATGAAGGAAAAAGCCAGTTGCAGGAGTTCGTCCAGGAGTTATGTGTAAGTAATGGTATTCATGGCAAATACTTTGCTTTGTCCTATACATTCTACCTCCATGTTGGTTATAATACAACAAATGTTCCAAATTTTCTCTATAGAGAAGGACTGATTTGGAAACTCGGGATGAGGTAACATGTGCTAATACCTCTGCTACCTTCAAGAATGCTTGGTGGCAGTATTGGAATTACCTGACGAAAACATACTTCACTAGCAAAGAAACTCATCAAATTCCCTTACTTTCTCCTAAGACACATTTACCGCACGATGTCTGGGAACGCCTTGTTCTGTACTGGTCCCGAACCAGGAATGTGGTAAGGTCTATGAGCTCATTTTTTATTTTGAAGAACTATATGCCTGCATCTTACAGTACTCTATTCGTGTATAAGAAGTGCTTAAACCTGAAAAAGAACTGTTCTCATTTAAGATTCCATTGCTATGGTACATACTGCTTCGCTATCCTTTTTTGTTAAACAATATACATGTGAACTATTTCATGCCCTCTATTTTCCTCACTATCTATTGCATCTATTTCTCATACAAGGTCTGTACATTCAACTACGTTTCTTGTTTATCAGCCATTTGAATTGGAGCGGGTGATGGCAGTATGTGGCGGAGTAAAAACATGGTCTTCAAATAAAACAGTGCTACCTCTTGGTGGAGATAGCACCCCGGTTGTACATGCACGAGAACCAACCCTACCACACATAACCCAGACTCTCGCAGATTGTACCCCTACGGCAATGGACAGAGAACCAGCTTCACCCAATCTAACCCCAACCCCAGCAGATAGTAACCCAGTTCCAGTTGACACATCACCATCTCCACCACAGAGCTCCCAAACAAGAGCAGCTAGTAAGGCAGCTCCAGTGCCCAAAGCGCCAGTACTACCATGGCGAACCCCAACTCCACCAGTTAGTACACCTATTCCCGTGGACGAAGCACAACCAGTCATTCGTAGTTTAGCATCTATCGCATTTGATGTTGTTAAATCCTATGTGCGGATCTTCCCATCATGGAAATATTATACAGAAGATGAAGGAAAATGCCAGTTGCGGGTGTTCGTCTAGGAGTTATGTGTAAGTAATGTTTTCATGGCAATTACTTTGCTTTGTCCCATACTTTCTACCTCCATGCTGGTTATAATAAAGGAAATGTTCCCATTTTTCTCTACAGAGAAGGACCGATTTGGAAACTTAGGATGAGGTAACCTGTGCTAATACCTCTACGATCTTCAAGAATGCTTGGTGGCAGTATTGGAATTACCTAAAGAAAACGTACTTCACTGGCAAACAAACTCATCAAATTCCCTTACGTTCTCCTCAGACACATTTACGGGATGATGACTGGGAACGCCTTGTTCTGTACTGGTCCCGAACCAAGAATGTGGTAAGGTCTATGAGCTCATTTTTTATTTTGAAGTACTATATGCCTGCGTCTTACTGTACTCTATTCGTGTAGAACAAGTGCTTAAACCTGAAGAATAACTGTTCTCATTTAATATTCCATTGCTATCGTGCATACTGCTTTGCTCTTGTATCACTGTATTTACTCATACAAACTTATTTTTAAATTGAAGGATCCAATCGAAACTCCAATGGCACAACAGGTATGTTTAAGCATGTTTCTTTTACAGGTTTGCTCTTCTAAATAGCTCTATTGATTTCAATTTCAATTGTGTATACAGTTGACTTCTCATATCATGCACATTACTAGCATCACAACAGCGCCAATAGTGTTGTTCTACATGTAGACCCATGGTACCCATCTGAAATCTTGTTGTGCAGTGTAGTTTACCACACTTTGTATTATTTCAATGCAACTTTGTCTTGAACTGATATGATTTGAACTGTGTCTCTATTTTGATTTGGCAAGACAATGCAGTGACCATAGGACATAGATATATGTTTGTTTGATGCTTTTATTATGTACTACTTGGCAATAGAAGACTTGGTAGTTTAATCCTGTCCACCTTACTACTGAACTGGTTCACCAAAATGAGTTTCATATACTACATGCGAAATTTGTTATGTGTCTGCTTGTTTCTTCTTTTAGAATGCTGACAGAATATTGGGGAAGAGTATCTTATTAAGCAATGGTAAAGGAAGTAAAGCAGATAAGGTTCAGGATAGTGAGACATCCTTGTTGGTCTCCAACAAAGCTGATAAAACAGCTAAGGAAAACTATCTTGAAGACAGTGAGACAACCCCAAAGTCTTGTCTTGGTGTAGTGTTCGAGTTACTGGCCACTACCGCTGGCACAAGCTATTTGAACTCACTGTCTGAATCAGTTCGGTTTCTTGAGTCTCAACTACAGGCTAAAAGACATCGATCAGCTATGCTGCGACAAGAAGACGAAGGACTGCGGAAGTCCCTCGAGAATTCAGATGCATACTTTCTGGTGCAACAACAAGCGTTGGAGGATTTTAGCGCCAAACAAGAGAAAGCTAATAAGCTTGCTAAGCTTATTGCCAGCATGGCAGATACCCAGGATAACATTTGTTGAGCTCTTGTGAAGTTGTTTTAGTTATGGATTTGTTTTGCTGTCGCATTTATTTGCACTGATGGCCAATTTAGATGCCCAGTGTATGTCATATGCTGCTTTGTTCCCTATATTTGCACAAGTGGAGAACTTTGATGCCTAGTGGATGTAATATGTGTAATAGCCGTAATAGCCTAGCGTTAGTTGCTTGCTTATTTATTTCCTTATTGTCTAGTTGTTTGCTTGTAGTCACTGCAGTTCTTTTTCCTTGTTTTTCTAGTGGCCACAGTAACCTATTTTTATAACTAGGCCACAATAACCATGGGCAATAATATACGGGCCGTAGGATCCATGGGCCTTCTACGGGCCGTAGGATCCATGAGCCTTCTACGGGCCGTATGATCGATTGGTCAAGCATGGGCCGTTCTATTCGTAGACCAATAACGGTCCGCAAAATGGGTCGTAAACGGGCTAGAGTGGAAATCGTCTGTTTATGGCCCGACCACAATGGGCCGTTAATAGGCCAAAATGTATAACCGGCTTAATTCTATCAACAGGCATCACGGGTCGTTAATGGGACATATTTGATGACGCTATGAAAAGAGCCCAACGGGTTAACGAGCCACAAACGGGCCGAGTGTAACCAAGGGCTGAATTTGGCCCAAAAATGGAACAGGCCAGTAACGGACCGTAAGTAACCAAATGCTGGAAATGAGCCCAAAAATAAATGGGCCCTTAGAAGGCCGAAAGTTAACACGAGCTAGAAATGGCACAACGGAATAATGGGCCGTTGATGGGTATAAAGTGATACACTGTTCATAATGGGCCAGTTTCACCACGGGCCTTTAATGGGCGTAGAGTTATAAAGGGCCTCGTATGGGCCGAAAGACGTCATGGGCCTTACATGGGCCCAAAGTTACAACGGGCTGGAATCATATTGGACGGCCCAGATGACGCTACTAGGCCTAATTCGGATAGGCCATAACGGGCCATGAGTTAGCGGGCTGTAAATGGGCTATATGCGAACATGCCGTTAACAGGCTTTCCGTGGGTCGGCCCACTACCTTTTGACCAACTCAAACATTCCGGCCTTTTCACCTGAATGGGCCTTTGTTTGGCCGTGCCATGTGTCGACAAATCATAGGCACCTCCCGTCCAATGTGTGGATGCCATCTGTCCCAACAGTTAGCTGACAGGTGGTTCCTCTAGTCATTGAGAATTTTACACGTGGAAAATCCCCATTGGTTCGGGCTATTAATGGGTTATAGGATCCAAACCAGAACCCGACAGCTTAACGGCGACCCGTTATGGTGGATGCCACGTGTCGGTTACCCTTGACGAAAGCACTTCCATGACGCACCATTTATCGTCATGGAAGTGGACACTTCCGTGATGATAATTTTGGTATTGTCATGGAACACTTTTACGACAGCACAGGTATGACTATCTTGATTCTGTCATAAAATCTTCATGGATGTACATGCATGACAGAAAACGTGACCTACTGTGACAAACACGTATCATCACAGAAGTGTATTTTTTATAGTGGGGGCATGCAAGGATGATGAGGGGGGGCGATATGGCTGTGGTAAGCGGACGTAACTATATAGGATGATCAATCGTCATGTGTCGGAGAAAGGGAGAGACATAACTAGTGATCAGGTACGTCAATCAGTGCGTGGGGAAAAAGAGTTATAGTAGACCTAGCTATATGTAGGGAGATCGGTAGGTATACATGCATGCATGTGTTAGAAGCAAATAAGGCCCGGAGAGACGGATAGAGTGAGAGGGATGCGGCTAGGAGGTGGTACGAGAGGCCGATTATGTCGAGGGGGGAGGAGTGTGCGAGTATGAGATTGATGAAAAGAGGGGTGGGAGTGTGCATGTGCGTGGAACTGTATTAGACAGAGGATGGCATGGACGGTGAGAAGAGAAGAGGGAAAGCATGTGTTTGTGGTAGGTTCGCCTGGCTAGAGAGGTATATCGATTGGTGTGTGCCAGAAAGAAGGAGTTAGAGGGCCTACACACACCATGGGAGAACAACCTAAAGAGAAATAAGGAATGTGCGCGATGGAGAGAATGCCGAGGGAGGGTGAGAGGGAGGTGGGCGTGTGCATGCACGAGCGAAAGTTAGCGCTAGCTACAAAGAGAAGAGGATTGTGTGGGTGTAAAAGACGATCAGATATTTGAACAAGAGATCATAGTGTTTTAAACTTATGCATATGCATGAATATAATGGTTACATGCATGGTGTGGGCATGAACATGTTATACTACATATTTTTTTTTGAATTTGTGATAATGTGTGGCTTTTGCAGCTCAGTGCTAAAACTTGTCATAATGTAGGGGGCGGGGCACTATACTTTGTGTGATAAATACAGTGTACATATGAAACATGGTTTAGATTATGCAGATCTAGCTAGTACTTCAAATGTACTATTATTTGAAATCAACATCAAGTGTATTCAAAATTTTGAATTCGAGTTCATATATATAGTACACATAGTTCATATCTAACTCTATAGTAATCATGTGGTGTGTTGTTAAGATAATATACAAATGATGGATTAACTTGGCAACAATCATGATTGTAGATTCTTATTCAAATAGAGAAACGAATTCAAATATAGTTAGAATTGCAGCGGTAGTATATACATTTGGAATGCACTTAAATGTTCGTATGAGTAGGTTACATGCATTATAGAAGTAGCAAAAAAAATTAATTGGACAAAACATGGATTCATAGTCTTGAATAGCATTTATACAGTAAAACGAGACAAGACTCTCCCTTTGTGTGGTGCGAATAGTTTTTGTTTCTGTTGTTTTCGTCGAGGGAAGTGCGAATTGATTTTTTTAAGATAGTGTAAAATTATTTGGTATGTACATTATTACACGTTGGGCTTGTCCCAAAATTTCAACCCGCGCCTTGTTATCCCGAAAATTCAGATATCACTTTGTCTCTTTGTGCTCCGAAAACTCGCGCCGTCACAACCCGCGCCTTGCTATCCCGAAATTCCAACACGGGCGAAAACTCCCTCCAGCTGCCAAATCCCGACACGCGAAATCCCCCTTCTAACCCTGAGCCGAAACGTCCGCTAGTTCAAATCGGTGGGGGTACTTTCATAACACACCCTACATTTTGGACAAGCGCGTCCCTAAGTCATGGTTCCCCCCTCCCATCACCTCCTTTTCGCCATTCGAAAACCCAGGCCGCCATAACCTCTCTACTCCAACCGCAAAACCCCACCCTCCGCCGTCCGCCACCCCACCGCGGCCCAGCCGGAGCCTCTTCCCCTACGACGCCATCCACCGCAACAACTCGACGTCCCTCATCCACCACCCCAAATGAGGATCCGTCGTCAATCTCGTCGTCCCGTCGGTTCAGCCGCCCCGTCCTCCACCTCCAAGGAGCTGCTCCGATGATCGACTCGTCTATTGCGGCTGCTCCATCCCCACAGCGCCGCCTTAACCTGCTCCACCGGAACCGTAGCATCCTCACCGACTCCTCGGACGAAGCCGAGGCCTACTCGGCGCCACCAAAGAGGTTGTACACTCATCGCATCGCACCTTCTCCTTAACTTGACCTCCCGGCGCCACCGGTGCTCGATCCCGCTCCCCCATGGCACGGCTACCTTGTAGTTGGCGCCGCCAGCGACATCTCCACGACGGCTCTCCCCCAGTGCGAGGCTCCCTTGGCGGCAGTGTCCATACCAGCCGGAGCTGCTGTTGCTCCGGCTCTCGCTTGCTCGCGGTGCTGCTACGGCTCTCGCTCGCTCGCGCTGCTGCTGCTGCTGCTCCGGCTCTCGCTCGCTCGCGCTGCTGCTCTGCTCTTACCCTCGCTCGTGCTGCTGCTCTAATTTTTCTCTCGCTCGCGCTGCTTATGCTGCAACACGGGCTGGTGCAGCTACACGAGTTGCTGCTCTGGCTCTAGTTCGCGCTGCTACTCCAGGCGTTGCTGCTCCGGCTGCTATCTACTACTGTGTTCCATGGCGATCGCCTGCTGATTTAGAATACTGTTTCTCTACTACTAGTGCTCGAGCGGCCTAAGCTACATGTGAAGTGCATCTCTGCTACCAGTGCGTTCAGTTTCGACAGTAACATTCAGATTCCACAGTAAATTTCAGTTTCGACATTTAAGTTCAGAGTCAACAGTTTTTACCTCATCTGTTGTAGTCAGGTGTTTTTGGTGATGTACATTTTACATCTACCACTTTTTGGTAATGTATTTTACATCATCTATTGGAGATGCTATTAGAATCCCACTTGAGATTAACGATGTCTATCTTGTGCTGCTTCAGCCTCAACGTCTTACGGCTCACCAGAGCTGCTCCAATGACGGAACCATCCATCACAACAGAGCAGTACCCTGGACGCCGTCCACAGACGCCTCAGATCTTCCACCACACCTCCGACAGCCACCTCTGCCGCAACTTCTTCAGCGACCAACCCAATGATGCTGAGGTCGACATGGCTACGCCAAAGAGGTTGTACACTTGTCGCATCACTTATTACTCTACATTCATGTTGATCCATTAGGGCTATTTTGGTTCAAAGGAAAAAGCGAAGGAAAAACATAGCAATAGGAAATTTTCCTATGGTACTCTACTATTCAATTATTCATCCATTTGGTTGAAAGGAATGGAGTAAAACATCCACCTGGAGCTACTTTTCCTATGCATGAAAACAAGACTAAGTGCATTAGTGGCAGAATAACATTCTAACTATACATACATTCATATGGTTTCACTTTAATTTGGCCATGTTTCTTTGCATTCCTCTGCTCTTCCAATTCATGTGAACCAAACACGCAAGTTGACAGAAATCTTGTGTTTACAAATGCTCTGTTTCCCACGTGCATTCCTATCCTATTCCGGTGTTTTTCCTATCCCTGCATTTTTAGAATCCTGCAAGCCAAAGGAGCCCTTACAGAATTACTTCAGTCACAGATAGGTGTCGAAGAAATCTTTGTGTGGTTTGTCCTGCTCCTGCCGCGACATCATGACTCCCGACCGTCTTTCGTCGCCTCAGATCTCCTTCCCTACCGCTGGCACCCACCGCAACTGCATCACCATCATCGACTCAACAGATGAACCTGAGGAGTACACGGGTCCACAAGAGAGGTCGCACTCTTTTGTTTCTGCTTATGTTATGCATTGCTTAATATTACCTACTACTTTATCGTCCTATTCACCTCTTACACTCAAAGTCAGGTCTGAATTAATGTTCAAACTTGAGTTTTAAAATGCTTGTGGGGCACATATCAAGGCAGCAATGAATAGTATCCCTGTCTATTATCTGGTTCACCTAGGGTATGTCTATGTTGTTCATCTTGGGTGGGAAACAAATAGTAAATCAATCATCATCTGTCTTTTTATTAAAGTAAAGCTATCATCATCCTGCTATCATTATTTTTGGATCTATCCACTGGTTGTTACCATCACTCTAGATTTCTGCATGCTCTCCTTACATAATCTCACTATATTTTTTTGTATGCATGTCAGGTATTGTACACAATCATGCTGAACATGTAGAGAAAAATAGAAGAGTTTTGTGCGGCAATACAATGTCATGCAGACATCGCTCCATGGTGGGTGCAATGGCAAACCCCCCCCCCTCTAGATTGTAATCCCGAGGAAGATATCTGTTCTGAGGCGGATTCAGACAGAGCTGACCACTCCTATTTACCCCCCGAGGTGTTTGCTCTAACTTCGCATGATGATGTTGGTCATATCATGCATATGTTGCCTTGCAGTGCCTACTTTCGACATCATATATGTCATCTGCTTAGTTTAAACATGTACTGTAATGACACCTGTTTAGTTTCTATATCATATATGTGAATTATGCAATCTCATCTCTTTTAGCCAGCCATAATATATGTGAAATATGCAATGACATCCTGTTTAACCAGGCATCATGTATTTGAAATATATCTTGCCAATCCTTTTCTTCATTACATTTCCATTTGTTGACAATGTTTGTACATTCAACTACTCTTCCTGTGAATCAGCCATTTGAGTGGGCAATGGAAAAATCTGGAGTGAAAACAAGGTCTTCAGAGCAGACAGTGCTACCTGTCGAAGCAGATCTCTTGCTGAGTCCCGATAGCTCCTCAGAGATGGATTCAGAGACAGATGACCAGTCCTATTCCCCCACCAAGGTGTATGCTCTAACTTGGCTCGGTTATACTGCTCATATCATGCATATGGTGTGTTGCATTGCATAGTTTAGACATCATATACACAATATTCAACACCATGTTCTTAGTTCAGACATCATATATGCGAATGCCCTCTGCTTAGTATATAAATCACACGTGTGAATTATATCATGCGATCCTGATTACTTAGATAACATGTATGTGAATTATGTCATGCCAACCTGTTTACTAAAGACATCATATAATTATCTCATGCCATCCTGTTTAGTTAGTCATCATATCTTTGAATTATGTCATGCTATGCTATCCAGTTTAGATAGACATCATATATGTGAAATTATGTCATGCTATCCTTTTTAGTTAAACAATATACATGTGAACTATTTCATGCCCTCTTTTTTCCACACTATCTATTACATCTGTCTCTCATACAAGGTCTGTACATTCAACTACTTTTCTTGTTTATCAGCCATTTGAATTGGAGGGGGTGATGGCAGTATCTAGCGGAGTAAAAACACGGTCTTCAAATAAAACAGTGCTACCTCTTGGTGGAGATAGCACCCGGTTGTACATGCACGAGAACCAGCCCTACCACACATAACCCAGACTCTTGCAGATTGTACCCCTACTCCGATGGACAG
Organism: Thinopyrum elongatum; assembly: GCA_011799875.1. Classification (NCBI taxonomy): domain Eukaryota; kingdom Viridiplantae; phylum Streptophyta; class Magnoliopsida; order Poales; family Poaceae; genus Thinopyrum; species Thinopyrum elongatum. The sequence continues at coordinate 352,475,589 of CM022302.1, read as the reverse complement.
AGAAGTAGCTTCACCCAATCTAACCCCAACCACAGCAGATAGTAACCCAGTTCCAGTTGACACAACACCATCTCCAGCACATATCTCCCAAACAAGAGCAGTTAGTATGGCAGCTCCAGTGCCCAAAGCACCAGTACTACCACGGTGAACCCCAACTCCACCAGTTAGTACACCTATTCCGGTGGACGAAGCACAACCATCCATTCGTAGTTTAGCATCTATCGCAATTGATGTTGTTAAATCCTATGTGCGTATCTTCCCATCATGGAAATATTATATTGAAGATGAAGGAAAAAGCCAGTTGCAGGAGTTCATCCAGGAGTTATGTGTAAGTAATGGTATTCATGGCAAATACTTTGCTTTGTCCTATACATTCTACCTCCATGTTGGTTATAATACAACAAATGTTCCAAATTTTCTCTATAGAGAAGGACTGATTTGGAAACTCGGGATGAGGTAACATGTGCTAATACCTCTGCTACCTTCAAGAATGCTTGGTGGCAGTATTGGAATTACCTGATGAAAACATACTTCACTAGCAAAGAAACTCATCAAATTCCCTTACTTCCTCCTAAGACACATTTACGGCACGATGTCTGGGAACGCCTTGTTCTGTACTGGTCCCGAACCAGGAATGTGGTAAGGTCTATGAGCTCATTTTTTATTTTGAAGAACTATATGCCTGCATCTTACTGTACTATGTTCGTGTATAAGAAGTGCTTAAACCTGAAAAAGAACTGTTCTCATTTAAGATTCCATTGCTATGGTACATACTGCTTCGCTATCCTTTTTAGTTAAACAATATACATGTGAACTATTTCATGCCCTCTATTTTCCTCACTATCTATTGCATCTATTTCTCATACAAGGTCTGTACATTCAACTACGTTTCTTGTTTATCAGCCATTTGAATTGGAGCGGGTGATGGCAGTATGTGGCGGAGTAAAAACATGGTCTTCAAATAAAACAGTGCTACCTCTTGGTGGAGATAGCACCCCGGTTGTACATGCACGAGAACCAACCCTACCACACATAACCCAGACTCTCGCAGATTGTACCCCTACGGCGATGGACAGAGAACCAGATTCACCCAATCTAACCCCAACCCCAGCAGATAGTAACCCAGTTCCAGTTGACACATCACCATCTCCACCACAGAGCTTCCAAATAAGAGCAGTTAGTAAGGCAGCTCCAGTGCCCAAAGCGCCAGTACTACCACGGCGAATCCCAACTCCACCAGTTAGTACACCTATTCCCGTGGACGAAGCACAACCAGTCATTCGTAGTTTAGCATCTATCGCATTTGATGTTGTTAAATCCTATGTGCGGATCTTCCCATCATGGAAATATTATACAGAAGATGAAGGAAAATGCCAGTTGCAGGTGTTCGTCCAGGAGTTATGTGTAAGTAATGTTTTCATGGCAATTACTTTGCTTTGTCCCATACTTTCTACCTCCATGCTGGTTATAATAAAGGAAATGTTCCCATTTTTCTCTACAGAGAAGGACCGATTTGGAAACTCAGGATGAGGTAACCTGTGCTAATACCTCTACTATCTTCAAGAATGCTTGGTGGCAGTATTGGAATTACCTAAAGAAAACGTACTTCACTGGCAAACAAACTCATCAAATTCCCTTACGTTCTCCTCAGACACATTTACGGGATGATGACTGGGAACGCCTTGTTCTGTACTGGTCCCGAACCAAGAATGTGGTAAGGTCTATGAGCTCATTTTTTATTTTGAAGTACTATATGCCTGCGTCTTACTGTACTCTATTCGTGTAGAACAAGTGCTTAAACCTGAAGAATAACTGTTCTCATTTAATATTCCATTGCTATCGTGCATACTGCTTTGCTCTTGTATCACTGTATTTACTCACACAAACTTATTTTTAAATTGAAGGATCCAATCGAAACTCCAATGGCACAACAGGTATGTTTAAGCATGTTTCTTTTACAGGTTTGCTCTTCTAAATAGCTCTATTGATTTCAATTTCAATTGTGTATACAGTTGACTTCTCATATCATGCACATTACTAGCATCACAACAGCGCCAATAGTGTTGTTCTACATGTAGACCCATGGTACCCATCTGAAATCTTGTTGTGCAGTGTAGTTTACCACACTTTGTATTATTTCAATGCAACTTTGTCTTGAACTGATATGATTTGAACCGTGTCTCTATTTTGATTTGGCAAGACAATGCAGTGACCATAGGACATAGATATATGTTTGTTTGATGCTTTTATTATGTACTACTTGGCAATAGAAGACTTGGTAGTTTAATCCTGTCCACCTTACTACTGAACTGGTTCACCGAAATGAGTTTCATATACTACATGCTAAATTTGTTATGTGTCTGCTTGTTTCTTCTTTTAGAATGCTGACAGAATATTGGGGAAGAGTATCTTATTAAGCAATGGTAAAGGAAGTAAAGCAGATAAGGTTCAGGATAGTGAGACATCCTTGTTGGTCTCCAACAAAGCTGATAAAACAGCTAAGGAAAACTATCTTGAAGACAGTGAGACAACCCCAAAGTCTTGTCTTGGTGTAGTGTTCGAGTTACTGGCCACTACCGCTGGCACAAGCTATTCGAACTCACTGTCTGAATCAGTTCGGTTTCTTGAGTCTCAACTACAGGCTAAAAGACATCGATCAGCTATGCTGCGACAAGAAGACGAAGGACTGCGGAAGTCCCTGGAGAATTCAGATGCATACTTTCTGGTGCAACAACAAGCGTTGGAGGATTTTAGCGCCAAACAAGAGAAAGCTAATAAGCTTGCTAAGCTTATTGCCAGCATGATGGATACCCAGGATAACGTTTCTTGAGCTCTTGTGAAGTTGTTTCAGTTATGGACTTGTTTTGTTGCTGCTTGTTTATTTTCACTGGTGGCCAATTTAGATGCCTAGTGTATGTAATATGTTGCTTTGTTCCCTATATTTGCACTGGTGGTGAACTTTGATGCCCATTGGATGTAATATGTAATAGCCATAATAGCCTAGCATAAGTTGCTTGCTTATTTATTTCCTTATATTGTCTTATTTATTTGTTTGGTTGTAGTCATTGCAGTACTTTTTCCGCGGTTTGCTAGTGGCAACAATATTTTTTTTAAACTAGGCCGTAATAACCACGGACCGTTATGTAGTGACCATGGGCCTCCTACGGTCCGTAGGATCAATGGGCCTTGTGCGGGCGTTAGAATCAATGGGCCTTCTACGGGCTATACTATTCATCGACCAATAAAGGACCGCAATATGGGCCGTAAACGGGCTAGAGTGGAAATTGTCTGTTTATGGCCCGATCATAACGGGCCGTTAATAGCCGATATGTATAACGGGATTAAACGGGCCGTATTTGATGACACTAAGAAAACAGCGCAACGAATTAACGGGCCACAAACGGGCCGACTGTAACCATGGGCTGAATTTGGCCCATAAGCGGAATAGGCCAGTAACGGACCGAAAGTAATCGAATGCTGGAAATGAGCCCAAAAATAAATGGGCCCTTAGAAGGCCGAAAGAACACACGGGCTGGAAAGGGCCCAATGGAATAATGGGCCGTTAATGGGTATAAAGAGATACACTGTTCATTATGGGCCAGTGTCACCACGGGCCGTTAATGGGCCAAGAGTTACATAGGGCCTCATATGGGCCAAAATACGGCATGGGCCATACATGGGCCGGAAGTTACAACGGGCTGGAATCATATTGGACGGCCCAGATGCCGGTACTGGGCCTAATTCGGATAGGCCATAACAGGCCGTGAGTTAGCGGGCTGTAAATGGGCTATATGTGAACATGCCATTAACAGGCTTTCGGTGGGCTGGCCCGCTACCTTTTGGCCAAGTCAAACAGGCCGGCCTTTTCACCTAAATGGGCCACTGTTGGGTCTCGCCACGTGTCGACGTATCATAGGCGCCTCCCGTCCAATGAGTGGACGACATCTGTCCCAACGCTGAGCAGACTAGTGGATACTCCGGTGAATCAGAATTTTACACGTGGAAAATCCCCATTGGTCCGGGCTGTTAACGGGTTATCGGATCCAAACCGGAACCCGATAGCTTAACGGCGACCCGTTACGGTGCATGCCATGTGTCGGTTATCCCTGACGAAAGGACTTCCATGACACGCCATTTATCGTCGTGGAAGTGGACACTTCCGTGATGATAATTTTGGTATTGTCATGGAACACTTCTACGACTGCACAGGTATGACTATCTTGATTCTATCATAAAATCATCATGGATGTACATGCATGACAGAAAACGTGACCTACTGTGACAAACACGTATCTTCATGGAAGTGTATTTTTTTTGTAGTGCATACTGGTAGCTAACCATGTGAGCACATACTGCCAAACATAGGGCAGGTGAATATATGGTAACGTCAAGTACGTCTATCACATAAACAAGTAAAACCAGGATGAACAAATTATCCCCTCTTGTGAATGAACAAATTATACCGTCTTTAACTAGATTTATCTAGTTAGGGATAAAATTCATGTGAATGTTGATCGAGGCTGCATTGTCAGGTTTGGTAACGCTTCGAACTCATGCGAGTTAAAAGAGATTTACTTCCAAAACAGGAGATCCACTCGGAGTAATGGGCAGAGTGAGCTCACCATGAGCAAGCTTGATAGATTTTTCTATAATGATAAATGGGACTTGGATTTTGGCTCCCACATCCTGCATTCCTTGTCATCCTCCCTATCTGAACACTGCTCGCTTCTGTTTGAGAATGTGAATGGCTCGAAGAGCACAAAAAGCTTCTGATTTGAGAATTTCTAGATTAAGATGCCCGGCTTCTTAACAACCGTCCAAGATGCATGGAATGGGGACAATCACATCGAGCCATACCATGTTCTCCACCACAAGCTCAAGAAAGTGAGTTTCAGTCTAAAGACTTGGAGCAAATCTCTCTTCTCCAATTTAAAGTTCAATTACATATGGATTTGGGGGTCATCCTTCATCTCGATGTTGCGCAAGAGTCACGAACTTTGAGCTCGGAAGAGGCTCAAAAGATGGGTGGTTGGCTTGGCCGCACTTGAAAACGCTCAAAAGCGGCAAATCTCTAGAATAACGAGCACTAAAGAGGGGCACGCAAACTCTATGTTCTTTCATCTAAGAATCAATCATTGACGGAGGAAAAATTTTCTCCACCACCTCAAGCATAATGCGGAATGGGTGATCGATCACAACCACAAGAAGGCTATTATTCATCAACACTTCTCCTCCATCATAAAGAAGCCCCCAGGATACATAAGGGCATAAATCGACATTGTGTTCCCACCCCAGAATGTGATCTAATACGTCTCCAACATATCTATAATCTATGAAGTATTCATGCCATGTTTACAACAATTTTATATGGTTTTGGTATGATTTGAATGGAACTAACCTGGACTGACACTGTTTTCAGCAGAACTACCGTGGTGTTGTTTTTTGTGAAGAAATAAAAGTTCTCCAAATGCAACAAAACTTTTTGACGATTTTTTTCGAACAAAAGAGGCACTAGAAGCTTCATGGGAGCACCAGAAGGTGAGCACAAGACACCAGGGCACGCCTGGTGCCTTGCCTGTGTGCTGGTGTCTTATGGGCTGATACGTCTTTGTTGTACCTATAATTTTTGATTGTTTCATGCCAATATTATACAACTTTCACATATTTTTGGCAACTTTTTATAAGATTTATTGTACTAACCTATTGATCCAGTGCCCAGTGCCAGTTCCTGTTTGTTGCATGTTTTTTGGTTTGCAGAAAATCCATATCAAACGAAGTCCAAATGCAATAAAATTTTACAGAGAATTATTTTGGAATATTTGTGATTTTTGGGAGTTGGAATCATCAGAAGAGGGGGCCCACAGTGACCACAACCCACCAGGGCGTGCCTGGGGGCCCAGGCACGCCCAGGTGTCTTATGCCCACCTCGTACGTCGGTTGGAGCTCTACTTCGGGTGCAAGGAAGCTTATATCCGGAAAAAAATTGTGTTAAAATTTCAGCGCAATCGGAGTTACGGATCTCCCATAATATAAGAAACAGTTTATGGCCAGATCTGGGGAACGCGAAATAGAAGAGAACGGAGCGGGAGATCCAATCTCAGAGGGGCTCCCGCCCCTCCGCCGCCATGGAGGCCATGGACCAGAGGGGGAACTCTCCTCCCATTGAGGGGGAAGGCCAAGGAAGAAGAAGAAGGAGGGGGGCTCTCTCCCTCTCTCTCTCGGTGGCGCTGGAGTGCCGCCGGGGCAAGGATCGTGACGGCGATCTACATCAACAATCTTGCTACCGTCAACACCAACTTTCTCCCCCTCTATGCAGCGGTGTAACACCCCTTCTCCCCATTGTAATCTCTCCTTAAACATGGTGCTCAACTCCATATATTATTTCCCAATGATATTTGGTTATCCTATGATGTTTGAGTAGATCCGTTTTGTCCTATGGGTTAATCGTGATCTTGGTTGGTATGATTGTATATTTTATTTATGGTGCTGTCCTACGGTGCCCTCCATCTCGCGCAAACATGAGGGATCCTCGCTGTAGGGTGTTGCAATATGTTCATGGTTTGCTTATTGTCGGTGTTGCGGGGGTGACAGCAGCCTAAACGCGGATAAGTGGGTTATGGCGTATGGGAGTAAAGAGGACTTGATACTTAATGCTATGGTTGGGTTTCACGGCCTTAATGATCTTTAGTAGTTGCGGATGCTTGCTAGGGGTCCAATCATAAGTGCATATGATCCAAGTAGAGAAAGTATGTTAGCTCATGCCTCTCCCTCATATAAAATTACAAGAATGATTACCGGTACTTGTTATCGATTGCCTAGGGACAAATGACTTTCTTGTTGACAAAACCTATCCACTTTTATTACCTTGCAATTTATTCGTAGTTTTATTCTTGCAAAATAGTTTCATACTTGTTTGAGGTAAAGCAAATGTTAAAGTGTGTGTAGAGTTGTATCGGTGGTCAATAGAACTTGAGGGAATATTTGTTCTACCTTTAGCTCCTTGTTGGGTTCGACACTCTTATTTATCGAAGAAGGCTACAAACGATCCCCTATACTTGTGGGTTATCAAGACCTTTTTCTGGCGCCGTTGCCGAGGAGCAATAGCGTGGGGTGAATATTCTCGTGTGTGCTTGTTTGCTTTATCACTAAGTAGTTTTTATTTCCTGTTCTAAGTTATTCTCTATCTTTAGTTTTGGATATGGAACACGAAGCACCAAAAAAATAGTTGTACTTGCTACTCATGGAGATGGGGAACCTCCTAAAACCCTCGATGCTCGTTATGTGCAAAATATTAAACACTACTTTGATAATCCTGAGAAAACCCCATTCAACTTGATAATGGGAGTAACGTTGGATCAACGTGAATACTTTAGGGATTATCGCTTGACACAAAAAGGGAAACTGTTATGGGATCAAATTGATATGTTGCATTGGTATGCTTGGAATTTATGTCAGAGATATGATTTTACTTGTTGCTCTAGGATGTATGCTCCACACCTTCCCTTTTCATGCAAATTTAATGATAATGAAACCTTAGCTTCTTATGCTAATGGTAGATATGATTACTATGATTTGGAACGAATAGAAGAATTTGTTGCTTTTAAGGGTGCTTATGGAATTGAATCTTTGTTTGAAAAGTATGAAGCTTTTGATGATGATGTTTATAGACCTGAAAATTTTGCCATCCTTAAATATTGCTATGAAAATTATAAATACAATTCCAATATTGATATATTTATTGAGAAAGTCTCCGCTGTCCAAGAAGAGACTAATATTTTGCAGGAGTCTATGGAAGAAGAAATTGATGAAGCTGTGAGCTCATTGGATGAAAAAGATGATGAGGAGAACGAAGAACAAAAGGAGGAAGAGCGGATTAGCTACCCGTGCCCACCTTCTAATGAGAGTAACTCTTCAACTCATACACTATTTAATTTTCCTTCATGCTTACCGAAGGATGAATGCTATGATAATTGCTATGATCCCATTGATTCTTTTGAAATATCCCTTTTTGATGAACTTAATGCTTGCTATGCTTGTGGCCAAGATGCCAATATGAATTATGCTTATGGAGATGAACTTGCTATAGTTCCTTGTGTTAAGAATGAAATTGTTGCTATTGCACCCACACATGATAGTCCTATTATCTTTTTGAATTCTCTAAACTACACTATATCGGAGAAGTTTGCTCTTATTACAGATTATATTGATGGGTTGCGTTTTGCTAATACACATGATGATTTTGATGAATATAATATGCATGTGCTTGCTTCTCCTACTTGCAATTATTATGAGAGAGGAACTATATCTCCACCTCTCTATGTTTCCAACACGATAAAATTGCAAGAAACTGCTTATGCTATGTATTGGCCTTTACTTGATGTGCATGAATTGTTCTTTTATGACATGCCAATGCATTGGAAGAGAGTTAGACTTCGTCATTGTATGATATATGTTGCTTTGTGCTCACTACTAAATGCCAAATCATTGTTAATTAAAATTGGCTTTGATATACCTTGGGATCCGGGTGGATCCATTACTTGAGCACTTTATGCCTAGCTTAATGGCTTTAAAGAAAGCGCTGCCAGGGAGACAACCCAGAAGTTTTAGAGAGTCATTTTATTATGTTGAGTGCTTTTATAAAGTTTAAAAACAAAAAAATATAGACGGGAACCTAAAAACCTTTTTCAAAAAGAGAAGCGCTTGAAAGTTGATGCATTGGAGAAGTGAGGATCGACCTTGAACACTTGTGTTCATGCTCATGGAAACAATGTAGAATTTTTCATGAAAGTTCTCGCAAAAATAATTATCCCCTTGTACAAATCCATTGTATTATAAAAATAATGTGCCAAGATTTGCCTTTAGGATGATTAGATTGTTTGTTGGTATGTGCGGTGCAAAACAGAAACTTTGGCTGTAGTGCATGATTTTACATTTTTTACTGGAACATCAAAAGGTTCTGAAACTTTTTTGCACAGTATTTGTATACAAATTGTTTATTTTTTTTCCTAATTTTTCAGAATTTTTAGAGTTATAGAAGTATGGTGAATGTTCAGATATTTATAGACTATCCTGTTTTTCACAGATTGCTGTTATAGCTTCATTATTTGCGTATGTTTGAAATCTTGTTGAGGCTCCTTTGACTTGGGTCCATAGAATTGTGATAGCATACAGTGGGTAATGTTTTATTATAATTATAGAATAATGTTATAGCAGTACATGATGGGATTTGACTGCCATATTCACTAACCCCGCCACTAAAAGTTCGGTTAAGTTTTGTGTGGATGAAGTGATCAAAGATCGAGGAGGTCTCGATATGAGGAGAAGGAGGAGAGGCAAGAGCTCAAGCTTGGGGATGCTTAAGGCACCCCAAGTAAATACCCAAGGATACTCAAGTGTCTAAGCTTGGGGATGCCCCGGAAGGCATCCCATCTTTCTTCAACAAGTATCGGTATGTTTTCGTCTTCGTTTCGTTCATGTGATATGTGCAAATCTTGGAGCATCTTTTTTTGTTTAGTTTTACTTTTTCTTTTATACACCATGCTGGTATGAGATAGTCCATGGTCGATTTATAGAATGCTCATTGCACTTCACTTATATCTTTTGAGTGTGGCTTTATAGAATGCTTCATGTGCTTCACTTATATCATTTGAAGTTTGGATTGCATGTTTCTCTTCACATAGAAAACCGTTATTTGTAGAATGCTCATTTGCTTCACTTATATTTATTAGAGCATGATATTTTGTAGAAAGAATTAAACTCTCATGCTTCACTTATATCTATTTAGAGAGTCAACGGGAATCGGTCAATTGCATGGTTAGTCATAAAATACTACATAAAACTTATGGATCACTGAATATGATATGTTTGATTCCTTGCAATAGTTTTGCGATATAGAGATGGTAATATGTGGGAGGTACTAGTAAACGGTTCTGGTTAGTAAGAATATTGGTGTTAAGGTTTGTGATTCCCGAAGCATGCACGTATAGTCTCTCGTTATGCTATGAAGTTGGAGCATGATTTATTATTGATTGTCTTCCTTATGAGTGGCGGTCGGGGATGAGCGATGGTCTTTTCCTACCAATCTATCCCCCTAGGGGTATGCATAGTAGTACTTTGCTTCGAGGGCTAATAAACTTTTGCAATAAGTATATGAGTTCTTTATGACTAATGTGAGTCCATGGATTATACGCACTCTTACCTTTCCACAATTTCCTAGCCTCTACGGCACAGTGCATTGACCTTTCTCACCTCGAGATGTGGTGCAAACTTCGCCGGTGCATCCAAACCCCGTGATATGATACACTCTATCACACGTAAGCCTTGTTATATCTTCCTCAAAACAGCCACCATACCTACCTATTATGGCCTTTCCATAGCCATTTCGAGATATATTGCCATGCAACTTCCACCGCTTCCGTTTTGATGACTTGAGCATTCATTGTCATATTGCTTTGCATGATCGTAAGATAGCTAGCATGATATTTCCATGGCTTGTCCTTTTTTGATATGTTGTTATGCTAGATCATTACACATACTGGTACACTGCTAGAGGCATTCAAATAGAGTCATACTTTGTTCTAGGTATCGAGTTATAATTTTTATTTCTTTTGAGTTATAAGTAAATAGAAGTGTGGTCATCATCATTATTCATTATTAGAGCATGTCCCAGTGAGGAAAGGATGATGGAGACTATGATTCCCCCATAAGTCGGGATGAGACTCCGGACATGAGAGAGAAAAAAAGAAGAAAAAAAAGAAAAAAAGAAAAGAAAAAAAGAAGAAGAAAAAAAAAGAAAAAAAAGAAAAAAAAAGAGAGAAGGGGCATTGTTACTATCCTTTACCACACTTGTGCTTCAAAGTACACCATGTTTTTCATATAGAGAGTCTCCTATGTAGTCACTTTCATATACTAGTGGGAATTTTTCATTATAGAACTTGGCTTGTATATTCCGATGATGGGCTTCCTCAAATGCATGAGGTCTTCATGAGCAAGCAAGTTGGATGCACACCCACTTAGTTTTCATATTGAGCTTTCATACACTTATAGCTCTTAGTGCATCCGTTGCATGGCAATCCCTACTCCTCACGTTGATATCAATTGATGGGCATCTCCATAGCCCGTTGGTTAGCCGCGTCGATGTGAGACTTTCTTACCTTTTTTGTCTTCTCTATATTTACCCCTATCATCATACTCTATTCCACCCATAGTGCTATATCCATGGCTTGTGCTCATGTATTGCGTGAGTGTTGAAAAGGCTGAAGCGCGTTAAAAAGTATGAACCAATTGCTCGGCTTGTCATCGGGGTTGTGCATGATAAATACTTTGTGTTAAGAAGACAGAGCATGACAAGACTATATGATTTTGTAGGGATAGCTTTCTTTAGCGTTGATATTTTGAAAGACATGATTGTTTGTTGGGATGCCTGAGTATTGATATCTTTATGTCAAATTATAGACTATTGCTTTGAATCACTTATGTCTTAATATTCATGCCATGATTAGACATATGATCAAGTTTTTGCTAGGTAGCATTCCACAACAAAAATTATCTTTTTTATCATTTACCTACTCAAGGACGATAAGGAATTAAGCTTGGGGATATTGATACATCTCCGTCATATCTATAATTTTTGATTGTTTCATGCCAATATTATACAACTTTCACATATTTTTGGCAACTTTTTATATGATTTATTGGACTAACCTATTGATCCAGTGCCCAGTGCCAGTTCCTGTTTGTTGCATGTTTTTTTTTTCCACAGAAAATCCATATCAAACGAAGTCCAAATGCAATAAAATTTTACGGAGAATTATTTTGGAATATTTGTAATTTTTGGGAGTTGGAATCATCAGAAGAGGGGGCCCAGAGTGACCACAACCCACCAGGGCGTGCCTGGGGGCCCAGGCGCGCCCAGGTGTCTTATGCCCACCTCGTACGTCGGTTGGAGCTCTACTTCGGGTGCAAGGAAGCTTATATCCAGAAAAAATCATGTTAAAATTTCAGCGCAATCGGAGTTACGGATCTCCCGGAATATAAGAAACGGTTTTCAGCCAGATCTGGGGATCGTGAAACAGAAGAGAACAGAGAGGGAGATCCAATCTCGGAGGGGCTTCCACCCCTCCGCCACCATGGAGGCCATGGACCAGAGGGGGAACTCTCCTCCCATCTAGGGGGGAGGCCAAGGAAGAAGAAGATGGAGGGGGGGCTCTCTCCCCCTCTCTCCCGGTGGCGCCGGAGTGCCGCCAGGGCAAGGATCGTGACGGCGATCTACATCAACAATCTTGCTACCGTCAACACCAACTCTCTCCCCCTCTATGCAGTAGTGTAACACCCCTTCTCCCCACTGTAATCTCTACTTAAACATGGTGCTCAACTCCATATATTATTTCCCAATGATATTTGGTTATCCTATGATGTTTGAGTAGATCCGTTTTGTCCTATGGGTTAATCGTGATCTTGGTTGGTATGATTGTATATTTTATTTATGGTGCTATCCTACGGTGCCCTCCGTCTCGCGCAAACGTGAGGGATCCTCGTTGTAGGGTGTTGCAATATGTTCATGGTTTGCTTATTGTCGGTGTTGCGGGGGTGACAGCAGCCTAAACGCGGATAAGTGGGTTATGGCGTATGGGAGTAAAGAGGACTTGATACTTAATGCTAAGGTTGGGTTTCAAGACCTTAATGATCTTTAGTAGTTGTGGATGCTTGCTAGGGGTCCAATCATAAGTGCATATGATCCAAGTAGAGAAAGTATGTTAGCTCATGCCTCTCCCTCATATAAAATTACAAGAATGATTACCGATACTTGTTATCGATTGCCTAGGGACAAATGACTTTCTTGTTGACAAAAGCTATCCACTTTTATTACCTTGCAATTTATTCATAGTTTTATTCTAGCAAATTACTCATAGTTTTATTCTTGCAAAATAGTTTCATACTTGTTTTAGGTAAAGCAAACGTTAAAGTGTGCGTAGAGTTGTATCGGTGGTCGATAGAACTTGAGGGAATATTTGTTCTACCTTTAGCTCCTCGTTGGGTTCGACACTCTTATTTATCGAAGAAGGCTACAAATGATCCCCTATACTTGTGGGTTATTATGGGCCCCTCGAAGCCCATCTTCGCATGAAACCAACGCCAAAAAATTCTATAAATAGAGAAACCCCCAGAAATAGCCCTAGATCAGAAGTTCCGCCGCTACAAGCATCTGTAGCCACGAAAAACCAATCTGGACCCTGTTCTGGCACCCTGCCGGAGGGGGAAATCATCATCGGTGGCCATCTTCATCATCCCGTCGGCCACCATGATGAGGAGGGAGTAGTCCACCCTCGGGGCTGAGGGTTTGTACCAGTAGCTATGTGTTTAATCTCTCTCCCTCTCTCGTGTTCTTGAGTTGGCACGATCTTGATGTATCGCGGGCTTTGTTAATATAGTTGGATCATATGTTTTTTCCCCTCTCTATCTTGTTGTGATGAATTGAGTTTTTCCTTTGAGATTTCATGTTTATCGGATTGAATACTTTTATGGATTTGAGAGCACTTGATGTATGTCTTGCTATGAATACCCGTGGTGACAATGGGGTATCATATTGATTCACTTGATATGTGTTTTGGCACTCAACTCGCGGATTCCCGAGGTGACATTATTGGGGTAATCTATGCATAGGGGTTGATGCATGTTCTCGTCTTTGTTTCTCTGGTAGAAATATTGGGGCACTCTTTGAGGTTCTTTGTGTTGGATTGAGTATTATGAATCTGAAATTGTTTGATGCATATTGCATAATGAACTCACGGATACTCGCGGTGACATTGGAGTATCTAGGTGACAGTAGAGTTGGTTGATGTGTATCATATGGTGTTATTTTAGTACGAACTCTTAGATAGATCGATCGGAAAGGATAACCAATTGTTATTTTAGTACAAACTCTTGGATAGATTGATCGGAAAGGATAACTTTGAGGTGGTTTCGTGCCCTACAAACAATTTCTTCTTATGTTCTCCGCTAGATAAGAACTATGGGGTGATTCTTCATCACGCGTTGAGGGATGGTTATATGATCCAATTATATTAGCATTGTTGAGAGATTGCTCTAGTGAAACTACGGACCATAGGCCTCATTTTCAAGCATTGCAATACCGTTTGTGCTCCATTTTATCAATTGCTACCTTGCTGTTTTTTATTGTTCCTATTACAAAAATCAATATCTAGTAGCATTACTACGCTTGTATCACCATCTCTTCGCCGAACTAGTGCGCCTATACAAATTACCATTGTATTTGGTGTGTTGGGGACACAAGAGACTTTTTATTATTTGGTTGCAGGGTTGTTTGAGAGAGACCATCTTCATCCTATGCCTCCCATGGATTGATAAACCTTAGGTCATCCACTTGAGGGAACATTGCTACTGTCCAACAAAACTCTGCGCTTGGAGGCCCAACACGAGTCTACAAGAACAAGTTTTGTAGTAGACATCAAGCTCTTTTCTAGCATCGTTGCCGGGGAGGTGAGTGCTTGAAGGTATATCTTTAGATCTTTCAATTGAATATTTTAGTTTCTTGTTTTATCACTAGTTTGGTTCATAAAATAAAACTACAAAAAAATGGAATTGAGGTGGCCTCATATTATTCGTTTTTATCATGCCTTTCTTGAAAATGATGGTGCAAAAAATTGTGCACAATTGATAGAAGAAGAATTCAATAAAATGTTTGGCATAAAATCTTTGAATGATGAGCACGATTGCTTGTTGCTAGTATGAATTCTTTGGATATCCATGATGTTAATGATATGCAAAGCCATAAGCTTGGGGATGCTATATTTGATGAAGATGATATTTTTAGTCCCTCAAGTTTTGATGAGAATATTTATTATGATGATAGCATGCCTCCTATATATGATGATTATATTGATGAAAGTGGGTTTGGAAGAGTGTCAACTCTAGGTACTAATGATCCCACTATTTTGGAGGGTATTGAATCTTATTGTAATAATTATGAAAGTGGATTTGGAGAGGTCATGACTTTATTTAATGATGAATCCACTATTTTGGAAGAGGTTTCAATTGATGATGACAACAAAGTTCCTATCTATGATGATTATGGTGCTGACATGTGTGCTATAAAGAATGATAATAACCATGAAACTTGTCATCATGATTTTAATGTTCAATTTGATTATGCCAATCAAGAATCAGATGATAGTTATTTTGCTGAGTTTGCTCCTAATACTATTCATGAGAATAAATTTGCATATGTGGAGAGTAATAAAAATTCTATGCTTTTGGATCATGAAAAGAATGCTTTATGTGATAGTTATATTCTTGAATTCATTCATGATGTTACTGAAAATTATTATGAGAGAGGAACATTTGCTTTTACATATCTCAATAATATCAAGTTTCCTCTCTATGTGTTGAAAGTTTTGAAGTTGCAATTGTTTTGCCTTTCTATGCTAGTTGATTCTTGCTCCCATAAATTGTTTGCTCACAAAATCTCTATGCATAGTAAGTGGGTTAGGCTTAAATGTGCTAGTCATATGCTTCATGATGCTCTCTTTGTGTTTCCATTCTTAACTTTTATGTGAGCATCATTGAAATCATCATGCCTAGCTAAAAGGCATTAAAGAAAAGCGCTTGTTAGGAGACAACCCAACATTTACCCCTACTTTTTTTGTGTGTTCACATGATTAGGATACTGTAGTAATCATGTTTTATAGCTTTTCTTTCAATAAAGTGCCAAGTAAAGCCTTTGGGATAGTGTGGATGATAGTTGACTTGATTCTGTGCAAAAACAGAAACTTTTGTGCCCAGTTACAGAATTGTTGAAAATCACTGGAGCGTCAAAAATTCTGATTTTTTTACGGATGATTGATATACAAATTTTCTACAATTCCCTCAACTTTCCGAATATTTGGAGTTACATAATGATGACCATAATTCAGATCTTTACGTACTGTTCTGTTTTTGACAGATTCTGTTTGCAATGCATAGTTTGCTTGTTTTATGGTTTTATGGCTTATATTGCTTAATATAATTGTGAAAATTGTAGAGTACAGTAGGCATTATGTGGAAAGAATTACGAATCTTATCTTGACAGTACCGAAGTGAATGATTTGTCTTTATCATACTAACCCATCTCACGAAGTTCCGTTAAGTTTTGTGTGATTGAAATTTTCAAGTTTTGGGTGAGATATCGATATGAGGAGAATAAGGAGTGACATGACCCTAATCTTGGGGATTCCCAACGCAACCCAAGGTAATATTCAAGGAATATCCAAGCAACTAAGCTTGACGATGCCCCGGAAGGCATCCCCTCTTTCGTCTCCAACATTATTGGTAACCTTACTTGGGGGTATATTTTTATTCGTCACATGATATGTGTTTTTCTTGGACCGTCATTTTATTTTATTAGTATTTTCTTGATGTTATTTATAATAATGATTTATATCTTTTACTTCAATAAAAATGTCAAGTATAGCCTTTGCCATGCTTATTTTGCAAGTCTATATGTGCCTGTTTGAAAACAGAAAGTTGCACGCTAGTGCGTGAATTCTTGAGAAAAGTAAGAATGTGATAAAATGTTGAAATTTTTTGCACAATAAGATATGATAAATTTTATACAGTGTGGTAAATTGTAATAATTTTTTGAATTAGGGAAGTGTGAGTAAAATTGCACTCTTTACAGACTGTCCTGTTTAGACAGATTGCTGTTATGTTTGCATTGTTTGCATATGTTTGCTTGTTTAATGATTCTATTTGAGGATAGGAGTATTAAATATGCAGTGGAATTTAGTATGCAATGTTAAATATTAATTTTAGTGATTTGTTACAGAAGAGAATGATAAGGTGTTGCATTGATTTATACTAACGTATTTTACGAGTTCTTGTTGAGTTTTGTGTGGATGAAGTTTTTAAGATTTAGGGAAACAGTGATATAAAAGGAATTAAGGAGACACAAAATCTCAAGCTTGGGGATGCCCAAGGCACCCCAAGATAATATTTCAAGAAGTCTCAAGCATCTAAGCTTGGGGATGCCCCGGTAGGCATCCCACCTTTCTTCATCAACAATTATCGGTTAGCCTCGGTTGAGCCTAAGTTTTTGCATCTTCACATGAGCTGTGCTTTTCTTAGAATGTCATTTTATTTTATTTTGCTTGATGTTTTAATAAAATACTTAGATCTAAAAGTTTTTAAATAAGAGAGAGTCCTCAAATAGCTACCCATTTACTTAACTACTCGCTTGAACTTCACTTATATCTTTTTGGAGTAGCTTGTCATTTACTCTTGTGATTCACTTATATCCTATGAGTAAATTGTTGAATGAATTGAATATCATAAATTTGAAATTATATGTGCTTAATATGCTTGTATCCTTCCTAGTACTAGCTTCACATTGGGTTTAGAAAGTGAAATCTTTTGAAGCTTGACAATCACAATATTGGTCATACAAGCAATTCATGAATGATTAGTACAAGGAAGAGAACTTTCACATACAAATATATGATCTTGGACATCATCTTAGATTGTGTATGATCTTGGACATCATCTTAGATTGTGTATACCCATTAATTATTTTCAAACTTGGAGAAAATTAGTTGAAGTTGGACAAGGAAGACAAAGTACTGAGTTATGGCTGTGTATATTTGCATAGAAGTTATATTGTTATAGATCCTCCAACATGTGGTGTTTGCTTAGGATCTTTTGCTAGCCAAAAATTCATACTAAGTAGAGATACTACTTGTGCATCCAAAAACCCTTAAACCCAGTTTCTTGCCATGAGTGTCCACCATACCTACTGATACGTCTCCAATGTATCTATAATTTTTGATTGTTCCATGCTATTATATTATCTGTTTTGGATGTTTTATATACATTAATATGCTATTTTATATTATTTTTGGGACTAACCTATTAACCTAGAGCCCAGTGCCAGTTTCTGTTTTTTCCTTGTTTTTGAGTTTCGCAGAAAAGGAATACCAAACGGAGTCCAAACGGAATAAAACTTTCGCGATGATCTTTCTTGGACCAGAAGGAAACCAGGAGACTTGGAGATGAAGTCGGAGGAGCCACGAGGCGGCCACAAGGACGGAGGGCGCGCCCCCCACCCTTGTGGGCCTCTCGTGCACCTACTGACCTAATTCTTTCACCTATATATACTCTTATATGCCCAAACCACCAGAGGCATCCACGAAAATACTTTTCCACCACCGCAACCTTCTATACCCGTGAGATCCCATCTAGGGGCCTTTTCCGGCATCCTGCCAGAGGGGGATTCGATCACAGAGGGCTTCTACATCAACAGCATTGACCTTCGGATGAAGCGTGAGTAGTTTACCTCAGACCTACGGGTCCATAGCTAGTAGCTAGATGGCTTCTTCTCTCTCTTTGATTCTCAATACCATGTTCTCCTCAATGTTCTTGGAGATCTATTCGATGTAATACTTTTTTGCGGCGTGTTTGCTGAGATCCGATGAATTGTGGATTTATGATCATCTTATCTATGAATATTATTTGAATCTTCTCTGAATTCTTTTATGCATGATTTGATATCTTTGTAATTCTGTTCGAACTATCGGTTTGGTTTGGCCAACTAGATTGGTTTTTCTTGCAATGGGAGAAGTGCTTAGCTTTGGGTTCAATCTTGCGGTGTCCTTTCCTAGTGACAGTAGGGGCTGCAAGGCACGTATTGTATTGTTGCCATCGAGGATAAAAAGATGGGGTTTTCATCATATTGCTTGAGTTAATTCCTCTACATCAAGTCATCTTACTTAATGCGTTACTCCGTTCTTTATGAACTGTCGGTGTACTAAAGTTTGGGCCCTTTGGTACCGCTTACTTGTGCATGGGTAGTCGCAGCCGCACCTACTGCGAGGCTTGGCGGGGGCAGCTGGAGGCAAGATACAAGACAATGAAGACGGCGTCCAAGCCAGTAACTTGGGAGCAGAAGACAAGCTGGAGCCCCGGCAAGATCCTTGCCGGGGCGGCTCACGAGCCCCCGGCAAGATCCTTGCCGGGACGACTTGCAAGGCACTGACAAGAACACCACCCTTGAGGTTGAGAGCTCTGACACCATCAAAATCGTCAAGACCAAGACTCAGGGCACCTGCATGGCGGCATGCAGATCTTCGTGAAGATCCTGCCACCGCTCTAGCGTAGCGGCTAGCCAGCCAGCTTGGCACTCGCATGCCTCGTCATCTTGGGTGCGTGTCAGGATGGAGTGAGGCAGCGACGGATGGGACGGGCTCTGTTTCTGTCCCCGATAAAGTTAGGGGGGCACGTAAGCAGCGCATTTAAGGCGCTTGTCCTAAGATGCCAGAGATAAGCACGTGCACTGTAGCACTTTACACCTCCTGTGTACCACTGTGGCAGCCCCTTGGATGTATAATAGGAGGCCCAAGGCATACTGTACAAGGATTTGGACTTTTTGGACTCTCCGGCCCAGCTTGCATGCATAGCAGCTAGCCGAAGCTCAAGAACACATAATATACACACAAAGCAGGACTAGGGTTTTACGCTTCTCAGCGGCCCGAACCTGGGTAAAAATCCCACGTGTTGATCTCTAGATCTGCTCTTTGCGCACCCCTCTTCCCTGCCAAACCGTAGAAGGGATCCACTCGATCCCATAGGTGTCGTTTCCCCGAAATCTTTGGCGCGCCAGGTAGGGGAGAAGAGAAGTTGTGCAAACCTGATCTAGCGGTTAGCGCGTCAGTTTCTCGATCACCATGGCTCCCAAGAAGAAGACGATCGCAGCGATCAGTTCATCTGCGGCCGATCTGCCTGTGCCAGCACGGACGAGCGACGGTGTAGACACGAATGGCGGTGGGGGTGCACATCACGAGCATCCATGACGTTCTGGCGAGCAGAGCCAGGGGAGCGGCATCATCCGTAGCCACGATGACGACCCGCGCGCCGCTGGGTCTGGGGGCGGGGCCGTGCTGCCAACAGGCGGCGCAGCGACCTCCAAGACACCCCCGCCGGCGCGTGCGCCGCGGTCTTCCTAGGCCGTGTGCGACGAGCGGCACCGTAATGATGGGGGCCCCAAGCGTCCCCACGGAAAGGGCCCTCAGCATCATTCTCAAGATGCACAGGGCCGGCATGCACGCCAAGATGCTGGTGGAAACGGCGCATGGCCGCGGAACCATGATGGTGCTCCTTCTAACGTGGTTAGAAGTCCGAGCACCCCCCATTCTTCGCGCCTGTCGCTGCCACCTACACCAGCCGAAGCGTTGACGAGAGCACAATTCCTCCTGGATTTTCCTCCCACTGCGGAGAAGCAAGATGAATGGAGAGCTATGATCCAGAGTCTCATCGGTCTCGCCAATAGAGATGGGCCGCAGCTGGCGGAGCCTTCGCGGCGGCGGTCCACTGAGCCGGCGCGTGTCAATGACGGGAAGAACGGAGGCACCGCGACCACGGTGCACTGCCCTCCACTACGACGACAGCGCTCGCCAGCTCGACGGGTCGACGCGCGCGATGACGGATCCACGGCGTCGTCCGATCCGCGAGCTCGCCGCGACCAACATCAAGTTCTTCAGGAACGGGTCAAAGAAGATGCTCGAACTACCATTGAGCATCGGCGGGAAGTGCACCATCAATCGGATAGGCGCGCAGGGCCCATTGTAGAAAAGCCTGCGCCAGGGGATCCTGGTGACTTACCTTACGAGGTGGGTTGTCCAGCTTTTACCCGTGAGATGCGGCGATTCCAGTGGCCCACTACCCGCACGTTCAAACCAGAGGTCCCCGGAGAAATATGACGGCAAGGCTCACCCGTCCGAGTTCCTGAGCGTTTACACCATCGCGATGCAAGATGCCGGGGCTCACGACGGCAAGATACTCACCAATTACTTCCCGTTGGTGCTCAAGCCCAACGTCAGGTCGTGGTTGATGCACCTACCAGTAGATTCCATCTCTTCTTGGTCGGACCTGTGCAACGAGTTTGTTGGCGCCTTAACCGGAGGCCACCAAGCTCCTGGCCAGGCAAGTGACTTACATATCATTCCCCAGAAAGATGGCGAGTGCTTACGCAAATACATACAGAGGTTCAGCCATGTGCAGTACAACATCCCGGATGTTCATCCTACCGCTGTTGTCAGCGCATTCCATCAGAATGTGCGCAACCGCAAGATGCGCGAAGAGCTAGCGATGAACAAGATTACGGATGTTGCCGAGCTTTATGTTTTGGCCGACAGATGTGCTCGGGCTGAAGAAGGAAGGAAGTACCTCGGCGAAGATGCCAGCGCGGGAACTGACTCCGGAGATGAAGACGCCACCGCCCCGGCAAAGAAGGGCCGACGGCGTAATAGGAAGCGCAAGGGCAAAACCGTGCTTGCCGTTGAGGGATCCGGCAACCCTGGCACCGCCAAGAAGACCAAGGTTGACGACCCCGGCAAGGAGGTTGCCGGGTGTGCCGCCTGCCAGGACTTGGCGGATGCCGACAAGCTGGAGGGCTCCGACAAGCAATACTGTAAGATCCACCGCACCAAGGGCCATGACCTCCAGAACTGCCGGCAGGTTGAGCTGCTCGTCGAGAAGCAGAAGGCCGAATATGAAAGGCGAGACAAGGAGAAGGGCCAGGATGGTGCTGAAGGGTCCAACAAGAAGCGTGGTGGCCGAGGGGGCCGCCGCGGCAAAGACAAACAACAAGAAAGGCCTGCTCGAGGCCGCGACAAAAAGGACAGGGATGATGACCACGAAGATGACGATGACTCCAGTGAGCATGAGTTTCAAAAAGCTACGGAGGCCATGTGCATTGATGGTGGTGCCTCATTGCATTCTTCTCATCGCCAACTTAAGCAGTGGGCGCGCGAGATTAATGCGACAGAGCCGTCGATCGATGCCCAGAAGCCATTGAAATGGTCCCGCACGCCTATCATTTTTTACGCCGAGGATCACCCTGATCGCACAACCGCGGTCGGGTGTTTGCCATTGTTGGTTTCCCGAACAATTCGCAACCTCAAGGTGACAAGAATGCTAGTTGACGGTGGGGCCGGTCTGAACTTGATCTCGCCCAATGTGATCAAGAGGTTACAAATTCCCGACGGAGATCTCGAAGAGACGGGCATGTTTCAAGGGATCAATCCGGGAAGAAGCCAGCCGAAGGGTAAGATCACACTACCAGTTACGTTTGGTGGTGAGCTCAACTATAGGACAGAGAAGATCGTTTTTCATGTTGCCAAGATCCCGTTACCGTATAACGGGATCCTTGGCCGGCCAGCATTGGCCAAGTTTATGGCAGCATCACACTATGCTTACAACACGCTGAAGATGCCCGGCCCGTTGAGCATCATCACAGTCAACTGCGACGAGAAAGATGCACTCATCTGCGCCGATCAGCTCTACCGGGAGGCAGTTGTAGCACTTGCCGCCAAGGCATTTGCTCCTGCCACTGGAGCTCCCGGGGAGGAGAAGACCGGCAAGACCTCTTGCCCCGGCAAGACCTCCTGCACCTACTCCGGCAAGCGCACCTCTTCGGAGTGCTGCGTTCCCGTCGAGGAAGTGCCAGAGAGCTCCACCGGCAAGAGCAAGAAATCCAAGGCTGCCCCACCAGAGACCAAGAAGGTGCCCGTCAAGGAGGATGGCACGGGCAGAGCTTTCACCATAAGCTCCACCCTCGATAGCAAATAGGAAAGCGCGCTCGTCGCCTTCCTGCGGGCGAATGTCGATGTGTTTGCATGGCAGGCATCTGACATCCCCGGCGTTCCCAGGGAGGTGATTGAGCACCATCTTGCCGTCTGTCCTCATGCGCGGCCCGTCAAGCAGAAGGTCAGGAAGCAGGCCTTGGAGCGGCAAGAGTTTATTATTGAAGAGATCAGGAAGTTGGAAGCAGCAGGCTTGGTTAGGGGAGTGCTCCACCCAATGTGGTTGGCCAATCCGGTTGTGGTGCGCAAGGCGAATGGGAAATGGAGGTTGTGCATTGATTATACAGATATCAACAAAGCCTGTCCAAAGGATCCTTTCCCCTTGCCGTGCATCGACCAGATCATGGACTCCACGGCCGGGTGTGACTTGCTGTCATTTCTTGACTCATACTCCGGATACCACCAAATCTTCATGAAAAAGGAAGATGAAGAGAAGACCGTGTTTATCACCCCATGTGGTACGTATTGTTTTATACGAATGCCTTTCGGGTTGAAAAGCGCTGGTTCAACGTTTGCCAGAGCAGTCCAGATAGGTTTTGAGCCCCAGCTACATAGAAATATGGAAGCTTATATGGATGACATAGTGGTCAAAACCAAAGACAAGGCGACACTGATACAAGATCTGGAGGAAACATTTGCAAATTTGCGCAAGATCAATCTCAAGCTCAATCCTGAGAAGTGTGTGTTTGGCGTTCCGTCCGGCAAGCTTCTTGGGTTCTTTGTATCTCAGTGTGGGATCGAGGCGAACCCCGACAAGATCAAGGCAATTGAGCAAATTGAAGCACCAAGACGAGTCAAGGATGTACGTCGACTTGCTGGCTGTGTTGCTGCTCTAAGCAGGTTCATCTCCAAATCTGCTGAGCGCGCCCTGCCCTTTTTCAAGATCTTGAAAAAGGTAGGTCCAATGAAATGGACTCCGGAAGAGGAGGCAGCACTGCAAGATTTGAAGAGGTACCTCTCCTCTATGCCAACACTAGTCGCGCCTAAACCGCAAGAGCCGTTGTTGCTGTATCTAGCGGCAACGAATCAAGTGGTTAGTGCTGAAAAAGCAACGATAGTGGCAAGATCGCCGGATGACGAGCCGGAGCTCTCCCTAGCAGGGTCTAGTGCCGGTGAGGCAAGACCCCCGGCAGAATCTGGTGCCGGCAAGGCAGGTCCCCCGGCAGAGTTTGGTGCCGGCGAGGCAGGATCTGCGCAAACAAACAAAGTGATACAGAAGAAGAAGTTGGTGCAGCACCCGGTTTATTTTGTCAGCTCCCTCTTGCAGGGGCTAGATCAAGATACTCTGGGGTGCAGAAGTTGCTCTTCGGCCTCCTTATGGCCTCGAGGAAGCTGCATCATTACTTTCAGGCACATGAGATCACTGTCATCACTCGCTTCCCGTTGCAACGGATCCTGCACAACCCAGATGCAACTGGAAGGATTGTGGAGTGGGCGTTGGAACTGTCTAGCTTTGGTCTCAGGTTTGAAAGCACTTCAACGATTCAGAGCAGAGCCTTGGCAGAGTTCATTGCAGAATGGACCTCAACGCCTGACGAGGAAATTCAAGAGATCACTCTCCCCGACAAGGAAACAAGTCACGACTGGATTATGTACATTGATGGGGCTTTCTCGCTGCAAGGCGCCGGTGCTGGTGTGCTACCTGTCGCACCCACCGGAGAGCACCTCAAGTACGTAGTCCAGATGCACTTTCCCCGGGAGAGATCAACAAACAACACTGTGGAGTATGAGGGACTGCTTGCCGGTCTCAGGATTGCAGCTGACATTGGAATTACGAAGCTCATCGTCAGAGGTGATTCGCAGCTTGTCGTCAGGCAGGTTAACAAAGATTATCAGAGCCCGTTCATGGAAGCTTATGTAGATGAAGTGAGGAAGTTGGAAGAGCGTTTCGACGGTCTACAAGCAGAGCATGTTCCTCGAGCAGAGAACAGCATTGCTGACGACCTGTCAAAACGTGCTGCCCTCAAGTTACCTGTGGAACCAGGAACTTTTGTGCTCCAACTAAATCAGCCATCCATTGAACCATCGGCAGGATAGAATAAGCGAAGGAAGTTGAGCCCCGGCAAGTACTTTCCCACCGAGCTCCCAGGAGCCACCGGCAAGGAGGTTGCCGGGGATGACGCCAAGCTTGCCGAGGGGCCACAGGCTCCAGCAGGGCCTCAGGCCCTTGCCGTAGAGACAACTGCTCACATGGCAGAAGATGCGCCTTTAGTCCTTGCCGTCGAGCCTCAGGCTCCAGCATGGGCACAGCACACCGTTCGTTTCCTCCAAACAGGGGAACTCCCTGAGGAACAGGAAGAAGCAGAGAAAGTAGCCCGTCGGTCCAGCATGTACCAGTTTGTGGACGATGTCCTATACAGGAAAAGACCGAATGGCGTGAAATTGAAGTGCATCCCTCGGGAGGAAGGACTGGCACTGTTGGCAGAAATACATGGAGGTGTATGTGGCTCTCACATAGGATCAAGAGCCCTTGCCGGCAAAGCATTCCGGCAAGGTTTCTTTTGGCCAACTGCTCTCCAGGATGCGACTGCACTAGTAACCAAGTGTGAAGCGTGCCAGTTCCATTCAAAGAAGCTCCATCAGCCAGCTCAAGCTCTTCAGACGATCCCTCTTTCCTGGCCATCTTCGGTCTGGGGGCTTGACATACTGGGCCCCTTTCCCCGTGCTGTCGGGGGCTTTGAGTACTTGTACGTCGCAATCGACAAGTTCACAAAGTGGCCAGAAGTGGAAGCAGTGAGAAAGGTGATGGCACAATCAGCCGTCAAGTTCTTCAAGGGACCAGTTTGCCATTTTGGTGTGCCAAATAGAGTCATCACCGACAATAGCACGCAGTTCATGAGCCGCACCTTCATGCAGTACATCCAGGACCTCGGCAGCAAAATCTGTTTTGCTTCTATTGCACATCCGCGAAGCAACGGCCAGGCAGAAAGGGCAAATGCTGAAGTGCTGCGAGGCCTCAAAACAAGAACTTTTGACAGGCTGCACAAGTGCGGAAGACGCTGGATAAATGAGTTGCCGGCGGTTCTTTGGTCAATCAGGACGACACCGAATTGAGCCACTGGCCAGACACCCTTCTCCTTGGTATACGGGGCGGAAGCAGTTCCCCCCATAGAACTCATATACGGGTCACCTCGAGTGCTCGCGTATGATGAGCTTGAGCAAGAGCAGTTGCAGCAAGATGATGCTATGCTCCTTGAGGAAGATCGTCTTCAGGCTGCTGTGCGAGTCACGCGCTACCAGCAAGCCTTGCACCGCTACCACAGCCGCAAGGTTCATGCCCGAAGCCTTGAGGAAGGCGACCTTGTTCTTCGGCGCGTTCAATCCGCCAAGAATTCCAACAAGTTAACGTCAAAGTGGGAAGGCCCTTATCGGGTAATACGAGTCACCAGGCCCGGCGCAGTCCGCCTCGAGACCAAAGATGGCATTCCAGTGAGTAACTCCTGGAATATCGAACATCTTCGCAAGTTTTACCCGTGAGGCGCGGTTGCCGGGACCCCCGGCAACCCCCTTTTGTACTAGCTTTGCCGGCAAGGCATATGACCCTATGTACAAAGCCAGGCGCAGACCCTGTGCGCAGTTGAATAAATTTAAGTATGTATAGTTCTTGTTGATTTCCATGTTTATTCATATGCATGCCTGTCCAGGATATTATACTACGTTCATTTCCAGCAAGTGCTGATGAACCACCAAGGTTCCATGTTCCTATTTTCTCTTCTTTCTTTTTCTCAAAGGACAGAAGGTTCCCTCGCATACAAGTTTGCCGGGGAGGATAGAGAGTGTGGGCATCAGCAGACGACGTTCGAAGTGGCGTCTTGTGGGAAAGAGTACAACAGCAAAAAAGCTAAGTTGTAAAACCTTGAGGAATTTTTCTTTAAATACAAAGTTATTTTCCTCGAACGATTTCAATTCCGGTATGGAAAACCTGCACGCGAAGGAACCTCATCGTGATTGGTTGCGTCCTTGCTCTGTTTCGAGTCCGCTCAGCAGTTCAAGTGGCTGCACTAAGAGCGGCAAGGTGTCTTGCCGGCAGCGACACCCCCAGCAGGCTGCTAAGGATCCGCTCCTCAAAGCGCTCGCGGCAAGGGTGCGCGCACCGGCAAGCCCTTCCAAAAAAAAGCGTAGGGTGTATGCCATACAAGGAGCGATCTAACAAGGAAGATAGCATGCATTCAATCCAAAATACAGCAAGTTATATTACATCAATGCTTGCCACGGTTCTAACCTAAGATAAACTGTCTTGGGCACGAGTTCATAGCGGCAAGGAAATGCGGAGCGACTAGTCCCGGCGCTGGCCTTCTACCCTCTTGACTTGGTCAACCATGCTGACGATGGGCGCGACACGCTCTTCAAGCGCCCTACGATCCGCATCCGCTGGCAAGCTGTCTTGGCTTAGGTCGAGGCCGTGGTTCCTGTACACCACCTTGGTGAGCACTTTGAGGAGGACGCCCCGGCAAAGCTTGCGGGACTCGCTGGCCAGTTGGGTGGCTCGGTTGGAGTGGAGCAGCTTTAGAGCCTCGTTGATGGCCTCGAAGAACACGGTCAGCCTGGCGCTCTCAGAAATCCCCCTGTCATGGGAGAACCTAAAGTTCGGCATCCCCATGACGGACAGCTGCGTGGTGAGCCCCTCCGCAGCGTCGATGAGGCGTGAAGTCCAGAGACTCATGCCCTCTACATAATCATTGTGGGTGGCGGCGGCGCTCTCAAGCAGCAGCTTCTCATTCTTGTGGTCCTTGGCCAGGGTCTTCTCACGAGCCCTGCTGCCATTAAGGGATTCCTCCAGAGTGGTCAACTTGAGCTTCAGATCAGCAATGGAGTCATTGGCTTCGGAGAGCAGCTTGGTCTTGTCAGAGATGGCGACTTGTAGCTCCGCCAAGGTGTGGACAGTTTTGTCTCTGTCGCTCTTTAGCGTCGACACCTCCTTGCGGTGCTTCTCCAGCTCCGCCTCCAGTTTCTCCACCTTGCCGGCCAGCTCGTCCTTGGCGGCCCCTGCGGCTTCGGCAGCATTGATGGCCTCCTTCAGCTTGCCGGCATGATCTAGGACCAGAGCGTCGAGTGCGTCTTTATGCTTCTGCCCCAGCTCCTGGGTCCGCTGCACGATAAGCTTCTCAATTTCTTCGTCCTTGCCGTGGAGCTCAGTGGCAAGTGCCTTCTCGTGAGCGGTGAGGTCTTCTTCTTGGGCGTCAAGTAGAATATGGCGCTGATTCAGACTGGCGTCCTCCTTGGCGGCCTGTGCAGCGGCCTCCTTCTGTGCCTTCTCAATATCAGACTGCTTCAGGAGGAGCTCGTCCCAATGCCGGCCTAACTCCTCCTGGCCAATCCTCAGCTCTTGCCGGGCCTCGGCGAACCAGACCTGCGTCTGCTCGACGCGCTTTTGGAAGTCTGCCTCCGCCGCGACGGCAACCGCTGCCCTGGAGTCCAGTTTCTCCTTACGGGCACGGTGGAGCACCTGGAGCTTCTGGAAGTTTACACTCATGGCCTGGAGGAGCTGGTCTTCTTTGGATCCACTGCTGCTGGCGCTCGGCTCATCGACGACCCTGAGCCCGACAGCAGCGATGACTTCTTCGTCGAAAGCCTCCCCCTCGGTTGGCGCTCCGGTGCTTGTCATCCCCGGGATGCTGAGGAACACATTGTCGCCAATCTTAAGGTATCTGCTTGGGGTGGGGGCTTCGGAAGCTGACGGTTGGTCTTCAACCACTGTCTCCCCAGCGGCTGAGGACCCCGGGACCGATGTAGTGCCAGGCGCTCCTGCGGCAGGGATGCCGTCAGTACGGTCGTCGGTCCCCTTGTCGGTCTCCCCAGCAGACCCCATGCCAGCCTCCCCATCAGGGCCCTTGGCGGCCTTGTCAGCAGCGATTTGGCGGCCTCGGTGGCAGCGTCCTTGGAGGTCTCCTCGATGATGGCGTTAACATCCATCTGATCCGCCAAGGAGGGATCTGGAGGCCAAGAAGGAGAAACAAGATGAAACCCAGATTGAAGCTCAAGGCCAGCAAGGAAAGGAGAAAAAGATTGCACTAAAAAAAAGAAATGACAAAGGCCAGGAAGCAGGCGGTTTACCTGTGACGAGCGATGGAGGGGCGGTCTCCTCCCCGACGACGCTCATTGCCGGGATAGAGCTGCCGGCGCCTGTGCTCACCGGCTCCTCCCACACGCGAATGGGATCGTCGGTGATAGTCCTTGACGGGGACCCGCCCCTGGGCGGTGTGGTTGATAGTGGCGGCATGTCGGGGGTGGCCCTCAGCGGCTCCTCCTGTCGCTGTTCTTCTCCTGCGAACCCGACAAGGTTAGCAGTAAAGATACACACCCCGATGCCCGCCAGCGGGAAATGAGTAACAGACTCACGCTGGGGGCTGGGCTGGGGGCTGCGTTGAGGGCTGGAATCCGGGCTGATTGTAATCATCTCTGGTGCACCTAAGGAGCTTGCCGGGGGCTCATCGCCCATTGAGGTCTTGGCCTTCTTCGCCATCCTCTGCGCCAACGTTTCCATGTCTCTGCGGGGACAGGCCAAGGCAGAATTAAGATAAGATGAAGCAAATCAGAGACTCAAGACATAAAGAAAATGGCAAGATACTTACTCATCTCCTTCTTCTGCCCCCTTTTCCCTCCTCGGGCTGAAGGAGGAGAGGTCGAAGTCGACCTCCGCTGTGGTGTCCACTTGAGGGGATGGGGAAGGGGACCTAGGCCGCTTAATTGTGGCGGGAGCGGCAGCCTGATGTGAGCTCGCCACCCCTGCTGCCTTCTTTGCCGCCGCCCTCGTCTGGTGCCTGGTTTGCTGTCGCACACCTTGCTGCTCCGCAGCCTTGCGGGCCGGCCCCTTGCCGAGAACTTCTTCGGACGAGGAGGCCTGCTGGACTGGCTCGTCGGAGGACGCGTTTCTTTTTTGGCATTGGGTGCCCCACTTCATCAGTCTCTTCAGTTGTTTCTTCGGTGAGTGAGCCCCCGACATCTGCGCTACTATGCCCTCCGGCAGACTCCTCATGCTTGGCGGGCTCCTCCTCTGCATCCGCGTCATCTCCCATGAAGCCGACACTGTCAGCCTCCTCGGCAAGGGCCAGCTCTTCCGCCCTGCTGGCGATGTACGCCAACTCTTCGTCAGTGGTCTCGCGGATGAGGCGCGGTTCTTCCCGAATGGTTCTCTCCGACAAGTTGTCGAAGAACTCTTGTGCTCGCTCCGCGGATGGCTCGACCTAGGTTTGGTCAAGGCCATGAGCATTGAACACCGGCATCATAGCGATGATCGATTTCAGCGCCGAGTTGTTGCACAGAGGGACGATGCTTGCCGGTAGCTTGAACATGTCGTCTGGCCTAAACAGCTTGTGACAGAGGGCTGTGTGCTGAAGGACCGTCCAGTTGTTGTTGAGGCCAGGGCGCAGCCTCATGATATCCGCCGCATTCCGGAAATCCCAGGTTGGTCTCCCCTTGTTCTGCAAAGGGGCAATGCGGCGACGGAGGAAATCGACGCCCACCATTTCCATGGTGAGCCCGGTAGCCTTGAGGCGATGAATCCTGTTGACGGCGATAGTGAGCTTCTCATCCTGAGGGTCGAGAGCGCTCCAATCGCCGCCACGCGTCGGCTTCGTTTGCCGGAGTGAACAGAACGGGTGCGGCTCCTCCTCTGTGATCCAGCACCACCTGCTCCGCCACTCATCCCACTTCTCGTGGTATTCCCCATCCAGATATGTGTCCTTGGTCCCTAACCTAGGGATCCAAGCGATGCCGCCAGAGAGGGCCTCTCCGGCCTGGATGCGAGGGATGAAGAAGTGGCGGAAAAGGGCTGTGTTGGGGACCACCCCGGCAAAGTTTTCGCAGAGGTGAGCAAAAACAGACATGCAAGTTACAGCATTTGGCGTGAAATCAAGGAGATGGAAGCCAAAGGTAAACATGAGGTCGTTGAAGAAATCAGAGAAAGGGGGCAGAGCCCGCAATATAAATAGTCGACGAAAAAGGGAAATTTATCCGGGCCACCCTTTGACTTGGCGGCTGGGGTCACGCGAGTGGCGGTGCGTCCATTCGTCGCCCTCCCCCACATGAGCAGGTACTTGTCCCTCAAGGCGTGAGCATCGAGCATCAGGGGGAAGACGGCGAGCTGCTTCCGCATCTTCACCAACTCACTCTCTGACACATCCTTGCCCTTGCTCGCTCTGGGCGCCTTGGGCGGCATGGTGACTGGGGAGACTGAGGGAAGCCGAGGACAGCGGGAGCGCGGAAGGGGCGAGCGGACGAACAAACTATGGTTTGGGCTCGAGGAAGAAGAAGACGACGGTGGTTCCTAGATTGGGAAAGGCAAGGGAGAAGGGTAAATGAGCAGCGCCCCTGCGGATTCCTCTTTTTATGGGGAAGGCGCGGGGCTGCCTCTTTACTTTTCAATATGAAGGCGTTTTCACAGGCGTGCTGCGACCGTTCCACGCACGACCCCCACGTCGCGCACCCAATGCGGATCGTGGGGAAGCGCAACAGACGAGATGATTACAGCAGTTAATCCCTACCATGCGTGCCCGCGCACTGTTTGGGCCTGGCCCAACGACGCTTCGTACTCATGTATGGCCCAGGCCCGGGGGCTCCTGTCGGTGTACTAAAGTTTGGGCCCTTTGGTACCCCTTACTTGTGCACGGGCAGTCGCAGCCGCACCTGCTGCGAGGCTTGGCGGGGGCAGTTGGAGGCAAGATACAAGACAACGAAGACGGCGTCCAAGCCAGTAACTTGGGAGCAGAAGACAAGCTGGAGCCCCGGCAAGATCCTTGCCGGGACGACTTGCGAGGCACTAACAAGAACACCACCCTTGAGGTTTAGAGCTCTGACACCATCTACAACGTCAAGACCAAGACTCAGGGGCACCTGCGTGGTGGCATGCAGATCTTCATGAAGATCCTGCCACCGCTCTAGCGCAGCGGCTAGCCAACCAGCTTGGCATTCGCATGCCTCGTCATCTTGGGTGCGTGTCAGGACGGAGTGAGGCGGCGACGGATGGGACGGGCTCTGTTTCCGTCCTCGATAAAGTTAGGGGGGCACGTAAGCAGCGCATTTAAGGCGCTTGTCCTAAGACGCCAGAGATAAGCACGTGCACTGTAGCACTTTACACCTCCTGTGTGCCACTGTGGCAGCCCCTTGGATGTATAAAAGGAGGCCCAAGGCATACTGTAGAAGGATTCAGACTTTTTGGACTCTCCGGCCTAGCTTGCATGCATAGCAGCTAGCCGAAGCTCAAGAACACATAATATACACACAAAGCAGGACTAGGGTTTTACGCTTCTCAGCGGCCTGAACCTGGGTAAATATCCCTCGTGTTGATCTCTAGATCTGCTCTTTGCGCACCCCTCTTCCCTGCCAAACCGTAGAAGGGATCCACTCGATCCCATAGGTGTCGTTTCCCCGACATGAACTTAATACTCTAGATGCATGCTGGATAGCGGTCGATGTGTGGAGTAATAGTAGTAGATGCAGAATCGTTTCAGTCTACTTGACACGGACGTGATGCCTATATTCATGATCATTGCCTTAGATATCGTCATAACTTTGCACTTTTCTATCAATTGCTCGGCAGTAATTTGTTAACCCACCGTAATATTTTCTATCTTGAGAGAAGCCTCTAGTGAAACCTATGGCCCCTGGGTCTATTTTCCATCATATTACTTTCCAATCTACTATTTTGCAATCTTTTATTTTCAGACCTATAAACCAAAAAAACCAAAAATATTTACTTTATCTTTTGTTTAGTTTTACCTATCTCTATCAGATCTCACTTTTGCAAATAACTGTGAAGGGATTGACAACCCCTTTATCGCGTTGGGTGCAAGTTGTTTGATTGTTTGTGCAGGTATTCGGTGATTTGTTCGTTGTCTCCTACTGGATTGATACCTTGGTTCTCAAACTGAGGGAAATACTTATCTCTACTTTCCTGCATCACCCTTTCCTCTTCAAGGGAAAAACCAACGCAAGGTCAAGAAGTAGCACCTACCTATGGATTGAATAAGATCCTTCACGTAAGTTATCATCGGTGCATAAATCAATAAAAATTGCTCCTAAATATGTTTGATCTTTTATTGTAAGGGAAAATAAGCGTTGTACAAACTTGTGATGGCAAAGTAATAAAAGCGACGGACTGCATAATAAAGGTTGCTATCATAAGGGGCAATATAACGTGACGTTCCTTTGCATTAAGAGCTTGGGCATCCAAAAATTAAAAGCGCATGACAACCTCTGCTTCCCTCTGCGAAGGGCCTATCTTTTGCTTTTCAATATTTACTTTTATGCAAGAGTCAATAGTATGCACTCTCATTTCAACATCAGTTATTCTCTAGTTGGCAAGCATCACGTGGTGGGGAAAGATCTAGGTACATATGGCCAGTCAAATATATTTGATCATGATTTATTATTGTTGACAATTGTCTCTATGATAAATGAGTTGGGAGGTGAAACATTAAGCCCCAATCTTTCTCTGTGTTCGATGGATGCCATTTGTTCTAAACATATGCTTTGAGTACTAGCAATCATAGAAGACTATATGATGATTGAGTATGTGGAGCACTTACTTAGACTTTGTTGAGAATAAGTTGAATTGCAATTGTTTGGTGACTAAGAACATAGGTTGTTAAGTTTCAAGATAAGGCATTGTTTGAACCGTAACATGTGAATTGATTGCTACTTTATCTTGATGAGTTTTATGAGAAAGAGTTGCTGTTATGATGCTAGCAAAAGTGATTGAAATTATCATTGATCAAACTTATGCACTATGCTAGCATTCACACTTCATAAATTATTTCTTTTATCATTTACCTACTCGAGGACGAGTAGGAATTAAGCTTGGGAATGTTGATACGTCCCCAATGTATCTATAATTTATGAAGTATTCATGCCATGTTTACAACAGTTTTATATGGTTTTGGTATGATTTGAATGGAACTAACCCGGACTGACGCTGTTTTCAGCAGAACTACCGCGGTGTTGTTTGTTGTGCAGAAATAAAAGTTCTCCAAATGCAACGAAACTTTTTGATGATTTTTTTGGAACAAAAGAGGCACTAGAAGCTTCGTGGGAGGACTAGAAGGTGAAGGAGGTGAGCACAAGACACCAGGGCGCGCTTGGTTCCTTGCCCATGTGCTGGTGTCTTGTGGGCCCCTCAAAACCCATCTTCGCATGAAACCAACGCCAAAAAATCCTATAAATACAGAAACCCCCAGAAATAACCCTAGATCAGAAGTTCCACCGCCGCAAGCCTCTGTAGCCACGAAAAAACAATCTGGACCCAGTTCCGGCACCCTGCCTGAGGGGGAAGTCATTACCGATGGCCATCTTCATCATCCCGGTGGCCACCATGATGAGGAGGGAGTAGTCCACCCTAGGGGCTGAGAGTTTGTACCAGTAGCTATGTGTTTAATCTCTCTCATGTTCTTGAGTTGGCACGATCTTGATGTATCGTGGGCTTTGTTAATATAGTTGGATCATATGGTGTTTTCCCCTCTCTATCTTGTTCTGATGAATTGAGTTTTCCCTTTGAGATTTCGTTTTTATCAGATTGAATACTTTTATGGATTTGAGAGCACTTGATGTATGTCTTGCTATGAATACCCGTGGTGACAATGGGGTATCATATAGATTCACTTGATATGTGTTTTGGCACTCAACTCGCGGATTCCCAAGGTGACATTGGGGTAATCTATGCATAAGGGTTGATGCACGTTCTCGTCTTTGTTTCTCCGGTAGAAATCTTGGGGAACTCTTTGAGGTTCTTTGTGTTGGATTGAGTATTAATCTGAAAGTGCTTGATGCATATCGCATAATCAACTCACGGATACTCGCGATGACATTGGAGTATCTAGGTGACATTAGAGTTGGTTGATGTGTATCATATGGTGTTATTTTAGTACGGACTCTTAGATAGATCGATCGGAAAGGATAACTTGGTGTTATTTTAGTACGAACTCTTGGATAGATTGATCGGAAAGGATAACTTTGAGGTGGTTTCGTACCCTACAAACAATTTCTTCTTATGTTCTCTGCTAGATAAGAACTCTGGGGCGATTCTTCATAGCACGTTGAGGGATGGTTATATGATCCAATTATATTAGCATTGTTGAGAGATTGCACTAGCGAAAGTACGGACCCTACGCCTCATTTTCAAGCATTGTAATACCGTTTGTGCTCCATTTTATCAATTGCTACCTTGCTGTTTTTATTGTTCCTATTACAAAAATCTATATCTACTATCATTACTACGCTTGTATCACCATCTCTTCGCCGAGCTAGTGCACCTATACAAATTACCATTGTATTTGGTGTGTTGGGCACACGTGAGGCTTTTTTTATTTGGTTGCAGGGTTGTTTGAGATAGACCATCTTCATCCTACGCCTCCCACGGATTGATAAACCTTAGGTCATCCACTTGAGGGAAAATTGCTACTGTCCTACAAAACTCTGCGCTTGGAGGCCCAACACGAGTCTAAAAGAACAAGTTGTGTAGTAGACATCATGATCTCAGTGACATTGGAGCTCTGTTCACCATGGAAGAGGCTAGGAGGGTTTTGTTTGATTCTCTAAGTGATAAGGCGTGGGGCCGGATGGGTTCGCAGGTGTGCTCTTCAAGGCGTTCTAGGATATTATCAAGGTGGACGTCATGGCTTCTATTAACCACTTCTCCAGCCTCCATGCCTCCAATTTGCATTGGATAAACTCAGCCAACATCGCGCTTATCCTAAAGAAAGATGGTGTGGAGGATATTTCAGAATTTAGGCCTATAAGCCTAATCCATGTCTTGGCCAAGCTCTTTGCTAAGATGATGGCGATGCGCCTTTCCGTCCACATGATTGACCTTGTCTCGCCTGCCCAAAGTGCCTTTATCAAGAAGCAAAGTATTCATGACAACTTCATCTATGTCCGCAACCTAGCCAGAAGGATACACCGGAGCAAGACTCCCATGTTGCTATTCAAGCTCGACATCAAGAAGGCCTTTGAATTAGTTCGGTGAGACTACTTGATGGATCTATTGCAACACCTCGGCTTCCCTGCGCGCTTTCGTGGTTGGGTCTTGATACGTCTCCAACGTATCTATAATTTTTGATTGTTCCATGCTATTATATTATTTGTTTTGGATGTTTTATATGCATTAATATGCTATTTTATATTATTTTTGGGACTAACTTATTAACCTAGAGCCCAGTGCCAGTTTCTGTTTTTTCCTTGTTTTTGACTTTTACAAAGAAGGAATATCAAACGGAATAAAACTTTACGGTGAGTTTTCTTGGACCAGAAGAAACCCACGAGACTTGGAGAGGAGGCAAGAAGACCCACGAGGAGGCCACAAGCCTTAGGGGCGCGCCCCACGGGGGCGCCCCCAGGGCTTGTGGGCCCCCCGGAGACCTCCTAACCCTAATCTTCGCACTATAAATCCTCAAATATTCCCCCTATGCCAGATGGCACACCAAAAATACTTTTCCGCCGCCGCAAGCCTCTGTTCCCGTGAGATCCCATCTTGGGGCCTTTTCCGGCACTCCGTCGGAGAGGGATTCGATCACGGAGGACCTCTACACCAACCTTGCTGCCCTTTCGATGATGTGTGAGTAGTTTACAACAGACATACGGGTCCATAGCTAGTAGCTAGCTGGCTTCTTCTCTCTCTTGATCTTCAATACAATGTTCTCCTCAATGTTCTTGAGATCTATTCGATGTAATATTCTTTTGCGGTGCGTTTGTTGAGATCCGATGAATTGTGGATTTATGATCTGATTATCTATGAGTATTATTTGAGTCTTCTCTGAACTCTTTTATGCATGATTAAGATATCTTTGTATTTCTCTTCGAACTATTGGTTTGGTTTGGCCAGCTAGATTGGTTTTTCTTGCAATGTGAGAGGTGCTTAGTTTTGGGTTCAATCTTGCAGTGTCCTCACCCAGTGAAAGAAGGGGTAGCGAGGTGCTACTTCTTGAGCTTGCGTTGGTTTTTCCCTTGAAGAGGAAAGGGTGATGCAACACAGTAGAGATAAGTATTTCCCTCAGTTAAGAACCAAGGTATCAATCCAGTAGGAGAAGAATGCACAAATCACCAACACCTGCACAAACAATCAAACACTTGCGCCCAACGCGATAAAGGGGTTGTCAATCCCTTCACGGTAAATTGCAAAAGTGAGATCTGATAGAGATAGATAAACAAAAGATAAAATATTTTTGGGTTTTTTGGTATAAAGATCTGAAAATAAAAGATTGCAAAATAGTAGATCGGAAAGTAATATGATGGAAAATAGACCCGGGGGCCATAGGTTTCACTAGAGGCTTCTCTCATGAAGGCAAATAATACGGTGGGTGAACAAATTACTGTCGAGCAATTGATAGAAAAGCGCAAAGTTATGATGATATCCAAGGAAATGATTATGCATATAGGCATCACGTCCGTATCAAGTAGACCGACTCCTGCCTGCATCTACTACTATTACCCCACACATCGACCGCTATCCAGCATGCATCTAGAGTATTAAGTTCATAAAGAACGTAGTAACGCCTTAAGTAAGATGACATGATGTAGAGGAATTAACTCAAGCAATATGATGAAAACCCCATATTTTTATCCTCGATGGCAACAATGCAATATGTGTCTCGCTACCCCTACTTTGTCACTGGGTGAAATCACGCAAGATTGAACCCAAAGCTAAGCACCTCTCCCATTGCAAGAACTACCAATCTAGTTGGCCAAACCAGACCGATAATTTGAAGAGAAATACAATGATATTAAATCATGTATAAAAGAATCCAGAGAAGATTCAAATAATATTCATAGATAAGCTGATCATAAATCCACAATTCATCGGATCTCGACAAACATACCGCAAAAGAAGATTACATCGGATAGATCTCCAAGAACATCAAGGAGAACGTTGTATTGAGAATCAAAGAGAGAGAAGAAGCCATCTAGCTACTAGCTACAGACCCGTAGGTCTGAGGTAAACTACTCACGCATCATCAAAAGGGCAATGGAGTTGATGTAGAAGCCCTCCGTGATCGATTCCCCCTCCTGCGGGATGCCGGAAAAGGCCCCAAGATGGGATCTCACAGGAACAGAAGGTTGCGGCGGTGGAAAAGTGTTTTCGTGGATGCCTCTGGTGGTTCCGGAATATATGTGAATATATAGGAGGAAGAGCTAGGTCAGGGAGTCACCGAGGGGCCCACAAGGTAGGGGGCGCCCCCCCTAGGGCGCGCCCCCCCTAGGGCGCGCCCTCCACCCTTGTCGCCGCCTCGTGCCTCTTCTGACTTGGACTCCAAGTCCCCTGGGTGTCTTCTGGTCCAAGAAAAATCGTCGTGAAGTTTTATTCCGTTTGGACTCCATTTGGTATTCCTTTTCTGCGAGGCTCAAAAACAAGGAAAAAACAGAAACTGGCACTGGGCTCTAGGTTAATAGGTTAGTCCCAAAAATAATATAAAATAGCATATTAATGCATATAAAACATCCAAAACAGATAATATAATAGCATGGAACAATCAAAAATTATAGATACGTTGGACACGTATCACGAGGCACATATTGTATTGTTGCCATCTTACTTAAAGCGTTGCTCTGTTCTTATGAACTTAATACTCTAGATGCAGGCAGGAGTCGGTCGATGTGTGGAGTAATAGTAGTAGATGTAGAATCGTTTCGGTCTACTTGTCACGGACGTGATGCCTATATTCATGATCATTGCCTTAGATGTCTTCATAATTATGCGCTTTTCTATCAATTGCTCAACAGTAATTTGTTTACCCACCGTATGTTTTCTTCAAGAGAGAAGCCTCTAGTGAAACCTATGGCCCCCGGGTCTATTTTCCATCATATATTTTCAGATCTATAAACAAAAAAACCCAAAAATACCTTGCTACAATTTATTTGTATTTACTTTAGTTTGCCTTTTTATTTATCTTTTATACCTATCTCTATTAGATCTCACTCTTGTTCGTGACCGTGAAGGGATTGACAACCCCTTTTTCGCGTTGTGTGCAAGTGTTTGTTAGTTTGTGCAGGTGCATATATTGGAGACTTGCTTGTGCCTCCTACTGGATTGATACCTTGGTTCTTTACTGAGGGAAATACTTATCTCTACTTTCTACATCACCCTTTCCTCTTCAAGGGAAAAATCAACTCAAGCTCAAGAAGTAGCAGGAATAATTTCTGGCGCCGTTGCCGGGGAGGTTCTACATCAAGCCTACCAAGTACCTATCATAAACTCTCATCTCTTGCACTTACATTATTTGCCATTTGCCTCTCATTTTCCTCTCCCTCACTTCTAAAGCGTTTTCAGAAAAACACAAAAATATTTGCCTTTTTTTTCGCCCTTCTTTCGTTCGTCTTTTTCGTTTGCTTTTTTTTGCTTGTGTGCTAGATCGCTTGTTTTGCTATCATGGCTAGTCCTTCTACCATTGTTAGCACCCCTGAAAGTGAGGTTCTTAAATTTAAACAAAGGGATGGAGAAAATTTAAAAGATGCTTGGTATAGAATTTGCAATGCTCATAATAGATCTACCCGTAAGCAATCTACAACCTTTCTTCTCCGAAATTTTTATGTTGGTGTTACTATTTGGTATAGATATGTGCTGGACACCATTACTGGGGGTAATTTTTTAGTTAGTCATACTTTGGATGCTTACAATGCTATGATAAATTTGGTAGGATCACCACCACTTATGGTTAATGAAACGGCTTTAACTTTGGAACATGTGATGCAAAGGCTTGATATTATTGAGAATCAAATTTCTACCGTAGAGCTTATTGAAAATTTGGATAAAAAGATTCATATCACATTACTCAAATTGGATCAAAGGTAGGAATCACTTTAAAGAATCTAAAGGAAAAGGAACCTATAGTTAATGAGAAAATAGATCAAGGATCTACTAGAATTGATAAGTTAGAAGGTATTATTACCAACTTGGGTTCCGCTTTTGCCGCTGTTAAAACTACTCCAAATTTTCCTCCTACTAAAGATACTAACTTTATTTATTTTCCTAAAAAATAAGGGTGAATCATCTAGTAAAGGAAACGAAGATCTTAAGATGATAAGTGTTTACCCTAGCTTTGCCAATATCATTAAAGAACCAATTGCTACAAGTGAATTTCTTGATTTCCTACCTAGGAGTGTGACCATCAATAAACCCAATGAATCTCCCAGGGGATATAAATGTTCAATTAAATAATTGCATACCAAAGATGACAATACCTAGATCTATGTTTTATGCCTAGCTAGGGGCGTTAAACAATAGCGCTTGTTGGGAGGCAACCCAATTTTTATTTTGTGTTTTTTGTTTTTGCTCCTGTTTTCAATAAATACACATTATTACCTCTGTAGTAATTGTGTTTTTGTGTTTTAATTAGTGTTTGAGCCAATCAAGACCTTTGGGATACTTTGGTATATCGTTGATTTGGTTTTGCTGAAAACAGAAACTTTTGTGTCTAGTAACAGAATTGTTTAAATTCACTGAGGAGTGTAAAAATTCTGAATATTTTACACACGATTCTTATATGGATTTCATCTGTTGTCCTAATTTTTCAGAATTTTGGAGTTACATAAGTATGACTAATATTCTGGTTACTACAGACTGTTCTGTTTTTGACAGATTCAGTTTTCTATGTGTTGTTTGCTTATTTTGATGAATCTATGGGTAGTATCGGGGGGTATGAACTATGGTGAAGTTGGAATACAGTAGATATAACACCAATATAAATTTTTATAATGAGTTCACAACAGTACCTAAAGTGGTGATTTATTTTATTATACTAACGGATCTTACGAGTTTTCTGTTGAGTTTTGTGTTGTGAAGTTTTCAAGTTTTGGGTAAAGTTATGATGGACAACGGAATAAGGAGTGGCAAGAGCCTAAGCTTGGGAATTCCCAAGGCACCCCAAGCTAATATTAAAGGACAACCAAGCATCTAAGCTTGGGTATGCCCTGGATGGCATCTCCTCTTTTGTCTTCAATCCATCGGTAAATTTACTTGAGGCTATATTTTTATTCACCGCATGATATGTGTTTTGCTTGGAGCGTCTTGTATGATATGAGTCTTTGATTTTTAGTTTGCCAAATCATCCTTGCTGTACATACCTTTTGATAGGGACACACATCAATCGTGAATTTATTAGAATACTCTATGTGCTTCACTTATATCTTTTGAGCTAGGTAGTTGCTCTAGTACTTCACTTATATCTTTTTAGAGCACGGCGGTGGTTTTATTTTATAGAAATTGATGAACTCTCATGCTTCACTTATATTATTTTGAGAGTGTTTAAACAGCATGGTAATTTTCTTAGGTTATAAATTTAGTCCTAATATGACGGGCATCCAAGAGGGATATAATAAAAACTTTCATATAATGAGCATTGAATAATATGAGAAGTTTGATTCCTTGCATTTGTTTTGAGGTATAAAGATGGTGACATTAGAGTCATGCTAGTAAGTAATTGTGGATTGATAGAAATACTTGTGTTAAAATTTGTGATTCCCGTAGCATGCACGTATGGTGAACCGTTATGTGATGAAGTCGGAGCATGATTTATTTTTTGATTGTCTTCCTTATGAGTTGCTGTCAGGGACGAGCGATGGTCTTTTCCTACCAATCTATCCCCCTAGGAGAATGCGTAGTACTTTGCTTTGATGGCTAATAAATTTTTGCAATAAGTATGTGAGTTCTTTATGTCTAATGTTGAGTCCATGGATTATACGCACTCTCACCCTTCCACCATTGCTAGCCTCTCTAGTACCACGCAACTTTCGCCGGTGCATTAAACCCACCATATACCCTTCCTCAAAACAGCCACCATACCTACATATTATGGCATTTCCATATCCATTCCGAGATATATTGCCATGCAACTTCCACCGTTCCGTTTATTATGACACATACCATCATTGTCATATTGCTTTGCATGATCATGTAGTTGGCATAGTATTTGTGGCTTGGCCACTGTTCATATTTTTTATACATGTCACTCTTGACCATTGCACATCCCGGTACACCACCCGGAGGCATTCATATAGAGTCATATTTTGCTCTAGTATTGAGTTGTAATTCTTGAGTTGTAAGTAAATAAAAGTGTGATGATCATTATTAGAGCATTGTCCCGTGTGAGGAAATGATGATGGAAGCTATGATTCCCTCACAAGTTGGGATGAGACTCCGGACTAAAAAAATAAAAGAGGCCAAAGAGCCCAAAATAAAAAAAAAGAGGCCAAAGAGCTCA
This sequence comes from Thinopyrum elongatum, assembly GCA_011799875.1. Taxonomy (NCBI): domain Eukaryota; kingdom Viridiplantae; phylum Streptophyta; class Magnoliopsida; order Poales; family Poaceae; genus Thinopyrum; species Thinopyrum elongatum. Next base: position 352,433,777 of record CM022302.1, on the reverse strand, counting down.
AACAAAAAAATGAGAGAAAAGTGAGAAGGGACAATGTTACTATCCTTTTTCACACTTGTGCTTCAAAGTAGCACCATGTTCTTCATGATAGAGAGTCTCCTATTTTGTCACTTTCATATACTAGTGGGAATTTTTCATTATATAACTTGGCTTGTATATTCCAATGATGGGTTTCCTCAAATTGCCCTAGGTCTTCGTGAGCAAGCAAGTTGGATGCACACCCACTTAGTTTCTTTTTGAGCTTTCATACACTTATAGCTCTAGTGCATTCGTTGCATGGCAATCCCTACTCACTTGCATCGATATCAATTGATGGGCATCTCCATAGCTCATTAATTTGCCTAGTTGATGTGAGATTTTTCTCCTTTTTGTCTTACCCTCACAACCTCCACCATATTCTATTCCACCTATAGTGCTATATCCATGGCTCACGCACATGTATTGCGTGAAAGTTGAAAAAGCTTGAGAACATTAAAAGTATGAAACAATTGCTTGGCTTGTCATCGGGGTTTTGCATGATGAAATATTTTGTGTGATGAAGATAGAGCATAGCCAGACTATATGATTTTGTAGGGATAACTTTCTTTGGCCATGTTATTTTGAGAAGACATGATTGCTTTATTAGTATGCTTCAAGTATTATTGTTTTTATATCAATATTAAAATTTTGTTTTGAATCTTATGGATCTGAATATTCATGCCACAATAAAGAAAATTGCATTGATAAATATGTTAGGTAGCATTTCACATCAAAAATTCTGTTTTTATCATTTACCTACTCGAGGACGAGCATGAATTAAGCTTTGGGATGCTTGATACGTCTCCAACGATAATTTTTGATTGTTCCATGCTATTATATTATCTGTTTTGGATGTTTTATATGCATTAATATGTTATTTTATATTATTTTCGGGACTAACTTATTAACCTTGAGCCCAATGTCAGTTTCTGTTTTTTCCATGTTTTTGACTTTTACAGAGAAGGAATATCAAACGGAGTCCAAACGGAATAAAATTTTCCGGTGATTTTTCTTGGACCAGAAGAAACCCACGAGACTTGGAGAGGAGGCCAGAAGACCCACGAGGAGGCCACAAGCCGTAGGGGCGCGCCCCAGGGGGGGCACCCCCAGGGCTTGTGGGCCCCTCGGAGACCTCCTAACCATAATCTTAGCACTATAAATCCTCAAATATCCCCCCTATGCCAGAGGGCACACCAAAAATACTTTTCTGCCGCCGCAAGCCTCTGTTCCCGTGAGATCCCATCTTGGGGCCTTTTTCGGCACTCCGCCGAAGGGGGATTCGATCACGAAGGACCTCTACACCAACCTTGCTTCCCTTCCGATGATGTGTGAGTAGTTTACCACAGACCTACGGGTCCGTAGCTAGTAGCTAGATGGCTTCTTCTCTCTCTTTGATCTTCAATACAATGTTCTCCTCGATGTTCTTGAGATCTATTCGATGTAATCTTCTTTTGCGGTGCGTTTGTTGAGATCTGATGAATTGTGGATTTATGATCAGATTATCTATGAATATTATTTGAGTCTTCTCTGAACTCTTTTATGCATGATTAAGATATCTTTGTATTTCTCTTCGAACTATCGGTTTGGTTTGGCCAACTAGATTGGTTTTTCTTGCAATGGGAGAGGTGCTTAGTTTTGGGTTCAATCTTGCGGTGTCCTCACCCAGTGATAGAAGGGGTAGCGAGGCACGTATTGTATTGTTGCCATCAAGGATAAAAAGATGGTGTTTATGTCATATTGCTTGAGTTTATCCCTCTACATCATGTCATCTTACTTAAAGCGTTGCTCTGTTCTTATGAACTTAATACTCTAGATGCAGGCAGGAGTCGGTCGATGTGTGGAGTAATAGTAGTAGATGCAGAATCATTTCGGTCTACTTGTCATGGACGTGATGCCTATATTCATGATCATTGCCTTAGATGTCTTCATAATTATGCGCTTTTCTATCAATTGCTCAACAGTAATTTGTTTACCCACCGTATGTTTTCTTCAAGAGAGAAGCCTCTAGTGAAACCTATGGCCCCCGAGTCTATTTTCCATCATATATTTTTAGATCTATAAACAAAAAACCCAAAAATACCTTGCTGCAATTTATTTATATTTACTTTAGTTTGCCTTTTTATTTATCTTTTATACCTATCTCTATTAGATCTCACTCTTGTTTGTGACCGTGAAAGGATTGGCAACCCACTTTTCGCGTTGTGTGCAAGTGTTTGTTAGTTTGTGAAGGTGCATATATTGGAGACTTGCTTGTGCCTCCTACTGGATTGATACCTTGGTTCTTAACTGAGGGAAATACTTATCTCTACTTTGCTGCATCACCCTTTCCTCTTCAAGGGAAAAATCAACGCAAGCTCAAGAAGTAGTAGGTCTCGGCGCTCCTCACTTCGGCCTCCTCGAGAGTGTTGCTTAATGGCACTATTGGAGACCCTGTTCGGCATGAGAGGGGAATGCGGCAAGGAGACCCGTTGTTGCCTTTACTTTTTGTGCTCGCCATTGACCCCCTGTACCACATCCTTAATAAGGCCATGGCCCAAGGCAAACTCCAACCGATTCGGAGAAACACTACAACTCCTCGTGCCTCCCTATATGCCAACGATGCCACTGTTTTTGTGAAGCCCATCAATGGAGATGTCTCCGTTTTTTGCCTCCATCCTCGATGCTTTTGGGGAGGTCACGGGCCTGGTCACTAAGTGCAGGCCTTGATCTTCACGACATCCTGCATCACTTCCCGTCCAATATTACGCACTTCCCCATGACGTATCTGGGGCTGCCGTTATCGGTCTCGAGGCTTAAAGTTATGCAATTCCTTCCATTGGAGGATAAAGCTGCTCGAAAGCTTGCCCCTTGGATTGGTTAGCTCATGGTCGCCCCTGGTTGGAATGTCTTGGTTAAGGCGGTCCTCACCGCCCTTGCCATATACACCATCACTTCTCTCCTCTTGCCGACGAAGGTGCTGAAGCGGATCGATGCATTGAGATGCACTTTTCTTTGGGCGGGTTGCGACAAGTTTACTGGAGGCAAGTGTCAGATCAATTGGGAGCGAGTTTGTCGACCAAAAGCTATGGGCGGGCTTGGAGTCTTGAATCTGGAAAAATTTGCCACCTCTCTCCGTCTGAGGTGACCTTGGTTCGAATGGGCAGAGTCTTCAAAACCATGGCTTGGGATGGGCACCCCTTGCGATGATGCTAACAGGTACTCTTTTGTGGCAGCAACGAAGGTCACGATGGGAAATGGCACTAAGGCTCTCTTCCGGATGTCATCTTAGCTTAACAGTATAAGTCCAATGGACATTGCGCCTAAAGTCTTTGACATCTCCAAAAGGAAAGGTTGCACTGTGAGAAAGGCACTTAATGACTGCTATTGGATCACCCAAATTGACATGATGATGGCTCTATATTTTACGCATTTTTAGAGCTTATTTATTGTATGTTCTCTTCATATATCATGTCCCATTGAACCAAATAGTTGTCCATTATGCATGATTAATGGTATCTACACTTTTACTTGTGAGCATTGCACATTTAGCATTTCATTTGGTTTTTATTAGTTTTCTTGTGTCTACAGGTGTTTTGGAGCAACCTAGGACCAAGCACGATGGAAGGAGCAAGGATGTGTTCGATACGAAGTCAGCCAGGGGTCAGACTTAGCCAGTTCGATGGTCGGAAAAAGTAAATTTTCCAAAATGCTCCAAATCAATATCTAAGACCAGAAATGGATCGACGTTCTTCATAAATCCAACGAGCCAAAGAACGTCAAATTTTGAATTTGTATGAAGAAATGGCGACCGTTTTACTGGAGGAGGTCAGACCAAAAGACGACGTTCCATGAGACCGCACACGGTCATTCCGGTAGTCGTATGACATGTAGACAACTTCGACAGTTGCCCTTCTAGATGAGATTTTCACCGATTTCATCCCCGTTTGATCGCACGGCATCCTTGGCTCATAAAGAAGAGATTGGGAGAGGATAAGTCTCATCTTGAGCCCATGGATGAACCCCATTAAGAGAGGAGGCCAGGGAGGCATCATATATATCATCTACAACCCTAGCCACCGCCACACACCATCTCATTCTTTAAGAACACATCCACGTTCATCCCCATTGATGCTCCATCACCACCATATAGGAAGGGACGAGATCAAGAGGAAGAGGAGGAGGCTCCACCACGTGAGCACCGGCCTTTGGGCCAGTGCCCTCTCCACCACGCCGACACCATTACCACCATATCCACTGCGCCGCCGCCATCATCATCACCACCATCACCTCCTCCCTTCATCGACATGATGCCGACTTGTAACTTAAGCCTCTCCTTTTTTTGAGTAGATGTATTATTTCTCAAGGATACAGATGAACTCTTCTATGGTTAGAATGATTATTCCCAAGGGATCCAATATGTTCTTGTTCATGTTCAAGTTAGTATTCTCGCGAGTGTTGAGAGGAGGCCTCGCTCTCACTATTGCCATGATTGGCCGTGGAGGAAGTTTCACTACATAGGGTAGGACAGAGAGGGAATTCGAGGTGATAGTAAAACCTCAATTCCTTGTATTTGCAAGTTGATAGGGGAGTTTAGGTAAACCCATATCTGGCCGCGTCCATGGGTAACCCTTAATTATCATGAGTTGTAACCCTATGGGGAGACCATGATGGTGGCGTGCGTGGCACGAAGTCTAACTTGATTAGAATGTTTATTGTACCGGGGACCGCCCACTTATGCATATCACTACAAAAAAACACTTCCGTGATGATACGTGTTTGTCACAGTAGGTCACATTTTCTGTCATGCATGTACATCCATGACGATTTTATGACAGAATCATGATAGTCATACCTGTGCTGTCGTAGAAGTGTTCCATGACAATACTCAAATTATCATCATAGAAGTGTCCACTTCTATGACGATAAATGGCGCGTCATGGAAGTGCTTTTGTCAAGGGTAACAGACATGTGGCATCCACCGTAACGGGTCGCCGTTAAGCTATCGGGTATGGTTGTGGATCCGATAACCCGTTAACAACCAACACCAATGGCGATTTTCCATGTGTAAAGTTCTCATTGGCCGTAGCAACCACGTGTCAGCTTCGCGCTGGGATAGATGTCAATTGCCTAATGGCCAGGAGGCGCCTATGATATTTCGACACGTGGCAAGGCCCAACAAGGGCCCATTTAGGTTAAAAAGGCCGGCCCAGTCAAAATTAGTGGGTTGGCCCATTAACAGCTTGCTTGCATACGACCCATTCGCAGTAAGGCCGTAGGAATAGTTTCAAATCGGCCCGTCAATGGCCCATTCTAGATTTCTCATCATTGCGGCCTATGGTCACTTCTGGCCCGTTAACAGTCCGCTAAGTATTTGGGCCGAATTACGGCCCGGTGTGTTTCCGGACTGTTAAAGGTCCTGCTACATTTGGGCCCATTTATTGCCCAATGCAACTTTCGGCCCATAAAAGACCATGAAGGAATTGGGCCATATTCGGCCAGGTCTGACATTCGGCCTATCAGCGGCTCACTGTAGCTTTGGGCCACTTCCAGCCTATTGTGTTTTTCATCCTGTTAACGTCGGACGAAATCCATGGGCCATATGTGGCCCAACGGCACATCGGGCCTATTAACGGCCCATATACTAGATGATACAAATCAAGCCCGACCACACTTCCAGCCTGGTAAAGCACCGTGTAGTAGGTCGGCGCATTTACGGCCTGTCTGACTTTTGGCCTGTGAATGGTCCGAATTGTAAATGGGCCACCATGAGCTGAGATACATTTCGGCCTGCTAATGACCAGTGGGTTATTTGGCACATTTCAGGCCCAATCATCTTTCAGCCTCCTAAAAGCCATGGGCATAATCTAGCCCAATTAGGGCCCAATCTGACTTTTGGCCTATTAAAGGCCCTTATTATTTATGGGCCATATTAGGCCTGCGAGATATTTACACATGTTAACGGCCTGTTGTTACTAAGGGACCAAACTATGTTTAGGCCTGTTAACGGCCCACTATGGGCACATGCCTATCAAAAATAACAAAGCTTATGCTGATTTAGGCCCAAATATTTTGAGTGGGCTACATGCCGATTACGGCCCATAATCATTTTCAGCCCAATTGGAATTGTGGGCCCGAGGAATGTTGGCCCGTTGGGCTCCTACGATGCTTTCGGCTGAAAGGAGATCGATGATGCCGAATACATTACTAAGATAAACCTACACTATACAAAAATAGCGTTAGAATTTCTATGGCCTTTGGCAGCACGACAAATGTTGTATCACAACAAAATAAATTACGACCATACAACAAAAGGCCTTTTGGCATAAAAGTTTACAATCCTTGAAGATAAATGGACCATGAGATGTATAGAAGTACAAATCATTTGACCTGTGTGCTAATGTTTCAGGCTGTAGAATCTGATGGAGCAGCATGACCTTCCCCTTTTTTCCGCCATTGCTCTTGAACAACAAAGCAAATGTCTGATAGTCTGGTTTGAAAACCATTCATATCTTGACGACATTTGTCAACCACTATTCTTGTTTCAGAAACGACCTCCATCAGGGATTGGACTTGTGTCTGGAGCACAAATATATCAAGGTGGTTGGGGCGGCACCGGCCACGACAAATTTTGGCGGCAGCCTTGATGGCAGATGACAGCGGTGGCAAGTTCAGCGGGGGTCGATGTGGCCTTTGTGCGGCCGGTGAGCCGCGGATGAGATCGAGCCATTGGCAATTGAGCGAGAGGGCCCCTCACAGAGACGTGGCAGAGGAGGACTCATCGGGCGGCAGCTCTAGGTGGTACAGGGCAGTGGTAGGAGACAATGGGAGGTGTCTATGAGCGTCGTGGCTTCCCTACGAAGCTATACAGAGAGGTAGCTCGCGAGGAGAGGCAACAGAGAGTGGTAGGGGCTCGTGGCACTGGTGCGGCCATACACGCGCTCTGGCCACGCTCTCTGCACGCACCCAGAGTGCTCGACAGAATGCTGGGGTGGGCTACAATGATCAAATCAAGATGATATTTGGTAGGGTAGTGCTACTAGAAACTATAGAGATGCTGGACATGGCGGTTTGGTCAAAAGAGCAAGTTCCCAATGTAAGTTTATGAGCTTGCAGATTTCTGTCATGCACATGAGGCGTTTGAGGAAATGAAACAGTGACCTAGGAAACTTTGTTTATGATGAAACTTGGAAGAATTATGTCTCATTGGATGTTAGTGATGATGGTCATGTTGGTTTGGCAAAAATAAAAACTTGTTAGTGCAAGTTTTACAAGAATTCAGTTCTGGATAGAAACTACAGAGGGATATTTGGTGGCCTTTCAAGATGAGATTGGGGCTGTGCTTCTGGACTTAAGGTTTGGTTCGAAGGACTATAATATGGCAAAATTTCAGAACTAATCACTACAAAAAAAGACACATCCGTGACATTTTGGGCCGAACGAAATTTTTGCTGTCATGCTTATGACACTTATATGACGATAATTGTGACAAAAGCACATATCATCATAGATGTGGTGGGCTCCTACTTCTATGAAAAAAAATCATGACAGAAAATGGGCTTTTCATTGTGGGCGGGCCGGGGATGAACCTGCATGACATTCTTTGGGCTGTCCATGACAAAAAAAATCGTGGTAGAAGCGAGGGCGAGGAAAATTTCGGGGAGTTCCCGGTTACTGTGGGTGGTCGGGGCCGAGCGATGCATGGAGGGATTGCGCATTTCTCTCATACACGTACACGCGTGTGTGCGAGGCATTGGGATCTAACTAAACCCGAGCGAGGCGTTCGCTTACTGAACCCGAGCGATTGCACTGGCTACGCGTTACTGAACCCGAGCGATCGATCGATCCCTGGCTATTAACTGAACCCGATCGAGCGATTCCTTCGCTACTGCTACTAACTAAAGCCGATCGAACCTGCTGCCTCTTGATGAACAGTGAGCGTTGTTGGGGGTTGGATGAACAGTTCCCGGTAGGGGTTTGGATGAACATGACCCCCATGGTAGTAGAGGCCATTGCCGCTGGATGAACAGGACCCCGATCGAGAGGAGGCCGCCACACACCCGAGCCGGTTGGGATTGGATGAACAGGACCCCGTGTGGAGGCTGGTTGAACAGTAGCTGATGGAGGCTGGATGAACAGGACCCCCGTGGTGAACAATAGCTGGTGGAAGTTGGAGGAAGTCGACGGTGGATGAACAGCAGCCCGTGGAGGCTGGAGCGAGGCAGTAGACGGTGGATGAACAGTAGCCCGTGGAGTCCTGTTTTGCGGTAAGCCACACCCCTCCCAATGAACAGGACCCTGTTTCGACCGTAGGCGCTCCAACACAAGTCTGTTTCCTCTGTTTTGCGGTACGCCACACCCCTCCTGATCAACAGCACCCCGTTTCGACCGTAGGCACTTGAACAGAAGGCCGTTTCTACGGTATGCCAGACCCCGTTTCGGCTGTTCCATCCAAGCCGGTTGGCTCCCGATGAACACGACGCCTTGCAACCTAGTCTGTTGCCTCCCAATGATCACAATGCTGTTTCTCCGTTCCAACCCAGTCGGTTGGCTGCCGATGAACAGGATGTCATCGCTGTATGCGTTCGAGACCCCGCCCGTATGTACGTACGTAGCCATATTTACTTTCTTGCAGCGTGGCTGTACGTACGTGTACACGATATAGATGGGACTGCCTGAATAGCTACCGCTCCTTACTGGGCCATGGTTCATCATGGCAGAAAGACCGATGGACCAGTATGTATGTACACGTTTGCGACCAGAATGACAACGCTACGTACGCTTCGATCGGGTGGGTCCCGGCTGTCAGGGAGGATAAGGAGGCACTTCCTTGCGTGCAAAGATATTGATGGTGGGTCCGATCTGACAGGGGGAGGATTCCTTTTTTTTGCGTAATAAGGAGGCACTTCCATGCGTGCGAAGATGTAGCTGGTGGGTCCATCTGTCAGCCTCACCGCGTACAGTCCTCTTCCGATGGCTGTCGTTCGTTGACCACGTTGACCACGCCGCGTGAATAGCACCAGGCGGTGGACGACAGTGAGGTAGGGAACGACGCGGAGCCTGGGAACACGTGGAGGGTAGTACGAGGGTTGACTTGTTTGGCTGCGGTGTGAGGCTGCCATCGCCGCAGAATAATAGGGGGTGTGGGTGAGTAGAGGGATGGCCTGGCCAACGGTGGGAGTAGTAGGGGTCGGTGAGGCCTGCGCGGCAGCACAGCCGGCCACAGGAGGCAGGAGCACACGGTGGTTTGGACGGCTGGAGCAAGAAAATCAGAGGTTGAAGAAGCAGGACGACCGTTGGATGTTAACAATCCAACGGTCACTGGTGATAGAATCGTTTGTTGACAAAGTTGACAAAGCCCTGCGTACGCGTCAACTTAGTAGGGCCACAAGTCAGCCTCCAAATCTGGTGGGCCTTAGCTATCATGGGGAGCACTCGTTATTTTTCGCTTAATAAGGAGGCACTTCCTTCCGTGCCAAGATATAGCTGGTGGGTCCCAGCTGTCATTGGGAGGATTCATTCTTTTTGGCGTAATAAGGAGGTACTTGCTTGCGTGCGGCCATGGACCATGTGGGTCCCAACTGTCAGCGTCTCCATGTACATCCCTCTTCCGATGTTGTCATTTGTTGACAACGTTGACCACGCCGTGCCGAGAACACCAACGCGATGGACGACGGCGAGACCCAGGAAGGGAATGACCCGGAGGCTGCTAAGCCACAACAGTGGAGGGATGTGGGTGAGTAGAGGGATGGCTTGGCCAGCGGTGGGAGTAGTAGGGGGTGGTGAGGCCTGCGCGGCAGCACAGCCGGCCACGGGAGGCGGGAGCAGGCGGTCCCGTCGGCGCTGGATTTGGCGGTTGGAGCAATAAGTTCAGAGATTGAAGAAGCACGACGGCCGTTGGATTGACATCCAATGGTCACGTCTGCTAGAATCGTTTGTTGACGTATATAATAAGTAAAAAAATCTTGCATGCGCGTCAACTTAATAGGCCCACAAGTCAGACCATTCCCTATTTTTTTAATAATTTACAGCTCATTGCAACTTCTTATGCAATTTATTGCAGATCATATTTTTTGTTGGCCAGGGCCAGGGTTAAAAATTTAAACAAAATTTCACATATTTCGGTAGGGTCCAAACTATTTTTAATACCGAAATGTCGCGCCAGATTTAAAGTACTTTGAAGATATATTTAAATTAGGTTAAAGCCCAGTGAAATTGGAATCTAAAAATGTGAAAAAATTCAAAAATTTGAAAGTAATTGCCAATTTGTCATCTATTTTTTATATTTACAACCCATTTCATATTACTTTCAAGATTTGCAGCCGTCTTGAAAGAGTTACAGCCCAGCGGGGCGTAGAAAAATAAGTAGGCCTGGATTGGGTATTCTTCAGAAAAAATAAACTAGGCTCATTTTCACAAAGAAAAAATAGCTTGGCTGGTCATGTGGTGAACGTAAAATAGAAGCCTGAGCTAGATGGGCCACAGCCCAGTTGAAACCCTGCTCCGTCTCAACAATAACAAAAAAAATACTGCTCGAGCAGCTACGTCCCAGGTGTCAGCCGATCTTGTGCTGTTCTCTTGTCTATTGACTATACGCTGACAATGTCATGGGTCCCAGATGTCAGCAAACCACTAGGAGGAAGCATCTTCTTTTTCTATACGCTGACAATGAAGTATATAACAAATAATGAGGAACTTCCTTGCGTACGGCCATGGACATGGTGGGCCCCTACTGTCATCCTCTCCACGTACAGTCCTCTCCCGATTCCTCTTGTTTGTTGACCATGTTGACAACGCGAGAGGGCGGCACCGCGGCGAGCGCACCAAAGCGCGCGGAGGACAACGGCGAGGCCTCGGACATCGGCGTTAACGATTTAGGAGATGGTGGGGTGGCGATGCGTGCACGGAGGCGTAGCCAGTCGTGGGAGGCGGAAGCAGGCGGCCCCACCGGCACTGGTTTGGTTTTGGCGGCTGGAGAAAGAAAGGATTGAAGAAACATGACAGACTGTAAAAGCAGTAGGAGTACTTAACAACCTTAACTGAAACTAGCAGGGGCACTTAACAACCATAGCTGAAAGCAGTATGAGTACTTATACAGGTTCAACCGTACAAAGCATGCCTCGAACAGTGCTACTTTGCCTACAGTTAACCAAGGGTGAGGCCACTAAGCCCCAGGACAAGGCCCATGCACCACCACGCGCATCCACAACCTTCTGAAAGCGGCTTCATCTCGCAATGTGGTCAATAAATAGGATATTCGCTTTAGAGCCATTGAAAAGCATGAGCATAACCTTCTGTCCTATTCTCCAAGATGGACGAGCCTTCATTATTTGAGACCACCCATGAATAAGTATCTTTTCACCTCCAAGGGAAATGCAGTAGGTCGACATAAACATCATGTTGTGACCAAGTGCAAGTCTGACCCGACCATGCTTAGGCATCTGTCTAGGAACAATAGAACTGGGCAGTTTCTGTTTCAAGAAGACCACAGCTGTAAAACTGTGTATAAGCAAGAGTTTATGAACAACATATATAACAGAAAACAGCTCGTACCATAAGTTTCTCGACACAGTTGGACATGTTCAACGTGTGCAGCAGTGGCACACATATCCCACGTGGCCTTCCACCATTGAAACGCCCCACAAGGACCTCAAGACGATCAATAAAGTGTAGGAACTGGTGGATGTCGTCCCAGTCAACTTTAGTGCCATCAGTAACAGTCGAGTTCTTATAGAATAACAAACGAGTAGCATGCTTAACTTTGAAATAACCTACACGTGCCACCAATTATAAGAAATATTAGTTAGAAGTAGCATCTTTGTGAGAGAAGGGAATCACAAATTATTGCTACTTCTAAAGTTAAATTGTGATTAGTTAGACAGAATAGGTGGATTAAGAAGTAATCAAGGCAACATGCAAGAACCAGATACAAAACTAACATGGATGAACTACTTGAACGACGTCGGGGTGGAAGATCACAGTGAAGATGAGAACAGGTTCTGCTATTTCCATCAACATTCGTGCGCCAACTTTCAGTCCGTAACACTTGAGAAAGTTTATCCAAGTTCGGCCATAAAAAAAGCAGCGATCTTCTTGGTTCATGAACACAACTCGGAACTTATATCCATGGCTTGTCTTCAATGTGACCATTAAACTGGTGTATTCAGTTATGGCAAGGCCGACCATCTTGAGTACATGTGTTCTAGCAAAGCAAGGAATGCACTGCAGGAAAAAAATATGAGAACACAATGTATTCGCTATCCAAATCTAGAAATAATTTCCTCCTTCACGTCAGTGTTGGCCATGGTACTAGTACCTTTTATCCAAATATAGCAATCCAAATTTCCAAATTAGTCGACAGCTTGTTCAAAAACCCCCATCCTCCCAGATAGAAAAGAGGATTCTAGGAACATACTGTGCGCATTTTAAAATCCTGTGTTAGGATGAGAAGGAAAAAGTGTGGCGTCTCGCCGAGGGCGCAAAAACCTGTAGTGTCCTCGCACTTTGGGCACTGCAAATGAAACACACTCGATTCAGTAGGAAGAAAAATTTATCAACGGCGGCGGCTGCCATCCTAGGATTACCCGCGACTAAGGGACTAGGATTTATCGGGGATGGATGAAGAATTCGTACCTGGTTCTCCATGAGAAAACCCTATGCAATCGCCGAGAGGGTGTTTTCTCCGAACAAGTAGATGAGGGAGAAGGGGATTCAGGCCCAGTGAAATATTGCTGCTTCGTCCATCCAGCTTACTGCTAAAGCTGGAAAGGTGGGGTTTTTTGTGATTTGACGGCTCATTGGGCATTACTGCGGCGCTAGGACCGGGGTGAGTCTACCATGCAGTTGTGCACTCTAATTTGGTGCATGGCACGTGGACCCCGTTGCCGGATGCCCCACATATCAGCGAAAGGAAGTAGAAAGGCAGGAGTAACTAGTTACACATAAATATATTTTTGACAGAGAGATACTCCCTCTGTAAAGAAATATAAAAATCTTTTATATCACAACTTTATACATAAGAAAAATCAAGGGGATTATATATAACATAATATGGGGGTTCAGTTGAGAATATAATACTCAGACAGGCTCACGGTTCTGGACTTTGGGCCACAGGCCGGTGGGCCTACATGTTTGGGGGCCCATGTGTTCTAACTAAGCTCATTTCATATTGCAAGCGATTGGTACGGCGCTGGTTGTTAGATTTTGTCGCAAGGTGAATACAGAAAATTAACTAAAGCACGGCAGCTGTTAGAATGAAATCGAACGACAGTTCCTAACCAGCAATCAGAGTTGCAATTCTTTCACGATATCCTACGTGACAAATAATACTGTCGTACTACTTATACACACAGGACAGTTGTTTCACCATGCCATATTATTACATCAAAAGCTCTCGGAGGATAGATCAGTTCGGCAGTTGCGTGCTGCTACTCAAGAATTTCAAAGTTGATTTGGACCAGTTCTCCTTGCCGATAATGTTCAATTTTGACATCATCCCCTACCGCAAGATTTGATAGAGTTTTGAACCTAGATCATCCTTTAGAATCAATCATCATGCGACCATCCTTTGTACTTACGGTATATTGAGCAGGTTCATTCACACCTAGGCTGTGCATGGTAAGAGAAACTTGGCCACGGTTGCCCGGATTATTAAATGACTCCCTCGTTGCCCTAGGAATTCTCTATTTGCAAACAAGAAGACATACACAAACAGTTAGATCAACACAGTGAATCATGTGAAACAACATGGAAAGAAAAAAGAACGAAGCACTTGGGTGGCCAATGCTTACCAAGAAGTTGGAGATGTCGGTTTTTGTAAGGACTTTGGTATATGCAGTGCGAACTGCAGCCCAGTCTGTTGCCGGTGCAACTACTGGTTCCGTTGCCGCTGCACGGGCCATAGCAGATGCAAGTGCAACTTCAAGTGTTGGTGCAGGTGCTAGAGCCGTTGCTGGTGCCCATGCCGGTGTGACTGGTAGTGCCGCTGCTGCTGCCGGAGATGGTGCCCCTTGTGGAGCTGGTGCCGGTGTCGGAGCAGGTGCTCGTGTCGGTTCTCGATCCTCCGGTAGATCAGCCTGATCCGCTGACGCAGTCGGTGCCCAATCCTCTGGTGGATCATACTGAGCTGCTGCCGCTGTGAGTGCTAGAGCCAATGCCGTCTGAGAAGGTGTCGGTGCTCGATCCGATGCTGAAGGTGGTACCGATGTGCGAGACAGCAGCGATCGTCTCTGGTCTGCTATGATTTCATACTTCAGCTTTCTAACTTCACTAGGCTCCGTGACCTTGATCCAGTCTTTTTCTTCACTTCTTTTAAACACCAGAAGGACTAATTGTGGCGTGTTTGTTAAACCAAACTGCAGTTCATCATAGGGCTTCAGATTGTACTTAGACAACAGACTGATCCAATTGTGTCTAGTAATATAAGTGATGGACAGTGCCTTCATTACTGACACGACATAAGAAGTGAAACCTGCAAAAATAACCATCATAGAGCAAACCAAACGGTTTATTCTGTAACGAATGTGACATGGCAAAACCTGCATCGTAAAATTGTAGCAAAAGTAAGAAAACATGACAGTAAATCAATAAGATTTACTTGATGTGACACGAGTGAATCCTTACCAGGAAATCACTATGTTCAATTTCTAAACAGAAGGTTGATCATCCAATTACGGGTGGCATGCTGGGCCCCCGCTTACTCCCACAAGCAGGACAGTCCAAAGGTCGTGACAAATCGTATGGACCAAACATCCATGGGACTGGAAATCCTGGTGGGTGCGATAAACCCTGCAATGCATACAGATATTGGAGTGTAACCATAATTGATAAACCATCCTCACAAAAAAGATGATCTGGATACTTCAAAATATACAGACTAAATTGAGTGGACAGACATTCTTCGGACTCACCACACAACAGAAGCGGCAGTACTAAACAATACAGGGTTCACAGACACAAATCAAGTACTGAACAATAGTACTTACTACAGACAAGCAAAGTTGCACTAATTAAACTCCGCAGACTATTTCTTGCCACCGACCTACGGGATGTACCCCACATAACTGACTAGGCCATGGACTTCATGAGATATGTCTACCAGCACCATCACCATCTCGTCAACCTTGGAGAACCTAACAGAGTTGTCTTTCCACTCATAAACATGACGATGAAGACAGTCCGCATCAGATTTGTCGGGAAGCTTTACAAGAACCACACCGTTCATAATCAAAGGCACAACTAGGAAATTGTTGTGGTGAAGTACACCCTCGAGAACACGCCTGACAACAAATGCTACAGGAAAACACTAGTTCACGACACATGGCGACAAGGACACAGCAGCTGGATAGTTTAGTAGTAGAACTCATCCTCAGATCTTCCAGTTCACACGGCATGACTTTGAGAACTTCATCTCCACCGTGGACCTGGTTCTAATTCAAACATAAACCAAATATTTTATTACTACCTCTGTTCAGAAATATAAGATGATTTTCGATATTTTACTCCATATAAGACTACATATACGCATAGAAATGAGTGAACAAAGACACTAGAACATGTCTTCAAAGGCATGAGAGTAGAGGGATTACTTGCAATATCCATAACACAAGTTACTGAGGCTAATATACTCTCTTCAAAGGCATGAGAGCTAAAATCTTGCATTTTCTATAGCTAGCATTGATGTTCATAAAGTAGTTGAAAGTAATCTATAAGAAATCAGTGTTATGTGCAATAATCATATGTATGTCAACCTCTCGCATGTTTTGGTCAAAAGAGCAATTTAGAACCGTCATTTGGCACACAAAAATCACATGCAAGATCACCCAGAAAGTTGTACTACTAGTACTAGTACTGCGTGTTAGATGAAAAAACACGATCAAGATTGCCAAAAAGATCATCAAGAAGAGATATTACCTGGACTTGCTTAATGAGGGATCCCGAAGAGGGGAGCTTGGACAGGGCGATGGCCTTGAGCTTGTCTGCGGTAGTCTCGGAGGGGTGCTTGCACTTGTTTGTACCCTGAGCCTCGACAGTTTTGGCCAGAGCCATAGACATCACTTCGGCCGGTGCTCCAGGGTCCATCAAGAAACTGTCAAATAGAAATAAAAGAAAAGAAACCATAATCACAAACCCAAAAGAAGAACAGCGAGGGAGTTATATGATCAGTCTCGGGGTTGCAAGACCGGGCCTTGGCTAGAATCAACACCATTGATGCGCTCACCTTTCCTTCTTTGGGAGAGAAGAACAATGGCAGAAGTGCGTCGGGGTTTTCTTGAAGAAATGAGGAACAAGATGAGGGAGAAGCGAGTTGGGGTTTTCTTGAAGAGAGGAAGCTGAGGGAGAAGAGTGAAATGATGGTTGCTTCATCCGTCCAACTTACTACTGGAAAGGTGGGGGTTTTGTTATTTGACGGCTCATTGGGCATTACTGTGGCGCTTCAACCAAGGTAGTCTACCGTGCAGTTGTGCACTCTAGTACGGAGTAATTTAGTGCATGGCAAGTGGACCCCGATGCTGGTTGTCCCACACGTCTGCGAAAGTGAGTAGCAAGGTTCCCGACGACCGTCGAGGAGGATCCGCACGGTAGAGCGTGTCCACTGTTTCTGAAGAAAAAAAATGATTACAGCAAGCGTTTCCACTCTTACGATGGAGGAGTGCGAAACACAGCAGCCACTTGAACTGACACAATACTCCTACTACTAGGCATGTGCAGTGGTTCATATGTTAGTACTACATAATCTTGTTGCTAGTGTAGTAAGATATGACGATAACAAATGATGTTGTGCGCATGTCAACTATATGAATAGTAATGTAACATACCCCTTTTTTGACTGTCCGGTCGAGAATGAACAGTAAGATCAATGTTTATAGAACTAGGTCTACAGCGCATGGAGAGTACGGTGCTATAGTACTCCATGGAACATGAGCCATATGAAGCACGAATCAGTGTTAGGCAGGGTGTATGAAGGGTGCATGGGATGGGAGCAAAAGTTCCCTTCTCGACCCACTTTTGGGTGTTTGGCAGAGTGCACGAAGGGTGCATGAGTCCACACTAGTAGGTTAACACAAATACACTAGGAGCATGCATGAAGAGGGGTGCTGAGATGAGCATGCACGAAGAGGGAACACCTATATTGAGATGAGAATGCAACCAAACACACCCACACGCTTTGTGCTATAGTGACTGATCTGCACCATCTGAGTTTGATCCGGCGGTCATGTTGCGCCGAGACATGGACATGCCCACGCAGAGGATGCCTAAACACCACCGAAGTCCCTCTGCTTCTCGAGGCGCATGACGTTGGTGATGCAGGGTGCCACCACCCACAGAGCCCGCTCCCGGTTGACGGGAGCCAGCTCGTCAAAGACGGTGTCCAATGGCACGAATGGATTCCGGTGACGAAGCCCGAAGAGGATTCGCCCGGCAATGGCGATGGCAGCCCGCAACCTCTCCTTGTCCAGCTCTGCCCCCATCATCGCACGGAGACGGCTCAGCTCCTCGGAGATATAGGTGAAGAAGGAGACCAGGTCAGGAAGCCGCAGCTCGTTGAAGTCGACGGGGTGGTCGAACGGGTTTAGCCCGACGGCCGGCATGGTTGCGCTGGCACGACGGTAGGCATCGCGTAGCCGCAACACGTGTGTGTCAACATGGTCCACCAAGTGGTTGAGGTGATCCTGGAACTCGTCACGATCGGCCCGCTCGCGCTCCAGCCGGCTCGCCTGACCGCCTATCATATCTCCCGCTTTCTGCAGCAACGTCGCCGACGCCTCGAGCATCTTTGTGGTGGACACCTGCCGCTTTTGAAGCTCCGTGAACTCCCGCACATAAAGGAGGAGCATGGCACTCCTCTCCTCCTTGAGCTCACGGAGCTCCACGTCATACGCCCTAAGCTCCGCATCCTTGGCCTAGAGCTCCTGTATCAGGCGCCTCACGTTAGTCTCTATGATTTGGTGCGCCGCCATGGAACCAGGTAGAAGCAATGGGGAGAGGAAGCAAAGGGGGTGAAACGGTTGAAAGGCAATGCAATCTACGGGAAGGCGGAGGGAGCCAGCCGAGGAGCGGGGTGAATCTTTTGGTTTTCGCCATGGGAAAACACCAGTCAATGACTTTTCACATCAGGGAGCAGTGGGTTTTACAGGCGGAGTCATCATGACTAATTGCTGCCGTGCCTGCTCCCGTCAATCAAAAAAATGAAAATCCTGCCGCGCCTATCGCACCCAAAGACCAGAGCAACGCCGCGGTGGATATTTAAATTTACCTGCCGACAAGGAGAGAAAAAAGGGGTGAAAAATCAAATGTGGCGGCGGCCTAGCTAATCGGTCACACTAGCCCAACTAGCTAGCCACCGAGCTTCACTGATGTACTCGGCGAGAAAGGTGCGCTTTTGTGATTTGACGATTCATTTACTTGCTTCGACGCTACGACCGAGGAGGACCCAGAAAATGCACGGTAGGGCATCCCACGTCTCAGCAAGGAAGAAAATATGCGTGCACCACCCGGGAGGACCCAGAAACCGCGCGGTAGGGTGTGCCATGTCTTGGCATGGAGGAAAAATGTGCGTGTAAAAATATACTGTATCAGACGTACTACCTATGGTTCGACCTCGGGACCCAGCCAATCGGTCGAAAACAGCCCACTAGCCACACAGCTTCATCAAGCTAACGTGGCACGGAGGATAGGTGTGGTTAGCTCCGTCTCGACCAGCCACAACGTCTCTTGTTCTAGGCGATTCTTCTATTTTCCAAGCATTTTTTTAGTTATAATAACACCACGACAAGCTCGCGCCGCTCTTCGTGTGTGCCCGTGCGTCTAAAGGTTAGACAATGGAGGGGAGAGAGAGATCGCAGACATGGGACCCACCAGTAAGTGAGTCAACGGTCATGCACGTGTTGACGAGCCACTCCCTCTACTCTACTCAACGTAATACTGTATAAAATCAAGTTATGCGACAAAGCCAACAACCATTGCTGTTTCAGGCTATCGACTTACGCTTTGTAGTCCAGGTTGCTAGTTCGAATCTTGTCTTTTAGATTTGTTAGTTTTAGGTCCAAATTTGATCAATGACAAGTGGGACCCCCGTGTGTTGTTATGATATTTCAGTGTAGGATGGTTTTTTGCACAAACACTTTGCGCGGTTAGACAAGTAACGGCATCAGTTACATGTATTTTTCAAGTTTAGGAACAAAAATGACAGCGGCATAGAATATCACATCCACCCTGCAGCTTTGATGCTATGGTGATACGAGTTTTTACGTCGTTGGATCTGAGATCCAATGGCTTGGGAGTAGTCATTGTAATTATGTGCAATTTCCAAACTCTCCAAGTTTTTTTTTGCAAATAAAACATTCAGGCCTCGTGTGTGCCACTGCATCTTGGATCCAACAGCTCCCAGTAGCTCATATTAGGTGCTCCCCGTAGCTTAATTAGCCGCTACGATGATACGAGCATCTAGGTCGTATGATCTGTGATCAGATGCCACATGCGTAGTACTTGTACTTTCTACGCAATTCCCAAACTCTTTGAGGCCTATATTGCAAAAACATTCAAACCTCCTATTGTGAGCCGTTAGATCTCCCGGGAACTCGTATCATCATAGAATCTACAGTGCAGGAGCACCTCATATTCTCCCGTGCGAGAAAACATCAGGTGCTCTCGCAGCTTGGATGCTACGGTGATACAAGCTTCGAGGTCGTTCGATCTGAGATCCAATGGCATCTGAGCAGTCTTTGTGCTTTTAAGCAGTGGCCGAACTCTTTGGGGGCTTTTCTGCAAAAAAACATTCAAACCACCAAGGAGTTGTTGGATCACAGATCCAACGGCTCCAAAGAGCTTGTATCACCAAAGCATCTAAGGTGTGGTAGCACATGATATTCTTACATACAGGAGAATATGAGGTCCTCCTTCATCTTAGATGCTACGGTGATACAAGCTTCGAGGTCGTTGGATATGGGATCCAAGGGCATCTGAGTAGTTTTTGTGCAAATTGTGTGCAATTCTCAAACTCATTAAGGTTTCCTGTAAAAATATTAAGACATCTTGTGAGCTACTATATCTCAGATCTACAAGCTCCAAGGAAGTCGTATCAACATATAGCATCTAAGGTGTGGGGGCACATGATATTCTCCCGGGGAGGGGGGGGTGCACAACCAATCGGTGTTTGGGAGGGTGGGGACAAATATAATGTTCAAAAAATATAATCTAAAGAATCCTAAACAAAGCTTCACAATTTTATCTAAGGTCGAGGGGTTAACCCCCGACAATCTACATAGCTCCGCCTGTGCAAGAGGTGTAGTGCGAGCGTCTATGTGTGAGAGAGATGACGCGAAAAAGCGAGGTCAATCGAGTCATTTATAGAGGAAGAGATCGAGGGAGTGTGGCCTAGCGTACACTCGAATGTTAAAGATGAAACACCGAGATATCGTGCGGTGAAGCTGTGGTGAGGGCTGGAGGGAGATAGTTACCGAGAGAGTGGCCTAGATAGACTTTGTGTGTGCGCGCACGGTGAAGGTGTTTTACAAAGGCAACACATGTGTCTTGAGAGAGAGAGAGGGAGCATTTGTCATGGAGGGCACGACGACATTGTGTGTGAGAAATACATTTATTGAGAGTGTGAGGGCGGGAATGACATAAATGGAGATCGAAACGTGAAGATCAATAATGAGCGCGCGTGTGTCGGATACCAATAGCTCTATTAAAAAGAAATGAACATCAATCGATACATGAAGTATGTGTGTGTGGGGGGGGGGGGGGGGGTGGGGGGGTCGATGGAGAGACCTAAACACAACATTTGCATCTATGTAGTACTAGACTTAATATTCATATTTCAGTTTCCTGTTCATTTTAAATATTGAATTGAGGACCATGCATGGCTTACATTGTACTCCCTTCGTTCCTAAATATTTGTCTTTTTAGAGATTTCAAATGGACTGCCACATACAGATGTATATAGACATATTTTAGAGTGTAGATTCACTCATTTTGCTCCGTATGTAGTCACTTGTTGAAATCTCTAAAAGACAAATATTTAGGAACAGAGGGAGTATTTTTGAATTCGTGTCATACATGCATGGTTTGGAAAAATAGATGCACTATACTTACTGGATTGTTATTGTATTCGTGTGTGTCTGTGTGTGTGGTCATATGCTTGATACATACAAAGTTTTCTCACCACCATACTGTTCATCTTTTAAATTTGAATTTGCAATGAAAAACTTACTAGGGATACCATGAAATGTGAAATCCTTGTTGAGATCACTATATCACAAACTCACTCTAATTCAAGAACTCGTCATAAATCAATTACCTTGCCTTTTAGAATGACCAGTAATTTGCAAGGAAAATACGGGCAATTTAAGACATATAGATTCGTTCGGCAATTTAAAAGATTCCTTTCGTATTCTCGAATGGTAGCACCCAACGGCGTACCAGCCAGACCTGGGCTCATGTTGATCCTCAAAAAAAAAACCGGGCTCGTGTCCTTCTGGTGTTGTGCGTGGTACGCACATTAGCCAACCACAACCCCAACCACTTGAGCCTCCGTGTTTCGAGTCAAAATATCTGGCGGCCAGAATTCCAGCCCTAGGAGATTCCCCTCATGTCCCCGGTCCATAATGACTACCGATGAACAATGGAGGGATGCTTTAGTAACTAGACAACGTTACCTACCGTGCCAAGCATGGTTCAATTCCCTCGGTCGCCGCTACCCAAGGTCACCCGTCAACTCCATTGCCTAGTACTAATAGGAGTACTACATCAGGATGAGCACATAATTGAGCCCCGTTTGTTCGTGCCTAGTACTTGAGTTAATATATCGGGCAATGCACTGGTACGGAGGGATTATCCTTTTACTCTGCATATATAACCTGTCTGAAGTCTAACTAAGCAAAATGTTTGACCAAATCCTTTCTTAAGAAATATTAACATCTACAACAGTAAAGATGTATCGCTTGAAAATTTATTGCATGATGCAGATTATGATATTGTTTCGAATCAAATTTCAGAAAATCCAAAAGTGACCTGAAATTCATGAAACTGGGCATGGTCTCGTGATATGGCACAAATATGATGTCATAATTTTTTTGTTCAATTTGAGACAAGCTGCTTATGAAAAGTTGCACAAATGAAGAGCCAAGGTATTTTGGAACAAAGACCTGTCAAGTTAACGCGAACGTTTTCACTATTCAAACCGTGGGCGTTTACGTGCTGCCACGAGTCCCGCTTCTCATCGGCGGGTGCCGTCCGAGCAAGCGTGTGAGTCGACAGGAGGCGTGCGAGCAGACCGCTGCGCCGGCTGACCGGGAGGCATGCGAGCAGGCCGCTGCGCAGGCTCACCGGGAGGCGAGCCCTTTGACCAGGTTCCACCGCCACCTTCGTCCCAACTGCCCCCACTTTTAATGGCGCTGGCGCCGCAGTTTAAAATCACCCCCGCACTACCCGGTATCGCTACAATCTTCTCTCTTCCTCTCCGATTCTCCTGTCGTCTACCTCCAACCAGCCTGACCTAACCGTATGCCATGCCGCATCATGATGGTCTGCCCTTAGTCTTCCAGTTTCCTGAGGAAGACACCCAGCTGGAGTCTAAGAACATAAGGCGCTTTGGGACGAGCTTGAACTGGCCTTGCGGGAAGACGCCGCACCTGTCCCCGCTCCCGTTCCGGCTCCCGTCGCCCCAACTGCGCCAGCGCCCATCCTCGTGGCATTGATGGGCTGTGAGCCGCACATTGTCGCCGAGCTTGATGCCACGGGGTTCCACGAGGTCCCCGCTGACTTTCACACGCCCGTGCACCTGCCAGCGCATGCGCCTGCGCGTGCACTGACGCGCGCGCCCGTGCCGGTGCCCGTGCACCTGCCAGCGCATGCGCCTGCGCGTGCACTGACGCGCGCACCCGTGCCGGTGCCCGTGCACATGAATGTCTCCACCGCACCGTTGCCAGCGCCTATCCTCCTGCAGGTGCCAGTGCCCCCCTCAGCGACATGGATCGCCGCCGTCGACCACTTCCTTGCACCAACGCCAGTTGCCTCCTCCCGCCAGTTGACTTGCTCCTGGAGACCGAAGTCCAGAACATTCTAGCCTTCCTTGAAGCTAGGGCCAACGTCCAGGAGTACGCCAACAACAGCGCAAGACGCCGCCATCACTGTCACCGTCGGTCAGTGGCCCGACGGCATACCGAGCACGGCAGAGGAGCCGCTTCCCACCGCAAGACGCCCCCGCCGCCACCGCGTAATCTAAATTTGCTATGAAAAACGTTCGGATTGCCATGCTTAAAATCCGAACGTTTGGGATTTATCATTTCCATTTATTTTAGTTCGATCGTCGTATGAATGTAAAGTCAGAGTCAGACTGAATGAAATCTATGGTTTGATCGATTGAATGTTCTGCTAGAGCCGTATCAAATTAAATATAAAACGTCATCAAGCCACATGTATTCCTTCTCACCGCAAACATTTCATATTAAATACCATGTCAATTCCAAATATATTTTTAGGGAAGTCAATTCCAAATACTTGTAGGGCGCGACCAGTCCCCTTGTTCGATCACTAGGCGATACATCTATTTATCCACGCATTTAATTATTACGGAGTAGTAGATAAATAATACTACAACTAGCCTAACTTGTCTGTCACGGTCACTTTTGTTTCTAAACTTGTCTCTACTCCTATAAAAGACTCAGTTGGTGATGATGGTGTGTCTGCCATCCGGCATTTCTGACCATTATATCTGCATCTAACGGCTGTGAGGTAAGTTGTGGCATTTTTGCAACAATAGCCCACTTCTCTGCTCCAATTTGCAGAAAACCCCTTATTATCTTATAAACAACCACATCCCTCCCTCACCTCATCAAAACAGCCTGAGAAATATATTTTGAGTGAAAAGTAATATATTTTTAGTGGTATATATGTATATCAAAACAAGAGTGTTTTCTTTCAAGTTTGTGAACAAGTACTATTCTTCTTTGGATCCGTTGCAACGCACGGGCACATTGCTAGTTACATGTATAATACTACTAGTACGTGAAACTGGTGCCGTAACTTGTGAACGTGTCCAAATATGGTCAACGGCAACATCGCCCGCAAATTCTTCGTGTTTGCCCGTGCGTCTAAACGTAGAAGGGGAGGAGAGAGAGAGAGAGAGAGAGAGAGAGAGAGAGAGAGCAGACATGGAACCCACCAGTAAGTGAAGGCGAATAGTACGTGCTAACGAGCCGGTCCCACTAATGTACTAAAATTAATATTAAAACATGTTATCCATTAAATAGGCTGTGGTAATATAAAAACATTATATCAACAAAGGGGGGGGTACAACAAATGTTGCTACTATGTTGCCTATTGATGTGTGGCTTGAAGGCCCTGGTCGCATGTTTGATCCTCGTCCTTTTTCATTTTTAATTTATATATGGGTCCAATTTGTTCCATGATAGGTGGCCCCTCGGTGTGTAGTTTGTAGCACTTTAATTTGTGGGTCAAAATTTGTTCCATTACAGGTGGACTATCGATGTGTAGTTTGTAGCTTATTTGTAATAATTAAAGAGAGTAACAGAGTTTTTTGCAAAAATACCATGGTGCGACGTGGAAGGTGAGAAAGGACATGCGAGAGAGCGATGACCGAGCCAGAGGGAAATCAATTGGGGGAGGTGCGGGGGGTTTCAATGGTGTTTGGAGTAGTTGTGGGCCGAATGCTATGAAAATATAATCTAAACCCACAGGAATAAATGCCTTCACAAATTAATCCAAGGTTGGAGTCCCCCTCGCAATGTAAATAGCTCCAACTCTGTGAGGGATGGAGCGGTAGCTTCAATGTGTGGAAGATACGGCGTGAGAAAGCGAGGTCAATCGAGACACGGATAGATAGAGAGACAAAGTGAGTGTGGTCCGGCATTCGTTCAAAAGATATATATGCTCTAGAGAGATATTGTCCGATTGAGATTTTGGGAAGGGTGAGGGCTGTAAGATAGAGCTTGAGAGATGATCCAGTCACAGACATGTAGATATATTTTGTGCGTGGGGGAAAGTAAGGTCAATTGATACATAGATAAAGGGAGAGAGATTGAGCGAGTGTATGTCATCATGCGATCGAAAGAGTGGGATGGGTTGGAGAGAGTGACCTAGATAGACAATGTGCGTGAGAGAGTATACAATATGATTATGTCGAATTGGGCTCAAACATGGAGATATATCGTTTGTGTCTGAGAAAGAGCGAGGTCAATCGAGACATACATAAAGAGAGAGAGAGAGAGACAGAGAGAGAGAGAGACAGAGAGAGAGAGAGAGATTGAGCGAGCGTGGCCCGCCATGAGGTCGAAAGAGTGGGGGCGGCTTGGATGGACTGACCTAGATAGACAATCTGCATGAGAGAGTATAGAGTGTGTCGATTGAGGCTCGAACAGGGAGATATATTATTTGTGTGTGAGAGAAAGCGAGGTTAATCAAGACTTAGATAAAGAGAGCGATATTGGGCGAGTGTGGGCTGCCGTGCGGAAGAAAGAGTGAGACAGTCTCAAGAGAGTGACCTAGATAGACAATGTGCATGCGTGCGCACGAGAGGGGGGGGGGGTCTACATAGGCAATGCATGTATCTAGCGAGAGAGGGTGGGAGGGAGAGAGAGAGAGAGCTCGGCATGGAGTGCAATGGCGGGTGTGTGAGAGAGATACATTTGGTAATAGAGTGGAAAAAGGGGGTTGTGTAGTTGAGAGAGTTAGAGATCGAAACATGGAGAGAAAGAATGAACGTGTGTCAGAAACCGATAGCTTTCTAAGGTGGTTAGGAGAGGAAGACTGATCAATACAGGAAGTATGTAGTGTGTGTGCCGAGGGGGGTGGGGCTAAAAACAACATTTGAATGTAGATAGTACGAGACTTAATATCGACGTTTCAATTTAGTGTACATTGTAAGATTTGAATTGAGGACCATGCATATGGCTTCCATAATTATTTCGAATTCGTGCCATACTAGGTTTGGAAAAGTTGACATTAACTCGATTGTTGTGCTATTTTGTAGGTCATATGTTTGAATCCATCCAAAGTTTTCTCACTACCATGGTGTTCATCTTATACATATGAATTTGTATTAAAAAAGTAGCGTGGATACCGTGAAATGTGAAATCCATGTTAGAATTGGAGATCGCTATGTGACACACACTCTAATTCAAATAACTCCTCATTAATTAATTTATAGTATCTCGTTTCAAATGACTAATTATTTGCAAGGAAAACACGGGCATGGTAATACATACAGATTCGTTTGCAAATGAAAGAAGATTCGTTTGCATTCTCAAATGTAGGTGCACCAGCCAGACCAGGGTCATGTCGTGGTGGTCACATGTGTCATACGGACGCTAGCACCCAGCACCCACCCCCCTCCCTCCCCCCCCCACCCCTCCACCCCCCCCCCCCCCCCCCCCCCCCCCCCCCCCCCCCCCCCCCCCCCCCCCCGCCCCCCAAAAAAAGAATGACGACAAAAAAAGTTCGCGCTTCCATGTTTCGAATTGAAATATCTGGCAGCCCCAATTCCAGCCCTGCAAAATCTCCCTTCTCCACCATCCCCTTCCGCGCCCAGAGCGCTCAAATCCCTAATTCACCGCCAACCCAAGCAAAGTTCGAATCGCCCCTCGTCTCGTCTCTTTCCCCACCTCTGTGCCGGACGACGACTACGAAGACGACGGTCGCGCTTCACCACCACACCAGAGCTACCTCATCTACGCCCTCGTCCACCACATCGGGTGGTCCACCGACAACGTCGGCCAGCGCAACCGACGTGCCTCACAGACACCGACTTCCACCGCATCAGGTGCGCTTCACCGACGCCGTCTCCCACCTCACCGGGGCTACTTCACCGAGCACATCCTCGCACCTCCACCCCCCGAGGCCGTTGGGGATTCACCAATGGTCTCATCCACTGCATCGTTGCGCTCCGCTGCCGCTCAAGATCTGCATCTGTGCGTGGCCAGCCAACGCCAGTGCATCACCCTCATCGGCTCTGAAGTGACCCGCACTCTAGCTAGGCGAGCATGCCCAAACGCCGGCCCGAACTAGGTATCCACATATCACTCCCTTGTGCACTGTTCTGACAATGTTTGGATATCCTTTTACTGCTCTCTTAGCTTACACGCCTATGCAACTCTGACTTTAACTCTTATTTCTTCTGGAGATATCATCTGAAACAAGCAAAACCATTTTTTAGCGAAGCATGACGGCACTACGGGATCTAGTACACATCCTGCACACCGGTATAACCTTGTAAGTACCGGTCCTCTGGTACAACAGCAAGGTCGATTCCTCTTATTTGATCAACCATTCGCCGTGTCAAAAATGCAGAGGGGGATGCAAGGAGCACAAGGCCTGCACATCCAAGCAAGTGGTAACATGGACTTGTACATGGAACATCCCAAGCGCAAGCAGAGCTATAGTGAGCCTGTACAACGAGCTAGCGTAAGTCCCTGCATTTCATTTAATTTGTACTAGCCTGTGTGTATGATTTGTGTGAAGTGGCGGATCCACGAATTCAAGTTACCAGGGGTGAAAATTTAACTTAATTTTTGTACATTGCCTGCTCGTGCGCTGGGATGAACAAAACTAACCTGGGCCAACCTGGACGACTCAAACTAGGTGCACACTTTCCAGCCACCCGAGGCGGCCGCCCATACCAGCCCCTACGATGGCGTCGCCCCTTTTTGCGTGTATGATTGGGGTAGTGAAAAATATTCCAGTGGCGCTTTTGATTTACCCACAGCATGGTTGAATTGCTTGTTTCTATGAACTGAGTTCGCCAATAATGTGAAGGATGCCAGTCTTTTCATCCTATTGTAGATTGCTTATATCTCGATATGCCAAATGTAATCGCATGAAATATACAGTAAAAGCCATTGTGATGTGTGTTGCTACAACTAGTCTGACAACCCGTCCTCATATAACATATCAAGGATGCACCATCTTATCAGATTAACCATTCGACTTATCAATGCAGTGTGGGAAGAAAGAAGTATTGGGACTGCGTATCCAAGCAATTGATGCCATGGACTCCTTTGTAGAACCTTGTAAGCGAAAAAGAAGTTGCAGTGTGCCTGTACAAAGAGCTAGTGTAAGTTCAGTTACCTGCTTCTCGGAATTTTAGTTAGCCACTTATTGCAAAATTGTTCCATTACGTTGCTTGGCTTAATTTAGTTTGCTACTGATTACATAATGCCATAGCCTGTTAATCCTATTATAGACTGCGCCTATCTATGTGTTTGATACTTACTGTTAAGAATTACCTATTTGCCTGAACTTAAATAGCTACTTAAGCACGTAGATAGCTGGTCATATGTACTTCTAGGGTGCAGCAAAATTCACGTGTAATTTATGTTCTGATACCCTGTTTGTTTAAATGGTTTGCTGTTATCACTTGTAGCACTAGTAATGTTTGCATGTTCATAGATAGACAACTGTCAGGTTTATATGAGGGACATCGTCTTTTTAACTTATATATATATATGTGTCGGAATCATTTTGCTTACATCAAATTCTTTTACAGATGTCTGTGTTGCTGGTACATGGTACCGACTTGTTACTTTAATACGTTGCCAAGAACTTGTTAGTTTTACTAGTTCATGTGTAATTAAATACGTTACCAAAACTGGTTAGTTTTACTAGTTTGATGTTAGTTTCTTATGGCTCTTGCAACACTTTATTTATGATTGCTAACATTCAAGTTTGCAGGATCCAACTGAAACTCCGTTGGCACAACAGGTATGTTTTCAGAAACTTCCTTGTTTACCTGCTTTGCTGTTGTAACTTGTTGCTGTAATCATCTTACCAACTTCAAGTTTTCAGGATCCAATTGAAAGTCCAATTGCATAGTAGGTACATTTTCAAAAATATATTTGTGTAACAGGTTTGCTGCTGTAACTTGTTGCTCTAATCAAGTTACTGACTACTCAACTTTTCAGGATCCAAGACAAACTCCAATGCCACAGCAGGTTCCTTTTGCAAAACTTGTTTGTTTAACTACTTTGCTGTTGCAACCGGTTGCTCTAATCATATTACTGGCTAATCAACTTTTCAGGATCCAAGAGAAACTCCAATGCCACAACAGGTACCTTTTGCAAAACTTGTTTGTTTAACTGCTTTGCTGCTACAACCGGTTACAATGATGTTAATAAATACTTTTCAGCATCCAATCGAAACTCTTTAATTCCTTGTTTGTTTAACTGGTTTGCTGTTCTAACTCCCAGTTGAGATGTTTTGCTAACTTCAACTTTTCGGAATCCAATCGGAACTTTAATGGCAAAACAGGTTAGCCCAAGATCAAAGAGCGAGGTCCCCATGGACGTTGTATCATCCCACAGCAGTGGCACCGGCCCAATCGTGCATCATGAATTGCCAACTGCTGATGCTCTAGAGGCTAAACTATTGGTAGAAAGAGATTCTGCTTCTGCACTTAGAGATGAAGTTGACATGTTGAGGAAGCAAACAACAAAATCACAAGCAGTACTCAAGACAACCATTAAATATTTTGTGGATTTCAAAACGAAGCAAGCTGAGACTGACCGCATTGTTAAGGTCCTGAAGGAAAAAAGGAAATTAAATTCCCACTTGGTAAATCATTGGTGAAATGTTTTTTCCATCGTTGAATAATCTTTGTGTTGTTTGTTCATGTAATCGATCAAACCATTTGTTTTAGAGATCATGTAATAATTGTTTTTTGTTTTTTAGTTTGTAATTTTTTTTAGCACGAGTCTGTATTAATTGATAAGACTCTTGAGACATTTCATTTTGATTGCTATGCCAGACCTACAAATATGCCAATCGGGCTGAATGTGCATTCAGCAATAATAGTAGTATAGATGGTCCTTAAGTGGCACGCATCTGAAAGGGCCAAGATGCTGTACTAGCTTCGCTAAAAAAATGATGCTCTTCTAGCAAAAAAAGTACAGCGGCCTGGCTTATGTATGTTAGTTGATATTATTGATCCATATACTCTATAAGTGTTTATATGTCTATTAGTTTTGTACATTATTGGTTGATTGACTCGGTATTTTGAAGCTTGAGACATCGCTTGTGTACATATCTGAATGGGACTACACATTATGCTGCGCGTGACACTTGAGTTGGACATAAAGTGGTTTCAAATATTCGAATTCACCTTAAACTGGATTCTAGCTTCTGAATTCGAGTATCGGCATTTGTAAATCATATTCATATATGACAGTGGAATACATCTTTGTTGTGCTTTTGAAGATATATAAAAACACATAGAAAGATTTATAAAGATTCATATCAGAATACAAAATGGATTCGAATATAGTTGCCAGGGTAAACGTGGATGCTTATTGTCCCAAAATTCGAAAGAAGTGGCAAAATATCCACTCCCACGTCGGCTGCCCGAAGCTAGTGTTTGCGAGATGGAAATTATTGTCTACCCCTTACACGGACAATCCATCGGCCCGATTTGCACTGCTCTCAATAGGGGTAGGTTAGTAACTTCAATTAGACGTGACACGACCGCCTCTAAGCCCATTCAGACACGGTGGGCGCCAAACGTGGGCGGCAAAACACATTTGATTCAAGCTCATCCGAAAGACCTCTGTCCCTCCCTCCATTTCCCCATTCATACACGGTGGGGGGCAAAACAAACTCGACTCGGTCGAAATCGATGTAGGCAAATATTTTCAATAGCGGCAGGTTTGTAACTTCACTCAGACCACCCTACCTGTCAGCCCCGTTCATACACCGTGGGTGCCAAAACACCCTCTCGTCGCCTGAAATCACTCTAGGCAAATATTGGGGAGATGCGAGATTACCGTCCTATCCCCAACCGACGAGACGTCCAAATTTTAAACGGGGGCTAAGTTCGTAACTTTCCCATATTTCAGACAGGCGCGTCCCAAAAACATGGTTCCCCGTACCTCTCCCTCCATTTTCCCATTCATACACCGTCCGCGCTAGAACACCATCCCCACACCAGCCTCCTCCGTCCTCCACCCCATCCATCGCCGCCATCCTCCACCCCATCCATCGCCGCCGTCCTTCGGCATGCTAGAGCGCCTACCAAGACCGCGTCATCCACTACTAGAGATGGACGTTTCTCATCCACGGCGACGGACCAGGAGCCTTGCATCGCGTCCTCTCGCTTCATCGGCGCCGTCATCCTCCTTGCCGGGGCCGCTCCCATGACCTTCTCGTCCACCGCAACGAGACTTATCCCCCGATGCACCCGTCTACCATCACAGATCTGCTTCAATGCCACCGACAGCCATCGTACCCCCGATGCCTACACGGCGCCGCAAGAGAGGTGGTACTACTTCATATCTGCTCAACTTTTTTATCTCAACTAGAAAATAGATCGTAAATTGGTTACTGTACTTTCTTTTCAGCTCTTAGAATTTAGTTCTTAGTTCAAAGCAAAAAATGGTTGCTAAATAGCATTTCTGCAGTTTGCAGCTTCAAATCTGCCATGGCACAGTCATAATAGGGTTTAATTGATCATGCTTAGGGTTTCCCCCCTTTTATGATCACTATACGATCAGCATACGTGCTTCGTGTCATAATAGCACTGCTCCACCCATCAAGCTAGACAAGCTTAGTTGTTCAAATAAGAATATGATATTATTAAAATAGAGTTGTTTAATTGGTCAGCTAAATGTTCCTAATTTAGTTTCAAAAATGCATGTACGCCGCTCGGGTGTGGATATACAGGGTGCCCACGGTGGGCCGCGGTCCACCCTAGGATTTTGGGTCGGCCCAGGCCCCGATTCCCCTCTGTTCTGCTTGCGCTTCCGATCTCTACTCGCCCCCAGCCGCCTGCCTCACCGGCGACTTGCCGTCCCCGGATGGCATGACTCTAGGAGGAGACGCCAGACTAACATGAGGTCAGGAGCCGCTCGCCCAACAGCGTCACCGCTGCCCGGGCGCGCTGCCATGCCTACCTTCCCAGTCCGTTCAGGGCTCAAGCGTGCAGCAGCCCCTAAGCTAACCAGATTTATCCTTAGATACGCCCTCAACACTTAGCAGCCACTCCTCATCACCCATTTTCTAATTGATTCATTACTCATTAGGCAGGACTATCATTAGGGTTTGTTGTGTACCGAGTGCTACCTACACTTAATGGTTCAGATGTATTTCAATAATCTTTAGTACCTGTAAAGTTCAAAGGGTTTCAAAATTCCGTCCCTAGGAACAGACACTAGTCATTTTGGATTGTTGGTCATAGTGACATTGACCCAGATTACTAATGCAGGCGAGGTTTGTTGACAATTTTACTTGTCTTTCTTACTCATTTGATATGGTATCCAATTATTCACGTCGATTAGTTGCAAACAATAAGTGCTAGACCAACTTCTTGATTTAGATTTTGGACGGTCTCTTACTGCAGTTACAATTCTGCATACTTGTCCTAGTAAGCTCACAAGTAATGATTGATTCACTACCTCTATGCTTGCCTTGTCATATTTGTTGTCAATATTCTTTTAGGGTGGACCACACTGTTTCAAAATACTGGAACCACAGACATGAGTGAATAGTATTTCTTTGTGTGATCTTGATACGTCTCCAACGTATCTATAATTTTTGATTGTTCCATGCTGTTATATTATCATTCTTGGATGTTTTACAATCATTATATAACAACTTTATATCATTTTTTGGGACTAACCTATTGACATAGTGCCCAGTGCCAATTGCTGTTTTTTGCTTGTTTTTTACTTCACAGGAAATCAATACCAAACGAAGTCCAAATGCAGCGAAACTTTTTGGTGATTTTTTCTGGACCAGAAGACACAAGTTGGGCCAAGAAAGTACCTGAAGGGGGCTCCGAGGGGAGCACAACCCACCAGGGTGCGCCTGGGGGCCCAGGCGCGCCCAGGTGGGTTGTGCCCACCTCGGCCACCTCCCGCACCGCCTCTTTGCTCTATAAATACCCCAATATTCCAGAAACCCTAGGGGAGTCGACAAAAATCAATTCTAGCTGCCGCAAGTTCCAGAAACCACAGATCCAATCTAGACACCATCACAGAGGGGTTCATCATCCTCATTGGTGCCTCTCCGATGATGTGTGAGTAGTTCATTGTAGACCTACGGGTCCGTAGTTAGTAGCTAGATGGCCTCCTCTCTCTCTTTTGATTCTCAATACAATGGTCTCTTGGAGATCTATTTGATGTCACTCTTTTTGCGGTGTGTTTGTTGGGATCCGATGAACTTTGAGTTTATGATCAAATCTATGTTTTTATCCATGAAAGTTATTTGAGTCTTTTGATCTCTTATATGCATGATTACTTATAGCCTCATATTTCTTCTTCGAATCTTTGGTTTAGTTAGGCCAACTAGATCGATTTTTCTTGCCATGGGAAGAGGTGCTTTGTGATGGGTTCGATCTTACGGTGCTTGATCCCAGTGACAGAAGGGGAACCGACACGTATGTATCGTTGCTATTAAGGATAACAAGATGGGGTCTATTTCTACATAAATAGATCTTGTCTACATCATGTCATCGTTCTTACTGCATTACTTCGTTTCTCCATGAACTTAATACACTAGATGCATGCTGGATAGCGGTCGATGTGTGGAGTAATAGTAGTAGATGTAGGCAGGAGTCGTTCTACTAATCTTGGACGTGATGCCTATATAATGATCATTGCCTGGATATCGTCATAATTATTTGAAGTTCTATCAATTGCCCAACAGTAATTTGTTTACCCATCGTATGCTATTTTTCTCGAGAGAAGCCACTAGTGAAATCTACGGCCCCCGGGTGTATTTTCTCATCATATATTTTTAGATCTATTTTGCTATTTGCCTTTTTTTATTTGCCACTTTTATTTTCAGATCTATATTTCTAAAAACCCAAAAATATTTTGCTTCACTTTATTTTATTCGCGATCTATTTATCCAATCTAATACAATTTATCTCACGTCTGTTTGCCAATTTCTGGCACCGTTACCCGAAAGGGATTAACAACCCCTTTAACACGTCAGGTTGCAAGTATTTATTCTTTGTGTGCATGTGCTGTTTACGTAGTGTTGCTTGGTTCTCCTACTGGTTCAATAACCTTGGTCTCATCACTGAGGGAAATACCTACCGTTGCTGTGCTGCATCATCCCTTCCTCTTTGGGGAAATACCGACGTAGTTCAAGCCAACATCAAAAGGAATTTCTGGCGCCGTTGCCGGGGAGACATCATCAACATCTACCAGGTTCCTAATCACAAATCTCATCTCCTTGCAATTTACATTATTTTCCATTTGCCTCTCGTTTTCCTCTCCCCCACTTCTCAAAAATTTGCCGTTTTATTTGCCCTCTTTTTCGTTCACCATTTTCTCTTCAGATCTGTTTTTGAGTGCAATTTTGTTTGCATAGTCTTGATGCCTCAAAGAAAATACTACGATGTTCCTTACCCCAATATTTTGCTTGAAATTGAGAAAAGTACTAAGGAATACATGACTACACAATTTGAGCACAATAAATATTTTATCGAAGAACTTAAGGAACACTCTGTTGTGTTGGATGCTATAACAAAACAACTTGATGATATTAGTAGAGAAGTTTGTAATCTTCAATCTAAGTATGCTTTTGCTGAAAGTATGCTAGGGAAAATATCCGATGCACAATCTACCCTAGTAAATCAAATGGCCGCTAAACCAATCTTGTTAGAAGACAAAAATGATGAAGATCTTAAAGTGATTGGTGTTTCTTCTATTGATTCCTAGTTTAGTAAAATTAAGATTGATGAAAAAGGGACTGAAGAAGAGTAAACTTTAGCTAGAAGGCGTCCCGATAATTTGGAGGGTGAAAATCTTGTTGAGAAAATTGATAAAAGTGGGTTTGGAGAGGTCAAAACTTTAACTATTGATGTGCCCACTCTTTTGGATTACAAAGACTTTAATTATGATAATTGCTCTTTGATTGATTGTATTTCTTTGTTGCAATCCATGATGAATTCACCCCATGCCTATGAACAAAATAAAGCTTTTACTAAACATATTGTTGATGATATGATGAAAGCTTTGGAAGAAAAGTTGGAATTAGAGGTCTCACTTCCTAGAAAATTACATGATGAATGGGAACCTACTATCAAAGTCAAGATTAAAAATTGTGAGTGTTTTGCTTTGTGTGATTTGGGTGCTAGTGTTTCTACAATTCCGAAATCTTTATGTGATGTGCTTGGTCTTACCAATATTGAAGAATGTTTTTTAAATTTGCACTTGGCGGATTCTACTATTAAAAAGCCTATGGGAAGAATTAATGATGTTCTTATTCTTGCAAATAGGAATTATGTGCCCATATATTTTATTGTTCTGGATATTGATTGCAATCTGTCTTGTCCAATTATTCTTGGTAGACCATTTTTGCGCACTATAGGTGCCATGGTTGATATGAAAGAAGGGAACATCAAATTCCAATTTCCTTTGAGAAAGGGTATGGAGCACTTCCCTAGAACAAGAATTAAGCCACCATATGAATCAATCATGAGGGCATCTTATGGATCTAGAAACAAAGATGACAATACTTAGATCTTTGCATTATGCCTAGCTAAGGGCCTAAAACGATAGCGCTTGTTGGGAGGCAACCCAATGAATAAAATTTATTTTCATCTTTTTCTTTATGTTCTTGGGTGTTTGCACAATTATGCTACTATTATGATTGTGATTTTTGTGTTTTAATTAGTGTTTGTGCCAAGTAAAGCCTTTAGGATAGCTTTGGTGATAGTTGATTTGATCTTGTTCGAAAATAGAAACTTTTGCATCCAGTAAAGCAATTTTTAAAATTCACAGAAGCGACAAAAAATTCTGAATTTTGTACACAAGATTTATATACAAATTCTCTCTGTTTTCCTAATTTTTCAGAATTTTTGGAGTTATAGAATTATGAGAACAATTCGTATCTTTTCAGACTGTTCTGTTCTTGACAGATTCTGTTTTCTTTGCATTGTGTGCTTATTTTGATGAATCTATGGTTTGTATTGGAGGTTATATGCCATGGTAAAGTTAGAATACAGTAGATATAATGAAAGAACAAAATTTTAATGGGTTTTCTATGGTACTTAAAGTAAAGATTGGTTTTCTTATACTAACGGATCTCACGAAGGTTTTGTTGAGTTTTGTGTGATTGAAGTTTTCAAGTTTTGGGTGAGATTACGATGGATGAAGGAATAAGGAGTAAGAAGAGCCTAAGCTTGGGGATGCCCCATGGCACCCCAAGCCATTATCCAAAGATAAGCAAGCTACTAAGCTTGCGGATGCCCAAGTGGCATCCCCTTTTTCTTCTAACGACCATCGGTATTTTACTTGGAGCTATATTTTTATTCGTCACATATCATGAGTTTTGCTTGGAGCGTCTTGTATGATATGAGTCTTTGCTTGTTTTTATTTTTATTTTAAGTCATGAATCCTTGCTGGACACACCTATTTGAGAGAGGCAAAATTATGCTATGACTTGTTAGAATTGCTCTCTATGCTACACTTAAATCTTTTTGAGCTATGGAATTGCTCTAGTGCTTCACTTATATCTTTTTGAGCATGGTGTGCTTTAGTATTTTTGAAGAAATGCTCTCATGCTTCACTTAGATTTATTTGAGAGTTAGTAAATTTTTTAGAAACTCTCTCATGCTTCACTTAAATTATTCTGAGAGAAGAAATTTTTATGCTCATGTTCTTCACTTAGATTTGTTTGAGCTATCAAAAGCAACATATAAAATTAGTCCCAAAGTGATAGATATTCAAGAAGGATATAATAAAAACTTTCATGAATATCATTGGACAAAATAAACTTGACTCTTTGTAATAGTTTTGCGATATGTTGATATAATATGTGAGTCATGTTGATGAGTAATTATGCTTTAGTAAGAATATTGGTGTTAAGGTTTGTGATTCCCTATGCAAGCACGAAAGTCAATAGTTATGCAATGAAATTATATCCTACTTGTGGTGCATTATTCGGTGTTAGTTATGCTTAATGCTCGCTTATGAGATTTTTCATTTCTTGGTTGGATGCTTCTCAATCTTTTGCTAGCCTTCATTTGCACTAAGTATGATCACTACTTGTGCATCCAAAATCCTTAAACCAGTTTTGCCATATGAGTCCACTATACCTACCTATATGCGGTATTTTCGTGCCGTTCTAAGAAAATTTGTATGTGCCATCTCTAATTTCAAAATAAATTTCTCTTTTGTGTGCTCGTACTGCCCATGAAATGGTAGGGGGTGGTTGATATATTTCCATGCTAGATGTGTTATTCTCAAGATGAGTGTTTATTCACTTGTCATTGCACGAGAGTACAGCAAAGGTATTAGGGATGCCCAGTCTCGAAATGAAAAAATGAATTTACTTTATGTTGCCAAATAAAAAATTCCTTGGAAAGTGTTGGTATGGACGGCACCCGTGGATTCGGTTAGCCGTGGAATGTGAAAGTATGGTGGAAAAAGGAATAAACTTTATTTTCTGTTTGGGAACCGCCTATGATATATCTAGCATGGAAAGTATTGGGAACTACTCGATCGTTTTCGTTGACAGGAAAAGCATGCCACCCAAAATGTTTTATCTCTACTTTTTTCGCTTTGAGCTCTGGCACCTCTACAAATCCCTACTTCCCTCTGCGAAGGGCCTTTCTTTTACTTTATGCAATTTTTATTTTATTTTGAGTCTCCATCTTCTCTTATAAAGCACCAACTAAGGGGCACTATGATCGTACTTGAGCATTGGGTGTAGCTAATATGCGAGTGTGTTTCATGAATGGATCAATGATTGAGCATAATGGGCTAGGGATAACTTGCTTTAGTGTTGATATTTTGAAAGACATGGTTGCTTGTTGATATGCTTGAGTATTGAAATCTTCATGTCAAAACTAGACTATTGCTTTGAATCATATAAAAGTCCAAATGTCCATGCTATAAAGAAAAGAATATGTGATGAACATGTTAGGCAGCATTCCGCATCAAAAATTCTGTTTTTATCATTTACCTACTCGAGGACGAGCAGGAATTAAGCTTGGAGATGCTGATACGTCTCCAACGTATCTATAATTTTTGATTGTTCCATGCTGTTATATTATCATTATTGGATGTTTTACAATCATTTTATAGCAACTTTATATCATTTTTGGGACTAACCTATTGACATAGTGCCTAGTGCCAGTTGCTATTTTTTGCTTGTTTTTTACTTCGCAGGAAATCAATACCAAACAGAGTCCAAACGCAGTGAAACTTTTTGGTGATTTTTTCTGGACCAGAAGACACAAGTTGGGCCAAGAAAGTACTAGAGGGGGGCTCCGAGGGGAGCACAACCCACCAGGGTGCGCCTGGGGGCCCAGGCGCGCCCAGGTGGGTTGTGCCCACCTCGGCCACCTCCCGCACCGCCTCTTTGCTCTATAAATACCCCAATATTCCAGAAACCATAGGGGAGTCGACAAAAATCAAGTCCAGCCGCCGCAAGTTCCAGAAACCACAGATCCAATCTAGACACCATCACAGAGGGGTTCATCATCCTCATTGGTGCCTCTCCGATGATGCGTGAGTAGTTCATTGTAGACCTACGGGTCCGTAGTTAGTAGCTAGATGGCTTCCTCTCTCTCTTTTGATTCTCAATACAATGGTCTCTTGGAGATCTATTTGATGTAACTCTTTTTGCGGTGTGTTTGTTGGGATCCGATGAACTTTGAGTTTATGATCAGATCTATGTTTTTATCAATGAAAGTTATTTGAGTTTTTTGATCTCTTATATGCATGATTACTTATAGCCTCGTATTTCTTATTCGAATCTTTGGTTTAGTTAGGCCAACTAGATCGATTTTTCTTGCCATGGGAAGAGGTGCTTTGTGATGAGTTTGATCTTATGGTGCTTGATCCCAGTGACAGAAGGGGAACTGACATGTATGTATCGTTGCTATTAAGGATAACAAGATGGAGTCTATTTCTACATAAATAGATCTTGTCTACATCATGTCATCGTCTATCAATTGCCCAACAGTAATTTGTTTACCCACCGTATGCTATTTTTCTCGAGAGAAGCCACTAGTGAAATCTGCGGCCCCCGGGTCTATTTTCTCATCATATATTTTCAGATCTATTTTGCTATTTGCCTTTTTATTTATTTGCCACTTTTATTTTCAGATCTATATTTCTAAAAACCCAAAAATATTTTGCTTCACTTTATTTTATTCGCGATCTATTTATCCAATCTCTCACGTCCGTTTGCCAGTTTCTGGCGCCGTTACCGAAAGGGATTGACAACCCCTTTAACACGTCGGGTTGCAAGTATTTGTTCTTTCTGTGCAGGTGCTGTTTACGTAGTGTTGCTTGGTTCTCCTACTGGTTCGATAACCTTGGTCTCATCACTGAGGGAAATAGCTACCGTTGCTGTGCTGCATCATCCCTTCCTCTTTGGGGAAATACCGACGTAGTTCAAGCCAACATCAGATCTCTTCCATCATGTGTGGGCAACGAACACTGCATTGTATAGAAAGAAAGTGTCATATCCACCTTTTACATAGACTACAATCTTTTACATGGAATACAATCTGCCTACTTGCTTTGTGTCGCACTACCAGCACTCCACCCTTGAAGCTAAACATTATGCCACTCATAATTCATTAGTTTATTTGTTCAAATACGAATTTGATATGATTCTAATGTTCCTACTTCAGTTTTGAAATGTGTGTCTGCCTGTCATAGAGGCATAA
Organism: Thinopyrum elongatum; assembly: GCA_011799875.1. Classification (NCBI taxonomy): domain Eukaryota; kingdom Viridiplantae; phylum Streptophyta; class Magnoliopsida; order Poales; family Poaceae; genus Thinopyrum; species Thinopyrum elongatum. Next base: position 352,394,143 of record CM022302.1, on the reverse strand, counting down.
GAGGTTTGTATTTCTGTGTGTGGTCTGGTCAGCACGGTTGGGGGGTGTGAACTTTGTATACGCAGGGGTTTGTAGGGAGACACTGTTCGAGTTGAATCCGCAATGCATTCCATAGATAATCTGACTACTTTTTATGTTTTCATGAATCTCAGATACTGAACAGCATCATAATGATTATGAGCTTGTGCGCATGAAAAGAATAAATCAGAACAATGCCATGGCTGTCAAACTTGGCATTAAGGGACTGAAATCAAGTCTGGATGCAATGCAATGCAAACGCTCTCCACCTACAGATTCATGCTCAGAATATGATCCTAACAATGATTCTCAGCTAGAGGGAGACCTAAGTCAATGTAGCTGCCTAGTGGAGGAGTCAGAGGCACATGCCCTATCTTATTCACCCATCAAGGTGCTTGCTCTCACTTTCCAAGGTTATATTGGTCGCACATATCTTGCAACTGATGCTTTGCATTGCTTCTACTTTGTTGCACTGCCATTAGCTTAGTTTACACATCGTGTATGTGAATACGCCCTGCCTATCCATTTTCAGTACATATTCCATCTGTCATCATACCATATTTATCCATTCAAATGTTGTTCTTGTGTATCAGATGTTCAAAAGGAAGAGGGCGATTGCTGATCACGGAGGAGCACGAACAAAGTATTTGGAAAAGGTAGTGACACCTGATAAATCAAATAGCCCATTAGGTGTAGTTGCAATATCACCAGACCCAGAAAACACGGCCACAACTCTAGCAGACTCTAGCCCTACTACACTGGCCATATCTGATGCCCCAACTCAGCAGACCCCAACTGCAGGAAACAGTATGACGATGCCAGTTGACATAGCACCAGCTGTACGACGCAAAAACCCCCATTCTAGCAAAGAGTACACCAAATCCAGTTGCCAAATCCCTTTTCGAACGAGAGAGAGTCCCAATTGCAGCAAATAGGACTCATGTTCCACTTCTTCCCAGTTTAGAAGATGAAGCTTATATTGTTGTCAGGAACTTTGTGCGCATCTTTCCTTCATGGAAAGATTATACCACAGACAAAGAACAATTTCCAATCCTCCTCCGCAACTTACGCGTAAGTAATGTACTAATGTTATTCCTGGTAATTACTGCATATGTTTCTGCTGACAGAAGACACAAGATTTCATTCTTTTAAATAGGCGAGGACCAAACTGGATAGTCAAGACGAGCAAGGGTTGGTTGTGCTTTTCAAGCACTCGTTGATGAAGTATCGTTCCTACCTGAGGCAAGTGCACTTCGATGGCAAGCTTCTAAATGAAATTTCTGTAAAGTCTCCGGTGCTACATTTATCAGACAGTGACTGGAATAATCTTGTTACACATTGGTCTTGTCTGCAGCGTAAGGTACTGTCTATGATATCACATCACAATTTGAACTACATTTCTGCATGTGCCTTAACGTCTCACTTGTACGAAAACTGTTTGTAGAAGAACATTCATTCTCAAGGGACCACAGAATCTCGCAAATATACTACACACTGCATTGCTCTTGTGAGTACCTCTTGCCCTGTATGACCATACTTACTTTCATAGCTTGTTGATTATGTATCATCACTGCATATGTTAGCCTCGTTATCCTCAATTTGGTGGACATTATAAGATCCGTATCGACTCTTACATAAATTTAGAATCAACCCAATGCTTTTGAAGAGGTTTAGCTCTGTAGTCCTCTTGCAAGGACTGAATGTCATCTATCACTGTACTTACATTAACAGCTACTCCCTCTGTCCCATAATATAAGAGCGTTTTGTACAGTACACCAGTGTTCAAAACACTCTTATATTATGGGAAGAGGGATTGGTTCATTGTGTAGCATTCTGCATCTTATCTCCCTCGCCCACCATTTACTAAAAAATATCAGATCTATATTTAATCTTACCAAAAAGTTGAATACACAGGCAATGCCAGTGTGGAAGTGTAGCCCATTGCTCTTGTCAGTACATTTTGTCCTGTAACGCTTGTACTTCCAGGGATTGGTAGTTGATTATGTAGCATCAATCTGCATCTTATCTTCATTATCATCTATCCCTTCCAGTATTATCATATCTATAATTACTCTCTACAAAATGTAGAGTACAGGCAATGCTTATGAAGAAGATTCAGTGCTGAAATTCTTGACTTCTCCTTCCCTTGACATGGAGAAGGGCATTATAAAGCCGGTGTTAACTGTTAATGTAAGTCAATCCTTCTAAAGCCTTTATCCTCAACTGTTGTTTAATTTTCTCATACTCCCTATCGTCAACTGCTGTTTAGTTTGCTATTTCTATCAAAATGCATGTTTGCAACAACTGTAAGTTCTAAGTTTTACTTGTAAAACCAAATTCCTTATTCATACCATGCACATTACTCAATACTCCCTATATGCATGCTTGTTTTTGTGGATCTATAATCCATTGTGTGGTGAAGCAGCCCACGTTTGCACCTTGTCATCTCTTGTTTTATCTTACTGATGTGGTTGATGATATGAACAACATGCCATGCACATTAACCAAGATAGATACAATGATTGTCTTTGCCCTTCATCTATGCTTGTTTTGTTGACATGGTAATCCAGTAGTGTGGTGAAGCTCCCCGCATTATGAACAATGCCAAATTATGCTATTGATATTTTGAACTTACTCTTTATTTTCTAATTTGAAATTGGATGGAATTGACAACACAGTTACCATCTTTGTTCATACACGTGCAAAACCTGTCATCTCTCTGCTGGTTTGAGGGTGATATGCCTGATGGCATGCAGAAGTCTGCTGAAGGCTGTGAGACAAACCCAACATATATTGCAGCAAAGAAGGCAAAACATCTTGAAGATAGCGAGATAAACCCAAAGTCTTGTCTTGATGCAGTGTTCAAGTTACTTGAGACTAGCAGTCAGACAAGCTCACAGAATTCGCTGTCTGAATCAGTTCGACTTCTTCAGTCCCAAGTTATAGCAGAAAGGAATTCTGTAACTCAACTTCGACTTGAAGTCCTATCTCTAAGAAAGATTGTGGAGAACACCAATGAGAACCTCATTGCTAAACAGCTACACCTGGAAGCTATGACCGACATGCTAGGCCGGTCTCACAGCCTTGCTCAGCAGCTTGCGCAGCAGTTCCCTCGCAAGGCTAACCTTTCTTGAACTGGCTTGGAAGTGGTCTTGGTTCAGTATTATTTTGTTACACTGCAATGGCGCCCAGTTTTGTAATCTGCTTCTTCGTTGCGCTTTATGATCACTGGTGGCGAACTTCGATGCCCAGTGGATGTAATATACCATAAATCCTTTATTGTATAGTGTAGGTTTATTCTAAGTTACTATGGCGTAATTTCTTTATTGTATAGAGTAGGTTTGTTCTTAATTCCTACTAGTTACCGTATATGCGATCATTCGCTATCTGAAAAAAGGGCGAAAATCTGATGTGTCGACCGGGCCAAAACATTCGCCTCTAACGGGCCTGCATTTTAGCGGGCTACAATTGGGCCGGCCTACAACTTTCTTGGGACTGAAAGGCCATTGGGGCCTTCACACTTTGTGCCAGGCCCACAACTTACACGGGCCTATATTCGGCCCAAAGTTTAGTTGGGCCTTTAGTGGACCCAGCGCTTAGTTGGGCCCATGTAGCTTTGGGCCATTAACATGCTGAATATTCTGCTGGCCTGTTACGGCCCAGAAGAAACCATGGGCCTTTAGCAGGCCAAAATGCATGTTGGGCCTCAATTTTCACTAGTCGTCGACGGGCCTTCGGTAGGCTGAAATGTAGACCGGGCCATTATTGGACCAGTCATATGACGGGCCATTACCAGGCCGAAACATATCTCGGGCCTTAGTTGGCCCACTGATATCATGGGCCTTTAAGAGGCCGAAAGCTTAGTAGAGGCATCAACGGGCCGAATTATACTATAGGCCTTTAACAGGCCCAAAGTCACATTGGGCTGAACTGTTGCCACCTTGATCACGGGCCGTTAGAGGGCTGGATGTCATGTCGGACCATATATGGCCCATGGGCAGCACGGGCCATTCCCAGGCCGAAAGACACACCGGGCTGAAATGGGCTGATGTCTACATCAGGCCTCTAACAGGCCGAAATGTCACTGGGCCGTAATTGGGCCCAAATATTCGGCGGAAAATTAACGGGCCAGATCTGGCTTCGGGCTGTAAATGGGCCATGTTTAAATAGGCCGTTAGTGGGCTGGCCCACTAGTACCTGAGTAAATACTACGGGCCTTTGACTGGGCCGGCCTTTTTAACCTATATGGGCCTTTGTTGGGCCCTGCCACGTGTTGACGTATCATAGGCATGTCTCCTCCATTGGACGGACGACATCTGGCCCACCGAGGAGCCGACACGTGTTTCCTCCAGCCAATGATGATTTTACACGTGGAAAATCCCCATTGGTCCGGGCTGTTAACGGGTTATCGGATCCAAACCGGAACCCGATAGCTTAACGGCGACCCGTTATGGTAGATGCCACGTGTCGGTTACCCTTGACGAAAGCACTTCCATGACGCGCCATTTATCGTCATGGAAGTGGACACTTCCGTGATGATAATTTTGGTATTGTCATGGAACACTTCTACGACAGCACAGGTATGACTATCTTGATTCTGTCATAAAATCATCATGGATGTACATGCATGACAAAACCGTCACCTACTGTGACAAACACGTATCATAACAGAAGTGGTTTTTTTTGTAGTGAATGGATCAAGGAAAAATGGGGTTGTAGTTACAACTGAAGAATGGGACAGAATTGAAAAGAGGATGTTCTGCTCAAAATTTTCCAAAAGACGAAGGTGGGTTCTACATAAAAGTGATCTATAGGCATCATAGGATCTCTCAAAATTTTGTGGAATTTTTAAAAGAATTATTTGAAATAATTTTAGTGCAACAAAAGTATTCCAGAGTCCGAAAATGCCATTAAAAGAATTATTTTGGGCAAATTATATTATGAAAATATTTCCTACTGAATTTTAAAAGTTAAATGAAATGATTAAGAGAAACTTTCAAACACACAATATTTTTCAAAAGTTTCTATATGGAGGGAAGGATTTTAGAAAACCAATAATAGAGAAGATTCTGAAAAGAATGACCTCATATAATTCAAAATTTTATTTCTGGCCAAATTTTACTTAATAAAAATATGATTATTTTTTGGGGTGTTACAGTTGCTCGGCTATGTCTAGCCATATGCTTCCTGGATTATGCCGTAGTTTCCGAAGTGCATAAGTTACTTAGCCTCAAAGGCAGCCGCTCAAGTGTGAACAGCAATCCCTATCTGACAATGTTTTGCTGAAGGGTCGCGACCCGACATGACCAAAGGCCAGTCATGAGAACTCGATTCACGGTTCGAGGTGGTTTCTCAATTAGCACGTCCCATCAATATGGAGATCGTGTCCTGTTTTTAAGGGATATGATCAATGGTTTGTGCTATCCCACCCGCGCATAATGGCACGATTACATCGGGAAGTGGTGAGGTCTGCGGTGCAGTAAAATGACTCTTGGCCTTACCGTAGCCCATAAAAGGGGAGCGGCTGATACGTCTCCAATGTATCTATAATTTTTTATTGTTACATGCTATTATAGAATCAATCTTGGATGTTTTATATACATTTACAAGCTACTTCATATCATTTTTTGGGACTAAACCTACTAACTTAGTGCCCATTGCCAGTTGCTGTTTTTTGCTTGTTTTTGACTTTGCAGAATATCGGTACCAAACAAAGTCCAAATGCCACAAAACTTTTTGGAGATTTTTCTGGAAATAAGAGACCCTGGAAGCTACGGGAAGGAACAAGAAGACGAAGGAGTGGCCCACTCGGCACCAGGGCACACCCTGGTGAGTAGTGGGGCCCACAAGCCTCCGTTTGACCTAACTCCGCATCTATAAATTCCCAAAAAATAGAACCTACCAGGGAGTCCACGAAATACCTTTTCCGCGCCACAAGCCTCTGTTCTCGAGAGATCCCATCTGGGGACCCTTTCCGGCACTCGCTCGAGGGGGAAACGATCACGGAGGGGTTCTTCATCATCCTTGTTGTCCCTCCGATGATGCGTGAGTAATTTACCACAGACCTACGGGTCCATAGTTAGTAGCTAGATGGCTTCTTCTCTCTTGATGTTCTTCAATACAATGTTCTACTTGATGTTCTTGGAGTTCTAGCTGATGTAATTCTTTTTTGCGGTGTGTTTGTTGGGATCTGATGAATTGTGAGTTTATGGTCAGATCTATCCATGAATATTATTTGGATTTTCTTCGAACTCTTTTATGCATGATTAATATAGCTTCGTTTTTCTTCTCCGATTTATTGGTTTGGTTTGGCCAACTAGATTGATTTATCTTGCCATGGGAAGAGGTGCTTTGTAATGGGTTCGATCTTGCGGTGCTCAATTCCAGTGACAGAAAGGGACATGCCACATATGTATCGTTGCTATTAAGGGTAAAAATATGGGGTTTATTCATATGTGAGTTTATCTTGTCTACATCATGTCATCTTGCTTAAAGCCTTACTCCATTTTTTCATGAACTTAATACACTAGATGCATGTTGGATAGCGGTCGATGTGTTGAGTAATATTAGTAGATGCAGAATCGTTTCGGTCTACTAATCTCGGACGTGATTCCTATGTATGATCATTACCTTGGATATCGTCATAATTATTTGCTTTTCCATCAATTGCCCAACAGTAATTTGTTTACCCACAGTATGCTATTTTCTCGAGAGAAGCCTCTAGTGAAAACTATGGCCCCCGGGTCTATCTTTTATCATATAACAAAACCAAAAATACCTTGCTACAATTTTCTTTTATTTATTTTATTTTGTATTTTTGTCATATCTATCTATCTATCAAAACCTATATAATTTAATCTTGCTCGTAACCGTTGAGGGATTGACAACCCCTCTACGCGTTGGGTTGCAAGTATTTGTTGTTTGTGTGTAGGTGCTGTTTACACAATGTTGCTTGGTTCTCCTACTGGATTGATAACCTTGGTTTCATAAATGAGGGAAATACTTATCTCTACTGTACTGCATCATCCTCTCCTCTTCGAGGAAATCCCAATGCAGCTCACAAGTTGCAGGAAGAATTTCTGGCGCCGTTGCCGGGGAGACATCATCAACATCTATCAAGTACCTATGCATAAACTTTCATCTCCTCGTACTTTATTTTCCATTTGCCTCTCATTTTCATCTTCCCCACTTCTTAAAAGTTTTACAAAAATACAAAAATATTTCTGTTTGCCTTTTTTGCTTGTTTGCTCGTTTGCTTGCTTTTTGCCTTCATGTCAACACTCAAAAAAAGAAAATAAATAAGAAAAATTAAGATGGATCCTCATCCGCTTGCTAATCTTTTTAAAATTCCAATTATGATGGACCAATTGCTAGTGAGTTGAGTGCACTAGATTACCTTTATGAAGTTTTGCTTGAAATTCGTGAATCTGAAAATTGTGATGAAGTAATTCATGATAGCTCCTTGAATGAAAAGCATGATTAATATTGCAATAATGTTATTATAAATTCTATTAATGTCAATTGTATTCGTGTATGCAAAACCCCAAGCTTGGGGATGATGACTTTGTTATGTCCACTACTCATTGCAATGATCATGATTGAGGTGATAATGATTCTTATGATCTTGGAAATATATTTAAGCCTCATGATGAATATGTTTGCAATAATATTGAAAGTGGGTTTAGAAGAGTGTCAACTTTAGCTAAAAATAATCCCACATATTTGGAGAGTGTTCAATCTTATGAAATTTTTGATGAAAGTGGGTTTGGAGAGGTCAAGACTTTTGTTGATGTTAATCCCACTATCTTGGAAGATTATAAAACTTTTATGCATGTGGATCATGAATAGAAAATTTTATATGATAGATATATTGTTGAATTTCATTATGATCTTACGTGTAATTATTATGAGAGAGGAAAATATGGTTGTAGAAAATTTCATGTTACTAAATTACCTCTCGTTATGTTGAGATTGTCAATGTTTTATTCCTCTCCTTTGCATATGCTAGATATTTCTTGTCTTGATAATTTGTTTGCTTATAAAATGCCTATGCATAGGAAGTATGTTAGACTTAAATGTGTTTGTCACTTATCTAATGATGCTCTCTTTGTGCTTCAATTCTTGTATTTCTTGTGAGCATCAATAAAATCTCAAGCCTATCTTAATGGCTATAAAGAAATAGCTTGTTGGGAGACAACCAAATAGTTATCTTTTTCTGTTTTCTTGTGTTCACACAATTATGTTACTATTATTATTGTGTTTTATGTTTTAATTAGTGTTTGTGCCAAGTAAAGCCTTTAGGATTATGTTGGATGATAGTTGACTTGATTCTGTGAAAAACCGAAGGTTTTGCGTCGACTAGAAGAATTATCAAAATTTGCTGGATGTGGCAAAATTCTGAATTTTTTACACCTAATTTATATACAAATTTCCCATGTCATCCTAATTTTTCATAAGTTTTGGAGTTATAGAAGTATGATCTTAATTCAGGTTTCTACACACTGGTCTGTTTTTGACAGATTCTGTTTTCGTTGCATTGTGTACTTATTGTGATGAATCTATGGATTTTATCGGGGGGTATAAGCCATTGTAAAGTTAGAATCCATTAGGTATAATGCAATAACAAAATATGAATGGGTTTGCAATAGTACTTAAAGTAGTGGTTTTTTTCTTATACTAACGGATCTCACGATGGTTTTTGCTAAGTTTTGTGTGATTGAAGTTTTCATGTTTTGGGTGAGATCACGATGGATGAATGAATAAGGAATGGAAATAGCCTAAGATTGGGGATGCCCGAGGCACCCCAAGGTAATATTCATGGACTCCCAAGCAACTAAGCTTGGGGATGCCCCGGAAGGCATCCCCTCTTTCTTCTAACAACCATCGTAAATTTTACTTGGAGCTATATTTTTATTCGTCACATATCATGAGTTTTGCTTGGAGTGTCATGTATGATATGAGTCTTTCCTTTGTTTGCTATTTAGTTTGTCACAATCATCCTTGCTGGACACACCTATTTGAGAGAGCCACATGTTATCATGATTTGTTAGAATTGCTCTATGTGCTTCACTTAAATTTTTGAGCTAAAAAATTGCTCTATGTGCTTCACTTAAATCTTTTAGAGCACAGTGGTGATTAAATTTTGAAGAAATACTTCAACTCTCATGCTTCACTTATATTATTTTGAGAGTTGATATGATTATGTTTTAAAGAAATACTTACACTCTCATGCTTCACTTATATTATTTTGAGAGTTGATATATGAAATTTTTTGAAGAAATATTTTTGCTCTCATGCTTCACTTAAACCTTTTTGAGAGTTGATAATAGCAATGGTAATTTGCAAGAGATATGAATTTGGTCCCAAAGTGATGAATATTCAAGAGGGATATAATAAAAACTTTCATGAAGATCATTGGATATTATAAACTTGATTCCTTGCAATAGTTTTGTGATATGGAGATAGTAATATGTGAGTCATGTTGGTGAGTAATTATGCTTTAGTAAGAATATTGGTGTTAAGGTTTGTGATTCCCTACACAAGCACGAAAGTCAATAGTTATGCAACGAAGTTATATCCTACTTGTGGTGCATTATTCAGTGTTAGTTATGTTTAGTGCGTGTTTATGACCATTTTTGTTTTTTAGTTGGTCGCTTCTCAATCTATTTGCTAGCCTTCATTTGTACTAACCGGAATGCTGCTTGTGTATCCAACTCCTTAAACCAAAGTTGTGCCAAATGAGTCCACCATACCTACCTATATGCGGTATTTCCATGCCGTTCCAAGTAAATTTGTATGTGCCAACTCTAATAATATTCAAAATGAACTTCCGTTTTGTGTGCAATACCGCTCATGAAGCGACAGGGGGTGGTTGATATTTTCCATGCTAGGTATTTTATTCTCACGATGTGTGTTTATTCACTTGTCATTGCACGAGGGTGTGGCAGGTAATAGGGTGCCCAGTCCCGAAATGATTTTTTATGTTGTTAATAATAAATTCCTTGGAAAGTATTGGTATGGAAGGCACCCATGGAAACGGCTAGCCATGGATTGTGTAAGAATGGTGCAAAACTTTACTTTCTGTTTGGGAACCACCTATGATTTATCTAGCATGGATGATTTTGGAAATTATCGGTCATTTTTGTTGACAGGAAAAGCATGCCTCCCAAAATATTTTTATCTCTCAATTTAAGCTGTGAGCTCTGGCTCCTCTACAAATCTCTGCTTCCCTCTGCGAAGGGCCTATCTATTTACTTTTATGTAATTTAGATTTTAATTTTGATTCTCCATCTTCTCTGATAAAGCACCAACTAGGGAACACTATTGTCGTACTTGTGCATTGGATGTAGCTAATATTTGAGTGTGTTTCATGAATGGATCAATGATTGAGCATAATGGGCTCGGGATAACTTTCTTTAGCGCTGATATTTTGAAAGACATGGTTGCTTGTTGATATGCCGGAGTATTGATGTTTTCAAGTCAAATTATAGACTATTGCTTTGAATCATTCAAGTCCAAATGTCCAAGCTGTAAAAGAAAAGATTATATGATGATTATGATAGGTAGCATTCCACATCAAAAATTCTGTTTTTATCATTTACCTACTCGAGGATGAGCAGGATTTAAGCTTGGGGATGCTTGATTCGTCTCCAACGTATCTATAATTTTTTATTGTTCCATGCTATTATAGTATCAATCTTGGATGTTTTATATACATTTACAAGCAACTTTATATCATTTTTTGGGACTAACCTACTAACTTAGTGCCCACTGCTAGTTGTTGTTTTTTGATTGTTTTTGACTTTGCAGAATATCAGTACCAAACGAAGTCCAAATGCCACAAAACTTTTTGGAGATTTTTTTCTAGCAATAAGAGACCCTGGAAGCTTTGGGAAGGAACGACAAGACGAAGGAGTGGCCTACTAGGTGTCGGTGTCAAAACCGGCGGATCTCGGGTAGGGGGTCCCGAACTGTGGATCTTGGATCGATGGGGAACAGTGGACGTGGGACACGATGTTTACCCAAGTTAGGGCCCTCTCTTAGACGTAAAACCCTACGTCCTGCTTGATTATATTGCTTGTGTATATTGAAATACATAGTAGATCTACCACGAGATCAAATGAACTAAACCCTAACTAGTAGGATGGGAATTGTTCTTCTAGCCTCTACGGACTAAACCTTCCGGTTTATATAGACACCAGGGGTACTAGGGTTTACATATAGTCGGTTACATCAAGGGAACGCCGGATCTTCTATCTCAACTTGGAGCACATACAAAGGGAAAAAAGGTCTTCGGTCTGGACACAATGCGGCCCAATAGTCCGGCCCATGAGAGATAGGTCGGCCACCCGAGGACCCCCTAGTCCAGAACTCCCTCAGTAGCCCCGAACTAGCCTTCAACGTCGGCTTTTCTTGATACTCCCATGACTGCAGACTCCAGCTTGTAGGCGAGGTCCCTTCTTTCTGAGTCTTCAGAATAATCTTCTCCAGCTAAGTCTTTTAAACGGTGCTTGATCCAATTCGGCCATGCGTCGAGCCATATTCGGATTCTGAACTGTCGATTTTACTTAGCCTCGAAGGCCAACTATTCCAACGTGAATAGTATATCCAGCTGACAGCTTTTGGTGAAGGGTCACGGCCGGTCATAAACATCAATCCATTATGAGGACTCGATGCGTGGCTCGAGGCAGCCCCTCCATCGGCACATCCCATTGAGGTGGGGATCGTGTTCCGTTTTTTAAGGGATTTGATAAATGATTCCCAGTACCCCACTCGTGCATAACATCACGAGTATATCAGGAAGTGGCGAGGTCGATGGCACGCTTAAAGGACCCTTGGTATTATGGCTATTTATAAAAGAAACCAGCCACAGTTACCCCCGTACGCCTTCTTCTTCTTCTCGCCATTATCTTTCCCAATCTACAGAGCTTGAGCGCTCTGATTCAACTTTCTCCAAAGGCACTTCTCCCCATACTCGACGATGGTTGGATCTGGCGTGGGAAGCAATGGGAGGCCTCGACCGTCACCAACAAAGACATCGAGGATCTGAAGCGCGCTGGCTGCCTCCCGGCCGCCGTCGTTCACCGAGCCCTAGAAACAGGCCAAGACATTCCCACACCACAGTCCGGCGAGAGGGTTGTGTTCGTCCCCCACTTCATCCGAGGACTAGGCTTCCTGCTCCACCCCTTCGTCCGAGGGCTGATGTTCTTTTACGGGCTAGACTTTCATGACTTGGCCCAAATTCTATCCTCCACATCTCAGCCTTCATCATTGTTTGCTAGGCCTTTCTTCGAGTCCAGCCGCACTTCAGCTTGTGGCTAAAAGTTTTCAATGTGAAGTCGAAGATCGTGGACGGCCAACAAGCGGACTACGGGGGGGGGGGGGGGGGGGGCATGGTTAGCAAGCTTACACGCATTGAGTGGCCGGTGGGCATGTTTATAGAAACCGTCAAAGTTTGGAAAAAAGAGTGGTTTTATATCACAGAACCACGTGACGCTGCCTGGGCGGCGGCTCCTGAGTTCAGATCCGGGCCACCCATGAGGCTGACCTCGTGGACCAAGAAGAGCCTTGACTGGGGGCTACCTGAAGAGGTGGAACTGCTAAAAAAGCGCATTATCAGCGTGAAGGAGGCTGGCGTCAAGATGACTAGCGTGATCCAGGTGATGCTCTGTCGGCGTCTCCTCCCTTGCCAGCAACGGGCCGTTCCGATGTGGGCGTACAGGTCCGAAGACCCTGTCACCGTGTGTCATTTTCTCGACACTACCTATGACAAGCTGTGGAGGACGCTATTCAAACCCCAAGAAGAGGATTGGCCGGCCGAAGAAGAGGAGGATGTCGGCCTTGACGACGAACACCCCCCTAAGAAGGTAACAAGGCTCTTATCCGCTTTAAATTCGGATGTTTGTATTCTCATAGACTTATCTCTCGTTCTCTTATTTCCATAGGGCTGGCTTGAGAAGGCCAAGAAGATTAATAGCCCGGCCCCGCTGCCCGAAGACCCCATGTCATCTGAACTGGAGGAAATGCTGACCATGGCGCCGTATAAGGTGCCAGAGAAAAAGGAGAAGAAAAAGAAAAACCCCGCGAGGGAAACCCGTGGGGGTCTCCGCTCACGAATTCCTTCGGACACCAAGTCTGAACATACTCACTCCCTCTCTACACACGAGGGGGAGCAAGACGAAGAAGAATAAGAGGAGGAGAGCGATTCCTCTCGCCCAAGGAAGAGAGCGGCGTCGGTCAAAGCCGAGGGGGATCATCCTTCTCTGGCTTCAAGGAAGAGGAGCAGGGGCAAGCTGGTCATGCCCGATGACAGTTCGGACCACGAAGAGGAGTCCGCAGCCTCCGAGAGGGTCTTGGAGAGGGTTCCTAGGGTCAAGCCCTGCGCCGAAAAGTGAGAATCCGAAGGCTATCCGGGTATTGGCTTTACCAACCAATTACTAACAGTATGTACGTCCTCATGCCGTAGCCCGCAGCGCGACCTTCCTACCGACCAAGTGTTAGAGGGCACCTCCCCGCCAACCGACCTGGTTGAAAGCGGGGGCGCATCGCATTCTGCACCTCCCCCGGTCATCGGGGAGACCGGGGAGGTGTTGTCCCAAAGGACCCCACCCGTGACGAACACGGGGGGTGATGGCGACATCGACATGGCCGAAGCTAACCGTTTGGCCGCCGAAGACCAAGCGGAGGAGCTCGGGCAAGTTGAGCCCTCTCAAAAGACGGTTCTGAGGCCTTCACGGCCTTCTGAGATGTCACAACCACCCTCCACCAAAGGGGGAGCCGGGGTCCCGTCACCTGTGCCGAACACTAGGGACCGGGTCGCGGCAGAGTGGTCGGACCTAATGGAAGAGGCCATGAACGGCTCGTCCATAGTAGCAGAACACCGCGCCATGATGGGCGTGATTTTACAAAGCGTTCGGTCCGTTAATAGCGGACTGCAGGAAGCTTTTGACGGCCTCCTAACGGGCTTTGAGGTAAACAATGTAATGTTCTTTCTTTATAAGAGTGTATTTTGTGGTCAAGATGTTAGCGGTCGTTATATACGTGGCAGCCCCTGAGACTCTGGCAAGCTTTGAAAAAAGCCTGGCTGAGGATCAAGGCCGTTAGGAGAAATAGGCTAACCCGAATGCTTGCTGTGTGATTGCAGGCTTCAGCGTTAGCGGTGGTAGCCAATGCCGCCGAACTGGCTGAGATGAATCGGAAGCTCAAGTGCTCCGATGAGGAGCTTGACCTCGTCAACAAGCGGTTCAACGAGGCACAAGGTAAGTCTATTCGAAACATGGTCCTTGATTTTCTTTGTTGAACAAAGTATTCGGGATTACCACTAAGCAAGAGGTGACTTGCAGTTGCCGCCGCAGAGGTCGAGGGCCTCAAGGTCGAGCTGCGGCGGGCCAAGAAAGAAGTAGCCAAACAGAAGGCGGCAGCCGAACAAGCGGCCGCCAAACTCACTTTGGCGAAAATCGAGCGTGAGAAGCATGAGGCCAGGGTGGCCGAAGTACAGCAAGAGCTCCAGGATGCCATCACTAAATCTGAGGACCTTGAGCAGAAAAATAAGGATCATGCCATAGAGCTGGCGAACGTAAAGATGGAGATCGAAGAGGCACGGTCGAAGATGTAGTGCATCCGAGAGGAGCTCCGACAAGCGAAGAAAATTGCGAATGGTAAGCAATTCTTAATGCAGAGTGTCTTTGGTGGCCACAGATTCACGTTGCTCAACCTGGTCTAGTGTTCCGCAGGCGCGTTTGCGGATCTCCGGAAGAGTGTAGCTGATGCATCAAGGCATTATGCGGCCCGGAAAGGATGACACCAAACTGGGGCTGTTCTGGTCGCAATTCCAGGCACCCGAGCACCCTCCCCTTCTCCTGAATCAAATGAAGCAATTAATGGAGCTGCACCGGATGGCGAAACCGGCTATGAAGGACCTCTGTGTCCAGCTATGGCCTTCCGAGCCCATACCGATCAGCTACTTTGGTCTGGTGGCAAAGTTGTGTGATGCTTCTGCCCGGATTGAGGCCATTAAGCGCTTGGTATGCATCAAGGGGGCTCAGATGGCGTTCTTGAAGACAATGGTGCATTGACCGAAGATCAGGCCCGTCGAGATGGCCACCGGACCACCGCCAGCTAGGAAGGAGCATAGGCGCCCAGAGCAGTACTTCGCCGCCGTGATGGACGGGGCTCGGGCAGTAGAGACGCAGTGTTCAAAGGACGTACTCCTTGAGTAGTTGCGTCATTATGTATAAACTTGTAGTGAAACCTTATGCTTTATGGTGCAGTTATTCATGTATGGCTTATCATACTTGTGTGCGTTGATGTTAATTTTGACTCCTATGCGGCCGTTTTATTCTGAAAGCTACCATTCGTCGGCTTCAGCCCCTGCATAGATGCTACGAGGGGTGTTCCGTCCTCCGCACTGTAACCCTTAGTCGATGTCTCAGTGCCCGGAGGCGGTAGTGTAGGAGGGAAACAAGGCAATCGGACTATGCGGTTTTATTGCTTTCACTTAGCCATAGGAGCTTGACTGTGGGGGCTGGTAACTAGCCCCCAGTGTGGTGAGATGTTCAGCGAGCACGAGGGCCAGGCATCGATCACTTGATTTGTTCAAAAACAAATCCTTCATAGTACACGGGATAATCGCTAACGATTTTTGGTTTGAAGACCTATCATCGGTTTGCCGACCAGTTCTCGTGTATTATGACAGTAAGTTTTTGGCTTTCTCCACTGAGGTACTTTGCCGAACTAGGCCTAAGTACAATCGCAGTGGTCCTCCCTTTACCTTCTTAGCCGAATGTGTGGAACGTAAGGAGGTAAACACAGGAGCGGGTCAACCCAACTATTGACCCAAGACATAATTCGGCACCGGTGCATATAATGCAATATCCGAGACATCGAACACAATGAAAAGAAAAGTGTCCGTATTTGATGTGTAGGGCGAGTGTCTGAGTCAAGCCCCCGGTCTAATAACTGGTATATATGTGAAATCCGGAGTGTATCATGCTTGATTGAGACAGATTCGAAGAGCGAAAGGAACAAAAAGGGAACAGTGCATCATGGACAACTGTAAAGGAACCGTAAAAAGGTTTGCTTTATTTCCAATAAGCTCGTGACATCTGGCCGTACAATTCGAAATGCCGACCAAGACATCGGATGGGGATATGTTGTAAAAAAAGATAAATTTACAGATGAAAGGTTTACGTAGGGCCTTGACATGTGGGTGGACACCCGACCTGTGCCCTACTGCATGTCTGCGCCTTTGCTTCTGTTGGGAGGGACAACTTAATTAGGTGGTTGTCCGATGACGGGTCCTTAACAAGGAGTCTTCAGGAGGTTGCTGCGTTGGTGGGGCTTGATGCTAGATAGGTCCTAGATGGTACGTGTTGGCCATCCGAAGACGCGTTATTCCATGGTGCGGTTGAACCAAACTCTTGGTTTAATCCCCACAGCTACCCATGGTATCTTGAGCGCAAAGTTATGATATCTAGGCACGTAATGTGCCCCTGAGGTGGGCGTGCCATGGGGGGCGTATCCCTATGCATGTCAAACACAGGGAGGCCCCTTCGTTGGGGATACGGCGCGTGCTCGCTTGTTTGCCTCTCGCGCCTTGACGACGAGCTGACCTTTCGGCCCTTCATATTCGGCAGCCAAGGCCGCAGTGTGTTCCTCCGTCTGGAGAGAGCGCTCCATATTGCCATTAACTGTGATGACGCCGCTTGGTCCGGGCATCTTCAATTTGAGGTATGCATAGTGGGGGATGGCGTTGAAGCGAGCGAACGTCGTTCGGCCTAGGAGGGCGTGATAGCCGCTGCAGAAGGGGGCGATATCGAAGATCAAGTCTTCGCTCTGAAAGTTATCCGGAGAGCCGAATACTACTTCCAAGGTGAGAGTACCCGAACAACGGGCTTCAATACCGGGGATGACCCCCTTGAAGGTGGTGCTGCTGGGCTTGATCCTTGACGGGTCAATTCCCATTTTCCTTACTGCATCTTCATAGATCAGGTTGAGGATAGTTCCACCATCCATAAGGACTCTGGTAAGGTGGTATCCATCGATAATGGGGTCGAGGACCAAAGCTGCCAATCTTCCATGACAGATACTGGTCAGGTGGTCCTTGCAGTTGAAGGTGATCGGATATGCCGACCATGAGTTAGATTTCGGTGCTACAGGCTCCATGGCATAGATGCCCTGGAGTGCGCGCTTCCTCTCCTTCTTGGGTATATGAGTGGCATAGATCATATTCACTATTTTGACCTCCGGAGGGAATTGCTTCTGGCCTCCACTATTTGGCCCATGGGCTCCTCATCGTCCTCGCTACGGGGGCTTTTGCCCGTGTCTTCGAATGTAAGTTTGCCGGCCTGCTTAATTACCCAACAATTGCGGTTGGTGTGGTTGGCGGGCTTGTCCGAGGTGCCGTGGATCTGGCAAGCTCTATCCAGGATGACATCCAACTTAGTGGGTCTGTCCTGGTTTCCTTTAGAGGGCTTTTTTTGTGGCCCTGTCTTGAAATTGCGAAATCCGACATTTACTGCCGTGTCGTCGGCCTCGGCGCCATTGTGTCGGCGCTTATTTTTGTTGTGCCTTGGCTTACCGTTGCCATCCCGGACTTCTGAAGTGCCATGGTCTGCTGGGTTGGTATTTCTACGAGCCAACCAACTATCTTCGCTTGCACAAAAGTGGGTCATAAGGGAGGTAAGAGCCGCCATTGTCCTTGGCTTGTCTTGGCCGAGTTGGCGTGCGAACCATTCGTCCCGGATACTATGTTTGAACACGGCTATGGCTTCGTCGTCCGGGCAGTCGACTATTTGATTCTTTTGGTTAAAAACCTATTCCAAAATTGCCAGACGGACTCATCGGGCGGTTGGAGCACATGACTCAGGTTGTCGGCATCTGGAGGACGGATGTAGGTGCCTTGAAAGTTGGCTCGGAAAGCATCCTCGCACTCTTCCCAGCTCCCTATGGACTCTTCGGGGAGGCTGTTCAGCCAGTGTCGGGCTAGTCCTTTGAGCTTTAATGGTAGATATTCGATGGCGTGGAGGTCATCTCCTCGTGCCATATGAATGTGGAGAAGAAAATCTTCAATCCACATGGCCGGGTCTGTGGTTCCGTTGTATGGCTCAATGTTTACGGGTTTAAACCCTTCTTGGAATTGGTGCTGCATCACCTCATCGGTGAAGCACATTGGGTGAGCGGCGCCCCTTATTCGGGCCATGTCGCATCGAACCTCGGATTCCATTCTGGCTCGGTCTTGTTCCCGAACTCTAGCATTTCGGTCGAGCCATGCTTGGTATCCGTCTCTTCTTTCAGGAGGGTAACCTGTTGATCCGTAGATGGACCGTGACTGGCCTGCTCTAACAGCCAGGTCATGCCAAAGATCGTATTGATATTCTGGCTGTGCCGCCTCCTTGCCTTTATGGCGAGGAGGAGCAGGTGGGTGTTCGGCTTCCCCAGCCGGCCTGTCCCTCCCCCGAGGGGGGCAGTCGGGCTGGTCACCTTGCTTTCGTTTGGGTGGTGCGGGCTTGAAAGCCTCGTCATCGAATTGCGGTAACAATCTGCGCTTGAGGTAGCTCTTTGTTTGCCATTCATAGCCATACCCTTCCTCGGCTGCTAGGACTTTCATCCATCTGTCGTTGAGGGTGTCTTGTTCGGCCTTGATCTTTTGCTGTATCTTCTTTAAGGTTCACTCGGTAGCTATTAGCTTTTGCTTGAACCGATCCTGTTCCAGTGGATCTTCTAGGACGATGAAATCTTCAGCTCCGAGGTTGACTTAATCTTCGGAGAGAGGCATGTAATTGCTGTCTTCGGAGTCATTGGGGTCCTCGGTGTTATGCTGACCCGTTTCCTCCTCTAAGCCATCAAACTGGTGCTCGGGGGCGGGGTCGCCGAGGTCTTCCGCGTTGTCCAGAGTGTCATCCTCTCTGGTGCCCATGTTGCTTTCCCTGCCACATCGCCCTTTGGATCGTCGGCGTAGTCTTCGGCATTTGTGGGACTCCTCTCCAGGTTTGTTCCTGTCCCTTCTGGGGGTGCCAACCCCATTAGTGCCATCGACGTCGTTCTTGGGGGTGTCCACCATGTAGACGTCATAGGTGGATGTGGCCGTCCATCGGCTAGTGACGGGAGGGGCGGCATCCATGTGGGCCGTGGCCTCGCCGTCGTCGTCCATGTCGTCGGCCTCCTCAGAGGCATAGTCCAGCATGTCGGTTAAGTCTCTGATGGTGGCTATTAAGTCGGTGGTGGGTGGGACATAAAATTTCCTGTGGCCTTCCTCAAGGCTCCGTCGAGCGTAAGCCGAGGACGGTCTATCGACAATAGTCATCATCTAGATCCGATCAAGTGCCTCGTTTAACAGGGCAAGGCTGACCGGATTGGTGGAAGATATTTCTTCGGAGCTGACCACCGTCATTATGGTGGGGAGAGGCACGAGTCCGTCCAAGGCGAAATCCTGGTCTTCGGACGTTGTGCCTCCGTCGAAGCTCACCGGCGGATCCGTAGTGGGGAGGGCGAGTCCGACTGGGGATGACTCCTAGTCTTCTGGTGCCGAACTATCGTCAGGGCTTAAGGCTGGATCCTCGGCGAGAAAGAGAGGTCCGAACGGAGTTGATTCTCGGTCTTCGGACGTAAGAGCTGCACCCAAACTCGAAGCTGATAGTGCGATAAGGGTCGATCCGGAAGATCAGATCGGGAAGAGGCACCGAAGTTATGCTTTGGGAGCCGTGGTTGTTCCAGGTGACGCTAAAAAACCGGTGAAGATTAGATCGTCCTGAGCGTCGGTGACATATTCGAAGTTACCAAACCTGATCCGATGCTCAGGGGCGAAACTGTCGACCTGGTTGAGATGACCGGTCTAGTCGGCGTGCAGAATAATGCTGCCAAACATGAAAAGTTTCCTAGGGATGAAGATGTCCCTGGTGCTGACGTCGTGTCCGATGATCAGGCGAGTCATTGACCCTTCGGCAATCCGACAGCGGAACTCTCAATGAAAGCACCAATGTTGGTGTCAAAACTAGCGGATCTCGGGTAGGGGGTTCCGAACTGTGGAACTTGGATCGATGGGGAACAGTGGATGTGGGACATGATGTTTACCCAGGTTTGGGCCCTCTCTAAGAGGTAAAACCCTACGTCTTGCTTGATTATATTGCTTGTGTTTATGGAATTACAGAGTAGATCTACCACAAGATCAGATAAACTAAACCCTAACTAGTAGGATGGGAATGTTTCTTCTAGCCTCTATGGACTAAACCCTCTGGTTTATATAGACACCAGGGGTACTAGGGTTTACATATAGTCGGTTATATCAAGGGAACCCCGGATCTTCTATCTCAACTTGGAGCACACACCAAGGCACAAAAGGTCTTTGGTCCGGTCATAATGAGGCCCAACAGTCCGGCCTATGAGAGATAGACCGGCCACCCGAGGACCCCCTAGTCCAGGACTTCCTCACTAGGAACCGGGGTGCTAGGGGCCTGGGGCGCGCCCTGGTGTGTAGTGGGGCCCACAAGCCTTTGTTTGACCTAACTCCGCCTCTATAAATTCCCAAAAATCAGAAAACCTACCAGGGAGTCCACGAAACACTTTTTCCGCCACCACAAGCCTCTGTTCTCTTGAGATCTCATCTGGGGACCCTTTCTGGCACTCTACCCGAGGGGGAAACGATCACGGAGGGGTTCTTCATCATCCTTGCAGCCCCTCCGATGATGCGTGCATAGTTTACCACAGACCTACGGGTCCATAGTTAGTAGCTAGATGGCTTCTTCTCTCTCGATGTTCTTCAATACAATGTTCTCCTTGATGTTCTTGGAGTTCTATCCAATGCAATTCTTTTTTGCGGTGTGTTTGTTGGGATCCAATGAATTGTGAGTTTATGATCAGATCTATCCATGAATATTATTTGGGTTTTCTCTGAACTCTTTTATGCATGATTAATATAGCTCGTATTTCTTCTCCGGTTTATTGGTTTGGTTTGGCTAACTAGAATGATTTATCTTGCCATGGGAAGAGGTGCTTTATAATGGGTTCGATCTTGCGGTGCTCAATCCTAGTGACAGAAAGGGACATGACACATATGTATCATTGCTATTAAGGGTAAAAAGATGGGGTTTATTCATACGTGAGTTTATCTTGTCTACATCATGTCATCTTGCTTAAAGTATTACTCCGTTTTTTCATGAACTTAATACACTAGATGCATGCTGGATAGTGGTCGATGTGTGGAGTAATAGTAGTAGATGTAGAATCGTTTCGGTCTACTAATCTCGGACATGATGCCTATGTATGATCATTGCCTTTGATATCGTCATAACTATTTGCTTTTCTATCAATTGCCCAACAGTAATTTGTTTACCCACCGTATGATATTTTCTCGAGAGAAGCCTTTAGTGAAAACTATGGCCCCCGGGTCTATCTTTGATCATATATTAAAATCAAAAATACCTTGCTGCAATTTGTTTATTTATTTTATTTTGTATATTTGTCAGATCTATCTATCAAAACCTATACAATTTAATCTTGCTCGTAACCGTTGAGGGATTGACAACCCCTCTACACGTTGGGTTGCAAGTATTTGTTGTTTGTGTGCAGGTGCTGTTTACATAGTGTTTCTTGGTTCTCCTACTGGATTGATAGACATGGTTTCATAACTTAGGGAAATACTTATCTCTACTGTATTGCATCATCCTCTCCTTTTTGAGGAAATCCCAACACAGCTCACAAGTAGCAGCGGCCACCATTTCCTGCTCATGCTCTCACTTCCTCCTACGCCATTGCTTTCCCAATCTTCTGAGCTCCAGCGCCCAGATCCGTTTTCTCTTCCAAGAACCTTTCCATCCATTTCCTCAATCTGGCCATGGCTGGCTCCGGGTCAAAGGGCAAGTGGGAGGCAGCCATCGTCACTGAGAGCACCATCCAGGAGCTGAAGAGCGTGGGCTATCTTCCTGCCGACGTCGCCTACCGCGCTCTAGGGGCGGGCAAGGCCATCCCCATGCCAAGGCTTGGCGAGAGGGTGGTGTTCCTCCCCCACTTCATCCGGGCACTGGGTTTTCCCCTCCACTCCTTTGTCAGGGGTCTGATGTTTCTCTACTGGCTAGATTTCCACGATCTTGCCCCAAACTCTTTTCTGCACATCTCAGCCTTCGTCATCAGCTACAAGGCCTTTCTTCGGGTCCGGACACACTTCGGCTTGTGGCTGGAAGTATTCAATGTAAAGCTGAAGATCGTCGATGGCTAGCAAGCGCACACGGGGGGGGGGGGGGGCAATGGTAAGCAAACTCCCCTGGGTCGAGTGGCCGGAGGGCACCTTTATCGAAACCATCAAGATCTGGCAGAAGGAGTGGTTCTACATCGCAAAGCCATGGAGCGCGGATTGGGTGGCGACCCCCGCCTTCAGATCTAGACCCCCCACAAGGTTGGTCTCATGGACGAAGAAGGGCTTCGACTAGGGATCAGCCAAGGAGGTGGTGTTGCTGTAGAGCCGGTTATCCAAGATGATATAGAAGGGGGTTGAATTTCCCAACGTGATTCAGATCATGCTCTGCCACCGCATCCTACCCTTCCAAGAACGTACCACCCCCATGTGGGCTGACAAGCCCGAAGACCCCACCACAATGCTCAGCTTCTACCTCACTTCCCATGCCCAGCTGTGGAAGGTGTTGTTTCAAGCCGTAGGAGGACTGGCCGGGTGAGGAGGAAGACATCGGCCTTGAAACTGCTAACCCCCCTCGTGGGGTATGATAAGTTTTACTCTTATGTTCAGATGTTCCTTTTTTGACAAAGTACTTAACTCCCTCCCCTTCCATCCGCAGAGCTGGCTGAAGAAAGCGGAGCAGATCAATAGTCCTGTCCCGCTGCCCGAGGGCCCCGGGACAACCTTACTGACGGCCATGTTAGTCGCGGAACCGTACAAGGCGCTCAAGAAGAAGGAGAAGAAGAAGAAGGAGGCCAGAGAATGCCTCCGCTCCAGAGGACCCCTAGACACTAGATCCGGGGACACCCATGCCCCCTCTACCCTTGAGGGGAGAAGGAGCAGGGAGAGGATGGCGAGAAAGTGATTCCTCCCGAACAAGGAAGAGGGCGGCGTCCGAAGACGCTGAGGAGGATCAGCCTCCTCCCGCCCCGAAAAAGCAATGCAGGGCCAAGGTGGTCCTATCCGACAATAGCTCATCTTCTGCCAAGGACTCTGAGGCCTCCAGAGAGGTCACGCGAAGGACCCCCAGGGTCAAGCCTTGGGTGCAAAGGTATATATCCTAAGATATTTTTCGTGCACTCTTTAACCAAGCTAAGTCTATTTATTGATCGCGAGCCTGCTTTTAACATTGCAGCCCATCGCGCGACCTCCGTACCGATCGACTCTCGGTGGGGGGCTCTCCACCGACCGCGCTGCCAGAGAGCAGGACCAGATCGTGCGCCTCGCCTTCCCCGGTTGTTGAGGAGGCCGAGGAGGTTTTGTCAAGTGTCATGGTGTCGGTGCAACAAACCCTGGGTCTGTTGCCCTGACTGTGCACAGGCACGAGAACAAGATTACAACACCAAGGCCGTGTCAAGATACAAGAGACCAGGATCTTCAAAGAACCAACAGGCAGATTAAGAAGGCCAAGACCAAGACAGAGAAGCGAGACACCACCAGGAGAAAAGACCCCCTTGCCGGGCAGGCGGACCCGGCAAGGACAAGGGCTCCCCCGGAAGAAAGCATTCAAGACGTCCCGGCAGGGCCTGCTGGGACTCACGAGGGCAAAGACACCTCACCAAGCCATCTCACCACGACCCACATCGTTGATCAATGCGGTGTCAAGCCGCAAAGTGACTAAGTGGCAGCCATTCGCCACATGGTGGCCTCTTTCTACAGGAAATACCTACAGATGACACCCGTCCTGCGGCGTGTCAAGCAAGCAGGCATGGAGCTGGCAAGACGAGACCGGAAAGGCTTGCCGGGCAAACAACGACGTGACATTGAGCAGTGCATTTAATGCACTCTGTCAGCCTGCAGAATTAGGTATGATAGCACTGTTTGCTATCTTATCAGTGCATAATGATTGTTTCGCCACTGTGGTGACCCCTTAACCTATAAAAGGAGGCCCATGGAAACCATAGCAAGGGGTTGGAAAAGTTGAACACCCCCACGCTCGTACGCGCGTAGCCATTACCTCCCCAGGGTGAGCCTGCCGGGCAAGTGTACTACGCTCGACCATCATTTTCCACCATCAATCCACCAAAGCAGGAGTAGGGTTTAACGCCTCACGGCGGCCCGAACCTGGGTAAAATTGCCCGTGTGATCTCTGCCGTGCTGCCCCACATTCTTCTGCTATTTGTGCAACGCGACATCCCCCCTGCCGAACCAGCAAGGGGCCCTTTGGCCCCATAGGTGGCCGTGGTTTCCCGCGACATCTTTGGCGTGCCAGGTAGGGTGATCTCTTGTGCGAACCTGAAAGCGTGTGCAGCACGTCATCTTCATCACCATCTTCGTCTTCGATGGCGCCATCGGCAATGGCGCCCAAGAAGAAGCCCGGTGCTGCTGCTCACCCATCCACCTCGAAGGCGCCGCTGCCCGCAGCCACCAATGCTGCGGGGGATGCGGAGGTGCATGAGAGTGTGGACGCCGCTGGGGCTGTGGTCGGGGCAGGCGGCACCGTCACCACTTCCCCTATGGTCGAAGCAGGAGCAGGAGACGCCGGAGGAGAGCAATGTCAGCAACACCCGGATGGCCACGCTCCGCGAGGTACGGGTGAAGGGGCTACTCAATCCACACTCCTTCCCCTTGCCGACGGGCACAGCCGCAGCGATGGCGCTCGGTCCGGGGCGAATCGCCGTCCTCCGGCCGCCCCCACCATGGGGGCGGCCACAGCGCGTGCACCTCCCCCGGGACAAGTCGACCAGGCTGCTGCGCCTAGTGGAGCTGCTGACCCTCAAGCGCCATCACCGTGCCACCATGCCGTCCAAGTGGCTGCCCCGCAACAGCGGGGACGTGATACGGTCGCTGCTGGCCCCGTCAGGAGCCGAGCGACGGTGCGATCTGCATCATCATCGCCCATACCAAGTACTGCTACGGAGGCCATGGCGCGGGCTCAACTGCTGCTGAGGTTTCCGCCAGCGGCCGAGTAGATGGATGAATGGCGTGCCACCATCAGGGCCTGCTCGGCTTCTCCGAGGCTAGGGGCTCGTAGCGAGCTGGCCCGCCACGGCCTCCCCAAGCGATGACCACGGCCCGTGCTGCTGGTCATACGAAAGGGGCCACCCCCACGGTACAATCCCCACCACGGCAGCTAGCGCGAGCGCAGTGGAATCAAGAACCTGATGGCGTCTCGACGGCCTCTTCTGACCCTCGAGCGCATCCAGGCCGGCAGTGTGCCTCGAAGGACAGGCGGAGGGGAGGCGCGCGTGTTGTCATTGAGCAACACCGCAACGCCCACCGCCGGGCCAATGGGTGTGACGGTCCCAACATCGACGAGCCTGCACTCGATACTGCCGTGTACCTACCTTTCGAGGTTGGGTGCCCTGCCTTTACTCATGAGCTGCGGCAAGTCCGTTAGCCGTCCGTCCGCATGTTCAAGCTAGAGATACCCGAGAAGTATGATGGGAGGCCGAACACGGCAGAATTTCTGAACATCTACACCATCGCTGTTCAAGATGCCGGGGGAAGAGATGAGAAGGTATTCGCCAACTACTTCCCTTTGGCTCTCAAGTCCAATGTGAGGTCTTGGCTGATGCACCTACCAGAGCACTCCATTTCGTCATGGGCTAATTTGTGCCATGAGTTCATTGGCGCCTTCACTAGCGGCCATCAAGAACCAGGTTGGCCCAGCGATCTACAGCTTCTTCAGCAGAAAGAGGGAGAGACTCTCCGAAAGTATTTGCAGAGATTTAGCAGAGTCCACAGAAACATCCCAAATATCCATCCAGCAGCTGTGATAGCCGCCTTCCAGTCCAATGTGCGCAACCGGAAGATTCATTCCAAGATGAATGTACGGTTGCCCAAGACTGTGAAGGAACTTTACACCTTGGTGGATAAGTGTGCTCGGATGGAGGAGGGAAGAAAACTGCCCGGAGAGGAGGATTGCATTAATGTTGATTCAGAGGATGATGACGAGTCCACCAGTCAGAAGAAGGGCAAGAAGCGCAAGGATAAGACGGTAATGTCTGTTGAAGGGTCAGGTACCCCTAGTACCGGCAAGAAGGTTAAGGCCGAAAGCCCCGGCAAGGAAGCTGCCGTGTGCTCTGACTGCCGGGAGGCCGCAGCCGCCGAAAAGGCCGGGAAAGGTGATGGACCGTACTGCGAGATCCATTGGACCAAGGGCCACGACCTTCAAGAGTGCTATCAGGTTGAGCAGCTTGTCAAGAGACAGAAAGCAGAATATGAGAAGCGTGCCAAGGAAAAGGGACAGAATGTTGCTGGCGGTAAGGGTCATGGCGGTGAAGTAAATCGCCCCGGCAGACCTCTTCGGAACAAAGGAAAACCCGCCAGGGATCGAGAGAAGGAAGCCTGCGGTGATGAGAGTGATGAAGTGGATGAAGAGGAAACCAGTGAGCAGGAGTTCCAGAAGGCCACTGACGCCATGTGCATTGACGGGGGTGCATCCCTACATGCCTCTCACCGCCAACTCAAGCGGTGGGCGCGTGGGGTTAATGCCGTGGAACTAGTGCCAGGGGCCCGGGAACCACTCAAATGGTCACGCATGCCCATAATTTTTGACGAGGAGGATCATCCTGACCACACCACCACGGTAGGATGTTTGCCGTTGTTGGTCTCTCCAACAATCTGCAACCTCAAGGTCATGAAGATGTTGGTGGACGGCGGGGCTGGGTTAAATCTGATCTCCCCAAAGGTTATCAGCAAGCTTCAGATAGTAGAGGATGAGTTAAAAGTCACCGGCACGTTTCAAGGAGTTAATCCCGGCAGGAGTCATCCTAAGGGAAAGATCATGTTTCCTGTGACGTTTGGGGGAGAGCTGAACTACTGGACTAAAAAGATTGTGTTTGATGTGGTTGACCTCCCCTTGGCGTACAATGGAATCCTTGAACGCCCAGCCCTGGCTAAGTTCATGGCGGCATCCCACTATGCCTACAACGTCTTGAAGATGCCAGGGCCAGTTGGAGTCATTTCTGTCCCATTAGATGAGAAAGACGCAATCATTTGTGTGGACAAGATGTACCGGGACGCAGTCGCGGCAGAGGCAGCAGCAGCGGCATTTCCCGCCAAGGAGAACAGAGGGAAGAAGAAGGATAGTAGGGGCTCCAGCAAGGAATTCGGGAAGCGCGCCTCTTTGGAGTGCACTGCGCCTGTTGATGACTTGCTGAAGAGTTCCAACAGCAAGAGATCCAAGGTTGCTGCTCCATAAGTGAAGAAGGTCCTGGCTGGGCTGGCTGGCGTTGATGGTACTTTCACCATCAGCGCCACCCTCGATGACAAATAGGAAAGCGTGCTTGTTGCCTTCCTGCGGGCGAATATCGATGTGTTTGCCTGCCAACCATCTGATATCTCTGGTGTTCCCCGGGAGGTAATCGAGCACCACCTTGCTGTCTGCACACATGCCCGACCTGTCAAGCAGAAAGTCCAGAAGCAGGCCTTGGAGAGGCAGCAGTTCATTACAGAGGAGATCAAGAAACTTGAGGCGGCTGGTTTGGTCAGAGGAGTGCTGCATCCAACGTGGTTAGCAAATCCAGTGGTTGTCCGGAAGGCCAATGGGAAATGGAGACTTTGCATAGACTTCACAGATCTCAACAAGGCTTGCCCGAAAGACCCATTTCCCTTGCCTCGCATCGACCAGATCATAGACTCCACTTCAGGCTGCGATTTGCTCTTCTTTTTGGATGCATATTCCGGGTATCATCAAATCTTCATGTCCAAGGAAGACAAAGAGAAGACCTCGTTGATCACCCCGTGTGGTACGTACTGTTTTATCCGCATGCCTTGCAGATTAAAGAGTGCCGGGTCTACTTTTGCAAGGGCAGTCCAGATTGGTTTTGGGCCACAGCTGCACAGAAACATTGAGGCTTATATGGATGATATTGTGGTCAAAACCAAGGACAGATCAACACTTATCCAGGATTTGGAGGAGACATTTGCCAATTTGCGCAAGATCAACTTGAAGCTCAACCCGGAGAAGTGTGTATTTGGTGTTCCCTCCGGCAAGCTGCTCGGGTAGTTTGTATCCCATCGGGGGATCGAAGCCAACCCCGATAAGATCCAAGCCATCGAACAGATCCAAGCACCAAAGACGGTCAAAGATGTAAGGCGTCTGACAGGGTGCGTTGCCACGCTAAGCAGATTCTTTTCCAAGTCTGCCGAGCGCGCCTTGCCGTTCTTCAAAATCTTGAAGAAGGCACGGCCCATGAAGTGGACTCCAGAAGCAGATGCGGCTTTGCAAGAGTTGAAGGCCTACCTATCTTCTGTGCCCACCTTGGTTGCTACCAAACTGCAAGAGCCGTTGCTGTTATACTTGGCAGCGACCAATCAAGTGGTTAGTGCAACCTTGGTGGCGCATCGGGAAGTGGATGAAACAGAGAGTGAGCAAAGAGCGGTAGAGTCAGATAGGGATCGGGACAGAGATAAGCACGACAGCGAAGACAACCCCAAGGACACGGCAAGGAAGAAAGTGGTGCAGCGCCCAGTGTACTTCGTCAGTTCCCTGCTACAGGGGGCCAGATCGAGGTACTCTGGCATGTAAAAGTTGATCTTTGGCCTCATCATGGCCTCAAGGAAACTGCACCACTACTTCCAAGCCCATGAGATCACGGTTGTCACTCGTTTCCCGTTGCAATGGATACTCCGAAACCCTGAGGCTACTGGCAGAATAGTCGAGTGGGCTTTGGAGTTATCTAGTTTTGGTTTGAAGTTTGAGAGCACATCAACAATCCAGAGCAGGGCATTGTCAGAGTTTATTGCAGAATGGACGCCAACCCCTGACGAGGAAGTGCCAGAAACAGTCATCCCCGGCAAGGAGGCGCCCCAAGTATGGATCATGTATTTTGATGGTGCTTTTTCCCTAAAAGGTGCAGGGGCTGGCGTGCTTCTCGTCGCTCCCTCCGGGGAACACTTGAAGTACGTCATCCAGATGCATTTTGCCCGGGAAGAGGCAACCAACAATACAGCAGAGTATGAAGGGCTCCGTGCCGGGCTCAGGATTGCCGCAGAATTGGAATCAAGAAGCTGATCATTCGAGGAGACTCACAGCTTGTGGTGAGACAAGTCAACAAGGATTACCAAAGTCCATTGATGGAGGCAAATGTTGAGGAAGTGAGAAGATTGGAGGAGCGCTTTGACGGGTTGCAAACAGAGCACATACCTCGTGCGGAAAACAGCATAGCTGATCACCTGTCAAAGTGTGCTGCCCAAAAGCTTCCTGTGGAACCAGGAACTTTTGTTCTCCATCTTACTCAGCCCTCCTTATCCCCAGCAACAATGGCCCAAAAAAGGAGAAAGCTGGACTCCGGTAAGCCTCTCCCAGTAGAGCCATCCGCTCCTGGCAGTGACCCTGCCGGAAACAACTCCTCACAACCTGCCGGACCGTACCCTCCAGCCGGACCCATGGTCCCTGCGAACGAGGAATGTGCCCCCGCAGTTGAGGAGGTGCCGCTAGTCCTTGTTGCCGAGCCCCAGGCTCCAACTTGGTCAAGGCACATAGTCCACTTTCTCCAAACCGGAGAACTCCCCAATGACCAAGATGAGGCTAAAAGAGTAGCCCGGAGGGCCAGTATGTACCAGTTTGTCGATGACACTCTGTACAGAAGGAGGCCCAACGGTTTGAAATTGAAGTGCATCTGCCGGGAAGAAGGGAAGGAACTGTTGGCTGAGATACACAAAGGCATGTGCGGCTCCCACATTGGATCAAGGGCGTTGGTTGGGAAAGCATTCTGGCAAGGATTCTATTGGCCCACAGCTCTCCAAGATGCGGTTGAGCTCGTCACCAAAAGTGAAGACTGTCAGTTCCATTCCAAGAAAATCCACCTGCCTGCCCAAGCTCTTCAGAGAATCCCTTTATCATGGCCATTTTCGGTCTGGGGGCTCGATATCCTTGGCCCTTTCCCCCGAGCGATCGGGGGCTTTGAATTCTCGTTTGTTGCTATCGACAAGTTTACAAAGTGGCCGGAAGTTGCTGCCGTGAGAAAGGTGACTGCTCAATCAGCTATCAAGTTCTTGAAAGATTTGGTGTGTCCTTTTGGAATCCCGGCAAGGATCATTACCGACAATGGCACCCAATTCATGAGCCGCGCCTTCATGCAATATGTTCATACCCTCGGAAGCAAGGTCTCGTTTGCTTCTGCCGCACATCCCAGAAGCAACGGGCAAGCTGAGAGGGCGAATGCTGAAGTGCTGCAAGGACTCAAAACAAGAACCTTTGATACGCTGCAGAAGCACGGCAGGCGGTGGATCGATGAGCTGCCGATAGTTCTATGGTCCCTCAGAACGACACCAAATCGAGCTACCGGGCAGACTCCTTTTTCCTTGGTCTATGGGGTGGAAGCAGTTATCCCCACGGAACTCATTTATGGGTTGACTCGAGTGCTTGACTACGACGAAGTAGCGCAAGTTCAGCACCGGCGTGACGACGCTGTGCTACTCGAGGAGAACAGTCTCCGGGCTGCTATGCATGCTGCACGCTATCAGCAAGCCCTGCGTCGCTATCATAGCCGCAGGGTTCATGCCCGGTGTTTTGAGGAAGGCGACCTTGTCCTTAGGCGCGTTCAGTATGCCAAGGGTACAAACAAGTTGACGCCGAAGTGGGAAGGCCCTTACCGGGTAGTACGAGTCACCAGACCTGGCGCAGTCCGTCTGGAGACCGGAGATGGCATTCAATTGCAAAACTCATGGAATATTGAGCATCTCCGCAAGATCTACCCGTAAGGCACGGCTGTCGGGCCCTGGCCGGTAGCCACCCTTTTGTACAGGCCTTGCCTCAGTTGCATGTAACCCCTTGTACAAAGCCAGGCGATGACCCTGAGCACCAGAGAAATAAACGAAGCGCTGGGGGGGCCCCGACCAAGTTGCATGCATGCATAAGCATTCCATCAGCATTTGCATATGCATATAGATAGGATCGCATCCATTTGCATATGCATATAGATAGGATCGCATCTTGCATCATTCTCATCTGCATAAAGCTGCAGGTTCCTGCTGAGAACTCGGTTTCTGCAAGAAGATGGGGAGATGAACCAACGCTGCGATCCCCGGCGAACCAAACAGATAAGTTCTACCTCTTGTCCATATGTGTTCTGTAAGCTAAAACTTGTGCATAAGAAAACCCCGCCACTCTTCGAAACTTAGGTGCTCCCATCCCTGGCTCGAACGTTGCTTCGGCCTGGATGGTCATAGTGGCCTTTGATGAAAAGAAGTTGGCAGGGGGCTGGTCCCTCTATTTCTTGCCGGTAGGCTCAGTTCCCCGGCAACGAAGAAAGGGTACCGGCAGGATAGCCTGCCGGGGAAAACTCGTTTATTTAAAATAAAGAGGCATTTCACCTCTGCGTGGACATTTACATGCACGAGTTCCTGGCAAGGTTCATCTTTTTCATTAATATGCTGGTCATACAAGTACAAACCTTTCAGAACACAGACATGGACTCGAGAGATTACATTATTTGAACTAAAATTTGGCAAATGCCGGCGAGTTTAAAATTGAAAAAAGATAAGTGCCCCGTAATGCCTTTGCCCTTGTCCATCTCCTTCAGGAAAAGGTCGAGGAGGCCAGTGGCGAACCCAGCTGGGATTCGGCGCCTCCCCAGGATCAGGGTGGCGCCGCCCCTCGGCAAGGCGGAAGAAACCGAAGGGCAGGCGCGGATGGTGACACTGCCGGAGGAGCAGATGGGGGACACGGAGTCACCGGCAAATACGGCTCGTCGGAATGGCCGTCCCCGTTCTTGACGCGTCGTGGGTTGCCGCCGCCATCCGCATCGCTACCACCCAAAGACCTCAACACGATGGCCGCGCCGAACACCATGCTCTCTGGCATATCCCACAGAGAGCATGGTCGTCCCCAACGGCCCTGACGTCAGAAGCCACTGCGCATTCCGAAGACATGTGTGGGAGCAAGGAGCCCTCCCGCACGGCGATAGGATGACACCCAGGAAGGGTCAGGTTCGCCTTCATCGCCGGCAAACACCCCCCGCGACTCTTCCCCAGCATCGCGACAGAATGAAGAACGAGGAGCGATCGACTACCACGCCTAGCACCCGATACGAGCCTCGGCGTGGTGTCGTTCGCATCCCCTCCCACTAGAACCAAGGATACGGGCGACCCGGCGACGAGCGCGCCGGAGTCGCCACCCCTGGTGTTGTCGCCGCGCCGCCCGAATACCCCTTTCGGATCTATGGGGAATTCTAAGCTAAAGGCCGGAGCTTGGCCCCGGGCCCTTCTCTTCAACATGACCAACGAAGGGCAGAAATAGGGGAAGAAAGGATCCAGAGATGGATGGCTCGGCTCTCCCTCCGCCCCTCCTTTTATAGGTGGAGCAAGAACGGGAGCCGCTCCCTCAACAAGTAATCGCCGCCCCTCTCCGCCAATTCAAAAAGACCGGGCCCTCGCCTTGATGCTCTCCTGCACCACGTGCCTCCGTTACCTACCCCGCACAATGCATGCCGCATACGTGGCTAAGGATAAGGGCGTGGTGGGAAGAGAGAATTGGCAGTTTCTACCCCGTGTGTTAAAGTCATTCACGGGCCATTGCAAAGATGGCCCCACCACGATTGGCTTTACACGACGCATAGGAAAACCGGAAACTGGCCCAGGATCAAGATTAATGAAGAAGCAAAGAAGACTCCAAGAGATCAGCCTCTTCAGCGTCCCTGCCTGTGCACTTATTAGGACCTACCCCGACGACGCCCGGCAGCGCGATCGGGGCAGGCCCGGGGGCTTCTGTCGGTGCAACAAACCCTGGGTCTGTTGCCCTGACTATGCACAGGCACGAGAACAAGATTACAACACCAAGGCCGTGTCAAGATACAAGATACTAGGATCTTCGAAGAACCAGCAGGCAGATTAAGAAGGCCAAGACCAAGACAGAGAAGCGAGACACCACCAGGAGAAAAGCCTCCCTTGCCGAGCAGGCGGACCCGACAAGAACAAGGGCTCCCCTGGAAGAAAGCATTCAAGATGTCCCGGCAGGGCCTGCCGGGACTCACGAGGGCAAAGACACCTCACCAAGCCATCTCACCACGACCCACGTCGTTGATCAATGCGGTGTCAAGCCGCAAAGTGACTAAGTGGTAGCCATTTGCCACATGGCGGCCTCTTTCTACAGGAAATACCTACAGATGACACCCGTCCTGCGGCGTGTCAAGCAAGC